>JAUIMM010000420.1:1092500-2510000 GCA_031769625.1 Taudactylus pleione
ACACAGACGTGCCAGTGCATATCAAAGCCATTGCATGAATGTGCATAAATGATCCACTGCGATGCCCTACGCAGCCTAAGGCCTCATAGCGTGCGTGGAAGGTTAGCAATTCTGAGTACGGTCAGAGCTTGTGCAAGTGTGTGTGAGGCTGCGATGGTACCGATGGTTTTGCAGTCTTGCTGAACATTACGGATGTGTATAAGGTAAAGTGGGCGTCCTTATGTAGTGCAGCGGCGGTATAGCAATCGCAATGGATTAGCATACTATAGCAGTTGAACTGCGTGCGTAATCACTATTGCATTCGCAGTTGCGTTCCGTAGTGAATCAGGCCCACAGTTCTGAATGCATGGGATTTCTATGATTCCCTTGTACTTGTGTTTCCCCCCACAATATAGTTAATAGAATCACATTTAACCTTTGTGTAACATATTATTCCACCTTAACATATCCATATAGTAATTGTGTCCCACCAACATATGTAATACTGAATTACAGATTACTTTGCCTATTGAATGGAGACAATGGGGGAGATGTATCAAAGCTAGAGAGAGAGAGAGAAAGATAAAGTAACAACCAATCAGCTCCTGACATTTTTCAAACAGTGTGTAAAGGGACAGTTAGGGGGTAATTCAATTGTGTATACTGCGGCTTTTTCTTTTGGGCGTCCGATAGAGCAATTACAATTGTTGATCCATTTTGGAGTGAATAATCGCAGCTGCAGTTAGGGCGCGAGTTCTACATTTGAGCACCCAGAAGCACCGGGTTTAGTTGCGCAAAGCATATAAACCCATCTAAAGTACTGCTTTGGGTGCCCAAAGTGCAAACTTATCATACATTTCTCTAGCCACCTCGGGAGACTGCGAGCAGAAATGTGTGCGCAAATGCCTGCAACTATATGCGCCCAAACGGAGCAAACAATTGAATTGCTCCATCGGGTGCCCAAGAGAAATAGCCACAGTAAAAACAATGGAATTGGACACGGAGAAGCTGATTTGTTGGTACATTATCTCTCCCATTATCTCATGCAGCAATGATATATGGCCAGTGAGTCTCTAGCTGGTCCAGCTCTGGCTGAAAGACCATGATGGGACTTGTAGTTCCACAGCAGCTGACCTCTTAATTCCCTCTGTTGCATACAGCCTTAGTACCAGGCTGTGTACCATGCAGGGCCAGTATTAGGGGGATGGAGGCGTGAGGCTGGACCCACAGGCTCATTACCTGCTTGTACCGGGCGTACAGGTAGAGAAGCTGCTCTGTGCTCGCCACATGGGCCAGTTTCTGGGCGTGCTGAGCCGCCTGCTCAAAGTGACAGCAGAGCTGCTCCTCAGCCCGGTCCTCCAGCAGAAAGTCCCCGAGGTCCCCGCAGCCCCCCGAGCAGGCCTCTCCAGAGCTGGACTCCTCCAGCACCCCTGGGGTCGCCATGCCTGAGACTCACGCAGACACCCTCGGCATAGTCAGCACCGGGACCCGTGTGACGGACAGGCAGCCGCCGCTGTGTGAGAGCGGCGTGATTTATCCTCACACACAGTTCAGATGCTGAAAGATGACGTCCTGATGCCTAAACAGTCACCGAGCAGTGCGCATGCGCCACCATCTCTCCAAAGGGCCTCATACAGGGACACTGCGCGGTGCGCATGCGCCCCCAGCTCTCTCCAACAGCCCTCTCAAGAGACGTTGCGCATGCGCCGAAACTGATTCTGGCGCATGCGTACAATAACGGCACATCAGCGCCTGAGGTGGGGAAGGGGGTCATTATTAGATCCCACCCGCAGATATACGATGTAGGCGACCGATGTCATTATCGTAAAATAAGATCAATGTGTTTCGCTACTGACTTTTTTCGGTTGGGGAAACCAGAAAACGAAAGGGGCGGGTCTTACGCAAAATGGGGTTGGGTGTCCTCCAAAAGTGGGAGTGGGCTTATTTTGTCCCGCCCCCGACTCTTGGTCCCAGTGGTGTTGGGAAGTAATAGTATGCTTTTGTGCAGAGCAGTAACTAAGAATATAAGCACTGGGGAACCAACTAACTGCAACCAAATGAACCTAAAATATGTAGTCATTGCAAAGCTCCCAACTGTCCCAAATTTGTCAGGATAGTCCCGATTTTCGGACACAATGTTGAAAACAAACTCTCTGACCAGCGAGAGAATAAATGCCATGCGGATGCGATGCAAGACAAAGGGCCTGATTCAGAGCCACTCGTAAGCGGCCGCTCGTTCGCTCCGAGCAATGTTTGCCCAACTTTGCATGCGTACGGATCGTTAAAAGCATGCGCGAACCAGTCAGTGCGGCCGAAATTCATGTGCTCGCAAAATAGCGAATGCCTGATAATTTGAGTGACAGGATGAGGCGTATGTGGGTGGTAACAGGGGAAGGTGCTTGAAAACGGGGAGTGGAGATCCGATCGTAGGCGTGCTTAAAGGTCAAAACGGGCGTTTTATGGGTGTGCATAATTAAAACAGCAGCGTCATTGACCACGTCACTGGGTTATTTTTTAGCCAGACCTGCTAGCAAAATTGTGGTAGCAAAAACCAACCACAAGAATAGCGAGCAGCTCATACCCTGTTCGATGTACTCGATTAATCTAATAAATAGCGGACATGACGTAAGATGCGAGCGGCCAGGGGGCGTAGTTTCCCAAAAAACGACCGCAAGTTTTGTTCGCTCGTTCAGACCTAGAGGCGTGAACAGACCGCAAACAGCGAACGGTTCATTTGAATAGCCACCCCTATTTTCTGGACAAGCGAGCGCAAATAGCGACCGGCTCTGAATCAGGCCCAAAGCCCCATAACTTGTGGCCACACCCCTGTGATTCATGGCTACGCCTGTTTTTGGTGCATGTAAAAAGTCCTGATTGCCCACTCCCAAAAATTGGAAGTTATGCCATTGCAAAGCTAACCACTAATGGTGTAACCACCGCAAACGGCCAGACCCTGGCAGTACATGAAACTCCTTCCTAATGTCCATAGCAACTGGACGCCATGAGACATTGGAAATAAGCACGCAGTGGTAGAAACCATTGCAATCCCTGCATTGAGTGAAAAGGCATTTCTAACGACTCAAGAACATCGATGGTTGCCAACGATCGGTTTTCAATGTCCTTCACTACTGCACTGGGCACAACACTGTACATTGGCACCATCTTTGTGGTGGTGGTGGCCCTAATTTTTACTTGCCTACAAAGTTTTTACCTATTTCATCCTAACCCTAACCAATACACACATTCTGCACCCATATTTACTAATACCTCTCCAAGGTCCCGCGTAGGGTGTGTCTCAGCCCTGCACAAAACGCCGGAAAATGTCAGCCATGGCCATTTTCTCGGTGTATTGCGCATACGCAATGAGGATATCGCCGGGAAAATAGCGTGACCTGCGCATGCCAGTCTAGTGCCCAGAGTCTATTGCTACTGTGGTCAGAAGTCTGTCTGCTGCCGGCCGCCGGGGTGAGAGGAGAGGGCCCCGGATGGGGAATGCACAAGGGCCCCATCCTCTCTTAATATGCCCCTGAAAGGTGGCATTGTCATCCTAATAAAAAAACATTTTTTGTTTCCGTAGAACTACCGTAATGTAGGGAGCACAGAGTTATCGAGAACATCTCTATGACACTCACATCTCACAAATGACACTGCGGAGTCACATCGCTTATGTGAATGCACTGGGGTAGAACCTACAGCGTCACAATACTTGTATGAATATTACACTAGGGTATGACCTACAGCGTCACAATACGTGTATGAATATTACACTGGGGTATGACTCACAGTGTCACAATACTTGTATGAATATTACACTAGGGTATGACCTACAGCGTCACAATACTTGTATGAATATTACACTAGGGTATGACCTACAGCGTCACAATACGTGTAGGAATATTACACTAGGGTATGACCTACAGCGTCACAATATGTGTATGAATATTGCACTGCGGTGGGGCCGGCAGCGTCACAGATTACAATACCTGTAAGAATATTAGGTACTTGTGTACTTTACGGACTCATTGCAGAAAGAACCCAAGTGTCCTACACTCATTATTATTATCAATCATGGTAATATCTAAATCCCCTTCACGTAGAGGACCCTGACGTCATCAGCCAGTGTCCAGCGTCATTCCCAGTGCCCAGTGTGTCTAATGCTGCAGGGTGTGACTAGTGAATTGGGTGCGTGGTCTACACAGTGTGTGCCATGTGGTGTGGCTTGCACCATGGAGGACATATCTACAATCATAAGAAGCATGCACCACATGCTATTTTATATAAGACAACAAAAGAGCAGGAGAGGGTACCCGCAAATATTAAGAATCTCTCAATTGTATCTACAGGGGTCTACAGCAGCTATCAGAGATATATGTTGCAGTCTCCCATTTCTGATCGCAAAAGCAGTCCCCACAGGTTCTACGGCGGCTGCTTTACTGCCAAAGTTACCAAGCTACGGATGGTAATGCCATCCCAAGATTACGTTAGCCATTGCAGTCTATAGGCTACAGTCCGCAAAAGGTTCCGGGAGTGGAACCTGTAGGATTCCTCTCCTACACTCTCCACTCATGCATGTACGGTCTGCAGACTGCACATGCGCAGTAGCGAGTTCAGCCCCAGAAACTCAAAGTAAATAGATCGCTTAAGCTATAACTTTATTTTTACACATCACATGGACAGGCTCCTATCAGAACCCCTGTCTTTACATGTGACTCTTGATACATACTGGCGGTGTATCATTTATTGTTGCCATGATAAGTGGCAATAAGAAGTGTATAATTATCGGGTTTAAAATCCAATCATTAATAAATGGTCCTCATAGTTCATTATGTCTACATGTAGAGTATGTATATATAGATTATATACAGTGTGTGAAACACCGGATCTGCTCCCAAGGGATAGACCTTAGCTTAGCAGGAGAGGATCAGGGCCGATGGGAACACGGTAAGTATGGGGAAGGGATGGAATGGGGGCGAGATGGAGCGAGGTGATGTGGAGAGTGGAAGCAGAGTAGCAGGGGCAGGAGTGAAGTTAAGCGTTCGGTGACCTGGGGCAATGATCCATCTCGGTGCCCATCCCTCCCCAGTAGATAGTACATCAAAGTGCTCATCATACAATAGAGCATTGCAGTGTCCGCAATATAATACAGAGATCATTACATTGACCACAAAATAATATAGAGAACATCAGTAACCGCCATTCAGTATGCCAAGTGACCACCATACAATACAAAGAGCATTGTAATGACTGCAATATATTACAGACAACACCAATTGCCACCATAAAATACAGAGAATATGACAGCCACACAGCATGGTCCCTGGAATGGGATAAGTCTAACTGCAAGCTACTGGCAGACATAGATTATGTAGATAGATATAGTCAGTCAATGGAGGCGGCAGAGGGCAGTGACTGCCGTATATATAAACAGCAACACTCCAAGGAATTAGTAATAGTTAAAATGATATAATTAGACCATTGTCAAACACAGGCCAACGTTTTGGGGCACGCACGCCCCTTTGTCAAGGTGAGTATATATATATATATATATATATATATATATACTGTATATATGTCAGTGCTCAATTAATGGAACTCATTTAATATTTTTTAGATATCACAGGTTGTTTATGGATAGCATTCAATCAAATTAAAACTTAGATGTGCATACCATAGCTAGGTGCCAGTGGTCTCTCTGGGCCTGATTCAGAGCCGGACGCTCTGACCAGAGCGCTCGCTCTGAATCAGGGCCCTCCTCCATTAAAATGGAGCGTCCTCCTGGACGCTCGTATAGCTGTGGGTCACCACCCACAGCATATACGAGCGTCCAAGAAGATGGTCGCGATGGTCTTGACCATCGCGACCATCGGACTTGCGAGGGAAACCCTGCGGTCGGGTTTCCCAGCCACAAGCCCTGGAGTGATTTTGGCTCTATCAGAGCCAAAATCACTCCCACTGAAATCACTAGTGATGTCAGTGGGGCCGGCTTCAGACGGTAGGCGTTCCCATGGGAACGCCTCCGTCTGGCAGGCACGCCCCCGGCACGCCCACCAAAGGGGGCGTGCTGTCAATCAACATCGACAGCACGCCCCCTTTGGTGCGAGACCCGGAGCGATGGGAAGCCCGTCGCTCGCCGGGTCTCGTGCATGCGCACGACGGAGCTCCCTCCGTCGTGCGCATGCGCAGTGGGGAACATTGACCCACTTGCGAGCGTACTGCCGCTCGCGAGTGGGTCTGAATGACCCCCTCTGGTCAGTCATCTGACTCTGCTTGCTCTGGTGACCAGTCAGGCTCCTCACCCAGCCACCAGAGGAATGACTGATTAAACAGTATATGAGGCACATCTCCATTGTCTTCCTCCTGCCTTCATCTGCCCGACATACTTCATGATATTATTGCTGAACGAGTGTATATGCAGCTGCAGCTTCATCTGCGCCATTGTTAATCCAGTACTGTGAATATTACACTGCGGTACGTGCAGCAGCGTCACAGTGCTTATATGGATGCACTGGGGGGGCAGGCAGTGGCGTAACTAGGGCAGGGCGAGCGGAGCACGTGCCCTGGGCGCCGAGGGACTAGCAGCGCGCTGGGGCGCCGCTGGCCACGATGCCGGCCCGTCCTACTTACCCAGTGTAGTGCCGACTGCAGTGAGGGCCTGATTCAGACCCGCTCACGAGCGCTGACCGCTCGCAAGCGGGTGGATGTTGCCCAAGTGCGCATGCGCACGACGGAGGCGGCTCCATCGTGCGCATGCGCGAGACCCGAATAACGACGGCCAAGCCGTCGTTATGGGTCTCGCACCAAAGGGGGCGTGCTGTCGATGGTGAGTGACAGCACGCCCCCTTTGGTGGGCGTGCCGGGGGCGTGGCTGCCCAGACGGAGGTGTTTCCTTGGGAACGCCTACTGTCTGGGGCCGGCCCCACTGACATCACTAGTGATGTCAGTGGGAGTGCTTTTGGCTCTGATAGAGCCAAAAGCACTCCAGGGCTTGCGGCAGCGAGACCCTACCGCAGGGTCTCGTTGCAAGCCCGATGGTCGTGATGGTCTTGACCATTGCGACCATCATTTTGGCCACTCGCTATAGCTGTGGGGGGTCACCCACAGCTATGCGAGCGGCCAGGAGGCCACTCCAAAAAGGAGAAGGGACGGCCCTGATTCAGAGCGAGCGCTCTGTCAGAGCGTCCGGCTCTGAATCAGGGCCTGAGTGCGGTCAGCGATACACATTTGCACAGGACCAGCGCTAGGCTTCCCAGCGCCGGTCCTGTGCTGCACAGCCAAGCCCCTTCCCTCCCCCTGAGCGCTTGCCCAATAGCGCCATGCGGGGGATGGGAGGCGGGCTCATGCTGTGCATTCTAACACACACATCGCCGCCAGCGCGGCAGCGATGTGTGTGTTAACCAGCAGCTAATGAGAGTCAGACAGACTCTCACTGACTGCTGCAGCGCCCACTGCAAGAGCTGGTCTGGAGCTCACTCATGAGCTCCGCCTTCCGGCTCCTGCAGTGGGTAATGGGAGAGACGTCATGACGTCTTTCCCCTAATGCAGAGCGCGCCAGCCCGGGAGGGCTGACGTGCGGGTGGTGGCGGTGGGAGCAGGAGCGTGGATGCAGGTAAGTTTTATTTTATTTTTTTGCTGTGTATTTGGGGGGGGGGCACCTCTACTGGGGGCAGTAATTGGTGGGACTACTACTGGAGGCAGTAATCGGGGGGACTACTACTGGGGGCAGTAATCGAGGGGACTGCTACTGGGGGCAGAAATCGGGGGGACTACTACTGGGGGCAGTAATCGGGGGGACTTCTACTGGGGGTACCACTGGGGGGAACCTCTACAGGGGGCACTTATTGGGGGGACTACTACTGGAGGCACCACTGGGGGGACCTCTACTGGGGGCACTAATCAGGAGGACTACTACTGGGGGCACGCCATCAGGGACCACTACTGGGGAGACTACTACTGGGGGCACTATATAAAGGGCACTGCATAGGGGGGGACTACTACTGGGGACACTATATAAAAGGCACTGCATAGGGGGGACTACTACTTGGGGCACTATAGAAAGGGCATTGCACAGGGGGACCACTACTGGGGGCACTGCATGGGGGGGCTACTGCTACAGGAGGCACTATATAAGGGGCACTGCATAAGGGGGGTCTACTACTGGGGGCACTATATAAGGGACTTACTACTGGAGGCACAAGGGACACTGCACTGGGGGCACTAAATAGGGAGGACCTCTACAAGGGGCACTGGATAGTGGGGACCATAACTGGGGGGCTGCATAAAGAGGAATACTACTGGGGGCACTGTATAAGGGGCACAACTGGGGGCCTGCATAAGGAGGACAACTACTGGGGGCACTGTATAAGGGGAGCTGCATAAGGGGGACTACTACTGGGGGTTCTGTACAAGGGGCACTACTGTAGGCCTGCATAAGAGGGACCACTACTGGGGGCACTGCATAGGGCGGACTGTATAAGGACCACTACAGGGGATAAGGTGCATATGGAAAGGAATGTTAAGAGTGACGAGAAAGGGGTATATGTGTCCTGTTGACACGCCCCATTTTTAAGTGACCCCCGCCCTTTGTGACCACGCCCATTTTTTTTGCACATACGGGGGGGGGGGCTCCATTTTAAAATTTGCCCTGGGCTCCTAATACCCTAGTTACGCCACTTGGGGCAGGTATGGCCTATAGCGTCACAGTGCTTATATGGATATACCCGAGATATGGCAAAAAAATAAGGCCCTCATTCAGAGCCGCACGCTCTGAATGAGGGCCGCCCTCCATAATTATGGAGTGTCCTCCTGGACGCTCGTATAGCTGTGGGTCACCACCCACAGCCTATACGAGCGTGCAGTTTGATGGCCGCGATGGTCTTGACCATCGTGACCATCGCCACTGCAAGCCGGAGCCTGCGTTTGAGGTTTTCAACCGCAAGGCCCGGAGTGATTTTGGCTCTATCAGAGCCAAAATCACTCCCACTGACATCACTAGTGATGTCAGTGGGCCGGCTTCTGACGGTAGGCGTTCCCTTGGGAACGCCCCCGTCAGGGAGGCACGCCCCCGGCACGCCCCCGGCACGCCCACCAAAGGGGGCGTGCTGTCAATCAACATCGACAGCACGCCCCCTTTGATCAGACACAACGAGCGAAGGAAAGTCCTTCGCTCGTTGCGTCTGGCGCATGCGCACGACGGAGCTCCCGCCATCGTGCGCATGCGCAGTGCACAACATCGACCCACTTGCGAGCGGACAGCCGCTCGCGAGTGGGTCTGAAGCAGGCCCTAAATCTTAACTTTTTTCATAACTTTTTTTTTTTACTTTAATTGCCATTTTTTTTTCGCAGCCCATGGATGGACAGCACACCCCTGGATGGACAGCACACTGGATAGACAACACAGCCTCCCGGACAGAGCACAGCACACCCCTGGATGGGCAACTCAGCCTCGTGGACAAAGCACAGCACACTCCTGGAGGGGCAACACAGACCTTGGACAGAGCAAAGCACACACCTGTTTAGGACAACAGCCCCCTGGACAGAGCACAGTACACCCTTGCACACCTCTGTATTGGACAACACAGTAGCCCCCCCCCCCCCCTGGACGGAGCACAGCACAGCCCAACAGCCCGGAACTCAGCAAAGTAATGGCGCATCGTCAGCGACATCGCCCTTCGGGGCTGCATGCACCGGCAGGCACGATGTCGCTCCTGACATCAGCAAGCAGTGGCGGGCTGGGCCGCGGGGCAGGGTGCCATGTGCCCCTCGGGCCGCAGCGCCATGCGGGCCGCGGCCAGTCTGTGTCACTGTGACACAGCTGCTCCGCGCGTGTAGCGCTGACCAGCAGGGGCGTATCTACCCATTGGCCAGGATGGCACACGCCAGGGGCGCTGGCCGTGAAGGGGCGCCATCTGGTGGTGCCACCCGTGGACAAGGGGTAGATGTTTAGGTCCCCTCCACCACCCAGCGCCCGCAGCCCACACAGATACTTACCGTGTGGCTGCGGCAGGCTCCTCAGTAAGAGCAGCAATGCGTCGCGTGTGACGTCATGACGTCACACACGCCTTGTGTAATAAAAACTCTATGAATCATTTGCTCGTACCACTACCAGCCGCCGGCAATCAGCAGCGGCTGCCAGTGGTACGAACAAATGATTCATAAAGTTTTTTCTTACACAAGACGCAGGTGATGTCATGCTGTCACGTGCGCCGCATTGCTGCTCTTACTGAGGAGCCTGCCGAAGCCACACAACAGCGGGAAGATACAGCGCTGCAGCGGGAGCCAGCCGGAGAGGGAGCCAGCGTGGTGATGAGGTAAGTACTGGGCGCGGGGGGCACTGCACAACGGGCACTACTATTTTAGGGGACCTGCATATTGGTCAAAACGACAGGGGGCACTGCATAAGGGGCGCTGTATATGGGGCAAAAACTACTGGGGGCACTACTTTAGCAGCACTGAATAAGGGGCACTACTTTAGGGGGACCTGCATATGGGTCAAAACGACAGGGGGCACTGCATGAGGGGCGCTGCATATGGGGCAAAACTACTGGGGGCACTACTTTAGGGGCACTGCATATGGGGGCACTACAAGGGGGGGGCTACTACTGGGGGCATTACAAGGGAGGGAATAATCCTGGGGGCACTACAATGGGGGGGACTACTATACATAACTAAAAATGGGAGTGTATCTCACATATATATATATATACATATATATATAGGGAGAGAGATATTTGGAAATCCCCCCTAAAAATCCTGCGTTTGCCCCTGCCTGGGGACACAGAATGTAATTATTCAGAAAATATGGAGGGAGGGGGGCGGCAGTCCATTACTTTGCCAGGGGCGCACAGACCCCTAGATACACCCCTGCTGACCAGACAGAGAGTCTGATTCAGAGCCGCTCGTAAGCGGCCACTCGTTCGCTCCGAGCGATGTTCGTACATCTGCGCATGTGTATGGGTCGTAATGCGCATGCGCCAACCAGTCAGTGTGGTCGGAAATCGTGTGTTCGCAAAATAGCGAGTGCCTGCTAATTTGAGTGACAGGTTGAGGCGTTTGTGGGTGGCAACAGGGGAAGGTGCTTGAAAACGGGGAGTGGAGATCCGAACGCAGGCGTGCCAAACGGTCAAAACGGGCGTTTTAAGGGTGTGCATAATTAACAAAGCAGCGTCATCGGCCACGTCACTTGGTTGTCTCTTAGCCTGAACTGTTCGCATGATTGCGGTAGGGAAATCCAACCACAAGCACTGCGAGCAGTTCAGACGCCTTTCGATGTACTCGATTAATCTAATAAATAGCGGAGATGACGTATGATGCTAACGGCCAGGGGGCGTCCTTACAAAATAGCGAGCGCATGTTTCGTTCGCTCACTCAGACATAGAGCTGTCAACAGACCGCAAAGAGCGAGCGCTCAATTTAAATAGCCGACCCCTTTTTCTGGACGAACGAGCGCAAATAGCGTCCGGCTCTGAATCAGGCCCAGAGTTCGGTCAGCGCTACACAGTGGCAAACACACAACCACCAGCGCCAGCAGCTGTGTGTTTGTTTCAGCAGCTGATGAGAGTCTGTCAGACTCTCATCGGCTGCTGCTGCTCCCACTGCGGGAGCCATCTTCCGTCTCCCGCAGTGGGTAATGGGAGAGACGACATGACGTCATGACGTCTCTCCCATAATGCAAAGTAGCCCGGGAGGACAGACGGAGGAGATGATAGCAGCGGCGGGACCAGGAGCGGGGTTTCAGGTAAGTGTTTTTTTTTTTTTAATTACGTGTTTCTCTACTGGGGGGGTACTACTACTGGGGGCACTACAAGGGGGATTACTACTGGGGGCACTACAAGGGGGGGACTACTACTGGGGGCACTACAAGGGGGGGGCTACTACTGGGGGCATTACAAGGGAGGGAATAATCCTGGGGGCACTACAATGGGGGGGACTACTACTGGGGGCACTACAAGGGGGGGATTACTACTGGGGGCATTACAAGGGGGGGACTACTACTGGGGGCACTACAAGGGGGATTACTACTGGGGGCATTACAAGGGGGGATTACTACTGGGAGCACTACAAGGGGGAGGACTACTACTGAGGGCACAACAAGGGGGGGATTCCTACTGGGGGCATTACAAGTGGGGGGACTACTACTGGGGGCACTACAAAGGGAGACTACTACTGGGGGCATTACAAGGGGGATTACTACTGGGGGCATTACAAGGGGGGATTACTACTGGGGGCACTACAAGGGGGAGGACTACTAGGGGCACTACAAGGGGGAGAGCACTACTGGGGGCACTGCAAGGGGGGACTACTACTGGGGGCACAACAAGGGGGGATTAGTACTGGGGGCACTACAAGGGGGGGCTACTACTGGGGGCACTACAAGCTACAAGGGGGGGACTACTACTGGGGGCACTGCATAGGGGGTACCACTACTGGGGGCACTATATAAGGGGCTTACTACTGGGGGCACAAGGGGCACTGCACAGGGGGGACCACTACTGGGGGCACTGTATAAGGGGCACTTCAAAGGAGGATCACTACTAGGGGCACTACTGGTGGCCTGCATAAGGGGGTCCTCTCCTGGGGCACAGGGGGCACTGCATATGGGCACCACTGCAGGGGGCTGCCCCATATGTTTATTTTTACTTTACATTAATTCCGTATGAAGCCGCCTCCTCCCTGGAACACTTGAGAGGGGGGGGGCGCCGAAGCACGCAAGTGCTCCGGGCCACCCTGGCTACACGCTACTCCTCTGCCAGGGCCACCTGCATGCATTTGCCCCCCAGGATAAAAATTGCCAGCCAGCCCCTGTCAGCAAGTGTGTATGCACTTGCCGATGCTGGGACCCCCGCTGGATCTCATCGCACAGGTCGGCTGGATATGTGTACCCAACTTTACACATGTTTAAGAACAGGGACAATCTAAAAGAGTTGCACATGCATATACATATGCTTGTGAAAGGGGCATGGTATAAAAGATAAACAGTTAAAAGATCGACTATGTCTAGATAGACACTAGATGTTAGACAGGCAATAGGTCGTCTGGGACAAAAGGTCGTCAGGGACAAAAGGTCGAGATTAATGGTCGACATGGTAGAAAGTTGACAGGTACAAATGATCGACACAATATTTTCTTTTTCTAACCCTAATCTTCACACTAACCCTCCCCTTGGTGCCTAACCATAATCCTCCTTCCTGGTGCCTAACCCTAGCCGTCGGGGGTAAGTGCCTGGCCCTAACCGTCCCTTCTAGTGCCTAACCCTCCAGTCAGTGCCTAACGTTAACCCTCCCTCCTGGTGCCTAACCCTAACAGTTGGGGTAAGTGCCTAACCCTCCGGTAAGTACCTAACCCCCCAAAAAACAAACAAACATGTGTCGACCATTTGTGTGTCAACCATTTGCGTGTCGGCCTTTTGTCCATGGCAACCATTTGTATCGGTCTACCTTCTTCCATGTTGACCTATAGTGTGTCGACCTGTTGTTCCTGTTGCCCTTTTGAACAGTAGTTGACTCAAGTATGTGTCAAAATTACACTGACCTTGTAACTCTGACACAGCGACAGATGACTGTCAAGGCTGGAGACTCTGGGGTGCACGGGAGAGAGCTAGGCACCGGTTCGCTGGTGGTTAGGGAGGTTTGGAGTACAGATGGTCTTATAAAACTCTTCCTCATAGATGTTACAATAATAGAATATGCAGCAGGACAGTATAAGCAAAGAGATATGTTAAAAATAATAAATGCAGTCAGCACTGTAATATCAGTGGAGCCGGACTGGGACCCGACTTGGTACACATGATGGAACTGGAGTGAGACTGGACTTGGAATATACAATGAAGCCGGAGTGGAACCAGACTTGGAGTATGGACATGAGCCAGAGTGGGACCAGACTTGGAGTATGGAGTGGAGCCGGAATGGAACCAGACTTGGAGCATGGGACCTCATTCAGAGCCGCTCGCAAAATGCGAGCGCTCGCTCTGAATGAGGGTGGCCGCATCTTAAAAATGATCCGGCCTCCTGGCCGCTTGCTAGGCTGTGGGTTACCATGGGTAACCAAGACCATCGCGACCATCGGGTTTTGCGACGAGATCCTTGAGGTAGGGTCTCGTCTGAGCCCCAGAGAGCTTTCGGCTCTAATAGAGCCGGAAGCTCTCCCACTGACATCACTGGTGATATCAGTGGGGCCGCCCACAAACGGCAGGCGTTCGCTTGGAAACGCCTCCGTTTGTGAAGCCACCCCCCCGCCACGCCTACAAAACGGGTCGAGCTGTCGATCAACATCGACAGCCGTCCCTTTTGTACTGAGCCACGGAGCGAGAGAATTTCTCGCTCCGGGGCTTGCGCATGCGCTGTGCGGCCCCTGCGCATGCTCACAGCCAAACATCGACCCGCTTGCGAGTGGGTCTGAATGAGACCCATAGGCTGAAGCCGGATGGGACCGTACTTGGATAATATACTGAAGCCGGAATGGGACCGGACGGAGCATAGACTGGAGCCGGAGTGGGACCGGACTTCGAGGTTACACTGGAACCAGGGTAGGATTAGTCAAAGCCTCTAAGACAACTAGCATGGGAGCTGGAGCTAAGGACAAGTATCAGCATTGAAACTCAGGCACTGAATGCTGTCAGGACCAGGAATACATACTCTGTGAACCACAGGGATTGGCTGATGCAGTCAGGTGGACGTCGGCCTGGCTATCACTGGAGACTTAGCGGTCAACTGCCTGGAACCAATATAGCGGCGCCCAGTGTCCGGAGCCAGCGGGGATGCTGTCAGAGCCCCGAGCTCCTTGTAACCACCACCACACTGGGAACCCATCAGAAATGCACTCGGCTGGTCAGGAGCCGCAATGGCCACGCCCAGTGTCCAGAGCCGGAGGGCACCCTGCCGGAGCTCTGGGGCCCTGGAACCACCACCATGCTGGGAACCTATTGACAGTGCACTCCGAGAGCCCCCAGGCCATTACTCCAGCCAAGACAGAGCAGCATGACCGAGGGTAAACACGGTTTCTGACAATGACATAGGAAGTTCCTTCCAGATTTTCTGGCTATGAAGAAGACCTCATGCATGAGATGATAGTACTCATTATATATTTTCCAAAACAAAATATGTAATCCTTCAAGCAAATATGCCAGTCAGAAAAACTAATCATTTCCTAATCAACCAATAGTTGACATTGGCCCTCATTCAGAGCCGTTCGCTATTTGCGTTCGTTCGTTCAAAAACAAGGGGTGGCTATGTAAATGATCCGTTCGCACATTGCAGTCTGTTCACACCTCTAAGTCTGAACGAGCGAGCAAACAATACGCTCTATTATTTCTTAAAAACGCCCCCTGGCCGTTCGCACCATACGTCATGTCCGCTATTTATTAGATTAATCGAGTACATCGAACAGGATATGAACTGCTCGCTATTCTTGTGGTTGGTTTTTTCAACCGCTATTTTGCGAGCAGTTCTGAGTTAAAAAAAACCAAGTGACGTGGTCATTGACGCTGCTATATTAATTATGCACACCCATAAAACACCCGTTTTGACCTTTAAGCACGCCTGCGAACGGATCTCCACTCCCCGTTTTCAAGCACCTTCCCCTGTTACCACCCACATACGCCTCATTCTGTCACTCAAAATAGCAGGCACTCGCTATATTGCATACAAATGTTTTTCGGCCGCACTGACTGGTTCGCGCATGCGTACTAAAAACCGTACGCATGCGCAGATGTGCGAACATCGCTCGGAACGAGCGTACTGCCGCTAGCGAGTGGCTCTGAATGAGGGCCATTGTCTTTACAGTAGAACTGCAGGTCCCAGCAAGTCTCCCCTGCATGATGGTACTTGGAGAACCACAAGTACCAGCATGCGGAGCATTAAGGGCCCTCTGGTACTTGTAGTTCACCTGTAAAGAAATGTTTTAAATAAACATAATACACACACACACCGTGAAAGTAAAGTTTTAATACATACATACACACTCACACATACTCACCTACATTACCTGGATTGGTCCGCTTCTCCCCGTAGACATCCATGTTCTTGGTAAAACAACAAAATGAATAAACACGAACCACGAACTAGGTAACAACCACGATGGTTGTTACCTCCCGAATGAAGAGCTCAGACACGTCTCTTACCTTTGTAGAGCCGTATCTGAGCGTTCATTGGCTGAGAGGTCAGCACCCGCCTCTCTCGGCCAATGAACGGCTCCCTCCATTGAAGTCAATGGAGAGCTGCAGGGTTATTAAAGTTTATTCTGCGGTTCCCACCATTGCGTTTTTGGAAGCAGCTGCTGTGTGTAAATATGCTAATGCTGTAGGTGGCGTCTTGTGCAAATAGATGTCTCCTGCAAACTTTTGTGATCTGCTGCTGTGTCTGAGAACACAGCCATCGGATCATCTGCGAAAACATCAGCCATCTGAGTAATCCTCAGCTTCCCTAGGATGGCCGGTGTTATCACTCTGCCAGCGCCAGGAAATCTGGAGAAAGACTTGTCAAATTCAAGGAAGTGGAGACCCTTCCAATGGTAAAAATGACAATATCCTGAAGAGGATTTGGAAGACAATACTGTGTGCACTATGTAGATAAAAGCTCACAGTTTTATCAGTCCAGCTAATATTACGAGCATGCAGCAAGACTAACAGCATACCTAAGACAACTGGAAAATGTGAATATCTGACCAGACCCAGAACAAAGAATTCCAGAGTTTCCATGGTGACAAGACCAGGAGCATTATCTTGCTAATCTCCTGAGAAACTGCTAGCTCCTTATTGATGAGTGGAAGTAGGTGTTCCTCAAGAATCTCTTCAAAGTTTTCAACAGGCACTGACTCAATGAGCTGGCACCTGGAAGATTTTATTAAGTACTGTAATTATAAAGGTAATAAGGCATATGATTGGCTATTGCTAGTGTAGCAGGGCCGAGTGTACCAGTGCCTCACTCACTCAGGGTGTACTCACCCTGCTACTAGGCATCCTCACCTTCCACGCCTGGAGGGATGGGGTGCCTTGGATCGGAGGAAGCCCCGGGCATCAGAATGGGCTGGGATCCGGAGGGATCCCAGCCCCGTTCGAGGGTGTGGCGGGGCCCCTCAGCAGGCAGGGCGGCGGGCCAGGATCGGTCGCATCCGCCGCTGCTTCACGTGCGTGATGGCAAGCCTGAATCCTGGTGGATTCAGACTCAGCCAATCGGCATGCACCCCTTTGAATTTGGCGCCGACTGTGAGCCAATCAGGGCTCACAGACCGGCAGTCAGCAGGGGATGGCCGCGGCAAGCCAATCACAGCTCGAGCTGTGATTGGCTCGCCGCGTCATCGTACCGCCCCCTGGCGCCGGCTTGAATTAGCTGGAGCAAAGAGGGCAGGGGAAGTTCGACTGTCGGGATGGAGCGAGGAAGAGCTCCAGAAGATAGGAGCACGAAGAAGACGGCGGAAGTCCCACAGGGCGGCAGCCACTGAAAAAGAGCTTCCACAGGCCGCCGGGTCAAGAGTTGCCGACCGACGCCCACCTGGAGTGGAGCCGGAGAAGACACCGGAAACCCTGGGGCGGCGGTGGACCTTAAAAAAGAGCTATCCCCGGCTACTGCTGCCCAGGTGAAGACTTCAGGGAGCCCGGAGGTGGCGGAAGTTGTTCCACCTCCGGCGAAGACCACGTGGAGGCTGGGCCAGACTCGGCTCAGCCGAAGACCCCACGACTGGCAAGTCTCTCATACCTCCCTAGACCACCAGTGTTCAGTACTAGGTCGTGTGTCATTGTAAAGTCGGCGCTAGGCCGTGGGGCATGTTAATCCGGCACTAGTCCGTGTGTTATTGTAGTTCAGCACTAGGCCGTTGACATTGTAATTCGGCGCTATGTCGTAGGAGTTGTTGCTGTCGGTGTTAGGCTGTGATCTTTGTAGCTCGGCGCTAGGTTTTGGACGAGGGCAAGTCAGGATAGGCCGTAGGAGTTGTTGCTGTACCGTTAGGCCGTGATCTTTGTAGTTCGGCGCTAGACCTTGGACGAGGGCAAGTCAGGTTAGGCTGTAGGAGTTGTTGCTGTCGGCGTTAAGCCGTGATCATTGGAGTTCGGCGCTGGACGAGGGTAAGTCAGGCTAGGCCACAGGTACATAAGGGCAGAAGGCCTAGAAGCATCGTGGAATTTGGTCAGGCGGTCAGGCCCCCATCAAAGGTAGACCGGGCTGGGACCAGGACGTTCTCCCCCGCAGTCAGGCCCCCATTAAAGGTAGGCTGTTGGTAAGTCGCTGTATCTCCCACAGTCAGGCCCCCATCAAAGGTAGGCAGTGGCAAGGCATCTGTTATTGTATCGAGTCCTGTGCTGGGCTCTTGCTGTTGTGTTCGTCTACAGGTGCTGAGATCAGGACTCGTCCAGCAAAGGGACAAGATTATTTTCGGTGAGCGTAAACTGTGTTTTGTGTGCTGTTTGTGTCGTGTGTCACCCATTTCCCTTTTCCCTGTCAGGCATTTTCGTTCGGGATACACCCTTGTGCTTGGCACATAGGTGTAGCCAGTCTGAGGCCTAAAGTGCCAATGATGACCATCCACTGCCTGAAGGTGAGAGTCAGGAGGTAACTGTCCGAGTACCACCGGCACCACAGCCAGGGAAGCATTTCAATCCCGGGGGATCCCACCCCACCTCTTACACTGCAACGAAAATCAGGTTACTTTTTGCAGAGGCTATTAGCACCCGTAGTAAGAGCATGTCACAGCACCCTACCCCAGTGGATGTCTAGCACCACCCAGTGGGCATGTCTAGAAAGCCTTTTCTGCATTATCCTCCAATCCTTGAGCATTTTTTATTATGTTTTATAGAATTCCCTTTAACAGTTGACACATCCCCCTGTGATGTTGATACCCTCAGAAATGATCTCCTTACCCCTGTGGCTTTTTCCTGTATTCCCCAGTAGTATAACTTCTCCCCCACCCACCCCAGTGACCATAGCTCTCTAGGTGACACCACCTCCCCTTCATTGATAACAGATCCCCCTATTAGCCTTCCTCCCCCTCTAACCCCTCATGCTCCCCATCCCATCTATCCGAGGCAGAGCGTATGACAGGCAGCTCAGAGGGGACCGATCAGTCAGTCTCCGCTGAACAGGAAGCAGCACTCAAGAGGGGCTGATGATCACACATCAACCAGCTCTGAGTGCCTTCGGCCGTCGATCCAGTGCTTAGAGAAGGAAACTTCAGTTCCCCTCTAAGTACTTTTGCAGTGCTGGGAACTGTACCTCCAGAATGCCAATTACAAGGCATTCTGGGGAGCAGAAACTACATGTGATGTCGGCAGTCACAGACCGCGCTGACATCACAGCCCGGCCCCTCACTGTAGTCTTATACATAGTACTGGAGTCAGTCTGGTAGGGAACATTAACAGACCGGCAGAGAAGCAGAGTCTACGGTCGCAAGGGATGCAGCTGCGGCAGGGAAATGGCCCTGTGGCGCCTCTTATAGATTCTGGCACATGTAGTATGTGCTCCACCCCTGCGTATTAGAGTAACCCAGACATGCCCCCTTTATAATGCTGGTTTCCTCCTGATCTTCTGATTCTTCTACAGAGGAGGGTATTCTCCTGGAAGAAATGATTGCCGCTGCCGCAATATGAACATAAGTTATTTCCACGTCATTTGCACCTTCCTTTATTGGAATTAGGACCCAGAATACCCCCTATTTGCATAGGTACTTCTTCATTCAGAGACCTAATTTCTGGCTGTGTTATAGAGGATGAAGTATAATGATCAGTTGCAACATTTTGTAGATGAACAACATTGGTCTGTGTGTTTATTAATTCTGACAGATGAATGTCAATGGTAACGCACCTTTGAATGAATTCTTCAAAGTCATCTGGTAAATTCATTTGTGCTAAGTTGTCTTCTATATTGTCTGGCAGACAGCAATAAAGCTAGCTGCTGCCTTTCATTTGGTGTCATCCACCCAGTGCTGAACTTCGGTCACATATTCAGACACAGAATGATTATTTTGCTGCCTGTACATGTGTCAGAATGGCTTCTGTAGTGGACAGGAGATGAGAATAATGATATGCCCCAGTAAATGCCTGTAGGCAATGGGGCAAAGAGTTCAAGTTTGGATCTCCATGTATACCAAGTATGAGGAGTCTCAAGTGAGAGTTTCTGCTTTCATCAAGCAACGTCAGACTCATTTGCACCTTTCAGGGGTCAGTGGAGCACAAGGTCATGATCGAAAGACCAATCTACATTGAGTCAGGAATTAGCAGCATAGGCTCTATTATCCATCAGATTGTTTAACCATCACCACCAATCTTCTGGACCAGGAACATAGTATGGATGCAGCCAGGAGCGGCTCTAGGCACGGGCAAGCCGGGCTGTCGCCCGGAGCGCCACTGTATTTGGCGGGCACAAGAAACGCCCACCCTCCCTCCCGGCGCTATAGTGAATATGTAAGCACAGGGGGAGGGAGCAGAGGAAGGAAGGGGTGGCAACACAGGACGGCGCTGGGCGCAGCAAAGCCTAGCGCCGGCCCTGGATGCAGCAGGTGGAGATGTGGAGACATCTATAGCATCTTGACCCGGTGGTTAGCATCGCTCTTTCACAGCGATTCAGACCCGTGAACTATCTATGTGAATTTAGTATGTTTTCCCTGTGTTTGTGTGTGCTTCCAAAGGGTTATCCTTTTTCCAAAAACAATTTGAAACTACCATTTAAATGTAGCCACTTTATGGCAAAAAAGGCAGGCAACAATGAGGACTAATGGGTCCCGTCCATCTGCGATGGATTCCCGCGATGCTGCAACCCGGCATCGCAGAAATCCAACATGTTGGATTTTCCCAATTTGATGATCGCGATCAAAAAATGATCGTGATTGTCTAATCGGGGACATTTAACATTGACAATTTCTGCGATCTTGTGATGGATTGTTGATCATCGATGGTGGCCGTCTGTCGTTTCCACCCGGCAGATCGGTATTTCCAATCGCGTCGCAGGATCACGGAAAACCCACTCTGATGTATGGGCACCTTTACCTGTGCCCTTAATTTGTTCTCATTAACGTGGCATGCTGTTTATTTTATGCACCCAGTGCTGTCATGTTTTGCTATTTTGTTTGCCTATGTTACTTTTTGTACATTCTGGGTCTGATTCTGAGTCGCTTGCAAAGTGATTGTAGTTGTGTTGGCTGTTTTAATACTTTATGCTTTCATGCGCGTGCAAGCGGAAGCCCTTGCCACCCACTGATTTTACGTCGGCCCCTGCAACTGCCCTCATTAGTATATGCACTTGCACCAAGCCCTTCCTAGGTGCAAGAGATCCATCTGAAACCGGCTTCCCTTCCCAGTCCGCACAACTCAAAATCACACAGAACTTTTGATACACATACATGACACTCCATGGCACACCCACAAGTCAGGATAGTTCTATGCGATGGTTTTGCCAACGCCCATGAAATGTCCTATTTCACAGCAAAAACTTGCTGTTTGCATCCCTAAATACAGATCTGCAACTCAGAATCAGCCCCTGTATATCTACATGTACTGTGTTCATTAACATACTGTGACAAAAGCACTGGTAAGGTCATACACAGGAGATATATTTGTCCCAGGTTTCTGACGTATATGTATTAAAAACCCCAGGAAAATGTCTGTGATTGCAAAACAGACTTGATGGTGTTTGGGCTCCATCCATTAGGCCCATTTCGGGTCTTCAGATGTTTAGCCTGAGAACAGGCTAATTAGTACTTGCACCTGTAAGAGGCTGATAAAAGTGTGTCAGGGATTTACAGTGTCTCACTACCTAGGGAAAGAGGCCTGTTAAGAGACATTGGGGCCTATTTATTAAAATTATTTTTACTAAAATAATGTGAAAACTGGTGTTTTCACACCCTTTTAACATTATTTTAGTATCACATGAATTTACTAAAGGGCAATTGGAGTAGAATTCGCAAAATTGGGAAATGTGATCAGCCCAGATTTACTAAAAATATATTGTCAAAAAATGACGGGGGAAGCCGCCTGATAATAACGCCACCTGGAGATAGCATTATCCAGGGTTTCCCCTGGTTCCCGGACTCCTGCTCTGTTCTGACATGCAGAGCAGAGATGGGAGCTAGCTCCCCTGTGATCAGCTTTGTGGTATAAAGACCACAAGCTGATCACTGTAAAAAAAAAACACTTACCTGCATTCATGGACCAGTGATCGGTGCTCCAGTGATGTCCTCTGGGGCTCCGGTCAGCTAGTCTATGGGCTCCTGAAAAGTGACCCTGGTAAGCTGCTGCATAGTGCAGGGAGGTCATTCTACGAGGGGGTCGTGTGGGGTATTGCTGTATCCGGTGGTGGCGCATACACATTTTCCTGTATTTTATCTGAAATATACAGGTAGAAGTGTGCGAACGGGATTCGCAGGGACAGAGCTTTATCGCAAGCTCGGTCTCTGCATTTGGATGTTAGTACAGCCATGTGATATTTCCTAAATTCGCAATGAAAATATACTAAAACCGCATTTTAAAAGTAAATAGGGCCCATTCTAATTTATGACCATGAACACTGTGCATATGCCTATGATTGTGGTAGGGACATTAGGTCATACTACTGATGAGAGAGGGAATCTCTGTTTAGTTAGAGCCCAGACGGGTTAGGATTTTATTCTATGTTTTTCTTTTTCTGCACAATAAACTAGCTTCGGCTAATTTTACGGAAACCCTGGACTGGTGTGCTGTTTCCTGGCTGCTGTGTTTGGAAAAGCCCATGCTGGGCCGTAGCTAGGGTAATGTGGCCGGTGCCATCGCACAGGGCACCACAGGTCAGGGGGTGCTGTTTGGGTCTGTCAAATTTCTGTTTATTATCATTTTTGCTTGTAGCTTCCTCTTATTTCATCCCCAGCATCTCCTGGCCTCTCCTATCTCTTCCCTGGCCCTTCCCTATGAAGCCATGGCCCTTTTTTGGGTGCATTATGTCCCTTTGGAAAATGAGGGGGGCGACAATGCTCTTTCTGGCACAGGGCACCAAAAAGTCTAGTTATGGCTCTGAGCCCATGTACCCCAGGAGAGGGCACCCCTAACTAGATCTTATCACAATACTTAAACAAAAACATACTTAAAAACAACAAAATTAGGACTTACTCCTTATACTGTATGAAAGGCATGGGAGTATCTATAATGGGTGCAGTGTGTGTGGTGTACATAGGCCCCTTGGGCCCGCACCACACACCCTGCACCCATTATACTTATCTCCAGAGATCTGCACATGGGCAGTACAGAAACCAGTGCCAGAGCCTGCTCAACACATGCTTCGGCGAGAGAGGGAGTGGCCGCATGGAGACTACACATAGGTCCCACCTCTCTTGAATTGTGTCTGGGTTAGGGGCACTAGTTGGTCACCTGTTCAGGGATTATAGTTTAGGATCCTCTGCTACAGAATTAAAAAGAGGTGAGGAGAGGTGTGTCTGCATCTATGGGCAGCCCAGAACAGAGCCAGTATGGTGCTCGCACAGGAGCTGAGGGGAGGGTTTAGTTATTTATCATGATGTCCAAACACTAGAAGCACCTTCTACTCCTGTAATCATGGAGAGATAATATAGAGGGTTAACAGCAGCAGGGTTTACACCATTGGGGGTAAGGTATGTGTGTGGAGGATGTACAATTTACCCATTTTTTTTGTATTGTCAATGGCCTTTCTCACACTTAGATGCCAACAACGTAGGTAACCTGTTGTTTAAAACCAGATCACCTCTGCTACAGTGCCTCTTGTAGTAATGGTGCCAATGTTGGAAGGAGTGCCCTCCTGTGCTGCCTCACTCCAGCATCCTGTAGGTGGAGCTGAGCCGGCGATCACTATTGCCCAGCACATCTACAGTAAGTCAGGAGTAGTCCAACCTCTAACATGTGCTACTGAGCATGTGTGGTGTCTCTGAGCGTCTTTACTCCCCAATATCCATGAGTAAAAGGACAGACACCAGATGCTCACACATGCCAGTACCAATAGCTGCGCTATACCACCACTGATTCATAGAGGGACTTTGGAACGGTCATCCGCCGGTGCATTCACCCAGCTCACCACTGGCTCTCTGCAATGCCCAGCACCAGGCTGGAATATACCACACATATTGCCTATCGCTATGACACCTGTAAAATCCCTATGTTTTATGTTATTTGCTTGTCTGCCAGATTACAATAAATCTAAGAAGTGGTTAAGCTGTACCATGTGTGGACTAACCGCCACCAACACCTGTGTAACACACACAGTACCATCAGCATTTTGGCCAATACAAGTTTACCTGGGTTTAATTCTATATCTGTGGAACTACTGCACCAGGCACTATCCGCTATGCATATTTGTGACAGTACATTCTACTATTACTATCTGCTGTCACCCTACACTCTGCTAAGTTACGGGCCCAGCAACCACCTAGCTAACGCAACTAAGATCAGGGCCATATGAGGGCGGCATGGCCGTTGCAGTTGCACAGGATGGAGCAACCTGGGGTGGCACTGTCGCAACCCCTCAGCCCCTGCATTTGGCTAGCAGGGTTCCCATTAGACAGCGCGTTTAATTAGCTGTGGGGAAAAACACCTTGCCTAATTGAATCTCCCCCTTTGAGTTCGTGGTGTGGGAGGCAAGGTCTTGTATGCTACTCATGTTGGGACAATTACACTATGCCTAAGAGTGGGAGGTAAGACATACTGTTTGTACCTAACCTGGGAACCAACCTGATTGTTGTGAATTTTCTGGAGTGGAGAGGATACTCTGCAAAGGTATTGTGTACAACCAAGGAGGAACTGTTATTGCTGCAGCAACCCAGTACCAACGACTATATACCCTTGTTACTGTGGAATGCCGTGCAATGATCACTGAGGAATCCACCCAATCCGTGAAACTTTGGCACAGGCGGTCAGGGCATTTAGGCCCTCATTCAGAGCCGTACGCTCTGAGCAGAGCGCACGCTCTGAATGAGGGCCGCCCTCCATAATTATGGAGCGTCCTCCTGGACGCTCGTATAGCTGTGGGTCACCACCCACAGCCTATACGAGCGTGCAGTTTGATGGCCGCAATGGTCTTGACCATCGCGACCATCGCCACTGCGAGCCGGAGCCTGCGGTTGAGTTTTTCAACCGCAAGGCCCGGAGTGATTTTGGCTCTATCAGAGCCAAAATCACTCCCACTGACATCACTAGTGATGTCAGTGGGTCGGCTTCTGACGGTAGGCGTTCCCTTGGGAACGCCCCCGTCAGGGAGGCACGCCCCCGGCACGCCCACCAAAGGGGGCGTGCTGTCAATCAACATCGACAGCACGCCCCCTTTGATCAGACACAACGAGCGAAGGAAAGTCCTTCGCTCGTCGCATCTGGCGCATGCGCACACCGGAGCTCCCTCCGTCGTGCGCATGCTCAGTGTAGACCATCGACCCACTTGCGAGCGGACAGCCGCCCGCGAGTGGGTCTGAATCAGGCCCTTAGTCTATGATGGATTACAAAAACTTCAGAATGGTATAGTGACTGGAATGTCAGAGGACAATCCTGAAAGACCAGCATGTGAGAGCTGTGTGAGAGGCAAGTAAACATGTTTCCCAAGTTTGCATCCAGAGCATAAGTGCTATTGGAGTTAGTATATACTGACGTGTGTTGGACATTGAAGGTAGAATCCATGAGTGGCAATTGTTACTTCATGACACTCATTGACGAATGCTACAAGAATGATACATATTTATTTCTTGAAGAGTAAATGTGAAGTTACAAGTAACATCAAAGTGTACAAGATCTTGTTGAAAACCAAACAGGCCAGAAGCTGAAAAGTCTAAGATCTGATAACGCTGTAGAATATGAGAATAGGGAAATAACCAAGTACTGTCAAAGCTGGATAAGTGGCTGAGACAAGATCAGTTTAAAACTCCATTTTAGAAACAAGAATCTGCAAGACGCCATTTTGCGACCAGCATCACTTTAAGTTACAACTCACGAGCTAAGAACAGATGGCAATGTTTTTGATAATCTAAATAGAATAGACAATGCACCAGAAACTGTGAGTGATTTACATACAAATTGGGAATCCCTGTTGGCAATTGTAATATAATCCAGGCACTGATCTACACAATTGGATTTGTCTGAATCCAAACAGGTTTTAGTTTCATACCCAGACAGGATGGTTTAGTTTCACAGCTGGAAGTCACATTTGCATTGCAGTCTGAAACTGTGAGAGAGGAATGATATGTGTGTGTATGTATGTTTATATATATATATATATATATATATATATATATAAATATGTTAAGTCCATCATAGATGGAATCTCATGCATAAACACCGCACATTATGCACAATTGAGCTGCTAACATGATGCCCAGTAGCGAATGCACAATTATTAGCATCATGCGATTGCATCTTTCACCATTTTACATACACACATTGGGCTTTATTCAGAGGCGGTCGTACGGTCTACGACCGCACGGCCGCCTCGATGTTTGTCCAGTGCGCATGCGCATGAGGGAGCCGGCTCCTTCGTGCGCATGCATGAGACCTGCTGCGACCAACAGCGCCGGTCGTAGCGGGTCTCTTTCCAAAGGGGGCGAGCTGTCGATGTTGATTGACAGCTCGCCCCGTTTGGAAGGCGGGCCAGGGGGGTGGCAGCCCAAACGGAGGGGTTCCCATGGGAACGCCTGCCGTTTGGTGGAGGCCCCACTGACATCACTAGTGATGTCAGTGGAGAGCTTCCGGCTCTGACAGAGCCAGAAGCTCTCCGGGGCTTACGACAAGTGAGACCCTACACTAGGGTCTCATCGTAAGCCCCAATGGTAGCGATGGTCTATGACCATCGCGACCATCACCCTAGTGGTTGTTAGAGCTGTGGGTGTAAACCCACAGCCTAACGACTGAAACAGAGGCGGCCGGTCAGGATGCAAGCGGCTGCCCAGTTTCTGAGCGACCGCTTGTATCCTCTGACCGCCTCTGAATGAGGGCCATTATGCTTAAGACCCCGAATGAAAATACAATTTAGTAGCTAAATGCACACGCATCTGTCCCCAGTTAACTAGCGTCTTCATATCAAACCCCGTACGCTCACACATTACATATTCACTTACAAGGTTCCATTAGCTTTAAGATATAAGATTTAAATTTATTCAGTTAATATAAACGCTGTGAAATAAAGATATTTGATAACTAAGGTTTTATACATGCTAAACAAGTCGTGTTTGGTTCTGTACTGATGCGCACTCTTTTTACAGTATTACGGTGTTATCGGTGGGGAGGTCGCATCATGCATTCTCGAGTTATGGATCGCAGAGGCTACAAGCAACAAAATATATATTTTATGAACAACTGTTAGGATGTTACAGGGGGCGGGAAGGGAAAGACACCCAGCTGTTAGAGGCAGGGAGAGTCTATTTGAACCAGCCTGTTAAATGCTTTGTAACAGATGCTTCTCCAGTGGGAACCAATGACATCAGCAGCAAACTTCTCTATTGTCCTGTCTATTCTGGGGGGGTAAAAATATGTGTGCTCCAACACTGGGTCTTTAGTCTTCTTGCTGAATGCTGACTGAGGGGTTTCTTGCTGATGCCTAACATCTGGTACCGGAAGCTCTGCGTATGTATACTGTACTTGGGTCTGTATAATTCCTTTTGCGCCTAAATTGTGTCTGGATCAATTGCGTGTAACTGTCTGAACTTTTACTTGAATAACACTTGTGCTTTGGAACCACAGATTCCAGGTCTAAGTCTTTATTTACTGTATGACTGCGTACACAAATTAGCATCATCCTTAGAGGTTTATAGGAAGGATTTTAGAAGGTACAGGCAGGGGTATATAGAGGTTCATTTTAATATCATCAGTACCTAAGAGAAATTTCATCCAACATCAGCTAACTATTGCGTATACACCGGAACAAAATGGCAGCAGTGAAAGAGCCAATAGAACAATAGCTGAGAGAGCCGGAGCTATGCTGTGTGATTCAAATCTTGATAAGGAGTTTTGGGCAGAAGCAGTGAGAACAGCTTTTTACCTTAAAAATTGACCACCTACAGTGGCATTCAAGGAGATGACACCATCTACGTGGATTTGGAAGTAACTCTTATGCTCATGTACCTAAGAAGAGAAGACACAAACTTGACTTTTAATCCATAAAATGCAACATTCTTAGGTATCAAAGAAAAGGCTACCATCTATGGGACTTTAACAACAAGAACCATATACTGTCGCGGTACGTTGTGTTTCACGGGACTACTTCAGTTAGTGCTAACAGGAATGTTGTACAGCCACAGGGACCAGTGTCATTGGATATGCCTGCAGCTGTATGCATGTCTACAAAGAATGAGATTATAAAGTAAACAACCATTTGACGAACAGGAGATCTATGAGGAGCAACAAGGAGAAACTTCCTAGAAAGTTTAGTAACGAGTTTTCTGGACTTGTTCACTGAGTATCTCAGAGACTTCATGATTCTGGGCCAACCTCTGATTGGCAGGAATGGAAGTCTACTAATAATCCCGATTTCCAAGACAGAGGCCTCAGAAGCATGAAAATACCAAGTTTGTATCCAACTGCGATGGAAGGAATGTGATTTTGATATGTTTAGCTCAGTGAGGGCCATCAACATTGCTACTGAAGATGACTTGTCAGGGCTCTTATGAATACTTTAGTCAGTGCAGTTTATGCTTCCAGTGAAATGTTCAGGGATTGTTTAACTTCTTATGTTCATATTTTTATCTTTCAGGAATGTTGACTGGATTATATTCAAAATGTTGTTGTTTTTTTTGCAAAATGTCTTTGTCTAACCATCATTGTCTTCCATTGCAGGAAAGAGATTTCAAATGTTATGTGATGCTCTTGAAGTGTTCCATAATGTCTTGAGCCAGGTGAATGTTGGAAGGAGCTCGCTCCTGCACTGCTTCCCTCCAGTATCCTGTAGATGGAGCTGAGCCAGTGGTCACTAGGATCCAGGGCAGCTCAGTCAGGAGGAGTCCGACCTCTGACATGACCTCTAATGAGCATGTGCCGTTTTTCTGCGCATCTTTACTCCCCCGCGTCCATGAGGACAGGACGGACTCCAGAGGCTTCCACCAGAATACATGCTAGTACAGCCAGTAACAATGACCGCAAGTACCCTATACCACCACCGATGGAGGGACATTTGGGCTATCATTCACTGGAGCATTCGCCCAGCTCATGTGCGGCGCACGACAATGACTATGACAATGGTAATTCTAAACTCCAGGCTGCTATACTACACACAGATTGCCGACCGCTGTTACATCTGTGATTGCCCTATGTCTTATTTTACTTGCTCGTCTGCCAGATTATAATAAATCTAAGAACTGTTTAAGCATACCATGTGTCGAAAGTTTACACAGTCAGGTTGCATCCATGCAGGGTTACTGTGCATATGCTACCTTGTACGCGCAGTGTGAGGGCTGGAGGAGGCTGAAGGTTTGGATCCCTCTTTACACTCCGGGCCCTCTTCCCATAGATAGGAGTTGGCACACTCCATCTAATAATGACGTTAGTTACCGCTGCCATAGATAACACAACCTCAATAACTCCATACATCTTATAGGGACTGCAGTGTGCTGCAAGATGAAGATATCGACCATTTAATCTGTTTAAGAGGCTTAAGAGGTCTAACAAATAGCAGCAGTGCTTAATGTAGGGGTAATCATTCGGAAACTGGTTTCCGCAATATTACCAGGGCAAATAGGGCTGAGAAATGGGCACTTTTATATTCATGTGACCCAAAGCACAGAATGAAACTTTAATAATATACACACATGTGGTATCACTGTAAATAGAAGTGGTACATTTATTTTGTGGAAGGGAACAATCACCAGTGATTTTAACATTTTGGGAAAAATTTACTAAGCCGTGGGTTCTAAACCCCGGTGGTATGGCGGCGGTTTTGCTATTGTCAGATTTACTAAGGCCAAGACCGCTGCAAAACCACTGCAAAACCGCCATCAAAACAAATTCTAGAATAGAATAGAAGAACAGGGCTGTCATTTAGAAACCACTGCCAAACCGCCACAAAACCCCCGGGTTTTGGAACCCGCCGTCAAGCCGCCACCAAAACCCCAGGGATTAGAACCCGCCGCTTAGTAAATTTGCCCTTTGTCTCTTTCTATCTTTGAATTCCGATAAATTGGAGAGACATTTATTCACTTCTGGTACAGAAAATACACTTTACGTTATATGCCTACCCACCACTCTAAGGAAGTGACAAAGAAGAAGGTTGCAGACAGGGGGAGGACAATGTCACATCAGTACCACCCCTGAGAATAAGGGGACATTGGGACTGCATGTGACAGATGTGTGTTCCTGAAGCTTATTATTGAATTGCTCAGTGATTACATACAGTTACACTAGTCTTCCAACATGCAACATAGAGGTGCAACATGGGTCAAATTTAAATATATGATGAGACCACTATCTTACTCCATTAACCCATGAGCCTCAGCAGAAACCAAGGCACATGGCTGGTCCAAACCTTGGGCCTGACTCAGAGATGGACACTTCTGCACAGCAGCTGCATCTTTGAACGTATCTATTGTACACAAATACGCTGACACAGGAGGTGTCCGAAGGAAAAAGATGCCACCTGTTCACATCTCAGATCTAATGCTTGTGTCCAAAGACACAGGTTTGGAATAACATCACAACCACCTGTCCGTTTGCGAGACCAATAAATCTGGGTGAAAAGACGCAGACACTAGCCTTGTATACCTCCCAACATGACCCTCTCCAGGAGGGACACAATGCTCTGTTCCTGGACTTCCTGTCAGGATGCGGCTTGGGATCGGCCACTACCCACCTTCGCGCCGGTGTCCTTGGGCTTAGGTGTTCAGTCACTGGGAGTGGAGGGTCTGCTAGGGCTTCCGTATGTGCATCCTGGTTTCCGGGGTGCTTGGCATGGGCGCAGCCATGTTGGGGTATATCACCTGACTAGTCTCTCCCAATGGTAGTCCTGTGTTCACTCAACTGATCCTCTGATCCAATGACCAGCTAGCCAGGGGTATTTAAGTCTGACTCCAGGAACAGGAAACTGTTCAACTTCGCTGTTCCAGTGACTGAGATACTCACCAGTGTTGCTCTGTGCTATTCCCTTCAGAGTGTTGCTTCAGCCTATTCACAGTTTTCCAAGGTTACCCGTATTCAGAATCAGAATCTGAATCAGACTTTATTTTGCCAAGTATAACATATACATGGAATTTGACTCCGGAACCACTGACTACTAACCAAGTACTCAGAATTACACACCAATAACAATACACCATACATACACAATATAACTTATTTTTTTAAATTAACAAGCAATATTTAACAATGATTTAACTGCATAATTGCCTGCGGGAAAAAAACTATTAGCATGTCTCAAGGTCCTAACCGGGCAAGATCTATACCGTCTACCAGACAGAAGCAATTGGAACAGGTCATGGCCCAGATGGGCCACATCCGCCACAATATTTATTGATCGTTTCCCAACCCTTGCCGTATAAAGATCAAAGATCTGACTACCCTCTGTAACCTGGCCCTATCACGGTCACTGGCCGCACCATACCATACAATAATCGAGGAACACAAAATCGACTCAATTATCGCGGAATAAAAGAGCAACATCAGTTCCCTAGAGACATTAAATTTTCTTAATTGTCTAAGGAAATGCAACCTTTGATGAGCTCTCTTTACAATAGCACTGGTGTTCATCTCCCACTTCAAATCACAGGAGATAGTAATGCCCCCAAATTTTAATGAATCCACCACCGATACAACAACATCAGCTAGGATCAAGGGAGAAGTAAAAGGAGGATGTTTCCTAAAGTCGATAATCATCTCTACCGTCTTAATAGGATTTAATTTCAAATTATTCTCACCACATCATTTTACAAGCAGGTCCACCTCTCTCCTATAGGAGGACTCATCTTCCCCCTTGATCAGGCCTATGACCGTGGTATCATCGGCAAACTTTAATAGTTTAACCGATGGGTCTGTAGAAATACAGACATTTGTGTACAAAGAAAACAATAGAGGGAAAAGAACACAGTCCTGATGAGCCCCAATACTAGTCTTCCGTGTTCTTGAAATAGACTTCCCTGCTTCAACATACTGGGTCCTGCCCACTAGAAAGTCAACAATCCAGCGACACATAGATGTAGAAACCCCCAAATTGGCCATTTTGGAGGACAGAATCTCCGGAATAATGGTGTTGAAAGCGGAACTGAAATCCAGAAACAGCACCCTAACATAGGTGCCTGGTAAAACAAGGTGTTGCAAAATGTAATGCAACCCCATATTTCAGGCATCCTCGACTGACCTATTCGCTCTATAGGCAAACTGCATGGGATCCAGCAGGAGACCTGTTCACCTCTTTAAATAGTTCAACACCTACCGTTCAAGGGTTTTCATCACTATGGACGTTAATGCAATCGGTCTGTTATCATTTAAACCTGTTATGAAAGACTTCTTCGGGACAGGCACAATTTTTGAATTTTTAAAACAGGATGGAACTATACACTCTGCTAGGGATCTATTAAAAATACCAGTAAAGACAGGGGCCAGTTGACTAGCACAGATCTTTAAGGCAGAGGGGGACACACTGTCCGCACTAGGAGCCTTCCTGGACCTTAACCTATTGAACAACCTGGCCACCTCGTCCTCACTAACCTGCAGCCCTGGTAAACTACTCCTTGGATCTAATGAGAAAGGAAGAAGAGGTTCCACAGAGCTAAGGGACGTGTCTGAATCTGAGTTCAAAACAAAACCTGGCCTTTCAAACCGACAATAAAAGACATTCAGTTCCTCGACCAAATTCTGAGCTGCGACAGTGAGAGAAGACGCTGACCTATAGTTGGTAATAGCCTGCATACCCCTCCACACTGACACAGAATCATTGAACGAGAATTCCCTTGTCAGCTTACCTGAAAAGCCTTTTTTCACAGCTCTGATTTCTCTGGCTAACACAAGTTCCTTGCCTGATTATACTGTGCCCTATCACCACTTTTATATGCCTCCTCCTTGGCACGGCGAAGCTAAGTTTTGCACTAAACCAAGGTTTATCATTATTGTAAGAGAGGAAAGTTCTTGTAGGCCCACACAGGTCCTTACAAAAGCCAACATATGATGTCACAAGATCAGTTAGTCTACCTAAATCATTATCTGCTGCCTCGAAAACACCCCAGTCAGTACACTCAAAACAAGCCTGAAGATAAGATTTAGCCTCACTGGTCCATCTCCTCATGGACTTAACCTTATGTTTAACTTTAAATTCTGCCTATAGTTCAAGAGAAGATGGACCAAGCAATGATCAGAGAGCCCCAGTGCTGCACATGGTAAATAACGATAAGCGTTCTTTAAGGTAGTGTAACAAAGATCCAACGTGCGTCCTTCTCTAGTTGGACACGTAACTTGTTGCATGTTAATATTATTATTATTATTATTATCATTTATTTATGTACCTCGGAACTACCTCGGAACTTCTTTACGCAAATTTGCTTTATTGAAGTCACCTAATACAATAACAAATGAGTCAGGAAATTTAGACTCCAAATCATATATCTGAGAAGCCAGGTGATACAGAGCTTCACTAACACATGTTTGGGGAGGACTATATACCCCAATAAAAACAAATGATACATACTCACGTGGGGAATAAAACGGCTTAAAATTAAAAACAAGCAACTCCAAGTCTGAGCTGCAGTACCTGAGCAGGACAGTAACATCCTTACACCAGCCATCATTAATATAAAAGCAAACACCCCCACCCTTTGATTTTCCTGAAAATTCCAGAATACGATCGGCTCTTAGTAGGCAGAAACCTGGCAAAAATACTGAAGCATCTGGGATAGAGTCAGAGAGCCAAGTCTCGGTAAAATACATAACAGATGAACCAGAGATACCAGAGCCAGTTCTCCCCAGCAATAATAGGATCTCATCCATTGGATTTGCCAGGGAGCAGACATTAGACAGTAACACTGCTGGGAGAGCGGACCTGTGCCCCCTTCGTCTTCATCTCACCAATGCTACCCCTCCTGCGCTTCCCCCCAGGAAAGACTGCTTGATAGAGTCCTGGACATAGCCTCCACATCTCTGGCCCCTGCTCCACCAGAAGGTATAGCCATAAGTTCAATTGGCAAACCAAGGCTTCCAACCCCTGAAGCTCTCCTCCTCTCCATGCACCCGGCCCCCAGGCACACCAGCCGCCCGCAAGCCACCCGCTTCCTCCGGCAACCACTGCCCATCTCCTCCACACCGGGATTCCAAGCAGCACCTCCTTCCACCACCATCCTCTTCGGCCGTGAGCACATGGGACCGCAATGCCTCCTGGTCCCCCGGCAGCACCCGCATCTCCAGGGCCAGTACCGCCTCCACAGAGCACTCCATACAAAGACAGCGCTATCGATGGAATTACCATCAGTGGGGTCGCAATACCTCCTGGTCCACCAGCAGCACCCGCACCTCCAGGGCCAGCACCACCTCAACAGGGGACCCCACACGTGGACAGCGCCGCCAGACCGCCCGCCAGCAGCCACACAAGTTCCGGCCTGAGGCACCGGTCCGTCTCTTCTAATATGCTCCACAGCCCGTCCCTGCCATAGATGACACAAGCAGGGACCGAGCATCCATATACAGCTGCACACTCCACGCACGTGAGTGCAAGGTGCAGCAACACCAAGGCAGCCATCTTTGGCGCCATCAGGCTAATGGTTGCTTTTACTAGCTTCCATTATATTCTCAGTCTGAGACTTTGGTGTATATTTACTAAAGTGTGCGATTTTAGAAGTGGAGATGTAGCCCATAGCAACCAATCAGATTTTACTTAACATTTATCTAGCACCTTCTACAAGATAATAGCTAGAATCTGATTGGTTGCTATGGGCAACATATCCACTTCTAAACACCAGCACTTTAGTAAATATGTCCCTTCAGCTCTCTCTCAGAACTCCAGTGTCTTATGTTATTTTCCTGTGTGTCTTGTAGTGTGCTGCTCAGCTCTATTGCAGCTTCCCTGTGTTATTGAGGTGTCAGGTTTCCTGCTAATTACTTATTAGCTTTCAGCTGGACTTCTAGCAAATTCCCGGTACATGCCTGTGTCCACTTCTCTCTGTGTCTCTCTGTGCAAATCAGCACCTGAATCTGTAGCAATTCCCAGTACATTTTCCTGTCTTCTCTAGTAAGCCTGCGACTAGGATCTATAACATTCTCAGTTCATCTCCAGTGTTCAAGTATTCCGTACATCTCCAGTGTTCAAGTATTTAGTTCATCTCCAGTATTCAAGTAGTCCGTACATCTCCAGTGTTCAAGTATTTAGTTAATCTCCAATATTCAAGTATTTAGCGCATCTACAGTGTTCCCGTTTTCAGTTCATCTCCAGTGTTCAAGTATTAGTCTTTCTGCCACTCCTCTAAGTATGGCCTTGGTACTCCCAGGAAATGTGGCTGACCCCCCCCCCCCCCCCCCGTTTTCTGGAAATGCAAGCAGCGTGCCTAAAACAGCTTACGGTGCACTGCGTGTGACGACGCATGACCAGTTCTGCACGTGCACAGAATGGGTCAAGTGCATACACAGTCCCCCACCATCAGAGATGTACGCAAACCATTGGGATTGCCTACATCCCTGAATCAGGCCCCTTGTTCTGTACTGCACAGCTGATATTTTGTACTTCATAAATGGTCTTTAATGCATTTATTATAAATCGCCACCAGAGGGAGCTCTTGTATTCTTTTACTACCAATGCGTAAATTAATCCCTATTCCTGTCATTTTATTCTGCTCTATTCCACTCTGCTGAATATCATTAATATGCTATTATGTCTTCTGTCAAACAAAGAAAGGAGTAGACAACCCTCATTTCAGAGACCGAATCACAATTCACAGTAAGAGCTGCATACAAATGGTGCCGAGGGTATAAAGATTTTAGGTGTACAGTAATTAGGAACTACAGGTGTTCCCTTTTTAGCTCAATTAAGGTTCCACAAAACTGCAGATTTTGCATTGTAAGAAGCCAGACAAAGAAGAAAATTAATTCAAGGCTGGAAGCAATGGATCTGTCTGATTGGAAGAGACTAAAGGCCCCCATACACTAGACGACGGATTGCTGGATTCTGTGATTGGATTGGAGACTCCGATCTGCTGGTCGAAAATGCCAACCGGCGGCCATCGATGTTCCGTGATCCATTGGAGGATCTGTGAAATTATACATGTTAAATTTCACCGATTTGCAAATCACGATCATATTTTGATCGTGCTTGATAAATCAGTGAAATCCAACATGTTGGATTTCACCGATCCTCCAACCTGGCATCACAGGAACACAGCATTGTGGCAATCCGTCGCTGGTATATGGGGGCCATAATACCCTTTTCACACATAAAAGACCCTGGAAATACATGTCTCCTACCCGGTTCTCAGCTACACACCCCCCTTCACATTACTCCAAAAACCTGGAAAGTTCCAGGATCGAACGCGTTTACACTGAACCTAGGTCTGTGTGTGCACCCTGTGTGCTGCATGTGCTGCTTGTCATGTGGTCCGGCGCCTGCAATTGATGTCATCTTGGGGGTTCACCAAACAGTCAATCATCACTTATCTGAGAAGCCCAGGTCGTGTTGGTTCACACTACAGGGGACCCGGGTCACTACAGTGCAAAACTCTGGCCCCAAGCAGGGTCGCCATCCTGGGTTCCGACCAGGGTAGTTTCTATTCAAATAAATAGCCAAGACCTGGGTCGATGTGCATGCACCAGAAACAAAGACTGGGTTTTTGGTGTATGTGTGAAAGGAGTATCACTGATTTCAGTTATGATAAACTGAGCTGTGCCATGTGGTAAAGCCTTTACCCTGAGGCGACCAGTCATCCTGTAAGATGGTTTCCCATTGTGCTGCATATAGAAGAATTGCCTACAGTCAGATAGAAAACTAGTTGTAGGTTTTATTACAATCACACCATTCTGTGTTCCTGGGGATTTCTGAAACCAGTTATTATATAATGACCTAGGTCGGTATTCGCATAGCTTAGGCTAGCATTCATTCTTTCAGGCACTCCACATCAAGGGTCCTGTTCTTGTGCATGGGAAACTCTTTCGCATCCATCTGTATATAGATTTGGTTGCATTTTGCACTTACAACTCCTGACGTTTACAAGGCTTCACCCGCGTTGAAGTCGCCACTGCCAATATTTTTTTTTATATTTCAGGTGTTTATAAGTATGCTGCATAGGGGTCAGATCGAACCAGCAAATTAACCAGATTGGTCGCAGACGCACCTTCAGCCATCCTTTGCCTTGAGGGTACGTGGCACTGTGCACACAGATTGCCATTGGCAGCGCCTTCCTCTACCACTTGCAGGTAAGGTAAGCAGGCTAGGTAGCGTTTCCAAGGAGGCAGGTAACGAGCACAGGAACTCTCTCTCAGCTGTCGCTGAGAAACACGTTGCACTGGCAATGAAGTGAGGCTCTGGACCTCCCTAAATACCAAGTGCCGCACCGTGACTGGCTGGAGAGAGCACATGACCCACCAGGATTGGACAACTGAATCACATGGCCGGAGGCAAGATGGCGGCGCCCATGCCGGGCAGAACGGAAACACCGCCAAGCCTCACCAGCCCAGAGTGACAATGTGCCCGCACAGAACCACGTGCAGCCAATGCCCCTCGCCAAACACCAGTGCCACCGCCAGATGCCCCCTGCCACACAACCTCACAGGTATTACCCGTCGACCACCATGCCGAGAAACCTTGGGCGTGACAGTACCACCCCTTATGGGTGGCCTCAGGACACTCACCAGGCTTCTCAGGATGGGCAGCATGGAACTTCTTGATGAGTGCAGGAGCATGGATGTCTTGGGCATCGGTCCAACAGCACTCCGGGCCATAACCCCTCCAGTCCAACAGGTATTGCAATCGCCCTCTGCATACACGAGAATCCAGGACCTGGGAGACCTCAAACGCCACACCTTTTTCAGTCTGGATACATGGGATAAGCCACAGGGTTGATGATTTCAATGAAGGAGAAGGGTCCGATAAAACGTGGAGCAAATTTCATTGATGGTACTCTGAGCCGTAGGTTTCGGGTAGACAACCAGACTTGGTCTCCAACTTGCATGCGTGGCACCTTCCTACGATTTTTATCAGCCTGAAGTTTGTAGTGAGAGGACGCCTTCTCCAAGTCAGTACGTACTTCAGTCCAAATAAATGCAAATCTCCATTTGCAAATTCAGCCCACGGTAGCAATACAGACCAATTTTCTTGAGAAGATGACATAAAAATCCTCAGGAAGGTCTCAAGGTCTTGATTAACCCTCTCTGTGGATCCATTGCTTTGTGGATGATACGCCGTGGAGAAATTTAGTTTTACTTGTAGAACAGAACATAGGGCTCTCCAAAATCTTGCTACAAATTGAGCACCTTGGTCAGAAACTATTTCGGTAGGAAGACCATGGAGACGGAATATGTGTTGGACGAACAGGTGAGCCAAGTCATGAGCAGTAGGCAGTTTCTTTAGAGGTACATAATGGACCATTTTCGAAAATCGGTCTACTACGACCCAGATGGTAGTGTAACCCTGAGAGCTCGGTAGATCCATTACGAAGTCCATGGAGAGATGCGTCCATGGACGTGATGGAATAGGTAATGGCAACAACTCACCAGCTGGAGCTTGACATGAAGACTTATGCTGGGCACAAGAGGTACATGAAGAAATAAACTCTAATACATCAGCCTTCATGGATGGCCACCAATAGCTCAGAGCATCCACTTTCTGATTAAGGGCTCCAGACCGGAAGGTCAGAGTGAACTGGAAACGAGCAAAGAATATTGCCCATCGGGCCAGACGAGGGAATCACACACTGGATATTCTTGAGGAAGAGGAGGTTCCTATGGTCAGTGAAGACAGTGAAGGGAAATTTAGCCCCTTCCAGCAGGTATCGCCACTCTTTTAATGCCAACTTCACTGCCAAGAGTTCTTGTTCACCTATAGCATCATTTCTTTCGGCAGGAGAGAATTTCTTGGAGAAAAACAAACAGGGATGAACTCGATTGTCTTCATAATGCTGGGATAGGACTGCTCCCACAGCTTCTGATTACGCATCCACTTACAATAAAAAAGGCCTATCCAGATCTGGTTGTCGTAGAACTGGAGCAGAAATAAAGGCTTGTTTTAAAAGCTGGAAGGCTGTTTCTGCCTCAGGTGACCATAGGGCAGGATCAGCGCCTTTACAGGTCAGGGCTGTAATGGGAGCCATTAATCACAAAAATCCCTTGATAAAGCGTCTATAGTAGTTGGTGAACCCAAGCAGTCTCTGGATGGCTTTCAAAGTTTGAGGTCGGGACCAATCCAAAATCGCCTGCACCTTCTTGGGGTCTATTTCTAGACTGGAGCCAGAGATGACATAACCAATGAATGGCACACTGGGTACACTAAAGACACATTTCTCCAATTTGCAATAAAGGTGGTTCTTCCTCAGATGGGATAATACTTCCTTCACATGTTTATGATATTCCACTAAAGAAGACTAAAAAATCAGTATATCGTCCAGGTAGACAACAACTGAGACATATAACAAGTCCCGGAAAATTTCATTAACAAAGCCGTGAAAGACAGCAGGGGCATTGCACAACCCAAAGGGCAGCACAAGGTATTCAAAATGTCCATCTCTGGTATTAAAGGCGGTCTTCCATTCATCAACTGCGCAAATACGGATGAGATTATAGGCCCCTCTCAGATCTAACTTTGAGAATATGATGGACCCTTTAACCCTGTCGAACAACTCAGTGATCAATGGAAGTGGATATCGATTCTTGACGTTATATCATTAAGGCCCCGATAGTCTATACAAGGTCTTAAGCCACCGTCCTTCTTGCCGACGAAAAAGAACCTAGCTCCGGCAGAAGAGGTGGAGGGATGAATAAATCCTTTCGCTAGGTTCTTCTGGATGTATTCAGACATAGCTTTGGTCTCTGGCAAAGATAGACGATAGGTGCGACCACGAGGTGGCATCTTGTCAGGCAACAGATCGATTGGACAATCCCATTTTCTGTGAGGAGGTAAGACATTCGCATGTTGTTCGGAAAAAACATCAGTGAACATCTGGTACTCCTTAGGAATTGCTGGTGATATTAATGAAACTGTTTTCCTTAGAGGTCGTATCTTGGGAAGACAGGATTTCTGACAGTCAGCCCCCCATGAAAGAATATGCATTGAACACCAGTCTGTCCTTGGATTATGCTGGCGTAACCAGGGTAGTCCTAAAATGATTTCTTGGGAAGCATCAGGTATCACAAGGAACTTTAAAGACTCGGAATGGAGTGCTCCAATACGGACTAGTCCTGGTTGAGTTTCTTTGGTGACCACTCCATTAGCTAGAGGCCGTCCATCTACAGAGGTCAGGGAAATCGCGTGATTGAGAGATGAACAAGAAATCTGTAGTTTGACAACTAAGCTGGAGGTCATGAAATTTCCGGCTGCTCCAGAATCTAGTAGAGCAGTAATGAAGACAGGTTCAGGCTTGAGATCAATAGCTAAGACAATTATGAAATCTTTAGTATTTGGGGACGGGATCATAACTCCTAACTTGATGTCCCCATGGTCAGTTAGGAACGGGCGTTTCCAGATTTACGGAAGCAGGAGGCCACCAAGTGACCCGAATCTCCACAGTATAGGCAGAGGTTTTTTAGTATCCTTCTCTGACGTTCTTCTTTGGAGAGATGGGTATGGTTCACCTGCATAGGCTCTTCATCCATAGGGGAAGGGAATGGATGGTTAGACAAGGGAGGAGTAGATGACCTTTGCTGGTCAGTTCTAGGCTCTTCAGCCTGACATTCTCTGAAGCGCAGGTCAATTTTGTTGCAAAGTGATATCATCTCGTTTAAGTTAGTGGGAAGCTCACGGGTGACCAGATCATCCTTTAGTCGGTCCGAAAGTCCATGCCAAAAGGCGGAGGTAAGGGCTTTCTCATTCCACTTGAGCTCTGATGCCAAAATTTTAAACTGTACGGCATATTGGCTGACAGGACGGATTCCTTGTCTCAGGGTCATGATACTGGACGATGCTGATACGGTGCGTTCAGGTTCATCAAAAATCCTCCTGAATAATGATACAAAGTCTGCATAGTTATCCAGCAACGAATCTGAATGCTCCCAGAGTGGGGAAGCCCAATCCAGGGCCAGGCTGGACAACAGAGACACGACGTATGCCACTTTAGTTCTTGCAGTGGGAAAGTTATCAGGCTGTAAGGTGAAGTGTATATCACACTGATTCAGGAACCCATGACAAAGCTTAGGGTTGCCGTCAAATTTGCTTGGCATAGGAAGTTGTAAACGGGGGGATACCCTGTTCCCTGTATTTCCAGGCACAGGAACAGGTGCAGTTGCTGATACCCCAGTGGTGGAGAACGAGGTTTATCTTGTCGTTTAGACATCTCCTGTAGAAACTGAGCCATTTGGTGCTGCATAGCTTCCAGGTTTTCCAAACGGCAGCAATACACCAGAATAAATCCACTCCAGACTCCTGTTCCGTGGCCAGAGCCATGAGGCCAGTGCAAACTGTGAGGTTCTGGTTTTGTTGTGGACCCGGGGTGGTGATAGGAGAAGACACAGAAGCAGATTTAAATGAAAATGTGGAACTTTTAATGAGTGGTTTAGTAGACATGAATATGGCAAAAGTAAAAGTCCAGGGAAAGCACTGAAGTGCACTTGGGAACTGTAGTGAAGCAAATGGGAGAATGTCCAGATAGTGACAGGCAGGGAACAGTCCAGTATGCAGGTGTGGTAAGCTGAAATGATATGCAGGCAGAGGAGATATAATCCAGCAGAGTGTAAGTGGAGGCAAGGTGCAGAGTGACAGCAGACTCAGGAACACAGGCAGGAGGAAGGTAAATGGAGGGTGCAGGGAAGTCCAGCGGTTGGAGCAGGCAAGGTAAACAGGCTAGGTAGCGTTTCCAAGGAGGCAAGTAATGGGCTCAGGAACCCTCTCTCAGCTGTCGCTGAGAAATACGTTGCACTGGCAATGAAGGAATGCTCTGGACCTCCCTAAATACCAAGTGCCGCACCGTGACTGGCCGGAGAGAGCACATGACCAACCAGGATTGGACAACTGAATCACATGGCTGGAGGCAAGATGGCGGCACCTATGCCAGTTGGAACGGAAACACCGCCAGGCCTCACCAGCCCAGAATGACAATGTGCCCGCACAGAACCACGCACAGCCAATGCCCCTCGCCAAACACCAGCGCCACCGCCAGACGCCCCCCGCCACAACAACCTTACAGGTATTACCCGTCGACCACCATGCCGAGAAACCTTGGTCGTGACATAAGCAAACTTAGGGCCTTATTCAGCAGTGCAGGATTATCGCAGGTTATACGATGCTACGCAGCTCAGATAAGCAATGAATGCGGGAAGGCTGCATTACCATAATTGCAAGGGCGGAATTGCAAAGCTGCTTGCTATATATACTGTATATATATATGTATATATATATATATATTCAATCCATGGAGTCTGCACTCCCATTCACAAAAGATTCTGACCGAGGTGCCAGTCACAGGTAAGATAGCAGGTCAAGGTAGCTGTACTCAGCGGATTTAAATGAAGAAACACACAGCAAGTCCGAAACGTTGATGTATTAAGGTCTTGCAGTGTGTTTCTTCCTTTAAATCCGATGAGTGCCGCTACCTTGACCTGCTATATTTATATATATATTTATTGAGACCTTTCTAGCAAAAGTAGAGTTAATTCTAATAGCCACTTTCACACCGTACTTTGCAATGCACTTTAACACTGATGCATAATTTAATACTGCTGTGTTAGAAGTTGCAATCAAAGCCTCCGGCTACCATTATCCAGCTCTCGCTTGCATTAAGTTAAGACCTACTGGCAACTATTATATATGCCCCAGAAGGGATTTAGACCCCAAGCGTGCTGAGTACAGAAAAGGTTGGTCACAGTCTGTCTGTCGGCACACACCCCAACCTATTATGGTTCACCACAAAACGACTATACGCTTCAACAAACATTTATTATTGGGTTCTGCATACCCACATTCAGTAAAACAAGCAGCGCGATCCTTCATGGATAATAATAACATCTCCAACTATGCTCAATGTGATTCAGCATGAAGAGATGGTTAATTTTTTCCTATAATCTTCTACGTCTCTCCCCAGAACATCCATTCACCATAGTCCCCTGCATTATGCATTTGTCCTGCCATGGACAAGATTGTCAGCTTCATGTGAGATATCCAAAAGAGAAAATATAATGTCTGCAGGTAATGAATCTCAAAGTATTGCTGACATTTCTGATTCATTGTGACACTGTGAAGACCAGCTGTGCTCCTGAGCCTATAGCCTCTCGTTTATAATACCTATTATGATCAGTCATGCAAGTATATAAGAACGTTGTGCCACTTCCAGCCTAGCAGCCACATTGAAAACAGAAGCGCACAATTTAGAGCATCAAACCGGATAACATTAGCAGATCCCAAGGCAGCTTTCACTTTATGATTTGGAGTCACAGGCAGTTGTAAAGCCACTTATGGTACATTACCCTGCACTGTATTAACCTTGTGTCCATAGTCCTGCAGCCATTAAAAAAGTAAAAGACGCAGTAAGTGTCATCTAGGAATCAATAAATATATAAGTGCATAGTAAATGTATGTTTGCACCTGTTTACACCTAAATAATATGGGGCACACATGCACATTTAATTGGAACTGCTCCCCTTGTAAGTATAGGACAAAGTCTGATTTCTACCACCTATGAGGACACGTAAAACAAGAATTCCTTTTGCAGAACAATAATGCTATAGATCCCCTGCTATATCGCTCCCTGAGCCTGAGAGTAGTACAGTATTGCACAACCACAAGGTAGCAGCCGTACAATACCCTACAACTAATCTAGCAGGAGGCACCTGGTGTAAATAGACAGCTCCTGACAGCATCACAGATCTGAGTGCTGTGCCCTAAAGCTAGGTACACACTGTCTGATTTTTTTCAGGCTTGCACATTCGGATGCTGGCTACTGCACCAGGTAAAGGCTGAAACTAACATTTGCATATTAGCACCCACACGACTCCGCAACATCATGCTCCAGACTATTAAAACCACTTTCTTACAAATCCGGTGCCTGCCTGTCCAACTCATGCTGCTCATTGCGGTCTGTCTGTACTGCTCCTGCACTGTCCACTTTTGACAGTCTCCAGCTGGGCAGTTGCTTCCCCTCTCTGTTCTACATCAACCGTGGTCACATCTGTCGATGGACTTCATCACCGAACTCCCAGTTTCAAACAAGTTAAACACCATCTGGGTGGTAGTTGACCGGTTCACCAAGATAGCTAACTTAATACCCCTCACCGGTCTTCTGTCAGCACCCAAGTTGGCTCAATTATTCATACATGGTGATCGAGTTTGGCCCTCAACACGAAATCTGCAGTTTAGAGTGCCATCCATGAAATTTGCGCCCTGCTACATTGGGCCATTCACCATTGAGTGTGTAATCAAGCAAGTTTTATACAAACTCAAGCTACTGTCCCTTTTTGAGGATACCAAATTCCTTCCATATTTCTTTATTGAAACCACTCATACTCAACCAGTTTCATTCTGCACTTCCAAAGACACCCAAAGTCCAAACTCATCGTGGTGTTGAGTTCGAAGTGGCAAAGATTCTGCACTCTTGAATCTGATATGGGCGTCTCCAATACTTAATCGACTGGAAGGCCCAGAAGAACATTCCTGGACTTTTGCATCTGATGTCCATGCTCCTCAGTTGATCCGAGCGTTCCATGCCAAGTTTCCACAAAAGCCTGAGGTGTCCTTGGGCCACCCATCAAGGGGGGGTGCTGACACTTTCTTACCACTCTGGTGCCTGTCCAGGATTGCACAGAGGTCTGCTCACGCTGCACATGGCTTCTGGCTGGTGCTGAGGTCTGTCTGTGCTGCTCCTGCCCAGTCCGCTCAGTGTCCTGTTACTGAGCATGGAGATGGCTCTCTGCAGCCTCTTGATTACAGCGTGTATTCCCGGCATGTTGGCACACAGGCTGCATGCCAGAGTTCCCTCCTAATCCACAGTATGGGTGCAGCCATGTTGGACTCTGTCACGCGACACTCTCTCTAGACTCAGAGCACTGTTCCCAGACCAGCTGATCCCAGCATCCAATCCCTGGGGTTCCTCCCCTATAAATTCCATTTCCAGACTGACCTCTGTGCCAGTCCAATGTTGCTTCTTGCTGAAGTTACAGCTCAGTGCTGAGCTCCCAGATACTCTGTATCTGAACTGTCAAAGTCCGTTATATACAGTTCCTATATCTGGTAAACAAGTCTCTTATACCATCTTGCACACCAGTCTGGTTGTTACCACTGAGACTTGTTCTTACAGCCACCATCGGTTCCAGCCAATACCTCCAACCATCTGTCTCATCCGATGCTTCCAACATTGGACTTATATCAATTAAGTTCTACAATTCATCAACATTGGTCCCAACTGATCAAGTTCATCAATTCATCAACATTGGACTCATATCAATTTAGTAAATTCTTCAATTTCTCTCAATCCTGCATCATCAATCCCAATCTGATTCTGCTCATTCATTCAGTAATTAAGTATTATCATCTCCACTTCTCATTCCAACCTGCTGTTTAATAAAGACATTCCATTCTTGTTCTCGCCTTTGGGCCCATCATCCTCTGCAGCTCCTCTAGCTCCTCACAGCAATACATGAGGAAGTCCTGGCTCACGCCACCCAGGTTTATTCACACCTCCCAAGTCTCCTCTTCAGCCTCCCACGCCTGTTCCAGCCCAAACTAACCTGCAGATGTGACATGCAAACAGATGCACCAGCAGACACGGCAACAGTCACCTCTGAATTAGACCCTATGTCACAATATATGGCTGCCATTACACATTATGCCATACAGTACCCCCAGTTCACATTTATGATTTATTGTGTCCCCAGGTCATATTATGCCACATTATAGTGCCTCCAGTTTATATTGTGCCATATTACAGTGCCCCAGTTCACATTATCTAACATTATAGTGCCCTCCAGTTCATATTATACCACATTACAATGAGCAGGTCAGATTATGTCATATTACGTTACACCCTTACCATTATAACATCCACTACACACACCTCTATTTTCAGAATCAATAAAAATGTATTCAAAATAAACTAATCAAAAATAAGACTGAATGAAATTATTTAGTTCCCTATGTTTGTTATGCAGAATGAATGTCATGACAACATTTCCCTAATGGTACCACATGGTATCATTTGTTTATTTTATAAACCTATCCCAAATTACTGTCACCTTATACTGAGGGCTCAGTGATGTTGGTGTAGCCTCCTGGGCCCATCATTAAAAAGAGAACCTAAAGATGGTCATCGTTCATTGTTGGCTAACAACGATTTATGGTTTGCCACTGATAGACAATGGTTTTACCATCAATGGAGAGGCAGCAATGCTTAACATTTTCTCATGGCATGATGGGCATGGAACTTGGGGCCTGATTCAGACCCGCTCACGAACGCATTGCGCTCGCAAGCGGGTAGATGGTGGGCCAATGCGCACGTGCAGCGTGCGCAACATGCATGCGCAAGCCCCGTAGCGAGAGAGAAATCACTCGCTCCGGGGCTCGCAACAAAACGAGGCGGCTGTCGATGTTGATTGACAGCTCGCCCCGTTTTGTAGGCGGGGAGGGGGGGTGGCTGTACAAACGGAGGCGTTCCCGAAGGAACGCCTGCCATTTGTGGGCGGCCCTACTGTCATCACTCATGATGTCAGTAGTGGACTTCTTGCTCTATTAGAGCAGGAAATCCACTTGGCATTGCGAGTGCTGAGACCCTACCACAAGGGTCTCCTCGCAATGCCGATGGACTCGATAATCGCGACCATTGCCAGGCCGCTCGCACAAGCTGTGGGTGGTCACCCACAGCTGTGTGAGCGGCCTGGAGGCTGGAATTTAAATAAAAAGGGACGCCCTGATTCAGAGCGAGCGCACACAAATAGCGTGCGCCTCTGAATCAGGCCCTTAGTCCCGCCCTGGGTCCCTGTTCCCTTCCCTGATTGGTCTGCTACCTGCTGTTCCCGACAGCAGGGATGTCCATCGATGAATGTAAACGAGAAATGGTTCCATAGCTATCATTTCATGCCATCGATGTTAAGCACTTAATGGTGACCATCAATGTTTGACCCACTGATGGCCATCCCTAAGGGGACAACTTCAGATGATGCCCTCCCAGTGGGCGCGTAAACTGTGCATGTACTGTTCAAAAAAAGGACTCAGCTCTGCACTTTTTAGATAGGAGCAGGTGACTTGGGGAGCGCTACATGTGTCTGCGGGGATGTGCAGTTGTCCTGGAAAGTGGGGACCAGGCATTGCTGGGCCCCTTCACCTGTGACCCATAGTGGCCGCACACCTTGCATCCATGGTTGTTCCACCAATGTTGGCTGTTCCACCAATGTTCATTATTGGCTGTGGTGAACTCACTGGTTACATTTTGGGATCATTATCTGAGGAAGCTCCAATTATGTAAATGAAAATAGTAATACAGGTTGAGTCTCCCATATCCAAATATTCCGAAATACGGAATATTCCGAAATACGTAATTTTTTTGGCATGACTGAGATAATGAAACCTTTGATTTTTGATGGGTGAATATACATAAACACAAAAGGCACAAATTATTACAAATATTGTATAAAATTACCTTCAGGCTGTGTGTATAAGTTGTATATGAAACATAAATGAAGTTCATTTCTGTACACAAACTTTGTTTGAACCACAACATTATTGAATATATTGTATAAAATGAGCAGCAGGCTGTGTGTATAAGGTGTATATAACACATAAATGCATTCTGTGTGTATATTTGGGTCCTATTCCCAAGATATTTCATTATGGTATGCAATTATTCCAAAATACAGAATATTCCATTATCCAAAATACCCCTGGTCCCAAACATTTTGGATATGGGAGACTCAACCTGTAGAATTATTCTATTCTGGTATCAAAATGAAAGTCTTGTCAGTCATGAAAAAATATATGTACAATAAATATGTGTGTATATCAAGAAATTAAAAGGTCTTTCCCTGACATATGGCCAAAATGCGACAACTGGACTGGGTGTGAAGGGGTTAATCAACTACCATTCCCACAGTTTTCCTTTAGTTGCTTATACATATACAATTGGGCCAGAATATGCAAATCCTAGTCTCTACACATTGCCTCACCCTACCAATGTTTGATTATGTATCAATAACTTGCTGCCATTACTCAGGGCTAATCACCACTTCGGTCAGATAATGTTTTTCTGATTTATGTACTGTAGGTATTGGCACTCATTACAATTACTAGGACATGCCTAGAACATAAGATGTGGTCCTCTTTCATCACCAGCTATTTAAGCTGTCCATTATTATTATCTTTAATTTATATGGTTCCAACATGCTCCTCAGTGCTGTACTATCAGCACTAATCAGTTACATCAGTGGAGGTTAAGATGTAATAAAAACATCTTATCATCCCATAAGGAAAGGTTAGAGAGAAGCAAGGAAGAGATTTTTATATAGAACACAAATGTGCCATTGTCGGACAAGGTCAATGTCTGGAATCAAGATTGAGGTTACTAGTCACATACTGTCCATTTATGGTCTCAGAGGACCCCAAAACAACGGAGCTGTCCCCAAACCATTGATAGTGCACTACACTACAGCATGCATCAGAAAAGTCTATGCAAGTGGCATCTGGTTCACTTAACTAGAGTACAATGGATCTCTTGGGCATTTAATGGCTCAACGTCTGCAAATAACTTCTGTCAGGTAACATTTTAGTTCTTCCTTTCCATTCATTAAACCCTGCACTCTGAATATGCAGTTATCAACTGGAGCAGAACATGTTATAATCAGTAACACCATAGTAAATGTATGGAAACACTGATTCTTTGGGGGAATGCCCTAATGGTCAATTTGTATAAATCTATTTTTAGTGACTAATGCAGCAATTCGAAAATTCATCATATCCAGTAACGGCAAATTCACATGTAAATCACCAGTTTCAAGCCTAAAATAAAACAATTACTGTGCATCTCACAAACAATCACTTTAACTGGATAAAGTTAACACCCAAGTAGTTCAGAGAACAACCCCAAAGACAGGAGTGCCAGTCTGTAGTGGCAACAAGAATGGAGCAGCCATGGATGTAGATATATACAGGGCTATAGAGAGTGGGGCGGGGGCCAAACAGTGGAATCATGGCTATGCCCCCTAAAAAAAATGTTCATGGCGCTGCACACTACACAGGGAGCGCCGGGTGCCCCTCAGCCAGGGGAAGATCAATGGTGAGCCGATCAGTGTGATGATCAATGGCAGCAGCCTTCCTGGGAACTCCGCAGCCCAAAGCAAAGCAAAGTGTGCTGGACTGGGGAGAGAGGCTGCTGCGCTAACAGGAGGTAAGTAGTGTTATGGGGGGAGTCTACCCGCTATCCCACCATCACCACCACCACCTCTTGGCACCCCTGGATATATAGTAGGACTGGAATGCTTTAATGATAAAACTGCTAGCATAGTTAGCCACAGTCCTGGGTTCAGTACACACATAAAAAAGTGGCAATAATAAGGGATCACACATAAGCATAGTCAATTCGATCCAGAGATCTGATAAATGATATGGGCAGATGACAAAAGCTGGTACTTGAGACAGCAGGCAATAGTTCTGGGACAGGCAAAACCGTGGTCTGGGATTGACAGGCTGGTCAATTACTATAGGGAACAGCCAGAGGAAGTAGTCAAGAGTCAGCCATATTGGTACACAGCAGGTCCTTCTGGAGCTTAGTGGTTAGTAGCGTGTACATGCTGAGTAATCACCTAGCACTGAATGCTAGGTCTGATCCTACTTTATAGCACAAAGGGGTGGGGACCACATTACACAAGATTTAGCCGGCAGCTCATGCAAGCATAGATCGAGCAATGTCGGGAACTTGCGCCAGTAAGTTTCCTCTTTCTTAGCTTGCAGCAATTTTATTACAAATGCAAGCTGTATCGCTTAGCAAAATGATATACAAGGTCAGGGAATGTGCAATGGGCAATAATAGGACAGCCCAGACTCCCTGACACAATCACAAAAATCGCCATTTTGCATTGTAAAGTGTAAAGCAGGTGGCATCTAGTAAAGAAAGACTTGCAAAATCACCATGAGTGTATCCAAACATATTGTTAATTATTCCAGTCATTGAAGATCTCATGAAAATCAGTGAGCTGGGTGAGATTTCCCATTCATTACAATGAAGAATGCTTTTTAAAGGGTGCCCATTGAAATACATTGCCTATTCAAATAAATGGGAGAAGTCTAATAAATTAATATTATTATATAATTCTAAGTCAAGTCTAAGTACGTCCAGGCAGACATTGACTACAAACATCAGCATAACTATAGTTGCCATGACATAATGGATCTTATGGAGCTGAAGCACCAGCATACCCTGTCAGCCAGGAACATGTATTTCCACTATCAAGGGGGTACATTCGCCAGGTAACATATTGGGGAAGGTTCTGGTGATGCAGCTCCAACCTTCCAGGCCACCGTTCCATTCCAAGAGCCTAGAACATACTCAGAGGAGAAACGTTTTATAGAATATATATATATATATATAAATATATAATATATATGCTGTATGCTCCTCACGACGGGGCTATTAGAGCCTTGAAACGTTGAACTTGTGAATAAACGAGATTTTGTGAGTAAAAGTCTCTTTGAACAATCCTGGAGTGACGTGTGGTGCTTACACTGTGGACCAGCGGCTGCGGCACCTATATATATATATATATATATATATATATATATCAAAATCCCAAAGGATGCAGGCAGCACTATGAGTCTTCTTAATGGAAAACTATTTCTCTACGTTTCAACGTTTCAGGGGACACAGCCCCTTTCTCCTGATGAAAGTGGGTTGTGTCCCCTGAAACATAGAGAAATAAAGTTTACCATTAAGAAGACTCAGAATGCTACCTGCATCATTTGGAATTTCGCTATCAATACATTCCTCTGGAGGAAGGCAATGGAGCAATATAAAGTTTATACTATATATATATATATATATATATATATATATATAGTGATGTCTTGGGGTTTATTAACTCGGCAGAGGGTGAATGGGTACAGTGTTTAGGTGCTTAATGAGGGTCCACACACAGCTTTCAGGTTGAAATAAACAAGGTGATGCTTTACTGCCAGCATAAGAAATCAGGAAACAGAAAATAACAAACAAACCTAGCCCCTGTTTGGGGCGACTAACTCACTTCTTCAACACTCTCTATAAGGGAGCAGCTAGTCTGCAAACAAAAGTCCCAAGTCAGCTTAGCCCTGCTTCCTGCAGGTTAACACAGGCTCCGGCCTGGTCTTTAGTTGGCTGACACAACTACACACACATAGTCTGTCTCTATGCCTTCCCTGTATCCTCCAGGTTAGGCCTTGGCTTCCTCAGCCTGCAGCTCCACTGCCTTCTCGTCACAGTCTGAGAGTTTGTGGTCCCCCCTTGCCTCCTCCAAGATTCGGACACCGGCCTCCTGGCCTCCCAATGGCTCGCTCAGCTTCACTGGGCTCTCTGACTGGTCTGCCTCATCAGCCCACACCTGAGCTCTCTCCACCAGGCAGCAGTTACACAACTTCCCAGACTCCTATTCTTCTCTGTGTGGGTGGATTTCTCCTGCCCCACACAGAATCTGCTGCTCACCAGTGCCACCTCTGGTGACACTGCCACAATATATATATATATATATATATATATATTTATATACATATATATATGTATATATATATATACATACATGTGTGAATATTCCACAGGGGAAGAGCAACACTCTCCAGCCTAAAGAATAAATCATAATACGCAGAAGTAAAAAAACTGAGCTAGATAAACTGCTTACAGTAGTGAATTGTGTACATGAATGTGATATGTACTCCCACTTTTAAGTGGGTGGCAGCTATATTTCAATATTTAGTATGGTGGTAAATCATACTCAAAAATAACATCATGAAAAGCAAGATAATAATTAACCACAATATAATTGTAAAAAAAGGTGTAATAAAAGCTTATATTTTTTGTCTTTAATATCCTTGATTGTTGCGGGAAGACAGTTTAGATAGTTAAAGGTTTATATATAGAGAGGGAAATCTAAAAGGAAAAAAAAAAATCATAACATTGTGCGTATCTTTAGGAACTTTTCTGTCCCACTTTAAAAATCCAATATCATTATCAGTGCATATGGGGCCTGATTCAGACCTGCTCGCAAGCGCTATGCACTCGCAAGCGGTTCGATGGGTGTGCATTGCACATGCGCGGCATGCACAATGCGCGTGTGCAAGCCCCGTAGCGAGTGAGAAATTCACTCGCTTCGCAGCTCGCTACGAACGGGGCAGCTGTTAATGTTGATCGACAGCTTGCCCCGTTTTGTAGGCGGGGTAGGGGGGTGGCTGGACAAATGGAGGCGTTCTTGAAGGAACGCCTGCCATTTGTGGGCAGCCCTACTGACATCACCAGTGATGTCAGTAGTGAGCTTCTGGCTCTATTAGAGCTGGAAGCTCACTGGGGCTTGCGGCAGATGAGACCCTACCACAAGGATCTCGTCGCAAGCCCGATGGTTGCAACTATCACCTGGCCACTCGCAAAAGCTGTGGGTGGTCACCCACAGCTTAGCGAGCGGCCAGGAGGCTGGTTTTTGAAAAAAAAGCGGCCGCCCTGATTCAGAGCGAGTGCTCGCTTTTTGCGAGCGGCTCTGAATCAGGCCCATAGTTACTAGCTCAGGGTTAAGTGTAGGGACATCAGCCCCAAATATTTTATTCACAACCCAGCCAAATTTTCTTCACTGAAAGTATTTTTTCTAAGAAAGAAAAACATAATAATAAGTGAATAACAAAAAAGGATAAGATACAAAATTAAATTGTGGAACTATGTCCACCGATAGGTATTGCACGTACAATGTTAAATACATATAAATTGCTTATCTGTCCAAATAAGGAGTCAGGGCAGTGTAGCATTCCAACGCGTTTCGTTTGCAGGTCAGAATTCCTCTTGAAGAAGTATAGAATTTACATAAAATAATGACTGATGTTTCGAGGCACACATGCCCCTTTACAAAGGGATGGGTGTGCCCTAAATGTAGGTCATGTAAATTATATACATTATTTGATGCTGAAAATAATGTATTGGGTTACCAAGGGGGGGGGCACAATGTGTACGGGGCATCACTGTGTGGCAAAATGTTGTTAGGGGCATTACAGTGTAGCATAATGTTATAAGAGGCACTATTGTGTGACATAATGTGTTATAAGGGGCACTACTACTGCGTGGCATAAGTTGTAAAGGGCATCTTTGTATGTGACATAATGTTTAAGAGGCATTACTGCATGGCATAATGTGTTATAAAGGGCATTACTGTGTGTGGCATAATGTGTAAGGGGTCTTGCTGTGTGGCATAATGTATAATGGGCATTACTATTTGGCAGAATGTATAAAGGGCACTATTGCTATGTGGCATTATTTGTATAAGGAGTACTACTATGTGGCATAATGTTAATGGGTTCTGGAATAATGTGAATGGGTTCTTCTGTGGGATGCAATGTGAATAAGGGGCACTACTGGGTGATGTAACGTGAATAAGGGGCACTACTGGGTGATGTACCGTGAATAAGGGATACTACTGTGCTGTGTAATGTGACAAAGGGGCACTACTGTGCAGTGTAATGTGATGAAGGGGCACTAATGTGCAGTGTAATTTGACTAAGCGGCACTACTGTGTGGCATAATTTGAAATAGCGGTACTATTGTGTGGTCATGCCCATTCCCAGTGAGACCACACCTGTGATTTTCAGCATGCTTTAACTTTGAATGGGGCACCAATGCTCTTTATGTATACAGGGCACAAAAATGTGTAGTTACAGCTTTTCTTTGGTGTGCATAGATGTGTCGTCCTCTGTGTTCAGCACCCCTGCCCTCAAAAAATCATACAGTGAACACTATCTAATCCTTTATAACTGCTAAGCTAGGCCTTGGTCAATTGTGAAATGCCTTCCCTTTGCTTCATGTGTGACCTACACCAATGAAGTACCAGCTTTACCTAACAGAACCAACCAAATACCAAATGTCTGACTATGGCACATGTTTAAATCCCCTGCAAGATGAGCTCTGTAATGTGTGTATTTTAATACAGAGAATATACACTTGTATGTTGCTCTAATATTAATTATATTTGTAAGAGTATAGGCTAGGAAGTGGGAGGAGTCAGAAATAGTAAAGGGAGTCTGTGCCAGGAACCAGATGCTGACGCGAAGATGGACTGTGTGCTTTAAATGCCTGGGTCTATTGTAATGGATTGAGTCAAGTAGGGGTCTCAGATAGGTGACCTTGTACTGCAATTCAGGACCAGCACAGCCAATCAGAAGTGGCCACATATAAATATTGCTTGTGATTTGTTGAGCTTTTCCCATTCATCTCAATTAACAATTCATTCATTAACATAAAAAAGAAATAGCCATTTATTACATTTGACAGTTTGACCAATGAATTTACCATTTTATTACGGTGAGTTGAAACTATAGAACTTAACCACCCTTTACTTGGTTCCTCTTTTGTGCTTTACATATCTCCTCAGATACACTGTATCAACAGGATGGTAAACAAGACTGTCAGGCTTATATATTCAGCATTGTTCCAAGCAGATCTTTTGTGCCACTAGGTTAAAATCTCTGCAGGATTTTTCTTGTTGCCGTAGTAGGCTGTAGTTCAAGCTTGTTTACAGTGGATGTGTGTGGACTACTGATGATCTGCTGAACAAAACTGTAAAATGAATGTCCTATGCCATTTACTGCCAGATGTATCTATTCAGAAAGATAAATATTTGTAATTTGCAATTATTTGTATATATGGTTATGCAAGTTCACTATTATAATTTATGTAGTGCTGAAATGCAGCACTATGCGATAGTGAAGTATAGTGCAAGTCACATATAATAAACACAAACAAATAGATAAAAACAAACAAATATATGGTTGCATCAGGGACGGACTGTGGCTAAACGAAAAAAAAAGCCCCAGCTTTTTCCCAAGAAAGCGCCTTAGACATGTGTACACAGGAAAAAGCGACGTGGCTATGCATCATTGGGGCGTGCCGCAAGTCACAAGGGTGTGGCCTCATGTTACTACGCCCCATCTGAGCATAGCAGAGAAGCAGGAGCAAGTGCTGTTCGGCCAGGCCTTCAGGCGACCGGACCGGCCCATCAAGACATAGGCCATTCTGTCATTTGTCAGAATTGTCATATGGTCAGTCTGGCTATCAGGGTATATTTACTAAAGGTTGATTTTAATAGATTTTGATCTGTTAAAAATCAATGAAAATCAATCAAAATCGATTAACATCAATGTTGTGTTTCTGGGGCTAAATCACACCTTTACTAGTACTAATACCATTTTAAAATGATCCAAATCAATTACAATTATATCCTCTTTAGTAACTGAGGTGTCCCGGATGAAGTTTGAGTTAGGTTCATCAGCTGCTTGACAGGTATATTTTCACTTTTGAATTGCTCTGTGAGACTGATTCAATTAGGGGTTGATGTGCAGCTAAATATACTACGATGTTCGGCTGCACACATATTTGCCCTGAACATTGGAAGTTTTCCGGTGCAACACTGTGAGATGCAAAGACAAACCGGTCATGTTGTTGTTCGTGATGTGCTATTCCGAAACAGAGTATCACGGCCAAGCCACTAACTGAATTTACCCCTATGAGTTGCTACATTCATCATCCAGGAGCTTCATTCTGCAAACTATTCAGGAGGCTGAGCAGTGGCTCCTTTGAGCTTAAACATACAGTCCATACAGAATTCCCTCTCTCAGTCCTCAAAGGCTTGTCAAAGGCTCCTCATACATGGAGACTGGTTCATTTTCTTTCATTCAACAGTCTCTGAAAGCATACTGCGAAAGAAAGGAGAAACATAGAAAGTACCCCTAACTAGGACCTCACCTAGAACCAATGTGATATCTCCAGGTGCAAGTGACTTCATGATGTCACAGAACAAGTGCCAGTGGAGCAGGAAGATGGGTTCTGCATGCTTTCTACGGACAAGCCCTGTGACTTTCTACTGTATGTAGCTAGGTGCCTCTCCGAGCAACCCGTAAGTGGAAAAGAATGATACCAGCTGTACACCCCTTGTTATGGCCCTAACTACAACAGGTGTTCTTCAGCTTTTTGGGGGTGGTCAGGATATGTGTGCTTCACAATTGGTTCTCCTAAAGGTATGCAGGAAACAGCAATAAAGATGCTCTACAGCTTTCCATGCTGTACTATATCTCACAGTTGACATATACTCTGACCTGGAAGTAACGTCACTGTATGCATAAATGCACACACGCGCCTCAGATCCAACAAGGCAGGCCATGAATTTGCTACTCAGGGTTGCAAAATGCACTGACAGGGTGCCACCCACATCCCTGCTTGCATCATTCAGAAACCTCCATGGTCTCCGTGAAATTAGGTAAATCCACATGGAATAAAATAAAAAGAATTCACTACACTATATAAGCAGTGCTTACTTAGCTGAGAGACAGGAAGAAGTTGCCAGGAGTAGTGGGTCCCACTGTATACTTTCAGGAGATATTTATTTGTTTCTGTCTCTACTAGCTGGCATGAAGTGAGAAGGAAAAGATGTTCTTATGGAATTTGTGGGTTGGGTATGGGTTCCCGGCAGTCGGGATGCCGCCGGTCAGGATATCGTCAACGGCATTAGTCAGAATCCCGCCACCTGTAGGTAAGTATACTACCACTAACCCTAACCCCTATCCTAACCCTTCCTCCCCGATGCCTAAACCTAACCTCCCCCTCCCTGCACCCTAAACCTAACTCTAACCCTCCCCCTAGTGCCTAAACCTAACCCTCCCCTAACCCCCGATACTTACCTTTGGATGCCGGTGGTCTGGATACTGGAGCTGGGATCCCGATGCTGTCGGGATTCCGGAGCCGGTATTTAGACCGCCGACATCCTGCACGCCGGGATGCTGACTACATCCCGAATTTGTAGCACCATACCTACATTATACTAGTACACATCTAAGAATAACCCCAGTCTTCCCCTCACACTGCCCCCAGCAATGCTTTCACCATTAGATTGTGTTTTGCAGACTATAGTGCTTGGTGATCATGTCTTTGTAACTAAGTGGCATTGTTTATTCATTAGTTTAGCTTTCCAATTTTCTAAGTGAAAGATTCAGTTCCTGTACACAGAATCCCCAGGTATTTGCTATAAGAAATACACATTTTAGTTTTCTTATGTTATGATTAGTAATTCCTTTCCCACGATTCCCAGCTACTGTATGCTGTTCCCGGCTCAGGAGCTAAGATAGCTACTCTGTTGATTTTGCATAATGTAGGCGTGTTTCATATCCTATCTGAAAGGGTTAAGTAAGACTTTGAATAATGTCTCTTTCAGATGTGAATCTTTCCTTCTCCTGATTACTATTATTATAATTATAATGATGATAAGGGTGCCTGTGAGTGAGAGAGCAGCCGGAGTGTCTGTCTCATTATAATCCCCCTCCGGCTCCCAATAACTGCATGGGTTTGCTGATTCCAGGTTTAGACAACCTATACTGTCAAGCGTTTGTGGAACTACAAGTCCCAGCATATCCTGCAAACCAGGGCTGTAACTAGGGGTGTGCGACTGGTGCCACCATACAGAGTGCAGGGCTCTGTGGATGGCACTGTAGCTGCCCCATGATCTTTGCTCTTGGCTAGCAGGGTGCCTGGAACGGTAACAGCTAGTGACGCAGCAGCATTGCCGTCCATAGCGTCCTTTGGATGCTACAGGCGGGCGCCCTGCTGTGTATACAGCTGCACTGAGCGTTTTCAAACGATGATGAGACATAAAGTATCAGGTAGGGATGGACATTGGAAGCCCACCGTCAAATATTTCAATGCAATGGTAAGTGTGTACTATCGCAATTCTGACCCTGACCATTATTATGTCTGACCATTATCTGTCTTGGGATTCTCTATCAGACCACGTTAGCACCTACCCTCACAGCTAGTCATGTTAAGGGGTTAAAGTGATGTGACCTGCGAGACCCATACCAAATTACGATGGTTAATGGTGAAGACTGGGTGAGGACTGTTAGACTCCATACCTCAACTCTGCCTGAGCCACTGCCAAAATGGCAATTACAATTCTTCTAGCCAGTCTGACACATGACATGGGAGATAGGCAGATTGCTAATAGTCTGGACAACTATTTTTTTCAACTGTACTGTAGTCCGGTTATAGAAATAAGTTTATTGATGGCAGCGGACATATTAATATTGGACCAATGAACTGAAAATCACCTTTAACAACTGGAGGATATGAATTAAAAAGTGTGATAAATTAAAAAATAATATCATGTTTTTGCCAAAATTGAAAGTCATTAAGTTTTGTTTGGATGATTGAAATAACATCAACATATGGTAATTCTGAAACTTGTATAAAAACACTTTGTAGAGCTAAAATATTGTAGTATGACACAAAATTACAGATTAATGTAGCAACTCATTAATGTAGCAACTTATAGGAATCAATTCAGTTAGTGGCTTGGCTGTGATACTCTGTTTCGGAATAGCACATCGCGAACAACAACATGACAGGTTTGTCTTTGCATCTCACAGTGTTGCACGGGAAAACTTCCAATGTTCAGGGCAAATATGTGTGCAGCCAAACATTGCAGTATATTTAGCGGCACATCGACCCCTAATTGAATCAGTACCACAGAGCAATTCAAAAGTGAAAATATACCTGATGAACCTAACTCAAAGCGCCTGATGAACCTAACTCAAACTTCATCCAGGACACCTTATTTACTAAAGAGGATATACTGTATATGCCATGCAGGAACTAAAGAGAGACAGATAACAGATGAGTGTAGATCTGGATGATATGAGGTCTAGAGGTTTTTGAGATCTCTTGTGGTATCCTGAATGGTCATCTGGCAGTGTCAGGGAAAATCAGGGCAGATCTCATTTAACCCTAATGGTGTGGCTGCATATTAACAAAGCCATGGGGATTGATGACACAACAGTTCTTTTCTCTCTCCATGATTCCTTTCTTGAGACTTATCAGTGTAAAGGCGGAGAGTTCAAGTACACCAGTTTAAAGATGTCATTAATAAGAAATGGGATTACCTGGACAGGTGTCTTTCTAAACTCAAGAAACTTGACCTCATGTGTCCTTCCCAAGATGACAACACTTGCAAGTGGTACTCAGTGCCTAAAGTAAGTGGTGCTCGCTGCTTTAGTACATGATCTCTCTGCCATTACCACTTTTCCTATGGAAAATGGAGGACATTGAAAGATCCTATGGATATAAAAATGAAAAGCTGGTTCAAGAAACTCCACAATATCTCTGCTGGCGGTGGTCTCAGTCTGTAGGGCGCCCTAAACATGATACTTTTCACAAGGGTTCTCAGGAAAAACTTACTAGACTGTAGCAACTCAATAGCATTGAGGTAATGAGAAAAGGTATTGAGCTTCTTTTAGAGCGTCGCTGGATTTAATTACTTTTTTTGCCATAAATATGGCTTTAGCTGTAATTATGGAGAACTTTCTTGTATCCTTGGTGACGAGCAGACAAATAAAGAATTATTTGGCTACATTTCCTTTTGGAGACACATTTTTTCCAGTGATAAGCTTGGTTCCATGTGACAAATTCAATTATTTGCCATGGGACCTAAGAGTGATTTCCTTGCTATTCCTATTGGCAGCTCTTTCAGGGAAGGATAGAGCTATCGATCTGGTAAGCAGTAATTCGGCAGTATAGTATTGGTTTACATTTCAATTACTCTTTTCTTGCTCAACCTCCAGTCCTGTGGGTGGCAGTATTTCAAATTAAGTATAAAGCCAGAGGAAATATTTTAGTGAAATCCTGGTCTCTGTCCTCTCCAGTGGACCTGGAGGCATTAAGAAACAATCTACAGACTTTGATTGTGGAAAAAGTGATTTCTCCCTACATCCGATGTCAATGTCAACCAATATGAGATCCATCCAAGAAAATGGGCTTTGTACAAAGATGTTCTTCAGCTACTGCTATGGAAGTTTGGACTTCCTCACATAGGGCCTGATTCAGACCCATTCGCAAGCAGCCGCTTGCTCGTACGCGGCCAATGTTATGCATTTGCGCATGCAGTGTGCCTGCACAAACTAGTTTGAGCAATCGGGTAGCGCTCGCTCGCCCAGCAAAGACAGCCCAGTGGAATGATGGACAGGAGAGGCCGTTTGTGGGTGGTAACAGGGGCAGGACACTAATAACGGGGGTGTGGAGGTGCGAACGAAGGCGTGCTTGAGAGTTCCCGATGTACCGATGGTTGTATACACTTCCTGGAGATGACGTACGCTAGTGGGCGGCTAAAGACAGGCTGGTGGGTGTCTATAAACACAAAGTGATCGCTCACCAAGACATAGTGAGCATACTTATGCATTGCCGTGCAATCGCCTGCCTTGACGTCACTTAGCTGAATTTGCATAAGCTGGGAGCGAGCTGCCGCATCTAGCGAACAGGTCTGAATCAGGTCCATAGTTCTAATGGTGACAATCAAGAACATTTCATGGTTCTTTACCTGTCACAGGACACCAGAGAGGATGAAACAGACGCTCTGTGATTGCTGTGGAACTGTTGTATGTGATCCCAATATGATTTCCCGCACTCATCAGAAAATCTGGAATGAAGCTGTGAGGTTATTGCTATCAGTGATGTCCAGTCAGGTGAGGCAGGTAAGGCAGAGCCTCTCCTGTCATACATACATAGGTATACGCCACAGTTTTTACTATAAAAATTATAAGAAAATTTTAAAGAAAATATTATAAATTTCTTCTTTGTTTTTTTGTAAGTATTGTTATAGTTAAAACTCTGGAGTAAAAAGTGGATGGCAATGAGGCACTGCCTCCCCTGTCTACCTTTTCCCGCACATCCCTGATCAAAACTCACCAAATTTCCAGCACTATATACTGCTGCACCTCTGTATAATACCCATATGAACCCTCAGGTTCATATATGTATCTGTAAATCTGGCTCTGATACTAGCCAGTGCCTCCCAAGCCATTTACCTCACCGCATGTTACTGATAGCCAACCTTCCATGTTGGCCTCATCATTGATTTGCAGTAACATTGACAATACTTTTGGAACAACCTTGGTCACTGACACGAAAGCCGGATCTTTTGTTCCCTTTACAAATGTGTATTTGATGGCATAGTGATTGAGCAGTGGTTTCTGACGCACAAAATAGTTTTTGACCGGGTAAATGATATCTTTCAACAAGCTAGTAAAAAAATTCTTCCTCTATTTACTATAGAATCCTGTGGTACAAACCCAAACTATATGATCCTGCTTTTGCTAGCATTCCACATACTCAGGACAGCTTACGTAGGGGCCTTAACATTATGGGTGTCTGTCCTTGTTATATTTCTGAACACCAGCATGTGATTACTTCATATGTAATTTTTAATTTGTCCAAGTGTCAAACATTTTGTGGTACCTTGGTATCAATGTAGTCTTGAATGCTCTGATACAGAGGTGTATTAAGAGAGGAGGGGGCCTGTGTGCTTCCCCCATCTGGGACCCCCTCCTCTCTCCCCAACGGCCGGCCACGCACTGACCACAGCTGTAAACTCTGGGCACTAGTCACCGGGAAAGTGGCGCTGCCAACATTTTCCTGGTGGTTTCCCTACAGCGTATGCGCAGAACGACGGGCATTTTCCAGGTGTTTTATGCAGCGTTACAGCTGACGCGGGACTTTGGAGGGATAGGTGTTAATAAATATGGGTGCAGGGTGTGCGGTATGGGGCCTGGCACCACACACCTTGCACCTATTATAAATTGTTTTATCACCTTTGTCTTTCAATAAACAATACCTGAATACACATTCTGTCTACACATACTAACTGTGCCGACTGAGACACAATACATCCATTATAAATATGCCCCTCCTCTGATATATGATCCCTTATAGCTTTTAAGACGTCGCACTGGTGTTGGAGTTACATGCTCTATAGCATTAACAGCCTTTTCGGAATATCTATATGGACAAAGTGGTGATGCCAACTAATCCTACATACAGTATGCAGTCAAATTGTCAACATTCATAATGTCGACATAATAATGCTGAATGTGATGATGTCAACATCGAACATATTGACATCTGCAAAATGTCGGCATGGACAAAATTTTAACATTAACATTAGGGCTAGGTTTAGCTATAAGATAAAATATGAAATGGGACATCGAATACATAAAAGAGAGAAGGATTCACCAGAAGATGTCACATCTGGAAGATAATGTATGGTAGAGGTGTGAAGAGATGCTAATCAAAGATCTGTTAAACACTACATCCTGCATACCGAAGAGGTTGACAAAGTGTTAAGGCATGATACGTGTTGTATTCATAGACACAGACGCTCAAGACATCCCCAACCCAGAACAAACACCTGCACTCCTAATCACGATGTCACTTCCGGCAACACTGGGTGACATCAGTCGCAACATGCAGAGGAACAAGAGGCTGGGATGCAGGCTGCTCACTGGCAACAGAGGTTCTGGTGGAACTGATAGGGAAAGAGCAGCATAAGACCTTTTGCATCGTTCCACTGTTCCATAATATTCTAGTTTATGATACTCAATCACCAACTGTTCTTTCAAAAGAGCTTAAAAATTGCTGTTGTATTAATAAAACCATATACCTTTATACAATTAATTTACTGCCATACCCATTTCATAATTATCACACAATTTGTGTTTGTTCATTTTATATTAATATATAGTTTATTTACTAACCTGAATGGAGCTGCACCAACATTAAGGGGTATATTTACTAAAGTGTTGGTTTTTAGAAGTTGAGATGTTGCCCATAGCAACCAATCAGAATCTAGAAGGTGCTAGATAAATGTTAAGTAGAATCTGATTGGTTGCTATGGGCAACATCTACACTTCTAAAAACCCGCACTTTAGTAAAAATACCCCTATAGTGTCTGTGTTTATCACATCATTTCCACCTGTTCCTTTACTCAGGATTAGGTTTAATGTTAGGATTAGCACTAAGGTTAGTGTTAGGACTAGGCTGAAAACTGCTTGATGACATTGTCACCATACTCACATTTCATCAGTGTCGACATTGCACATTTGGACATGATGAACATGTTGACACGTTGACCATGTCTACATTCTCATGTCGACATTATGAATGAATATCGACAAGATATATTGAACCCCTACATACGGTACCTTGCTAAGGTAGTTTCCACTTTTTATATGAATCCGATCATACTCCAATCTCTGGTCCTGATTCAGCAAGGAATGCAACTGCGAACGCAATAGTGATTACGCACGCAGCTCAATTGCGATAGTATGCTTACCCTGCACTACATAAGGACGCCCACTTTAACTTACACACATCCGTACTGTTTGGCAGGACTGCGAAACCATCGCTACAATTGAGTACCATCGCAGCCTCACACACACTTGCACAAGCCCTGACCTTACTCAGAAATTGCTAACTTCCACGCCCGCTATCAGGCCTCAGGCTGCGTAGGGTATCACAGTGGATAATTTCTGCATGCCCCTGCAACGCCGGCGAAAACGCACTGGCACGCCTGTGATCGCCCGACTCCCCCCCCGTCACCACTCACGGCACTTCCTGTCAATCACTCTGCGATGGGTCTGCGTAGTCACTGTGATGGCATGCGCAGTACGCAACAATCGGCCGATTGCGTGCGTATTAGCAACTGCGTTCCACGCACACATGCCTCTATACCCCCAGCCAGCTAATGACAAAGGGGAATGATTACAAACTCTGGACTTGTATCTTGGATGTTGGATCAGGGCGCATTCTACAAGGCTGGCAGCAACCTCCTCGGTACACAAGGCTCGGTGCTCAATAGATCTTGGCGTAGCATCTCTACACACCTTTATCGTACATTATCATCTGCATGTAACATCTGCTGATCAATCCTTCTCTCTATTTTTATGTATTGTATGTCCCATTTGTGTAGGACCGCCATAGGGTAAAACGTAAATTAAAGAAATATTTACTGTTAATTTCCTTTAAATATTCATTTAAAATAAATATTCAATGTCAGCTCAATATTCCCACCCATGTTGTCTGATTATGTTCTTTTCAGGGACAGCTTGGAAAGATCATCAGAGGAAGGCAGGGTCACACTATATAAGAGTTAATATATAATATATATTTTATATATATATATATATATATATATATATATATATACACAATCCAAGGTGCGGCACTCTTGTTATAAATAATACACATCAAGTCATCAGGATGTAACGTTTCGGTTTATCACCGTCTTCAGAACATAAAAAACAAATACAGACATCTTACCTTTATAAACATCACCCAAGTGAACGCCGTGCAGCCAAAGACGGGACCCAGCACCCGATCAGCAGACGCCGGCTAGTGACGTCATCACGCATAGCGTGTGACGCATGTGAAACCCATCACCAGGCATATAGTTGCTATGGAGACAAAGTCAACAGTGTAATCACAATGGTATAGTTCTCAATTTAAATCACTAAAAAGCGCTATTCCACAGTCATGGATAAACATAACTGGATATCATTGCACATCATCTTGATAGTAAGTGCTGAACACTCTACAAAAAACATGAAAGGGGGAGATATTCATTAAGTCCCCGTGGACTAACAACATCCAACCTATGGATCCATCGGGATTCGCACATCCCTCTTTCTAATAGAGGTGGTGATCGGAATCTGGCTTTACTAAGATGCGAATCCCGATGGATCCATAGGTTGGATGTTGTTAGTCCACGGGGACTTAATGAATATCTCCCCCTTTCATGTTTTTTGTAGAGTGTTCAGCACTTACTATCAAGATGATGTGCAATGATATCCAGTTATGTTTATCCATGACTGTGGAATAGCGCTTTTTAGTGATTTAAATTGAGAACTATACCATTGTGATTACACTGTTGACTTTGTCTCCATAGCAACTATATGCCTGGTGATGGGTTTCACATGCGTCACACGCTATGCGTGATGACGTCACTAGCCGGCGTCTGCTGATCGGGTGCTGGGTCCCGTCTTTGGCTGCACGGCGTTCACTTGGGTGATGTTTATAAAGGTAAGATGTCTGTATTTGTTTTTTATGTTCTGAAGACGGTGATAAACCGAAACGTTACATCCTGATGACTTGATGTGTATTATTTATAACAAGAGTGCCGCACCTTGGATTGTGTATTTGATTTTTACGTGATGGCACCTTGTGGAGTATAACTATTTTTGAATGGAGTGCCGGACCTCCCATATATATATATATATATATATATATATATATATATATATATATATATATATATTATAGGGGTGTGCACCGGCCACTTTTCGTGTTTTGTGTTTTGGTTTTGGATCTGGATCTTTCTTCGTGTTTTGGATCTGGATTGGTTTTGCCAAAACCACCCTTCCGTGTTTTGGGTTCTGGGTTTTGTGTTTTGGATCTGTATTTTTTTTTAAAAAAGCATAAAAACAGCTAAAATCACAGAATGTGTGGGTTTTTCTGCTCCTATGCTATTATTAACCTCAATAACCTTAATTTCCACTCATTTCCAGTCTATTCTGAACACCTCACACCTCACAATAGTGTTTTTATGTCCAAAAGGTTGCACCGAGGTAGCTGGATGACTATGCTAAGCGACACTAGTGGGCGGCACAAACACGTGGCTCATCTAGGAGTGACACTGCAGTGGCAGACAGGATGGCAGTTTGAAAAACTAGGCCCCAAACAGTACATACTGTAAAGAAAAAAAAGAGGTGCAAGATGGAATTGTCCTTGGGCCCTCCCACCCACCCTTATGTTGTATAACTAGGACATACACACTTTAACAAACCAATCATTTCAGCGCCAGGGTCTGCCACACAACTGTGGCTGAAATGATTGGTTCGTTTGGGCCCCCACAAAACAAGCTGGCAATTAATCTGTTCCTGCACAAACTGGCTCTACAGAGGCAAGATGTCGTCCTCATCCTCCTCATCCACCGATTCCTCACCCTCTTCAGTGTTGTGTACATCCTCATCCTCACAGAGTATTAATTCGTCCCCGCTGGAATCCACAACCACAGGTCCCTCTGTACGTTCAGGAGGCTGGTCTCCCTGGAAGAGTTGATAATTCATTTTATGAACATCATCTTCTCCACATTTTGTGGAAGCAACCTCCTACGCCTTTCGCTGACAAGGTTCCCGGCTGCACTAAACACTCTTTCGGAGTACACACTGGAGGGGGGGCAACTCAGGTAAAATAGAGCCAGTTTGTACAGGGACCTCCAAATTGCTTCTTTTTCCTGCCAGTACAGGTACGGACTGTCTGACAGGCCTACTTGGATGTTGTCACCGGTGTAATCCTTTAACAGACAGACGCACGCTTGTCACTGCTGCTTTAAGGATGCAGGTGCGGCTACAGCCCACACATTTCACAAAGACAGAAAAAAAAAGAAGAATTTTTTTATTGTTTGTGGAGCGCACTTTGAGGGTTACACCACCCTTTAACAGACAGACGCACGCTTGTCGCTGCTGCTTTGAGGACAGTATCATATGCAGTGACAGTAGACTTGTCAGAAATTGTTGGCACGTCCTTCAGTCTGGACCAGATGTCCAAACCGGCCCTTGACTTATGACATAGGCGCACGCTTGGCGCTGCTACTGTGTTGATGCATGTGCGGCTACATCGCACACAAGTCACAAACACATTAAAAAAATAGTTTTTTATTTTTTGGAGCACTTTGAGGGTTACACCACCCTTTAACAGACAGACGCACGCTTGTCGCTGCTGCTTTGAGGATTCAAGTGCGGCTACAGCCCACACATTTCACAAAGACAGAAAAAAAAATAAGAAGTTTTTTATTGTTTGTGGAGCGCACTTTGAGGGTTACACCACCCTTTAACAGACAGACGCACGCTTGTCGCTGCTGCTTTGAGGATGCAGGTGGAATCTAGACGGGATTTGGAACCGGGGACACACTACCTCCATCAATTGTCTAAATCCCACTGCACTAATGGTGGGTACCGGACCCACGTCTAACACCAACATAGCAGTCAAGGCCTCAGTTATACGTTTTGCTTCAGGATGACTGCTGTTGTACTTCATCCTCATCGCTAGGGACTGTTGGAGGGTCAATTGTTTAGTAAAAGTAGTGGTGTTCCTACTTCCTCTCTGGGATGATGAACAACTCCCAGCAGCAGCAACAGCACTAGGAGGAAGTGGTTCTTGATCTTTCCCTATTTTATTTTTATTAGAGAAAGTTTGGTCCTCCATTTATGTTATATTGATATATACATGCGGCTAAAGCGCACACAAACACAGAAAATATTTTTTTATTTTTGCTGGAGAGTAGTGCACTTTGTGGGTTACACCACCCTTTAAGAAATGAGCCAGCCGGCTCTTTACTTATGGGACACAGGCGCACGCTTGGCGCTGCTCCTTTGTTGATGCACGTGCAGCCACAGTGCACACAATTCACAAACACAGAAAATATTTTTTTATTTGGTTTGGAGTGTACTTTGGGGGTTACAGCAGCCTTTAACGGTCAAGCCAGCCGGCCCTTTACTTATGACACAGGCGCACGCTTGGCACTATTTTGTTGATGCACGTGCGGCTACTACGCACACAATTCACAAACACAGAAAATATTTTTTTATTTGGTTTGGACTGGAGTGTACTTTGGGGGTTACAGCAGCCTTTAACGGTCAAGCCAGCTGGCCCTTTACTTATGACACAGGCGCATGCTTGGCACTATTTTGTTGATGCACGTGCGGCTACTGCGCACACAATTTACAAACACAGAAAATATTTTTTTATTTGGTTTGGACTGGAGTGTACTTTGGGGGTTATAGCACCCTTTAACGGTCAAGCCAGCCGGCTCTTTACTTATGACACAGGCGCACGCTTGGCACTACTTTGTTGATGCACGTGCGGCTACTGCGCACACAATTCACAAACACAGAAAATATTTTTTTATTTGGTTTGGAGTGTACTTTGGGAGTTACAGCACCCTTTAACGGTCAAGCCAGCCGGCCCTTTACTTATGACACAGGCGCACTCTTGGCACTACTTTGTTGATGCACGTGCGGCTACTGCGCACACAATTCACAAACACAGAAAATATTTTTTTATTTGGTTTGGAGTGTACTTTGGGGGTTACAGCACCCTTTAACGGTCAAGCCAGCCGGCCCTTTACTTATGACACAGGCGCACGCTTGGCACTACTTTGTTGATGCACGTGCGGCTGCTGCGCACACAATTCACAAACATAGAGAATATTTTTTTATTTGGTTTGGACTGGAGTGTACTTTGGGGGTTACAGCACCCTTTAACGGTCAAGCCAGCCGGCCCTTTACTTATGACACAGGCGCACGCTTGGCACTACTTTGTTGATGCACGTGCGGCTACTGCGCACACAATTCACAAACACAGAAAATATTTTTTTATTTGGTTTGGAGTGTACTTTGGGGGTTACAGCACCCTTTAACAGTCAAGCCAGCCGGCCCTTTACTTATGACACAGGCGCACTCTTGGCACTACTTTGATGATGCACGTGCGGCTACTGCGCACACAATTCACAAACACAGAAAAAATATTAATTTTTTTTAGCACTTGGGGGGAGCACCCCTGACGGACAGAGCACCCCCTGGACAACACTACAGCACCCCTTTAGGACTGGGACACTGCACAGGACAACTGACTGCACAACACAGTCCAGCCAGCCCCTATGGACTTTGAAGTAGTGGACACAGCCCCTATTGACAACAGCAGCACAGCACAACACAGCCAGCCCCTATGGACTTTGAAGTAGTGGACACAGCCCCTATGGACAACAGCAGCACAGCACAGCACAGCACAACACTACTCTGTACTACACTACACTACACAGCCCAGCCAGCCCTAACTCCCACCCTCCCTCTTCACTGTCCACAGCCGAGTGAGAAAATGGCGCCGACGCTTGTACCTTATATAGGATCCAAAACCCGCGAGACCCGGAAGGCGGGATGATGACGGTTTGCCTCGATTTCAGATCCGAGTCAGGCGGGAAAAGTCGAGCCTGACTCGGATCGGCCTCGGATCGGGGGGGCTCGGGGGGGTTCGGATTTCAGAAATCCGAACCCGCTCACCCCTAATATATATATATATATATATATATATATATATATATATATATATATATATAGGTACACTATATAGCTACTAGAGGTGTTTCCTTCTCTGTCTCTACTCAGCTGACTAGCAAATTAACCTCAATAACAACCCATAGGATTGATTTCCCTTAAAAGCTAGTACTCCACTATCTGATTATTATAACATCAAGTAATACATATACAAATGATATAAATTTGCCAGGCTTTCCTCACTCACTCATGCAAGAACCTGCTTTGGTATAGTGTTAATCCAAAAAGAGACACCAATAAGACTATATAAGTATTGTAAATTACAGTACAGAGCTCCACACAATTGTTGTTGGAGTCTGAGGTCCTGGAGCTGATAAACAAAAGAAAATCCTCAGAAAGCTGATGTTTGTCTTTCCCTGCTGGTAGCCGGGTCCCACTCCATTACCCTAATCATCATATCACACCAGTGAGCATGACATGGACATGTGGCTGATGCAGCCAATTAAGCACTAATAAGGCTGCAAAATATCCATCTATCAAATACAGCAGAGGGAAATCTGCCAAAGACTAAGTAAAGTTATGCAACGTTTAGTATAGATTTCTACTCGGGTTGCCCCTTTTACAGAGGTACATGATAGAACAGTGAACCTCAGGGGCAAAGCAAAGTACTAGATAGATAAATACTGTAGATAGATAGATAGATAGATAGATAGATAGATAGATAGATAGATAGATAGATAGATAGATAACTATCATTTATTTATATGGCAGACAAACAGGAGTGACACAGATGGGGCAGACGGGGAGGAAGGAACATGTAGCAGTAAGTTAGAATCAGAGCTGGAAGGCATTAATGAAGAAGTGGGTCTTGAGAGCCTGTTTGAATGTTTGTAGAGAGGTGGAGAGTCTGATGGGGAGAGGGAGAGAGTTGCAAAGGAGGGAAGCAGCGCGGGCAAAGTCTTGGAGGCAGGAGTGGGAGGAAGTAATCAGAAAGGCGACGTGCATTAGTTGAGCGAAGAGGGCGGACAGGAGAGTAAAGGGAAATGAGATTGGGTATGTAAATGGGGAAGATTCGGGGAGGACTTTGTAAGCGAGCGTGAGAATCTTGAATTGGGTTCTGAAAGGGAATGGGAGCCAGTGGAGGGCTTGTGGTAGGGGGGAGGTAAATGTAGAGTGTTTGGAGAGGAAGATGAGCCGAGCAGCAGCATTGAGGACAGACTGAGTTGGAGAGAGATGGGATTTGGGGAGGCCAGATAGGAGGAGGTTACAGTAGTCCAATCTGGAGATTACCAGTGGGTGTATGAGGGTTTTAGTAGCATCCTGGGTGAGATAGGGTTTGATCTTGGAAATATTTTTGTGATGGAAATGACAGGACTGCGAAAGGCCCTGGATATGTGGTTTCAAGGAGAGGGACGAGTCCAGGATAACTCCAAGACAGAGCACTTTGGGGCTAGAGGAGATAGTTGTGCCGTCAATTGATAAAGAAATAGTGAGAAGTGAGCTTATGTAGGATGGTGGGAAGACTAAGTCTTAGACATATTAAGTTTAAGAAATGGCTGGGACGAGGTAGCAGAGAGACAGTTAGCGATGTAGGTGAGGAGAAAGGGGGAGAGGTCAGGGGAGGAAAGGTAGATCTGAGTATCATCAGCATAGAGATGATAATGGAGATAAAAAGTGCTGATGAGTTCACCTAGAGAGGATGTATAGAGGGAGAATAGGAGAGGTCCAAAAACAGAACCTTGGGGAACACCTACCGTAAGAGGCTGTGGGGGGTAAGAGGAGTCATGAGAGGAAACAGAAAAGGATCAGTCAGAGAGGTAGGAGGACATACAGGAGAGGGCAGTGTCACCTAGAACAAGAGAGTGAAGGATTTGCAGCAGAAGAGGGTGATCCACAGTGTCGAAAGCAGCAGAGAGGTCAAGGAGAATGAGCAGAGACTAATGGCTCTTGGATTTGGCAGCAAGGAGGTTGTTGCTGACTTTCGTGAGGGCAGTTTCAGTGGAGTGGAGAGATCGGAAGCAAAAGGGAGGAGAGAGATGGGTCGGTAGTTAGAGAGAATGTTAGGATCAAGGGTAGGTTTTTTAAGAGACAAGGGCATGCTTGAATGCAGGAGGGACAGAGCCTGATGAGAGGGAGAGATTAAGGAGGTGGGCAAGATGGGAGCATTCATAAAGAGAGAGGTAGCGGAGGAGGCGGGAGGGGATAGGGTCAAGGGAGAGGTGGAAGGATGAGGGCCATGACTTCCTCTCCAGAAAAAGGGCAGAAGGATGTCAGAGTCGGTAAAATGGATGGGGAGGGATGATCTGGGAAGGAAGGAGGAGGAGAGCTGTGGGACTGGTTGGATATGATGTCCTGACGTATGGAATCAATTTTAGATGTAAAGTAGGTAGCAAAGTCAAGGGCAGAGAGCGAGGAGGGGAGACAAGGAAGGGGTGGGCAGAGGAGGGAGTTTGAGGACTGGGAGAAGATGAGGTTCTTGAAATATGATAGATAGATAAATAGATAGATAGATAGATAGATAGATAGATAGATAGATAGATAGAATAAAGGAAAAGATTTCATGTAACAAATACTGCATAAGTTGCTATGTGTATGTAGATAGATAGATAGATAGATAGATAGATAGATAGATAGATAGATAGATAGATAGATAGATAGATAGATAGACTTCTAAAATTATTCTAAAAAGATAATTTTCCCCATGCTAGTACAGGTTTCAGCTATGTCAAAATGAATATTTGCACCTTGTCAGTGACAGCCTTAATTGTCACATAGCAGTGTCATACTGCTAGAGATTTATACTATACATACAAGACAACAGATTCATGTTCCACCTCCGTGTGTTAGCTACATGCATACTAAAGGCACGACAAAGAAAATCTGTTCTATTAGCTTTTGTAACTGTCAGTGGAAGCAAGAAAGAGAAACAGCCGATCGAATGCATTACTGTTAACATAATTATCTTCAACAGAACATTCAGAGACCGTGAACGTTTATATGCCGCAATTACAAGCTGTCATGGTACCAACACAAAAAAAAGCCCATTGTTTACTTGAACGACTGTAGGAGAAATGTCTTAAAGTGCCAATATATGCCCAGGAGGACCTCTCCCAGCAAGGAACATGCTCCTGCATATAGTAATACTGCTTACTAGCAGACACATCATCCGTCTACAGGAGACATGTTCAGCTGCTGTTACAGAGGCTGCAATCAGTCTTCTCACTCCTACATTGCAGATTTGCAGTGATACTGCCATGTCTTGGATCACCTGTTATAGGAGCATATTTTTGTTACATAACTGTCAACTGTGATTTACAGAGAGCTCTTGGAAGACTGGCAACTTGGCACCAATCTACAAAAATGCACAAAAGACTTCGGAGACTCACATATTAGAAGTAATTATTTATGAACACACAGAGGCTGATTCAGATTTGCACGTAAGTCAACCACAATTAACTTCACATTGCGTGCACAGAACTAATGTGGATATTTGCCCGTATTCCGAGTTATACACATCTATGCAACCACACCACCCATATTCATACACTTTCATAGTGTCATCACTATTAATGCACACTTGCACCATCCCTACCCTTGGTGCAAAAGGGCCGCTGAAAACAGATGTATATCTGTATGCACAACATAGCCCACAATTCCATCTACATGTCCTTGACATGTCCTCACTTAGGGGTATATTTACTAAAGTGCAGGTTTTTAGAAGTGGAGATGTTGCCCATAGCAACCAATCAGATTCTAGCTATAATCTTCTATAACAGTGGTTCTCAAACTCGGTCCTCAGGACCCCACACAGCTCACGTTTCCAGGTCACCCAGCAGGTGCACAGGTGTACTAATTACTCACTACCGTTTTAAAAAATCCACAGGTGGAGCTAATTGTTTCCATTGTAATTCTCTGAGGAGACCTGTAAAACATGCACTGTTTGGGGTACTGAGGACCGAGTTTGAGAACCTGTGTTTTAGAAGGTGCTAGATAAATGTAAAGTAGAATCTGATTGGTTGCTATAGGCAACATCTCCACTTCTAAAAACCTGCACTTTAGTAAATATACTAAGTATACATACGAACACTCCATTACACCCAGCTACGTCCATTCATCTGCAAGTGTATATGTAACTGAGTTATGTATGACTCCTAATCACCCGTGGATGCATACGCTCAGCCACAGAACATGCACAGTGCAATAACACGTAAGGTCTGTCTGCATAACTGATCAAATCTGCATTGGCCCCACTGGGTAGAATTCAGAATATGGGGGAGATGTACTAAGACTTGGAGAGAGATAAAGTGCAAAGAGATTATGGGTCTCATTCAGACCCGCTCGCAAGCGCCTGAGCGCTCGCAAGCGGGTCGATGTTTGGCCGTGCGCACGCGCAGTGGCCACACTGAGCGTGCGCAAAAGAGAAATTCTCTCGCTCCTTGCATCACTACAAAAGGGGCGGCTGTCAATGTTGATCGACAGCTCGACAGGTTTTGTTGGCGTGGCGGGGGGTGGCTTCACAAACGGAGGCGTTCCCAAGCGAACGCCTGCCGTTCGTGGGTGGCCCCACTGACATCACCAGTGATGTCAGTGGGAGTGCTTTCGGCAGATGAGACCCTACCACAAGGGTCTTGTCGCAAGCATCGATAGTCGCGATGGTCTTGACCATCACGACCATCATCCTGGCCGCTCGTTAAGGCTGTGGGTGGTAACCCACAGCCTAACGAGCGGCCAGGAGGCCGGATCATTTTTTAGATGCGCCCGCTCTCATTCAGAGCGAGCGCTCGCATTTTGCGAGCAGCTCTGAATGAGGTCCAAAGTACCAACCAATCAGCTCTTAACTGTCACTTTACAGCCTGCTTTTGTAAAATGACAGTTAGGAGCTGATTGGTTGGTATTTTATCTCTCTCCACTTTATCTCTCTCCACTTTATCTCTCTCCAATGGCTTATTACATTATTATATATTTAGCCCAACTAACTCGGATGCTTGGGGTTTACTGTCATTTGTTGCACCATGCCTCAAATTTGCTTAAATACATTAAAAAGAGACACATTAAATGATTTAGAAGAGCTCCTCACTTGTCTAAGGGCCTGATTCAGACCCGCTCGCTAGCGCATAGCGCTCACAAGCGGGTCGATGGTGGGCCATTGCCACCGCGTGTGCACGAACCCCGGATCGATGGAGAAATCATTCGCTCCGGGGCTCGCTACAAGACGGGGTGGCTGTCGATGTTGATCGACAGCTCGCCCCGTTTTGTAGGTGGGGAGGGTGGTGGCTGCACAAATGGAGGCATTCCTGAAGGAACGCCTGCCGTTTGTGGGCAGCCCTACTGACATCACTAGTCTAATAGAGCAGGAAATCCACTCGGGCTTGCGGGAGCCGAGCCCCCCCCCCACAGGTTCTCGCCGCAAGCCCGATGGTCGCGATAATCGTGACCATCGCCAGGCCGCACGCACACGCTGTGGGTGGTCACCCACAGCTGTGTGAGCGGCCTGGAGGCCAGTCAAAACAAAAAATAGGGATGCCTCTGAATTAGGGCCTAAGGGCTTGATTCAGACCCGGTCGCAAGCGCTGAGCGCTCGCAACCGGGTCGATGGTGGCCCATAGCGCAGCAAACACACGACGGAGCTGGCTCCATTGTGCGCATGCGCGAGACCCGGCTAGCGACGGGCACTCCGTTGCTCCGGGTCTCGTAACAAAAGGGGGCGAGCTGTCGATGTTCAGTGACAGCTCGCCCCTCTTGGTGGGCGGACCGGGGGGGTGGCTGCCCAAACGGAGGCGTTCCCATGAGAATGCCTGCCGTTTGGGGGCGGCCCCACTGACATCACAAGTGATGTCAGTGGAGAGCTTCCGTCTCTGAAAGAGCCAAAAGCTCTCTGGGGCTTGCGATGGGCGAGACTCTACCACAAGGGTCTCGTCGCAAGCCCGATGGTTGCGATGGTCTTGACCATCGCAACCATCATCCTGGCCGCTAGCAATAGCTGTGGGTGGTCGCCCACAGCGATGCGGCCCTGATGCAGAGCGAGCGCTCTGTCAGAACGAGCGGCTCTGAATCAGGCCCTAAGTGCGTTCCATTACCAAACAACAGCAATTATTTACTTTCCTTCTATGGGGCATATTCAATTAGGTGCGAAAAGTTCTATACTTTCGCATGCCGGACTTTTCACCGACATCGCTGGTTTTCCATGCAAAAAAGTATCGCACACGTCCCCGCTTATCGACGACGATAACGGGACCCAGTGAATTCAGACCTGCCAAAAAGTGGGGAAATCAGCCTGACACCCCCCTCAAAAGATGCACTGACATTGTGGATCACTATAGAAACCCCCGAATAGCCCTGCTGAAGCTATTTGGGGTACTTAAATGCTCTCAATAGCTGCTAATTAGCGTCTTTGCAGAAGTGGTGAAGAATAGCATTTAGCAGGGTTTTTTTTAGAAAATAAGTAGTCGCAGAAAATGTTAAAGTTTCTAAAGTAAAGTTTTAAAAACCCTAAAAAATCCACCTGCCACAAGCACCTGCAAACTTAAAAACACCTGGGCATACTTGGGGATCTCCCTGGAGTCTATTTCGCTAGTTTTTAAGTTTGTATCTCAACTTTGTACTTTTTTGCCCCCTTTTCAAACTCATCTTATGGGGTGTTCTTAAGTTTTTTTTTTTTTTTTAATTGACACAGTTTACCTTTGTACGGCTGTCCCAAGGGTGCAGGGTGGTTCCCACAAGTTTGCACCCCAAAACCCCAATTCTGCACTTTTTTTCAACAGCTTTCATAGGTGAATCTTTTTCGCCTATTCCAATGCACTGACTTTCCGCACCGGCGAAAAGTCTTTGGAATGCAATACGGGGATGACGTCACTGGCAATACTTTTCCGCAGAAACGGCCTTTTCGCACCTATTTGAATACGGCCCTATATATTTTCAAGAACTCTTTGAATATAGGGTTTACCATTATGATATCCTATACCAGTATATAAATCATGGTTAATAAAGTTTATAAAAAGTAATTATTTTGTTCCAACCATATGAACAATGTAGGTTTCACATTACAGGTGGAGTACCAAATGGGACCATTTCCCCTCTCCCTTATATTTATATGAATTATCTTATGTTCTGTATAGCTATTAACTCTAGAATTAGTAAGACTTATTGATTGCAGAATTAGTCAGGCTGCTTTCCAGTAACTAAAAGTGACATCCACGTTCTATTTGCGAATAGTAAATGAAGTATGACATGCGTGGCAGGTGCTTCTGAGCATGAATGCTGCAAATGACAATATCCCACTCGCCTTTCCAATCAGTAACTTAATTGAATCTACTTCTAAAATCCATTCCTGCCAACATATTATTCACCATGGTGCAATGTACAAAACGGTAACTGATAGCAGTCAAGCCGATTTTAGCTTTCTATAAGTGGTAGATAAATGGCATCTGTAATCTTGTTGCTATGGGTTACAAGGGTTGTATCAAACCTTAAAAAAATCAGTTTGTCTCAAGTTGGAGAAATTCCATCTCAAAATGAACTAATCACATCAAATTTCACTCAATAAAAAAAATAAAAAAAAAGAAAATAGAAAAATATGTCAGTAAATCACAAACAACGTTACACATGTAAACACTTGTGATTAGCTGCCAATTATGAAGATCATTTAGTTAATCTTTATTGGACTTAGGGCCTGATCCAGAGCCGCTCGTAAGCGGCCGCTCGTTCGCTCCGAGCGATGTTCGCACATCTGCACATGCGTATGGGTCATAATGCGCATGCGCCAACCAGTCAGTGCGGTCGGAAATCGAGCGTTCGCAAAATAGCGAATGCCTGCTAATTTGAGTGACAGAATGAGGCGTTTGTGGGTGGTAACAGGGGAAGGTGCTTGAAAACAGGGAGTGGAGATCCGAACACAGGCGTGCCAAACGGTCAAAACGGGCGTTTTAAGGGTGTGCATAATTAACAAAGCAGCGACATCGACCACGTCACTTGGTTGTCTCTTAGCCTGAACTGCTCGCATGATTGCGGTAGGAAAATCCTACCACAAGCACTGCAAGCAGTTCAGACGCCTTTCGATGTACTTGATTAATCAAATAAATAGCGGAGATGACGTAGGATGCGAGCGGCCAGGGGGCGTCTTTACAAAATAGCGAGCGCATGTTTCGTTCGCTCGCTCAGACATAGAGGCATCAACAGACCACAAAGAGCGAGCGCTCAATTTAAATAGCCGGCCCCTTTTTCTGATTAAGCGAGCGCAAATAGTGTCCAGCTCTGAATCAGGCCCTTAATCCGTACAATAAAAAAAATAAAAAATTAAGTATATAATAAAGTAGTGAATGAGAGTTTTGATAAGAATTTTATTCAGTTTATTTTAAACTAGTAGTTTTGGACCCATTGTATGCTGGATCCAGGTCCGACCCTGCCCTGCTATACTTACCCTGTACCAATATTGCAGCATTCTCCTCTCCTGGTACGTGGCCTCTCTGTCACTGTGGAGGGAACCATTCTTAGGGGATGCGCACCCCCACTGCACATGGCGGAGACAATGCTGGTCATCCTTGATTATCATAACGATAGTTTTGTGTGTTGTTTTTTTAATTTAATGTCCTTTATACTGGGGTCACTGGGACGGCAAACTTGCCACTTTTCAGCACAGGAATTGTAACATTCTTGACTCCAGAATTTTGGTAAGTTCTCCCAGATTCCTAGGAGAGCAGGGAGCCCATCCGGATCTCTCCCACTTCCCTAGCAAATCGTGACATTGCAGAGCAGTTAAGCCGTAGTTCCCAAACGTTTTGAATCACGGAGCACTAGAGTATCAGCATTTCTTTTCATGGCATCCCTAGGCCTAAAGTTTTTTATTCAGAAATTCACCAAAAAATATTATATTAAGTAAATCATGCTTACATGTCACCCTTAGGGTCATTTGTGTGGTGGTAAACAGGGTTGAACTCCTGTTTGTCCACATATTATATGACTGGCAGCCACCAGCACTGGTTTTGCCTATGACTTTGACCATAAATAATTTGATCTGGTCCTGGACCACCAACTCATGGCACACTTCCAAGTGCCTAGTGGCACTGTCGTCACTAGGAGGGTGCGGGGGGTGCGTTCTGCACTGGGTGACACCATCCAAGGGGGTGACAATAAAATAGCAGAGCTGCTCTGCTATCTTGGTGTCACCCTGTCGGATGGTGTCACCATGTGGCCAGGACACGGAGAGAGGCAGGGGAGAGACCGTGTGCTGCCCCAGCAGCTGCAGGAGCGCTGGCGAAGCCCACTGATTGGCACACAAGGGGACGTGGCTTCATGGGTCACGGTCACGCCCCTCCACGAAGCCACGCCCCCTTTCAAGAGCAGAACTCAGGCTAGCTGCACCAGGTGTCACCCAGGTAAGTGACTCCTCTGTCTAGTGGCACACCATGGTGCAAAAGCACCCAGTTGGGAACCACCAAGTTAAGCAAATGACAACACCACGCCTCCTGCACTGGCCACATAGACCTCCCCTATAGGAGCTAACACATAGGAGGTCACATGATTAGATGGCTTGTAGCCTCTGTGATTTGGGGCTGTTTTTTGCACCCGCTATATTGCAGCACCAGTCCTACTCTGACCAACTTGCAGCTGGTGTTCATTGTGACAGGGGTGCTCTCCCTGTTATAGTGAGACCCAGCACAGCCTGTTTAATACTGGGGCTAGCTGAGGATTTTAAGAGGGGGCAAGCTGCCTTTTTTAATTTTGCAATTTACTTTAAATGGTGCTGTAATGTAATACACTAACTGACCATGATACACTAACTGACCATATAGAGCTTAGTATATACAAGTGTCACTATATATTTTTGTAGCCAGACTTATAGGCTTTATCTGAGATTACGGTGACATCATTTCTACATGTCTACAGTATTCCTGTATATTCCTGTAGACCTTCATTCTTCTATACTCGTTTTGTTAATTACATTTCTTGTGCTCTGAACAGGTTAAGATTCTGTTCCTCTCAACTCCCCCGCAAACGCTTTGTGCACTATTATCTGACAGCTTGAGAAAAGCAGCATATTACTGTATGGAACATTCATTGAACAATGGCATAGAAATCGCACTGCGGTGCTGTACTTATACACTTACACACTGTCAGCCAGGCTAGGCTACTTAACAAAGCCACAAAATGGACTGTATATGTATATACTGTACATGAGCACTGAGCTAGCGTGAACAAGTATTTAAAGTGTGGACTAAAGATGGAAAATATGTGGTAATAATTTAAGGTCTTTCATTTCCAGCTTTTACAGAATTGTCTGCAGAAATTGTTGTTCTTGGAAATATCCATATTATACAATATTAAACAAGAGCACTTTAAAAGTCTGTAGTTTTTGCATGTCAGGAAAGTGTACTTACTGCTTTAGTCAAAGTAGACTTACAGTACTTCGGCTGATGCAGAGTTACACATAAAATGGGCATACAGTACTCTAAAATACATGCCTGGAAAAGTATTTTTGCAATTTGCAGGGATGAGCAAAACTCATCTTTGGCAGCAGGGACAGACTGGGGCTGTATATCAGCCCTGGCAGTCCGCCCTGCACTCACTTGTGAAGGGGCCGTGGTTAATTCAAGGAGACGTGCCGTGAGTCACGGGGACTGGCCTCACGGCACGTCCCCGTCTCTTCCCGACCCAGCACAGCTGCCGCCAGACCATACATGCCTCCTCCTCTTCCGTCTCCATGAGATCATAATGATTCCGAAACCGTAGCGTGGAGGGCGGGGGACTCCCTCCCTCCTTGAGCCGATCCAAAGGCCATCGGCCCTTCTGGCATATACCCGTCGCTATCCGGGTCTCGCGCATGCGCATGACGGAGCTCCCTCCATCGTGCGCATGCGCAGTGGGGCAACATCGACCCGCTTGCCAGAGTCCTGCGCTCGCGAGTGGGTCTGAATGACCCCCTCAGACCGTACAGATACAGAGTACCTGGGAGCTCAGCACAGAGCTGTAACTTCAGCAAGAAGCAACGTTGTACTGGCAACAGAGGCTAGTCAGGAAATGGAATTTATAGGGGAGGATCCCCAGGGATTGGAAGCTGCGTTCAGCTGGTCTGGGAGCGCTCTAAGTGGAGGAAGAGCGTCAGGTGACAGAATCCAACATGGCTGCACCCATACTGTGGTTTAGGAGAAAACTCTGGTGTGCAGCCTGTGTGCCATCATGCTGGGAAGACATGGGCTACAGAGAGCCATCTCCATGCTCAGTGACAAGACACTGAGCGGACTGGGCAGACACAGACAGATCTCAGCACCAGCCAGAAGCGATGTGCAGTGCGAGCGGACCTTTGTGCTATGTGGGAGTGATGCACAGCATGAGCGGACCTCAACACTAGCCTGGACAGACACCGGAGAGGTAAAAAAGTGGTTTTTAAGGGCCGAGTGTGACAAATGCCCTGACTGAACCTTGCCTACGTAAAAATGCTTCATGACACCCACAATCCTTTGCACTGGCAGCAATTGTAAATGTGAATGCATTTGAATCTGCATTCTCATAGTATATATATATATATATATATATATATATATATAATGGCAATATGAAGAGAGATGGAGATAGTGAGCCATGGATTCTGTGTGGGGCTGGAGGGATCTGTCCACACAGGGAAGAAAAAGGAAGTGTGACTACAAGTAAGTGTTGCCTGGTGCACAGAGCCCAGATGGAGCTGATGAGGCAGATCAGTCAGGCTACCAGAGAAGACAAATGCAAGTGGGACTGTGGCAGCCAACAGTGGGGACCAAGACCCCAGTGTCCAGACCTGCAGGGAGGACCACAAGTCTCTGAGACTGTGTTTGTGTGAAATAGCAGCCAAGCTGCAGGCCAGGAGGCCAGTGTCCATACCTGCAGGAGGCAGGGAGGTCCATAAATATCTGAGACTGTGTTTATGCCAAGCTGTGGTATCCAGGTCAGTGGGCCTTGAAGCTGTGAAGGCCAGAAGGCTGTGGGCCTGATTCAGAGCCACTAGCTAGATGCGATCGCTCGCACGATGTGTATGCAAATTGCGTAGGCAATGCTATCGCACAGCAATGCATTAGCACGCCCAGTATTTCTTAGAGAGCGATGACATAGTGTATGTAGACACCCACCAGCCTGTTTTAAGACGCCCACTTGTGCACGTCATGTCCAGTAAGTGTATGCAGCCATCGGTACATCGGATGCTATCGCAGCACTTGAGGTTGACTATACCCTACCGTAAGCACTGCGAGCACTTCAGTGTAAAAACAAGCCAGGAGACGTGTACTATGATGCTGTCTTTTAATTATGCACACCTCTAAAACGCTGTTGAGATGCTCAGGCACGCCAGCGTTTGCACCTTCACTCCCTCGTTTTTAATGGCCAGCCCCTGTTACTACCTAAAAACGGCTTCCCCTGTCACTCACTCTGCTGGGCTGTCTATGCGCAGTGAGTGAGTGCATTGTGAACTTTCGCTAATGTATGCACATGCACACTCATACACAATGCATACCATCGGCAGCAGCATGCATCTTAGCGAGTGGGTCTGAATCAGGCCCAGTGTCCACACTTGCAAGATGCACAAGAGAGATTTTGCGGCAGCCAGGCCAAGAGGCCATGTCTATACCTGTGAGAGACAGGACTATAAGTGAATGTGTTACGTTTGCAGACTACCTGCCTGTTAGTCCGAGTTGAAGAAGTGCGGTAGTGCTCTGCATGGGGGCTATTTTCTGTTTCATGAATGCTGACAGTAAAGATCCATTTTGTTCATTTAACCTGCAAAGCTGTGTGGTGACCCTTAATGTGCTCTTAGACACTACACCACTAAACCCTCTAATAAGCTAAAATTAACCTAGGTCATCACAATATATATATAATTATATATATATATAGTCCAAAGAGAGTCTGCACTCACATCTACATGATTGTCAACTTTATGGGGTGCTCCCCCTGAATAAAAAAAAAAAAATTCTTTGGTCCAGAATAATACAATCCAAAAGGTATGGCCTTTCGGCGTGGGCAAAATTGGAAAGAAATATTAATGCGCCTGACAAAACGCCCAACCAGATCAGTTAAGACTTGGCTCCAGGATGCCAAACCTGGATGTTTTAGATGTGCAAACTGCACCACTTGTAGATCATTACAAACTGGTCCTACATTTCCACATCCTCACAGTGGACGACCAATCAAATTGAGATTTAAACTTCACTGTCTACTGGACCATGTGATCTATTTACTTACATGCCCGTGTGGTTTGGCCTATGTTGGCTTGACAACCAGGGTTTTTCGTGAACGTATGGCCAACCACCGTTGTTCTATTAGGCAAGCCATCTCTACAGGTACTTCTGATAAACCGGTTGCAATACATTTTCTTCAAGCAGGTCATCAAGTGTCGTCACTCAAATGCCGTATTATAGATTGGGTCCCCAAATCTCCACGAGGCGGAAATCGGGAATTAACCCTCCGTAAATTGGAGGCCAAGTGGATTTTTCGTTTGGACACTGTGGCCCCTAGGGGTTTAAATGAATCCAATCCTTTGAACATTTTTTTGAAATAAGCTACCCGCCTTGGTTTTCTAGTTAACCTTGATATTTCTTTTTCTTTGGGGGTTATTTATGTGATTGTGTGTCTGTTTTTTGCCAATTTTTTGTATATTGTATTTATTTTTGATTCGTAAATTATTGGGTTAGGTAAGCCTTGATTGACTAGGTGTTTTTTGACTATATATCTAAGGGTGTCCATGTTTAGGACATTCTGCTTTTTCTATAAAAATGTAAAAAAAAATGTAAAAAAATATATGTAGCTTTTTACTAGGGGTGTGCACCGGCCACTTTTCGTGTTTTGTGTTTTGGTTTTGGATCTGGATCTTTCTTCGTGTTTTGGATCTGGATTGGTTTTGCCAAAACCACCCTTCCGTGTTTTGGGTTCTGGGTTTTGTGTTTTGGATCTGTATTTTTTTGAAAAAAACCATAAAAACAGCTAAAATCACAGAATTTGTGGGTTTTCCTGCTCCTATGCTATTATTAACCTCAATAACCTTCATTTCCACTCATTTCCAGTCTATTCTGAACACCTCACACCTCACAATATTGTTTTTATGGCCAAAAGGTTGCACCGAGGTAGCTGGATGACTATGCTAAGCGACACGAGTGGGCGGCACAAACACGTGGCCCATCTAGGAGTGACATTGCAGTGGCAGACAGGATGGCAGTTTGAAAAACTAGGCCCCAAACAGTACATACTGCAAAGAAAAAAAAGAGGTGCAAGATGGAATTGTCCTTGGGCCCTCCCACCCACCCTTATGTTGTATAAATAGGACATGCACACTTTAACAAACCAAACATTTCAGCGCCAGGGTCTGCCACACGACTGTGGCTGAAATGATTGGTTCGTTTGGGCCCCCACAAAACAAGCTGGCAATTAATGTGTCCCTGCACAAACTGGTTCTACGGAGGCAAGATGTCGTCCTCATCCTCCTCATCCACCGATTCCTTGGATAAAACAGGAAAAAGGGATTTAGGTGACCCTGGACTGCTTACGGTCTGAGCCAAAGTTTCTGAACTTGACAGTAACTTTTTATGAACGCGCTGCAGGTGCCGTATAAGGGAGGATGTTCCTAGGTGGTTAACGTCCCTACCCCTACTTATTTCACCTTTACATATGGTACATATGGCAAGACAGTTGTTGTCCGGATTTGGATAGAAATATTGCCAGACCAAAGAGGTGGAATGTTTGGTCTTCTGCCCAGGCATGACCGTGATGGGCTTTTTCATCCCACGGACAACAACTGTCTCCCCCAGAGCCTGATTTAAACAAACCACATCACCATCAGAATCCTCCTCGCCAACTTCCTCCTCAGTGCCAGCTACACCAGTATCCTCATCCTGTTGTACTTCAACAGTGACATCTTCAATTTGCATATCAGCAAGTGGACTGTGGGTGCTCCTTTCAGCACTTGCAGGGGGCGTGCAAATGGTGGAAAGAGCCACCTCTTCCCGTCCAGTGCTGGGAAGGTCAGGCATCGCAACCGCCACCACACTTGGACTCTCCTTGGGGATTTGTGATATCTTCTTAGAACGCACAGTTCTTCGCTGTGCTTTTGCCAGCTTAACTCGTTTGATTTTTTTAGCGGGAGGAGGGCTTCCATCGTCATGTGAAGCTGAACCACTAGTCATGAACATAGGGAAAGACCTTAGCCGTTCCTTGCCACTCCGTGTCGTAAATGGCTTATTGGCAAGTTTACGTTTCTCTTCAGATGATTTAAATGTTTTTTTCAAGGTCATTTTCCTGAACTTTGTCATTTGGGATTGTATGTGCCCTCTACAATGACATTGGGCATCGGCCTTGGCAGACGACGTTGATGGCATGTTATCGTCTATGTCATGACTAGTGGCAGCAGCTTCAGCACTAGGAGGAAGTGGTTCTTGATCTTTCCCTATTTTATTTTTATCGGAGAAAGTTTGGTCCTCCATTTATGTTATATTGATATATACGTGCGGCTAAGGCGCACACAAACACAGAAAATAATTTTTTATTTTTGTTGGAGACTAGTGCACTTTGTGGGTTACACCACCCTTTAAGAAATGAGCCAGCCGGCCCTTTACTTATGGGACACAGGCGCACGCTTGGCACTACTTTGTTGATGCACGTGCGGCTACTGCGCACACAATTCACAAACACAGAAAATATTTTTTTATTTGGTTTGGAGTGTACTTTGGGGGTTACAGCACCCTTTAACGGTCAAGCCAGCCGGCCCTTTACTTATGACACAGGCGCACGCTTGGCACTACTTTGATGATGCACGTGCGGCTACTGCGCACACAATTCACAAACACAGAATTTTTTTTTTTATTTGGTTTGGAGTGTACTTTGGGGGTTACAGCACCCTTTAACGGTCAAGCCAGCCGGCCCTTTACTTATGACACAGGCGCACGCTTGGCACTACTTTGTTGATGCACGTGCGGCTACTGCGCACACAATTCACAAACACAGAAAATAATTTTTTTTTGGTTTGGACTGGAGTGTACTTTCGGGGGTTACAGCACCCTTTAACGGTCAAGCCAGCCGGCCCTTTACTTATGACACAGGCGCACGCTTGGCACTACTTTGTTGATGCACGTGCGGCTACTGCGCACACAATTCACAAACACAGAAAATAATTTTTTTTTGGTTTGGACTGGAGTGTACTTTCGGGGGTTACAGCACCCTTTAACGGTCAAGCCAGCCGGCCCTTTACTTATGACACAGGCGCACGCTTGGCACTACTTTGTTGATGCACGTGCGGCTACTGCGCACACAATTCACAAACACAGAAAATAATTTTTTTTTAGGTTTGGACTGGAGTGTACTTTCGGGGGTTACAGCACCCTTAACGGTCAAGCCAGCCGGCCCTTTACTTATGACACAGGCGCACGCTTGGCACTACTTTGTTGATGCACGTGCGGCTACTGCGCACACAATTCACAAACACAGAAAATAATTTTTTTTTTGGTTTGGACTGGAGTGTACTTTCGGGGGTTACAGCACCCTTAACGGTCAAGCCAGCCGGCCCTTTACTTATGACACAGGCGCACGCTTGGCACTACTTTGTTGATGCACGTGCGGCTACTGCGCACACAATTCACAAACACAGAAAATATATTATTTTTTTAGCACTTGGGGGGAGCACCCCTGATGGACAGAGCACCCCCTGGACAACACTACAGCACCCCTTTAGGACTGGGACACTGCACAGGACTTTGGAACTGACTGCACAACACAGTCCAGCCAGCCCCTATGGACTTTGAAGTAGTGGACACAGCCCCTATTAACAACAGCAGCACAGCACAACACAGCCAGCCCCTATGGACTTTGAAGTAGTGGACAACAGCAGCACTACACTACACTACACTACACAGCACTAACTCCCACCCTCCCTCTTCACTGTCCACAGCCGAGTGAGAAAATGGCGCCGACGCGGGTACCTTATATAGGATCCAAAACCCGCGAGACTCGGAAGGCGGGATGATGACGTTTTGCCTCGATGTCAGATCCGAGTCAGGCGGGAAAAGTCGAGCCTGACTCGGATCGGACTCGGATCGGGGGGGCTCGGGGGGGTTCGGATTTCAGAAATCCGAACCCGCTCACCCCTACTTTTTACTGACGCTTTTTGATATAAAATTGGTTTTCCGATTGAATATGGTATTGACACATTATCGATAGGTGGATTATTTATGATGTTATGCTATTCTATACAAATGTGTATTTCTATGTATGGAGATTGTTTTTTCATGTGTCCCGGAGAATGCTTTGCTTTTCCCAATTGCCTCTCTTATATAATTATTATACCAAACCTGTATGGTGTTGATATATCTTATTGAGCAACCTGAGACTTATATGATTTTACTGTTCATGCAATACAGGTTTGTTGTTTTGACAACTTAGGCTTTAATGCATACTGACATTGACACGCCCTATAGTCTGTTGTTACTATGACAACTCATCTGATCACTATGTGACCGGTTGTTTTGGTCACTTCCGGATTTTTTGCCTGCGTCCCACTTGGTGGAACGCATGGCACTTCCGGGTAGGTGTTGAGGTGATCCTGTGATTTGTCTTGTAAAATGTGTAGTATTCCGGTGCCCTGTTGTGCTGACTGGTGGTGTCAGTGTGTGATGCGAGTTATGTGCAGGCTGCTGATCACCCCGTCTATAGTCTTAGCCGTTTGCGATTTGATGACCGGATGTTTGGCCATTTCCGGGGGACGGGCTTTGCGTTCCACAGGGTGGAACGCACGGCACTTCCGGTCCGGCGGTGTCCAGCATGGCGATTTGCGGGAAAAGCGGGTTATTTAAGGGGACACAGGTAAGAGGATCTGTGATGCTGTTTGGTGACATATGCTGTTAGCTGTACCGTTGCTATTATGCTGTTGGTCTTGATAAAGGTCAGGAATGACCGAAACGTCGACCGGACTGATATATGTAAGAAATAAATAATTTTTTTTATTGGAAATGCTCTGGTGAGTGCCCCTTTTACCTTTTGGATTATATATATATATATATATAAATATACATGGTAAATCAAAATGATGTTCCTGATTTCTAGGATTTGTTGTGCAAAATATAATGAGTGTTTATTGTTGGGAGAAGTGTGCTTTGATAGTCAATCTCTCTGTCAGGTTGCGGCCTAGTATCGGCTGTTACTCACCTCAGCGCCGGCTTCCCCTGACCTCTTGAGGTGGCAGATGCCAGGTGCGGCAGCAAGTGACTCTCTGAGGATTATACCTGGGGTCTGCTAGGACATCCATGTGCTCGCTCCGTGATTTGGTTCCTGCGGTTATCGTCATGGGCGCAGCCATGACAGTAGCCTTGGCTGCTGTCAGCTGACACTATCCTCCAATGGACTGCTACCTTAGGGTATTTAGCCAGGCTCCAGACAACAGGAAGTTGCCTTTACAACGTCGTTACTTCCAGTGTATACTTGCTGTTGCAGCGTTCCAGGTTCCAAGCTCCTTTCTTCCAGTGATACTGTCCTAGTGTTACCCACGCTGTGTGTACTCAGGCCCTGATTCAGAGCCGGACGCTTTTTCAGAGCACTTGCTCTGAATCAGGGAGGTTTTTTCTTTTTTAAATGGAGCCGGCCTCCTGGCCGCTCGCTAAGCTGTAGGTGACCACCCACAGCTTTTGTGAGCGGCCAGGTGATGGTCACGATGGTCGCGACCATTGCGACCATCGGGGCTTGCGACGAGACCCTAGTGGTAGGGTCTCGTTCCCGCAAGCCCCAGTGAGCTTCCTGCTCTAAATAGAGCAGGAAGCTCACCACTGACATCACTGGTGATGTCAGTGGTGGCTCCCACAAACAGCAGGTGTTCCTTCAGGCACGCCTCCATTTGCGTAGCCACCCCCCCTGCCCGCCTCCAAAATGGGGCGAGCTGTCAATCACAATCGACAACCGCCCCGTTTTGGTGCAAGACCCGTAACAATGGAGCGCCCATCGCTGGCCGGGTCTCGATAGCGCTTGCGAGCGGGTCTGAATCAGCTTCTCAGTACTACATCCGAGTACTATCTCCGAAGTGTCATCATCCTGTGCCAGTCCTGCGTCTGGAACCACAGTGTGTGTACTCAGTACGTAATCCAAGTACAAACTCCTAGTGCCATTCTCCTGTGCCAGTTCTGCGTCTGAAGCTACAGCGCGTGTACTTAGTACATCATCCAAGTACAAACTCAGTCGACTCTGGCCACTATACTTCCTGTTCCCTCTGGATCTGCTCCAGTTACTCCCCCTTAGCAGTAACTCAAAAGTCTCATCTAAAGTTGGCCTCTCCTGAGTGCTTCGATGGAAACACCAGATGGTGTCGGGGCTTCATCAATCAGTGCAAGATACAGTTCGAGTGCCTGCCCCAGAATTTCCTCACTCCAAGGTCAAAGGTGGCATACATCATCTCCTTACTATCCGAAACTGCCTTGGATTGAGTCTCTCCATTATGGGAGTGAGTTGATCCTCTCTAATTATGAAAATTGTATTTGTTCTTTCAAAAAAATTTTTGATGAGCCAGGCCAGACTGCCTTGGCTTCCTTTGATCTCATATGAGTTCGACAAGAGTCGCGTGCAATGGGCCAGTACGTGGTTCAATTCCAGACGATCGCTTCTGAGTTAAAGTGGAATGATGAGGCGCTTAGGGCAGCATTTCTTCACGGGTTGTCCGAGAGAATGAAGGATGAGCTAGCTTCTCGAGATGTTCCTGAGTCCTTATCTGATGTAATATCTTTATGTATTAAGACTGACTTGTGCCACAGAGAATGGCAGGCTAGTAAAGGGCATGAAGATAATTTTAAGGATCAATTTTCACCAACTGCACGTTCTTTCTCTTCTGCACCAACTAAAACTATGCAGGTCAACATGTCTCGTTTGACTTCGGCTGAGTGAAACCACCAATTCCAGAACAAGCTTTGCCTCTACTGTGGAGCCCCTGATCATATTCTTAAAGTTTGTCCACTCCTAACTGGTTTTGGGAGCATCCGGTTGGGGGTGTTAACTAAGCCTTCCCATTCATTGGATAGTCTTTTACCGGTGTCTATTCATGTCAAGACTAGAATCAAAAATATTAAAGCCTTTGTGGACTCAGGAGCCACTAGGAATTTTATTTCTGAATCTCTGACACATGAACTAGGAACCCCAGTTCTTCCTCTTACAAGCAAGATGGCACTTTCTGGAGTAGATGGCAATGTTATCCTAGGAGATGTTATATCTTCAGTGACTCTACCTGTTTCACTTCGGGTAGGATGTCTATATCAAGAGGAGTTAGAATTCTTGGTTCTACCTAAAACTTCCAATACTCTAGTCCTAGGTCTACCATGGCTTAAGGCTCATACCCCCACACTGAACTGGTCCACCATGCATGTACTGGCTTAGGGATCCATTGGTTTTCACCAGTGTCTTCCTCCTGTTGTTCCAGTATGAATCCAACAAGTCTCTACTGAATCTTCCCCGAAGCTTCCTATGCCTGATCAAGTGACTTCTAAACCAGATTCTCGTCTGCCAAAACCATATCAAGATTTCTCATTTTTTGTGAAAAAGCTGTGGACAAATGCCTCCCCATCACCCTTGGGACTGTGGCTTTGATCTAATCCCTGGGAAGATGCCACCTCATGGCCGTATATACACTCTTTCGGTTCCGGAAACAGCTGCTATGTCCGATTACATAAAAGAAAACTTGGCCAAGGGTATTATTAAATCATCTTCCTCTCCTGCTGGGGCCGGATTCTTCTTTGTCAAGAAGAAAGACGGGGGTCTCAGACCCTGCATAGACTACCGTGGGCTGAATCAAATCACCATAAAAAATAGATATCCTTTGCCACTCATCTCAGAGCTATTTGATAAAAGACTCTTATTGCATCCTAGTGCACAGGCTGATGCCTCTCTTCTCATGGAGCGTCCCTTTTCACTAAATTGGATCTCTGTGGAGCCTATAAGGCAGGGGATGAGTGGAAAACAACTTTTAATACACGAGACGGCCATTATGAGTACTTGGTGATGCATTTTGGCTTGTGTAATGCGCCAGCAGTCTTTCAGAGCTACATCAATGAAATCTTCCGAGACGTCCTTTACAAAATTGTTGTAATCTATCTGGATGACATTTTAATATATTCAAAGAGCCTGCAATCCCATCATCTACACGCTAGAAAGGTTTTGTCCCGTCTTCGAAATCATCATCTCTACGGGAAAATCTCCAACTGTCTTTTTGAACAGTCTTCCGTGCCATTTTTGGGGCACATCATATCGGGAAATTCCTTTCAAATGGATTCAGACAAGCTAAGAGCCATCCAAGACTGGCCCAACCAAACTCATTGAGCCATACAACAGGTCTTGGCTTCTCTAATTATTATAGGAGATTTTAATTTTAAACTTTTCTACTATCGTTGCCTCCATCACGGCTCACACTAAGAAGGGTGCTAATCCGACTTGTTGGCCTTCTGCAGTGGTTACTGCCTTCCAAGCACTCAAAACAGCTTTTTCCACAGCTCCAATTCATTGTCAACCACAACTTGAGAAACCCTTCACTTTAGAAGTCAATGCCTCTTCTGTAGGAGTGGGAGCTGTACTGTCTCAAGTGGCTGAAGATGGGAAGAATCATCTTTGTGGTTTCTTTTCTCGTAAATTTTCCCCGGCTGAGAAGAATTATGCCAGAGGGGATCAAGAATTGTTGGCTATGAAATTGGTACTAGAGGAATGGAGACACCTTTTGGAAGGTGTTAAATTCCCTATTACAATCATCACCAATCATAAAAATTTCCTTTATCTCAAGACAGCTCATCATTTGAATGCCAGACAAGCTCACTGGTCTCTTTTTTTTCCAGGTTCAATTTTAAAGTCCAATTTCGTGCCGACATACAAAATAAAAAGGCTGATGCACTCTCCTGGTCCTTTCTGCCTCCAAAATTAAGAAGAACAACCTCAAGTTTGTCCTATTCTAGACAAAGAAAAAATTAGACAAAGAAAAAATTAAATATACCCGTGCTCCAATGCAACTCGAAGTGCAGCTTAAAGATGTGACCTACACACATCACTGGAATTACATATATAAGCAAACAATACTTAAGCGCTCCTCCTTCCGAGGTATATCACATGAATTTTGCTTCAGTTGAAGAAAATGAAAAAAAAACAAATAAATAATATTCACTTTTCAGTGACCATAAAGTCTTAAGTCTTTGATAAACAATCACAGGTGGTAGATATATTTAACAATTTCTCCTTTTCCTCTGGAAGGCAATCTTCAACACACTAGCATGAACGCCTTCAGTGTTAAACAGCATCTCAAAGAAATCACAAAATACGATCTCTCATAGTGCAGAGCTGTCAAATTTATTTCCACTTTAAAATATTTTCATAAAACAATTAAAAAGCACAGAATGAATGAAATGGCAGCATACCAAGAATAACCTTTTTAGAAAGGCACAATAACAGGCATTAGGAGTGATATAGCTACCCCAAAAGCAGTTCACCTCTCTGGTACAGGTTCCTCCTAGGATACTAGGTAATGGCAGCCCCACAGATCAACGTATTTCAGCTAAGAAGCCTTTATCAAGATGAACCTATGCTGTTGAATCATGGATATATACAGGGGGTTGGTTGATAGTCCCACCCACCATTGTCTTTCTGGGTGTGGTTACATTACACTTTATATATCAAGTTCCTACCTCTTAGGTAAAACTTCTGGGAATCCCTTATACATATATACTTCATATAATAACAGTTTTTTGACCAAATGGAATCCTTTAAACATTTCTTTTAGACTGAATTCTTGTGTTTGCGTTCCATGCTTCCGCCGGAAGTAACCAGTCTGCATCTCACATACCACATCACTGGGAATACACGGTACCCCCGCCGGAACAAAACACCTTCTCATAGAGTGCTCATGTTCAATGCGCTCCATTCCCATACACTTACGCCGGAAATTGCTAGTCCTCGATCCAGTGTGAAGTGACGGGGGAATATCAATAATATCTAAATATCCATACATCACACTCTATCACATTAATACATAGAAAATAGAATTAAAACATATTAAAAATAGGGAAGCTATTTCATATATATCAGTAGAAACTATTAGATAAAACATGCATGATAAAAGGAGAATATACAGCCGTCAGCTGCCAAAGTATGCAAATCCCATCATCTCTAGCAAGACATTAGCACGCCCACTATGCCTTGCCGTGCGATCGCGGTATGTATTTAGATGCCCACCAGCCTGACATAAGACGCCTACTTTCCCTTCGTAACATACGTCATCTCTATGAAGTGTATTAAACAATCGGTAACATCGAGTAACATCGGACCCATACACAGCACTTGTGGCTGCTGTGTGTAAATCAGCCATGTGACTTGTATGCTGACGATGCGTCTTAATTATGCATGCCCCTGAAACGGCGTTCAGACACACAGACATGCCTGCGTTCGCCCACCACACCTCCTTTACCATCGACCACCCTCTGTCACCACCCACAAACGGCACGTCCTGTCACTCATTCTAGCGGAGCGTCTGTTGACAGGGTGCGATCACTTCACGATCACATGGACTAATTTGCGCACTGCGTCTTATACACATTCGCAGATTGCAAACATCGGCAGGCTAAGAAATTATTATTTTGAGTCTGCCCTATTGTTAAAATACTGGTGACAAAATTATGGCGAAAATTCACTCATTAGATGAGTGTTGATTAAATACATTTTCTCCATCATTTTGTCACCAATATTTTAACAATAGGGCAGACTCAAAATTATAATTTCTTGAGTCCACAAATTATCCCTTAATTTTTAGGATTATATGACAAAAAAGGTTATGTTTTAAATTGAAACTATCATTTCATAAATCATCAAGAGCGCCCCAGAAAGGGAAATTTATTGTCTAGTCTAAAGGGGCACATCCACTAGACGATCTACTCCCTGTCCAATCTCTAAACGATTTTACCTTGATTTTTTCCCTTGAATTTTTATCTTTCAGTCTGAACGATTTGCAAACGATCTTTAATAGATCAAGTGAAATTGACCTGCATGTTCAGTCGACTGACGATACGATCAAACGACCAGCGGGAGCGCGCATCGTTGATCGTTAACGACCAAACACTGCACGATTTATAAACGATTTTTAAATGATTGAACGATAATTACTGATTAATGCTCCAGCTGTCTAATGGCTGCATGCAGGTATAACCAACGCAATTCGAGCTGTGCCAGTGCTTTTTCAAGCTGAAAAAAACATCTGGAGCATTAGTCAGTGGGTGTCTAGCAGGGCTTCTCTGGAGACACCCTGTTATATTACCAGGAAGACACTCACCTCCTCCAATTGGTACGATTTATGTAATTTTTTCATTGCTGCATTTCAGCTGTTCATTTAAACTTCTATTTATTTTAATTGTTATTGCTCCTTTTGGAGCTAATTTACTATTTTGTCTATTTGCTCTGTTTAGAGCTAATTTGTATCTGGAACTATTGTTAAAATCTTGTTTTATGTAGAACGATATTTTCCTATATGTTTCATAATAAATTTGCCACTTATCTACATCTAGTATACAGTATATTATTGGAAACGCATAGTGTTAGAGGGAAGCTGCAACATATACTTTGTTTCATCTTTTTGGGGTTTAGGGGACACTCTAGCAGAGTCCCCCAACTGCTTTATTTTGGTGCGCATGGAAGTCTCGTATATTCATTTACAATTACTTTACCACACTAACCCTACCTGAAGGCAGAGTGTCCAGCAGTGTTCTTCTCCTTGTGGTTACCGACAGTCTGCTGCGAGGACTCTCCCGGAAATGACTGCAGCACCTCCTAGTGGTGTCAGATGCCTGCTGTTCTCCGTATTTTCAGTCCCGCTTACTCCAGCTACTGTGTGTGCTTGCGTGGGTCACACTATTACATATGCGTTTCACATTACTAGGGATCCTTTTCCAAGGAGCGTTCAGTTGCATTTTGCAGACAAAATTTGGGAGAGACCCACCCAGTGGTAAGTAAATTTGGAAGTGGTATTTACAATTTCAAGACACAGGTTGCATTCGCAAGCGAAAATTGACTGGGTGTCCATCAATATGGGAAGAAGCTGTGGAGCGTATGTGTGCAAGTTTTGCAAGGAGCCCCCAGAAATCCACCTCTTGAACAGGCCGAGAACTTCTTATGTCGTAGACACCTGAATGGCAGGTTCTGCGGAAACGTTTGCAAATGAGACCCTACCGTTTGCAGATGCTGCAAGCTTTGAAGAACAGAGACTTAGACCTGTGAGCATCTTTCTGTGACAATCTGCTGGGGCTAATGGAAGAGGACAGTTTCCCTAAATAGTTGTTTTTTAGTGACAAAGCAGAATTCCATATTTCATGGAAGGTGAACAAATATAACGTAATACTTTGGGGTACTAAAAATCCCCACACATTCTTGCAAAACAAGAAAGCGGTTCACCAAACTCAATGCCATTTCTAATCAAAAGCAAAAAACTCTATATATGCTCCAAAGGATCATACATCAGGCGCACTTTAATAAAATTAATTACAAACAGCTGATTCAGCAGCTCTCAAGAAGGAGCGTTTGGGGACACTCCACAAACAGAAATAACAAGCAATATCACAATAAAGTAATATGAATGAGAGCGCTACAGTATAATCAATATTTATTAAAGCATTTATTACTCTAAACAGCAATTAGCAATAATAAAATCAATAAAGTGCATAAAGCCTATAAGGCTCAATCATATAAAAATATCAAGAGATATATGATCTATACCAGCTATACAAGAAAGAAAAAAAGAGTCTTTTTAAAGGAAAAAATCATCCATAATCAGTTAAATTAACAATTATATTCCCAGTTAAATGGCACAGTGATGATTTATTTGTAAATCCAGGTATCCAGCGATTTAATTAGGAATCCTGAAAATTAAGTTCTGCTGACTGCCGCCCGCTCGCCGACTAGGCAGAGAAACAGGCTAAATGCAACTCATGATGACAGTGCCTCCAGGGCATGTATTGCAGGAGATTCCGCTTATCAGCACTCATTTGCCGGTGTACTCACAGTCTCTGTCTGGTTTTAGTGTATAAGATCACCCGTCTCAAGCTCCCAGGTTCAGCTGTGAGATGCAGTGCCACTCGTACCGCGGTCTCAATATTTGATGTCGATGCAAATGGAGTCAGCCTTAAACTTCATCAACTGATGCACAGGGAAAATAATAGCTAGTATATCCAATTCCTTAACGCGTTTCTCCATTCTTGTAATTATAACGGTTTCATGAACGGTTTCATGAAACCGTTATAATTACAAGAACGGAGAAACACGTTAAGGACTTGGATATAGTGGATTAATGGTATCCCGAAAGGACAATTCACGAGACTGAGACGCAAGGACTTGGATATAGTAGCTATTATTTTCCCTGTGCATCTTATACACTGCAACCCTATGATTACTCAATGTGATGCGGGCTCTACATTCTGTACTATCAGACTCCATTTGCGGCGGCAGCCATCTTTGGTGAGTCTGTTTGTTACTCTGTAAATGGTGACGTCAAGCAGCCATCTTTGTTGTGGTTTCTGTCTCTCTATTTCAATGCATTCATCTTAAGTTATGCGATGTGTATATATATAGCGATTTTGCTATATTTCATTATTTAGTGAGGTTGTATCAATGTGCAGCAGATCGGGCATATTGGACATACTAAATGCAATAATGTTCTAGTAGATTGATCAGGTATTAGACATTTCAAAACTTTTCAACTATTACACCTATTAAAGGAAACTGAAGGGATGCGCTTATTGCTACCTATTGGTACTGATTCCTTCATAATAAATATCAGTTTGATTAATTTATTAATCTGAATGAGAGGATGTTAAAATAAAATGTAGTGATCTTGTTACGGGACTATTTTTCCGAAACGTATACTGATTTTACGTATACTGATTTAACGTTTATTTGTACCTAAGGGTAAGAATAGGGATAGAAGATACAGGATGTGCATTGTGGAAATCATTATTATAAATAGGGTGGTCATGATATATAGCGTTTATAGAGCGTTGTAGATTGCTCTAAATCCTAGTTGTTAGGGTATAGGCAGATGGAATAACCTTCTATATTTGGGGATTGTTGAGCCTCGAATGAATAATATTCATATGAATGACATGTAGATATGGATTGAATGATTGTTGCACTTGATGCCTAAATGGTGTATGTCAAGGCCACTCCTACCAGAAATAACTTTTCTCAGATACTGATCTAGCTTTTGATGGTGGCTTGTCCTGATTCTCGTCCAGAACTTGTTATGCCTTCTGGGTCTGATCAAAGAAAGAGTACAGGCGGCTAATTTTAGGGGTACCCTATTTGGCAACCATTAATGGTGAAATGTTGGGAGCAAAAGTTTTGAGAACCAGATTTCTGAATCTTCTGTAAAAAGTGTGGTCACGTACAATATGTACAATTGGGATTGTACATTAATTGTACATTAAAATTGTTAGTAGCCTATGGATCAATGTTTAGACCTTCCGGATGTAGTGTCTGTAATTCGTAAATCCATCGACTTTCTATGCGGTCAATTCTTTCATTCTTATTTCCCCCTCTCCAATTGAATTGTACTTTCTCTATTGCAATGAATTTAAGATCCTTCGGATTACATTCATGTTTAATCCTAAAATGTTCTGAGACACTATTGCAAAACCTTTCATGATATTTCGGATGTGTTCTCTAATGCGGACCTTCAGGGCTCTGGTAGTCCGTCCTACGTATTGTAGCCCAAAGGTGCACTCTAGTAGGTAGATTATGTTACTGCTATCACAGGTCAGAGTATCCCTGATCTTATATTCCCTATCCTTCTGATTAGACTTGAAACTGCATGTGGGTCTTGTACCTCTATAACCTAACGTTCTGCAATTGAGACATCTCCCACAATGGAAAAAACCTCCTTTGATTGTTGATCCTTCTAGGATGGTTTGCTGTGTATTATTATCTGTTTTGTAATGGTTATGGACCAGCTTTTTCTTTATGTCTGGGGCTTTTCGGAAGACTATAGCAGGTTTGTTGGGCAGCAGTGTGTGTATCCATCTGGAGGATGTGCCAGTGTTTTCCAATGATGTCCCTTACCTTCTGTGTCGCTCCTGTGTACTCTGTGATGAAATACACTTTATCTACCTCTTTCGATGTATCTTGTTTTTTGGAATACTTGAGTAGTGTATCTCTGGGTGTTGATTCCATGGTTGTATAAGCTTTATCTACTACCCCCATATTGTATTGTTTCTCTTGAAATTTTTGTTTTAAATCATGACCCTGTGTTTTATAGTCTTCCAAGTTGGTACAATTGCGTCTCAGTCTCGTGAATTGTCCTTTCGGGATACCATTAATCCAACTTGGATGGTGATTGCTTTGGGCTAAACTGTAACCGTTGACATTAACATGTTTATAATGACAACCAGGCGATCTTACTGTTATTGAACACCCAGCCGCAAGTTTTTGCCCACCAAGCCTTAATGTGACTGGTTAAGCACAAACATCACTACATACCAAGTCCATATAGGAACTTTTGAACATGTATTGAATATTCAGCCACAAGTTATTGCCGACCGGATACTTCAGTAATCATCCATATTGACTTTATTGCATTAGTATTTTCAGATAGACACATACATCACTTAACTTGAACCACTCACCACAGAGCGCTTCCCTCCCTTTTTATGTTGTTGTATCTATTCCGGGAACCATAGGACATTCCCTGAGGTAGCAGCTAGTGGTGCCATCCAATTCCCCCTTCAGGAGCGCTAACCGCCATTTTTGTATAATATTAGCTACTCTCAGTTGGGACCACTTTTCTGCTGTTCTCTATGGGGAATTTTTGAGAAGGCATAAGTCAAGGTAAAGGATGAATTTAGACTTGGGGTGTATTTTATTAGGTAGCTCTTGTTCCAAGGTAGGTGCTTTTGGAGTTCAGGTGATTGAGAAAGTTACAGTTTTTAAACTATTACCTAACAAATGTCCATTTATATAGATAGGGAGCTTCAACTTGTTGCGCAGCGTCAATAGGTGCCTCTAGCAGAGGGGTGTACTCAATGCGGCTTTACCTGGGTACACCAAGATGGCTGTCATTTGCGGGCGTTAGCGGTGCTGGGACCCGGCAATGGTAGAAGGCGGTAGCAGCGGTGGGGCCCCGGTGACGGTGTAGGAGTATTCCCTCATCCGTACGAAGCTGTCCTTACCGATGTGCTCTGCTGTTGCCAAACAGCCAGCAGCAGCCCCCATCAGGTAAGAGGGCAGAACCCGCTGCTATATATATATATATATATATATATATATATATATATTACCTGCAACATATTGGTGGGCAAGGAGATACAGTATGTGTGTGTGAACTGAGGAATTAGGAATATTAATTATTGTGGTTACTATGGAAACATGCAAACTTTCAAAACATGTCAATTCAGTTTGCTGTGAAATGAGGTTAATTATTCTTCTTTCATGCATTGTAATATATTTCAATTGTGATCACCTAAATTAGTTTGTTTTTCTAAAAAAGATTGCTCTTTTTTACAAGTCTGTCTCACCTTTAAAAGCAAAGTTGCTGTTAGCTTTAAACCAGATAGCATACCTTCAGTTTAACACTAATGTGATAGCTATTTCCATGTTATCATTCTGAACAATAGAGTATGTAAAGAGGGGTCCCTTGATGGGGGCTACAAGCTTAAAGCTGCATACACACAGTGTAATGAACGATTTTTATGAACTACAAACGATTTTTGCATATTCCCTTAATGAAAATCGTTCAGTTGACAAGTCTGACTGAACTACAAACTACAAACTACAAACGTGAACGCGCATGAACGATAATCGTTCATCATTTGACTCAGAAAGTGAACGATTTTTTTCAAACGATTATCGTTAAACGATATCGTTTAACGATTGTCGGTCAAAAAATCGTTGTGTGTGTATGCAGCTTAAGGCACACATCCACTAAAAGACATCAAAACGACTGCACGATTACAACATTGTGATCATGCAGTCGTTTGTCAGTCTAAGATGTGCCTACACTGAATGAGGAGTCGGTCAGTGCAGGCTCATCAATCATCTGCTAACATGCTCAACCTGACGTTATCGTCATATTGTACACCATGTTTGCCCGATGACAGATGTCTAAACGACCATCGCTGGTCGTTTTAGAAATTTTTCTAAACGATTTGCAAACGATTAATGAACGCTTGAACGATAACGATATCGTTATAGTTCAATCGCTCAATTTAACCGTCTAGTGGATGTGTGCCTTTAAATGCATTGATCAATTCATGAACTAAAACCCCACTGGTTGTTATTATTGTTAGTTATTATGGTGCGTGCAGAGCCCCTGTGATTTCTATTTAAACAATGTGGTCACATACCATGTTGCACCCCAAATCTAGGAATGGTGAGTACGGTGGGTTAGTGGTTTTTGTTTATTTGATTATTTTTTTAATTAATCATTTTGTGATTATATTTTCTCATGCACTCCTTTTAACCTGTTTAATCTATCTTGTGTCAGCTGTTTTCCTAGGTGCTTTGCAACAGGTGTGCTAGGTGACTGTCTCACCTTTAAAAGCAAAGTTGCTGTGAGCTTTGGCCCTCATTCAGAGCCGTTCGCTATTTGCGGTCGTTCGTTTAAAAACAAGGGGTGGCTATTCAAATGATCCGTACGCACATTGCAGTCTGTTCACACCTCTAAGTCTGAACGAACGAGCAAAACATACGCTCGTTTATTTGTTAAAAACGCCCCCTGGCCGCACGCATCCTACGTCATGTCCGCTATTTATTAGATTAATCGAGTACATCGACCAGCGTATGAACTGCTCGCTATTCTTGTGGTTGGTGTTTGCTACCACAAATTTGCGTGCAGTTCTGGCTATAAAATAACCCAGTGACGTGGTCAATGACGCTGCTGTTTTAAATATACACACCCATAAAACGCCCGTTTTGACCTTTAAGCACGCCTGCGTTCGGATCTCCACTCCCCATTTTCAAGCACCTTCCCCTGTTACCACCCACATACGCCTCATTCTGTCACTCAAAATAGCAGGCACTCGCTATATAGCGTACAAAGGATTTTCGGCCGCACTGACTGGTTCGCGCATGCGTACTAAAAAGCGTACGCATGCGCAGATGTGCAAACATCGCTCGGAACGAGCGTACTGCCGCTAACGAGCGGCTCTGAATGAGGGCCTTTAACCACTTAACTGACGAATTCTTTTTCCAAAAACCTCTCCAAAATTGTCGGTTTCTTTTATGATTGAATTAGGTCAAGAACATAATTTTAAACTTATCCATTTATTTGAATTTTTTTTTTTTTTTAAACACAGTATACCATAAAAATAGCGATTTTTATGTTATACTGTGGCCATTGACATCTGTACCATTGATGGTTCAACCATCGTTAGAAGCCATCAATTGTTTAGCAATTGGTCGAGGAGATCTGTGTAGACCACAACTGCCGATGTTTCCTAAACATCGATTGAGGGTTGTCATCGATGGTGCAACATTGATGCCCACCAGCAATGGCAAACAACTTGTTTTCAGTCAGACCATCGATGGTTTGCAAACCATCGATGGTAGGTTGCCATCCCTAATCAGAGGCTCTGCGATATCTATCTATCTATCTATATATACATATATATATATATCGAACATATATATATATATATATATATATATATATATATATATATATTAGGGATGTGCAGGCTCGGATAGGTTCGAGTTTGCACGTTGAGTTCGGATTTTTCCCTCCAAAAAAACAGAACTCAGAAAGAGGCTAAACGTCATCTTACATGGACGAACATCATCATTCCTGGACAAAAGTCCAGGAATGATGATGTTCGTCCATGTAAGATGACGTTTAGCCTCTTTCTTAGTTCCGTTATTTTGGAGGGAAAAATCCGAACTCAACGTGCAAACTCGAACCTATCCGAGCCTGCACATCTATAATATCTATATATATATCTATATATATATATATATATATAAAATGTGCCCTGGCTTACACACACACACACATATATATATATATTCACCTAATCAGCCGTGTGTTATCCGTTTATTCCGGAGTGCCGCCGTGTGGATTACACTATATATATATATATATATATATATATATATAAATCACAGGGGCTCTGCACTCACCATAATAACTAATAAGAATAATAATAAACATAATAAACAGTGGGGTTTTGGTTCATGAATTGATCAATGCATTTAAGCTTGCAGCCCATCGTCCATATTATAATTCTGAGCAATAGAGTAGAGCCGCCGCTGCTGCTTCTCACTGACGGGGGTGGGGCCGGCCGGGCTGCCCGATCACTGCTGGCCACAGTGATCGGGTCACAGCAGCAGCCGAGGCTACATGAGCCCTGGCTGCTTCCACTATTGAAGTACGCCGGGAGGGGGCTGCCAACGGTGCCCGATCACTGTGGCCAGCAGTGATCGGGACACAAAGGAAGGGGAGCCACGGGTGTAGAGGGAACAGAAGGTCCCTCTGATATAGGCGGCAGTGGGAAGGTTAACTTCCCGTAGATGCCTAGTGGCCATTCCTGACTGGTCGTATCAGCTACGACCATGTCAGGGAAAGCCCAGTCTGGTATGGTCGTATCTGATACGACTGTGCCAGGCAAGTGGTTAAACCAGATAGCATACCTTCAGTTTAACACTAATGTGATAGCTATTTCCACGTTATAATTCTGAACAATAGAGTAGGGACTTGCAGTAAAGTGGGGTCCCTTGCCGGTGGCTGCAAGCTTAAATGCAATGATCAATTTATGCACCAAAGCCCCACTATGTATTATTATTCTTAGTTATTATGGTGAGTGCAGAGCTCCTGTGATTCTATTTAAACCATGTGGTCAAATACCATGTTCCACCCCGAATCTAGGACTGGTGAGTGCCGTGGGTTAGTGCTATAATATATATAGTACCTGGTGGGCAAGGAGATATAGTATGTGTGTGTGAACGGAGGAATTAGGAATATTAACTATTGTGGTTACTATGGAAACATGCAAACTTTCAAAACATGTCAATTCAGTTTGCTGTGAAATGAGATTAATTCTTCTTCTTTCATGCATTGTAATATGTTTCAATTGTGATCACCTAAATTAGTTTGTTTTTCTAAAAGATTGCTCTTTTTTACAAGTCTGTCTCACCTTTAAAAGCAAAGTTGCTGTGAGCTTTAAACCAGATAGCATACTTTGAGTTTAACAGTAATGTGATAGCTATTTCCATGTTATCATTCTGAGAAATTGAGTAGGAACTTGCAGTAAAGTGGGGTCCCTTGACGGGGAATGCAAGCTTTAAGCTAAGCTCAATTCATGAACCAAAACCCCACTGTTTAATATTATTGTTAGTTATTATGCTGAATGCAGTGCCCCTGTGATTCTATTTAAACCACGTAGTCAAATGCCATGTTGCACCCCAAATCTAGGAATGGTGAGTGCCGTGGGTTAGTGCTTATATATATATTGAAGAAGGGGACATCTGTGTGCGCCGCAGGCTCGTGCCCAAAAAAGAAATAGGGGCGTGGTCTATCAACAAGGGATGTGGCCTCATGGGAATTGCTGTGCCCACAAACCATGCCCCACTTTAGTCATGCTGGGGGCTTGCCCGGCACTGTGGGAGCTGCTGGACAGCCCCGATGCCTTATTCAGACCCGGCAAAGTGTATATGGGCTTGTGCACATCATCCATTCACCGCTGCTCAGCTATGCAGAGCAGCAATGTGAGAGTGTCCTCCCAACTTGTCTCCGCCCACTGGACACTGCAGCCCGCAAGTGAGACAGCGGGACAGTGCCTGCAAACGGGACTGTCCCGCTGAAATTGGGACATGTTTAGTCAGAGAAATTGCACCTGCCATAGGGCTGGTGCAATCTTCGATGGTGCAGGCGATGCAACCAATGCTGTGTCTTAATGTGCAAACCGCCCTGTTGCTATGAATAACTTCTCCACACTACTTGATAGCTCTCCCCCAAATGTCATATAATATGTAATGAAAATGAGTACTTCTGAATGTAGAAATAGCCCAATTTTATTAAACTAGAAAAGTGGTTAAACAATTAGCATTTTGTATGTTTCTAATGGTGCATACACACGGGACGATTGTCAACGATAACGATATCATTGAATGATCTCCTGGGTGTGCTGGATGATCGATATCGATCATCCAGCACACCACCAACCATCTCCAATGACCCACGATCAACGATCGCAGGTCCCTATAGCAACCTGGTCGATATCGACCAGGTTGGCCTGCATGCAAGGGCGATGGACGATATCATTATCATCCATATGTGCCCGCGCATCGCAGGTCATTGGTAGGTTGGAGGCACCAAAAAATGCTTGATATGAACGATAACGATAAGAATCTTGTAAAGAAATTCTATCTTTTTATGGTTTTCTAATCTGCGTGTATTATGTGTTCTGTTCCCAATCCCTTGTTACTGACAAGTAACCACTGCTGAGATCCCCAGCAATCCGTTTTATTAATAGAATAATGGAGTAAAATAGGGGAGTAAAAATAGAACATCTGAAGGACACAAAGCTATTTTTTTAATTAGTTTACATTAGAGCCTGCATTTTGTTTCAGGTTGTTTCAGAATGGACTGTTAATAAGTACATTTCCCCTTTAATATGTGACATGTCTCTTTAACAATTAGTTGTACTAATGCTTGAAAGCCACATTAACACATTCTGTAAATCATTGGACATACTATGAAATACTATGCATATGGGAAAAAAACAAGAACAAGTTTCAAATTGGTTTTGATAAATGTCTTCCACAAATTTTCCCTTTCAGCTTTAATTATAAGGTTAATAGGGCCATATGGCAATACATGTATCACATGCTGTGCATAAATCAGTGGAAACCTTCTTTACATCTGTCTTACACTTCCACACTCAGCAGGTTTCATATCTGAGGATGATCTACAACTATCATACTCACAAAGAGTATATGGAGAATTCAAAATGTTTCATTTATAAAATGAGTTTTACTTACTAAAATACCAACATGTTATCACTACTTATGTTTGTTTCGTTCTGTATGGATGGTACAATACTTAAAATGTTTGTAATTCTCTCCATTTCTTCCTCTCAAATTACTTAATGTAAGGTCTGATTTATACCCCTTTCACACAGAAATTTGGAAAATTCCCGGCTTTTACCCAGCATTTGAGTGGGGGGTCTTTTAGCTGGTTTTAGCCTGACCTCCCTTTCAAACAGAAAACTAAATTACTGGGTAATATCCCTTTTCCACCAAAATCCCGGGACTGACCCAGGATTTTTTACCCAGCATTTTCCCGGGTCGTGCCCAGCTTAAACCCCGTTTCCACTGCACCCTCGTCCCGGGGTTTTCCCAGGTCACCTCTATTTCCAATGAACCTGGGTAAGCCCAGCAAAACCTGTGGATGTCATTAAAAATGTCCTTTATTCAGGTATTTTTAATGATTCTTCTTCTTTCTTCTCTTTCTTTCTTCTTTCTTTCTTTATTTTTCTCTTTCTTTCTTTTTCCCATGATATTCATCTATTACTTGTTTTTGCCTATTATTAAAACATTTATATTTATTTTCAATTGACTGCATGTATGTACCAGCGCGGTAATATCTCCATCCTTTATTCAGGCATTTCCTCAGCAGCCAGCACTCGGGAAGGACCAATCAGCTGCTTTTGCAATTACCTGGGACAAAACCCCTAGATCAGAGCTGTTTCCACTGCAGTGTTACCGGGTTTTACTTGCTAAAAACCCTGCTCTATACCTGGGAAGAAATCCTGGGGCAGTAGACCCTGGGATTTTTTCCTTGGAGCCATTTTCACTGTGCTGAGGGCTTGATTCAGACCCGTTCGCTAGGCTGTGTTCACTCGCACCTATAAGCCACAGTGCATGTGCGTGAGCCAGTAACTGCGATTGGGAGACAAACGCTCTCTGCATATTGCCACAGCGCTAGTTTGAGTGACAGAGCAAGGTGTCTGTGGGTGGTGACTGGGGCAGGTCTGTGTAAATGGGGTGTGCTTGTACTAGCACAGGCGTGGCTGGGCATTTTTACACCAACTTAAGGGTGTGAATAATTAAGATGTAGCGTCAGCTAACTCATCATGCGAGTGATCGCAGTGCTTGCGGTAGCACTGCGTGGTGGTTCGATGTCACCCGATGGTACCAATGTTTTCATATACATCCTGGAGATGATGCCTGAAACTCCAGGCTGCTGGACGTCTAACTTCACCCGGCGATCGCACGTTCAAACATAGGAGGCGTCCTCATATCTTAGTGTGCGATCGCATCATTTGCATATTTTCTTTCCTTAAGGTAGCGAACAAATGCAGCTTAGCGAGTGGGTCTGAATGTGGTCCTGAGTCCCGGGTAGGCATGGCAATTACCCGAGTTTTTTAGGCAGTGGAAAAGAGGTATAAAGCACTTTTACCCGGTATTTTGCTGATCAACACGGATATTTTTTCTGTGTGAAAGGGTTAACCCAGGTCGAAATTGCCGGGTCTCTGACACTGCTAAAAACCGCGGTCGAAGTCTCAGGTATTACGACCCGGGTTGACCCTTTCACACAGAAAAATGACCCATGTTAATCAGCAAATTACCGGGTAAAGTGCTTGACCCAGTAATTTAGTTTTCTGTGCGAAAGGGGTAATAGAGGGTCTAGTGTCAAAGTTGGCATGTGTACATTTAAATGTTTTGTTTCTTCCTGATGATATTCTGGGATGATTCAGAGGTGGACAAAGTGTCGATGTCGGATGCAAGCAGCCAATGTTTACAGTCTGCGCATATATCTGAGCCACTTTTAGCTGCATGAGAGCGCATCTTAGCATCCGGGTCTGAATGAGCTCCATAGGCACCACATACGCAAATGTACCAAGGGTGGAAGACTGGGGTCAGTATAAAGATATTTAGGGGTGGTTGTTATTGAGTAATATTTACACACTTCTGGTGTGTTATATCTGCACACACATCCCCTCTCATCCCCTCTGTATTTCTTCCCTCTTCCCTGCTGGGTGCATTTCAAGTAGGGGTGTATATGGGTGCAGTGGGGGAGCATATACCTGCAGTGGGGGTGCATATGGCTACGGTTGGATACATACTGTATGTGTATAGCTGTGGTGGGATGCATAAGGGTGAGTAAGGGTAATTATGGCTGCTGTAAGGTGTATATGGATGACTAGGAGTGCATAAGCTACTGTGGGATGCACATGGATGAATAGGAGTGCATATGGCTGTGGTGGGATGTATATGGATGAGTAGGGGTGCGCATGGCTGTGGTGGGATGTATATGGGTAAGTAGGGGTGTGCATGGCTGTGGTGGGATGATTATGGGTGCATATGGCTGTGGTGGGATGCATATGGGTGAGTAGGGGTGCATATGGCTGTGGTGGGATGATTATGGGTGCATATGGCTGTGGTGGGATGCATATGGGTAAGTAGGGGTGCATATGGCTGTGGTGGGATGCATATGAGTAAGTAGGGGTGCATATGGCTGTGGTGGGATGCATATGGGTAAGTAGGGGTGCATATGGCTGTGGTGGGATGCATATGGGTAAGTAGGGGTGCATATGGCTGTGGTGGGGTGCATATGAGTAAGTAGGGGTGCATATGACTGGGGTGCATATGGCTGTGATGGGATTTATATGGATGAGTAGGGATGCGTATATCAGCGGTGGCATGGTTATGGGTGCGTATGGCTGCAGTGGGGTGCTTATGGCTTGGGTGAGGTGCATATAGGTAAATATTAGGGATGAGTGGGTTCGGATTTCTGAAATCCGAGAAATCCGAGCTGGATCCGAGTCAGGTTTGAGTTTTCCCGCCTGACTCTGATCTGAAATTGAGGCAAAAAGTCAGCATCAACTGTCGGATTTTCGCGGGTTTTGAATTCAATAAAAGATCTCCAAGTCTGTGCCATTTTTCACTCCGGCTGTGGACATTGAAGAGGGAGGGTGGGAGTTGTGCTGCTGTTGTCGTCCATAGGGGCTGTGTCCACTCCAAAATCCTTATGGGCTTGCTGGGCTGTGTTGTGCAGTCTGTTGTCCATAGGGGCTGTGTCCACTCCAAAGTCCATAGGGGCTGGCTGGGCTGTGTTGTGCAGTCTGTTGTCCATAGGGGCTGTGTCCACTCCAAAGTCCATAGGGACTGGCTGGGCTGTGGTGTGCAGTGTCCCATAAAGGCTGTAGTCTTAAAGGGGTGCTGTAGTGTTGTCCAGGGGGTGCTCTGTACATCAGGGGTGCTCCCCATAAGTGCAAAAAAAAGAATTCTGTTTGAGTGCGCTGTAGCCGCACATGAATCAACAGAGTAGTGCCAAGCATGCGCCTGTGTCATAAGTAAAGGGCCGGCTGGCTCACTTGTTGAAGGGTGGTGTAACCCCCAAGGTGCCTGGAGAAAAAAAATATTTTTTCTGTGTTTGTGACTTGTGTGTGCTGTAGCCGCATGTGCATCAACAAAGTAGCAGCACCAAGCGTACACCTATAAAAAATTAAAGGGGGATCCCTCCACAAACATACAGAAAAAAATTGAGATCCTCATCAATCTCTATACTACTCAAAGTGTGCTAACAAAGGATGAAGGAGAATATATAAGAGTGGAGAACCCTGCTATTCCAGTATTATATATACTCCCCAAAGTACACAAGTGTGCCACGAAGCCTCCAGGGCGCCCCATAGTAGCAGGCGTCAACTCTATTACATCAAATCTATCCTGTTTTTTGGACCACAAAGTCCAACCAATGGTTATACAAACAAAATCCCATATGAAAGATACAATGTCAGTTATTAATAAATTAAAAGAATATAATTGGGAAATAGGCCTTTATTTAGCTGATGTAAAGGCCCTATATACCTCATACAACATCAGTTGGGGCTAGAAGCACTAAAATACCATTTGGATAAAGAGAATCTGGTAGTTATAGAAAAGGATTTCATTATAGAAGGAGTTTCATGTATTTTACATAATTTCTTTTGGTATAAAGGAGATTTTTACCTACAGAAGTCCGGAACAGCTATGGGCACCAGGCTGGCACCTAGTTATGCCAATCTATTCATGGCCCACTGGGAAGATGAACACGTGTGGACGGGCCATGAGTTGGGTGCCAGCCTAGTGCTCTGGATTAGATACATAGATGATGTATTTTTTGTGTGGGGAGGTGATGAAATATCACTGAAAGATTTTTGTACCCACCTGAATACAAATAATAGGAATATTGAATTATCTTTCCAAGTGAGTCAAACAGAGGTTAATTCTTATATTTGACGCTTTATATAGAAAATGGAGGACTATTAAGTAAAAATTATAGTAAACCAATGGTTTGCAGCGGTTATATAAACCAGGAGAGTAATCATCATAATAACTGGATCAGGAGTATACCGATAGTCAATTCCAGAGACTAAGAAGAAATTGTTCAAAATTAGAAACATATGACAACCAAGCAAACAAGATGGAAAAACTATTTCTAAGTAAAGGTTATGATAAAGATATTATCATAAAGGCTAAAGAAAAAAGTCGTAATTTAGATCGAGAAGAGATTTTAATGAATAGAGGGAGAAAAACTAATAAAATTAATAAAAAGGTATTATTTATCACAAAATATACATCCCAACATCCACAATTTGAAAAAATCATCAAAAAGCACTGGAGTATTCTAACCAGGGATCCCCTGTTGAGAGAATACATAACTGATAAGCCAAGAATAATAAACAGAAGGGCAGATAATATAAGAAATTTATTAGTCAAAAGTGCCGTACCGGTAGAAAAAAGATTAACAATAGTGAATTCTAAAGGTTTCTATCGTTGTGGTATGTGCAGCATGTGCAAAAATTGTAAAACAGACCAAAGTTTTAACCTACACATCTAATATCACCTCTAAGACATATCAAATAAAAGACTTTATAATTTGTGGGAGCAAAAATGTAGTTTATCTGCTTGAGTGTAATTGTGGATCCCAATATGTGGGGAGGACTGGGAGGATGTTAAAAGAGCGCTTAAGCGAACATGTAAGAAATATTAAAAAAGGTTATGACAAACATAACGTGTCTTTGCATTTTAGAGACACCCACAATTGTAATATTAAAGAACTTAAGAACTTTTGTGGTATAAAAACTTGCAAAAGAAACTGGAGAACAAAAGATATGGAGAAAAGTCTCGCAAAATTAGAGATGAAAACCATATATCAAATGAAAACCCTTACACCAAGTGGTCTTAATATAGATTTTGAATCTAAATGGTTCTTATAGGGTTTTTATCCTTGTAATTTATATGTCACACTAATATATTTTTTTGTTCTCTTCTCTCTTTCCCCGTCTGTCTTCCGTATTAAATATGTCTTACTATGTTTATATGAGTATCTTTTATATATCTATTTTTATAAGAACATCTGCTGTATTTGTTATTTTAAATGTTGTAATTTAAATGTATTACGGGCTCTGTTTAAATGTATTGGAATTGCATTGGAGACGTTTTAAAGTTTTTTATTGGTCAATGAAATCACATGACTGGCCGCCCTAAGGGATAAAAACCCGGCTATTTTAAATGTGTGGTATATCTTGAAAAAGAAGAGGAGAGCTCTCTGAAACGCGTTGAGGAACTTCCACACACACTGGGACAGATATCCATCCAGAGGAACGAGCCGTAAATTACATCATCTGCATTTTACCACTGGCAGCACCCACGATCTGCAGTACGGGTACTGACGCTCCATCACCGTTTCCAGCTTGGAAGGAGGGTAACTGTTCTTCCAGTGAACAATATATTTTTTTTTTTATTCAATTTGAAGACTTATTTAAAGGGTTTTTAAACAGTTGTTTTAAGAATTAATTTAATGTTTTTTGGACTACGTCTGCTACAAAAAAAATTGGGGAAAAGTAATGGACTAATCTTTGAATACAAAATAAAGACTTTCAATGGACTAAGAATATAAGTGTTGTTGCAAGCAGAAGGTGTAAAGATACCATGAGGTGTATTCGTGACAGTATACAAAAGTAAGGGTCTGTCTGATAGAAATCAAGTGGTTTATGGTGATTCCCTTTTCTATATATTGCTGCCAGCTACAGAAGGTGTAAAGATACCATTTAAGACACGCGTGACAGTATCTAAATGTAAGTGTCTGTCTGATATAAACCAGAAGGTGTATAGTGTTTCCATTTGTCTAGGCAAAGATAAAAAGAAACCTTTCTAGGAATTGCTGCTAGAAAGCTAATGTAAGTGTGTTTCTAGCGATTTGCTACAAGAAAGAACACCAGAGGAGAAATCACAACAATTGTTCTACTTTAATATTGAGACAGCGCTGGTTATTCCTCTACACTTTTTATTTTTTCACTCTTAGAGTCAAGGTTGAACCAGCAATCCAAGCCATTTTAAGACTAAAGACTTAAACCACCATGGCCATCAATGAGAACCTGCTCAGGACTTACGAGTCAGTGGACAGTGCTATGGCAGTGCTATGAATAATGAGGAGTTGGTCATATACAGTCATACAGTATGTAAATAGTCAATTTGGAGCTCCTTTCAGTTGTTGTTACCTTTACCGTGAGTTCCCATACTAACTGTAGTCCAAATAATATGTAAAAGATCTGAATAAATACAGTCCCACCATGTCTTCAATCTACCTTCAGTAGCAGAATGATAAAGTTCAGCAATGTGTGTCACAAAACAAAGCAATCTTGTCAAATCCTTCTCTTTCACAGTCACAAATCCACAATCCTATGAGATGATTCCCATCAAAGTCTCATTGTATACTGCACAGAGTGTAATATTCTCATCTGGATGCCAATGCTCACACCAGTAACACAGCACCTCATAAAAAAAGAGGATAGGGATAGTATCAGGTTATTGAGACAGTAGTATGCACAGAAATGGGGGTTGTATTGTTGTTCACCCGTCCGAGATCTTCTGTGCTGGGTTCTCCCTCTGTCTTTCAGCTGTGATGTGAGTGGGAGTAAGTGGCCCAGTATTTGTATTTTAGTGGGGGAAAAAACACACTATGCACCAAATGTAATAGGTGACAGTTTAGAAATGAGAGAGTTTTTTTAGTCTAAAAACATGTGAGTTTGCATTTTCTCGGACTCGTATTACATTGCCCCAGTTTAACAAGTGTCAGAGTTTACTGCTAAACGCTCACATTTTCTAAACTCTCACCCCGAGCCCACCATGTGAGGGGACAACACTGAGCGATAACGCTCATGGAGCATATCATTCTGTGTGTATGCGGCTTAATGGTGCGTACACACAGTCCAACTTTGTAGGACGATAAGAACGATATCATGTTATCTTTATCGATCATATCGTCCTGTTTTTGGGCCCCTTCCAACCTCCAAACGATGGTCGATTTGCGGGCACGGATGGTCGATATCGACCAGGTTAGCCTGGTTACTATAGGGACCCGCAATCATTGATCGCAGGTCGTTATAGCCATTTGGGGGTTGGTGCATGTGCTGGATGTTCGATATCGAACATCCAGCACATGCAGGATGATCAGACAATGATATCTGATTGTTGTCTGATCACTCCGTGTGTACGGGCCATTAAGTCTTCTACTGGATTTGAGGACATGGCCAGGAAGTATGGTGCACAGGTGCTATGAGTGACTAACCATAAAATGAATCAAGGCTCTAGAAAACATTCACATTTTAGGGCATATTTATTAATTATCGGGTCTTGGAGTTTGGTAAATTTGGCTAAAATAGAGCCCCTATAAAAATCTATGGGGGCTGCTTTTGCGAACAATAAGGAGAGACTGGCTACATAGAGTGGGGGGATTCTTATTGTTTGCAAGTACCACCTGAAACGGCCCCTTTGTTTTTTTTAGTAAGTCCTCTACTTCCCATTTTTATGGTTTTACACATCTAATTATATTTAGAGAGTGTCTGTTACCAACACACAATAGATAAAGCTATATTACAGGCATACAGGCAAAATGTGCAGCTTTTTGGTGACCAAAAGGTTGTAGTTAAAGCTCTGGGTATGAATTGGGTGGAGTCGGGGTGTGATATATTTTGTCATGAACTTTTTGCAAAAAATGTTGTCAGGAATGACTCTGTATGACAATGCTCAGTAAGTAGGGGTGATGCGGAGTCATAAGCATTACAATCGCATCTACACTTACGACTGAGGAGACAGAGCTCAGTGAGGGATTGTCAATGGAGCAGTGGGCTGGACATAAGCATCAACATACAACAAAGAATAATCACCTATTTATTCATCTGATTTTTCCAAAGCCATGGAATGTTGTATCTATATAACATACATTGCTTATTCCCATTGTCAGGAATATGTGCTTCCTCATCCATGCACAACCTGTCTGTAACTTCTCATGTGCATACTGTCACTGTATAAAACTAATCACTGAGGCTCGTCTATGGGCCTGATTCAGCAAGGATCGCTATTCTGCTAGAACGCACGCACCGCAGTTGCTAATATTAGCGGTGAAATGCAAATGTTTGCAATCGCATTGCGATCACAGCTTACCATAAGGACCCCCACTTCCCCTTACACACATCCGTATACTAGGGCAACATAGTGAAACAGTTGGTAACATCGAGTAACATCTGACCCATACACACAGTTAAGGCAGGTCAGACCTCGCTTAGGAATTGCTAACTTCAGCGCACGCTGTAAGCCCTCATGCTGCGTATGGTATTGCAGTGGATAATTTATGCACGCCGGCACTGGCTCGCCTGCATTCGTCCGACCTACCCCCGTCACCACCCACAAACGGCACTTCCTGTCAATCACTCTGCCATGGGTCGTAGTATCCTCTGCAAATGCATTTCATGCAGATGCATCGTCTGATCAGATACACCTGTTTGGAGGTGTATAGGGCAGGTGTAAATGGGTGTAGTATGTTATGTCGACATTCAGAATGTTGTCATTCATAATGTGACATCAGAATGCAACATGGTCTGAATGTCGACATGGATGCTATGACAATGTGCTGACAAACATGATTATAATGTTGACTTGTGCATATCGACAGTTGGCATGTTGACTTATCATAGTCCTCCTAACCCAATCCTAGCCCTAAACCTACCAGTAACATGTACTGTCAACATTGTGGCTGTAGACATTCATTATCGTTGACATAATGATCATTGCGAATGCGAATGATCATTGTGAATGTCGACATGTTCACTGTCAACATTTTAGCCATGTCGACATTCAAACCTTGTCAATATACTGAATGTCAATGACTACATACCGGTGCAAATACATGCTGATAATTATGCCCAGTAGTGAACTAGGTGCAAATGTTGCCCATGCAGATTTAGATGCATCTGGACTTGTGTACGGCTCTGCGTATGGGAGAGATACTGAGTCATTTCCCCGTTTTGCTACCAACTCTGCATCAGCCCCAAATAGAGCATTCTAATGACAGGCAAAGGAGAAATAAGAATACCTAATAAAGATAATACCTAATACAGAATCCATGGTGTTTTACAATAGAATAGTTTGGCATAGATGTCTTACAATAACATTTTCATGATGCAACTCTTTAATTAGTGGCTGCAAGCTGGTCAAAACTGTTATCTACATTGCACATGTAAATATAAATGCAGAAAGTGTCTCATTACTGTTACAGGCATCCTTCTTACTATTGTTCATCATATGTTTGTGATGCAGCAATGACAGCACATAGGCTGCCAGTCTCAGCATCTGCAGTGCATTGTCTATGTAATACCACAAGTCACAGCAGATCCCTAGTGATTTTTTCATCTATTTTCTGGGTTGTAATAACATGAGTGTTGTTTTATTGACTCAGGCACTGCAGAGGCTTTCAACACGTCCTTCCAAGTGAGAGCTTCTGACACTGCCTATCAAATCAAAATATTTACAGACCTGTGTTGCTGTCTTTGGTTTTGGCTATAGCCACAGGGTAGCACAGTCCTATATGGTGTTTACAGTGCAGCATAGCATTGCAGAGAAGAATTATGTCATGTTTACACTGTTTTGTGATGGTCTATGGGTATGTGCTCATTTGAGATCGTGGTGCAATGTTATGTGTGATATTCAATGTACTCTGAGCACAATCTCTTGTCAGATTTATATATATCTGCTAAAAGTCCCACTTTACAATGGATGAACTCTATTAGGATGTCTAAAAGGGGGAACGTTCCTAAAATGAAACACCGTGAGTAAATCTGGGTATTTGGCTAATATGTCCTGATTTTTCAGTCCTGAATGTTGAGAGGTATGTTGATCTGTGATGCTTGTCACATGTACGAAATCCATAGATCCAACTTGCTATGACAACCACGGATAACCATGGATGCAGCTTGTTACATTCAAGGTTCATCCAGAAGGAGTTAAAACTGGCATTGGCACAGAATCAAAATGTATTCTATTTAATTGCTTTCTGTTTTGATAAGCATCCCTATAATCATAGAGTAATGCACCACAGGCAGATAAACCATGTCATAAGCAGTCTTACTTTAATGCAGGGTACTCACTTGGCAATATATCTCTATCGACGCGACGATCTATATATCGTGAGTGCATCGGCAGGTGTGTACACCCAATATGTCTGTGACCAATGTTAATTACAGATATATGAGGTTGACCCTGCAGCACAGCAGATATATATCTTGCTGATACACAGTATCGGAGCGTCTGGCTGTGTGTATGGGCCGACTGCCCGTACACTGGCTGCAGTGACCTGCCGACACTGACATCGCAACTGGACGGGCAAATTTAAATGCATGATGTCAGCCCAGACACACCAAGCGGCCGATTGGTAAGTGCGCATAGCTTACCAATCGTCCGCTCTGACTCCGTCAAAATGTGTACCTAGCCTTTGGAGTAAATTTACTAAAGTGAGAGGTTTTAAGTGGAGATGTAGCCCATAGCAACCAATCAGAATCTAGCTATTATCTCATAGAAGGTGCTAGTTAAATGTTGAGTAGAATCTGGTTGGTTGCTATGAGCAACATCTCCACTTCTAAAAACTCTCACTTTAGTTAAATTTACCCCCTAGTCTCTCATCTACTTCAAATTGTCCAAACATTGCCACTTTTTTGCAACCCTCAACTCTCTCCTTTGCCCTCCCACTCCTCCATTACACTTCTCCCTCTCTGCCATTGACTTAGCGACTCACATCACTTACAAAACTGACACCATGCGCAAGGACATCTCCTCCCTCCAATTTCATCCTATCTCTTTCCAACTTTTCTTACTTCCCTTCTGCCTTGGTCCCCTTCTAAACCACCACTGCAGATGAAGTCTGTGTCTTCTTTACGTCATTTCCCCTATCTATATAGATATAATTTTTTCCCATCTTTTTCGATCCCTCTTTCCTGAAGCCTGCTCTCACTTTGAGACACCTTTTAACCTGTCCCTCTTTTTCGGCACTATGGCCCTCATTCAGAGGCGGTCGCAAGAAGCGATCGCTCTCTCTGAATGAGGGTGGCCGCTTCCTTTTCTTTAGTGCGGGCTCCTGGTCGCTAGCTAGCTAAGCTTAGTGACCGACCATCGGGGCTTGCGACGAGACCCTAAGGTTGGGTCTCGGCAACCGCAAGCCCCAGGGAGCTTCCTGCTCTGATCGAGCAGGAAGCTCCCCACTGACATCACTGCTGATGTCAGTGTGGCCGCCCACAAAACGGTAGGCGTTCCTTAAGGAACGCCTCCGTTTTTGAAACCACCCCCCGGCCGCCTACAAAACATGGTGAGCTGTCGATCAACATCAACAGCCGCCCCTCTTGTAGAGCGCTCAAGAGCGAGAGAGTTTCTCTCTCACTCCGGGGCTTGCGCACGCTGCGCGTACGCATGGCTAACCATCGACCCGGTTGCGACCGGGTCTGAATGAGACCCTATATCAGTGTTGGCTAACCTTGACACTCCAGCTGTTGAGGAACTATATATCCCAGCATGCCCTGCCACAGCTGGAGTGTCAAGGTTAGCCAACACTGCCCTATATCCTCATCTCAACCCATCATTAAGAAACTCTAATTTCATCACTTCTCTCTCTCTCTCTCTGGCCCTCATTCAGAGGTGGTCGCAAGAAGCGATCGCCCTCTCTGAATGAGGGCGGGCGCTTCTTTTTTTCTGTGCGGCCTCCTGGTCGCTAGCTAAGCTGTGGGTTACCACCCGCAGCTTAGCGACTGACCAGGGTGATGGTCGCAATGGTCAAGACCATCGCGACCATCGAGGCTTGCGACGAGACCCTAAGGTTGGGTCTGGGCAACCGCAAGCCCCAGGGAGCTTCCTGCTCTAATCGAGCAGGAAGCTCCCCACTGACATCACTGCTGATGTCAGTGTGGCCGCCCAACAAAACGGTAGGTGTTCCTTAAGGAACGCCTCCGTTTTTGAAACCACCCCCCGGCCCGCCTACAAAACGTGGTGAGCTGTCGATCAACATCAGCTGCCCCTCTTGTAGAGCGCTCTGGAGTGAGAGAGTTTCTCTCTCGCTCCGGGGCTTGCGCACGCGCAGTGCGGCCGCTGCGCGTGCGCAGAGCTAACCATCGACCCGGTTGCGAGCGCATCGGCGCTTGCGACCGGGTCTGAATGAGACCCTATATCCTCATCTCAACCCATCATTAAGAAACTCTCATTTCATCCCTTCTCTCTCTCTCTTTCTCTCTGAATGAGGGCGGGCACTTCTTTTTTTTCTGTGCGGCCTCCTGGTCGCTAGCTAAGCTGTGGGTTACCACCCACAGCTTAGCGACCGACCAGGGTGATGGTCGCAATGGTCAAGACCATCGTGACTAGCGAGGCTTGCGACGAGACCCTAAGGTTGGGTCTGGGCAACCGCAAGCCCCAGGGAGCTTTCTGCTCCAATCGAGCAGGAAGCTCCCCACTGACATCACTGCTGATGTCAGTGCAGCCGCCCACAAAACGGCAAGCGTTCCGTCAGGAACGCCTCCGTTTGTGTAACCACCCCCCCATCGACAGCCGCCCCTTTTGTAGTGAGCTCCTGAGCGAGAGAGTTTCTCTCTCGCTCCGGGGCTTGTGCACGCGCAGTGTGGCCGCTGCGCGTGCGCAGGACCAAAACACTGAGTCGGTTCTGCGCACGCGCAGTGTGGCCGCTGCGCGTGCGCAGGACCAAAACACTGAGTCGGTTGTGAGCGCTCAGTGCTTGCGACTGACTCTGTATGAGGTCCTCTCGCTCTTTCTCTCTCTCTCTCTCTCTAAATACCATCCTATCTCTCTCCTCCTCTGTGTCTCAAATCTCCTAGTGAGGATGGTTTATCTTTGACTCAACACATTCGTTTCCTCCCATTAACTCTTCACTCACCAAGGTCGCCAATGTCAAATGTCACTTTTCACTTCTTATAGGGGTATTCAATTTGGAGTGAAAAGTCCGTGCTGGACTTTTCGCTCCACATCGCTGATTTTCCTGGGATAAAGTATCGGGCACGCGCCCGCTTTATCCCCGTATTCAATTAAAAAGCTACGAAAATGGGAGCCGTCGAAATAGGAACTGCGAAAAAACGGGATTTACCTGGAATAAATTGTAGGACCCCCCTAAAGCTGTCAAAACATGGGGGATCACTATGGGTACCCCCGTTTTAGCCTGCAAATGAAAGTCTGGGTTTTAAATAGCCGCGGCAGGTGTTTTTTTTCCGACATTGAAGAAGTGATGCAGAAGAGCACTTAGGTTATTTTTTTCGTGTTTTTAAGTGGTCCCATCAAATTTGGGGTGCATGAAAATGGGTACTAGCATATTTTTATGTCCTTAAAGTAATTTTTTAAAAATTCTGCAAAAATGCACCTGCCGCTAATAGCATATTCTAAAAAACAGTGATAAAAAATATGAATGTGGGCAAAGGCGCAACCTCCTAAGATAACGTTACCAGATGAAGCAAAATACAGTCTCATAAATTATGTGAGTTCATTGAGGATTGAAAAGTCCTTCTTCAATTTAGACAACACCAAATCCAACAGATGTATCCCTCGTAGATCGCATATAAAAAGAAGAGAAGAATCGCACTATAGCGTAGTCAAATGTAATCACATAAAATATCACACATCTAAAACACAAATCCTTCACCAACATATAAAACATATAATGACTTAAATCTGAGAAAGGAATATAATATGTTTTTGATTGTTTAAATGTATGCAACCATTTAGCCCCTCCTCCTCTGTCCACCTATCAGAGGCAGGTGAGGGGTATTTAAAGATCGCTCTAGCACCAATCAAACACACCTTGAAAAAGACTCCAGAAGGGAGTTGAAACGCGTTGGTGACAGAGATATACAACCAGAGGATCTCCATCTTGGCGAGGAATACACCATTCCAGGTCCTTCCCGGGAGACTTTGGGATACATTGGCTCATATGTGAATAGGTGTGTATTATACACCGCCATCTCTGGTACGCTTTTTATATGTTGGTGAAGGATTTGTGTTTTAGATGTGTGATAATTTATGTGATTAAATTTTACTACGCTATAGTGCGATTCTTCTCTTCTTTTTATATGCGATCTACGAGGGATACATCTGTTGGATTTGGTGTTGTCTAAATTGAAGAAGGACTTTTCAATCCTCAATGAACTCACATAATTTATGAGACTGTATTTTGCTTCATCTGGTAACGTTATCTTAGGAGGTTGCGCCTTTGCCCACATTCATATTTTTTATCACTGTTTTCGAAGTGTTGTATGACCACTTCAGTGGACTGAAGAGCAGCATCCATTTATTGAAGCTCAGGTTCCTACTTTGTTATTTTCAGAATATTCTAGAAAACACCTGCCGCATGCTTGCTGAATAGCCCTGAACCTATTTCCCTATTTTTAAACACTTTTTTCCAAATTCTTTTTTCACCCCAATTTTTAAATAATTTTTTTGGGGTGTCCCTAATTTTTTTTTTTAACTTTTTTTTGACACAGTTTATTTGAAAATTACATTCCCAGGGTTGCAGGCTATTTTTTTTAAGCCTGCACCCCTAAACCCCAATTCTGCACTTGTTTTCGCCACCTATTCGGTGGTGAAAAGTTATCCCCGTTTTTTTTCAAAGACTTTTCGAACCTGCGAAAAGTCTTTGACATTGAATACGGGGATAATTGAAATCGGCGAAAATTATGTCATCGGCGATAATTTATCGCCGATTCCGAAATTTTCGCTCCAAATTGAATACCCCTATTAGCCTCTTACCACTGTCTGCCTCTGTCACAACTCACAGATAGGTAATGAATGCTAACCCGTATATTGGAACTGATGAGACCTAGTATTGAGGCGCGGAGTCTAACGTGCTGGCGGCTGTCACTAGGGACCCCTGCAAGGAGCTTTGCGTCTAACATGCAGGTCGTGGCCCTGAGTCTAGGTTCCCTAATACAGGTGCTGGTGTTCTCTGGAGAGGAGTAGAGTATGATGAAAATGTACAGAGAAGTCGACAAGCCAGGTCAGAACCAAATGGATAAGATGGTTCCAGGGAGCAGACGTTTGCAGATCACGGAGGATAGCCAAGGTTTAAACCAGAATACCAAGCTTCATACCAGGAAGTAGACGGAGTCAGGTCACGAAGAAAGCCAAGGTCAGGAACAAGCCGTATTATCACAGATAAGAATGCTGGAGTAAGGTTTGGGAGTCTATACTCTTGCAAGGAAGTGCTCCCAGGGACTTCCTTAAATAGGAGGAGTTTCCAATGGGCACCCAAGTGAGCTTCCTAATTTTGGCGCATTTGGCCTTTTAAATTCTGCACAGTGCGGCATGCATGTTCCTATGGGAGCAGTCTGTGCAGCCAGCAGGAAACAGCATGTTGCAGGCGGAGGAGAGGGAGAACGCCGGTGATCTGCAGCAGTTGCAGTCAGCATGACCATCGATGCGGGCGCAGATAATCCACTGCCCGCTGTCCCACCAGCGTCCCCAGTGACCAATGCCACTGGACCCAGTAAGCAGACCCATAGTCCGGCGTGTTGTGACAGTCACATTTGACACTGTTGATCACCCCCTCTCCTTCAAACCCTCCAAATCCTCCAAATGGGTCTCTCTGAGTCTGTTCTCTCATGGATAACTTCTTGGTTGGTTCTTGCTTCACTAATCATTTCTTTTCTGTCTCTACCTCTGATAACACTCATTTTCCCTTCTCTTATCTGTTGGTTTCTCTCAATGATCCATCCTTGGCCCTTTCCTCTTCTCACTTTACACCCCTTGGAAACTTCATAAGCTTCTTTGATGTTTGAGATCACCACTTCATTGACACTCAACTATACCTTTACCGCCCTGTCTTTTCTCGCTCCATCCTCTCTCATGTCTCTTCCTGCTCCTCTGCCATCTTATTCTGAATGTCCCAGGACTTTCTCAAACTAAACATGGCCAAAGCTGTACTTTCTGTTGATTACATTTAACTCCCTGTTGTCCCTCAAGTTCTTACCTTGTGTACAGGCTAATAATGTGCCAAACTAGGGGCAGGGCTTGGCACTGCACCCGCTTTGGGTGAAGCTTGGTGTGGAACATCCAAGGAAGGATGATTTAGTATGTAGGGTTACTGCATTCAGTAGTGGAGAAGTGGTGGTAGAGAATAGCACAGAAAGAGGCTGATGCATAGTTGAACATATGTCCATTTGCCTAATGTACTATTTTTTTTATACGCAACTGTTTATTGACAGTCAAAAGAAATATAGTCAGAAAAGGAGGGGGTAATGGAAGGAATTGGAGAATGGTGTGCCAGTCCAATTGGTATGGAGGAAAGGGGACGGGGGAATACCAGAGGAATGAACCGGGAGTTGGGACTCTAGGGTTACATAAACTGACAGTGGAGGTTACTGAATGATGTCCATGGAGCCCAGGCGTTGGTCTTGTATTTCTTAAGATGGACATACCAAATCCTGTCAATGACAGATTGGGGTGAGGGGTATTGCGTTGTTTCCAATCTGCATCTAACTGGCAAGAAGAGGCATATAGTATATGTTTATTAAGTTTGATGGCAAGAAGCTGATGGGTCTCTGAGAGAAAGGAGAAATAACTAGGGTCTCTGAGAGAAAGGAGAAATAACTAAGGAGATATAGGAATAGTAATTGGTGGATGGATGATAATACATTTTTGACATCAAGCCAGAAACCAGGGAGCTTTGGACAGTTCCACCAAATGTGAAGAAATGTAACCTCTCGTGACAGAGGAATCTGTGTGATTCTTTTTAAGCCGGGTTGGAATATAATACAATTACCAACTATACATTAATTTCTAGATGTTCTTTATGATCTTTGACACATATTGGTTTGGTAGCGGCATTCTCTCTGATTTCTTCCCAGTCCTCATAATCAAGAGAGCTGGGATCAGATGGAAACAGGTTGCTGAGAATAACCAAGGTCAATCTGGAATTACCAAGAGCAGTACCAGGGAGGAGACTGAATCAGGTCAGAAACAAGCAGTAGGGATCGCTAGTGTTTAGGAACGCTTCAGTATGGTTTGGAAGCCTATACTCTGTCTTATAGGGAGGAGCTGCAGATGCCTGCACACTGCCACAGGGGAGGAAGCCAGAGGTTACAGCAGGGAGTGCTAGGGACTCCCCACCAACTCCCCTGCTGCAGACCAGCACTGCCGGACCCGATAGGTGCATGCCAGTGTCTGGCGCACTGTGATAGGTCATAGCAGACGAAGATAGACTGGAAATATCTGAGTACTGAGAAAGTGTCTGTGTTGGAGGAACTGGAAGAAATTTATATTGGGTATCTCAAATTTCGATTGGATTTCATTGAAGGCGGGGAAGGGGTAATATAGAAAAAACTGATACCAGAGACCAAACAGTATGGAAAGAGACTTGGGGAGAACTTATGGTTGATAAATAGTGATATAATTGGGGAAGGCTGAGGAGAAAGAACATATTGCCAATTGGTATAGGTATGTGATATTGTTGATGAGAACAGCTTTAGGATGCTGTAGCCGAGGGACCCAGAGGAGAAAGAATGATGAGCACAGTCTCAGGCCTTAATTCTCAATGAAAGACCAAGATCTATTGGGAAGATAAACTTGTAAAGAATACATTGAGGGAGCCACACAACCAAATAGTAACATTTGAAGTCTGAGATGCCCACCATGAGAAGGTCTCTGCAGAACCTAAAGCTCATGTGGAACATGGGCGTTTACATGAAACATATGCGGTTACCTAACCAAACAAAGTGTTAAACACAGTGGTGCAAATATTAGAAGCCATAAGGAGAGACACGGATAGGGAGGGTTTTTGAAAATGTATAGAAGGGAGTTCACTCATCTGTACTGCATCAATACTACCCGTCCAGAAGATTAAAAAAAGTAGACTGAGTGTCAAGATATGACTTGTAGATCACCTGGAAAAGGTGGAGATATCTTTGAGTGATAAAGGGGTCTATGTACTAATAATTGCGGAACTGCAGCCATTATTATCTATCCATATCGCAGGGGATATTTTAATTTGTAATGAAAATATCCCCTCTATGTACAAAGGGAAACTTGCAGGGACAGCTGTCCCTGTGAGTTACAACCCCGGCAAATTGAAGAAGTCTTTCACAGAAGTGAAAGACTTCTCCGGGGGAAGCTGACACTGCACATGCGGACACTCTCAGCTTCTGGAGCCAGCTGGGGGCTGTGAGAGAAAGATTGAAAGATCTCTCTCGTGCATCTGGAGCCTCCATAGGCTTAAGGAATTTACACTTTCTGAAGATGGCTAAACTCCGAAGAGCTTCACTTTTTGGAGTTTAGTACATAGGGGTCAGAGCGTAGTCCCTATTGATAATAATAGGGACTGTGATCTGAAGTATCTGAAGTGCTAATTAGCACTTTGCTGAAGATTTGTGAAAACTCCTGTATTGTGCCATTAGTACATAGGAACAATACAAAAAACTATGGAGCAACTGCAGTTGCTGCATAATTTTACATAGAAAAACCATGTGAAACATAGGCCCCATAGACCCCCAAACTACTTCCCTGAACATCTGTCCCAGGGAAACCTTCACATCTCTTGTTTAGGAATACAATTATAGGAATAATTTTGTAGCCTGAGAATTGTCTGTCCAGAACGATTTCTTCAAAAAGCAGTGGGAGGGATCGGAAGGGTTCTGTTTTATTCTATAGAACATTGTCTCTATACTGTATATTATAGCCACTTTGAGGGACTAACTTTAATGCTTTAGTGGAGAAAGGGGCAACCCTGTTGTGTACCATTAATGAATCCAAAGGTGGACGAAACCAAACCATTAACTGAAATAGGTGCAGAGGATAAAGCACAGGATAAAAGTAAAATAGAATTTATTCACAAAAGAATGATAAGCAGCAAGGTCTCAAATAAAGTCTCAAACAGCACAGAGGTTCACATATGCAATAGTAAGTATAGGAGAGAATCCTCAAATATATATATGCAGTCTTTAACATATAAGAACTAATGTGGTAGGGAACCCCAATGACACTGAGGACCTTTGCCAGGGTAGAACCCTGTAGTAATGGAAATCCAGAGCAGAGCAGACCCTGCAGAATAATATAGTTCCGGGACAGGGCCAAGCCCTGTGGTGCAGTGAGAGATGATGCAAACTTGAGCCTTGCGGGGTAGTGAAGTCGGAGCAGGGTTAAGCCCTGTAATGCGATGAAATTCCAGGACAGGGTTGAGCCCTGCGGTGTGGCTAGAGTTCGGAGCGGGGTTGAGGACCGTGAAGCAGACAACATTGTAGTGGGATTGAGCCCCGTGTTGCGGAGAAAATTGTAGTGGGGTTGAGCCCCATGATGCGGAGAAGATTGTAGCGGGGATGAGCCCCGTGATGCGGAGAAGATTGTAGCGGGGTTGAGCCCAGTGATGCAGAGAAGATTGTAGCAGGGTTGAGCCCTGTGGTGTGGCTAAGGTTCGGAGCGGGGTTGAGCCCCATGATGCAGAAATGACACTGTAACAGTGCAGTTGACAACTGTGACAAGGCTGAGTTCAATATCCACAGGAACAAAAAGACAACATGCAAAGGTACATAGTGCAGCAAATGGTGAAACTGCAGTGATGGAGCAATAAACAATACTTAGGCAATAGGAATGCTGGGCCCTGTAGTGCAGCGGGTAACTGACATCAGAAGTTCATCTGGAAAATACCAAAGTCCACAGCAATCCACAGGCACAGCGGGGATCTGGCAGGAGTCCAAAAAAAGACCTGAAAGCAACGTTGCACAGACACTGAGACACAGTTAGTAACAGGCTTTATACTAGAGGTCTGTGATCCATAGGAAGTTTCAGAACATGTGACCCAAATGGAATCAGGTTTGAAATAATGAGCAATCTAGGAATCCCACAACCTGACGACACCAGGGAAACAGATGATCACTTTAACACTCTATCCCCTGAATGAGAAGCATGCCAGCAAGCAGGATAGCTCCTCCAACAACCACAATGGAACTTTGGCAAAAGTAGTCTATCTTTATGTACTGAAATAGTCACAGTCCTGACATTAATACAGTAAAAATATTACTTTTATTATTTTCAATTTAATAGCAGCGAAGTATAAAATTTAAAAACAATTAAATAAAATCCAAAATCCATATATTTAAATAAATTTAAATATTAAAAACATCTAAAAAGAGACTTGGGTGAAGTTTAAAGGAAATGTTAATTTTTATAGTCAGAGCAGACAGTTTTTCCTAAAAAAATTTTAATGGACCCCTAGGGTAATTTGTTACAATATCTATAATCTAATATGCAGGGGACTGAATACGATCCCTATGCCACTTAAGATCCAGCTACAGTTACACTCTTCTGCTACTACTATGCATCATACTTACCTACTCTCTTGCGGTAGATTCCCAAATTTTCAGGTAGGCCCCCCCCCCCCCCCCGCACCCCTGGAAGAGTTCCCGGATCTCCTGCATCCAACCCACTTCCTAGTGAAGTGGACCGGATGGGGAGATAATTGGCAGGAATCGCGGCTCCGTATGGAGGGGATGGGGCTAAATTACGCGAAAACACTTAATGAGAAAGGAACCCGGACCCGCCCTGAAGTGGTCAGCTACATCTTCTCTTCTGGGCTGCTCCCGGAGAGGAGATATAAAGAGTCGGCAAGTATGCTATGCATCTAACCAACACAATAAATTAGGCCGGGACATGTATTTGCAAAGTTGACCTTTTTGCTCTAACAAGTCTAGCAACATGCAAAACAGCAAAGGTGAAATATAGTAACAAGTATCAACCAGAACTTACTATACATGATCCATAATATGCTTCATTATCCTGTTTCTTTAGTTAGATCCCCCAGTGCTATACTATGTGTATCAGACAAAAGTGACATACCAGGAAAGCATATAATCATTTATAATACACAGTCACACTGCAGCCAACAGTTGTGCGTTGTGTGAAGCATCCATCAGCGAGACTCTGTCCACAAAGGTTTCAGCACTTGTTATTTATACATGTTATTTATATATTTCTAAAATATTCCATCATATCATAGTGTAAAAGAAGCGTGACTAATGTCATGTGGTTTTCACATCAGTCACAATAAGTCTCTGGCTTCCACACTTCCGAACCTGTCTGTGGATTTATTTGCAGTGGAAAGTATGGGGTCACTGCTACCAAATTCCAGGAGGAGTACCAGGAAATGTTCCTGTTTTTAAATGTTCACCATATGCTCAATAAACGTAATTGTTTATTTAAAGATTAAATGTCGTTCTTACCATTTAGTCCTGTTTTATGAGCTTCTGGAGTTAATGTTTATTGATTAAGTGTATTTAAAATATTAAGAAAAATTTTTATAATCAAGTTCATTAACATTTCCAGGTTAGAGGTTGCCGTGCTCCAGGGTGTATTTACATCATAGCTCCTAGCTAACATCCACCACTGGTCCCAACCATCTGGGTTTAGGTGAGACCAGGGCCAGCTCCAGGGTGTATTTACATCATAGCTCCTAGCTAACATCCACCACTTGTCCCAACCATCTGGGTTTTGGTGAGACATTCAGAATCTGAATGGACTACACTGCTGTCCTATAATTGTGAAATTGTTTTTCATTAGCATGGGGGTTGGGAGGTATTCCTCTGCCACAGGCCATACTTTCCTACTGGTCATTGCATTGCGGCGGCAATGGTGAGTGGTGCCGAGTTTACTGCCATTGTAAAGCAGGGACTGGGCTACTATAACGTCATTGAGTGTGAATCACGTCATTGCCTCCTCCATCCCCCGGACTGCCAACTTTTAACGGGTAAGCAGACGGGTGCGGGGGATTTCGTGGGGTGGGTGGCGGCAGGTTTGGGAGACTTGCCCTCTCTTACAGGCAGCCAGGGCTCTCCGCTCCTTCCAAATCATTAAAAAAACATAGCCGCACAAGTGGGCGCCGGTGTCAGATCCGGTGGGGGGCGTGAATACGATCACTCCCCTCCCCTGCACATCACACAGCAGCACGACAGGCACGGACCCTGGTAAAGAGTACCCGCTTTCTCCCCCTCCTGGCAGCCCTGCAGGCGGCCGGGAGTGCCACCAGATTTTCGGGTGTCTTCCGTTCTGGGAGAGTAGGCAAGTATGACACAGGCACTGGAAACAGGTGTCAACAGGGCGTGGGTCAAAAAAAGGCATATATTGCCAAAATGGCGTACGCAGATGCTTCATCATTCACGTAGGAGGCCATACTCAGATGGTAAAACTATACCTGCTATATGGTTGGTACTACATTCGATGATGCGACCAATGGTGGCGTCTAAAGATGCACCAATCTGTATTATAGTGTCTAAAGACGCTCAAAGTGAGCGTCTCCGTCCTTGCACATTCAAACACACAGATGTACACCATACATTGTGTAATTGCATCACACAACGCATGTCCAATTTGCACTTACAGCCTTGCTTACAGGCATTTATTTTGTTGCAAACTATACAAGCCCCGACTATGCCATGGCCCCACTATGCTGTGGTCACACTCCCAGAGTGTGCCGCCACCATAGACAGTAAAGAGCACAAATACATGAGCGAGTGTAGCCACACTCCTCCCATGGCCACGCCCCCAGCACCACCCTGCCAGGACTCTCAGCTGCCCTGTATAGACACATATATGTACGCCCACTTTTCTGGGCTTGTGCAGAGTGTTTTCACGCAGGATGCTCTGCGTTCTCTATTGCAGTATTCCATCTGCATGAGGCTCACTGTGCAGAGTGACAATTCAATTTAATGGCGAACCAAATGTGTAGAAGATTATGATATTGAAATGTCTCACCTTTGTAAAATGGCCTTTCCTGCTTTATAATGTCATCAATATATTTTTCTTTCAGTCCCCCAGATTTTCCAAAAAGACAAGTGAGTCGATACCTAAATAAATAATAACAATAGGAAATGTAAATAAGTGTAAAATAAAAATAGCCAAGTTATAAGTATAAACTTACTCAACCTATAACCCTACCACCATAATAAAGAAATACACCCAAATAGATAATGTATTAAACCAATATAATTTATATTTACCTTGCATGAACAAATTCCCTGATCTGACAAGTCTCTCAATGCCTATACTGCTCCTATAGCAATCAGCTCTCTACTATCAACTCTTGACCTGTTTCAGTCAAGTGTGTGTGAAAACCTGTAACTCCTTAACTGTCCTTAACATTTAATGTAAAGATCCCAATACATCTGCTAGCCATTTCACCGATTCCCCGATCGGACTAGAACCGCCGATCTGCCGATTGGAAATGCTGATCGCTGGCCATCAATGATTGCCGATCCATCTGGGAATTGGTGACATTCTCCATGTTAAAAATCCCCGATTTGCTGATCCCGATCATATTTTAGTTGGGCTCGGCAAATCAGGGAAATCCAACTTGTTGGATTTCAGCGATGCCCTGAGGCAGGGTATGGGGATCAGGGAATTGCCCCAATAAATTGCAGATGTATTGGGCCTTAGGATTAGAGAGCAGAGTGGTGTTGGACCAGTACAGGCATTAGAGACCTCAATGGATGTTTTTTTATTTCATTTAAATTTAACTCATTTTATTCTGACTATAACAACATTTTTAGTTTGTGTTGGTGTTATCCTTTTATGTATTGAGGAGAAAACCAAGCTCAGCAGAGCTCTCATCTCAAATATTTAAAAATGTAAGAAACATTTTGACAGTATAATTTGCACCAGTAGAAATGTCATAATTATATGTTTGTGCTTTGCAAACTTGATACACTCTGCTTTTTATATACACAAGTAACCCCTCTTAATACAAAAATTTTAATTTTGAGACTGTAATATTGTCTCTGACTATAAAGAAAAATAAATAAATAAAAACTCTCATTGTCGGCTTATGTCAGTTGATAATAAGATTTTAATAATTTACATTATAATAACCAGTAACAGGAAAATCTTAATGGAACTGATTAAATGATTTAGTATCATAATTTTGAAGTTTTAGCTTTAGTATAAAATGCTTTAAACTAAACCGTGTGTGTCTGTCCATATATCTTCTGTTATATAACTTTAGATCTAGCAGACATAGAGCCTGATTCAAAGTCGCACACAAAAGTGAACGCAGCATTGTGTATTGACGTTCGTCCATCTGTGAGTTTATGCATACTCCTTCTCTTGTGTACTTCCGTACGGCTGAATGTGCAACGACTGAGATGGACACTTTTAGCGCCCGTGCCAGCTGTAATACCATCAGTCATATCGAAAATTGCCATACCTTCCATCTGTTTCACTTTGGACGGGACAGTCCCACTTTTTGGGGATTGTCAAGGTGTCCCACTCGTGGGACTCAGTGTCCCGCAGTGGGGGTAGGAAGTTGGGGGGAGCACACACCGCTGCTCTGCACAGTGCGGAGAGCGGCTCTGGGGGCAGGTCAGCATCTCTATGAGTGCTGGTCACGATCCCAGAGTGACAAAACAGGAGTGGACCACAAGGTCACACCCCTCTCAATGAGGCCACACCTCCCTTTCGGGCGTTCCTACAGCGTGCAAGGTGTTTCCGTTAAGAGAAGTGAAATGTTGGGAGGTATGAAATCACACCTGCCATAGGGGCCTCCTATGCATTGACACACCCGCTGCACTCCCATAATATGCCCACTAAACTTCTTGCCTGCACTACTAGCCACCTCCGAGTCACTGGCCAGGAACGCCCATCACTTTTCCACCACATAATACTAATACCATTTCTCCCGATCACAACAACACAAATAATTGCTCACCTAACAATGTGAACTTCGGCATTGTGTTGCAGACATTATCATACTTTCGTAGCAGTATTGCGTGCCATTACGCAACTGCGATTGCAATTGCGATCCGTGCTGAATCAGGCCCAGAGTGAACTGATATAGGTACCTGAAATGTTTTTTTTTTGTAAACCCCATGTTTAACAGTTGACATGTAGCACATTGGGCCTGATTCTATAGTGGACACAGATATTACTTTACTTATTATTTATTAACAGTTATTTATATAGCGCACACATATTCCGCAGTACTTTACAGAGTCAGCGCTTTACAGATATGCGTCCTCGCAAAGATTCCCAACTAATTCTGGAAACAGGCTGATTTGCTTCACCTGTAGATAAACTAGTGATGTAAACCTCTCATTTCTGCACACGTTGGAGTTGGTCGCAGCGGCGTCCATGTGTACCACTTTTGCTGCGGTTGCATCTGCGGCTTTGAGAATGGTGCAGAGATGCACAGAATGTCAGTGTCTGACGCAGTGGAGCATTTCTTGCTCTGGCACATGTGCACATGCAGGGATTGGTTAGCAACGGCAGCTGAAGAGAGGATTTATTTGCAAAGTGAGTGACAGGCAGCCGGCATTTGGGGGAGGTAACGGGCGGTGGCTACAAAAACACTGGCGTGTTGGGACTGATTTCTGGGCGTGCCCTAGTCAGACACTGCAAATTCGTATACAGTTGAAGAGGAATCAGTATGTATTACCGCTGTCCGCATGGCCGATGGTTCAAATCCCGACGCTGGAAGCCCGGCAGGGGTGAAGATCCCGACAACAAATTTCAGTAAGTAGCCCTAACCCTACTCCCCCCCCTAACCCTCCCTTAGGGGTGTCTAACCCTAATGTCCCCCCTTAATGCCTAACTCTAACCCCCCTCTAAGTGCCTAAACCTTACATCCCCGTCCCCGCAGCCTAAACCTAAATCTCCCGGGGGGGTGCCTAACCCTAACCTCCCCCCGATGGTGCCTAACCCCCTCTTTCCCCAGCCTAACCCAAACCCTCCCAGAGGGGTGTCTAACCCTAAGTCCCCCCTGGGAGCCCTCCCCCCCGCCGCTAACCCTCCCCCCCCGCAGCTGTCCGCGCCCGGCGCTCGGCTAACCTTCGTCTGGCATCAGGAAATCGACACCTGTCATTAGTTCCCTGCCGGGATTTGACAGTCGGGAAGCCAGCAGTCGGCATTTCGACTGTCGGCTTCCTGACTGCATCCCGCTGAAGAGGCCCCAGTGTCTTAGGTGAGATGCTCATTCAGAATGTCCACCGCAACTAAGCTGCTGGGATCAGTGAATCTGTATGGGAACTAGGGGTGAGCGGGTTCGGATTTCTGAAATCCGAACCCCCCCCGAGCCCCCCCGATCCGAGGCCAATCCGAGTCAGGCTCGACTTTTCCCCCTGACTCGGATCTGAAATCGAGGCAAAACGTCATCATCCCGCCGTCTCGCGGGTTTTGGATCCTATATAAGGTACCCGCGTCGGTGCCATTTTCTCACTCGGCTGTGGACGGTGAAGAGGGAGGGTGGGAGTTAGGGCTGGCTGGGCTGTGTAGTGTAGTGTAGTGTAGTGTAGTGCAGAGTAGTGTTGTGCTGTGCTGTGCTGTGCTGCGCTGTGCTGCTGTTGTCCATAGGGGCTGTGTCCACTACTTCAAAGTCCATAGGGGCTGGCTGTGTTGTGCTGTGCTGCTGTTGTCAATAGGGGCTGTGTCCACTACTTCAAAGTCCATAGGGGCTGGCTGGACTGTGTTGTGCAGTCAGTTGTCCATAGGGGCTGTGTCCACTCCAAAGTCCTGTGCAGTGTCCCAGTCCTAAAGGGGTGCTGTAGTGTTGTCCAGGGGGTGCTCTGTCCGTCAGGGGTGCTCCCCCCAAGTGCTAAAAAAAATAATTATTTTTTCCGTGTTTGTGAATTGTGTGCACAGTAGCCGCACGTGCATCAACAAAGTAGTGCCAAGCGTGCGCCTGTGTCATAAGTAAAGGGCCGGCTGGCTTGACCGTTAAAGGGTGCTGTAACCCCCGAAAGTACACTCCAGTCCAAACCAAAAAAAAAATTATTTTCTGTGTTTGTGAATTGTGTGCGCAGTAGCCGCACGTGCATCAACAAAGTAGTGCCAAGCGTGCGCCTGTGTCATAAGTAAAGGGCCGGCTGGCTTGACCGTTAAAGGGTGCTGTAACCCCCAAAGTACACTCCAAACCAAATAAAAAAATATTTTCTGTGTTTGTGAATTGTGTGCACTGTGGCTGCACGTGCATCAACAAAGGAGCAGCGCCAAGCGTGTGCCTGTGTCCCATAAGTAAAGAGCCGGCTGGCTCATTTCTTAAAGGGTGGTGTAACCCACAAAGTGCACTACTCTCCAGCAAAAATAAAAAAATATTTTCTGTGTTTGTGTGCGCTTTAGCCGCACATAAATATCAATATAACATAAATGGAGGACCAAACTTTCTCTGATAAAAATAAAATAGGGAAAGATCAAGAACCACTTCCTCCTAGTGCCGTTGCTGCAGCTGGGAGTTGTTCATCATCCCAGAGAGGAAGTAGGAACACCACTACTTTTACTAAACAATTGACCCTCCAACAGTCCCTAGCGATGAGGATGAAGTACGACAGCAGTCATCCTGAAGCAAAACGTATAACTGAGGCCTTGACTGCTATGTTGGTGTTAGACGTGGGTCCGGTATCCGCCATTAGTGCAGTGGGATTTAGACAATTGATGGAGGTAGTGTGTCCCCGGTTCCAAATCCCGTCTAGATTCCACCTGCATCCTCAAAGCAGCAGCGACAAGCGTGTGTCTGTCTTTTAAAGGGTGGTGTAACCCTCAAAGTGCGCTCCACAAACAATAAAAATATTCTTCTTTTTTTTTCTGTCTTTGTGAAATGTGTGGGCTGTAGCCGCACCTGCATCCTTAAAGCAGCAGCGACAAGCGTGCGTCTGTCTGTTAAAGGATTACATCGGTGACAACATCCAATTAGGCATGTCAGACAGTCCGTACCTGTACTGGCAGGAAAAAGAAGCAATTTGGAGGTCCCTGTACAAACTGGCTCTATTTTACCTGAGTTGCCCCCCCTCCAGTGTGTACTCCGAAAGAGTGTTTAGTGCAGCCGGGAACCTTGTCAGCGAAAGGCGTAGGAGGTTGCTTCCACAAAATGTGGAGAAGATGATGTTCATAAAATGAATTATCAACTCTTCCAGGGAGACCAGCCTCCTGAACGTACAGAGGGACCTGTGGTTGTGGATTCCAGCGGGGACGAATTAATACTCTGTGAGGATGAGGATGTACACAACACTGAAGAGGGTGAGGAATCGGTGGATGAGGACGACATCTTGCCTCCGTAGAGCCAGTTTGTGCAGGGACAGATTAATTGCCAGCTTGTTTTGTGGGGGCCCAAACGAACCAATCATTTCAGCGACAGTCATGTGGCAGACCCTGGCACTGAAATGATTGGTTTGTTAAAGTGTGCATCTCCTATTTATACAACATAAGGGTGGGTGGGAGGGCCCAAGGACAATTCCATCTTGCACCTCTTTTTTTCTTTGCAGTATGTACTGTTTGGGGCCTATTTTTTCAAACTGCCTTCCTGTCTGCCACTGCAGTGTCACTCCTAGATGGCCCACTCGTGTCGCTTAGCATAGTCATCCAGCTACCTCGGTGCAACCTTTTGGACATAAAAACACTATTGTGAGGTGTGAGGTGTTCAGAATAGACTGGAAATGAGTGGAAATTAAGGTTATTGAGGTTAATAATAGCATAGGAGCAGAAAAACCCACACATTCTGTGATTTTAGCTGTTTTTATGCTTTTTTAAAAAAAAATACAGATCCAAAACACAAAACCCAGAACCCAAAACACGGAAGGGTGGTTTTGGCAAAACCAATCCAGATCCAAAACACGAAGAAAGATCCAGATCCAAAACCAAAACACAAAACACGAAAAGTGGCCGGTGCACACCCCTAATGGGAACACGCAGTTGCTGGCTTTGACATGCCCCCAAACGGCAGTGACATGCCCCTGTTTTCTAGAACACCCACCGTGACCGCCCACAAACGTTTGCAAAATGTCAATCACACTGCGAATAGCAGCACAGTGCGATCGGAGCCATAATACCATCACCACACATGCGCACTGCGGCACAGACGCATGCGAGGAACAGAAAACATTGATCATATGCGACAAAATCGGAACAGCGTCCACCTCTGATTCACCCCATAAGTCCATACTTCCCACCTGTCTTGCTTTTAGGAGGTGTTGCATTATGTTTTTCATTTTTATGGGGATAGAAAAAACACACCCACTGCAGTTAGTGAGCTGGGCGAGTTGCCATTGCGAATTGAATTCCCCCCCAGTGAGTTCTTAACTCACTGATAATAAAAATAGTTTTTGTACCAGATAGTGGCAGCTAGAGACGTGCAAATCACTCAGCATATGTTATTCCATGAGTAATGCTATAGAAATCTTCCCATAGCTACAGAATATGAATAGAGCCTGTAGTTTGCACTTCAGAACACTCATGAGCTGTATTATCTCCGCACTGTGGTCAACATCATCAGTGTTACAGATTTCCATAAAGCAGCAAGAGTCACAGGCCATTTGGTCAGTAGATATTACCACCCGCAGACAGGTTATCCTGTAACATTTGCTTAGTAGTTACACTAAGGGGTAAATTTACTAAAGTGAGAGTTTTTAGAAGTGAGTTTTAAAAGTGATGTTGCCCATAGCAACCACTCAGATTCTAGCTATTATCTTCTAGAAGGTGCTAGTTAAATGTTAAGTAGAATCTGATTGGTTGCTATGGGCAACATCACTTTTAAAACTCACTTCTACAAACTCTCACTTTAGTAAATTTACCCCTAAGGGTCATTTACAAATTATAAAATATGTGAATGAGCATTTGTGCACATACATAGGGTACAACCTCGTCCTGGTTTGGGAATTGCCCCTTTTGTGGGATCATTATTGGAATTGTTTTAAATTTGCATAGTTCAAAGTACTTCCTACTATCATGATAGGGCTAGCCCTTTAATTAATTTAAAATATTACATATACTAATTTAATTTAAAAAAATGCTAGCTTGAGCCTCATTTGTGTCTTAAAAAGTTATGAGAGCAAGAAGACATCGGGCTGCCTTTATTTCAGGATTTACATTTAATATTTCTTGTATTGCAAACGGCATATGAAAAAGCATATGATATGCCCTGGATGAGTTTGCAATGCATGCATTTGCAGATGTGTTCCGATGCAGGTACTTTTCATTTACAATAGCCTATTCATTTCAATGGGGCTGTGAAGTTCTGAATTTGTTGTGGAACCGGGGTGGTGATAGGAGCAGACACAGAAGCAGACTTAAATGGAAAAGTGGGGTTTTTAATAGGTGATTTAGAAGACATGGGAATGGCAAATGAAAAGTCCAGGTATAGCACTCCAGTGCACTTGATAACTGTTGTAGTGGGGGTTAATGGGAAATGTCCAGATAGTGACAGGCAGGAACAGTCCAGTAAATAAGTATGGTGAGCTGAAACAGAATGCAGGTATGATGAGCTGTAACTGAATGCAGGAAAGATGAGCTGTAATGAATGCAGGTATGGTGAGCTGTAACAAATGCAGGCTGAGGTAATTCAGTCCAGCTGGGAGTGAAGGGAGGCAAGGTGCAGGGAACAGCAGGTTCAGGTACTCAGGCAGGTAAAAGGTATGTGGAGGGTGCAGGGTAAATCCAGCAGGTTGGAGCAGGCAAGCTTCAGGCTAGTAGCATAACAGACAGGCAGGCAGGTAAGGCACAGGTACTCTCTCTCAGCCGCAGCTGAGAAACACGTCGCACTGGCAAAGAAAGGAAGGCTCTGGACCTTCCTAAGTACTCAGTGCCGCGCTGTGACTGGCTGGAATGAGCACATGACCTACCAGGATTGGACAGCCGGAATCACATGGCCGCAGGCAAGATGGCGGCGCCCATGCCAATGGAACGGAAACACCGCCAGACGTCACCAGGCCTAGTGACAATGTGCCCACACAGAACCACGAGCAGCCAATGCCCCTCACAAAACACCAGCACACCTGCCGGAGACCCTCCGCCATAACGTCCTCACAGGTAATACCTGGTGACTACCATGCCGAGAAACCCTGGCCGTGACAGGGGCTCCCTGTATGTAGAATCCCCAATGAAATGAATGGAAGTAGATATACAAATTAATGAAAAAAGCTTCCCCTTCCTAAAAACGTATTATCAGAACCAGCACTACACTGCCTGAAAAGGTTTATACTAAAACAGGATACAATGAGCAGGGCATGTTCCTGACAGAGTGTTAATTACAGCTCAGGCTGGACAGTCACACCATGGGCCTGATAAAGAGGTGGATGCACTTGCAGCTGCAACTGCGTATTTTTCCGCAGCCGTGACTACATCCTCATGCTATTTGCTGCGGCTGATGGTCTTCCTAATGAGAAGCCAACTGGATGCGGCGCTAATCCATTGCTGTGCGTATTAAGACGCACCATCAAAGATTGCACCAGACCTATGGACGCGCAGAACCTCCGTCCAAACATGGCCACCAGTGTCAGTGCAACTGTGTCTTTGGAGCACTCGCTGACCGCGACATATCCGTGCCTGACTAGTCAGCCCCCTGTTACCTCCCTGATATGTCCACAGTAAATGCATCTCTCTGCGTTCAGTTTCAATCTGCGTCTTAGAGCAGTAACCATCAGGACGAATGTGTGACTCGGACTCAAGAGTAAACTAAATACATTGGCTGCTTGGGCGTTGCATCGACATTACAGTACGTGCACCTCTGAGTCAGGCCCTATAACAGGAAAATCTGAAGGTTGGGCTCCACTTGTCATAGTGTGGTCAGCTGGGCAGAGTGGGGCTGGACTACCTAGCGAGGACCCAAAAACAGAATTCCCTCTCATATTCTACAGCCCCATCATGAAAATCACTGGGGCTCTTCCTGGTACACGTAGGTTGTGGCTATTGGGTAATTGGGAAAAAGTAGGACCCTAGAGAAGTGATAAGAATCAATAGGAAAAATACACCACCACATTGATAAAACCGTTCAGACATATCCCTAGTGGGTTTAGATATGAACAGTCTGCTTCAAGTGTGTCGGTGTGGTTGAACGCACTGGAATGGAACAGGCAGCATCCAAACCAATCACACATTGACCCAACTGTAAATGCAAATGGATATGGACACATTCAATAGAAATAGTTCTATATATTAACATCCACTCAGTTGAATAAATGCTGCACCTTATTTGCAGTATTTATGGGCAAAATACATGATTTTCTGTGTAACGCACCTGGTTGTTGCAAAACGTTTCCCATTAAAACCAAAGACTGAGGCCTAGCCTGTGACACTTCCAAGCATGGGTAGAAAGCAGCTCCCATAGGAGGTTCAGGTATACGGAATGAATGAGAAATATTGTTCATTAGAAGGTAGCATTCCTATGAGTGTTGTCATGGAGGATTTGTGGTAACGCAATTACCAGTAAAGGTTATGGCCCTCATTCAGACATGGTCGCAAGCGCTGAGCGCTCGCAACCGGGTCGATGTAGGCGGGGTGGGGGGGTGGCTTGCCAAACTGAGGTGTTCTCGACGGAACGCCTGCCATTTGGGGGCGGCCCCACTGACATCACGAGTGATGTCAGTGGTGAGCTTCCGTCTCTAAAAGAGCCGAAAGCTCACTGGGGCTTGCGGCAGACGAGACCCTACCTCAAGGGTCTCGTCGCAAGCCCCGATGGTCAAGATGGTCTTGACCATCGCGACCATCAACCTGGCCGATCGCTAAAGATGTGGGTGGTCACCCACAGCTTAGCAAGCGGCCAGGAGGCCGCATCAGAAAATAGATGCGGCCGTCCTCACTCAGAGCGAGCGCTCGCATTTTGCGAGCGCCTCTGAATGAGGTCCTCTGTGTCTTCAATGTATGTGTTATTTGTCACAGCCGAAGGGATTTGAGGCTGTGTTCCCGGGCTGGGTCTTGGATTTGTTTTGTTTGATTCAGATGCACTCTGGAAAGAGCTGGGCTTGATGAAATTCCTGCGTATGAAGTATCAAATTGGCAGTAGTAGTCTTTGTGTGGATACTGAAGGAAAGCTGAATTCCGGTTAGGACTGAAGGGTAACTGGACTCCAAGGGTATATTTGGAGGACGACTGGAACACCGGTTAGGACCAAAGGGTAACTGGACTCCAAGGGTATATTGGAGGATGGCTGGATACTCGCAGCTGCAGCACACTGAAGAAACAGCTTTGAGAGAATACAGTACGGAAGCTCACTAAATGTTACGGTTGACTGGGGATCCAGACGACCAGAATACCTTAAGGAGAGTGACACCAGAAGAAGTAGGGTGAAATCAAAGTTAGTGACTTTATTGTCACAAAAAACAGGCTAGCATGTATAAAGGAATAGTCCAAAGTACATACGGTGCGGCTGAACGCGGATGATATGGCTATGGAGTCTATGGTGCAGTTAGTGAGCCAGTGGAGTGGTCGGAGGCCGATGTTGTGGCTTGGGAGCCGATGATGCGACTTAGGAGTCGTTGGTGCGGCATGGTGCCGATGGTGTGGCTGGTGAGCCAGTAGAGTGGCCGGAGGCCGATGTTGCGGCTTGGGAACCGATGATGCGGCTTGGGAGCTGTTGGTGCGGCAAGGTGCTGATGGTGTGGCTGGTGAGCCAGTAGAGTGGCCGGAGGCCGATGTTGCAGCTTGGGAGCCAATGATGCGGCTTGGAAGTCTGTGCACTGAGCGGCTTGGAAGTCAGGAGAACGTCGGTGCACTGGTGCAGCTTGGAAGCTGGGGAACAGTCCGTGTTCTGCTGTTTACACAGTATAATTGGCACAGAGTGCAGGGCTGGCTGTAATTTAAGAGAAGCAGGTCCCAATCAGAGCCGTCTCCAGCAGAGAGTAATTCCTGATCACAGGCTGGTGTGCACCTGAGATCTGCAGAGAGGCAGATGATTAATAGCACCTGGGAAAAAACACACAGACAGACAGGATTAGATGCAATCTCCAGTAGTAACCAAGACTAGGAACTGCCACCAAAATGATTCACTACCTGCGGATCCTAACACTAACAGGGTTATGAGTCCTGTTGCACTGGAAACTTGTTACTGCAGCAGGTATCCTTTTATAGAGGTTGCAGGAAGCTGATTGGTGGAGAACTGTGGAAGAGCTGTTTCATTGGTGGAGGCGGAGTCACGTGTCAAATCCAATATGGCTGCGCCCATGGACCGGAGAGCGGCAGCCCAACCATGCAGACGCCGGAGCCGGAGCAGACTGTGGGTGTCTGTGTGCAGAAGAGAAGATGCTGACAGAGCCAGCCGGAGAGGACGGAGCCGCTGCAACACCATGTGAGTGCTGAAGACACCGCGGGTGAGAGCCCACAAAAGTAAGTAGCGGCGTCTGGTTCTGGGGACTTGTGACATTATTCTTTGACATTAATAAACTATTTGCATTATAAGATAAATCCGGATTAGCTAGAATATCTATCTTGTAATTTTTTTCATGTTTAGGAATAACATGAAATGAGGGCAGTACTTGCGTCCTGTGTTGCCGCCATCTCCCCCACCCCCAGAGCACATGTCGTCATAAAGTCACACTCAAGAGGGTGGGCAGTTGGTAGGAACTATTTCCCCTTCAGATACTGTACCTGGAAGTGATGTGCACTGAGGGCGGAAGTGCAGCTTCCTGCCCACACTGTCCACCAACAACAGAAAGTTGGCCCCTCGCGGGCTTGCTTCACTCGCCCTCTAGGCCCACTTGGATGGTAGGGAATGAAGTTGGACACTGGCTGATGACGTCAGGGTCAATCTATGGAAGGGGATCTAGCTGCATCCATGGATGGTTGGGATGCACTGGCCAGAGAGTCTTGATGATGCTCTGAGCGGCTGCACAGGACCCTCCCCACAAAGTGCTGTAGTCATGAGGTGGAACAGGATGGGCTGTGGTGGACGGTGAGTACAGCAGGTTCCGCCACAGGGCATCCACCCCTCTGCGGCAGCAAATGCCGCACACCCCTCCTTACGGCCCTGACAACACTGTCCAAGTCTACGACTACTTGAGCTGCATAGATGGTTGCTACTTCAGAATTATTCTGTTTTCAAGGAAAGAATAGTTTTACAATTAACCAAGTCTTTTAGCTGAAGTAACTGCGAGCAAAAAGTGAATTCTTAGCTGTGAAGAATTAATATTAGCTAGTTTAGATAGGACCCATTTCAAGCTCCAAGGTGAGATGCAATACAGCTGTCTGGATCCAAATGCCTAGCAGTTTACTCATAGGACAGTCACATCAAATAAAAAAAATAAAAAAACACATTTATAGTTGCTATTTAGACTTTAATGGGGAGATTTACCAAACCTTTCTCATCGGGTAAGTAGAGGAGGTGACCATAGAAACCAATTAGATTCTAGCTATCATTTTATATAATGTACTAGACAGGGCTGTAACTAGGGGTGTGCAATTATTGCCGAGAGCTGCCATGCGCCCGAGTACCGAGAAGGGCGTGGCCACACTTCCTCAAAGGAAAAGGAAAAAAATAAACAATGGGCGCACAGAGGGACATTTGTCCTTCTCAGCATCTCAGCAGTGCTGCAAAGGGGGACAATGCCCCCCTTCGCCGCTGACCTGAGCCCTCACTCCAACAAGCCTGGGCCTGGGTAATTAGTAACAACTCTCCCTTCTCGGCGCCCCTGTACCTGCATTTGGCTAGCAGGGTGCCTGGTACGGCACCCTGCAGCCAGTATCACTGCTGAAGAAGCACTCTGTTGGACTCTCCAGGCATGTACCCTGTAGCCTGTACAGCCACTCGGAGCACCTTAAGGATTCTCCAGGCAGTGCTATTCCTCCCAAGGGTTTACGGCCCCACCCCTCAGCCTGAAGCTGGTGCTGTACTAGATAAATAATAGCCAGAATCTCATTGGTTGCTGTGAGCAAAAGCTACTCTTGTCTTCTTTAGAAGGTCTGATAAATCACCCTTTTATGCTGTGTACACACTTACATGACGGATCGTTTTTGTGAGCAATTGGTAAGCTTTACACACTTACCAATCAGTCAATCAGTGTGTCTGGGCTGACAACACAACTGGGTGGACATTTAAATTTGCCCGTCCAGTTGTGATGGCAGTGACGGCGGTCCCCTGCAGCTAGTGTACAGTATGGGCGGTCAGCGGGTCACCCGTACACACACCAAGATGCACCAATATAGCTTTCAGATCTTTCGGCAATGGCTGTGCTGCATGGTCGACTTTATATGTCTGTGAATGACGTTGTATCGGGTGTATCGCTTGACGATCATGTTTATTGACAAGTGTGTATCCAGCTTAAGTGTGCAAGTCCTGACTAATGAAAGTCAAATTGGTATATTTGGATAGCTGGCAATGTCTGTCTTTGTAATAAGATAGTCATTTTTTTTTGCAGATTCTGAGGATATTTTGATAGTTGTCACAAACCATGCTAGAGACCTCTGGCTGAGACCCCTGCATCTCCCCTTGCGCTTATGTCATCTCGGCTTGCTGAGTCGCCAGCCGCCTCTGTCAGTGGAATCCAGAGTGGGGCCTATGCCTGAAGGTGGTTGCCTGCATCCCCGCTGTTTCCTAGGTGTCCCAGCCGCACTTCCATACACTTCAGCCATCTTGGATCAAGTCAGGTGGTCCAGACCCATCCAGTCAGCAGCGCTCTCCTGTTGTTCCAGCCAATCACCATCCGACCTGGAATATAAAAGCCCTTCCCTGACTCTGTCTCATTGCCAGTACAATAGTGCTCTTCGGTACAGAAAGACCTATGGTCTGAGCTCCGCTGGTTTCCTTTCCAGTTTGCCTGCCTCAATTTCCTGTATACTCCAGTCGGGAATACTCCTGCTCCCAATCTAGCACACTCCATCCCGGAGTCCTATTCTAAGTGCTTCCCCCACTCCAGTATACTCCATCCCGGAGTCTGACTCAAGTTCATTTCCCAGTCCTGCATACTCCATCCATGAGTCATATTCAATTACCCTCCAGTATTCAATGTGTCTTCAAGTTCTACAGCATTCAACCTTACAGTTCTTCTCCGCAGTACCCCCTGAACCTCAGAGACTTTTTACCTTTTGTTTTACAGCATCTACAGTTGTGCATCCCTGCACTAAGGACTATATTTACCATCTCTCATTAGTTCTCATTTAATTGTATGCAACAGAATTATATTAAACCATCTAAATTCCAACTCTATCCTGGTCCTGGTGTCTCTGTACAACAACCCAGTTCGGGTCCACCCCTTCCAATACGTTGAACCGTGACAATAGTGACTTGCTTCCTATTTTACAGGAGAGTAGATATCAGATTGAACGTCCTTATTTCCCAAAAAGATCCCTGGAATATCTACGTAGGATATCAGGAGAAGACTAAATATTTTAAAGTGAATAATGGCACTTGGATTGCACTCAGATCCTTGGTGACTTATCCAGGGATGATGGTCAGAGAGGTGCAGTAGCTGGCAAATGATGGCCTCTTTGGCCAAAAGGGGCTATTAGCAGGACTCTTACTTTCTCTTATGGAATACATTTTAAGAGGAGGCAAAGAATATGCCATAGAAAATACCCATTTCTGAACTAAGGCATTCAACCCTTCTGGGGCATTATTGTAGGACAAAGACAAGAAAGAAACTGTTGTTCTATAAGGGCCTGTTTCAGATTTGGGAATAGAGTAAAGGCTGCCATACATCAGATGACGTATTGTCCGGTCCTACGATGGGATCGGAAATGCCTATCTGCCAGTCGGAAATGCTGACCGGCGGCCATCGATGTTCTCTGATCCGTCGGAGGATTGGTGAAATTATACATGTTAAATTTCACAGATTTGCAAATCATGATCATATTTTGATTGTGATCGTCAAGTCTGTGAAATCCAACATGTTGGCTTTCACCGATCCTCCAACCTGGCATCGCATGAACGCACCATCGTGGGTAATCCATCGCTGGTGTATGGGCCCCTTAAGAAAGAGCAAGTAAAACCAACGGTAACAGATCCATGGAAAAGTCTCCAAGCAGTTATGGTTGGGAATCATTTAGTAAAATAATTAAGTAGTACACGGTTAGCAACGCTGCCGCCATAGCCAAATATCTGGATCTGGGATCTGCACTTACTAATTGATGAAAAGCAGTGCTTTTTGTCACTTGTCACCTAACACATAGCGCCATCTGAGGATCTCTAGACTGCGCAGTGCACTCACTGGGAGAAATTCTGTTTTGCATCAGCACTATGTGGATACAATAAAGGCAGGGCAGAGATTACCAGAGAGGTGAGTGGTTGTAACACCTCTCCATTAGCTTTATTTATTTTATAGTACATCTCGGCGTTAAGACATCGTGCATCACTGTTGATAAGCTGCAATGTAGGATGTCTCTAAGCACTGAGAAAAGGGGCAGGATAGTACATGTACATCTATCTATCTATCTATCTATCTATCTATCTATCGATCTATCTATCTATCTATCATTTTCAAATAAAATTTAGGCTAAACTAAGCTTACCTTACACTGTGAGATGTCATATCAGCAGATACAGCTATCTATCTATCTATCTATCTATCTATCTATCTATCTATCTATCTATCATTTTAATATAAAATGTAAGCTAAAATAAGCTTACCTTTCACTGCCTACTGATGTGATAAAACTAAACCTGCATGATTTTCACAACTGATATCTATCTATCTATCTATCTATCTATCTATCTATCTATCTGTCTGTCTATCTATCTATCTATCTATCTATCTATCTATCTATCTATCTATCTATCTATCTATCTATCTATCTATCTATCTATCTATCAATCTACCATTTTCAAATACAATGTAGGCTAAACTAAGCTTACCTTACACTGTGAGATGTCATATCAGCAGAAACAGGTGATATCTGAAAATTCTATACCAAGCAATGACTGTTCCAAAGATGAGTGACATCACAAAGGCTGTTTATGATGTTAGCCAGTCGCATGATCAGCCTACTGATGTGACAAAACTAAACCTGAATACATTTCATAACTGTTATCTATCTATCTATCTATGTATCTATCTATCATTTTCATATAAAATGTAAGCTAAAATAAGCTTACCTTACACTGTGAGATGCCATCTCAACAGGTACAGCTGATAATTTGACAGTACAGTACTATACCAAGCAGTGACTGTTCCAAAGATGAGTGACATCACAAAGGCTGTTTATGATGATAGCCAGTCACATGATCAGCCTACTGAGGTGATAAAACTAAACCTGCATACATTTCATAACTGTTATCTCTATCTATCTATTTATCTGCAGGCATAGAAATCACGGATAGGAGAGGAGTCAGGGGCCTATTCATCAACACTAAATTAACGTTTTTAAGGACATTTTCCTTAAATAATGTTATTTTAGTATTCATGAAGTATCTTAACGCAGGAGATATCACTGATATCTCCTGGTTAAGTTCCCCTGCGTTAATTTCCACACTCCCCATACATTAGTATGGGGATGTGGAAATTATGGTATTCATCAAATTCCGAAAATTATGTATTTTCGGAATTTGATGGAGGTACTACCCGCCACTGTGAGGTGGCGAATAGCAGGTGAAACTTACCTGCTTACAGCTGGACAGGTCTCCCACAGCTCCCTCAAGCGCTCTGGTGCGTCCTCTGGCTCCGGAGGCTGGTCGGTCTCCGGAGGCTGGTCGGTCTCCCAGCAGAACACAATAAAGATTAGAAAAAAAAACTTTTTTTTTTTTCTAATCTGTACTGTGGTGTGCTGGGAGACCACGTGTCAGACCAGCAGGACGGAGCCAGAGGCTGCTACGCAGACAGGTAAGTGAGGGAAGGGGTGGAAGTGAGCAGAGGGGGGGTACACAAAATTACTGCAGCTCTAAGTAGTGCTGCGCATGCGCTGGGTTTACGAATGTAACAGCGCATGCGCAGCACGGATTCTAGCTGCGGTAATGCAGTGTAGTGAGGGAAAACTATCTATTTCCCGAAAAGCTGTCATCGCAAAAATGACAGCTTTTCGGAATAGATAGTTATGGAGAGGAGGAATGATGAATTCCTCCTGTAATTAGGTAGAACTCCATGCGAGTTCTAAACCTAATTACCTCCATCGAATTTTATGTGTTAATGAATAGGCCCCTCAGTCATTCTTATGAAATTGGATGCAGGACTACTTCCGATCACGATCGAGAATGTTAATGATGATGCAGGTGTTGGTGGTGGAGATTGCAGGTGCTTGGATCTAACAGAGAGAAAGAAACAGCTAGGTGACAATGGACTGAATGTTACGTTTTAGCCAAAGTTTCTGAATTTGAAAAACACTTTTGAATTTGATGAATGCGCTGCAAGTAACGTAACAGGGAGGAGGTTCCTAGATGGTTAAGGTCCTTACCTCTACTCTCTCTTGCTTGGCAAATGTTACAGATGGTTTGACAACTGTTGTCTGGATTTGGGTGGAAATAATTCCACACATGAGAAGAGTATTTTTTTTTCTTTTGCCATGGCATGACAACAAAGGGCTTTTTCATACTATGGGCAACAACTGTTGCCTGATTTACACAAACAACATCCTCGGCATCAACATCCTCATCATCAACATCCTCATCATTCTTGTTAGCACCAACTACAGAAACATCCTCCTCATCCTCATGGTGCAATTCCACAGAAGCATCCTCGATTTCTACGGCAGCATGTTGACTTGTGCTGCTCATCCCCACATTTGCAGAGGGCACACAAATGGTGGAAGGAGGATCCTCCTCAAGTACAGTATTAGAAAGGTCAGGCTCACACATGGCAACCGCAGACACACTTGGACTCTCCTCGGGGATCTGTGACTTTTCTGAGCACACAGTTGGTTCATGTGCCTTAGGGATTAAAAATTTTTTGACACTTCTACAGGGAGAAGGGCTTACATCATCATAAGATGCAGAACCACCAGTCATAAATAAAGGCCAAGGCCTTATCCTTTCCTTGCCACTTTGTTAAGTAAATGGAATATTGCCAATTTTTTGTTTCTCTGCAGCTAACTTAGCTTTTATTTTTTTTCTTTAACACTGTAAAACATTGCTTGTTTGATTTTGACTTAAGCCCTTGGGCATCGGTCTTCGTTGATGACATTGCATCGTCATCATGGCTGCTGGCAGCAGCTGCAAGGGAATGAGATTGTTTTAGCTGCCGGTTCAATTCCTGACAGGGAGAGCCCAGCAGGACAGAATGCCCACAGCGCAGGTAGGTTAGTCTAGCCCTCCCCTCTCCCCCCCAACCCGCCTTTAGGTGTGCCTAACCCTAACCTCCCCCCTTAGTGCCTAACCCTAACCTCCCCCCCCTTAGTTCCTAACCTCCCCCTGTTAGTACCTAAACCTAACCCCCCTTCCCCACTCCCAAACCCCCCCCCTACTGGCTAACCCTAACCCCCCCTTCCCCTAGCCTAACCCTAACCTTCGTGGGGGGTGCCTATCCCTAAGTCCCCCCGGGGTGCCCTAAACCTAACTCTCCCCCCCCCCCCCGTGGCGTAGGGATTATGATAGGCATCGGTATATAGCTTTAGCCGACGTTCCGGTGTTGGGATTGTGACCAGCGGCCGCAATAACTACATACCGCTGCCAGACTGGTATGTGGTTCCTGCTCTCCTCTCATTTGATCATCCTCCACATCAACAAACTTACAATGCGGTCTGACTGGCAGTGTCACCGAACAATAATTTTTTTTACACTGGGGAATGGGGAAGAGCACCCCTGAATGAGGCATCAGCCCCTTGATGAACAACACAGACAGCACCCCTTTTTGATGAACAGCAATGCACCCCTGCTGAGTGCGGACAGACCACCTGCAGAGTCACAAATGCATTGACGATAAACTGCGTCAGTGTCACCGTACAATAATAGCGCAGCTAAGTTGCTAACATACACAAAAAAAAAATCTTTTTTTTTTTTTTTGTGGACTGTGGGCCTGATTCAGACCCGCTCGCAAGAGGGTCGATGTTTGCCCCTGAGCACGACGCGGAACCTCGGAGTGGTACATTTTAGATAATATGGGTGCAGGGTGTGATTTCTACCTACCTACTTATCTATCTACCTATCTATCTATTTATCTATCTATAATTTTAAAATAAAATTAGGCTAAAATAAGCTTTCCTTACACTGTGAGATGTCATATCAGCAGATACAACTGATATCTGACAGTGACTGTTCCAAGGATGAGTGACATCACAAAGACTGTTTATGATTTTAGCCAGTCACATGATCAGCCTACTGAGGTGATAAAACTGTTAACTATCTATCTATCTATCTATCTATCTATCTATCTATATATCTATTTATCTATTTTCATATAAAATGTTGGGTAAAATAAGCTTACCTTACACTGCCTACTGAGGTTATAAAACTAAACCTGCTTACCTTACACTGTGAGATGCCATCTCAGCAGGTACAGTTGATACCTCACAGTACTGTACTATACCAAGCAGTGACTGTTCCAAAGATGAGTGACATCACAAAGGCTGTTTATGATGACCAGCCTACAGAGGTTATAAATAAGCTTACCAAACACTGCTTACTGAGGTGATAAAATTAAGCCTGCGGGGCCTATTCATGATCGAAGGCCGTATGGCCTCCGTTGATGAAGGTTAGAACTCGCTGTGAGGGATACTTTAGTATCCAACTCGCAGTGGGGGAAGCCTGACACCAATTCATCATTGCTCCCGTGAGGGGACAACTGCTCCGAGATGCAGTTGTCCCCGTGGAAAGTAGCGCAGCTACTACTGTAGCTGCGTTACTTACCTGCTCCCTGTCGTCCCGCAACACATGCATGACCTCGGATCACGCATGTGCAAAGCCGCTGGGAGGGAGTGAGGAGGCAGTGGAAGGATCCCTCTTCGCATCGCCGGAACTCCTTCTCATAGGAAGGAGCGGGGATCCGAGAACATGCAGCGTCTGAAGATGGCGCTTGTTCTCGGCAGCAAACTCCGAAAACTTTGTTTTAGTTTGCTGAATACTGGGGTGGTCCTATCAGACCCATAATGATGAATGACCCGGTAACTTAAAAATATGGAAACTAGCATTTCTGCATGGTTACCGGGCCATTTATCAGTTGATGAATAGGCCCCTGCATGAATTTCACTACTGATATCTATCTATCTAACATTATTTTCATATAACAATGATGTAAAAATAATCTTATTTTACCCTGCGAGACAGGGCTTGATTAATAATGGGGCTTATGGTACTGCAGGCCCAGGCCTCCATCTCAAAACAGGCCCATCAACCTTCAGCGGTACATCCCCCCTGACTTTGCGTACATACCGCGGTTCATTACCACGGTATGTACCAAGGATATTGCAAAGGACTGCTCTCCCGATAAGAGCTGTCCTTTGCGAAGCTGCCGGCCCCCCTCCTCTCTTAAAACACCCCTGTATGGGGGGGTTTCTGTAGCATGCAGTACAAATTTGGGGCATGTGTGGGCATTTTAGGATGAGTCATGTGGGAATACCAAGGTCAATTTATTTTGGGGCTGGTTTTTAATTTTTCAAATTAAGTGTAATGTGCTGCCGAGGGTTGGCTAGCCTTACCTTATGTCACATTGCCTTAGAGTTAGGGGAGTACCCTAAAAATTAAGCACATGTACAGGTTCCCCGAAGAGCTCATGGAAACTGCTTCATTCCTGTATGGCTGCCAAGCCACACTGCTTAACTAGATTTTTATTTTAATGGCCTCTGTTTCCAGCTCTCTATTACTGATTACATTTTGGCTGTACCTTAAATATAAGGAGCATACCAGCATGTGGTTTTCATTGAAAGATCCCTGCGGAAAAGTATATTGAGAATGCGGTCTGCACCTTATACCTTGTGTTACTAAGTTTTCCTTATTCTAGGAGTAGGCTGTAAGCAACAGTAACAGCAGAAAGAGACAGCCGAACTCATTTACAAGCATAGGGCTGATTCAGAGATGGACGATAGTATTATTGCAGTTGCGATTTTGCACAGAACGCAGTTGCGAAAATATGCAATTAGTTCCAAAGCTTACCCGAGCATAAGGACGCCCACCGTTTCCTTCTCAGATGTGTACGATGTCTCTTACCTGCGTAAATATCAGTAACATTGACGCACATCGAGCAGTCGTCTTTGCCTTGTGGAAGCTCTCCTGACACTCATGTAATAGCGTTCAAACGGTCGCACACGTCTGCGTTTTTCTGATCCCCCCGTTACCGCCCCCAAACACTGACAACATGTCACCCACTTTGCGATGGATTCCTCTGTGCGTCCGTAATCACAATGCGATCGCTGTGCAAGTGGAGTGCAGGTTATACGCATGTGCAATGGCAAACAATCGCTCGATCTGCGTACGTAATCGCCATCGTGTCTATCTCTGAATCAGGCCCTTAATGAGCAAATTTTTGGGTTTGCACTAAAGGGATACACCTTGTGTGGTTAGATGTTTACATAATTATGATATTAATTTGATGTAAAGAAAGGAGCCGTTATGCTCCCACAATATTGTGCCAAATATCGGGGACCCCCACAATTACCAAACTTCTTTCTCCTGTATCTTCTTATATTTCCCTATTTGAATCAATAAACAATTGGCAGGGGGGGGGGTATATTAAAAATAAAAATGTACATATATAGTGACACTTAAGGGGGGGACTAAACTGGGGGCCCATTGGTGGGGGCTCTGCCACTGTGATCTATTACCACTAGGGGGATGGGTGTTGATAATGCTGGGGGATATTTTGCCACTGAGTGGGGGGGCGGTTTCTGATGAGGGTAGTGGTATTACAATGGGGGGGACAATAGACACGGGAAGGAGGGGGGTACAAAACAACCCCTAGGTTTTTTCTGTTTTTTATATATAGAAAGAAGGGAGAATGCAGATGGAAAGTATTTGGGGTAATTTAGGTCTCTACAGCCATACCACCGTGCTCATGCCAAATCTCATCTGGGGCTCTATTTATTAACATTATTTTTACTAAAATAAAGTGAAAAATTGTGTTTTCACACCCTTTTTCAATTATTTTAGTATCACCTATAGTTATTACAGTGCAATTGGAGTCGAATTCGTAAAATTCTACTCCAACCCCTAAGTATCACTTATTTTTAGTAAGCAGATCGCATTTCCCATAATTGTAATGGGAAATGTGATCCGACCAATGTTACTAAAAATAAATTGTAAAAAATATCGGGGAAAGCCCTGTGATAATAGCGCCACCTGGAGGTGGCATTATCCAGGGTCTCCTCCGGCTACCGGACTCCTACTCTGCTCTAAAGGGCAGAGCAGAGCCGGGAGTCAGTCCCAGTAATCAGCTGTGTGGTCTAAACAGACCGCAAGCTGATTACTGTAAAAAAAAGAAAAAAAAATTGTCGACATTTTTTTTTACTTACCTGACTACAGGGACCGATGATCGTGTGATCGTGCCTCCGGTGATGTCTCCGCTCCGGTCAGCTGGTCTCCCATAGTGCACTGCAGCCTGGTCATCAGGTGATCGGGTCCCAGTGCAGTATGGGAGATCACCTGATCGGAGGCATGGAGGACATCACCTGAGGCCCGGATCATGCAGATAAGTGTAATTAAGGGAGAGGGGGAGTCGAGGAGGGGGTAGGGGGGCCGCGGGGGGCTTAGCACCGGGGGCAGAGCTTAGCGCCGGGGGGAGTAGCAGCGGCCGGTCGGCGCATACGCGGTCACTTTGTCACTGTATTTTTTGCAAAAATACTGTGACTAGTGTGCGGAGGGGATTCTCAGGGACAGAGCTTTATCGCAAGCTCGGTCCCTGCAAGGGATTTGTAGTAAATCCCTGTGATATTGCCTGAATTCGCAATGCGAATCCAGTCGATAATATCACACTACAATCTGCATTCAATATGCGGATTGTAGTAAATAGAGCCCCTGATCTTGGAATCTATACATGGCTGGGCTTGGTTAGTACTGGGATGGGAGACCTCCTAAGAATACCAGATGCTGTAGGTATGATCCCCTGTATTTTACATACACCCATCCCTTGAAGATTTCAATATATGAAGATTCAAATATATGAAGATTTCAATGTATGTACATCGATTGGAAGAGATATCTGGATTTACAAATTGGAATCCGACACCTTAATGAGGGCGGAATGTGATGAATGACGCACCCCGGAGAACTGAGGGTGGAAATTACGCAACAAGGAAAGGGCGGAAATAATAAGGACACATGTTGAAGAATGACGCGCCTTAGATTCCCGGGTTATACGTGTATGCGGATATGACGTCGCGGAGAAAAAGCTCTTGGCGAAAGTACCATAACGATTAGGAAGGGCGGAAATAGCCCCAATAAATCTAAACAATTAGCTATTTTTGACTATTATTATACTGCTCAATATATGAGGTAACATAACATATCACTGAGTTATTTAAGCTGCAACCTGGCTCCATTTTGGGCTAAATCCAGGAGCCTTGATTTCTTTAGCGACCCGGAAGTAACTGTAACTATGGCCCTCATTCAGACCCACTCGCAAGCGGGCGCACGTACGTTAGGCGTACGTACAAAATTATTTAAATTCAATGGCTTGCTCGTATTTTCGTTCGCAACTAAAATTCCTCCCTAAACTCAGGCGACCCCTCCTCTAACTAACGAGCGTCCGAAATAGCGAGCGTACATCCCCGAAATGGCTTGAAGGGAACGCACGCACAAGTATAAACCGGAAGTGGCCTTGTCAGATGTCGATTACCTGCTCCTTTATTCTGCCTACCTCCATCAATCGTATCATGCCAATCAATGTATCAATTAGCTTAATTGTTTTTTTTTTTCAACACAATGCAAGAAACTTTACTCTTGTCCGTGTTTGTGTTTACCCGCAGAATACGTACGGATGGAACATTCGCTTTTATTGTTCCAAAAACATGTAAACCACAATTAAACAATTGTTCTATTGCTGTGGATCCCCGCATATTTCCTGGGGTTCATTTCTTTATTTAAATTTGCTTACGCATGTCACTGCATCAAGCCTATCATAACTCTCCAGAGATTTCTGGCCCTGTTGAACACATGACTCATACACTAACCAATAAAATTGCTCCTGTTAATTTCCAAAATACATTAGCCAATCAGAAATTTTTTGCACACTTTATCAAAAATGATTTGTATGAAAAACACCATTGCCATCATGAGAGCCTCCGCATTCACCAGGCGCGAGCTGCTGGTGCTTACGGAGGTGATGGATCGCCGTATCACCAGCCAGCCTCCACCCATCACCAACCGGCAGAAGCGCTCCGCGTATGCGGAGGCACGGTCCCGCCTGCGGTCCTTCGGTTCACGCCGCAACATCGGGCAGCTGGAGCGCAGGTGGTCAGACATGCAACGGCGAACGCCCCGCTTGCTGGCATGCTTTCGCATGCAGATACAGGAAAGTAAGTGTTATGTATTGTGGTTTTCATGTTTGTGTTTGTGGTCAAACTGCGTGTGCATGTTTTCCTGTCTGTCCTATTTATTATTTGTCCTCATATCTGCGTGTGCATGTTTTCCTGTCTGTCCTATTTATTATTTGTCCTCATATCTGCATGGCCATGTTTTCCCTCTATTTCTGTTTTTTTCATTCTACTCCTATTTGCATGTTTTTTGTTGGTGGGTTTTTTTTTTTTTTTTGGGCCCCGGATTTGGCCAGAAACTAACCTCAATTTGTTTGACATATTTTAGGTGGACAGCCAAGACTACGCCGTCACCGTCCGGCCAGACGGCGTTCCCGCCCACTATCCCCAACCCCCAGCCAACACTCCACCCCAAATATTTCCCCTATACCCCACTCCTCCCCAGCCTTCAAAGACCCTCTCCCGGAACTGTCGGGCCTCCTTCCCCTCCGTCCCACTTCCCCCTCTCCTCCACCCACCCCTCTTCCAATTACCCCCTCCCCGGAGTCCGTCATTACCCCTCCCCGTTCTTTGGGGAATGAAGGCTCCTCCGAGGAAGAACATGGAGGGACTTCCGGAGCTCCCGTTTTGGCTCCCGGTATGTTTTTCTTTCTCATTTTTTTTAAGCACAAACTGTTTGTATGTAATCATGTGTCGTGCCTTTATTCGTGCTTTTTTGGTTTACTTTTGGTGATTTAGCAGTTTGCCTTTACCTCTTCCTGCTGATTTCAACATACACATATCACACCTGTGGGAATTTGTACATAGGCCTTGTATTTTTGGCAGCACCCCCTTTTTGTTTTGGTTTCTTTTTTTTAGGTTTTGGAGTGATTTCGTTGTGTTTTTGTTTTTTTAATGTGGATTCCCTATTGTTTTATTAATCCACACACTTTTCTCACCCACAGAGGAACAGAGGCGTCGGCAAGAGGTGGACGAATGTGTTGCCCAGATGCGCCAACATGTCATTGGCGTTCTTGTGGGCCTTGACCGGCTGTCTGGCATTCTTCGCCAGTAGTTTTTTTTGTTTATTTTCGTTTTCTAAATAAATTTTTTAGTTCTAATATACGTTCTGGCTCATTCTTTTTTTCCAAAACAAAAATAGTTTTCCCTGACATAAGTAGACTGTTCCTGCAAGGATTTCCCTTTTTTAAAAGTTAGATTGTGTTTTGTATTTGTATGTTAAACAGCCACAAGAAACACATAACAGTAACAATGTCATTTCCCTTTTTGGGTGTAGTGTCAATTAGATATTTCGACATTTTACAGGTTCCTAGTTGGTGTGCAAGCTGCTTAGGCCAATCTTCCAAATCCAAAGGTTTGGACAGGCTTCCTTTTGGTGTGGGTTGGGAACCTGAAAACATATTTCAGTTTACATCAACTGGTGTCAGTACTGGATTACCCCTTAGTCAAATGTAAGGTGTGTTAACCTGGTTACACTTGCTGTTAACGTCCAAAAAAAGGAAGACCATTTCACTCTCCAAACATTTATTCACAACATAAATGAGAAATCAAAGTGGTCACTCCCAAAAAAAAAAAACAGTGATAATCTCAAATACAACACATACAAATAAAATATTTAAATAAAAAAAACAATCAAGAACTGGTTGACGAAGGACCATGCCAACATGATTCCACAAACATGGCGTTGCGATATGGGTTCCAGAATATATGCCCAAAATCACCAGATCCAGGTTTGGTAAGGGTAGCAGGAAGTAGTGAGCGTTGGAGTGGCAAAGATTATGTGAACAAACAGAAGATGGTGAAAAAAATAAAAATAAATTAGATGTTCGCAAACAAACACAAACACATTAGGTATAAACACTGTAGTTTTGGTAAAACTTACCTAAAAAATCTGGCCACCACATCATCGCGTATGGCCCCCCCACATACTGACCTCCGACCAACCTCGGGGGGGCCATCCTCAGGTAAGGCATCCTCTGGCTGCATTGGGACACCACTCCTTATGGCGATGTTGTGAAATATCCCACACAGGACCACAATTTTCGACACCATATCCGGCAAATACATGAGCTCGCCACCAGAGCGGTGGAGGCATCTGAATCGGCCTTTTAAAAGGCCGATACAGCGCTCCACCACTTGCCTGGTGGCTGTAAGTGCGGAATTATACTCACTTTGTGGGCCTGGTGTGGGAGCCAAATAAGGAGTGAGCAGCCAGGACATGCAAGGGTATCCACTGTCTCCTGTGAAAAATAAGAGACAACATCAGGAACACTGTGTATCAAGCTTAACATTGTTATGTACTAAAGGTCTCCACTTACCCAGAAGCCACGCATCACCAGCTTGTAGGTTGGTTAATTTCTGCCATATCCCTGATTGCCGGATGACGAAGGAGTCATGTGCACTTCCTGGTAATTTAGCATACAGGGACAGGATCTGGAGGGAGGCATCACATACCACCATTACATTCAGGGAGTGATAGTGTTTCCTGTTTCTAAATATTGCCTCCAGCCGTGCTGGAGGCTGAAGTGGTATGTGAGTACCATCCACAACCCCTATGATGTGTGGGAAGCCAGCTATTTGGTAAAAATTGGCCTTGGCCACACTAAGGGCACCCATATCCAAAGGCATTTTAATAAAATGATGGAGGTGCTTGAAAAGTGCCTCCATCACTGCCCTCAGGATCCGGGAAAAGGAGGATTGGGAGATGCCCGCCACAATTCCCACCGTTGTTTGAAACGATCCTGAGGCACAGAAATGTAACACCGCCATAAATTGCGTCAGTGGTGGTATTGCTGTTGGACTGTCAATTTGCCGCTCAAGATCACTTTCTATTAATGAGAGAGTGTCTATGATGATTTTGGGAGGTAGACGGTAGCGTCTTAAAACCTCATCATCGGGCATTCCAAAAAGGGTGACACGTGTTCGAAATATCTGGGGCCTTGCATGCCTACGATGCCTACGCCTGGGACGAGATTGAGGTTGGTCGGCTTCCGGGAGCAGGGCCAGAACAATTCGACCCAGATCTACCTGAAATTCAAAGTTTACAATGTAAGGCTTTTGAGCCACCCCAAAAGTAACATAAAACAACTTAGCTTTATGATACCATCCATAGCTGCTTACATGCCGGGGTATTGTCATGATACGTCAAAACTGTAAACAAGCCAAAAATTATACATCAAAAATTTACAGGGTGAATTTATGTTTGTCAAATTGGTGCAAGCCAAAACATAAAATAGGCGAAACACACATTTGGGCATCGATCAAAACGACATTGCACACCGTACGTCAAATAGGGATCAAATGTAAGCCAAAAATGGAAAAGGGAAAACAAAAACTCGTTTACATGATGAATAAGCATCCCAAAATGCGCAAATTAGTTCGCAAATGCAAGTCACTAGACCAACAGTGAAAAATGCGCTAATTAGTTCGCAAATGCAAGAAAAATAATGGACTTACCAAGAGCTAATATAAAAGATTTCCCTCAAAAAGGTCTTTGGGTCCGCAAGCCAAAAAAATCTAAAAGAGATGAAATTAGTGTTAAGCTGAAAATATTAAATTAAAAACAAGAAGTAGACACCAATTGGCCACAAGTTAGACTTCACCAAACTTACCAAATCAGGAAACGAGGCCCAAAAAAAACAACAAAAATGCGAACGGATAAAAAAATAAACTGTAGCAAACCCAAAAAATGCCAAAATCCGCCAAATCCTCCAACCGTAAACCACAAACTCCAACCAACTTAACCGCCAATAATCCAACAACGCAACCTCGAATCCACACACACCAAGCCATAAATAGTGTTTATTTTCCCGCACAAATTAAGGATGAATCATAGGGACGCACAATCAATGATGCGGCCGCAAACTAAGGACGCATGTATAAATACGTCACAAAATCACATAGAATTTCTGGATGATTTCATGCTGGAAGCAGAGACATGGCTTCAAACCAGGGAAACAATGGGCAAAATTCCGGCGGTAAGGCCTTCATGCATTTTGTCTCAATGATTATTTTCAAACATAATATTGTGCAAGTTGTGAAGTGGCTAAATCAGCATATTTACCCAAATAGGTGAGGACGATGACATGGAAGAGACTGCTGGCCCCAGTCAACCCGCCAAAGCTGCCAAAAAAAAAAGGCAGCCACATTTCACAAGAAAGGAGATGGAGGTTTTGATACAGAAGTGTGTGGACATCCTGCCACAGGCAGACAGGAATATGAGTCTAAGCCAGAAGGGGAGAATGTGGGAAGAGGTAGCCGTTGCTGTCAATAGGGTGGGTGATTATGTCCGTCTAGCCCGGGATGTAAAAAGACGGTAAGTAAACACTTTCCCACCCTATAAACAAGCCCCATTTTAAACAAAAGTATAATGGTTCCAATTTCATTCCACAGATGGGGCGACTTCAAATATCGTCTCAAGCAAAAACTTGCCGACAGGGCTAGGCATGCAAGGGGGACAGGTGGGGGTCCCACCCCTGTGTCATTGGAGTTGACAGACTTAGAAGAGCTGGCACAGGGGTGTGTGCAGCCTGTGGAGGTGTTTGGCGTGTCCAACATGGATACGGACATGCCAGACTTTGCGGCTCCTCATGTTGGCCCAGGTAAGTCTTGTGATGTCACCAACTCTGAAATGCTATTGTGCCAATATGTAGATTCTAATGTGACTCTTTTCTCATTTTTCCAACAGAGACACAGGCGGATGAGTCTGCTCCAGAGGGGAGCCTTGGCCGCAGAATTTCTGCTGGCTCTGCAGGGGAGGAACCAGTACATCCGGCTGAGGACCCTGCAGAAGCCAGTCCAGGGCGTGCCCCCTCACAGGCAGTGGGCCTCCTCACAGAACTCAATTTAAAATCGGATTTCCATACGGAGATTCTGCAGAGGATGGACGCCAGTCTGATACGGGTGGCTGAGGCCCTGGAGCAAAATGCTGCGGCCAACGTGACCATTGGTCAGGCCCTGGCGGAAAATACCAGGGCCAACATCCGCATCGCCGATGCCCTGGAGCAGCTCGTTCGCCAGCACATGGTGGAGCCGACCTCCCTTCCTGCCGGAACATCAGGATCCTCCACCTATGGCACAACATCAGCCAATCCTCCAAATGTGCCTAGCCCTGTGCCTAGTCCAGAGGCCACAACATCTGCCTCTGGACAGGCCAGCCCGATGGCATCCCGGACCCGGTCTGGCGCCCACCCTCCCCCATCCAAACGGGCGAAAAAACGGTGACAGCAATGGCGACTTTTCCCACACTCCTTCTGTGCTTGGCTCATATTCCTTTCTGGTCAAAACTTCCCTCTCCTTTCTTGTGAAATGTTTTTAATTTATTTTTGTACGTTTATGTTAGCAGTTATTGATTATTTATTTTTGTGAAAAAGTATCTTTGCCAGAAAAAAAGGCAACAAAATATTATGCCAATTGGTTTGTGTTTAAACAATAAATTTATGATAAAAATCTGACATTGTATTGTGACATTATTGTACAAATGGGTTACATTTAATCCTGGCCCTAAAGGCAAAAACTGACCAAAAAAACAATTTCATTTTTTTTAAAAAAAGGCCTCTTGAAGGAACGTTTAAAAATTCACCTAACGATGCAAATTCCACAGTTAAAAAAAAAAGGGGAGCTAATTAAAACATGATGACATTATTGTCACAATAGGCCATAAACAACAAAATGAGGCCAAAATAAAACCCAAAAAATGTACGCAAATTGATTGTGTAATCCTGACATTAGCAGGTATGATTTCCACCTGCGTACGCTTTTGTGCTATCCCAATAAACTGCTTTCCAAGCACATACCAAGCCGGTTTTCAATACAACACTAATTGCTTTTGTGACCACCCGCGATTAATCGCTGCAACATCGTGGAGTCCCGGGACGGAGGAGAAGGCCATCGCCAATGTGGTCGAGTAATCCAGACCCTAAGCTGTGCGAGCATTTTGAAGGGAAAGAGGATGTTCCAGTGACGTATGAGACGGTCCGAACACATTTGACGTTCGCATCTGCTAATGTATGTACGCCCCAAAAACGCCTTGCCACGCCTGCGTTTTTCCATCTCCACCCCCGTGAACACCCAAAAACGCCCTGTTCTGTCAATCACATTTGACATGTCACTTCCTGTACGCTATTTTAGGAACGAGATAAAAAAAGCTCGCAATCTGCCGTACGCACATGCGCAGTGTAACACTGACGCATGCGCGGTTAGTCAACATCGGAAAGCAACGAGCGTACTGTTGTTAACGTGCGGCTCTGAATGAGGGCCTATGACCCCTAATGATCTCATGGAGGGGTATAAATAGACAGATACCCCTACTGATCAGTATCCCCATGAAGACGTCCCTAGACGAAACGCGTTGGGAGTAGCAGTCTCTTACCCCCATGAACTTTGATTCCTTTCATCCAGATAAGCTAACACCCTCCTCTTATTTATATTTTATTTTTTATCCTATGTATACTCATTATGTACGCATTTATTTGTTTTTATCTATTATCTATAGAATTTTATATATATATATATATATATATATATATATATATATACACATTTTGACACATTTGATTGTTGCTCTTTACTCTTTTACTCACTGTATTATCAATTATGTTTCATATGTTTTACTAGCTTGTAAGTTATCTTATGTACTAGCAGTTTTAGCAAACTATAGTCGCCCATGTGTCAGTCACATTATTTATTCAAAAATATTTTTAAAAATACTTTTTAAATTAAAAAACAAAAACAACAATTTCTGAGCATTTTTAGGTGAAAAATAAATTGTCAGTTAAGTGGTTAATAACAGTAGGGGCTTCTTAATTACACACATTATCAGTGTAGCCATGATAAAGTGTTTCTACTGTAACATCTGATCTCCACTAATCCAGAATTGTTTTAAATTAGTTTCTTTGCTGGACTTTAACAAGATGTTGCTGACCACTAATGAGACAGCAGCAATGCAGAGTCTAGTAGCAGGCCATGGTCAGGGTGGGCAGATGCATAGCTGAATTCAGGAAGCAAACAAGGCAATGTTAAAGCTGTTCTACTTAACAGTAACAGAGTGGTTTAATCCTCAGGATTACATAATCAGTCTCCACAAAGGACTGTAATTATTCTCTGCATCTGCTTGCTCTCAGCCGGAGGCTTTTACCATATGGAAAATAAGACACAGGTGCATCACATTGAATGTCACAACTTTTTAAATGACAGAAAATTAAATGGTAGCACTAACATTCCATGGTTGCCTATAGGGTTGTTGCTAGATCCAAATTGGAGAAAGGACCTCTGATGTCACAACCATGTGACAGCTGCAGCAGGGCCAGACCGCTATCAGTGTTACTATCCACATGGGCATAGAGGTGGAGTACAAACCTGTGGCGCTTTGCGCACCACCGTGTCCGAAGCATGATGAGCGAAGCGAGCCCGCAAGGGGCCACTTTTGGCCCCATTCTGAACTTTGCCCCTCCCCCTTTTGCCGCATGTCACGTAGCTGTGACATCAGGCAAGGTTAGCAAAGGGCAGCACTTCGTTCTAGACCTAACCTTGCCTATAAGGACACATTCCTGGGAAGAATTTATTCCTGGCAATCTAATATGTGGAAAAGGAAAATGTTCATAGACAGCACCCTACCCTCCAACATGACCCCTTCCATCAGGTACAAAATGCTCTGCTCCTGGACTTCCCACCTAATTTATGATTGCAGTCACCTGTGTTGAATTGATGAGAAAGGTGTATCTTCAACACAGGTAGCTGCAATCATAAATTAAGTCCAGGAGCAGAGCATTTTGTACCTAATGGAATGGGTCGTGTTGGAGGGTCTGCAGCACTCACTCCAATAACTGACACTTGGGGGTAAATTTACTAAAGTTCGATTTGGTATTTGATTTTATGAATCTATAAAATCGACTGAAATCGAATTTAAAATGAACTGCAAGATCCTTTAACAAATCCCTCATTTATTAATATTCGATTTTGCATTTGATTTTGAAATCGAATTCGACTTTGGTCGATTTTTAAAAGGGATTTTGTGTTCAGTTTATGAAATCCCTTCATATCGAACCTCAAATATCCATTAAAATCGAAAGCAAAATAGAATGCAAAATTAAACTTCCTCATTACTTCCTATTGAGCCAAATGTATCACATGCATACTAATTAAAAGGGGAAAAAATTGGAAACGCTTGTGCACACTCTAGAAAAGGGAAAGTGATTCATAATTTCTTCATAAATATAATATGCTCATCTTATATGTATATATATATATATATATATATATATATATATACACACACATGTTTATATATGGGGGGGGCTGTATGCTATGGGGCTCTGTATTCATACAGCCAGACAGCAGCACATACTTTTGAGAACTTTTATAGGCATCACAATCAATTTCCAGCCAACAGAATTGTGTTTAGAAGCTCAAATCAATTGTCTCTCCTTATTCTATTTATTTGGGGATTTGAAGTTCGAGTTTGAGTTCAATTTACGTTCGATTTGCAATCGAATGTTAGTAAATGAAAGAATCCTATATTAGACTATTGGAAAACATAGATGTTTTGCCTATATTCAATTATGATTGAAATTCACTTTTCTGTTCGATTTGACATTCGATTTTGGCTTTAGTAAATCTCCAGTATCAAAATCGAATGGAAATCAAACCAAAATCGAATGGCAAATCGAACAGAATCCAAAATCGATCTTTAATAAATATACCCCCTGGAGATCACACCACATGGGATCAGCATGAATAATCACAATCAACTAAGAAAAAGGAAAGAGGCAGTGGTACCCTTATAGTGCTAAACCTCAAGTGATGAGAACAGTAGGCAAGTATCTGAGTTACCACTGGAGGTATACAATGCTTTTGGCGGGACAGTCCCGATACTCAGTCAGGGACTGTCTCACTGTCCCACCCGTGCGACGCAGTGTCCTGGTATGGGGGGAGCTTGGAAGAGAGCACTCTCACCACTGCTCTGCATAGCAGAGTAGCGTATGAATACATGAATTTCTGCAGTGCGAGGGGAGAGCCTGGGGGCAGTCCAGCACTGCTTTGGCGTGCAGTAGTCCCGAGGTATGTAATGGTTATTATTATCCTTTATTTGTAGGGCGCCACAAGGGGTCTGCAGCGCCATACACATTGCACACAAAAGTACAGTGCAAGTCATATAAATGTCCTGACACAATTTACTCTATATGCGGATCACAGGGACAGTTGCATTTAGGTTATGTACAATCATTTTTATGATACTGCTGCACAGCAATCCCTATTGAGCACAAAACTATTTAATCCCATTCCTGCCAAGATCTAGCTGGCTCATTGTGGCGTGTCATTAGGCCCTGTTCCAGGCTCCACCTGTTTTACTAGTTTTGTGCTCATGACCACCATTGCGATGTGATCCTTGCCTGTTGTTTTTGCTTTGTGTGTTCAGAGTCAGACACACAGGCATCTTTATTAGAGACAGAAAGTAGAACGTCCAATCACACGCACAGGAAACTGACATAAAAACGTCTCTGTTAAATATAATGAACGTTGCAGCTCATAGCTGAGGTGTATTGATCTGTCGCACCAAGTAGAATAAGTATGAGTATGCCAGAAAAATGCATCATGGGAAAAGAACAGTGTTGTGTTTGAACATGATGCTCTTAAACTAATGAATAAATTAAGAAGCACATCTCAGGGGCAAACATAGGAGGGGAGATTTAAAAATTTGGAACAAAACAAAAAGAAAAAAACATAAGCGGCAATTAGCTGTCAACTAACACTTTTCCTTATTTTTTTACAAAGTTAGTCAGATTGTTTTACTGTAAATAACCAGCCCAGTTCATCATCCTGGAGGTATGTGCTGGCTGTGACTTCAGGGTGACTGGACAACATTTTACAACAGAGTTTATCAGACTGAGGGCCTGATTCAGAGCCGGACGCTATTTGCGGACGGTCGTTCCTAAAAAGGGGCCGGCTGTTTACATTGAGCGCTCGCTCATTGCGGTTTGTTGACGCCTCTATGTCTGAGCGAGCGAATGAAAAATGCACTCGCTATTTTGTAAAGACGCCCCTTTGCCGTTCGCATCACACGTCATCTCCGGTATTTATTTGATTAATCGGGTACATCGAAAGGCATCTGAACTGCTCGCAGTGCTTGTGGTAGGTTTTTCCTACCGCAATCACTGCGAGCAGTTCAGGATAAAAGACAACCAAGTGACGTGGTCGATGACGCTCCTTTACTAATTATGCACTCCCATGAAACGCCCTTTTTACCATTAGGCACGCCTGCATTCGGATCTCCACTCCCACGTTTTCAAGCACCTTCCCCTGTTACCACCCACAAACGGTACATTCTGTCAATCAAATTAGCAGCCCCTCTGTTTTGCGAGCACTCGATTTCCGACTGCAATGATTGGTTTACGCATGCGCATTACGACTAGGGGTGAGCGGGTTCGGATTTCTGAAATCCGAACCCCCCCGAGCCCCCCCGATCCGAGTCCAATCCGAGTCAGGCTCGACTTTTCCCGCCTGACTCGGATCTGAAATCGAGGCAAAACGTCATCATCCCGCCTTCCGAGTCTCGCGGGTTTTGGATCCTATATAAGGTACCCGCGTCGGCGCCATTTTCTCACTCGGCTGTGGACAGTGAAGAGGGAGGGTGGGAGTTAGGGCTGTGTAGTGTAGTGTAGTGTAGTGCTGCTGTTGTCCACTACTTCAAAGTCCATAGGGGCTGGCTGTGTTGTGCTGTGCTGCTGTTGTTAATAGGGGCTGTGTCCACTACTTCAAAGTCCATAGGGGCTGGCTGGACTGTGTTGTGCAGTCAGTTCTCCATAGGGGCTGTGTCCACTCCAAAGTCCTGTGCAGTGTCCCAGTCCTAAAGGGGTGCTGTAGTGTTGTCCAGGGGGTGCTCTGTCCATCAGGGGTGCTCCCCCCAAGTGCTAAAAAAATAAAATATTTTCTGTGTTTGTGAATTGTGTGCGCAGTAACCGCACGTGCATCAACAAAGTAGTGCCAAGCGTGCGCCTGTGTCATAAGTAAAGGGCCGGCTGGCTTGACCGTTAAAGGGTGCTGTAACCCCAGAAAAGTACACTCCAATCCAAACAAAAAAAAAATTATTTTCTGTGTTTGTGAATTGTGTGCGCAGTAGCCGCACGTGCATCAACAAAGTAGTGCCAAGCGTGCGCCTGTGTCATAAGTAAAGGGCCGGCTGGCTTGACCGTTAAGGGTGCTGTAACCCCCGAAAGTACACTCCAGTCCAAAGCAAAAAAAAAATTATTTTCTGTGTTTGTGAATTGTGTGCGCAGTAGCCGCACGTGCATCAACAAAGTAGTGCCAAGCGTGCGCCTGTGTCATAAGTAAAGGGCCGGCTGGCTTGACCGTTAAAGGGTGCTGTAACCCCCAAAGTACACTCCAGTCCAAACCAAAAAAAAAATTATTTTCTGTGTTTGTGAATTGTGTGCGCAGTAGCCGCACGTGCATCAACAAAGTAGTGCCAAGCGTGCGCCTGTGTCATAAGTAAAGGGCCGGCTGGCTTGACCGTTAAAGGGTGCTGTAACCCCCGAAAGTACACTCCAGTCCAAACCAAAAAAAAAATTATTTTCTGTGTTTGTGAATTGTGTGCGCAGTAGCCGCACGTGCATCAACAAAGTAGTGCCAAGCGTGCGCCTGTGTCATAAGTAAAGGGCCGGCTGGCTTGACCGTTAAGGGTGCTGTAACCCCCGAAAGTACACTCCAGTCCAAACCAAAAAAAAAATTATTTTCTGTGTTTGTGAATTGTGTGCGCAGTAGCCGCACATGCATCAACAAAGTAGTGCCAAGCGTGCGTCTGTGTCATAAGTAAAGGGCCGGCTGGCTTGACCGTTAAAGGGTGCTGTAACCCCCGAAAGTACACTCCAGTCCAAACCAAAAAAAAATAATTTTCTGTGTTTGTGAATTGTGTGCGCAGTAGCCGCACGTGCATCAACAAAGTAGTACCAAGCGTGCGCCTGTGTCATAAGTAAAGGACCGGCTGGCTTGACCGTTAAAGGGTGCTGTAACCCCCGAAAGTACACTCCAGTCCAAACCAAAAAAAAAATTATTTTCTGTGTTTGTGAATTGTGTGCGCAGTAGCCGCACGTGCATCAACAAAGTAGTGCCAAGCGTGCGCCTGTGTCATAAGTAAAGGGCCGGCTGGCTTGACCGTTAAGGGTGCTGTAACCCCCGAAAGTACACTCCAGTCCAAACCAAAAAAAAAAATATTTTCTGTGTTTGTGAATTGTGTGCGCAGTAGCCGCACATGCATCAACAAAGTAGTGCCAAGCGTGCGCCTGTGTCATAAGTAAAGGGCCGGCTGGCTTGACCATTAAAGGGTGCTGTAACCCCCGAAAGTACACTCCAGTCCAAACCAAAAAAAAATTATTTTCTGTGTTTGTGAATTGTGTGCGCAGTAGCCGCACGTGCATCAACAAAGTAGTGCCAAGCGTGCGCCTGTGTCATAAGTAAAGGACCAGCTGGCTTGACCGTTAAAGGGTGCTGAAACCCCCGAAAGTACACTCCAGTCCAAACCAAAAAAAAAATTATTTTCTGTGTTTGTGAATTGTGTGCGCAGTAGCCGCACGTGCATCAACAAAGTAGTGCCAAGCGTGCGCCTGTGTCATAAGTAAAGGGCCGGCTGGCTTGACCGTTAAAGGGTGCTGTAACCCCCGAAAGTACACTCCAGTCCAAACCAAAAAAAAAATTATTTTCTGTGTTTGTGAATTGTGTGCGCAGTAGCCGCACGTGCATCAACAAAGTAGTGCCAAGCGTGCGCCTGTGTCATAAGTAAAGGGCCGGCTGGCTTGATCGTTAAGGGTGCTGTAACCCCCGAAAGTACACTCCAGTCCAAACCAAAAAAAAAATTATTTTCTATGTTTGTGAATTGTGTGCGCAGTAGCCGCACGTGCATCAACAAAGTAGTGCCAAGCGTGCGCCTGTGTCATAAGTAAAGGGCCGGCTGGCTTGACTGTTAAAGGGTTCTGTAACCCCCAAAGTACACTCCAAAACAACAAAAAATATATATTTTCTGTGTTTGTGACTTGTGTGCACTGTGGCTGCACGTGCATCAACAAAGGAGCAGCGCCAAGCGTGCGCCTGTGTCCCATAAGTAAAGAGCCGGCTGGCTCATTTCTTAAAGGGTGGTGTAACCCACAAAGTGCACCACTCTCCATCAAAAATAAAAAAATATTTTCTGTGTTTGTGAATTGTGTGCGCAGTAGCCGCACGTGCATCAACAAAGTAGTGCCAAGCGTGCGCCTGTGTCATAAGTAAAGGACCGGCTGGCTTGACCGTTAAAGGGTGCTGTAACCCCCGAAAGTACACTCCAGTCCAAACCAAAAAAAAAATTATTTTCTGTGTTTGTGAATTGTGTGCGCAGTAGCCGCACGTGCATCAACAAAGTAGTGCCAAGCGTGCGCCTGTGTCATAAGTAAAGGGCCGGCTGGCTTGACCGTTAAGGGTGCTGAAACCCCCGAAAGTACACTCCAGTCCAAACCAAAAAAAAAAATATTTTCTGTGTTTGTGAATTGTGTGCGCAGTAGCCGCACATGCATCAACAAAGTAGTGCCAAGCGTGCGCCTGTGTCATAAGTAAAGGGCCGGCTGGCTTGACCGTTAAAGGGTGCTGTAACCCCCGAAAGTACACTCCAGTCCAAACCAAAAAAAAATTATTTTCTGTGTTTGTGAATTGTGTGCGCAGTAGCCGCACGTGCATCAACAAAGTAGTGCCAAGCGTGCGCCTGTGTCATAAGTATAGGACCAGCTGGCTTGACCGTTAAAGGGTGCTGAAACCCCCGAAAGTACACTCCAGTCCAAACCAAAAAAAAAATTATTTTCTGTGTTTGTGAATTGTGTGCGCAGTAGCCGCACGTGCATCAACAAAGTAGTGCCAAGCGTGCGCCTGTGTCATAAGTAAAGGGCCGGCTGGCTTGACCGTTAAAGGGTGCTGTAACCCCCGAAAGTACACTCCAGTCCAAACCAAAAAAAAAATTATTTTCTGTGTTTGTGAATTGTGTGCGCAGTAGCCGCTCGTGCATCAACAAAGTAGTGCCAAGCGTGCGCCTGTGTCATAAGTAAAGGGCCGGCTGGCTTGACCGTTAAGGGTGCTGTAACCCCCGAAAGTACACTCCAGTCCAAACCAAAAAAAAAATTATTTTCTGTGTTTGTGAATTGTGTGCGCAGTAGCCGCACGTGCATCAACAAAGTAGTGCCAAGCGTGCGCCTGTGTCATAAGTAAAGGGCCGGCTGACTTGACCGTTAAAGGGTGCTGTAACCCCCGAAAGTACACTCCAGTCCAAACCAAAAAAAAAATTATTTTCTGTGTTTGTGAATTGTGTGCGCAGTAGCCGCACGTGCATCAACAAAGTAGTGCCAAGCGTGCGCCTGTGTCATAAGTAAAGGGCCGGCTGGCTTGACTGTTAAAGGGTTCTGTAACCCCCAAAGTACACTCCAAAACAACAAAAAATATATATTTTCTGTGTTTGTGACTTGTGTGCACTGTGGCTGCACGTGCATCAACAAAGGAGCAGCGCCAAGCGTGCGCCTGTGTCCCATAAGTAAAGAGCCGGCTGGCTCATTTCTTAAAGGGTGGTGTAACCCACAAAGTGCACCACTCTCCATCAAAAATAAAAAAATATTTTCTGTGTTTGTGTGCGCTTTAGCCGCACGTATATATCAATATAACATAAATGGAGGACCAAACTTTCTCCGATAAAAATAAAATAGGGAAAGATCAAGAACCACTTCCTCCTAGTGCTGTTGCTGCTGCTGGGAGTTGTTCATCATCCCAGAGAGGAAGTAGGAACATCACTACTTTTACTAAACAATTGACCCTCCAACAGTCCCTAGCGATGAGGATGAAGTACGACAGCAGTCATCCTGAAGCAAAACGTATAACTGAGGCCTTGACTGCTATGTTGGTGTTAGACTTGCGTCCGGTATCTGACATTAGTGCAGTGGGATTTAGACAATTGATGGAGGTAGTGTGTCCTCGGTTCCAAATCCCGTCTAGATTCCACCAGCATCCTCAAAGCAGCAGCGACAAGCGTGCGTCTGTCTGTTAAAGGGTGGTGACACCCTCAAAGTGTGCTACACAAACAATTAAAATATTGTTCTTTTTTTTTCTGTCTTTGTGAAATGTGTGGGCTGTAGCCGCACCTGCATCCTTAAAGCAGCAGCGACAAGCGTGCGTCTGTCTGTTAAAGGGTGGTGACACCCTCAAAGTGTGCTACACAAACAATAAAAATATTCTTCTTCTTTTTTCTGTCTTTGTGAATTGTGTGGGCTGTAGCCACACCTGCATCCTTAAAGCAGCAGCGACAAGCGTGCATCTGTCTGTTAAAGGGTGGTGACACCCTCAAAGTGTGCTACACAAACAATTAAAATATTGTTCTTTTTTTTTCGGTCTTTGTGAAATGTGTGGGCTGTAGCCGCACCTGCATCCTTAAAGCAGCAGCGACAAGCGTGTGTCTGTCTGTTAAAGGGTGGTGTAACTCTCAAAGTGCTCCAAAAAATAAAAAACTACTTTTTTAATGTGTTTGTGACTTGTGTGCGATGTAGCCGCACTTGCATCCTCAAAGCAGCAGCGACAAGCGTGCGTCTGTCTGTTAAAGGGTGGTGACACCCTCAAAGTGTGCTACACAAACATTAAAAATATTCTACTTTTTTCTGTCTTTGTGTATTGTGTGGGCTATAGCCGAACCTGCATCCTTAAAGCAGCAGCGAAAAGCGTGCGTCTGTCTGTTAAAGGGTGGTGTAACTCTCAAAGTGCTCCAAAAAATAAAAAACTATTTTTTTAATGTGTTTGTGACTTGTGTGCGATGTAGCCGCACTTGCATCCTCAAAGCAGCAGCGACAAGCGTGCGTCTGTCTGTTAAAGGGTGGTGACACCCTCAAAGTGTGCTACACAAACAATAAAAATATTCTTCTTTTTTCTGTCTTTGTGAATTATGTGGGCTGTAGCCGCACCTGCATCCTTAAAGCAGCAGCGACAAGCGTGCGTCTGTCTGTTAAAGGGTGGTGACACCCTCAAAGTGTGCTACACAAACAATAAAAATATTCTTCTTCTTTTTTCTGTCTTTGTGAATTGTGTGGGCTGTAGCCGCACCTGCATCCTTAAAGCAGCAGCGACAAGCGTGCGTCTGTCTGTTAAAGGATTACATCGGTGACAGCATCCAAGTAGGCATGTCAGACAGTCCGTACCTGTACTGGCAGGAAAAAGAAGCAATTTGGAGGTCCCTGTACAAACTGGCTCTATTTTACCTGAGTTGCCCCCCCTCCAGTGTGTACTCCGAAAGAGTGTTTAGTGCAGCCGGGAACCTTGTCAGCGAAAGGCGTAGGAGGTTGCTTCCACAAAATGTGGAGATGATGTTCATAAAATGAATTATCAACTCTTCCAGGGAGACCAGCCTCCAGAACGTACAGAGGGACCTGTTGTTCCAGCAGGGACGAATTAATACTCTGTGAGGATGAGGATGTACACACTGAAGAGGGTGAGGAATCGGTGGATGAAGAGGATGAGGATGACATCTTGCCTCCGTAGAGCCAGTTTGTGCAGGGACAGATTAATTGCCAGCTTGTTTTGTGGGGGCCCATACGAACCAATCATTTCAGCCACAGTTGTGTGGCAGACCCTGGCGCTGAAATGATTGGTTTGTTAAAGTGTGCATGTCCTGTTTATACAACATAAGGGTGGGTGGGAGGGCCCAAGGACAATTCCATCTTGCACCTCTTTTTTTTCTTTGCATTATGTACAGTTTGGGGCCTAGTTTTTCAAACTGCCATCCTGTCTGCCACTGCAGTATCACGCCTAGATGGGTCACGTGTTTGTGCCGTCCACTCGTGTCGCTTAGCATAGTCATCCAGCTACCTCGGTGCAACCTTTTGGACATAAAAACACTATTGTGAGGTGTGAGGTGTTCAGAATAGACTGGAAATGAGTGGAAATTAAGGTTATTGAGGTTAATAATAGCATAGGAGCAGAAAAACCTACAAATTCTGTGATTTTAGCTGTTTTTATGCTTTTTTTCAAAAAAATACAGATCCAAAACACAAAACCCAGAACCCAAAACACGGAAGGGTGGTTTTGGCAAAACCAATCCAGATCCAAAACACGAAGAAAGATCCAGATCCAAAACCAAAACACAAAACACGAAAAGTGGCCGGTGCACACCCCTAATTACGACCCATACACATGCGCAGTTGTGCGAACATCGCTCACAGCGAACGAGCGGCCGCTTACGAGCGGCTCTGAATCAGGCCCTGACATCAGTCCCTCCTCATCTCATGTCCCAGCATGCCATAACAGCCACTAACATGGCATGCTGGGACACAGCAGCAGTCCTCACAGTTTGGAAAATGGCTTTCTAAATACATTAAAAAATAACTCCACCTGCAATAATGAAACAAATCAATAGATTATGTAGATTAGGTATTTTTTACCAGCTAAAGTAAGAGATTCTACCTGGTACCTGCTGCTGCATTAAAGATCCCATAGGAAGAAGACAGATTAACTGGAATTTGCTGTTGGAGCACCCGCAGGAGACAGGTCTATCATTCCCCCCAACTGTCCTGCTTTTGGCGGGACAGTTCCGCCTTCCCACCCGCAGGCTTCATTGTCGCGCATAGAAACAGACAAATCTCAGGTGCACAACTCCAAATTATTAATAATATATATAAATGCAAAAAAAATTTGCAATCAATAGAGGTTTTTAGCATAATCATGGCCAAGGTTATGGGCCTACCCACCATATCTAGGTAACCTCTTTCGGGTAGGTCCCTAACATACTAAGGTTCAAATCCAGAGCGCAGGACCCCCCAAAACCAGCCCAGCTAAGCCGCCCCAGGGCACCACCATAGTAAGAAAAGTGCAGTGAAAAGAGATAGTTAGGAGCAGCTACTGCTGCATATAAAGAATGAAAATAAAAGTGAGGTACATATATATTAGACACACAGTGAAGGGTTAAAATGTGTTATAAAGGAAAATGTGTTATAATGCAGTGCCCTGAGACAGACCAACGAACGCAATCCAGGGGGACCCATGCCCCAAAAATGAACCAAAATTGCACTACAGTATAGAACTTGTAGGACTTACCTAGAATTGTGCCTAATACCAGTGTGCATATACATTACCATACTCCATGCTTTTAAACCAATAAGGAAGGGTGCTAGTCCAGAATGAGGGCGTCTCCTTTCCCTCAGGTGTGCAATAAAGCACATTAAATGGAGTATATGGAAAAGATTTCTGGACTGCACAACCTGACTATATATGTAATGGTAGGTGCTACCTGATGAGACTAATTGCATGCACAGAAACAGACAAATCTCAGGTGCACAACTCCAAATTATTAATAATATATATAAATGCAATAAAATTTTGCAATCAATAGAGGTTTTTAGCATAATCATGGCCAAGGTTATGGGCCTACCCACCATATCCAGATAACCTCTTTTGGGTAGGTCCCTAACATACTAAGGTTCAAATCCAGAGCGCAGGACCCCCCAAAACCGGCCCAGCTAAGCCGCCCCTGGGCACCACCATAGTAAGAAAAGTGCAGTGAAAAGAGATAGTTAGGAGTAGCTACTGCTGCATATAAAGAATGAAAATAAAAAGTGAGGTATACATTACACAATACTACCGCGCGGACATTGTTAATTGGCGATTGGCTATGTGTGTCAGACAGGCCCTTTATACCATCAACTACTTGTAAAATATGCAGTAGATATTAGGGGATGATTTATCTATTATTATTTTTGGGATATCCTCCAAAAAAAAAACCTGTTTTCGGTGACTGTCTGCGGATAATAAAAAACCCTTTAATGTATGTAGCCTGGTCGCTCACAAAAGCAAAGATTTCTATGGGGGCTGCTTTTTAGCCAAATTTACCAAGCTCGCTTGGCCCTGGTAACTAACACCATGAAGATGGAGTTAGCACGTTGTAGCCTATGGTTTGCATTTTGCAAAAAAGTACTGGGACCCAGCACTCACCACTAGCACATACTGTACGTGGCCAGCAGACTATATATTTACAGTAGTGCGCCCTGCTCCCAAAGACGTAGTGAAGAGATCGCTGTCCCTTTTAGTGTATTTTACTTAATGTCAATCATAATTTATAATTGCCGCAAATAGCAGTGATAAGAAATTCTGATTATCGGGACTAGGGGCCCGATTCAGACCCACTCGCTAGGATGCGTTCGCTCGTAGCTGCCGATGTTTTGCAATGGGCGCATGCGTATGCATCAGAGTGCGCGTGCGCGAACTAGTCCATGTGATCAGGAAGCAGTCACTTGCTGCGCATAGATAGCCCAGCTGAATGAGTGACAGAACAAGCCATTTTTGGGTGGTGACAGGGGTTGGTCGATGAAACCGGGGGAGTGGTGGTGCGAACGCAGGCATGCCTGTGCCTCTTATTGCCATTTCAAAGGCGTGCATAATTAAGGCGGAGCGTCATAGTACACGTCACATGGCTAAATTTTATACTGAAGCACTCGCATTGCTTGCGGTAGGGTATGGTCAACCACAACTGTTCGCTTCCGATGGTACCGATGGTTGCATACACTTCCTGGAGATGACGTGCATAAGTGGGAGTCTTAAGACAGGCTATTGGGCCTCTTAATACACACCGCGATCGCTAATGCCTTGGCGTGTGATACCCTGCCTTGCTGTGATTTGCATACGCAGGCTGCGTGCGAACGCATTTAGCGAGCAGGTCTGAATCGAGCCCTAAGACCCAAAAATTTATAAATATTAAAAAATATACTCCTAGGTCTACAATGCAATAAAGGCACCCAGGCCTACGGCACTGTAGGAAGGGTTTGGTAGCAGTACTTTGGGACTGGACACTAGACCCAATGTCTGTTATCTTGGCAAAAATGCTGTATTTTCCTGCCCAAACTAGGTGCCCATTAAATCATTAAATCCTCCCTGGTCCTCCTTGCAAGTAGAACAGCTTTAGCGTGTGCTTATTAAAGGAAGGCTATGTTGATTGTTTTCTGTAGCCAGAGCCTGCTCGGAGTCTGTTATAGCGGAGCAGCGACACAGGTGCACCTCCCGATGAGGGGAAAGCAGTACGTCCATCATGACCTGGGACCAATCTGGTGGGCTGGGCTCTTCCAGACGACTCGGACTTGAGCCGGGCATGACCCAATAGACAGTGATGTGACGGCGTGACATCATATGTCACATACCCGCTCCCCATCCCATCGTGCACAGCTGTGCAGCACTGCGGTGACTCACTGAGGCAGGTGGCTGCAGGCAGGAGCAGCGCCGCAGCTGAGGGAGGGACCAAACCACTAGTCTAAAGACACTCACTGGTCTAAAGACTGGAGTGGAGCTCCTCCTGCAATTACTGTGACAGCCCAAGTGAGGGCTCTGTTTACCATCATTCTCACTTGTAGCTTCCTCTTCTTTTATCCCCAGAATCCCTGTGAGGGCAATCATTGAATCTCTGTGGGTAATAATGGTTATTACTGTCCCAAAGAAAAATATATTGTTTATTTATAAAACCAAAAACCATCCCGACCGCTGGGAGCCCGTGCACCGTGGTTGGTTCTCTTCACAGGTTGGTTGTCCGGATTTCAATATCATTGGTATTACTGTAAAAATTTCTTTATATAATGCATAATCTTGTTGTTTTATTTGTTGTAATTTAGTTGATACTAAAGTCTGTCACTGAGGTTCTGACTTGTCTGTCTGTCTGTCTGTCTGAACACAGGGCCTGATACAGAGGCGCTCGCAAAAGGCGAGCGCTCGCTCTGAATCAGGGCAGGCGCTGTTTTTTTTAGGAGCGGCCTCCAGGCCGCTCACATTGCTGTGGGTGACCACCCACAGCTATAGCGAGCAGCCATGATGATGGTCGCGATGGTCAAGACCATCGCGACCATCGGGCTTGCGACCATCGGGCTTGCGACGAGACCCTTGTGGTAGGGTCTCGTGGCCCGCAATCCCCAGAGAGCTTCTCTCCTGGGAACGCCTCTGTTTGTGAAGCCACCCCCCAGCCACGCCTACAAAACGGGGCGAGCTGTCAATCAACATCGACAGCCGCTCCTTTTGTAGTGAGTCCCGGAGCAAGCGCTTTTTGCGCTCGCTCCGGGGTTCGCACACGCGCAGTGTACACGCCGCACATGCGCACTGGGCCACCATCGACCCGCTTGCGAGCACAATGCGCTTGCAAGTGGGTCTGAATCAGGCCCACAGCCCAACTGCCAGCCCCTATTGAGGATCATCTTCCTACATAGTTTTTATTTTGGCTTCGGCCCCTGGGAACGGCATGAAGGTGGAATTTGTCAAATAACGATATTCCGTGCTACAATTACAAAGAAAGGGGTCGAGTCTTTTTGTCACTGCAGTTGTGATGCAATGCCGGGATGTTGTTTTGCTTAGGAGGTGTCCTGATTAGCCCCTAACCTGTTAGAATGAAGGGCAGAGCAAGCCCAAACCCTTTATAAGTATCTGAAGGCTGTCCCTGAACCAAGGGCCTGATTCAGACCCGCTCGGGAGCCCAAGCGGGTCGATGGCCGGGCAGTGCGCACTGCACGTGCTCGTTACAAGACGGGGCAGCTGTTGATGTTGATCGACGGCTTGCCCCGTTTTGTAGGCAGGTCAGGGGGGTGGCTGCACAAACGGAGGCGTTCCCTTAGGAACGCCTGCCGTTTGTGGGCGGCCCTACTGATGTCAGTAGTGAACTTCCTGCTCTATTACAGCAGGAAGTTCACTGGGACTTGCGATGGATGAGACCCTACCACAAGGGTCTCGCCCGCAAGACCAATGGTCGCGATAATCACGACCATCGCCAGGCCGCCCGCTAAAGCTGTGGCCTGGAGGCGGGGGTTAAAAAAACACCGGCCCGCCCTGATTCAGAGCGAGCGCTCGCAAATAGCGAGCGCCTCTGAATCAGGGCCCAAGTGCGCACAGAGGAGGTTTCCGGGCAACAGGAAATCCCCCCAACCTAAGTTCGAACTTGTATAAAGCATATTTAGAATGTATTCCACCCCACATGAACACACCTCGAAAATCATGTTCTACTTGTCTATTTTAACAAATGCCTAGCTGTGTATATTAGCAAATGTCTAATACAGGAGATATAAAAGATATCCCCTGCATTAGGCAAACTATTGCAGGGTAACAAGCTTAGCTTTTTGCCGCTTGGCCCTGTCATCTAGCGCTTTATTCAGATGTGTTAGTATACTCCTCTCTAGCATTATTGCCACAGAGGACTCTTCTGAAGACTTTTTGTAACAGACCATCTCAAATCACTTTAATCATACTTGTCTTGCTACTTTAACAGCTCTATACTCCTTTTTTGGTTATAATATACTATTGTAGTTGTGCCTTTACATCTTCCAGCACTGTTCTTCCTTTTATCTGATTTTGACCTTTGACCTGTACTGCTCCCTCATCTCACACTCATTACTACAACTGACTTTTTCCCCCCCAACTGCCTCATCTACACGATGTCTCTTTTCTTCTACTCCTCCCTCACTCAGCTGCTACTTTATTTTCTCCTCTACCACCAGTTTTCACCTCTTTCCTCCATCCATAGTCCCCTCTACATTCTCCCCCTCCTTCCCCTACTCTGTCTCTCTTCATCACATATAAGTCTCTCCACTGCATCTCCCACAACTCCAGTATTATTCACTTCTCTTCCACCATGGTCCTGCTGCACCACCACTAAACCCTGCACCCTCTCTTTTCTCCAAGTTACCTGTCCTCTTCCCCTTCCACACCACACTAACCCTCCACCTGACCCACGACCTGCTGTCACCCTTCCTTATTCAGAAGCCAGCCACATAACCCCACACTCCTTATCCCCCTTCTCTAGATCAATATCACCTCCACACTACATCAACCCTAATAATCTCATTCTCCTCTCGCCTCTTAACTCTGTCCCTCTCTCCTGTTCCCTCTGGAAAGCCAGTTTTGTCTATAATAAACTGGTCTCCGTTCATGAGCACTTCATCTGCAATGCCTTGATTCTCCTTGCCATCACCAAACCTTGGATTTACCCCTCTGACACCACTGCTTCTGCAAAATTCCTCCATCACTTGGCTTCCTGGCTCTTAATCTTCAAATGGGCCCTCAAGACCCATTTCTTCCTCAATGCTTTCCAGCACTCATCCTAACCCACTACTCTATGCTCCTTCCTCACTATCTAGGCCATCTGTGTCACCCCTGTTTATCTGACCCTCCCCTTAGAATGTAAGCTCTCGCGAGCAGGGCCCTCTCCACTCATGTGCTTCTTCTTGCCTTACTTTTACTTTCATTTACAATGGCACCTAAAACTGCTTACTGACACCCTGCTGCTTATTTAGGTGTTATGCAGCATTGTTTATAAATCATGTACTTGTCCTGCATTGTCTGTACTGTTAATAACTGTCGTCCTGTGTGCTCATTTGTTTCTGTACTTTGTAAGGCACTGCGGAACCCTTGTGGCACCATATAAATAAAGGATAATAATAATAATAATCTACCAGTTTAACTTGATAATGGACAAATAAATTTTAAATAAGAAATAAACAGAGATAATTTTTGCTGTTGACACTGTCTAATCAGTTAAGTTCGGTACACACCTCAGCAATGCCCTGACCCAGCGATGCGACAATGTGATGTGTCGATATATATCACGTAGTCGTACACACTACACGATCCGCAGTATGACAACGCAATATATCATTATGTGCTTAATGTAACTACATTGCATCATCTATCGCATCATCCCTATTAGAGATCAGTGCACTGTCTCCACGCTCTACCATACATGCTGGGAACAAGGACCCAGAGTAGCGGGAGGCACAACCTCCGACCTGATGACGTCACCGCTGGGCTACTGCTCAAGTGCAGCTAGCGCCATGTAGATTATCACAGTACTTAGCCCCTGAGGTGAAACACCTAAATAGCACTACAGGTTGAGTCTCCCATATCCAAATATTCCGAAATACGGAATATTTTTGGCATGACTGAGAAAGTGAAAGCTTTGCTTTCTGATGGTTCAATGTACACAAACTTTGTTTAAAGCACAAATTATTAAAAATATAGTATAAAATAACCTTCAGGCTGTGTGTATAATGTCTATATATAAAACATAAATGAATTTCATGTATGTACACAAACTTTTTTTGATGCACAAAATTATTAAAAATATTGTATAAAATGACCTTCAGGCTATGTGTATAAGGTGTATATAATACATAAATGCATCCCATTCCCAAGATATTTCAGTATTTTATGCAAATATTCCAAAATAAGGAAAATTACAATATCCAAAATACCCCTGGTCCCAAGCATTTTGGATATGGGAGACTCAACCTGTACTAACCACTGCAATAGCACTATTCTGCTTAACGCTGTTACCCTGCTGTTATGAATAAACCGGCATCCTGGTTAAGGACCATCTGTGTGGCCTAATGCCGGGTACACACTAGACGATGTCGTCCGGTCGGCCAGATTGGTTGACATATTGGGCACATCGTCTAGTGTGTAATCTCAATGTCACTGACGCGTCTTGAGCGACATTGCCCGTCAGACCAGCATGCAATCGTTAAATTTTTACCTGTCATTGGTTTTACTGTAAACATCCAATAAACATCCAATAACAAACATATTAGATTGAAACAATACTAAAACAAGAACCTCACCAATTCATTATGAAATATTATGACCGTCTAATATTTACTTAAAATAAATCTTACAGGGTGTGGGAACAATTGGTATTGTCCAAATACAATATAAGAATGAAAACATTCATTTTCAGCATTAGGAACATGTCATGACATGTTTTGTGAACATAGATGTAAGTTTACATCATTTAAGCCAGTCACAGTCAAGTTAAACAGGTTAATTAACTGAAATGGAAGTTTGTACTGTAAACAATGAGCCGAATCTGTGGCCGGAAAAATATAATCTCAAAAGCTGATCTGCATACAGTTTATATAGAAAACTTTATTTATTTTATACAGTATATATATATGTTCGGGCCGTCATCAGGGGAGTGACCGAGCACTGGTAGAATGGGGGGGGGCCTGTCTGTTCCTACAGCCGTAGCTGCACAGCCGGCACTACTCCCTTGAATGAAAGGAGGAGCCCGCTGCTACCACCCGCCGCCGCCGGCTCGCACTAGGCACTACGCGGTCCCCATTAAGTAAAAGGAGGACAAAAGCACTGGTAAGGTGGTCATAGATGTGAGATATATTTGTCCCAGGTTTCTGACCTATATGTATTAAAACCCCAGGAAAGTGTCTGTGATTGCAGACTTCATAGTGTTTGGGCTTTAGTAAAAGCTGGATGTCACGGCTCGAGATATTGGAAGTGGTGGACCAGAACTGGGTTGAGATACAGAGACACCAGGACCAGGAGAGAGTTGGAATTTAGATGGTTTAATGTAATTCCTTTGCATACAGTAAAATGAGGATTAAACGTGAGATGGTAATTATAGTCCTTGGTGCAGAGATGCTCAACTGAAGACACTGTAAACTAAGATAAAAGTCTCTAAGGTTCAGGGGGTACTGTGGCGAGGAACTGTAGAATTGAATACTGTAGAATTTGAAGAAGGATACCAATACTGGAGGGTAGTTGAATATAACTCCTGGATGGAGTATGCAGAATTGGTATATGAACTTGAGTCAGACTCTGGGACGGAGTTCGCTGGATGGGATGAGCACTTGAATAGGGCTCCGGGATGGAGTGTGCTGGACTGTGAGCAGGAGTACTCCCGACTGGAGTATACAGGAACTTGAGGCAGGCAAACTGGAAAGGAAACCAGCGAAGCTCAGGAACATAGGTCTTGCTGTAGCAAAGAGTACTATTGTACTGGCAATGAGACAGAGTCAGGGAAGGGCTTTTATACCCCTGGTCGGATGATGATTGGCTGGATCAACTGGAGAGTGCTCCTGACTGGATGGATCTGGACCACCTGACTTGATCCAAAATGGCCGCGCCCATGGCCCGGAGGTCTGACACACAGAAGTGCAGGAAGTGCATGAAAGTGTGGCTGGGATACCTAGGCAACAGCGGGGATGCAGGAAACCACCTTTAGGCATAGGCCCCACTCTAGATTCCACTGTCAGGAGCGACCGGCGACTCAGCAAGGCGTGATGACATAAGCGCATGGGGAGATGCAGGGGTCTCAGCCAGAGGTCTCTAGCATGGTTTGTGAAACCGGATAAGGGTTCCTGGGGTCATGGATGGAGAGTGAGGGTGGGCTCCATCCATTAGGCCCATTTTGGGTCTTCAGGTCTATAGAATGAGAACAGGCTAATTAGTACATGCACCTGTAAGAGGCCTGAGGAAAGAGGCAGCAGACATTGGGGCCTATTCATCATACCTTAAAACTCTCTGGAGGTAATTAGGTTTAGAACTTGCATGGAGTTCTATCTAATTACCGGAGGAATTCATCATTCCTCCTCTCCATAACTATCTATTTTGAAAAGCTGTCATTTTTGCGATGACAGCTTTTCAGGAAATAGATAGTTGTCTCTATCTACACTACCTTACCGCAGCTGGAATCCGTTCTGCGCATGCGCTGTTACGTTCGTAAAGCCAGCGCATGCGCAGCACTGCCTACAGTGGCGGTAAGTATGTGTCTCCCACAACCCCCTCCACCCCCCGCTCACCTCCCCCCCGTACACACACTTACCTGCTTGCTGCAGCGTCTCCGGCTCCGGTGGTTGTGCTGTCACGTGTTCTCCCAGCAGCCCACAGTACAGTTTAGAAAGAAAAAAAAAACATTTTTTTTTCTAAACTTTATTGTGTTCTGCTGGGAGAACACGTGTCTGCAGAGCCCCAGGAGCCAGAGGACGGACCAGAGTGCCGGAGGAAGATGCCTGGTGGACCTCAACAGCTGGAAGCAGGTAAGTGTCACCTGCTATTCGCCACCTCACAGTGGCGAATAGTAACTCCATCAAATTCCGAAAATACATAATTTTCGGAATTTGATGAATAGCATAATTTCCGTATCCCCATACTAAGGTATGGGGAGTGTGGAAATTAACGCAGGGGTACTTAGCAAGGAGATATCAGTGATATCTCCTGTGCTAAGTGTGTTCATGAATACTAAAATAACGTTAAGGAAAATGTCCTTAAAAATGTTATTTTAGTGTTGATGAATAGGCCCCATTGTGATTTAATGACAGTGTTGTTTCCTGGCTGCTGTGTGTTTGGAAGTGCCCATCTACCACAGGTGATAAGATAACTTCATCTTATCACAAATAGTGGAGAATGCGGGCAATACACTGTGGGCCTGATTCACTATGGATCGCTATTCTGCTTATACGCATGCAACGTGGTTGCTAATATCAGCAGTGCTATGTAAATGTTTGCATTCGCATTGTGATCGCTGCCTGACATAAGGACGCCCACTTCCCCTTACTCACATCTGTATACTTGGCCAACATAGAGAAACAATCCGTAACATTGAGTAACATCGGACCCATACGCACAGTTAATGAAGCCCAGATCTGCTTACTTAAGCGCAAGCTGAGTCCTCAGGCAGCATCTGGTTTTGCAGTGGCTAATTAATGCACGCCCATGCAATGGCATTGAAACGCGCTGGCATGCCTGCGGTCAGCCGCCGAGTCACCACCCACATATGCAACTTCCTGTCAATCACTCTGCCGTGGGTCTGCGTATCCTCTGCCTCGATCGCAGAGTCTGACTCATGCATGCGCAGTGCAAATTAATCGACTGATTGCATGTGTATAAGCAACTGCGTTCCTTGCTGAATCAGGCCCTGAAATTGCAGCCTTAGGAAAAGTATGTTTACAATTTACAGTGACAGACACCATTTTGTTGTTGTGGACATCAACTTATATACAGTGAAAGCCAAGGCCGGACTGCCCATCTAGCAGTTCTGGCAAATGTCAGATGGGCCGGTCCGGCAAGTGCCGCCGAGGGGGGCCGATTCAGTATGAATCTATTGTGCATGCAGACGCAGCCCTTGAAACACAGTACAGCCTTATTATAAACTGGCTCTGGTCGCAAGCCAATCAGAGCTTGCAAACTAGCAGCCAATGACCTTCTGGTCCGAGGCTCTGATTGGCTTGCCACTGGCACCATATTTGAATGACAGTGGCGCTCTCTGTCATGGTTGCGTCTGCACTGGCGGCCCGGCACCTGGCCACCTGCTGATCTGGCACAGGGGGAGGAGAGACTGAGGATGCTGAGCACACAAAGAGAGAGGTAAGTGGCTGATGGCCGGGCATTGGGAGGAGGTAGGGTGGTGGCATAAAGTTACTTTGTGGGATAATGTTATAAGGGGCATTACTACAGTATGTGTGGCTTAAGGTGCATAGGGCTTTACTGTGTGGCATAATGTGTTAGAAGTAGGGCTGGCTCCAGGGCTAATAGATCCCTGTGCCGGCTGAGTGCTCTGTGCTCCTTATCGCGTGCGGACGGATTTGGAGGTGTGGCCTAATTACCATAAGTCATGCCTCCTTACGTGACGTTATCTGAGGGGCATGCCCGCATAGCATGCCTCCAAATAATGCCAGGCTGGGGGGTGCCTCACTAGCTGGGCTTCCCCCAGCCCTCTCACAGCACTGAATGGATGCCACGCGCATGTGCGCAGCATCCATTCAGACTCCAGGGTCCCGGCACCGTCGCACAGCTGCAGCAGTGGGGGTCCCCAACCTCCCGATTTGACCACCCGTGGGCCACTTAATGTGTGTGGCATAATGTGTTAGAGGGGTCACTACTACTCTGTGTCATAATGTGTGTAAGGAGTACTACTGTGTGGCATAATGTGAATGGGCTCTGTGTGGCATAATGTGAATGGGCTCTACTGTGTGGTGTAATGTGAATAAAGGGCATGACTGTGAGATATAATGTAATAAGTGACACTACTGTGTGACGTAACATAAACAAGGAACACTACTGTTTCGGTGTAATTTGTCTAAGGGACACTACTGTGCGGTGTAATGTGACTAAGGGACACTACTGTGCAGTGTAATGTGACATAGGGACACTACTGTGCAGTATTATGTGATTTACTGTGTGGTGTAATGTGACTAAGGGACACTACTGTGCGGTGTAATGTGACTAAGGGACACTACTGTGCAGTGTAATGTGACTAAGGGACACTACTGTGCAGTGTAATGTGACTAAGGGACACTACTGTGCAGTATTATGTGATCTACTGTGCAATGTAATGTGATGAAGGGGCACTACTGTGTGGCATCATTCGAATTGGGGGTACTATAGTGTGGTCACACCCCTTCCCAGCGAAAACACACCTGTTTTTTTTAGCGCACTCTCCCTGCTTCACTTATGGATCGTGGTGCCAAAATGTGTAGTTACAGCTCTGCTTTAGTGTGCACAGATGTGTCCTCCTCTGTATTCAGAACCCCTTGCCTAATAAATTCCTACAGTGAACACTATCTAATCCTAAACTAGGGCTTGGTCATTTGGAAAAATACCTCTCCTTTTCTTTGTGTGTGACCTACACCAATGAAGTTCCAGCTTTACCTAACAGAACCAACCAAATACCAAATGTCTGACTATCGCACATGTTTGAATCCCCTGCAGGATGTGTGTTGTGTGTATTTTAATATAGAGAATGAATTGTATGTTGTTCTAATATTAATTATATTTGTAAGAGCATAGACTAAAAAGTGTGAGGAGTCAGGAATAGTAAGGGGAGGAGTTTATGCCAGGAGCCAAATGCTGACGTGAGGTGGGTTTGTGTGCTTTAAATGACAGGGCCTATTTTTTTAATTTTTTTGTATGTTCAATATTTATTAACAATCACATAAACAATCAAATAGTTATTTATATGACAAATAGTGTAAAATAAATCACTTTGTGAATGCGTTTTTCAAAAATAACATTAAAATAAAAATAAAAAAATCTAGAGGGGGAAAGAGGTCCAGGGGATGTAGGAAAACACATCAAGGTAAAGAGGGTCAAGGGGGAATTGGTAAAGAGGTCGGATTGGATAACCTATTTATGTAAACTGTTAGCCACAAAATATAGTACCCAAATAAAAGAAAAAAGTAGTTTACCCATATCTGCTCGGTTAACCTGGACAAATGGCCCGGTATTCAGTAGATTCTTTATATTCCTACCAGGCAAACAACTCCTGTTGTCTATCATGGCTGGAAAGAGATAAATCCTCCATATCCATATCTATTCTATGAAACCAAACAGCTATCGGAGGGGGATGAGGGACCCTTCAATAAACCGCGATTATCGCTTTTGTTGATTTGACAAAATGTTTAAATAGAGACTTCTTTTATCTAGAAATAGGTAAGTCTATTAAGTTGAGTAACCAGGAACCAGAGTCAGTCGGTGCCCAGTCTCCAATAACCACCTTGGTTATCCGAATAATTGTATTACTGAACTCCATCTAATATGGAAGGGGGACCCTGGTGTATCTCCACAGTGCCAAAAGGAGTTTGGAAGACCCGGGAACATTTCACACAAAACACTTGTACACCTATACCATCTGGTGAGAAATTTAAAATGCATCTCAATCACGGATATACTTTGAGAAGATACTTTAGTATAAAGAAAAAATGTTTCCCACTGCCTATCAAAAATGGTGAATCCCGTTTCCCTCTGCCAGACTGTGGTAAAATTGAGAAGACAACTGTAATGAATGTCAGCTAGCGATGAACGCCAATGTGGCAATGAGTGTGGATGGAGACCTGGTGCAAAGTCGAATTTGTAGAAGCGAGATGTAAGAGGTGAAGGTGAAGAGGAAATGTATTGAAGAGTCCTGTGTTTTAGCCAACATGATAGTGTAGGAGAAATCGTCGGATGTGTCAGGAATGAGGGAGTCTGTATCAGTGGAGGAACTTGTGAGTCATGGGCCCAGGTTCAAAAATATGCTCTGGGCCCCCCTCCTCCGCCCTATTCCAAGTTCAAAGTGCAGTAGATGACAGAGGGGTCTATTTACTAAGCAGTGTTAGGAGACAGAGTGAAAAGTGATAAGGTGCCAGCCAATGATTTTTCAAACACAGCCTGTAAGATGGCAGTTAGGAGCTGATTGGCTGGCACCTTATCACTTTTCACTCTGTCTCCGTCCTAACACTGCTTAGTAAATAGACCCCAGAGAGAGGTAGAAGTTGACAGGGAGAGGCAAGAGGTAGACAAAGTGAGGCAAGAAGGTGACAAGGAGAGGGAAACAGGGAGAGATTACAGGCAGTGGGTGACAGGGAGAGGGAAGAGGCAGTGGGTGACAGGGAGAGGGTGATAGGGAGAGGTGATAGGCCATGGGTTACAGGGAGAAGCAGTGGGTTACAGAGAGAGATGACAGTCAGTGGGTGACAGGGAGAGGGAAGAGACAGTGAATGACAGGGGAGAGGGTGAGGTGACAGGGAGAAGCAGTGGGTGACAGAGAGGGGGAGAGGGTGACAGGGATAGTTGACAGGCAATGGGTGAAAGGGAGAGGGGATAGGCAGTGGGTGACAGGGAAAGTGTGATAGGTAGAGGTGACAGGCAGTAGTGACATGGAAAAGCAGTGGGTGAGAGGGAGAGGATGACAGGCAGTGGGTAACAGGGAGAGGGTGATATGGAGAGGTGACAGGCTGTGGGTGACAGTGAGAAGGAGAGGGTGACAGGCAGAGTGTGATAGGGAGAGGAGAGAGGCAGTGGGTGACAGGCAGTGGGTGACAGGGAGACGCAGTGGGTGCCCGACACATTATACCACACTGTAGTACCCCCCACATTATGCCACCTGTAGTGCCAACATTATGCCACCTCTAGAGCTCACACATTATGCTACACTGTAGACCCCACACATTCTGCCACCTGTAGTCCCCACACATTATGCCACCTCTAGTGCCCACACGTTATGCTACACTGTAGTCCACACACATTATGCCACCTGTAGTGCCTACACATTATGCTACACTGTAGTCCCCACACATTATGCCACCTATAGTGCCCACACAGTGTGCTCACAAGCAGCATCCACAGTCAGCCGGCAGAGCAGCAGTCACAGCCTCACAATGAGTCACACCCATGAGGCTGTTCTGCTGCTGGGTCAGAGGAGCATGTGATGGGCTCCTCCAATCAGAGCTCAGCACATGCTCCTCTGACCCCACTGCAGAGACTACTGGGATTTATTACCCAGTAATGCACTGCAGTGCTGAGCCTGACTGCACTGTGCTCCGCTCCCCTGCGTGTAGCTGACGTCAGGTCAACTGTCAACTGCCCGGCAAGCAGTCAGTGTGGACCCCTATATTGTTGTAGGCCCCGATGCAGTGCACCGACTGCACCGCTGGTAGTTCTTCCCCTGGTCTGTATCCCAGGAGCTATATTAATAGGGATAGATAAGAAACAATTTACAATACAGACCCATTGTTTAAAATCTGTACCTCTGGCCCTGGAGAGACAACCTGAATTCACTGCATGGTGGTTTAGCTAGCTAGATTTTAAACTCTCCCCCTCGTATAAAGGTTTGATTCCGCGAGATACAGGCCGTTTATCCTCCTGAAGTATCCCTACTTGCTGAGCTTAATATTTTTTTCCTCTTTCATTCTGCCATTATTTTTGTAATAATGTAATATGCTACTTTCCGTGCATCTTTTGTACCCCCCTTTTTCTGTCCCTCTCTCTCCCTTTGATTCACCCCCTTTGTATTGGGTGTTTTTAGTATTGTGATGGATAAGTTTAAGGAATTTAAAGTTTCTATCTTTTTCTAATATAAGATAGTATATTATCTATTGTGATTGTTTTTGTATTGGGCTTTATATGACTGTGTGGTCAAAATATTTTTGCTGGGAACTTTCAAGTTGTTTTGATATGAAAAATGTAAATAAAGAATTTATAAAAAAATAAAAAATCTGTACCTCTTGTCCATTCAACTATATGACATAGAAGAACAGCATGATAATAATGCAGAAAATTAGGGAATTGCAAACCACCTTGGTGTTTATGTCTAAAGAGGGTACTGTGTTTATCTCTCTTTATCTCTTGTTACCCCATATGAAATCCTGGACTACTTTATGGAGGTCTTTAAAAAAAGAGATGGGAATATGTATGGGTAGGGTTTGTAAAAGATAGAGGATTCTCGGTGGAATATTCATCTTAATAATATTAATGCGCCCTAACCAGGAGACTTGTAGGAGAAACCAGCGTTGAAGATCCAATCTGATGGTCCTCAATTTTAATTCAATTAAGTCTGAATTATCTCGTGTGAGAAGTACACCCAAGTATTTTATATGGGAGGTGTTGTCATACAAAAGGAAAAGCTTGCTGTAGTCCTATGACTGTGGAGTGAGGGGGTGTTTATATTTAATGCAATTGATTTGGAATAATTAATTTTAAAATCGGTTAACAAAGAAAATCTACGAAATTCAGCATAAAGACTAGGGAGAGACACAGATGGGTTAGCAACTAAAGTCAGGAAGTCATCAGCATAGAGCGCCAGTTTATAGACGTGGGAACCTACCTGTGCACTGCCAATATCTGGGTTCAGTCAAATCGCTTTTGCTAAAGCCTCCATACAACTCCAGGTCCTATTTTTAGTCCTAGTCCGGTCCTTGTGAAATCCATCGTGGTGGCATCGGCAGATGCATAGGGAACCCAGATTCTGCTTCAACCCTACACCCAAAGATAACATGGAGGACATTATTAAGGCCTTACTACAGGCTACAGTGGCTCAGCAGGTAGTCACCTGGTTACAGCAATAACTATGGAGGAAAACAGCAACAACAGCAATTGGATATTGAGGAAAATCGGAGGCAACAGCAATTGCTTATCGATGAACTCTGCAGGCAACAGCACCAAGACCGCGAGTAACAGCGCCAAAACCGTGAGGACTTAAAAGAGGTGGTGCAGCATCTAGCAGCCCTCTCCGAGGACTGCTTCCACTGATGTTCCAACCACCTCTCACTCCATCCGGGCCAGTCATTTTCTGCAAAAGATGACCCCAGAGTGATGATGTTGAAGCTTATCTTGTGAAAGAACAGCTAATAGAGAGAGAGTTGGCCTAAAGATAATTGGGCAAGCCTTGCGGCACCCTTCCTGCCAGGAAAACTGAAAAAATCCTATTATGACTTGTGTCCGGCTGATGCTAAATACTAAGAACCTGATTCAGTATGGATCACAACTGCGAATGCAATAGCGATTACGCACACAGTCTCACTGCGAAGATATGCTAATCCTCTGCGATCGCTATGCCGTCGCAGCACAACATAAGCATGCCCCCCTTACCTTTCAGACATCCGTAATACTTAGCAAGACTGCAAAACCATTGGTAACAATCGAGTACAATCACAGCCTCACGTACACTTGCACAAGCTCTGACCTTACTCAGGAATTGCTAAGCTCATCGCACACAGTGAGTACACAAGCTGTGTATGGCATCACAATGGATAATTTGTGCACATCCCTATAACAGCGTTCAAACGCACCGGCATGCCCGCATTTTGCCAACCCCCCCCACCCCCAAATAGTATTTCCTGTCAATCACTCTGCGATGGGTCTGGTAGTGACTGCAATTGCTGTCCCGATCGCAGTGGAGTGTTCATGCACTGTGATGCTTATGCATGCGCAGAACACAACAGTCGGCCGATTACGTGCGTAATCACAGTTGCGATCCTTGCTGAATCAGGCCCTAAGTTAATAAGTTAGTGATAAGTTAAAAAAAAAATTTTTTCAACTCGGTTGGGAGTCACTGTGTTTGTTCGCGCCCAACGAGTTCATAGCTGGGAATACCAAACAGAAAGCCTCCCTGCTCTCAAATGCACACCCTCATCCATTTTACCACAAAGTGGCTACAGCCAGAGTCTCTAGCAAGACTCCAGATCATGGAATGGGTCATTATGGATCCATATCTATGGTCCTTACCTACAGTTCTGCACAAGTGGGTGAGTCACACAGACCCTAAAACAGCAGACCAAATGGTAGAAGTGGTGGAAAATAATGTGGTGACTGAGGAACTATTAACTATTACTGTACCCCACCGGGCCCTAGTCCCACAACAGCGATATCCATTTACCTCTGGTAAATGAAAATACAATACAGAAAGCATCCCACACAATACAGAAAGCATCCCGGTGACTACCATACAGTACAGGAAGCATCCTAGTGACTGGCATATTGACAGAGATCATATTAATGTCCGTTATACAATACAAAGATAAATCTGGTGATCACCATACAATACTGAGTGTATACCAGCTATCAACCTACAATACAGAGAACAGTCTAATGACCACCATACAATACAGGTCCTAGTGACTGCCATGCAGTACAGAAAACATCTTAGTCACTTCCATACAATATCATCCCCTCATCGTTAATTAACCCTTTCTATAAAAAAAACATTAACTGCACCAGAACAAGCATACCAATCTCATTAAATATAATTATCTCATTTATAAACATTAACTATATTATCTCTATTCTTAATCCACCACCATATAATAAATTAATTCCATTTATGTTCAGTAACCCTTAAATACCTCTTACAGTCTTATCAAAAGACAGCGTCATATTGATTAACCCTTTCATGATGATCAGATCTTCATCTCTGAGTTGCAGCCGTACATCAAATAACTGTGGAGAAAGCAGGTCTGACCGCAGCATGTCTGGGGATAGGGTCACCGGAGAGGATGCAAGGACCATGTGTTGTAGCATTAGGCTGCATGGCCCTACAGGGGAAGGGATTAATTACTTTAACAGGTCTGTTGCAGACAGCCGAAAAGAAAGTTGTTTATTTTGACTAATCGGATGTGAAAAAAACCCACTTCAGGAAGTCTTACTGCGAAAGGTCACAATATGGACAATGCACAATTGGCCAATGGCAGTGCTCCCCCTCAAGCAGCCGGATCAAACTATTGGTTGATCAGGTACTGACCAACACAGTTACAAAAGCTACTTATGTTCATTAAAGTATATTTAAATAAACACAAACTGTAAAGAAATATGAAAATAGTGCAACACATTAAGTACAACTGTACTGTACAGAATTCGGATAACTGTGTTATGAAAAAGTATTTTATACTTAGCAGTGGCAAACTTATTACACCTGACCTAGTCATTCCTACCAGTGGTGTATCTATAATGTGTGCAGGGTTCGTGGTGCAAATAGACTACATCTAATATAATTACAGTAGGTTTGCTGGAAATGATGCTGCATCCCTGCATAGTACAAAGTACAGTCACACAGCATCTATGTCAACCAACTGTGGTACAGACATACCGTTAGTATTTTTTAAAATTAACATCTAGCGCCACCATATGCTGCAGCCCCTCCAACCGACTAACAGGCATAGGGCATACTTCCTGAAACAATCAGCTCTAACAGCGGGGGGCAGGGCCGGCGATTGACGTGACATTGAGGGAGGAGCCGGGGGCGGGCCGGCCATTGCTGTCACATTGGGGGCGGAGCCGGGGCGGGGCTGTGCAATTGCGTCATCGTGGCCCTGCCCCCTCTTCACAATGCCGTTACTTTTGCCATTGTGAAGCAGGGGGCGGGGCCACGATGATGCAATTCAGCGCGAATCGTGTCACCGCCCCCCCCCCCCCCCCCCCCCGCTGCGGGAACTTCTATTTTTTTCAGGGGGGAGTCGAGAGGGTCGCAGGTGTCACAATCCCGGCTAGTTTTTACCTTTAGAGACTTACCTCTGCCAGCTGCTCCATGGATCTGTGGTTGTAATTCCCCTGGGAGATCTGCTCTGGCTGAATCATGCTGGCTGTGAGACAACCCTGTGTGTGCAGACTCCTCACACTGATTAATCTGTGAGCATTGCTAGTCTTAATTGGAATCACAGGTGTGGTCCTGATTCTCAAGGGCTGCAGAGATGATTACTCCCTCTGCATGTTGTGCCTTGCTCCACTCTGAATGCCACTGCCAGACCACCTGTCTGTATCCACCAATCACTGCCAGACTCTAGGTATATAGATCCTCCTCTAATAGCACTCAGTGCTTGAACATCTTGTTACATCCTGTGGTGTACTACTTGTGATATAGCTGTACCTCTGTGTACCAGTATGTCCCAGGCTCCTGCTGGTTCCTAGACCAGTGTTATTCGTAAGCCTGCTGCGTTCAGCTATCCATGCTACCATCTCTCACTTTCGGCTCCCAGGCCACTCCAAGTAGCTTCCACGCTGCCAGCTTCTCCACACGGCTCCCAGGCCTCACCAAGTAGCTTCCACGCTACCATCTCTCACCTACGGCTCCCAGGCCGCACCAAGTAGCTTCCACGCTACCATCTCTCACCTACGGCTCCCAGGCCACTCCAAGTAGCTTCCACGCTGCCAGCTTCTCCACATGGCTCCCAGGCCGCACCAAGTAGCTTCCACGCTACCATCTCTCACCTACGGATCCCAGGCTGCTCCAAGTAGCTTCCACGCTGCCAGCTTCTCCACATGGCTCCCAGGCCTCACCAAGTAGCTTCCATGCTACCATCTCTCACCTACGGCTCCCAGGCCACTCCAAGTAGCTTCCACGCTGCCAGCTTCTCCACATGGCTCCCAGGCCGCACCAAGTAGCTTCCACGCTACCATCTCTCACCTACGGCTCCCAGGCTGCTCCAAGTAGCTTCCACGCTGCCAGCTTCTCCACACGGCTCCCAGGCCTCACCAAGTAGCTTCCACGCTACCATCTCTCACCTACGGCTCCCAGGCCGCTCCAAGTAGCTTCCACGCTGCCAGCTTCTTCACACTGCTCCCAGGCCGCACCAAGTAGCTTCCACGCTACCATGTCTCACCTACGGCTCCCAGGCCGCTCCAAGTAGCTTCCACGCTGCCAGCTTCTTCACACTGCTCCCAGGCCGCACAAAGTAGCTTCCACGCTACCATCTCTCACCTACGGCTCCCAGGCCACTCCAAGTAGCTTCCACGCTGCTATCTCTCACCTACGGATCCCAGGCTGCTCCAAGTAGCTTCCACGCTGCCAGCTAATCCACACGGCTCCCAGGCCTCACCAAGTAGCTTCCACGCTACCATCTCTCACCTACGACTCCCAGGCCGCTCCAAGTAGCTTCCACGCTGCCAGCTTCTTCACACTGCTCCCAGGCCGCACAAAGTAGCTTCCACGCTACCATCTCTCACCTACGGCTCCCAGGCCACTCCAAGTAGCTTCCACGCTGCCATCTCTCACCTACGGCTCCCAGGCTGCTCCAAGTAGCTTCCACGCTGCCAGCTTCTCCACACGGCTCCCAGGCCTCACCAAGTAGCTTCCACGCTACCATCTCTCACCTACGACTCCCAGGCCGCTCCAAGTAGCTTCCACGCTGCCAGCTTCTTCACACTGCTCCCAGGCCGCACCAAGTAGCTTCCACGCTACCATCTCTCACCTACGGCTCCCAGGCCGCTTCAAGTAGCTTCCACGCTGCCAGCTTCTCCACACGGCTATCCTGCCTCTCCACGTAGCCACCCAGCTACCAGTGTCTACCCACGGCTATCCAGTCGCTTCACCTAGCCACCCAGCTACCAGCATCTACCCACGGCTATCCAGCTGCTCCACGTAGCCACCCAGCTACCATCGTCTACCCATGGCTATCCAGCCGCTCCACATAGCCACCCAGCTGCCAGCGTCTACCCACGGCTATCCAGCCACTCCATGTAGTCGCCCAGCTACCAGCGTCTACCCACGGCTATCCAGCTGCTCCACGTAGCCACCCAGCTACCAGCGTCTACCCACGGCTATCCAGCCGCTCCACATAGCCACCCAGCTACCAGCGTCTACCCACGGCTATCCAGCCGCTCCACGTAGCTACCCAGCTACCAGCGTCTACCCACGGCTTCCCAAGCCACAACAAGTAGCTTCCATGCTACCACCCGTCTGCAAGCTCATCTGCTGGTACCCCGACCAGCTCAGTCAGCCTACCTGCCGGTCCCAGTCCGGTCCCTCCAAGTTCCTTCTGGTCTCATTCCAACATCTCAAGTTTCCAGTTCCAGTCACTCATCACCAAAGGCAGTTCTCACTGCTACCCACTTCTTACATTAAAAGAGCTATTCATGTTACCCATGGTTCCAGTCCAGCCGGCCTCCAGTGATTCCAGTTCATCACCTGATACAGATAATTCACTAGCACCAACTGTGACAGCAGACTTGCCTGCCTTTACGGGGGGCCGGGAGCGGCACCCGAAAATCGGGAGGCTCCCGGCCAAATCGGGAGGGTAGGTAAGCCTGGCATAGGGGCTGATACACCATTGCACGTATGTGCATTGCTGATCGCAGATTCCAGATAATCGAGAATCTGTGTGTGAGCAGGACCCGTTCTGTGAATGTGCAGAATGGGTCCTGTGTGATTGCATGCAGCTCCTTCTATGCCTCTGCCTGACTGCCATGGAGCGGCTGGCAATCCCGGAAATGGGGGCGTGTCGCCCCCGTTTTTCGGGAGTGGCAAAGCCTGGGGCTACATATTAGCAAGAATGGAATTGCAAAGCTGTATGCGTGCAGCTTTGCATTTCCCTCCTAAGATGAATTAGCCCCATAATGCGATAAATTAGTATTTGCTACCAGTCATTCGTTGGGTCACTAGTCTCACTCTCTGTGCCCCTTCTCCTGGCCGCAGACGTCTCGTCACCCAGCCGCAAACTCCATATGGTCTTTTGCTCCATCTGTCACAGCAGTGGGAGCTGTTGGAGAGGGAAAAGCGCCGTTACATCAACTATGAGCCATTCCTGAATACTATAGATACCTAATATATATGTACGTGTGTGTGTGTATACGTATATGAGATGGCAATAATGAAACTAATATCAGATAGTAATAATTAAACAGTAAACATGAACAAATGACTCTGTAAGGATCCATGGGCCTGTTTCAGAGCCACTTGTAAGCGGCCGCTCGTTCGTTCCGAGCGATGTTTGCACAACTGCGCATGCGTACGGATCGTAATACGCATGCGCGAACCAGTCAGTGCGGCCGAAAATCGTTTGTTCGCTAAATAGCGAATGCCTGCTATTTTGAGTGACAGGAGGAGGCGTATGTGGGTGGTAACAGGGGAAGGTGCTTGAAAACGGGGAGTGGAGATCCGAACGCAGGCGTGCTTAAAGGTCAAAACGGGCATTTTAAGGGTGTGCATAATTAATACAGCAGCGTCATTGACCACGTCACTGGGTTATTTTATAGTCAGAACTGCTCGCAAGATTGCGGTAGGAAAAACCAACCACAAGAATAGCGAGCAGTTCATACGCTGGTCGATGTACTCGATTAATCTAATAAATAGCGGACATGACGTAGGATGCGAGCGGCCAGGGGGCGTAGTTTTCCAAAAAACGACAGCATGTTTTGTTCGCTCGTTCAGACCTAGAGGCGTGAACAGATCGCAAAGCCAATTCTTTTTTCTAAACGAGCGAGCGCAAATAGCGTCCGGCTCTGAATGAGGTCCTATATTTCTATTGTTTGCTGTTGGTTCAGAATTTAGAATACACATAATGTGAAGAGGTAATTGAGCAGCTAACACTATTTATCAAAGTATATATGCAAATACTAAGTACCACCCAGATGTATCCTCATACACATTGGGGCGAATCAATTTTTTTTTCTTTTATCCATTGTTATTACTGGGCGCCCAATGAAGCAATTCAATTGGTTTTGGGCGCCCATTAATTATTGAGCCTGTTACACTCAATTAGGCGAAGTTTAACCGCGTATACCAGCTAAAACCGTCTAAAGTCCTGTTTAGAGTACCCACAAACTACGGACTTATCGCACATATCTGCTCGCCATCTCAGAAGGCTGCAAGCAGTAATCCTGATGCCTATGGCGTCTGAACGGAGATCCGTCAGGCGCCCATCTCTGATTGGCTGTCCGCCGAATGCTGGGCTGAATGAGGAGGAGAGCCCGGGCATGTAGGACACTGCTGCTGCCGTGGATGGAGATGATGAATGAGCAGCAAGACAGATAGGTGAGTACTAGCAGGAAGAGGGTTATTATAACTGCAGACTTAAACAGACTGGGGCTGTACATCAGCCCTGGCAGACTGCCCTGTGCGCGGGCAAAGGAGGCGTGGGTTAGTTTCAAGGGGGCGTGCTGCAAATCACAGGGGCCTGGCCTCGCGGCCCCACGGTACGCCCCCTTCTATTCCCGGACCACTTCCGCCACACTTTCCCTCCCCCGGAGCTAAACAGGGTTTCATCCGGTGGCGTTGGGTGGAGGGCGGGGGTACTTCCGCCCTCCTCGAACCCAGCCCAGAGACTATCGACCCTTCTGGCAAATGACAGAACTGCCAGATGGCCAATCCGGCCCTGACTGCAGGTGCTGCTGGGTATGAAGTGATGTGTTAGTGATTAGGGATCACATCGACCCTTGGTATTGACTGTCGTGACCTTTATTGTTGATGCAACTAACTTGCTAGTTTCAACATTACCATCTCCTGTTGTAGGTGCCTAGTATAATCGCACACAGTTTTCAAGTGCTGTGATAATGTCGTCCAAAGAATATACAAGTGGTAGTGAGAAACGAAAAAGGAAATGAGAGGAGGAAGAAAGGTGAAAATTGCATTTTTTTTCTCGGGTTATGAGAAAACCAGAAACAATTTTGCATATACAGTAACACTCCAATTATTTAGAATGTTCATGGCTGAATGGGTTTACATATATTGTGTTGTATGTGTTGATCAATTAATTGGAGTTACGATGTAAATTGTATTTAGAGTTGTTACACACAGTATTTCTAATATGCATGATACAGAAATTATTCTGATTATTATTATGATATATTATTATTATAATGTAGACCTAAGGGTTTATAGAAATCAAATAGGAGGCCCACCTTTAGAGTTTGCCAGGGGCTACCAGACCTGGGATAGGCTCTGATCTGAGCCTGTGTTCCAGCGTCCAATAATGGTACATTCACCTGAGAAAAGAATCCTTATTGCTGAAAGGTGCATTGTATTGTACTGTAAGTCACTGCTTTCTTCTTCTTCGCTCACTTGTTTATGCACTTTGTAAGACGCTGCAGAACCCTTGTGACGCCATATAAATAAATGAAAACAATAATATTATGCAGTAATAAGGATTTTACATAAATATGCCCCAAATGCTGAGTAACGAAAAGGGGAGAGCCTGATTCAGAGATGTATGCTATTTCATCTGCAATTTGTACGTAGCAGATGTGCGAAATATGCAAAAATGTTGCAGCCGCCAGGATTTGTATTGAGACACCCCACTGACAGCTTCGCAAATCCAAGTGACTCTGTACAAAGACGCAGCAACAGTCACAGATCAGTCGATTGTTGGACTTCTCTAAGTAGACTTATAGTCATACTTCCCAAACTCCCTCATTGTCAGCGAGACTCCCTGAAATAACAGCAATCTCCCTGTCTCCCTGAAGAGTCTAGCAATCTCCCTGATTCCACCTTACTTGCCTGCCCTCCCGATTCGGCCGGGAGCCACCAGAAAATCTGGTGCCGCTCCCGACCCCCCGGAAAGGCGGGCAAGCCTCCCAGGCGCCAGTTACCCATCCGCCCCCCCCTGCACTTACTGTAAAAATCCCAGCAGCGGAGGGGCCGGTGACGCGATTCACGCTAAAGCGCGTCATCGTGGCCCCGCCCCCTGCTGCACAATGCCATTAACGGCATTGTGAAGAGGGGGCGGAGCCACGATGATGCAATCGTGATGTCACGCCCACATGCCCCACCCCAATGCACGTCACCACTTCACCATGACCCTTTTTCGCCGCAACCCACCCCCCCACTGAGAAAGCCCGACAGCTCCCTCCCGGAAGGAGGGAGTGAAATGTCGGCATGTATGCCTTAAGCTGCATACACACGTAAAGATTTTCTGTCCAACCATCCAACTAGTTGATTGGTTGGACTGAAAATCTGGTAATGTATGGGAGTAACTGATGATCAGCAATTTGCTCCTAAATGCCAGAAAACAGATGAAAATGGTCGTCAGACAAGTTTGTTAAATGTTTGGTCTCAACACTTTGTTCAAACAACAGTTTTGTCCATTTTATGGCATTTGGGAGCAAATTGCTGATCATCATTTAAGGTGCCCACACACATACCGACTATAGTCACGTTCCGACGATGTGTCCGATTTCCCTTGAAACTCTCCCGGCAGCTCTGCACACGATATGCTGTCCAACACAGCCGTAACTAGACTTTTTGGTGCCCTGTGCCAGAAAGAGCATTGGCGCCCCCCTAATTTTTCAAAGTGACATATTGCACCCAAAAAAGGGCCATGGCTTCATGGGGAAGGGCCAGGGAAGAGATAGGAGAGGCCAGGAGATGCTGGGGATGAAATAAGAGGAAATTTGATAGGCTCAAACAGCGCCCCCTGACCTGTGGTGCACTGTGCGAATGCACCATCTGCACTACCCTAGCTACAGCCCTGCTGTCCAATCTTCGTCCAATCTCCTGCAGCCAGACTTTTTCACAGTGCATTTGAGTCTAGATCGTCAGATCTGCCCTACAGCATGGCAGATCTGAAGATGCGATGTGCGACCTGCGGGGGCGCGCATCGCGAGTGGGGACTCACGATTTGGTCATTTTTTACCCAATCTGTCGTTCCGATGTGTCGGAATCGGCCAGATTGGGGAAAAAATCGCTACTCCCATACGTTACCAGATTTTCATTCCAACCAATCAACTAGTTGGATGGTTGGACAGAAAATCTTTACGTGTTTATGCAGCTTTACCCCCATTATGTTGTTGTTATATTAACAAAAAACAGAGATATATACATTCAAATGGGATCATTAGTGTAATTTCCCTGCATTGGTTATATAGGGCACAATGATCCCTATGGCTACATGCATTTTCTGAAAAGTTTTAGCATATTTTCATCAACAAATAGATCTTACTAACTGCTTTGGGGCTTGTTTACATTTAGATGTAAGCCAAGTTTATGACACGCCCCTCAGATGTAGCAGGACACGCCCACTTTACCACCACGCTCATAGGTATAACTTTCACAATCTCCCTGAAATGCTTTTTCAAATGTAGGCAAGTATGTTATAGTCGCACAGAATGGCACTGAGAACTGAGACGCTGGAGCCATACTGACTGTATACTGGATAGCAGTAGCAAGCAGAGACACGCCCCGAAAACGGTTGAGACTCTCCTGCGTTTGAACCGCCACCTCCCCTTTGCCACCCACAAACGGTCCCTGACCATCAATCACTATGCAAATGAATCCTCGCTGTGCGCGACATCGGTAATGAAACTTTACGTATGCGCTGTGCGACTCAGACGCATGCGCAGAATACTGATAATCACACAGTTGCAATAATATTGTCATTGCGTCCATCCCTGACTCAGCCCCTAAGTAACATATGTGTAGCTGGCTGCAGTAAGTGTATGGTGGCACTCCTGGTATATTTATACAGCAGTAGCATTAAGTGAAACGCTGGCTATGTATAACAGAGGTAAAACTCTGAGGGGTATATTTACTAAAGTGCTGGTTTTTAGAAGTGGAGATGTTGCCCATAGCAACCAATCAGATTCTAGCTACTATCTTCTTTAAGATGCTAGATAAATGATAAGTAGAATCTGAGTTGATATGGGCAACAACTATACTTCTAAAAACCACCTTAGTAAATATACTCTGCGAGTCTTCAGTTGTGTTGGACTTATACATGTAAGCGGGTCTGCTGTGACATGCTGTCCCACAAAAGTACACCACTACCTCTATAATATACTGCATACATCAGTGACGTGCGGTGAGGTGAATGGTTGGGGAGGCACACATGTATAAAAACATAGGGTGGTATTCAATTAGTTTTGCATCCGCGGAAAAGTTTTGCCTGCCGGACTTTCCGCCAGCATCGCGTGTTTTGGATGTGGAAACTTATTGTGCTCGCCCCCGCTATTCAATTCCAAAACAGGTGAAAACAGCGAAGTCAGAACAGGCGGAAAGTGCTGTCAGAATTGGGCCTGAACCCCCCAAAAAGATGCAATAACAATGGGGATCAATGTAGATGTGTCCGAATAGCCCTAATAAAACTTTTTGGGGCACTTAAGTTGTTTCAATAGCTTATTTTTAGCGTCTTTGCTCAAGTGGTGAAGAATGGCAGTAAGTGGTATTTTTTGATGAAAATAAGTAGTCCTGTCACATTTGCGGTACCTGAAAGTGGGTGCTAGCATAGTTTATAGTCTCAAAAGTGAAGTTTTAAAAAAGTCCAAATCGCACCTGTTGCAAGCACCTGCAATCTTAAAAACACCTGTGTCATCCTTGCAGACCACCAAGAAGTCTATTTCGCTAGTTTTTAAGCTTGTCCCCCCACTTTGTGCTTTTTAGCCCCGAAAATTAAAGTACTTTTTTTGGGGTGTTCTTAGGTTTTTTCCCGGAATTTTTTGACACAGTTGTCCTTTGGGGGGCTGCCCCGTTTCCCCACCTTTGCACCCCAAAATATTTTTTTTTCACTTCTTTTTACCTGCTATTCAGAGGCGAATCTTTTTTGCCTATTACATTGGATTGACTTTCCTCGTAGGCGAAAACTGGCTGTAATTGTATAAGGAGATAAGTTCCGACCACGCGAAAAGCCCTGATTCGCGATACTTCTTGCGCAAAATGGCTTTTCGCTTCTAATTGAATACGGCCCATAGTTTTTATATCAAAACTCTGGATCATGACAGGGAGTATGATAGAGGAGGGAGTATGACAGGGGAGGCTCTGCCTCACTACCCGATTAAAATGAGCGACTGAACGATATCGATATCATTATCGTTCAATCGTTCATTAATCGTTCACAAATCGGCCATGAAATTATCGAAAACGACCAGCGATGTGCACTCCCGCTTGTTGTTTTCGACATCTATCATTGCCTGAATAACGACAGATTGCCCATGTTCAGGGATGAGGGAGGGTGTCTACACTGATCGTTCGGTGTAGGCACATTCGACTTTGAAGGTGCATACACACTAGATGACATGCTCTCTGAGGAGCGATATCATCTAGTGTGTCCCTGGCAGGGTATGCTCAATGTCGTTCATGACATTGAGCACACCCGCTGAACTATATCATTAACGATATTGTTCAGCGCCGGGCTCTCTCCCCCATTCCCCAACATGCAGCAACCTGGCCTGCAAGTTAAGGTGCGTACACACTGGGCGATTAAAGTGGACGACTGAACGATAACGATATCGTCATAGTTCAGTCGTCCACTTTATCGTCCATTTTTAACCCCAAAACGATGAACGATAACGACGATGCGCATTCCAGCGGGTCGTTCGTCATCATCGTTCATCGGGCTGACATGCAGGCCAACCTGACGATCTCGTCAGGTTGCTGCATGTTGGGGAATGGGGGAGAGAGCCAGGCGCTGAATGATATCGTTCAGCGGCTGTGCTCAATGTCATGAACGACATTGAGCACAGCCGGCCGGGGACACACTACAAGATATCGCTCAGGGAGCATATCGTGTAGTGTGTACCCATCATAATGGTGCGTACACACTGGGCGATAAAGTGGACGAATGAACGATAACGTTATCGTTCAGTCGTCCACTTTATCGACCATTTTTAACATCAAAACGATGACGTGCGTTCCCGCGGGTCGTTCGTCATCGTTCATCGGGCTGACATGCAGGCCAACCTGACGATCTCGTCAGGTTGCTGCATGTCAGGGAATGGGGGAGAGAGCCCGGCGCTGAACGATATCGTTAATGATATCGTTCAGCGGCTGTGCTCAATGTCATGAACGACATTGAGCACAGCCTGCCGGGGACAACACTACACCATATCGCTCAGGGAGCATATCGTGTAGTGTGTACACACCATTAACCCGATGAACGATGATGACGAACGACCCGCGGAACGCGCATCGTTATCGTTCATCGTTTTTGTGATAAAAATGGGCGACAAGGTGGAGGACTGAGTGATACCGATGTCGTTCAGTCGTCCACTTTAATAGCCCAGTGTGTACCCACCATGAAAACGACTTGACGATTACTGTGTGGTAATCGTGCAGTATTTTCACCGTCTGCTGGTGGATGTGCCACTGTGGAGCGACTGCCGATAAGCAGCAGCACACTCACTCACTGCCTGACGTAACAGGATAGCGGTTTCCAAACTTGGGGGCGGAGCCTGTGTCAACTCCGCCCCATAGTTCTGCAGAGACACAAACTGCTGCATACTAAAAGGGCGTGGCATCGCCGCAAAGCCCCGCCCCATGCAAATATTATTGCATCCTTTGACGCCCACCTTTGTAGTTTCTGCACGGTGAGCTCTGGCCGGTCTCCTCCCTGCCGCCACAGAATGCGGTTGCCATGGCACTGACGTGGAGTGTGGGTGGACACTGCGCAGACGCAGTGGGAGTGCTGGCAAGATGGCGGCGTGGCCAGTGAGGAGGCAGAACTGGGAGATGCTGTGAAGCAGCGGCCAGAGAGTGGCGTCACACAGGCAGCAAGCACCGGCTCCCGCACCTCACAGGAGTACGACGCAGCGGGCGCGCAGGGAGCAACGACAACACGCCGCCACAACCGGGGAGGCGACCGGACAGTGCGGGACACATGAGTCGGAGCAGTCCCCGGGATCCAACGGCAGCGGCGGCGGAGGAGGAAGACGAGGCAGCAGCGGGTCTCTGAGGGCCAGGAGCGGGGCCCTTGAGGGCCCGGGCTCAGGATGAAGTTCGCAGAGCATCTATCCGCTCACATCACCCCGGAGTGGCGGAAACAGTATATCCAGTATGAGGTGAGAGGGGGACATGGAGCTGCCTTATTACGCCAGTGGTACCATATGTACTCTTAGCTATACATAGATACAGTAGATATATAGCTATCTAATCTCTTATCTATATATCTACTGTATCTGTACATCTACTGTATCTGTATATCGCTAACCTATTTTATCTAAATCTACTGTATCTCTTTACTACTTATATATGTCCGATCAATTTCAACTATCTGATAATGCCAGTGTTTGAAGCTACAGCATGTGTGTACAACTACAAGTCCCAACATGTTGGTCCATGCTGAGTCTTGTAGTTCCTCCTACCTGCCGCATGTGCCATCCCTGGTAAATGGGACAGCTGCCACGAGCAGGTCCTTTATATATGCTGGGATCCCTCTCAGAGTGGCCTTTAAATTTTAAAAAAGCAATATATTTTACCATTACAGGTGACCTGTCTAATCCTTCTTCCCATCCATATGCACCTCATAGTCATCTGGTCCTTCCAGCCCAGCCAATGGGTCATTCAGCCCGGCCACCAGTCCTGGATTTCTCTGCCCCCCCCATTACATTTGTTTCCAGACACTGCAAACCATTTTCTTACCTTTTGACAACTTCTGTATTACTTGCTTGACAATAGTCCAGTAAAAGTGTAATGTCATTACACTGAGTGAGAAGGACACGCAGTGATTAGCGGCAATCCGCTTATCACAGCACCTAATCTACCAGTGTAGACCAGGTGGGAGAAGAGGTGTGACAGCTGGGTACAAACCTTCTGCCAGGGGCATTGGCTGTTTGCAGCTGAATCAGCTTTTTCTCCTAAAGCCTTGGAGTAAGGGGTGAGGGAGGGGTGTGGAACAGCGTTGTCTGAGGCTAATAGCTCAGGTAGAGGTTTATATACATTAATGAGATCTGAACCAAGATATGGGAAGCATGTGTGCGCGGTATGACAGAGCTGTCAAACTGGTACACACCTATTTGAATTTCTTGTTATGTATCAACTAAGTTCATATAAAGCAAGGTGTTAATATAAAGGAACAGTATACACCATCATCCTAATATAATCACTTACATGTATGTCCAATGTATTTTGTTTTGAACATGGTGTAGATCTGAGGTGCCAATGAGCTATTCTCAATAGATGGCTGTCAATATAAATGACTGTAACAAGTGCATTTTCATGAATACGGTAATGCCATGTGGCATTCATGGATGAGGTCAGCATTGAGTTTATTTAATATAAAGGGTTAATATGTTGTGTCTTATGTCTTAATCAGAGTTATTGTTTGGATTGAAAACAAAGAAAATGATAAACTGTGTATTGCTACCCATCTATCCTGCTAAATATGATTTACGTCCGTGCTACAGATCACCTAGGACCCCTTAAAGTGTACCCAGAATTTTATTGACAGTAGTACAATATCTTGCTAATGTTGGTGTTTGATTATATGCATTATTTATTTGGGATGCATTTCTACATTATATTTTTCTATTACTACAGTTGGTTGCACAGTAACTTATGAGATTGCCTTAAAAATAATGGATAAAATTGCCAAACTCTTCTGATGCACTAAATTCATCAGAAAGGTCTATCTATCTTGCTACCGTATTCCGCTATGTTGTATGAAATGGCTTAAATCTAGAACAAAGGGTATATGAAGAGGAACAGAAACAACCACTTTGCATGTTTTGTTGCTTTTCTTTGTTATGGTGCTGAATAATCTCGAAGGTCTTTACTTAGAGGTTCCATATAGTCTCGCCCACAAGAATTGCTTGCTGCCAGGATGTATAAGTGGATGTAGAGAAGCGAAATCACGGAGTGAATCTAGGAGTGGTCTTTGATTTTATTAATAATTTCGGACATATAGTTTGTGTATAGAATTTATATCAAATGCACCTATCAAAGTGTCTGTGGCTGCAACAAAAATGCAAGGTAATGCAGCACAGCAATAATTTAGAGACGCATACATTTTGTGTGTGTTTGTGTATGTATGTATGTATGTATGTGTGTATGTATGTATATATATATATATATATCTTCTCTCTATATCTTTTTTTTTTTCCTCTCGTTTCAGGACGACTTCTGCCTTTCATTTGTATTTAATTTAACCTGAAATTATTACCATGTTGAGTTATATAATGTCATCAAGACAAAAGTAATTAAATAAGTAAACAAAAATACCCTTATTTTCTACTGATGGTTTGTTAAAAAATTTAGCAAATAAATGTACTAGAAATGAAAATAAAAGGCTACCTTGGTATGACGTGTGCAGCCCCCATAACATGGATAACACAGCATCCAAACACAATAGTTTTTTTCAATTGAAATATTTAGAAAATATCAACCCTAGAGAAATGTAACATTTTTTATTTTGACACCATACTGCTTCCCCTATTCCATATCTGTTCTGAAATGAACAATCTAAACTCTGTAGAGTATATAAAAGTGCTTTTACTTTATTTGTTTATAATTTGAGTCTGCATTGCTGAGCTTTTCTGTAATATCAACCCCAAAAATTGTTTGCTGATGAATATCACACAAAATATAAAAACCCAGATTGTGATGTTTTCATAGATACCATATATGTCTAGATTTACATGCCTAGCCTCCTGCGGTAATGACAAACATGCGAACAGTACACAAGTGTTCACTGTTACCTAGTCACAGTGTATCAGTCACACAGGCTGATGGTGGTATTGATTCCAGGGTGATGTGGGTATCGCTGGTAATAATAGGATGGTAATGGTCAACTGAGTAGTTTGTGTGCATTATGATTTGGAAGGTGAAATTTGGCACCTGATATAACTGTCTGAGTAAGAGGGGTTTGGGGGCTGGTACTTTCATGCCTTTAATTTCCATGCCCTCTATATAGAAGTGGGAGTGTTATGCAACACCTTCCATGGATGATGCCTAAATGGCCATGCTTGTGATGGGCTGTAGCTTTATAACACGGTGTCCTGCCTCATGGAGGTGATTGCAGCATTAATTGAACTCTATACCTTCAGACAGCAGTCCCCTTTACTCTCAGTGGGGAATACGATCTGGCCCAATTTAGCAAGCTCCGATGAGCTTAGCCCTCATAGCTAATGTCATCTTCATATGGCGTTAACCATTGTAGCCCGTGGGTTACGAGGAGGGATCCGAAGACCTAGAGTTGGACATTGCGCATTCCACCTTCAGCACTGCAAAAACTGTTACTGGGGCAAAGTCATTGTTAGTACAGCCTAATATTAAATGCACTGTCCTGACATGGCTTCAGTCGTAAATTGCACTGTTATGATATCTGTCATTGCTGCAAATATCACCGATAACAGATGTTAGTTTTTGGGGCACAATGCGGTTAATAAGAAAAAGGCCCCTAGGTGTTAACAGTTTTAGCTTCAATAATAAAATATACAATATGTGGGGGATAGTATGAGGACATTTTAAATGTACGATCAGTAGCACCATGTAGACCCTAAATGGGAGCCCCTCATGTAGAGTGTATGAAGCGCAGTAGTGATATAGCTTTAAATTTTCCAGCAATTGTCTAACTTCCTAAATCTATGAAATACATTTGTATGGTAGCCAGGGTAACAGCCCATCTGTCACAGAAACATGTCTAGCTTTTAGTATACTCTTATATGCTGCTCTGGCTGTGATAGTATTGAGGCAGCCAGGTACCTGTTTATAACATGGATGTTATCTAGATTAAAGAAACATTGCAGCTATTTATCTTTTATTTTCTGTTCTTGGTTTAAAAACCTTTCTTCATTCAATAAAATTGTCTTTGTGAGGCTCTACATTGATAGGGAAAATAACAATGACAATGAGTGGATTGTCAGATGTATTTTATACATTGTAGTTATAGGTTATTCCATTATCTTATAAAATTGTTACAGCCGGTTTTGTGCAGTATGTTTTCCACAGATATAAATGGTTAAACCAAATAATTTGGGTAAAGGTGTCATTAGTTCTCTGCCCAGTCATAATCCTATGTAGTGAGTCATCCTGCTCAATGACAATACAGTACTGAGTGTGCTCTATTCAATATATTGTATAGATGTACATTGAACCAAGACACTAGCAACAAGTTCTTGGCCCAGTCCTGACAAATGTGGATATGTTGGTTATATACTTCCTGATAGTACAGTATTACAATGCTGGAACAGGATTTGTGGCCGCAGTGCTGCATAATATGTGATCGTGAGGAAGCTCCACCAATTATTTATTCACTAGGTATTTTTATTCCGCTGCAAAATCAAATGCCCATCCTATTAATTCGGTTATCTCTCATAAACTAGAACTTTCTTCTTTTCGTAGTGCTCAGGTTAGTTTTTCATTATAGCCTTCATGTTTAGTTAATGAGATCTGTGGGAGACGGCGGGCTGCTTACAGCTTTAGTATTTGTCTGTGTCTCAGCACTGCACCTTCCCAGTGTAGGACCCATTACTGTAAGCAAACTATCCACAGGGTCCAAAATAACAATGAAGGTAATGATATTCACTGGTGAATACTGGGCACAGTGGGACTTGAATGAAGTTACACCTGCTTATCCATAATGTGCTTGGCGTGTACTCGCACTCCTATTTACCTAGTATAACAGCTTCCTGTTTCTGTGTGGTTAGAAATAGTGTTATTTTATCTATTTAATTGCAAGGCTGAGGTTCGGGGGAAAGTATGCATTGTCTTGCATTGGATTTTCCTCTGAAAGGTGCGGCTTTAATTGGAAAACATCAGATTATTAGCTGCTTTATTTTGATTGGTGGTACATTGCCATAAGTCAAGTGTTAGGCTGGTGCGCCCTTGGCTTAATGCTGTGCTTCTCCTTTGTTGCTCTTGCACTACATGTGAAGGCCACTTGCCCTCATTATCATATTCTGCCATGCTTTCCTTGTTCATAAGCATTGTTCTGCCTTTTAGGACCTCCATGAGTGCGTGCAGAGCCCTTTTTGATTAAACATTAGTTCCTGGGCCATTGACCCTAAGTGGGTTATACCTAGTTCCCGAATAGCTATTTTGATATAAAGTGGTATTCTATTTTTACTTTTCATAATAGTAATTTAAAACACAGAGAGGTAAATTTAAGTTTAAAAGTGGAGGTGTTACCCATAGGAACCAACCAGATTCTATCATTTTCTCCATTGTATTCTATACAATGATAGACCTATTCTGATTGGTTGCTGTGGGAAACACCTCCACTCTTCTGTTTTAGAAGCTATAGTAAATCTACCCTGGAGAATTAAAACATTTGAATGCACTTTAGTACATAGAATTTACCTGATGCTAAGCGTGTGGTGTAAACAGGGAACACTGGGCTCGATTCAATTCAGCGTGATGCTGAATAGCCCAGGGAGGGAGCTCCCAGAGCTATTCAATTCAGCACGCTGTTTGGTCCGATTGAAAGGATTTCTTCGCGCGACCCTCGAAGGGTGTGAGGAGAAATCCGACAAAAGTGCCTGGCACAAGGCTGTTTTCCGGGCTTAGCGCGGCGATAACAGCCTCGCGGCCAGGATTTTAGTTGGAGAATGCCAGTACTCGCGACTAAACACCCAGGTTACTGTCGGACCAATCGGTGCTGTGAATTGAATATCTCCGGGAGCTTCATCCTGGGGCTATTCAGCATAGTTCTGAATTGAATCAAGCCCACTGACTATAATTCATAACTAAAACTTCCACCTTTTTCCAGTCACTTTGCAGGGCTGTGCCAAGAAGCCCTGCTGTGCAAACTCTGTTATCCCTTATTAAGTTTGGCTAATGTCAGCTGTGTAAGACCACTTCTAGTGGACATTGCACTATAGCCATAAAGCTCAGTACACACTAGGTCAGTGGGTGTGCATGCACACTTAACAATCATCTGCCCAATGTGTCTGGCTTGATGTCGCAACTGGGTGGGCATTTGAATTTGCACACCCAGTTGAGCTGTCGCTCATCGACTGGTCCCTGCAGCATGTGTATGGGCGGTCAGCGGGTCACCTGTACACACCAGTAGATGACGTTCTATCTTTGAGATATATTGGTTATCTGCTGTGCTGCAGGGGCGATCTGATATGTCTGTGAATAATGGCGTTCCCAGACATATAGGGTGTGCACACTCGCCGATGTACTATAGATATATTCGGCCGTTTAGTGGAATGGCCGATATATATCTATCACTGTGTGCCCAGCTTAAGGTGAGTTGAGCTATAAGAAGTAGGTTTCTTAGGTGGAAATTGAATTGCTTTGGTCATCTGTAGTTCCTGTCTAAACGGACCAGGAACTGTTCAGTTGTTTTGGGCGCCCAGTCCAGATTTCTGCTAAGTAGGGCTTTGGGGCTGGGCGCTCTTTAACGCACCTGACACTCAGTGCAGGAGAATCTGCTTTATGCGGCTAGCACCATACATTTGGGAGCGGGAATGCGGCCATCGTGACCAGTACAGGGCTGGTTGCGCAAATAATTGAATAGCTCCCGTCACTTTAGATGGGAGCTACAGGCGCCCAAAACATTTGAATCGTCACCTTATTAAGCTGCAGGGTAGCGTCACAGGCTTTTGGTTTCAAATATTAGGCTGTGATAATGCTGCAAGACTGTCCTTTTAGTATCATGGTACAACTCTCTGCAGCCCTTCAGAAATTAGAGGGGGAGATATTGCTCCCAATCAGGTGAGGGATTACACACTCACTTGGTTGATGTCAGCTAAATGTCTCCTGTGTCAGGAAGAGGAAACAGTCTTTCCCCCATAATACTTTTATTGGGTGAAGTTGGCAGCAGGAGAGGGTGCAGTAAAGTGTCCCAGTTCCTATTGTAACATCAGGTACAGTGTGCAAGCTTTGCCTTTAGCAGCTCATTTGTCTATTATCCTCTTGGTTATTATACAGAAATGTACTTACCGAATTACATCCAGCTAGTTTTGAGCAGATAACTTTTTTTTATTATTATTAGACATTGTGACAAGTCTATCTAAATTGCGGCAGAGCTTTTGTATGGTCTGGCAATCTAGGTGGGCGAAATAGAGAGAGGAAAGTGCAGCGCAGAACAACTATTGACCTAAGCGCGAGATTGACAGACACAAAGGGCCAGCAGTAAGACACATGATATAATTGATCTCAGAAGCCAGCAATGATATTCTGTAAAAGGCGGTGATCCCAAAGGAAACAGTATGGATTTTATACGATGGGTTTCTTTTACATGCTGGTAAGACTTATTTCTCCATTACTGGCTGTGTCTGAGTGAAATATCCATATAGGAAGCCAGTTATTTGAATTGTTTGTTTATCCATGTGTAAGGAGCCTTCTGCACAATAAATCAACATAGAAAATTGGTATTGAAAAATGTATTTAAAAAAACAAACAAAAAAAAGGTTTATCAACGCAAAAGGGGAATTTATTTCCTTGTTACCAACACGATTTGCCGTTCTATAATGACGCACTATGTCCGCAGTCATTGCAACCCTACAGTTATGTGGGAAAACTTGCTATGTCGGCACTGCCCTAGCTGGCTAATATCTGCACAGCTGGGCATTGTGGTGATGGCTGTGAGTGTAATAAATAAATAAAAAAAATATATATAGATAGAGAGATATATAGATAGATATAGGCAGGCGCTGTATAAGTTTTGTCTCCGCTATCTTGTGCAACAAGCCCTGAGAGCCGGCCTTGAGATGGGGGCAGGGTGGGTGTCTGGCTTTTTGTGCCATCTAACACTACAGGATGTGGGCAGCACAGACCTCCTCCAGCCCTTTCTTGTCAAATCAGGAGTTCTGCAGAGGGATGAAGCGCTAATGCATTAGCCAATCAGCATGGTGCTCCGAATGGAGACTGCGCATTGTCTCAACTGCAAAACGTGCAGGGTGCGGGGCTTAGCTAAAGAAAAAAACACTGACTGGGAATATAAATGATTGCTGATCTTTTATGTATTCCATATAAGTAGACTGTTACCCAGAATCCTAATAATTGAAGAGGAACATGGTTATATTTTGACATGGCCACTAACAGATGCTTCTACTTTTAATCTATTTTCAGCCGTATGCCGTTCTGCTAATCAGATGGCTATTTAAGCCCCTCTGTGGATCATATGCAGAAAAATTAGGCAAATCCCAGCCCCATCCGTTTCTATTCATTAATACATATGTAGATTTTTTTTTTTTCTTTTGTCCAATCTGTTATGTCTCATTTACCAAGGTGAGACACTAATAGACAGAGATGGCTAATTGATTACCGCTGTAAAAGCAGGGTGCATGGCTTTGCGTATGAAAGCCCAGCTTATCATCTGTGCCACTTGCATGTTGAAGTAATCGATTGTGGAAAGAGGACAATAGATTGAACACCTGTATGTTGGAAATTAACATGCAATGCACAATTGAAAAAGCACATCTATGTAATGTGACATACCTATTTCACCAGGTCAAAGCACACCTGGTCAGCTGAAGCTTTGCCTTTTAAGCCTATCTTGAGCTACTTACTTGACTGAGCAGTTGGGGCCCGTTGCAAAGGAAGACTTCCAAGATAGAAATTTACTATCCTGGTTAAGAAATACTGATTTCAAAGCCTAAATTCTAGTGATATGTAGTATTTCTGTGGAAAAGGGAAGTGTCCGATTAGGGGATTTCTCACGAAATATTCAAGCTCCTTGTCCTGCACAGATTTCTTCCTGTCATGCTGATCTCCTTATTATTGGGGGGGATTAATTTTGTTTTACTATGTAAATTTGTATGTTCAATTGCCAAATTGGATCCCTGTGACCTTGGTTAGGTCACTCTTCGCTTCAGATTAAATGTAGCGTGTAAGCTGTTAAATTTCGAGGCTGCCGCAGCTAGTGTAGGTATTGCTGGTTATGTTGTATTCATCGAGTAGCATTAATCCTTTGTTTCCTTGTATGTTAGGACTTGTTGTGGGTAAGGAATGCACGTGTTTTCGAAATGAAAATGTCTTATCGCACACTCTATTGAGATAAGACTTCATCTTTTTTTATTGAGTTATAGATGCAATGGAATATAAATCTTCTTTCCATCTACCCCCACTATATTCAAAATTTGTTTTACTTCTGTCATCTCCTATAAATAACTACATCACTGAGAACGATCAAACTGGTTCTATTCTTCTGCTCATTATTTCCACAAATGTGATCATGCAATTTGTGAAGACTGTAAGCCACAGCTTACATATAGCAAATTTGTCATGTTAACAATTATCCTGTTTGATGTGGAAAGTGATTTTCTATTTTTTTTCTCAAGTAAAAAATTGACTTTTTAATTTCTAAAATATATGGATTGTATTTTCCTTTTTTATTTTATTAGATTCCTACCTCACAGCACTGGGTTTATGGTTTACATTTCCAACCAAGACTGTATTTGTGTGGAGTTTGTATGTTCTGCTCATGTTTACATGGGTTTCGTCTCATACTTGGAAGTTAATTGGGTTTGGACATAAAAACATCCTCTAGTCGTGTGTGTGTGTGTGTATGTGTGTGTGTGTGTGTGTGTTAGGGAATTTAGATTGTAAGTTCCAATGAAGCAGGGACGGATGTGAATAATTCCGTATTCTCTGGAAAACTATGCATAATATGGCCAATACAAATAAATGGCAGTAAATAGTCCAGTTCTGTATAATAGGATCTTGCCATGTATTTGAAGATCTGTCTCTAAAACCATGATAGAATTTTCTGTCCTGGAGCAAAGATCTGTTCTGTTACCAGAGCACTTTTATTTCCTAGTCAGTTTTAAATAAAAAAAATAGTTTCTCTGTCAGCCGGGAGCAGCTCAGTGCTGGGTGATGGCAGAGAGGAAATGACAGGTTAATTTGTAGGGCTGCTACAAGAACATGTGTGTTTTTGAAGCCCTTTATGAGAATAAAGCGGTGGGAGGGTGTTGGAATATCCATTGATCTTCATTCAAAGCACCAGTGTGGCTCACGACAAACAGATCTGTGCAACAGTGCAGTTATCAAATGGGCGCATTACAAACCCTGTTCTCTTGGTTAGAAACATAAATTGAAAATACTTTTATAGATCACAAAATATGTATATCGTCCTAAAATGATTTCTCGTACAGTGGATATTCTCCTATATGTTTTAAGTGTACCCTTTGACCGTCCAAGATTCAGGGAATAGTTATCCGGCCAAAATCATGTGGAAATGGCTATTTCCGTATCCCTAAGGCGCTTTTTTCCGTATTAAGGCAATGTACTATAACAGTGTTGGCTAACCTTGACACTCCAGCTGTTATGGAACTACATAACCCAGCATGCACTGCTACAGTTTTGCTATTGGGGCATGCTAAAACTGTGGCAGGGCATGCTGGGATATATAGTTCCACAACAGCTGGAGTGTCAAGGTTGGCCAACACTGCACTATAAGATGGATGCAGTAGGTATCAGACAGCTCCTCCAATCAGCTAAGTACTGCAGAAGACTGCAGTCCCCATTGTTCTCAGTAGGGAATGCGACATGGGACAATTTAACAAACTAGGAAAAGCTTAGCTTTGCACAGCCTGCCCCTTCTAGCTAACATCTGATAGGGTTCTTCTGATCGCTTCCCAGCAGCCTCTATGCTCCTCCCCTTCCTTTATATCCTAATTTAAGAAATGATAGTTTTACTGAGCCTCACTTCCTCTAATGATGAATCGACCCCTACATTATTCATGACTAATTTCTGTTTTGTGCTTCTTGTTAGTATGTTCGTACTCCCATTACTGTGGTATCTGTGTGCTTTCTTCTTTTTTTTTTTTTTCTTTTTCTTAAAGGGCTTGTTTACCCTGCAGTTCCACTATGGCGTTTCTGTAAATTGACAAAAATAGCTTAGGCCTTTTTTAAGTTTTGGGTGATGTGCCTGGCTCACTTTCTAAAATCAATATCCGTTTTCATATATCTTTGTGACCAGGTATAAATTGAACGGCCCATCCATTTTTATTTATTTAATTTTTTTTTATTCAAATGTGGCATTTTGTCATAGGCTTAGGTCAGTAACACTTAGCCAATATCGGCATGACAAATTGTGCATATCGGCTAGTGTGTACGCACTATTGCGCGCTACCTCGGGTCGCATGCAACGTCTTCCTGTCTGCCGTGCTGCACGGACCGATCTGTCGGTTTGATTTGGCTAATTTTGATGTCATATGTTGCCAGTGATATTTAGTGTGTATGAGAGCAGCAATATATCTTTTGGTCATATGCGATATTGGACAGTGTGTATGCTCAGTATCGTATGTTCTGGGCTCGAGGGAAATTGGATGTAAAATCGGTCCAATTACAAGTCGTTCAGGTGTGTACCCACCCTTACATAGGTTCCCTGGTGCTACTTACATTGGTCTCTTCACACTTTGAGTCATTGGGTACACCTGAGTCTGCAGCATATCTTGTGGCCTAAACTAGTGGTAGACTATGTTTTTAAAATTCTATGTTAGACCAAACAGGAACCTGAGCTTTGACATGTTGTAAAAAATTGGTAATAGGGCTGTATGTTTTTAGAATACATAGCTGATGTAACATTGGAATGCAAACCCTTTCATCAAATGCATTGTATGCACCAGATGAAGGCTTTAGAAGTGACTATGGAAAATGTAAATAGAATTTTGCACAGTCTTTAACCTGTTGCATTCAGTTACTAGACGAGTTGAGTTCCATGCCTGTTTGTGTTATAGATCTCACTGATACTCCTAGCAGTAGGTGTGTCACATGTCTTTTAGCAATGAAGGAGTTGTCTTGTTAGGGATCTTCCATTTCTTCTAGTTACAAGTACATGCATTGTCCTAATTTGCATTATTCCCTAGTAGTCTGTTTCCTGTAAATTTGCAAATCCCTGCATATACTGGTACTACTTTTTTTTTTTTTTTAATTGTGGCACCTAACAGCATCGGATATATCTTGTATACCTCAATATCCTGTTATTAAATGATAAATCCACCGTTTGTGTACCTTGATGTAGCATAGTAGGTACCCTCTTCATGGTTGTCTCCTTTCGAGTAATTTATGGCCTATGTCCACTGCTGCATCATGGGATTACTTAAATCATGTTTGAGGTTTACAGCGTGCTCTGCAATTTTAACTGGGGAAGTGAAACACTATTGGTGCGTATACACTGTACGATATCGACCATATCGTTCATTTTTTGGTGCCTTCCAACCCTCAAACGACCAGCAATGCGCGGGCACATATGGATGATAACGATATTGACCATTGCCTGTGCAATGCAGCCCAACCTTGTCGATATCGACCAGGTTACATAGGGACCCGCGATTGTTGGTCGCTGGCCTGTCGCTGGTGTACTGTTTGATCCATATCGATCATCCAGCACACCGGGAAGGTGCAGGGAGATCAGTCAGCGATATCGTTATCGCTGACTGATCGTATCGTGTGTACGCACCTTAAATCTGACCTGGCCAACCTGTGGCTCTCCAGCTGTTGTGAAAGTACAAATCCCAGCATGCTTTACCAGCTGATCAATGGGAAGGTATGCTGGAACACAACAGCTGGAGAGCCACAGGTTTGTCAGGCCCACACGATGTCATTGATAAGTAATGGGGCAATCTGTGGCTTCATATGGTGCATTTAGGGACATGGATGTAGCTACCATTTCATGCTGTGTGTTTACTGATCTAGACCACCTAGGTTAGTTGTAAAAACCGACCATTAGGATGTTGTCATGCTTCACCTCTCTTCTCCATGCTCCAGCCTCCGACGTAACCGCTAGTCCAGGACTAACCACCTTTACTTCCTCCCTGGTCAACACTTTTCAGCTACACTTCCAGGACTTCTGTCGTACTGTACTTATTTTTTGCTTCAACCAAGTTCTCAAAGCTTTAAAAAGCCTCTCACCCCTAATTGGAGTATTTATTTATTAAACTGGAATCTGTCATGCTGCTGGGAAAGTGGGCATATTGCAAGCCATCAATTCGTTGTAGAGGTTCTGCTAGCACACTGTTTTGGTGATGCGGAAGCCTATTTGCTATATATAATATGTGTTTTGAGCATATTTAATTAACAAAAGCTCCAGCAAATGTGAAGTTGGACTTTAAAGGGAACATGCCACCTATGTGACGTGCTGTTTGTCCACTGAAGCTATTGAGAGCCTATTCTACAATATATATCCTGTCCTTCCTTCCAGTTAACTGGGTAGTGGGATATGGTAATGGTCAGTATGTGCTCCACGCTTAGGCTTCTCACGCAATGTGCAGCAGTGGACCCAATTAGCATGCTGGCCAGGCTGTCTAGTTTGCTACTGTAGCTGGGGCGATTAGCTTGCAAAATAGTCTGATTAGCATGCTTATTGTAAAAATCACCCGGGGTTTGGGAGGTTTTTATTTTTTATAGGCAATTCAGAGCCTGTACTTGATGAGCTAAAAAACCTATATCTGTGCAGACACATGTATAATTCACGCTCCCCATTGACATAAAGTGAGCAAAACTCGATAGGCATTGGATATCCTCTCCCTTTTTCCTGTTACCCAGTAAGTGCCTAGGAGCAGGCCCCTTATTCCTATTTCTCCAAGCTTGTAATTGTCGTAATGTAATTTATATAAGCTCTGTATGGTTTGATCACACTGTACAGTGATACACAAAATATTGGTACTATAGAAATATATAGTATTACAATAATTCCTCTTCTTGTAATTCTTATTAATCTTGCATTGGCATAACTCAGCCAAGTATATACCTCCTGTCAGTGCATATGTTCCAGACTGGAGGCATAAAAAGGAGAGACCTTGTATATAGATGTAAGTCTGTATTTGAACGTAATGCAAATCTTGTAATTGTGTCTTCTGTACTTGTACACCAATTTGCTCTGTCACTACTAGCACATTTATGAGAAGTAACAAAAAACAGTAGATGGGTATTTATGGTTCTACACTTCTAACTATAGTGATAATTTCTTTCTTAACTTGTTTTACGCTGTGTAAAGCACATTGCTTTTGTAAATGGATTACAGGTCTTGTTTGTTTAGACATTAGTGCAAAATAACTTATTTGCTGTACTTTGTCCCACAGGCTTTCAAGGAGATGTTATATGCTGCACAAGACCAGGCCCCATCTATAGAAGGTAAGACTTCATTTGATCTTTTTGTTTCTGAAATAATATATATGGGTGTGACTTAACACAATTGAGTTGCCCCCACTGTTTTGTTTTATCAGGCCAGATCTCCTGTCTAAAGTGACTGGAGATCTGGGTGTGGTATTCAATTGTTTTATTTGGGCGCCCATGCCTTTTCGAGCATCTCGTGCCCATATAGTCTGGGTTTAGCTGCATAAAACGGGTAGACCCGTCTGAAGTCCTGGTTAGCGCGCCCAAACAGCAGTTTTTTCACACATTTCTGCTCGCCACCTCAGGCGGGTTTGAGCAGAAATGTGTCCGTTTGCACCCGAACAGAGAAACCATAGAATTGCTCCATCGGGCGTCCATTAGCCGCAGGCAAATTTTTAGTGAATCTATTAAGGGGTATAAAATGAAACCATACATTGGTCTATTGCAGCATTTGTAAACCCAAAAAAATATTATAAGAGAGTGCTAAAAGAATGCATTTCTATATGTTGACAGGTCAACTTTGAGTTTGCGAGATGTTTGTTTTTCATTTAGCATCAACAAAATGACTACTTTATGGCTCAACATCATAGGACAAATACCAAGTTAATGTGATTATTAATGAGTAAATGCTAGACTAGCCCATTCTGTCAGCGAGGATTACCTGATTGTAGAGATGTGAAATGAGGCTTGGATAGCGGCAGTATCCTATGGAACCCAGTCAGTGTGGTCGGCAGATGACAGCCAACAACTGTTGTCACTTTTTCACATTCTGTCATTCATGATTACAGTCTAGATCTGCATTTCTGGTTATTTTGGGCCAACATGTGCAATGATTTGGTCCTCTCCTTCAGCCTCCGTACCTCCGCCTCGCCATTCTCCAGTCAACGGCCCATCTCCTTTTCCTTTCTCGTTGTTCTAACTCTGCTGCCAGTGTTTCATTGAGGTTTGGTATGTTCAGAATGTCAACACCAACATGTTTTTCTGTTATATTAGCATAACCCTAAAAATCAACAAAAAACAAATCATGTCAACATATTAACCATGTCGACCTAAATACATGTCTACATATTGATCTTCGACCTAATGACCATATCAACATTTAGAACCTGTCGCTATTCTGAGGTGACCCTCTGAATGTCGACTAGTTGACCAGATACCCCTTCATTGGCTCCCTGTTCTCTACAGAATAAAACTCTAAGCTCCTCTCGCTCACCTACAAATTCCTCTACCACTCATCTCCTTCCAAATCTCTGCACTGCCCATGGCTGTCACATCCTTCTCCTCATCACCTCTTCCCACTTCCATCCAGCATCTAACCTTTTTATATTTGCCCCTAATAATCACTTCTTCATCTAAGCCTACCATCCCTGTCCTTAACTCTCCAGCCTCTGCATCCTGCAGCTCTACCCTCTTTCCTTCTGAGTCCACTCATATTCAGACAGGGCCCTCTTCCTTTTTTGTTTTTCTCCCATGTAATTATGTAAATTGCAGACTATAGTTATGTTGTTATATGTACATTGTAATTAGTTGTTTCCTTAAGCTGGGTACACACTGGGTATATGTGTGTGTATATGTGTAATATATATATATATATATCATATAGTTTGCAAGCACATCGGCAGATGTGTACCCTCGAAATGTCTGTGAACGACATCGTTCAGACATTGCATCGGCTGTGGAGCACAGTACATGGCCGATATATTTCTGCATCTGCTGGTGTGTACGGGTGACCGTGCTGCGGAGACCCAGTGATGAGTGACAGCTTAACTGGAAGGGCATATTTAAATGTCCACCCAGGCCCAACGCATCAGGCTGACAATTGGTAAGATTACATGCACTTGCCAATCGTCAGGCCGGCTTCGACCTAGTGTGTACCCAGCATTACTTTTACTCGTATGTATTGCGCTACAAAAACCTAGTGACACCATGTAAATAAAGGATGATAATTTGTTGGGCATACAGTGTACATTCAAGGGCAGATCCAGTCGCTTCTGCTGAATACAGTATTTCAGTATTATGAGACAAATGATGAACGCACACAGATAAAATAGATGCTCATCTTTCGTCTGCATTTTCCTCTGTTCTCCCTATCCTCATCTGAACATTGCTGATTGAGATTGCCACTTCAAAACATCCTGATTGGCCTGCAAAGGTTCAGCATATATGGTAACCTTTTACACTGGCCACACATGGGCGGATCAATGTCCATCTAAACGTTCATGTTGGATTACTTCTTGCACGACCGTGCAGGAAATAGATGACAGCATTTGCCTACACGCCTAATAAGGATTCCGGGCATTACAGTATTGTTTAATATCCCGTCATGTGTAGCCAGCACTAAACCACATAATTTCCCCTCCCACTAACTGGGTATCTCGTAGCTGTACACAATTCTGTGTGCGCATGTATTCACATCTTTCTTTTTGGGATAAAGGTATAGGGTTCAGATCCTTAAGGATCCTATGTATGTAGCTTGTGTATCTGTTTTTTACATTCTTGAATTAATCAGATTTTTGGATCCCAACTGTTTCCCAAAGAACCAGTGCGGGATTTAAATATTAAGAGTATATTTTATAGAACGTTTCTTAGAGTTTGCGTATATGGATAGGAACTCTATCTTATCAGGTATTCACAATGCAATCAATGAAGAATTTAAGTGTTATGTTTGCAGACATTCTGTCCCTGATACTGTGGTAAAGCTGTTCTCCTGCCACTCGCACCTCTCTCCTCAATACTGAGCTGAAGTCTGGCTCACTCCTCTCCTGGCATTTGTTAGCACTGGGTGGGCAGACGGTAGATCACAGCTGTGCTCTAGTAGTGGCAGGTTCGTAGGCATGTGAGCGAGATCTTGCTGCAAGCACAAGCTGTCCCTACTCTGACAACATCGACTTTCAGTGCCTGAGGATGGAGCTTGTGCATGTGTGGCACTGGGTGGAGCTGGTACTGTAGCTGTAGGATGCCAAATACTAATCTCTATTTTATGATTAAATCTCTGGTGCGTTTAAACCTTTTAATGTACAATTTTTATTTTTTTGTTAAATGTTTTTTTTTTTATAGTCTCCTTACATGACTAATTATTATGTTCTTCTATGTTCCTGAATTCCTTGTATGCTGCTTTTTCTCTTTTTTTTTTTTTTTTTTTTTTCTTTTTTTAAATTGTTTAAACATAATGTAGTTTCTGGCACTTCGGTAGTGGAATAGCTTCGCTTTATAAACAGTTTGTCTGTTTGTTCTACTTTGCCCAGTTTAAACCATGTGGGAATTTTTCATCTCGATCCCCCTGGTGCAAAGTGAATGCATTACTGGAATAAAATCAACAGTTTGTGATGCATTCTAGAAAAGAACCCTCCTTGTTGGCAACAGGATTTTCATTCTTTTCACAGTTTTACATCTGTTTGTTTGTTATTTTCCCCTCAGGGGGTGATTGAGAAGCTGAACATAGGTTATAGTACCAGTACTTTGTGCACAAGTCTTCTTAATACCTGGAAGCAAAAAAAAATCACATTTCCAATATATTCTTAGCAGTTAAATTCTCCCATCTTGTATCTATATCAAGTGGTATCTTTCATCCTTCTAGCAGAACACCTATACCTACAGTAAGATCAGTGTGTGTCCTTGTGCGCTATTTATAAATTGCATAGGTACCACAAGCAGGACTATACTCTCCCCTCCTCCTCCACGATTCTTCCACTCATTTAGCAGATGTGCTGCCTTCTCCCCAGACTCCTTAGGATTCAGGGCGTCCAGGATGAAAGCGTGCCTGTAAATTATTCATTGTGATTATCTGCCTCACTGCCCGGGGTCCACTGGCGATTTTCTGTCTTCTGCATTTATTTTTGTTCCCCTGCTCCCGTTCCTCCTCAGCCCCTTTGTCAAGGTGTTCTGGACATTGCTAAAAGAACATCTATTCTTTGCAGATGAAAGATGGACTGCCTGACAAATGAGCCACCTAAGAGCGCAGCATTTCACCATGAGGGTCTGTTTATTTCGTAATAAGGAAAATCTACAGTTTCTTAGTCTGAGTTCTAAAAAAATAAATAAAGGCAAAAAGAAGCTAATAACGGAGATATCTAAATAAAGGCAAATGGAGGCTTGTTTGCATAAACTCGTACAGTAGGTTCATAGATTATGATTTGAAATCTACTTTATGATTGGTCAAGAGACCCGGTTTCGGGTAGATGTAGGAACTCTCGTTGTGTTGGGAGTGAATTGATCAGCATGAATAATAAAGCCCACATTCTTTGGAGAATGGGTAAATACTTTATGAGAATCTGATTTTATTGTGTGGGTGTTAATTAAATAGTGTCTTATAGAAGCATTGTTACCTTTCTTAGAGTTATTATATGTAACCTTTTCATACACAGGCCGCTAGCCTGGGGACCTACATGAAAGTGGCCAATTTTTTCCTGATTTATTTCATTTTTTTTTTTTATTAAGTTTCTTATTGCTTGATTTTTTTTTTTTTTCAAACTACTAATGAGCTTTTACACAATTCTAATCCCATACCAGTGTCAAATAAAATTTTACGTTTTCTTTTCTTCTCATGTATCAAGCCATGGAGAGGGATAAAGTACCGACAAATTAGCTCCTGTCATTTTGTAGGCTGTATTTAAAAAATTACAGTTTAGAGCTAATTGATTGGTACTTGATCACACTCCACTTTATCACCAAGGCTTGATGCATCTCAGTCTTTTGTGCTGAAGATAGAAGACACTTGCTGCTGTTTCCTGATCTGTCTCAGTCCATAGGCATCGAAGTGGATAGATACCTACAACCGAAGGAACAATCGTCTTTTAGGCTCCGTGGCAACTGGTTTACACTGCATTAGCTCTTTCCTAACCGCCCACTCACACTTATGTGAGTGCGGCAGAGTTGAGGAGGTGGCGGGAAGAGTGTCATGTAACATGTAGGATCACAATATGTGTCTAAAAGAAGGTTACGCCATCTGTACATGCATCATGACAGCTCTTGGATTGAAAGCTTGTTAAAAAAATAAATAAATAAATAACATTAAAGGTTCTTTGCAACCTCTGGATGAAGATATCACCATTCACAAAGTCAACAGCGGAAGGTCAACACTAATGTGGACATGGTTAAAATGTCGACGACATGAATGTCGACACCTGCATACTGTCGGAATGTCTACATTTTTGTTAGGGTCCGGTACAGAATTACATGAGAAAATGCAGTGTCCCCGAGTAATAGAAAACTGAGGACTGTTCTTTTTTTAAATTTCTTTTCTTTTACTGTTTGAAAGAAATTCAAAAACCGCTTAAACGTCTATTTAAGACCTTTCAAGTCCTATATATACTGTTCTACTTAATGGCATCAGATAAATAACTCCTGGGAGCTGCTCTGATCTCTCTCTGCGGATGGTGCTGTTATGTGTACACCCGGAGTCAAAACTCATTGTTTCATCCATATACAATTCACTTAACTTAAAAATAGGCAAAGGCTGTACAGTAACATTTATTGATGATTGATCTAATCCTGGGTTCACATTTGTTGCTATTTATCGTTTGTCGATCGAAGAAATGATATATTGCGAGTCCATCGGCGGGGTGTGTACACCCAATATATTTGAACAACGCTGTTCAGACATATCAGGTCGGCCCTGCAGCACAGCCGATGCCGACATTCCAGTACATCTGCATGTGTGTATGGGTGACCCGACAACCTCCCCAACACTGGCTGCAGGGACTGCCAATACTGACAACTCAAGTGGGCGGGCAAATTTAAATACCCATCAAGTTGTGATGTCAGCCCAGGCACATCAAGTAGCTGATTGGTATGCTATACGCACTTACCAACCAATCGACTGTTCAGATGGCAGATCGGTCTGGTGACCGATATGACGTTTTAGTGTGTACCCAGCATAAATCACCTGATTTTATATATGGCAGGGCTTTAATAGAATTAATGGTACCAAGCAGCGCGCAACCTTTGAATGATGTAAAACATAGCTATATTCATGTTTAAAGACTGGTGTGGCTGTCCAGTTTAGTTTACATGATGTCGTTCTAAATTGGAGATCAGGGTCCAGAACATTGTGCACATGTGTAATGTCTGTACACTGTTGCTGGGTCCTATCTGGGTTGTGTAAATCTCTACATATCTATTGGTATCCATGCTCCCTTCACAAGCTGAATAACATTATTGTTGTAAGCTCCCTGCATACAGAATTCTGTTATAAACTGAAAACCCCATAGATCGTTGCCTAGCTGCCACAATAGAAATGTAACGCGTTAGTCTCATAACCATGTATCATTTCTGCAGATAAAGAAATACAGTTGCTTTATTAAAAAGCAAAGTGAGATAAGCATTCAGCTGTAATGGTGAGCAATGGAGAAGGGCTGTACACAATAATGGATTGCACTGCCTGGACCTTAAGTCAGCCTCGCGAATGACAGTATCAGGGAAGGTGCGTACACATTAAGGCTGAGGTTCCCAGACTCCGCCATTACAGTACATGTTTTAAGGATATCCATGCTTGAGCACAAGTGAGTTAATTGGTACCTTAGTCAATTGATTTTAACCATCTGGATTCCAGCATGGCTATCCTTACAACCTGGGACTGTAATGGCAGAGTTTGGGAACCTCTGCATTAAGGAATAAAGATATCCTGGTGTATGATGTGTATAACTTACATTTGCAGTATTAGAAATTAAATTGTGCAAATTTAGAATAGTACATATTAAAATTAATGATGGCTAATAACAGGTTAAAAAAATATGTTGCTATTGCAGAATGATGGCAGTAATAAGCTCAGCTCTGCAGGAAGGTGGAATAGAAACCACTTAGATGTTACCATGCTGATGTACATTAATGGTAATCTTCATGCATGGTCGCTTTCACAGTGTATGGGAACCTGAGTGATGTATGCATTTTATATCACCTGCCAGAAATAGGTTCTCTGACACCTCTAAGTAATGCTCTCCCTTTCGTTCAATCAAGTAGTTCCCCAACTCCCTATATGTTATGCCTCTTTCACCTTTATTTATTATTTTTTTTTGGGTGTTGGCCATACACCCATGGAGAGTTCACAAAAATGATTTGTATTTAGGTACTATGGGGGTGATTCAGCAAGGATCGCAATTACAACGCTGCACGCAGGCAGCTTTGAAATTCCGTTCTTGCTATTATGCAAATGCAACAGGAGATGTATGACACCCCCTGCTGATTATCGGGAATCTGCTCGTGCGCAGGACCCATTCTGCGAGTGTGCAAAATGGGTCCTGCATAGTCGCATGCAGCCCCTTCTGTACCTCTGCCTGATTGACAGACAAAGACATTTAAGGGGCAATGCGGGGTCGGCCAGAAGCCCCGGTATTCGGCAGTGGTAAGGCCAGGGACAGCGTCGATCGACAGTGTCCTGGCCTCGCAGGCTTGCCAGCCTGAGTAAGCTGAGGCTTATTCGGCTGGCGGCTCGGCGGCGTCCACCATCGTGACCTCCAATGGTTGCGATGGTGATCCCAGCCTGCGACCTCTGTGGTTGAGTCATTGATTTACCCACTGGATGTCTAGAGCATGAACTAAAATTGCCCTCTACAAGATGGCTCGTTTCATGCTTCTTAAGGCTAAGGGGTCTATTTGCTAAACCGTGTTAGGAGACAGAGTGAAAAGTGATAAGGTGCCAACCAATGAGCTCCTAACTGCCATCTCACAGGCTGTGTTTGAAAAATGACAGTTGGGAGCTGATTGGCTGGCACCTTATCACTTTTCACTCTGTCTCCTAACACTGCTTAGTAAACAGACCCCTAAGTGCCTGATTTTCTGGACTGCTTGTAAAATGCTATAAAGACTGATTTAAGAAATATGTGGAGTTATAATTAAGCAACTTTTTAGGGATAGCGTCCTCTAGTCAGAAATGCTGTTGGGCTATTAAGGCAACTCTAAGTTTTAAATTTACCAAGCGTCTGTTTTTTTTCAGAGGTTTTGAATCGCTGCCCATCACCAGGAAATTGAAGGACCAACCCTCTGTATTTCCCATTCAGGAGTTTTGATGGGGTTTTGTAAACTACTGATGTGCATCTGTTTTAGATTGGTTTTGTGGGGTGGGGGTGGGGGGGGGTTTAAGGGTTTGACCAAACCGATGTAAAACAGACACATCTATCTGGCCAATCAGAATGAGCGGAATTACCATACATTTATAATGATGACAATTATATGTTGAAAAAGAAGTCAGAAACTGTTACTTTGATGATTCTCTTCTGAGGAATACTATTTTATGAATATATTAGTGGAAAAATAATTGTTTTAACAGCAATTTTAGGTATTATGTTAAAGGGGAAATATTAATTGGTGTGTAGGAAAGTATTTTAATGATGGGGGAAGCATTTTATGGCTATATAAATGGTACCCACATCATAAAATATATACAGCTTCCTCCATCATTTAATAGCATTTTAAACACCAATTAATAATTGCTAATATTGCCCCTTTTAATATAATCTTTAAATTATATTGCTCTCAATAAAATGATACAATCATTTTTCCATGAATATATCCATAAAATAGTATTTCCTTCATAAAAGAATTATTAATACTGTATTAGCCTCTTATTTATATGGCTCCACAAGTGTTCCGCAGCACCTTACATAGTACATAAACAAATAGGTTGACCAGCGACTTACAGTACAATTCAAGACAAGGACATGGATATTATACTACATTAGCGACCATAACACCCAGATAAGCAACAGAACGTAAGGAACTAAGTGTTAGGTGCGCTAGTGGGAGTAAGAAGTAGATGAAGGTAGAGTAAGGAGAAGCACAAGATAGTAGAGGGCCCTGCTCGTAAGAGCTTACATTCTAAAGGGGAGGGACAGACAGACAGGTGTGACACAGATGGGGTAGACTGGGGAGTAAGGAGTATGTAGCAATATCAGTAAGTTTCTGACTTCTTTTTCAATATGTAATAAGTGCCTTCATTAGAAGTGTTATTCCTCTCCTGATTATCCAGATAGCTCAAACAACATGCGTTTGAAGCCATCTTGCCTGTCACAACCACTTAATTTATTTGGGCAGGACTTGTTGGTGGTTTTTCGGCGGTTTCTAAAGGCGATGCTTAGTAAATATGGAGTTTCTAGACTTAGGCTCACTATCATGTTTTTAACATATGTTCTATTGTATTCTATTGCAATATCGCCGTAAAGCCGCCAGAAACACACAAAACCGGCACTTAGAATATTAACTGCTAAGATGTAATTTGCCATAGAGTTACACCAATTTGCATATATAGAATTGACCCACCCAATTAGTGAAAGCAGTAATATTGCAATGTTCCCAGTACGAGTCCTCCTTTGTAATATAAAAGCAGGGTGTATGGGAAATATATTGGGTCCCAGTGTAGCAATGCACAAACGTATCACTATATTGAGTAAGTCCTGCAAAATGTATAGTTCCTTCAGTAGATTATGCACTTAGTAAACATAGTACAGCAAATTGCGTGTAGGTTACAATAAGATTGTTTAAATATACCAGTTTTCTGATAAATGGGGAACTCTCCTTTTATTTCACAGTTATGATTTGTTAGGGTCATGTGGTAGTTGGGTGTTTGCAGTTCCTTCTGTAACCAGTCAGTTCTGCAGTGACCAAGATATGATATTTGCTAATTATTAAAAGCAGATTGCTGAATGGTTGCATAAGTTACTGCCCATTTGCACTTGCGTTGCTTTCTATGTAAACCTGTATGGGACTCCCTGATTCAGAGCTGAATACCTGTAAAACTTTGTGCACCCCGATTTTTACCGCCGGGGAGCGCAAATCAGAATTACATGGAGATCCATGAAGTTCCGTTGGGCATTCCTTGGCGGTGACTGGGGGATAGCTTTCGTCAGCACACACCTCTGTGGCTTGCCAGTGTCAGTGACTGCGTCAAAAGACACCGTTCCACTAGCGAACATGTACCGCTGGGCAATATGAGCAACCATGGGGTTGCTCTCTTGTCCGTTGATGCAGCTCATTTTCGCTGGATACTGCAGCGGATTACAGCCGCAGTTGGTGGGCGTCTCATTAGTCAGCTCATCGTCTACGGCATTAGCGTAATTGCTAATTAACCATATTTCCCACATCTGGAAAAACATTAAATAGCTTTTTATTTATATATCTATTTGTTAGATTGGCAATCTAAACTCTGTATACATGTCACTAATTGCTAAGGTGTAATGGGGAGATCATTCTATCAATTGTGAATGTGTTTTTAAACACTTGTAATGGTGCATACACACGATCAGATTTTTCCTTCAGATATGAACGATAACTATTTAAAAATCGTTCAGTCGTTCATATCTGAAGGAAAATCGTTCATATCTGACATGCCTGGACGATCAACGATGCGCGTTCCCGTTTGTCAGATAACGATATCTGACATCTGATGGGTTTGCAGTCAGACTTGGACGATTCCATTCATTTTAATGCAGTCAAAAATCGTTCAATCGTTCAATCGTTCAAATCGTTCAAAACTTTGGTCAAATCGTTCAAATCGTTCAGATCGTTTAATCGTTCAATCGTTCATCTGACAAATCTGACAAGTCTAACAAATCTGACCGTGTGTACGCTCCATAACATGCAAATTCCTATATTGCCTGTCAAGTGGGTATATATATATACATACACTGAGCATCTAGTCTATTAACTGGTGTGCTTTATGCCTTTTTTTTTTTAGTTTCTGATTTCATTATGCGACACTCTAGGGGGAACTCTGGGCCTGATTCAGAGCCGCTCGTAAGCGGCCGCTCGTTCGTTCCGAGCGATGTTTGCACAACTGCGCATGCGTACGGATCGTAATACGCATGCGCGAACCAGTCAGTGCGGCCGAAAATCGTTTGTTCGCTAAATAGCAAATGTCTGCTATTTTCAGTGACAGGAGGAGGCGTATGTGGGTGGTAACGGGGGAAGGTGCTTGAAAACGGGGAGTGGAGATCGTTCAGCAGGCATGCTTAAAGGTCAAAACGGGCGTTTTAAGGGTGTGCATAATTAATACAGCAGCGTCATTGACCACGTCACTGGGTTATTTTATAGTCAGAACTGCTCGCAAGATTGAGGTAGGAAAAACCAAGCACAAGAATAGCGAGCAGTTCATACGCTGGTCGATGTACTCGATTAATTTAATAAATAGCGGACATGAAGTAGGATGCGAGCGGCCAGGGGCATAGTTTTCCAAAAAACGACCGCATGTTTTGTTCGCTCGTTCAGACCTAGAGGCGTGAACAGACCGCAAAGAGCAAACGGTTCATTTGAATAGCCACCCCTTTCTCCTGAACGAGCGAGCGCAAATGGCTTCCGGCTCTGAATCAGGCCCTCTATTCCCTGCGTGAGCCCCAGACGCTGGATGTCAAGGGAACCTGGGAAGTGGTGGTTCAGTTACCAGGTTCGGATTACCCATTGGGAGTCCTGAGGGCCCATCAGCTCTTATACATTGCATAGTTGATTCCATGAGACAGCCCAAGGAGTCAGAGGAGCATGTGCTGAGTTTTGATTGGAGAATCTGTGTGCATGCTAATCTGACTCCCAAGGATCAGCAGTCTCATGGCAATGAGGCTGTCTGCTCTGCCACTCCTATTGAACTCCCTGTAAGAGTATTGGTAGGTGTGGAGAATAACGTGTGTGTGTGTGTCTCTCTCTCTGATGGCATGTTACATGTGATGGGCTATATAGGGAAGGTCTTTGGTTTGTCTTCCTCTGCAGAACATTTCTGATTTCACCCTTTTTGTGTCCAACTATATCCCCTTTTAGAATGTAGGTGCTCTCCTCCTTTCTACTTAATTGTAACATGGACATCGATATGTAATGATGCAAACTTCTCTGTTTTCCTTTTTGCATATATATCTTGTTTGCTCAATCCCCTATACACTGCTTTATGGAACACTTGGTGTGCTATATAAATATAAGGTTCTATTACACATTGTTTGCAAAGGTATAAAGTATAACCTCTTTTTCCAGTGTCTTGTAATTTTAGTGGCGTTTGCAATTACTACTTATAGTTTTAGGAGCTTCCTTTAACCTGACAAAGCTATCAGAGTATGATGCTTGGTTGGGAACTGGGTACACTTATCACTACATCTGTGCATCCTTAGCACGTAAGGTTAAAGCCTCTAGAGACCAGGACTAGCGTACACACACACTATACCAGGCCTTTTATTCCATGATTTCACAAACTAACCTTTCCAAATATAGACTTTCTGTTACATGTTTTGTTTCCTGAAAAGGCCCTTTAAAATTATCTTTGATGTGTAGCTGCCTAAAGGGGCCTATCCATTAGCAGATAAATTTGAACGATGAACGATTTATCGTTCAGTCGTTCAATTTATCTGCTAATGGATAGGCTCTGAACGATAAAAATGTGCACTCCCGCGGCCGACAAATTGGGTCTTTTGTCTCTCCAACATGTTGGTCAATTATCGTTTATCGCTGACAGATATTAGAAATATCTGTTGCTGTAAACGACAAACTATTTTTTAAGAAAATGAATAGAAACAAAAAAAAAAATCCAGTCCCAGAATGATGTCATGCAATATCGTTCGTCGTTTGCAAAAATCTGTCATGTACATGACCGATATCTGTCACAGCAGCCCCAGGAATTTTCAAATGTTAAATCTTTTGTCTTTCAGAAAGATCTGCTAATGGATAGGCCCCTTAATTCTGTATACACCTAACAGGCTTGTACTCAGTACATGACCTTCCACTAATCAGTGAATTTGGTAGTGCTTTAATAAAAATAACTATTGACTGCACTAAGTGACTATTTTAGTGAGTTTGTGAACAACCTCCTCACTCCCTCTCTAATCCAGGAGCCGTATGGGTCCAAGGCCTTTCTCCTGCTGTCCCTGAGTCACTCTGAGTAGGGTCAGCATTAGAGACAGCCAGGGATGTACAAGGAGCACTTCTCTGCCATCCTTAGACAACCTCCATCACTGTAACAGATCCAGATACACCAACCTAATCCTATTACTTTGTATTTCCTGTTTACGGACTGCAATAAGTGCAGAGCATGAATGAGTAACAAGGGAAACAGGGCAGACTAGCCTGCTTCTCCCCCCAAATAAATGGATTTTTTATTTTAATACTAGTGTCTATAAACCTTCTTACATCCCTTGTTTTCCATTGACTGTGTCTCATCTTTCCTGACTGCCCGTCTGATTCCTCAGCTAATTCATTACGCTTGCGGAGTTATTGAGGCACCCTGACAGCGTACAAGCCATGTATTTATGAAGATATTGATGTGGCGCATTGTGCCTTGTGACAAATTGGTCATTCTGTTGCTCTGTAGGTCCATGAAGAGCTGTATTTCTGAGTTAGCCTGCCGGCATGCAGTGAGCTCTTCACAGGCACATAACATAGATTTATAAATCGCACATGCAGTAATGTCCAAAATCTTCTAATTCTGTACCTCTGTATAGCACACAAGGATCATATGTGGAAAGTTTCATTTTAAAAACAAATTATATTTTATCCTGCTGTTTCCTGTTAGGAGACTGGGACTATGATCAGTACTATTCCCAAGACTTAACTTCTGGGAGCCTGTGGGGAGATGACATAACTCAGATGTGTTCCAGTCTGTTCACTGTGACTGGTGACATCGTCCTATAAACTAAAGTTAAGCAGAGTAGTAAGATGACGTAAGCAGCCCTGGGGTCTCAGGTGTCTGTGTGCCATGATTTTGGAGCCCCCATAGAGCCAGTGTGTGCCATGATTTTGGAGCCCCATAGAGCCAGTGTTTGCCATTGTTCCTACCTATATATCTGTCTGTTATTACCCAGTTTTGTTCTATTAATGTTTTCATTTGTAAAGTGCAGCGGAATATGTTGCGCTATATAAGAAACTGTTAATAAATAAATTGTTCTGGTTACTCAAAGTGGTTATTAATAGAGAATGTATTGTATATCTGTCAATAAAGAACAAAGGACAGTTTTCCAAATACAATTTAGAGATGGCATCACTTTCCCTATATAAATATATAATTTTCATGTCAGATCGAGTACAGTGGAAGCAGAGAAACCACTACTGAAACATTGGTGTTTATCTTTATTATTATTATTATTATTATTATTATTATTATTATTATTATTATTATTATTATTATTATCCTTTATATGGCGCCACAAGGGTTCCGCAGCGCCTTACATAGTACATAAACATAGTACATAGACAGTTGAGCAGAACAAGAAAACAGTGTCATACAGATTTTAAGACAATGCAATACAAGTACATGGTATATAAACACTGCTGCAACAGAAGCAGGATGGCAAAAGTCACGGGTTAGGTGCTTTTGAGTATAGAGCAGATAATATAAGTAAAGAAAGGATAAGCACAAGAGGAAAGAGGGCCCTGCTCGTGAGAGCTTACATTCTAGAGGGGATGGGCAAACAGACAGGGGTGACACGGATGGGGTAGACAGTGAGCATGGGACAGCGGGTTAGGATGACAGATGGGTGGATTCCTATTTTACAGTATGTGTGGAAGTCATTTGAATTAAGATTTATGCCACTGACATTCTACTTTAAGAGGCAGTTTTTGTAGGTGTCTGTGGAAAGCCATGGCTGTTATATCAGTTTACGTGAAGTCTGACGGGTAGCTGAAGCCACTTCATGAAGGGCTATTTAGAGAGTTTGGTTAACGTATAAACCAGCAGTCTCAGGTAAATGTAGAAATTGGTAAAAGTAGTTATTGTAAAGAGATGTTCAGATGTAAAATAATAAGTTGTGATAAAGTGTGAATTCTATAAGGCACATTTATTGATTTGGAGGGTGATGGGAGACATGTGAGGTTTGCAGGATATTTATTCCATAGTATATCCGCTGTCCGTGTGAGGGGCCTGGATTTGGTGATATGTCACCAGATAATAAAAGCAGAAGAATGGAGAAGTAGATATAGTTGTAGGTGTGTAAAAATTTTTTATAGTGACACAATGAGGCTGTAATAGTCAATTTTTGATGAAAAGAAATCTCATTAGTTTTTAGAGGAGGTGAGTGACTCAATAGGGGGGCAGTGTGCCCAGAGAGGGGAGATGCAGGGAGAGTTAGGGATGTTATATCCTTAGAGAAAATACAAAGGAGGGAGTTGAAAAAAAGAAATGTGTAGTACATGGTGAGTTTTAGGTTTGTTTGTTTTTTTAGACAAATTTTAAAGTAATGGTATCTTAATCTGAAATTACCTTAGATGTTGGTCAATGTTTGTTCAACTGTTTGATTAACTGTTATGTAAATCACACTTTGTGCATTTAACACTTGGTGTTTTTAACCCCAGCTGCAAACAGCCCCAGCTGCCCCTAGACTGAATATAAGGAGTGGTAACCCTTGATTAAGACAGGCTACAACTGACTCAATTGGCTTGCTGATCAAAGGAGATACTTTAGTCAACCTTTCCTGCATATCATATGAGCATGCAAGTTTTATAATATGTTAAATATTAATAGTTAGAATTACACAGTGAGGTGACCACCACCAGAATGCACACACAAAAAAATCATTTTTTTTTATATTCTGTGTTGCTCATTTTATAGGCAAGGTTGTGTGCACAGACTGATCATTACTCCACAGGGATCAATGCTCCTCTGCTAGTCTGAAGCCAGCCACTGTTTGCAGGCACAAAGAAAATGCACATTGGCTGGATAAAACCAAACCTACATGGTGGTAAACTGAGTGGAGGCCAAGAGAGAACACTGCATATTCGGTGGTTGTGTATGCAAGCACATTAACATTTTCATAAATCACAATTTGCAAGTCAATTACTAATTTACATATTTTGTTCAAAGAAGTTATTTTTTTAGTCATCGCTAAAGGATAATTATGGGGTTAAACCCCTTCCAAACAAGTGGCGTCCAGGCCCAAACATATGTATTTGCTAAGACAACACTGTATCTGAGAGTGTTGGGTTAGAAGACCCAGCAATGCCCTTTCCCCCTGTGATTTTTTTTTTTTTTTTTTAATTGGTTGCTCTGTGTACTGACCCTGCTATGCAGCCTTTGGCTCTGCTTTGTGCATTAAATTACTAGTTGCTACAGGTAGCTTGGTGGTGATGTCACAGGGAAGTGCGAGTCTTCAGGTCTGTCATTTGAATGCATGTTTACATTAATGGACTACATGAACTGTAGCTTACTGCAGTGTTCTCCCCAGAAAATTTTTCCAGCCGGTTGGTATCAAGAAGTAGCCGGGTGGGGCCATCGCAATAATAAAATGTTTTAAACCCTGACCTTATAATGATTTAAACTTGAAATAACATTTTATATATTCTCCTCTTATTAGAGGCCCAGTTGATTATGAAAAGCTGTAAAGTCTGTTGGATCTGGTCCTTTCTATACAGTTCCCAGATACTGCCCCCACTTGCAGGCCCCCAAAGTGCCGGGTGGTGCACCTGCAAAAAACAGCCTGGGGAGAACACTGCCCTCCCTTACTATTCCAGCCCGACCGGTCTCCGGCTGCTATCTCACTGGCGCGTAGTCAAAAGTGCCCATTATGCAGTGCCCCCTGTAGTTATCTCCATTTGCAGTGCCCCATGTATTTGTGCCCTTTATACATTGACCCCTATAGTTTCCCCATTTATGCATTACCCCCTGTAGTTTTGTTTTATGAAGTGCCCCCAGACTGGTTCCAGCCCCAGTCCAGAACTTACCTGAACATGCTCGGCGGCGGCGCTCCCACTCCCTCTGCCTCGCTCTGACTGGATCTAGCAGGCATGCAAGGTAGGCTCTTCACGTCCTCACCCGCGCAGTGCATCACTGGGAACGCTTGCCTCTGAAGCGATCTGAGGCCTCTTTAACCTCCGGTTGCTTCAGAGGCCAACTTTCCACACCTGGAGGCGGATGGTGACCGGTAATGCGGCGGGGCGGGGTGGGGGGGGGGGATTTGGGGAAAGTGCCAGGTGGTGGGCTGTTTCTGCTGGGTGATGCGCCCGCAGCAAACAGCCTGGGGGGGGCGGGGAACACTGTACTGCCAGAATTATTACATACTGCTGTGATACTGCTTTTTTAAAAACTGCTATTGGGATGATCAGAATCTCCTACAACAGGTATGTTTGTGGTTTGCAGATGTGTAAGGGTAAAGGAAACTTCGGTTAGAAGGGTTGGGGGGGTAGGGTAGGGTTTAAATTTAGTCCTGGACTTTATAACAGTGTGTAATAAAATTAGAAGAAAAATGCCATGAGAAAACTGTGTATGTAATTTGTCTAATGTTAGTGTGGCTTTACATAGCTAATCAACCATGTGAAACATTACAATACCGACCAGTCCTATTCTGACCAGTATTCAATGCAGGGACTATTGTTGTAACTGATCTACAATACACAGCAAGAAATACTCTAACATATCTGCCCTCTCTCCAACCTTTTACCCATGTCAGTACTCATGCCCCATTAAAGGAAATTGAGTTTTTTTTTATTTTTTATACTGCTTCTCATGACTAGTTGCCCTGATGCGCATACTTTGCTTTTAATAAGTAATGCCCTCTGCATCGCATTCCGTGCCATCATGCTCTGCAAAGTTATGCTATTGGTACAATCCAGGCAATTGGCGCAGTGATTTTGATCTGCACCCTGGATGATTTGCCTTCCTGTACTGCAGGTGTAATGACTATGGTTAGCCTTTCATACAATATCTTTAGTTTTACTCCTTTTTATATCCTGTTTCTGTTCTGATTATCTGAAACGTATTCAATCTTTCACCTACTAATGTGGGCTCATTAAGCATGTGTCTTGTTAGAGCTTATGCTCTCACACCATTATTGAACCAGTCGGGGATATTGAGCTCTCAGGCTGGACAGCTCTGCAATCATTTCTAAATCTCCTGTCACAGGTGCCTATTGGATTGTTTGTAAAGTAGGATCGCACTAGTCGCACCAGGAGATAAAATGGTGTTTTTTTATTTCATTTAACAATTACACTATGTGTGTGTCTTTGTGTTCACTATGCAAGTTAGCATTACCGTCTGTTTTAATTAAACCTGCCAAGCTTCAGCTCCTGATGTGTCCTTTTTGTATGGTGGACCCTTGACAGTGCTGCAAATGTCATGCTTAGAAAGCCAAAGTCCTCAGAAATGATACCAAATCAATACCCCGCTAGCTGAGTGGTGGAGGCGAGGCGCTGCTTGCAGAAACGCCAGTAATAGCGTCCAGCCTCAGTTTGCTGGCACCATCCCATTTCTGTGACCTGTCTCCTGCTTCTTTCATTCTGCCATTACGCTGTTTTCATGTCAGCAATCACAAGGTTCTTCTATGTGACAGTAGAGCAGGCATGGTTTGTACATGCTAATTACCGGTCTCCTATTGACCTGTTAACCCGTACAGCACAATAGTTATATCTGTATTGCTTCTGTAGTTTAGACACTGCAGTTCTGTACACACGTATTCGGAAAGAAAAAGCCAACTAAAGCTGAGTACACACTACACGATGTGTGTACCCAGCGACTGCGTGATAAGTTGTGGCGTTCGTACACATTGCATAATGGTGCTATGTGTCATTCCATTCTGCGATTAGTGTTGTTCAACACATCGTCCCTTCTGCTGTGTCTTGCTCATCAGGTAGGAAGATGCACTGAACTACCTGCGAGTGCGCATGATGGGGCATACACAGTATGCAATCCACATCATATCGGAACGATATATCGTGCAAAGCATCGCATAGTGTGTACCCAGATTTAGAAAGCAAACTAAGTATCTCATGGAGTCCTACCCCTTTCAGATCAATGTCCTGGGAAATACACTGGTCTATCAAACTGTGAATTTCCTGGTCTTAGTCCCCAACCCTGGTACAGAGCAGGACTTCGACCCGGCTCTTTTGCGTTCACACATAGCAAAAACCAGGGTTGATGCGTGTTCATGTGCAAACACCCAGCTTTAACACAACAACCTGAGACATTTGTCAGTGGAAACTGCTCCACTCGGGTCCACTCACTTGGGAATCCTTCCCAGGTACCTAGCAGGGTTTTGCAAGGGAAGGACCCGAGTGAGCTGCAGTGTACACAGGTAACCCTGGTCGCTCAACCCGGGTCCCGTTTACAGCACGGGGAGAGCTGCATTCCGGCGTAAGGAAATTATGTAATCTCCAACCGCCATCACTGCATCCATTTACAGTGTGAATGGTGCCTCTCCGGATTAGCGCCACGGTGGAAAAGGGGCCTGACCCAGTTTGGAACTGCGTTTCAAATACCAGGTTAGACCCGGCACCTTGGTGGAAAAGTGGTATATGTGTGAAGGGGTATTAGTGACTGACTACTTCCATCTGAAATGTTGATTTTGATTGCGGTGAGGGAACGATATTAGAGTGGTATCCTGCTGTGTATTATAATTAACATTAGATTTTTTTTTTAAAGGCCCAACATGGTGCCTGCCAATAACTTTTTGGGTGAAAAATCTGTTTCAACTATTTTTTTTTAAAATATGCACATAATTTAACAATTGTTCCGCTCTGTTGGCATCATATCTTTGTTACTAATGCATGGAGTATGTTGTTGGTTATGTTTCCACTGTGAATACATTAATTGGCAACATTACAGGAAAATTAAAGTGATGTTTGTTTTCACTTAATATTTCTGTAAATGTTCTTTATACAGTAAAACATATGGGCACAACTTATTTCGACTGTTTAGTTTTTTGTTTGTTTTTCCCAACAAGCCGTAACCTGGTATCTCATATTTATGAAGTACACTGATTATAGAAAGGAAGACTTCCTGTACATCTCTCACTGACTGAAAGTGGGACTCTAGATAATCGTATAGCTGCAGGTTAGTGCTGCATGGACAGGGTTCTGAAATGATTAGGTGCTTTTTGCTACAGTTCAGTAAGCGATGGTTCATGTACTTTTTGTTTTCTTATAACAACACATGCCGACTTGTGTGACCTCATTTACTTTAAAAATCTATTTTGTAGTGTAGTGGATTGCATAACCGAGTAATTGCCTGCATGACACATCTAGTGCTCTGGACCAATAACATAAGTGACTACTTTATGTTTAATACTGTGAATAGGTTGCGATTTGGTGCTTAGGTTAAGGGATATGCACAAGCCCTGAAATCTGACAGATAATGAGGGAATCCCAGGTGAGCTCTGCATAAGGATCAAGGAGGAAGCTGTGTTTTAATTCCACACCATTATTCCTGTTCTGATTAATTGCTCTGTGCTATTAACAACTCCTGGGGATGGCATCCCCCCCATATAGCTAGCAGGCAGCCTCGTCCTCCTCCTGGCTCGCATGAGGCTGCTTTGTGTGCTAAACTCATTAACTCCCAAACTGCATAAGGCAGCAAGATTTGCATCACGATTGACACTTTTTAAGAAAGGGCAGTAAAATGTTGAGTGATGTTTTTAGGGCTGGGGTGGAATAACTTGGGAATGGAACTAGGCCATCACACGGTATGCAGTGATGAGCAGGCTGTTGCTGACCTCTGACTGATGGCCTGTGCCCCGGGAAGGAGGAGATTATTAGAAGTGATTTTGTGCATAAATACAGAGGTCAATATAGCGAGCTTATGTGTATCCATATGTGTCTTTTGATCCTTGAGGACTGGTTTGAGAGCCGCTAGTCTAACAACTGTCTTAATCTAGTAAATACATGTTTTAGTCACAAAAGTGTGTGTGTGTGTGTATATATATATATATATATATATATATATATATATATATATATATATATATATATATATTTTATTAATTTTCTTAGGGTTATTGACCTCTCGCTGACTTACACATTTAAAATAAAAAGCAATCAGATTGAACACTTTGTAATGATAGCTTTTTATTTTGATTGAATTGTTAAAAGAATCAATAAGGATGGGAGATTGTATATCCAATACAATCAAATACAGAGGGCTACATTTTATACATAATAGGATTAGGTGGCAAAATTCACAACCAGTGACGCCTCGTTTGTTTTGGGATTTGTGTGTGTGTGTGTGTGTGTGTGTGTGTGTGTGTGTGTTTTAAATTTTGTGTATTTAAATTAAAGAAGAGGACAGCATTATACAATGTATTTTTACTGCTAAATCTGAATCGTGTGTAGGGCTGGAAAATAATCCTGGAAGCAATGTCTGAATGGCTGAACGCCATGCTTGCTGCCAATACTTGGTGTACACTAAACGACTGTGTACCCAGCGAGACCATCCACTGCCCCAGCGCCGACGGGCCGACCTATCAGGCGGTCCGCAAACACTGGGCGATCCGGTGCCCGACCGCCTGATATGCCAGCCCCCCCGCATAGCACTGCATGAGATAGTCAGCCGCATTGCCTGATCTTCCTGCATGTACAAAAGATCAGGCGATGTGGCTGACTACCCCACGGGAGTGCGCAATACACGATGATTTGCATTCACACTCCACGATATTGATGATTTGTCGTTCCGCTGCGTCAGAATCGGACAAATCGTTAACTATATCGTGTAGTGTGTAGGGGCCTTTAGGGTTTGGCTAAATACTCTCCAATGTCTGCTCAGGTGGCTTAAATCTCAGTGAGTAGCAGCTATGAAATCAACCCCCCGTTGACTTACAGATGGCGGCACCCTTACTCACTTATTTTATTGCTTCATAAACAGAAATGTTATGAAGTTTGGTGTTATATGTGGTGCTCTTGATGTACAGCATGTTAGATGAAGGGCCTAGAATTGATTTTGATTTAAGGGTCAGACCCAAATATAGCCCCCGTTTTTCTTTCTTACAATTAGGCAGACCTTTTTTAATTGCATATGTATTTTATCTTAAATGTCGTATACAATTTGCTTGGCCTACATCCATTTGTGGGGAGGTCTAATTTAATACAGGGTCCAGCATGCGCTGGGAATGTCTGGTGCACTCTTATATCCACCCTGGCTGGATATTACAGAGGGGACTGTTGAAATAGAACACTTTGTATCTATCAGCTTTCAGACTGAGCACACTATGAAAATAATCTCTGTACATACTATACGATGCTTGACTGAGCGACACTGCGATGTATGTAGCACGCAGCATACACTCTGCACGATCCAGTGTACTATGGCGCGATATGTCGTTACATGCTGCGTGTAACAGCACCGCGTTGTTCCTTGCACAGTCCCATCTGCTGTGCCGAACAGCAGATTGGACTATGAGTTGAACGACTGTTGTGAATGATGGATCAGGTCTACACGCCAGACTATATGTGCGATTATATCGTTCTGATCTGAGTCTGAACAATAATTTGTACAATATATCGTATAGTGTGTACCTAGCTTAAGGCGCTTACCTACTGGTGTTGCTTTTGTGTCGGAACACAAATAAAAAAAAAATGCAATTCATAAAATATAAACAGTATGTTGTGTCACATGTAGTCATTGAAAATGGTAACACCATAATGACATTTGGGGGCGATTCAGTTGTTTATATCTGCGTCCATTGCTTTTCAGCGCCTAACGGAGCTATTAAATTTTTACTCCGTTCGGGTGCAAATGGCCTCCGGCGCCGACACTTCTGCTCGCAGTCTCCTGAGGTGGCGAGCAGAAATGTGCGATAAGTCGGCACATTGGGCGCCCACAGCACTACTTTAGACTGGTTTAGTTCCTTTACATGGCTAAATCTGGTGCTTCTGGGCGCGCACTTGTGCCCTATGGGGGGGGGCAATTGAATTGCTTCAATGGTCGCCCACAAAACAATTGAATCGCCTACCAGGATGTCTATGTGTACAGAATGTCTACATTCATTATGTTGACACTTACCTAATGTTGACCTATAGAATGTTGACACTTTCAGTTAGGGTTGGGCTGCAATGTAGGGTTAGGCTAATAGAGCAGTGGCCACATTTGTGTAAATATCAACATGTTAAATGTCTAAATTCTGAACATGTCAACATTATGGTATCGACATTTTCCATGTTGACATTTCATACCATACTCCAGCGTATATGTGGCGTAACTATGCTCGGGATGCATTATTGTGCGTGTGTGTTATATCACCCTATGCCTATGGGGTCTATTCATCATCACTTAATTTCTACAAAAGCAGGTGAAAGGAACATTTTCATCTGCAATTTTAGAAATTACGTTTTCGGGCCATTCGTCAAAGGGGTAAAGCAGAAGGAATGGCCCGTTGTCCCCATACACTAGTACGGGGACAGAATTCATCAAGCTCCGAAAATATATTATTTTCGGAGCTTGACTGCGGGAGCATTTGCCATCTTCAGATGACGAGTGCTCACAATCCCGCTCCTTCCCTATGGGAACCCTCCGCCCCTGTCCAGCTCCTTCCGCCAGACGTTGGGGCTCTTGTGCGCATACGTGACTTGTACGTCACACATGCCCACTTGTCTCACTGCTCCAGTGTTTTATCGGAAAAGATAATTTTTTTTTTTTTTCATTTCAAATTTTTGTTAACTTCATTCAACAATTTAACACTGCCTTATCTGCAGAAGCCGTCTAACCGGTGGTTTCAGCACATCTAATAAGTCCCCTATACTAGTGTAATGCCTTTAGAATGTACTGTACTATTTGACACTTAAAAGCAAGTCTAAATTATGTGCGTAAGATCAGTGTTAAGCAAAGATCATAGTCCATAAGACATTTTGAGTTGAGCTAGTATTAAGCTAATTGTCTTTTTCTAGACATCCATTAGTTTTCATTAGCAACGCTCAGCATGTAAATTGCCAGAGTGACTGGGCTGTAAATAATCCCTGTTTACAATATATGCAAATTAGTTCTAATACTAAGCACATTCTGTGTTTTATGGACTCCTGGTACTGGGCAACAGGCAGTGTGGGCTTTCAAGGACAAAATGGTAATTTATCGATGACCTGGTGGGTACTGCTTTAACCCAGAGGTAAGTAGCCAGTAGGTTTCCACATGCTGATGAGCTGAAGCTCTTGCTGTTGTGTCAGGGTGCACTGGGTGTTTAGCTCCATGATGGCAGGAAGTGACAGGTTACCATAGTGTGTGCCACAGAGTTTTACTAGAGTCACAAGGAATACACAAGTTTATAATAGACTTATACCTCATGCCTCAGTGATGTCACCAGTGTCCACTATTTACAGACGACGGATACATTTTAAGATCTTCCTTTCTGTGAGCTCACATAGTCATAGATGGAGATCTACTCCTGTGGTTAGGACTGTTCAAGACCTACTTTTATATCACTAGGTTGTTGTGCTTTCTGATCCATCTTTATAAATATCAGCTGATTCACTGCTAAGGTATGTAGTACTCAGAAGTGTGTTGTCTCTTAAATTTGGCAGTCTCGCCTTAGTGGTGACCTGTCTCTGCCATGGTAACACAATCAGCCCAGCATTTCTGTAATGTGTGCTATGCCAGTTGATTTGTTTTTCACCTTTTACATGGCTGCTTTCTGGCCTAAACAAGAGGTCAATCACAGCAAGGCTTGTCAAGAAATATGAGAACAGTACATAGCAATAAATCTTTCTCCTCTCATTAAAGTGATTAATGGAAGAAATTATTTCACGATTACCCTTCCTAGAAGGAGGGTGGTTATTGCTAAGCAAACAAAGCCGTTCCAAGTGTGCTGTGAGCTACTGTCATTTATACTGTATAGAATGGGAGGCAGAGACGGGCCCGACACATTGCTCTCCTGCCTGACACGTGCCCTGCATTGACTATATATATATATATATATAATGTGTGTGTTTTCTCCAGGTAATCTGTATTTCTATAAAGTAGTCAGTTTCTTTTAAAGGGGCTTTACCCTCAATAGTTCTTTGCTCAGTTGTACCTAGTTTAATGTAGCAATTGAAATGATTAGTTTATTGTAACGTGGTAGTCCAGAGGGTCTCTATAAGACCCTGCCACAGAAGTCTGGTTGATATTTCTAATAAGCTGCTAAAAGTTTCCCCTCCACTTATCTAATTAGACTGTCTCAGCTACTTAAGCTATAGACAACTGAATCTGCTTATTAGTGCTAAAACCACTGTGCATTCTGTGCAGTATAGTGCTTAGTGGCAAGCCACTGGAAGTGATGAGAAGGACTGTATGAGAGTTCAGCTGCATCTTTCACTAATAAAGCAGCAATAAAGTGCTTGTTGTTATGAGAACCATACTATTCTTAACAAACTGTTACGTACAGTACATTGTTTGATGGGTTTCTTTTTACTACAGTTTTGATAGCCAGTTTGGTCTATCTTACAGTTTTTTTTTGCCTTTTATATGAAACTTGTTGAAGTTCATCCACTAAAATTACATTGCATCACCCAATTTGGTTAGGTTGATTACTTCAGTTTTCCCTGTGACTGAAAATGCACACTGCATATAGGTACACCAGACCACATTCTTACGCGCCCACATTTGAGAGCTAGGTTTACCCTCTTTCTTCCAGATTACTGGATGTTGGACACCCCACACCAAAGCAGCCCTGTTATAGGGACTGGTAGAAGCGAGGTCAGACTCACCTTTTTTCAGTTTGTATATAAACCTGACTAAACTGTATATTGTTGAAGGGTTTATCCTCTTTTTAGAGTAGTTTTCTCACTGGACTTTTAAAGTTGGTGGTGTTTGGGTGAGCTGATCTGTGTGCAATGACCTGACTTCAGTAACGTTTAGGGGTAGGGTTAGGATCAGGGGTTAGGGATAGGCACTATTTTAATTATTACCAGTTATTTATATAGTGCAGCGCTTTACAGAGAATATGTGGCCATTCATATCAGTACCTGCCCCAGTGGAGCTTACAATCTAAATTCCCCACCACACACACACACTCTAGGGTTAATATTTTATTTATTTATTTTGTTTGGAGCCAATTAGCCTATCTGTATATTTTTGGGAGGAAACCGGAGTGCCCAGAGGAAACCCACACAAGCACAGGGAGAATATACAAACTCCACACAGTTAGGGCCATAGTGGGAACCAAACCCATGACCTTACTGCTGTGAGGCAGTAATGTTAACCATTACACCATCTGTGATGCCTAAGGGGGGGAGGGTTAGGTTTAGGGTGCGGGGAGGTTAGGTTTAGGCACTAGTAGGGGGAGGTTGGGTTTAGGCACTAGTAGGGGGAGGTTGGGTTTAGGCATTGGAGAGGGGGAGGATTAGGATACTGACTGACAAGTGTCTGGATTCTGACCGCCGGCATCCAGTACCCAACCTGGTGGGGAGGTGTTGGGTTAATTTGATTTTAAGAGAAGTTAGTATTTAAGCACTGATTCTTCCATTCTACATAAACTCCCACAAAAACTAACCAACATGATCTTCACAAACACGTCTACGTCCTTTGCGTCGTCTTAAACAGGCAGACTTTGAACTCACTTTGCTGGAGTTGCTCTGTTTGCTGCACTTTGTCAGCATATGTTTATTGTTCCTTGCTCAGATTCCTTCACCCCCCCCTTCTGTGCTTATCCACTTCCCAAGAGCGTCTGTCCTTGTTATCTCTCTTTGCAGCCAGCTCTTTCTAAAGCTTTTTTCCCCAAGTCTGATCTTCAAAGTTGCCTGCTTCTTTTTGGGGATATTATCTGCTTGTGCCAGCTGTAGGGGACCTGTTCACTCAGATCAGCATGTTTGGGTTATACAGTAGTAATGGAGCTTCTTTTAATCTGTTACTTAGTGTATTTCCATGAGTCATAGGGGGTCACACAGATGGAATACTGACCCAGAGCAGAACTGGTCCCTAGGAAGTAATGTAGTTCTGAAGTGTGCAGTTATTCCCTGCAAGATAGTGGTGCTAGGCAGACTAGAGGATTATGGGAGATCAGGCTGACGTGGGAAATCATCTTTTCTTCTGTTTTTGACTTTTACAGACATTAGGGATTTTGTAAACACCAGACACTAGAGTTACAGTTACTGGCTTGTGTTTTGTTATCTCGAGGGGTCCTCTCTGCAATAATCCTCAGAAATAAGACTATCCCCTTATTTTATATAATAGCAATACGTTCTGTTTGAAACACTTTTGAATATGCTATAAGTAATGTACCCAAAGTCACAAAGAGTGTATAGCATTATATTAAATATAGCAATGCTGTTCTAAAACTGCACTTTCTCTATGTAAGTATTGAATTGAGGGGGCAAACTAGATAAAAAAAAAATAAAAAAGATTGTGTTTAGATACCATGTTAATGCTGTGACACTGTTCTCCTGGTTCTGCCTCTCTGCTTATAGCGCATCATCCCTTCTACTCCCGCTGTCCTGTAGTTTTTGAAGACACTGTTCTTACTACTCTACTTTTCTCCACCTACTTCTCCTGGTGAACTAATATTCTCCTCCGCCTCCTATTGTGACCTCTGTGCAGACAAATCCCCTATCTACCTCTCCTCCCATTACCTTTTCCTTCCTTTTATCAAACGTCCAACTGACACTCTGCTATCATTTGGATGCCCCAATGCACTGAGATCAATATGTTCAAACTGTAGCACATCTTTCTTCTCCATCACTATCAATAACCTCATGCTCCACCATGACTGCTACCTTGGTGTCATCCTCAACTCTGCTATGCGTTTTAGTCAACCTTTGTGGTCCCTTGCACTGTCGTGCAGAATAGGTAATCGGCACTCGTAGGTGACACTGGTTACTGGGGTGACTGAAGTCCAGACTTTCATTGCACTCTCATTTTGTATCCTCTGAAAGTTTTGCAGAATTTACCCTTTTCCCTATCACATTGATTAGACTTTCCAAATCCTCCTCCTCCTTATTAAATACATTTTATAAAATGGTAGGTAGAATCTGATTGGTTGTTATTAGGGATGTGCAGGCTCAGATTCGTTCGGAGTTGCCTGCCAAATTCGGATTTTTCCCGCCAAAAGACAGGTCTCAGAGGCAAAACGCCATCTGTCATGGGCAAACATCATTCCTGTACAAAAGTCCATGAAAGATGTTTGCCCATGAAAGATGACGTTTTGCCTCTTTCTGAGACGTTTTTTGGCGGGAAAATCAGAACTAATCCGAGCCTGCACATCCCTAGTTGCTATGGGCGACTTCTCCTCCATATTTTAAATAGCGTGATAAATCTCCCCCCAAGTCTGCTTTTGTCCTGAGTCTTCAGGGCTTGCACAATACCAGACACACACATGACATATTCCACATATATAAACTTATTTGCCCTGCTGCTTTGGTTCTGAACATTGAAAAAAACATTAGATAGTATATCCTGGTCATTTGCATTTCGTGTTCCATCCATCAGTGATGGGCTATTCTGGACATACAGATTGCATATGTGCCTTGTACTGTAATTGTCCAGCAACCATTTCCATAAATAACTATAACCATATTGTCCTTCAACATTTCTGTGTGTCAAGACAACACACTTCCCTCTTACCAATATTTGTTGCCTTTAAACCTTTGTGTATAAAAAATAATGCCAACAAATGAATTATGGGCATTCACTCAAGGTCCTCAATGTATATTTCCTCCATCACTGAGTGTCACACATACCTTCCCAATATCAAGGTATAAAATACTAATTACACAGCAATCCTAGAATCTTGCATTTCTACTTCAGGGTCCATAGGGTATCCACAGGATACCTTGGGGTATAGGTGTGACGTCAGTCGCAGGGCACCAAAGAGTTAAGCTTTCAGCCTCCCAGGATGCACTAGGTCCCCCTCCTATACCCCGCCCCCGGGCCAAGGCACCTCAGTTTAGTTTGGTGCCCGGCCGGAGTCGGGTGCACCTGTTGGAGTGGGGGCTAGAAGAGCCACTGAAGCTTTTTCTTCATGCAGCTGTGGCTGCACATCTGGATGAACAGCATGGACAGTCAGTCCTGACGTCCATGCTGTCTTCCCTACACCCCGCCGGTACCAGAACGCCGGTACTGATCCGGGGATGCTGGTGGGCGTCTGGGGTCACAGCTAGCGGTGACCCCAGATGCTCCGGACCATGGCCGGATTCAAGGGGGACAGAGGTAAGCAGCGGGGTCCCGCGGTGGGTCCCCGCTGATCACATGGTCCTAAGTCCCCAGGCAGGGGGCTCCCTGGGGACTGGCTGCAGCGTGGAGCCAGGCGACCAACCTGCGCTTCCACTACCCCCTGGGACAGCGGACCTCAGCAGAGCGGTAGCGCTGCGGCGTCCCAGGGGTTAAATGCATGCCAGGGGAGCGCGCCTTCCCTGTCTCACAGCCGGCGCCTCCCCCGCTGCACACAGCCCTCTCTGCACTGTGCTGACTGGTCCTGTGTCAGCGCTCCTCCCCCAGGCCAGCTTCTCTCTGCTCCTCGGCGGCCATCTTCTCTGCAACGCATGGTGAACGCTGCTGGAAGTCTGGAAGGAAGCATCGTGGTCTGGGTCCCCCCGCATACCTCTCCTCCGCTGTGGCTCAGGTCTGTGTATGCAGCGCTGTGTCCTACCAGGCCCTGTGTCTGTGTAGTTGAGTGATCAGCGCTGTTAGTGCAGGAATTGTTATTTCTCTGCATTGTATGTGACTGTGCTAGCGCTGCCTGTAACTTTTCTTCTCTAAACTGTCAGCTTTATTACTGTCCCTGTTCTTTCTGCTAAAGCTCTTGCGGTGCGGTGCTGCAGGGTGGTCTCTCGCCTATTTAATACTTAATTGGTGAGAGAGGTCACATACGTGGTGCCATCATGTCTGAAAGTGATTTTCCCCTTCGGCTACAGTGTACCACATGCAAAGTACCGTTAGCGGAGGGGGAGGGTAGCGCGGAGGGCCTTTGCCGGCAGTGTTTGTCCATGGCGCGGCCTATTACGGTTACAGCACCGGTACAGGAGCCGCCCTGGGCTTGTTTCGCTCAGGCGCTTACAGCCTTAGTGGGCCAGTTAGCTCCGCAGCCCGCGTTTACTCCGATGGGTTTGTCCCAGCAGTCTGTGGTGTCGTCACCCATGCAGGGGTTCCCACGACAATTGGTGGTACCCCACAGTCTCCCTATTTCCCCACTCCCGGGTTCTCAGGAGCCAGCGTGGGTTAACTCCCTGACGAGTTCTGTACAGCACTTGTCGGATGTGTTGCAAGGGGAGTCTGTGATGCGGCCTCATAAACGGCCGGTGGCGTCTCTGTCCGCTCCTTATGAGGATGACGAAGGGACGTCTGATGATGGGGAGATTCTGGATCCTTACGATCAGGAACCTCTCCATACTAAGGACGCTGATGCTAAGTCCAAAGTATATATTCCTGGACTTATTCGGGCGGTCCGCACAGCCTTGGTGATTGAGGACGAAGTTCCCCCAGCGGCTAAATCCTAAGTATGCCTTTTTCAAAGATGTGAAGGGCGATGCCACAGTCTTTCCTCTTTCGGGTCAGTTGGTGGACCATTTAGAGGAGGCGTGGAAACAACCTGGCAAAAGATACCAGCCGCAGAGACGCCTGGTGGTGGCTTATCCGTTCGCGGATAATTATTTTGCTAAGTGGGAATCCCCTCCACAGGTGGATTCTCACGTGACCCGTCTTGTCCGTAGTGCCACATTGCCGATGCCATCCATGTCCTCCCTTAAGGATGCTACGGACCGCAAGGTAGAAATCTGCCTGAAGTCCGCTTATTCCCTTGCAGGGGGGGCAGCACGGCCGGCTATGGCCATTTGCTGGGTTGCCAGAGCGATGGAGCGCTGGGCGGATTCATTAGAGGCTTCTTTTGAATCCGACTGTCCGGCCGAACAGGCGGAGTTGATTGGCAATCTCCGTGATTCGGCCACCTACATCAACGAGGCGGCTCTAGACATTAGTACTCTGGTGTCTAGAATTTCTTCAGCAGCGGTAGCTGCTCGTCGCACCTTGTGGCTGCGATCCTGGAAGGCGGACGCAGATTCCAAGAAAGGTCTGGAAGCGTTGCCGTTTACCGGAGAAGTTCTCTTCGGTCCGGATCTGGATAAGATTGTGGCCACGCTGGCGGCAGCCAAATCTGCTTGTCTCCCGTCGGCCGCTGCTCCTTCTGGTTCTGGACCATCGTCCTTTCGGTCATCTAGGGCCCAGGGCAGGCCCAAACCACAGTCGTTTCCTCGACAGGCTGGCCCTAAGAAATCGGTCAAGCCCCGGAAACAGGCATGGAGTACCAGACGTCCGGCCCCCAAGCCAGATGACAAGCCTGCGGCCTGACGGTCCGGGTCTCCCCTTGGGGGATCCCAGGGTGGGAGGCCGCCTGCTGCAGTTCTCCCGGTGTTGGTCGTTCTCTACGACAGACACTTGGGTTCTGGAGGTGGTCTCCCACGGGTATGCCCTCTCCTTCCGGCACAGACCCCCGGCTCTCTTCTTCACCACGGGTCTACCATCAGACCGGAACAAGGCTACGGAGCTGCAGAAGGTATTGCACACTATGCTCCAGGCTGGAGTTGTAGTGCCTGTTCCATTCTCCCAGAGGGGCCAGGGTTTCTATTCAAATCTATTTTTGGTACAGAAACCCAATGGGTCATATCGTCCGATTCTCAACCTCAAAGCACTCAACAAGTCTTTGCGGGTCCCGAAGTTTCGGATGGAGACCCTACGGTCCATCATTCTGGCGCTGGAACCTGGGGACTACATGGTGTCATTGGACATACAGGACGCTTACCTGCATGTCCCTATTCTTTTGCGCCATCAAGAGTTCCTTCGGTTTGCAATCCGCAGCGACCACTTCCAGTTTCGGGCGTTACCTTTTTGCCTGGCGACAGCACCACGTGTTTTCACCAAGGTGATGGCGGTCATGGCGGCTTCTCTGCGACTGCAAGGAGTCCGCATGTTGCCGTACTTGGACGACCTGTTATTGGTGGCAGGATCTCCAGAGCTCCTGTTACACCACTTGGACCTGACCATTGCACTGCTGCAACGGCACGGCTGGCTAATCAACTGGCAGAAGTCCACTCTAATCCCGTCTCGGAGGATTCTGCATCTTGGAGCCTTATTGGACTCTGGACAGCAAAGGATCTTCGTGACGGAGGACAAGATCTCTGCTTTACAGTCAAGGGTGCGCAGTTGTCTGCACAGCCGCCGGGTGTCCTTACACTCGGCGATGAGGTTACTGGGCTCCATGGTGTCGGTGTTCGACATGGTGGAATACGCCCTGTTTCACTCCAGACCTCTGCAGCACCTGATCCTGTCCAAGTGGAACGGGCTGCCCCAGTCTCTGAAGTTCCAGACGATTGTGCTCACCCCGGAGGTTCACCTGTCCCTTGCGTGGTGGTTAAAGACGACCCACCTCAACAAGGGACGTCCGTTCTGGGTTCCAAATTGGGTCCTGTTGACAACGGACGCCAGTCTTCGGGGCTGGGGAGCAGTTTCGGGTCCACACTTGTACCAGGGCAGGTGGACGCCGACAGAAGCGGAGCTTCCAATAAATATCTTGGAACTCCGTGCGGTCTTCAATGCTCTCCTGCAGGCACAGCGGTTTCTCCAGGGTCACCCGGTGCAGGTCCAGTCGGACAATGCTACCACCGTGGCCTACATAAACAGGCAAGGAGGAACTCTCAGTCGGGCGGCTCTCGTAGAGGTCTCTCGGATCCTGGTTTGGGCGGAGCGCAATCTTCCGGCCATATCAGCGGTCTTCATCCCGGGAGTGCTAAATTGGGAGGCGGACTTTCTAAGTCGCCAGGACGTTCATCCAGGGGAATGGTCCCTGCACCCGGACGTTTTTCAACTACTGGTGGACAGGTGGGGTCTTCCAGAAATCGACCTCATGGCGTCCCGGCACAACAACAAGTTGCCGGTGTACGGGTCTCGCACAAGAGACGAAGGGGCGTCTCTGGTGGATGCTCTGTCCGTCCGGTGGACGTTCAGGTTCGCATACCTGTTCCCTCCGGTCTCCCTTCTTCCACGGGTAATCCGGAAATTCAAACAGGAAGGAGGGACGCTCCTGTTGATAGCTCCCGCGTGGCCCAGACGGCACTGGTTCTCAGACCTTCAGGGTCTGTCCGTGGACAGTCCTCTGCGGTTGCCGCTACGACCGGACCTTCTGTCTCAGGGTCCTTGTCTTCACCCGGACCTGACTCGGCTGTCTTTGGCGGCGTGGCTGTTGAGACGGCCATGCTGAGGTCCCGGGGGTTTTCCAGCTCTGTGGTGCGTACCATGTTACGAGCTCAGAAACCGTCTTCCGCGAGGATATACCATCGCGTGTGGCATACGTTCTTCCAGTGGTGTCGACCGAGAGGTTATGCACCGCGGGAGTTTCGTCTGTCTCGGATTCTCGCCTTCCTGCAAGCGGGACTAGATTATGGGCTTCGCCTTGCTTCTTTGAAGGTACAGGTTTCGGCCCTATCTGTCTGGTTTCACCGTAGGATTGCTACAATCCCGGATGTGCGCACCTTTATGCAAGGTGTTCTCCGTATTCAGTCGCCCTTTGTTCCACCTGTGGCGCCTTGGGATTTGGCTGTGGTCCTGAGGGCTCTCCAAGGACCGCCGTTTGAACCACTGGGCTCAGTGGATATTAAATGGCTAACAGCTAAGACTGTTTTCCTTCTGGCCGTTGCTTCGGCCAGACGTGTTTCTGAGTTAGGGGCTCTTTCTTGTAGACCCCCTTTCTTGGTTTTTCATGGGAACAGGGCAGTGCTCCGCACTCGGCCCGAGTTTCTTCCCAAAGTTGTTTCCCAGTTTCATGTTAACGAGGAAATAGTTGTTCCGGCCTTTAACTCACCGGGTCTTTCCGTGGGTGAGGCCTCTTTGGATGTTGTGCGGGCCTTAAGGACTTATGTTGACCGCACTTCTTCGTTTAGGAAGTCGGACGCTTTGTTGTCCTCTATGGCTTCTGTAAAAAGGGTTGGCCTGCTTCAAAGCAAACTTTGGCAGCCTGGATCCGTATGGCTATTTCTGAAGCTTATCTTCATGAAGGCCTACCGGTCCCTCCTTCTCTGAAGGCTCATTCCACTAGGTCTGTGGGTCCTTCGTGGGCAGCTCGACGTGGTGCCTCGGCAGTTCAGATCTGCAAGGCTGCTACGTGGTCTTCTGTCCATACCTTCGTGAGGTATTACAGGTTTGACACCTTCGCCTCTCAGGATGCTTCCTTCGGGCGGCGGATTCTCCTTTCTGCACAGGAGCGTCCCCACCCTTAAAGGATACTGCTTTGGGACATCCCCAAGGTATCCTGTGGATACCCTATGGACCCTGAAGTAGAAAATATGAGATATGGTAAGAACTTACCCTTGTTATCTCTATTTCTACGAAGTCCATAGGGTTCCACAGGACTCCCGCCCTGTCGCACCTGTGCTGCAGATGGGCTTTGCTCTGGTCACGGGTTTTCCGTCTCCCTCTGGTGAGAATGTGATTCTTGTATGTGTCCAGATCTTTGTTCTCTCTCTTCCTTCTCCTCCTCCGGCCTATGGCTTGGTAACTAACTGAGGTGCCTTGGCCCGGGGGCGGGGTGCATCCTGGGAGGCTGAAAGCTTAACTCTTTGGTGCCCTGCGACTGACGTCACACCTATACCCCAAGGTATCCTGTGGAACCCTATGGACTTCGTAGAAATAGAGATAACAAGGGTAAGTTCTTACCATATCTCATATTATCATTGCCCATAAACACAACTCTACAAGCAAATTTTGCCTTCAGGCTCCACTAGTTTTTTTTTTTTTTCATTCTAATCCGTTGCTATATAAAATCAAAGCTGACCTCACCACAGTGGTATAAGCCATTCATCTCTTAGAATGGCCATGTTAATTTGGCCAAAATGAAGGAGCCTTCATTTATTTTCTCTTCACCCTATCCCTCCCCTTAGTCCCTAACCCTCCCTCCTGGTGCCTAACCCTACCCAAAAAAAAAGTCAACCATTTTCATGTCGACCTTTTGTCCCTGTCGAACTATTCACTGTCTAACATGTGGTGTCTGTCTAATTTCTGTCTGTCTATAGTCGGGAACCCATTTTACAGATGGTAAACATTCCCATCAGGTTACACACACTTTATCAGAGTACTTCATACCTTTTGTTGGAGAGGTTATGCGAGGCCCGTCCTCTACCCTAACATAGGGCCTGAATCAGTGATGTACGTTCATCCGAGTGAACGCACAGCTCGCACATCTCCAATGGTTAGGCGACTGCGCACAACGGGTCCTGCGATCTCTCGCAGACCACCCCAAGCCAAAGCAAAATTGACATGCTGCAGTGTTTGGGGTACAGAGCAGGGGCGTTCCGTGTCTCCGTACCCGGAAACTGGGCGTGTCGCCCCCGTTTTCAGGGAGGGACGAGGCCAGGTTCTGCGAGATTTATGACCTCTTGCGTGACCAGGCACTGGCCAGGCTGCGGGAAGCTTCATCTCCCGCAGCCGGACCAAAGCCGCAATAGTCATGATGATGATCTCGGCATGTGTTGTGTCTGACACCTCCTTCTGCATTTGCATCTGATATGGGCGGATTTGCGCAGCAGCTTGTGTGCGGCACTGCAAATCCGTCCATCTCTGAATCAGCTTATAGTCTAACTGCAGACCAGCGTGCCAACAATTTCAGAGACCTTATTCACTCTTCAACCTCACAGAGATGTTCCTTCTCTCTGAAAACCTCTGAAGGCGTTCATTTTGCCCCGCTACCCAAAGCCTTGCACCACCAGAAGAAGCTAATTAGACACATTGCCTTAGGTGCCACCTGTCGGTTACTGGGCGACTGGAAAGACACTACCCTCTTTAGTTTTGTTTGTGAATAGACTCTGGCACGTATAGAAGATTAGTATATGTCCTATATATTTATGAAAACTGCAAAATCTTTATCAAAGTTTGGGAGCCTTGCTCATCGCATTACAATCTGTGACTCCCCTCTTGAGTGATATACCTAACATTACGAGTAATGTGTACCTGAGAAGTGGCTTCTCTCCTGGGTGCCCAAGCCTACACAAGGCCTACACAAGACCTACAACTGAGAATTTGCTGGTTACCTACTGGCAAGTGCATTAAATACTATGCGTTTCATATGTGGTTCACATGTATTCTATCATTCTCTTTCACTCAGTGTGTCGGCCTCTGTTTTGCACTGAATTGGGGTAATTTAATTGTTTATTTGGGTGTCTTAATTAATGGGAGTTTATCCGAGCAATTCAATTGTTTGTCTGATATATGCTCATTAGCCGCTGCAGACATATATATATATTTTTTTCTCGCAACCTCCTGAGGGCCAAGACTAATGTGTGTAATGTCTGTAGTTTGGGAACCCAAACCAGGGGCACGGCTAAACCTGGTGATTCTGGACGTGTTAAACACCTAAGGGGCGTCTATCAGAGAAATTATTCAATTGCTCTTATAGATGCTCTTTACTTAAGACTCCCCCCCCCCCCCCCCCCCCCCCCCAACCCCCCGGTGCGTCTGCATAGCTCATGCGTTCTCAGCATGCTATTCTTTCTTGCACATTGTAGATATTTTATACTGGTGCTGTCTATGCTTCTGTCTTTTTGCTCATGTAGCGTGTTGCTTCATTTCCCAGACAAATTTTTTACTGTAACATAAAAGAAAGCAATGACTGTGGGCTTAGCTTATCACTGTGTATGTAAGGCTACTTTGCCAAGCTGAGTCAGTCTTGGTTTGTTTGCAGCCAGTGATAAGTCTGGTTCAGGAACAATAGGCTCTATCTTGACCTCCTAATATAATATTGTCTCTTAGGTTTTAGTATTGATTGGCAACTGTTTATAGCTCATACAAGGATAACCACATTCTGCAGCCTTTGTGCCACATTATACTGTGAATGCTTGGTTGTCCTTTTTGGAATGAAATGTATTTCCAAATTAATAAATGTCAAAGCTTGGTACAAATGTATACATTTTATGTGTCTTCCTGACATTGTTCCACAATTTATGCATACAATGGTACCTGTACAAATTGTCAACAGACAGTTGTTTTATGTTCAAATGGCATATAAGCCCGTGTGAGCTACTGAGAGGATTAAAATAAATAATTTAGGGCATTGTCACATGGTTGTTCCCCTGCTACAGCTTTAGACGTGATCATGCCAAATGCCTATGGACGCTATGCGTTTGATACGGGGCTCACATATGCTTTGCTGGTCTCATTTTTATTGCAGCACAAAAAGTGTAACACTTGTAAATCTCGGTGTACAATGAGCACTTAAAGTGCTTTGAGTGATGGGGGTCTACTCAAATGTAATGCTTTTCCATTGGAGAGCGTTTTTATTGAGCGCTTTCAAAATGGCTGTTGGTGTTTTTAAAATTCGCCCAAGTGATTAAAGTGTGTTTTACGTCTTTGTTTTATACACACGGTTTTACAATATATTGTTCCAACGTGGATCGTAACAATATATTATGCATATGGCATAGTAGTGGTCATTCTAGCACCCTGCACCTGTTAAAACCCCTGAATGTTCCTCTTTCCTGCCTGGGGTGTCGCTCTCTGCTCTGGTGCTTCTAGCACACAAACTGCTGAATTTCAGCAGTTTGTTGCATCTGAGTGTGCTAGAAGCACCAGCACAGAGAGCGACACCTCAGGCAGGAAAGAGGAACTTTACGGGTTGTGACAGATGCAGGGTGCTAGAATGAAGGCTAGCATAGTGTGTACACCTGATCGCGTGTATGTCGTTCATTGCATCATCCCAACTGCAGTGCTGCACAGCAGATGGGACAATGCAATGAACGACGCCATGCTGCTAAATGCAAAATGGACGCCAAATAGCGCTGTTGTACCTCGCATCGTGCAGTTTGTATGGACTGCGCAATGTCATTTCATTGCGTCGTCCCACAGGCTGGGTATACAATCGCTTAGTGTGTACCCAGCAATGATTTGTTTGTAGAGAGTATTATTATTATTATTTATTATTATTATTATTATTATTATATCGCGCCACAAATGTTCCGCAGCGCCTTACAAAGTACATAAACAAATAGTAGACAAGTGACTTACAGAACAATACAATACAGGACCAGGACATGGATAATATATATTGCTACATTAGCGACCATAACACCCAGATAAGCAACCAAGTGTTAGGTGCCCTAGTGGTGAGTAAGAAGTAGAAGAAACTAAAGTAGGGGGAAGCACAAGAGGGTAGAGGGCCCTGCTCGTAAGAGCTCACATTCTAAAAGGGAGGGGGAAGACCAACAGGTTTGACACAGAAGGGGTAGATGGGGAGGAAGTAGCATGTAGCAGGGAGTTATGGTGGCCATACACGGTGAGATTCAAAAGTTGGTAAGATGAGTTGTACGATTTCCCTTGAAATTATTCCCTTTAAGATCCTGGACGATTTGTTTTGAAAATGCAACTATTTCACATAAGACTTTACATAAGATTGCAAATCATACACGATAGGTTGAGGTCTCTCTGCAAAACCTTATGATCTGCGATCCAACTAGACGACGGCGGAGACGTGTATTGGGGTCGCAGAAGACTCAAAATACAACTATTTTTACAAGATTGGTCTGTCCAACCTGTAAAAACTGCCCAAATCGTGTGATCAATCGTCCCATGTATGGCCAGCATTAGAATGATAGCTGGAAGGCTTTGATGAAGTAGTGGGTCTTGAGAGCCCATTTGAAGGATTGCAAAGAGGTGGAGAGTCTGATGGATTAGAGGCTGCGCTTTTAAACCTTAAAGACTTCGAGACTTAAGCGGCCCATACACTGTGCGATGCAACGGGGGATCTGATGTCCGAAATATCGGATGGTCCCCACACACGGTATGATTGGGTGGCCGAATGCCCGATGTGCTGGCTCCCCCACCTGCATAGCCGGCGCTGCATGGGATCGTACGTCGCATCCCCTGATCGACTAAACCTGCAGTAAGATAAGGGGTTGCGATGTACGACCCCACGGGTCCGCACTCGGTCCAACGACATGGCCATACACTGTACGCTATAGCAGCCAAATTGTACCAATCTGTCGGATCGGCTGAGTTATCGCACTGTGTATGGGCCGCTTTAAACTGCTTGTGTGACACCTGCCCGAGTATAGGTAAAAGAAGCAATATGTAAATTATGTTTGATACATTTTTATTTACAAAATTGCAAAATCTGCAAGCTTTGTTTTATTAAGTTCCACTTGTAAGAAGCTGCAGAGTATGCTGGTGCTCTATAAATAAATATTTATTATAAATGGTTCAGTGTATCCTAAACTGCTCATCTGGAGACAACCTGTAAATCACTTCTAATGTGTCCCTCAACACCAATTGTGAGCACAAAATGTCTGTTTTTAATTTGGATCAATAATGCCCATACTAGGCTCTATTCAAGCTCCAGTCAGCGTGCAGTATGTGCAGGGTTGGGATCAGAAGGACACCATAAATAATGCTGGAATGTCCCAGCCTTTATTAAGATTTATTTATAAAGAATATCATTTAAAGTATTAGACCGTAGGTAGTCAATTTTTTTTATTTTTTTACATTTCGGTGCCAGATAGACAAAACTAGGAACCATGCAAATATCTCATTAATCTATATACTCTCAGCAAAATCTGTGACTCTTGTACATCAGCTACATCATTATGTAGCAAAAGAAAGCACATTACTGCTTGTGGAAGTGACTATATAAATACACCTTGCTTTTATCATTGGAACCCAGATGGGGGTGCCCTCAGAATCATGGTGACCCATATATCCATTGTCTAAATGTTGCAAAATGTGATCCTATGAAAATAGTCCAAGCACAAGTAGGTAACCTGCTGACTCAGGCCCTGACCTGCAGCTGTTATCATTACCTTGTGGACTTTGTAGCTGAGGAAGTGAGAGGTTAGCAAAGTCTGCTGCCAACCCCTGCACACAGGTTGTGTCTATACATACAGCCAAGCTGTAATGCTGTGCGCGATTTGTGAAGTCATGTTGTTGTAAAGGGCTAATATTTTATTAAAACACCTTTTTATTTCGACTTAAAGCAGTATGATCATCTAAGTAAAGTCTACCCAGAGCCCCTTGATTCTATAACACAGAATTTTCAAGTCCGTTAAGCTAACCAGCTGTAAATTATGGCAGGGGCACTTATTAGAGATTAGAGAAGCAATGTGCGTGCCAGTCAAGCTTGTGACTGGTCCTCAGTGTCTCTTCCCATGGTATTAGGGCGCGACTGTATGAGAAATGGAGGACCAAAGCATGAAGCAACGCTTTCCGAGCCCTGGCTGGGGTGGGTACCCCTTAGGAAAAAAAATGTGGTACTACGGCTTTAACACTTAATTTTGATTCACCTTTACAAGTTTACATGGTAGGGGTTACATATTTAACATTTATATAGTGCTGATATACTGTAAAGTGTCCACAATTGGGAACAAATACACGTGTGTTTGCTGAATGTGTTTGGAAGCTTATATGTAGGACTGTTAAGAAAAAAACAATCCACTATAGTTCATACTTCTATTTAAAACTCCTACAAAGTTGGGATAACTTCTTGCTCCTGGTCTCTGGATAAATATGCAATTATAGTTCACCTATAATGCCTAACCTACTGCATGGCAATAATGCATGACATGAGCTAGAATCAATGATGCCTGCAATGCCCAATGCCAGTCACACCACATCGTATCTCCATGGGGCTAAACTAAGAGGAAGGAACGGCTCCAATAACTTGGCGGAAGTACCAACACTGCATGGGGCGTAGAGGTGAGGGAGTGGGGCAGCATAGCCTTCCCATCCCCCAGATGGCCCCTGCTTTGTGATAGCCCAATGTATATAGACTGTTTACCATGAGGATGGATGTACTGGGGCTGATTCTGAGTTGGGAGCAAAAAAAAAAAAAAGCAGATAATATGCCCATTGGCAAAACCTCTGCATGTGGGGCAGATTTAAAATGAGCATAAAGATTTAGATGTGGGAGGGGGGTCTCCAAATTAAAATGTAAATTGCAGTGTAAAAATAAAGCTGCCCAGCATTTCTGGCCTACATGCAACAGCAGCCAGTGTTTATCCTGCATGCAGAAAATAATAGATGTATTTGCGCCTCTTGATTTTTTTTTTTTTGCTTTCCTCCCAACTCAGAACCAAGATTATCTTTCACTACTATTTCTATGAAGATAAGTAGATATATAATAATAACACTTCTGCATATATTGGCTGTGCATAACCAGAGTAGAATTTTGCAGTTACCCATAATTGTAAGAATTTTGAGATTTGCTCTGTCACTTTTATTGCCTGACAAGCCTACAAACAGTATAGTAGCCTGCAGTGTGGTAAAAGACTAGATAAAGTCCATCTTGCCATTGTATAAAAACCTGAAGCCAGTATAAATGCCCTTTCCTTCGCCCCTCTGCTGTCTGACAGTTTCTGTAGCTTTCTCATGTCACACAGAGCCGGACACTACGTTTACAAGGCAGGTTCTGCTCAGCTCCTCGCCCTGCTATTTCTGGTCCCAGATCTGTATTTGCTTACCATTGATTTGTATTTTTACTCGGGACCAGCTGCTCCTGGCTGAATACATTCTTAGGAAAAATCAATTTAAGTGGAATTGAAAATGAGCAACAAATTGTGAGGATTATTGAGTTCAGCTGAGTCTTGTGTGCTTGAATGGGTGTTTCACATCCAGCATCTCCTGGGCAGGCTGTAAAAAGGTTAATTTAATGAGGACCTCGCCCTTACGGGTTCTATTTGCGACCTGCTAAATGTTTAATTTTAACGCTTCGGGGCTCACTACAAAAGGGGCGGCTGTCGATGTTGATCGACAGCTCGTCCCGATTTGTAGGTGTGGTGGGGGGGTGGTTTCACAAACTGAGTCGTTCCCAAGCGAACGCTTGCAGTTTGTGGGTGGCCCCACTGACATCGCCAGTGATGTCAGTGGGAGAGCTTCCAGCTGTAATAGATAATGATAAATTACACTTACATTATTTTGAAAGTTGCGTAATTTGGCAAAAAACGACTAGTAACTTTTTTGTAGAGCAAAATATATAATTGACAATGGGTGTAATTTAGGGCTGGTATTTCGTGGGGCGATATGGATGCGTCAAGTGTTTTAAACATCGCACGTGGTTGCAGCAGGCGTTTTTTTAATGGGTTTTTAAAAGTGCGCTTTTACAACACAAAAATATACTTGCACCCTTTTTAACGGACCCCCAATTTCCTGGAAAAAATGGCTTTCTATCATTTTAATGTTTTTTTTTCTTATACGCAAATTACGGCCAACCCACGCAATTTAAGTACCGGAAATATTTTCATTGCGGCTAATAATACACTTGTAAATAAATAATTTTCTGATGTACGTCTGCCATTTTTTGGGGGTACAGAGGCAATTTCCTGACTTCTTCACGCCTCTCGTTTTCGCCTTTTTTTTTGTAATGAAGATCAGGCAATTTCGCCTCTAATTGAAACCGACCTAAGTATTTATTATTTCATCCCTCCTGTCTTGCAGTAACAGTCTATAAATGATGCTAAGCATGTTGTTTACTTATTTCTGTTGATTGTTGATAATATAAGTTTTGCTTTTTTTTCATTAATCGTCTCAGTAGTGCTATGTTACCTCCTATCAAACAGTGCAATAGTTAAATGTTTGTCTGATGACTGACACTGGTCAGAAATGTGCGCGAATTTTCCACCACATAACTATAGACAAAGGGGGATTTCTAAAATAAGTGCACATCAAATGGATTTAATTGGAATCCTTAAAAGACTGATGTTTTCCCCTAATTTACTGTGATGGCTAGATGACTAAGTTCTGTTCATCAGCATAGCAGGCTCAGAGTGTGCCGACAGGACCCTTCAGACAACGTGACATAGCTTAGAGGCTGAACGATTCTCCCAAATTCTTTCTGTGATGGTTTGGCAGAGCGCACAGATCACATACAACAGACATCAGATCTGAGAAACACAGTAGATTAGCAGTTTGAACTTGGATCACCTCTGGCTCTTACAGTGGCTGTAATGGAAATAAATAGAAGTATATTACATGGGTAGTAGCTGAATGCAATTACACACACTACTAAATGTCTCCATGATCTTTGCTTTGTTTTGTAACTGCATAGAATTCTCATCCTTTGGGTTACGGCCACCATACATCTGAGTCGGATCGTCGCGATGTAGCTATGGGATTGGAAACTCTGATCCGTCGTAGGATCGGTGAAATTCTACATGTTAGATTTCACCGATCTGCCATTCACGATAATTTTTTTTGATCGTGATCGGCTTATCTGTGAAATCCAACATGTTGGATCTCAGCGACCCTGCATTGCCGGTTTGCAGGATTGCTACATCACACCAATCCATCGCTGAGATGTATGTGGGGAGGGGCTTTAACCTAATGGCAAGGGAACGTTTCTATCTAGTCTTGTAGGGTCGATCTGGTAAATTCAGTATTGCCCTTGATTGCCATTCATCAGTCAGTATTGAGCAACTGTACTTGTTCTCACCTAATAGGTGTTACATTTCTTATCTGTTCTGGCCATATTTTTTTTATGACCAGGGTTGTTAAATTATGGGCTACTGATTTATCCCGAAAAGCTCCATTAGGTTTGCATGCAAGAAACTCATTGGATGAAGCACAATGCATTTGGGAAATATTCTATAAAAGTGCTATGCACCCTGATTGCTAATAAAATTGCAAGAGGGTATGTTGACATTCAAAGCAATGTGTACTATTTTTAGGGAATCAGTATCTCCCAGCGGTCCGATTCCCGGCAGCGGCAGCCCGACACTGGAACAGATCCCGACAGTGCTGGAAATCCCGATCGTTGTAAGGTAAGTATAGACTAACCTAACCCTAGCCCTCCTTAGGGGTACCTAACCCTAATCCGCCCCTGTAAGTGCCTAACCCCCCCTTCCCCGCTGCCTAAACTTAAGTCCCCCGGGGGGGGTGCCTAACCCTCCCGGGGGATACCTAGCCACAAGACCCCCCCGGTGCGCTAAACCTACACCCCCCCTCCTCCCCGCGCGACTTGCCGGGCGCTGGTCTCTCGGCGTCGGAGAAATGAGCGGCGTCTACATCTAGACGCCGGCCATTTCACCCTCGCCGGGATATAACAGTTGGAAAGCCGGCTGTCGGTTTAATGTCAGCCGGCTTCCCGATTGCATCCCATTTTCAGACATGTTTACAGAGCATGCAGCGAGAATGTCAATACCGACAGTGTCGACGCCCAAAGTTAGGGTTAGGCTTGCTTTCAAGGTGAATGTAAAATCGCATTGTTGACCTTCTGAATGTGGATGCTATACCACAGTTGTTTCCAGGCATTGTACAAACTAAAACAAATAGTAAGCAACATAAATTCTCTCCAATAGGTACCAAGCCATGTGTTTATCTTGCATCGTGGCTAAATATTTGTTCACGATCTGGCCATGGCTGTAATCAGACCCTATCTAGTGGGAAGAGAAATACATAATTTGAAATGCAGGAGCACACTCACTGACTGCAGTAAACACTTATGCATTGATTCTGGCAATTAAGCCTTCTCTTGTGTAGAGACGGGAGGGGACAGCAGATCCCGTAATGTCGTCCTTTGTCCAAACGCTACAATCTATGCGGGGGAACAGCCTGCCCAGTGTGCTGCATTACATTCCGTCCAGTGACGGCCAGATAAATGAAAGCTGTCAACTAACGTATGTTGTCACTGCAGAGACCCTGCAGACCATTGTAGTAATCATGAGATGTAGAAACAAGGATGAAGGAAATCTTAGAATAATTGTTATAAAATTATAATATTTTGGATAATATGTGGTCAGCTCCTCACTGGGTACTCACCATAAGAACACATCACCATAGATATCATTATTAATAGAAAGGTACGGTATGTTTTTGGCAATAGCGGTCAGTAAAAGTTTTATCGTTGATAGTTTGCACTAAATAAACCCACGATTTTCCCCAATTGCTGCTTCATTTTTATTTGAAGAAATATACCGGATTATACCAGTGTTGCTGGATTATTTGCACCAGTGCCCTTGTGCATTATTATAGGCAGGTAGATGAGCCACAGTGAGTGGTCTGTTTTCTCCTGTATACAGTGTCTTTCATCTCTGTGCATCTCATGGTTTTTGCAGTAAATACACACCACAGAAAGCCGGATGATGTGTTAAAAGGAAAGTGAAAATACTCCATATTTTATAAATTGGGCATATACTTTTTTTTTAACTTGCTTCCAAAGCCTGTGTCCATGTTCCTAGAAGCTTTTAAAGGGACATAGTCTGTGGGCCAAATGTAATAGGGTGATAGTTTAGAATATTTGAGTTTTCTCACACTTTTTAAACTATGCCAATGTCCGAGAACAAAGCAACAGAACAAACTCGCATGTTTTTCAAACTCTCACGATTTAAAATCTCATTCAGATGTTTTTCCATTTTGAAGATACGGTGAGAGTTTAGAAACATTGGTCGAGTTTTATCTTCAAAATGGAAAAACATCGGAGATTTTAAATCGTGAGAGTTTGAAAAACATGCAAGTTTGCTCTGTTGCTTTGTTCTCGGACATTGGCATAGTTTAAAAAATGTGAGAAAACTCAAATATTCTTAACTCTCACCCTATTACATTTAGCCTTGTGACTTTTAAATGTGGACTGCTAGGGGGCGATCCAGTTGTTGCGTGGGAGGTGATGATTAATGAGCGCCCAGTTTTGCAATTCATTTTCTGGGTGCTCATTAATTATGTTCCTCTTCGCACCCTATTAGGCTGGATTTAGCCGTGTAAAGCAGCTAAACCCGTCTAAAGTCCTGGTTTCTCGCACATTTTTGCTCTAACCCTCCTGAGGATGCGAGCAGAAGACTATCGTGCTCAGACGGAGGAACAATTGACTTGCTCCATCAGGCGACTCAAAAAAAAAAAAATAGCTGCCAGCTAAACAATTATTACTTTGGGTGGGAAAAAAGCAAATGACAAGCGATCACTTTATCTTTTTATGGACATTAGTCATCGTGTGTTGTTTGTTTTATCGCTGACCTTTTTATTGCATCACAAGTTTTCCTATCTTCCCAATGGAAGTGATATGCGAGTACCAGTTTTCCTCTTTTAATAATACAATTGATTTTTGTATTTAAAATGTTTTAGCTACATCCGTGTAATCCGTACTGCATCACAGATTGGTAATGTGATAATAAATCTGAATTGATTTCTAGGCCATTGTATTCCTACCGGTATAATATTCTTATACTAATGTTTTATGTAGTCCTCCATGTGTTTTTTCTCCTTTTCTTTCATTTGTCTGTATTTACTGTTGCAAAACGTTTAACAATATCTATTTCTAAATGTAACCTTTACCCTGACGCAGCTGGTGTAATTTTCCCCCATTTATCATTTTTATCAAATGAAAGCGATTAAAGTGTCTCTCACCTCCTCGGGAATAGAGGCACAAATATCCATCAAAGCAAACCGAGGTTTCTGTGTGAGAACAAGATTAGTCTGTCCTTTCCATTATTTTTGTTGTATTGTTTTAATCAGTTTTGCTTTGTTCTCTTTACAGTTGCTATAGTATAAGAATATATAATTTGGTTAGTTCATATTGCCATTAAAATTATTATTTTTTGTTATTCTATCTTATTACATTTGGAAATACCTTTTACATTGTTCTTTTAATTAATTGAGATGTATTACACATTAACAATAGTCATTCACGCAGGAATTTAAAAGTACGTCCACATGTATGTGATTACAACCTGCACTATTTTCATGCATTTAACAGCATATGTATGTCTTTATATTAAGTGCAAACTGTTATGGTGCATACACACGATCAGATTTTTCCTTCAGATATGAACGATGACGATTTAAAAATCGTTCAGTCGTTCATATCTGAAGGAAAATCGTTCATATCTGACATGCCTGAACGATGGACGATCAACGATGCGCGTTCCCGTTTGTCAGATAACGATATCTGACATCTGATGGGTTTGCAGTCAGACTTGGACGATTCCATTCATTTTAATGCAGTCAAAAATCGTTCAATCGTTCAAATCGTTCAAATCGTTCAAAACTTTGGTCAAATCGTTCAAATCGTTTAGTCGTTCAGTCGTTCATCTGACAAATCTGACAAGTCTGACAAATCTGACCGTGTGTACGCTCCATTATGGTGCATACACACGATCAGATTTTTTCTTCAGATATGGACGATAACGATTTAAAAATCGTTCAGTCGTTCATATCTGAAGGAAAATCGTTCATATCTGACATGCCTGAACGATGGACGATCAACGATGCGCGTTCCCGTTTGTCAGATAACGATATCTGACATCTGATGGGTTTGCAGTCAGACTTGGACGATTCCATTCATTTTAATGCAGTCAAAAATCGTTCAAATCGTTCAAAACTTTGGTCAAATCGTTCAAATCGTTCAGATCGTTTAATCGTTCAATCGTTCATCTGACAAATCTGACAAGTCTGACAAATCTGACCGTGTGTACGCTCCATTAGAGTGCGTGTATACAGATGTGTCCTCATACATACAGCCTCAATACACCACGCAGCACAACATGCCTGGTGTGAGTGAGCCGCCAGGTCCTGTGCTGCTCTGTTAGCGTTGGGTGTCCTTTGTTTTTTTTTGTTTGTCTTTTGCCGAAAATGTGTCTAAAGGTACAATCCAACATGTTGCATTTTCCCGATTTGACGATTGTGATCAAAAAATTATGTACATTTTCAGAGATCTTGCGACGGATCGCTGAACATCGATGGTGGCCGGCGTGTCCACCCGGCAGATCGGCATTTCCAATCGCATCGCAGGATCGCAGAAATCCCTCTCAGATGGATGGGTACCTTAAGTTTCATTGTGTTCATTGTGATGCGACTAGGACGCACCAGCAGACACTGCTGATTAATTTGATATGCAGCACCTGTTTGCACCTGAGTGTATATACATACATATACACTAGATGGACAAAAGTATTTGGTCGTCTCTGTTAATTATTGAATTGAGGTGTTTCAATCAGACCCGTTGCCACAGGTGTATAAAATCAAGCACCTAGCCATGCAATCTCCCTTTGCAAACATTTGTGATACAATATGGGTCTTTCTGAAGAGCTCAGTGACTTCACGCGTGGTACTGTGATAGGATGGCACTTTTGCAATAAGATGGTTTGTGAACTTTGATCCCTGCTGGATATTCCAGTCAACTGTAAGTGATATTATTAGAAAGTGGAAGCGTTTAGGAACAACAGCTACTCGGCCATGAAGCGGAAGACAACGAAAAATCACAGAGCCGGGTCAACGACTGCTAAGGTGCTTAAAAGTCGCCAACGCTATGCTGATTCCATAGCTAAAGAGTTCCAAACTTCCACTGGCATTAATGTAAGCATATAAACTGTGCAACGGGAGCTCAATGGAATGGGTTTCCATGGCTGAGCAGCTGCATGCAAGCCTCACATAACCAAGTCCAATGCCAAGAGTTGGATGGAGTGGTGTAGAGCACACCGACACTGGACTGTGGAGCAGTGGAAACATGTTCTGTGGAGTAATGAATCCCGCTTTTCTGTTTAGCAGTTAGATAGCGAGTCTGGGTTTGCCGGATGTCGGGAGAACGTTACTTGCCTGACTGCATTGTGCCAAAAGTGAAGTTTGGTGGAGGAGGGATTATGGTATGGGGCTGTTTTTTAGGGTTTGGGCTATGCCCCTTATCTCCAGTGAAGGGCAATCTTAATGCTTCAGCATACCAAGAAATTTTAGACAATACTATGCTTCCAACTTTGTGGCAACAGTTTGGGGAAGGCCCTTTTCTATTCCAACATGACTGTGTGCCAGTGCACAAAGCAAGGACTATAAAGAAATGGTTTAGTGTGAAAGAACTTGACTGGCCCGCACAGAGCTCTGACCTCAACCCCATCTAGCACCTTGATGTACTGGACTGGAGATTGCGAGCCAGGCCTTCTAGTCCAACGTCGGTGCCTGATCTCATAAATGCTCTACAGAACGAATGGGCACAAATTTCCACAGTAACACTCCAAAATCTTGTGGAAAGCCTCCCAAGAAGAGCAGAAGCTGTTATAGCTGCAAAAGGGGGACCAACTCCATATTAAAGTATTTGTATACAAAGTCATTACAGTCCCTGTTGGTAGAATGGTCTGGCGTCAGAATATTTTTGTCCATATAGAGTGTGTGTATATATGTGTGTGTGTGTGTATATATATATATGTATATATATATATATGTATATATATATATATATTATGCACACATCTATACATACGCAGTAGTTACAAACATTTTTAGATGAGGAAGAAGTAATGCACACGGACATTTATTTTGACAAGGGGAGGGGGGGAGTGGTTCTCATACTGAACCCATCATGGGAACCCTGTGTAAAATGCAGCAGGCTAAGGATAGATTGAGGTATATGTGGAGTACACATGGACAGCAGTCTAATTCATGGCAGACACAGAAACTCAAGACTTAATTTTCTCCTTTAAAATACAAACACATTTGTGCGCGCTTTCGCCTGTTTTGCCTCCACTTGTACCACATGCCTAATGCTGACTACAGGGGTTTTTAATATGGTGTCTATTTTGATTCTAATTTGAACACTCAATGCTGTGCCAGTACTGCTGCATGCATTGTTAGGTTAGTCAACAGTGAGGAGTGCACAACAGTGAGGAGTGCACAGGTCGGAACAATCTCCTTGAGATTAATAGATTGATATGTTAATGAAAACCAGCAGTGCCCAATAAGGGAGCTTGCTCACACCTACCTAGTCTTACTGCTTTTTCATCTGATATCCAATGTCCCAATAGGATGAATGGTTTCTTGCAGGCTCCTTCCCACCATCATTTACTAAAGTTTTCACAACCTATCAAGAAAGGTGATTTAGTTACTGTCCTGGCAGTCGGGATGCCGGGGGTCAGCATACCGGTGCCAGATTCCCGACTGCAGTCGGAATCCTGACGCCAAAATCCCGACCCCGGCATCCCAACGGTAAGTATTGGTGTTGGGGGAGGGATAGGGGTTGGGGACTAGGGGGAAGGGTCGTGTTAGGCTACGGGACGAGAGGGTTAAGCTGCTTACCTTCAGGCGTCTTGATTCTGACAATTGGGATGCCGCTATCTGAATTCTGACCACTTGGAACCCGTACCCTACCCTTTAGAAAGCCATACACCTCAATGTTCTCGTGTTGGCTGCACGATCGATACAATGGTGTTGGTATAAGGTACAATGCCTAAAAAGAGAATGGAAAACATGTTAAAATCTCCAAATACCTTCCTTTTTAATAGGCTTTTACCCATTTTCTGTAGCGCATTTGTGAATGAGCCCTAACTGTTGGAAATCCTTCTCGCCTACCCCACCCCTCTTTGAAAGCCATTTGCCCAGACATCTAATGTGCAGAATAGGCACGCACATTATACCTATGGGTAAAGGAATAAATGGGACCTGCATGAGAATTATCATAACCTCTTTACACCTTGCCTGTTCGCCTTGTAAAGTAGAATGTTTTATTATAGTTAATTTATTTATGTATAAAGCTTTTAAAATACATGCAATTCACATTTCCAGTGTAAATATAATGTGTGACAGAGGAGTCTGTAGGCCACAGAAGTTACACGTGTAGAAGACCCACACAAGCACAAGGAGAATATAGGGTTGTAGTGGGAGATGAAGCCACAACCTTAGTGCTGTGAGGCAGTAATGCTAACCATTACACCGTCTGTGCTGCCAATAGAAACAGATTATGTACATACACTACAAAAACACACCAATATAAATAAAATACCCTCAGGATAGGTGACTTCTCCTTACATTAAAAACTCCAAAATAAGAATGTGATAAAGCACAAAACACATGTTACAGTGGGTAGGGTGTGACTAGGGAATCAGTCACATCCCGACACCGACAGGGGATTTAGGTAAGTATAACTAACCCCCCCCCTTTAACCCTAACCCTCCCTTAGGGGTGCCTAAACCTAACCTCCCTCCTAGTGCCTAACCCTAACCCCCCTGCCCCTGCCTCTGCATCCTAAACTGAAGTCTCCCAGGGTGGTGCCTAATCTCCCCCCCCAACCCACCCCGGGGGGTGCCTAACCCTGAGTTATGCTCCCGGCGTAGGTATAATGACAGGCATCGGGATTTCGATGCCCATCATTAGTACCCTGCCAGCATTTGAGTCGGGAAGCCGGCTGTCGGCATTTCGACCGTCTGCTTCCTGACTGCATCCCGTGGGTAGATGGGTTGGGTACGGGATGCTGGTGCTCTGAATCCCTCCAGTCAAACTCCCGACGCCAGTATCCTGACAGGGTTAGGATAACTACCGACAGGTGGCAGTATTCTAACACTTCTCCTACCCCTATCTCCCTCTCTGCACCCTAAACCTATCCCTCCTCCCTAGTGCCTAATCCGTAACCCTCCCCCTAGTGCCTTACCTGAACTCCTAACCTCGCTACCTTCTGTCGGTATTCAGGAATTGGGATTCTGGTACAGGGTATTCTAAGCGTCGGCATCCCCTTTGCCGGGATATTGACCGGGTCCCGGGGAAGTATAGGATGGGAAATATGGTAAAATATTAGAATAACCACTCAGATTAAGAGATAGGCAGCACCATAGCCAAATTATATGTATAAATGTTGAAGATAATCTACTGTATATAGTTATATACATGTACATTGCACTATTACGATTCCATTATTTTTTGTACCATAGAGCCTGGTTTTGAATTTTGTGTATTGTAACTGAGACATCATTCATAAACACTCTATGGTACAAAAAACAAAGTAATCGGAATAGTGCAATGTACATGTATATACAGTAGATTAGTCATAGTAGTATCTACTTCGTGGTATGCTGCTGCTCGGTGAACAGATGAGCGAGCCTCCCCATGTATTGGCATGTAGTGTTCACACTGGGTGCAGGGTGCTGATCAGGGAGGAGGGCAGATTTAAATTTTGAATGGCAAAATTTTAGACTTGATGTATCGTTACAGCTACTGTAGCAATAAATCACGTCTAAAATTGTGTCCTTCAAAATTAAAATCTGCCTTCTACACCTAGGGGCATATTTACTAAAGTGTGGGTTTTTAGATGTTGAGTTGTTGCCCATAGCAACCAATCAGATTCTAGCTATTATGTTCTAGAATGTGCTAGATAAATGTTAAGTAGAATCTGATTGGTTGTTTGGGGCAACATCTCTACTTCTAAAAACCTGCCATTTAGTAAATATACCCCCTAGAGCACACTCAAACTGTCCTCAGGACCCCCAAACAGTGCATGTTTTACAGGTCTCACAGAATTACAAGTGAAATGGCTCCATCTATGGATCTTTTAAAGTGTCACACTGAGTAATGACTACACCTGTGCACCTGCTAGGTGACCTGGAAAATGTAAACTGTGTGGGGTCCTGAGGACCGAATTTGAGAACCACTGCCCTAGAGTGAACACTAGGCATACACAGGACAGTCCCTCAACTGGTAGTCCTGATGTAACAATGCACGAGGCTATAGATATATGATGTATGCACGCAGGCAGCTTTGCAGATATGGTAATGCAGCAGGAGACATCACTCCTCTTGTGCATTATTTATCCGAGCTGCGTTGCCCAACGCAGCGTCGGATAATCTGCGTAACATCAGCCGGCTGCAGTGTCCCATGGGGTCCCGCTGCCGCAGTTTAGAGGAAGAGGCCAGGAAATCTCCATCAGCTGACGGAGATCCTGGCTTCTTCCCTCCCCTGCAACGGCGGGGACATGCCTCCGATTCGGGAAACGGAGGGCATCGCCGCCCCCTCCCTGTCCACAAACACCAGCAGACTGTTAATCACTCTGCTGCCAGTCTGCGAGCGAGTTAGCAGGCCCCATTCTGCACACTCGCAGAATGGGGCCTGCGTCTGCATGGATTCCCAATCCTCGGGAATCTGTGCACTGCTGAATCAGGCCCTTGATCTGTACACGTACTAGTATATTTACATCCTATGTGAATACATTTTGATAAACCTAGTCAGCACATCTTTTTATTTTTATTTTTTTTGTATATGTTCCATATCTTGATGGCCTATTGGATTATGAATTGCTGAATGATGCGTCTCACGGGGGATAATGTGATTTGCTGTTCCTCTGGGTTACAGTAGGTAGCTAGGTCAGTTAATTTCCTTCATTCCTAACATTTCCTTGTAACAGACCATTACAAAGAACATGCTCCTTTCCCTACCCTTGTTGCTGTTATTTTTGAACTCCCCATACCCCCCCCCCTTTTGCTTTCATTGTAATGTTTCTTTTTCACACCATATTTTCAAAAGTCACACTTCTTCTGAATTTTTTTTTTTTTATTTCTAAATGAACCCAGCGGCAGTGGAACAACATCGTCAGGATCTGTGGGATTAATGGCTTTTGTACCTGGCTAATTTGAGGCACAATTGAAGGGCCTGCCTCTTATTAGAAGATATATTCCTTACATAGCTGTTCTCTAGGCACAGATAAGTGAAATTGCCCTGCTGTCAGTTTCGTGTGAGATACTTAAAATACTATGTAATTATTTTTTTTTTTACAATACCGGCTTCTAATAAACTATCGCGCCTTCCCGTCTATTGCCTGTGCTTTGCATTGTTCTGTATAATTTTGCTTTTCATAAATGATCTAATAAGTATAGGTAAATCCTGATCTAGGAAACATTATCAGAGAAAGGGTTCTAATAGCCTGAATATTAGGTTATTTGTCTGCCACCACAATTGTTTTTGGATAAAATCTAACCAAGGGCGCTAGAGACGTTGCCACCTATTCTAGGTCTGGTTCCACAGTGTTGAATAAAAATGTATAAAGTTCTAAAAAAAAAAAAAAATTTATATATAATCTATCGTGTGTGTATATTATGTTACATTATATTAAATTTACTGTATTTTAAATGTAACAGTAGGATTAGCCAAGGTCCCAGGATTCTGTGATGTAGACCTGTGCGGCATCTCCTTAGCTCGCTAGTTCTCCTCCACTCCCTGGTGTTGCTGCAGTAGCTAGCGCAGCGCTCCATGGATAGACTGATGCAGAATGCAGATGAATACATTGGCTATTATCTCTGTGAAATGACTTCATGGTATGCCGTGGATAATTGTTTCCATTAGAATATTAGGATTTAAAACTATGAGGGATCTACCTTGGGTTTTCCTGCGGCGCACATCTGTGTCTATAATCCCATTGTTGGAACAATTGCACGTGCGCGCTGACATATATTCACTTTTATCTTCTGCGTTATTTTAGCTGGATCTTATTTGATAAAATCATGGGAGATAATTTTGCTCCTGTGGTCGCCGGTTTCTGTCCTGAAATCTCCGCCCGTTGGAATAGTATAATGGTTTCTATTAAGACATAAGATGTGATGAGCTTGGCAGGTGCTGCTGTAGGATTAGCCATTTGTGCATTATCGCTTCCACTCACTGGCACACAGTCAGCCCCTCCCCCTCTCCCTGCTCCCCCTTTCCTCCCCATCCTTCCTCTTTTTCTATGGAACAAAAAAAATACAATATTCTCTAAAGCAGTTATTTGCTGCCATTTAAAACGCGCTTGAAATGTGTCAGTGGGGTCATAGATTCCATCTCTGCTGGCCCCCCTCCCTTCATTCCCTCCCGGCGGCATATAATGTGCATAAGAACTCTGATTGCTAACTCAGGGGAGGGGGGAGGTCGTCCGCTCGTTATAATATATATTTTTTTCTCTTCTGGCAAATTCATTAACCTCTTCTCAGCTTGAGACCAGTTTTTCTGTATTAACCCTCTAACTCTTACAGTTAGTCATTTCTTCGCTGTCCCCGCCCTTACTGAAACCTATACTTTGCAAACTCACATTTTCCCCTTGATTACCTCTCTTCCTAATGGAGTCCTAGTACCTGATGTCTCCTTAATCTGGGTCTGGCTACAGACATAACAACCACTTTTCAATAACAGTTTAGCCACTGGAACTGCAGCTTTGGGTTGTCTGTGCATGTAGAAATACATATGTGGTTTGAATGGTTGGGATTCATCCCTACATTTTTGTATACTGCAGATTGTTTTTGATCGTCAATATCATATGAAATTACAATTGATTTCATCATCGATTTTTTTTTTTTTTTTTTTTTTTTGTCTTTTATCGGTGACCTTGAAGAGTTTCTTTTTAATCCCTTTGTTCAGAGACCCGCAGAGTTCCTCAATTGACATGTGTTTTTTCTCTGAGACCTGCCAAGCGCCAGTCTATCAACACTTTCCTGCTTGGATGGCTGCAGAATACAGAAGAACAGGCCTCCACTGATGGGTGTCAGCAGGTAGCTGCTAGTGATCACACTGGGGGTGTCAGTAATGTTGTTTTCTCTGATTGGGGGGGTGCAGAGCTAGCGCATATTGTAGCGTAGTTGGGAGGTGATTTCTTTTGTGTGAAAATCAAGAGGCTTCTGGGATGACATGATGACCGCAAGCAGAATGCTCTCTGATTGGATGTCTCCACTGTGCACGATACAGTGCAGCAATGAAGGAATCTGACACTGTGGCAACACTTCTCTACCAGGCAATCGCTCATTGCAGGAGGGGATCAATCTGACCTATAAAGGACATGAGACCTTTATTGCAGCCCATGTTTTAGTTGGTCGTGCATTATGTACTTCTGCATTGCATGTTCTAGCGGTAAAGCTACAGGTTGACCTCTGATCCATTTTTATTTCTTTGGCATGTGCAAGCTGTGTTGCACCCATCGAAGCTGTTCCACATGCAAATTAAATATTATCCCAAGAGTCCTCTGTAGCTGTAATGATTACCTGCCTTACCCAGCCAAGTGTCTGTTTTTGCTTTGTGTCGGTGCCCTGATAAATCAGCCGCAGTATTCAGTCAGCAGTTACTAATGACTTCTGTTTCTTTAATAAAAAGGAGCACATTTTCATTTTCCAATATTTCTGTGATTCCTGACTTCCCTCCACATCTACTTGGCTGGTAATTACCTATGTAGCCTGAAGCGGGTGGCTGCAAAGCACTTTCCATACAATAGCTACCTGTTGGAGAGAGATGCTGGGTGCCTTAAGCCTTGTGCAGAGAGAAAGGGAGCTCCGCTTTCCGTTAGATCCTTATAAATAGTGTTTAATCTGTATTATACAGTCCTTAAACTAATAAGAGCTTCACCATTATAGCCATTATTTATACAGCCCCCAGCCACCCACCCACCCACCCAATATCCTATGGCACACTTTGGATTGCTAGGAGTCTGTAGAACTAATTACTCTGTATTCTGAAAAATTGCACATAAGGCTGTATCTACTAAATGGTTGCCTGTGTTAGTTCTAAACTTGACCAATATATTGGCATTTACATAAATGAATTGGACAGTAGGGTTTATTTACTAAACCCTTATTGCGCATGTGTGAGCCAATCTGAGCGATACCTTCACAATTACATATGGAATTGCTAACATTTGAGAAGGATTTGTGATCCCTTGGTGTTTCAGGGTGGAGACTGGGAGGTGACCCAAACTGATGGCAAAATGGGGCTATTACATGGGAGTGTATGGTGAGTGTCACAGATGTGTCTGGGAATGCTGTTGATGTGTTTACAATCTCCATTCCAATTGCACAGACCATATTTGCATATCGTTCTGAAATATCTTGGGAATGGGACCCAAATCTAAACACCGATTACATTTGTTTTATATACGCACAGACTGCAGGTACAGATTGAGTCTCCCATATCCAAATATTCCGAAATACAGAATATTTTTAGAATGACTGACTGAGAAAGTGAAACCTTTGCTTTTTGATGGTTAAATGTACACAAACTTTAAGGCACAAAATTATTAAAAGTAATGTATAAAATGATCTATAGGGTGTGTATAAGGTGTATTTGAAAAATAAATTAATTTTATGTATGTACACAAACTTTGAGATACAAAGTGTATAAGGTGTATGTAATACATAAACGCATTCTGTGTTTAGATTTGGGCCCTATTCCCAAGACATTTCAATATGGTATACAAATATTCCATAATACGAAATTTTCCGATATCCAAAATACCCTTGGTCACAAGCATTTTGGATATGGGAGACTCAACCTGTAATTGTATACAATATTTTCAATAATTTTGTGGCTCAAACAAAATTTGTGTACTGTACATACATGAAATTAATTTGTTTCTTATACACAAAGCCTTAAGGTAAGTTTATAGAATATTTTTAATTTTGTGCCTTTAAATAAAGTTTGTGTACTTTGAACCATCAAAAAGCATAGGTTTCACTATCTCAGTCATGCTTAAAAAAAATTCTGTATTTCACATGTACAGACATGTTCTTTTCATATATGCATAGAGATGCTGTTTTGTATGTCTGTGCTACCTCATCTGGATATCAAACTGTTTCAGTGCTTGGGGGGGGTGGCATGTATCAAACCTTTGGATAAAGCTAAAGTGGAGAAGTTGCTATCCTTTTATCTGGTCCAACTTATAAAATGACAACTATAAGTTGCTTGCTATGGACAACGTCTCCAGGTTAACTATCTCGAAGGTTTGATGTGTTTCCCTGCCTGGGTCTGTTGATCTCCAGAACTCGCTACATAATAGACCACTTGGGTACAAATGGGACATGCCATGTAAAGTGGGCCAATTTTGAGGATCGTACCCACTGGACCATCTCAAATTTTGATTAAATTTTACATGAGGGTTGGCATATATGTCAAACTTCCTTTGAGAAAAAAAAATCTAAATTTTCAATAGTAGCAAAACTATGGCCCTCAAAATGGGAGTGGGTGCAACTATCAAAATTGGAGATGGTCAGGTGGGGACCCATGATCCACTTGACATGGAATAACCCAAATTATAATTTAAACACCAACAGAACATTCCTTCTTTTCTACAATAAACTTGAACTTCAATTTAGTTACACATTAAAAGTAACTGGAAGAAATTCATTTAAAATCGAACGTAACATTGTTATTCCTCCCATCTCCAGAACTATTGAAGTCTGTGTTTGACCCTTTTTGAGTGATTTTTCAGCTCTGACACATTTTGTGTCTAGAGCTCTGATTGGATGCCTGCCCAGCCTTCCACTCCACTATTAATTATGAAGAGAGAGCCAGGGTGTCATGAGCACTTAAAATATCCCAGCTTTTTCCTGCAGGACAGTTTCTTTTGTAACTTGCTGTTCAATGAAAAACCATATGTTCAGCCAGGAACACTGGCCCTGATTCAGAGCCGGACGCTCTGACAGAGCGCTCTCTCTGAATCAGGGCGTTTTTTTTTTTTTTTTTTTTTTTTTTATGGAGCGGCCTCCTGGCTGCTCGCATTGCTGTGGGTTGCCACCCACAGCTAATGCGAGCGGCCAGGATGATGGTCGCGATGGTCAAGACCATCGCGTTTGCGACGAGACCCTTGTGGTAGGGTCTCGTAGCCGCAAGCCCCAGAGAGCTTTCTGCTCAAACAGAGCCGAAAGCTCTCCCACTGACATCACTTGTGATGTCAGTGGGGCCGCCCCCGGACGGTTGGCATTCTCATGGGAATGCCTCCGTCTGGGCAGCCACCCCCCCGGCCCGCCCACCAAAGGGGGCGTGCTTGCTGTCACTCAACATCGACAGCACGCCCCCCTTTGGTGCGAGACCCAGAGCGAGCGTCTCTATCCGGGTCTCGCGCATGCTCTGGGACACCATCGACCCAGTTGCGAGTGCTCAGCGCTCGCGACCGGGTCTGAATCGGGCCCACTGCACCTTAAATTGTCCAGATTGGCCATCGTTCAGGCTCTAGGAGGATTGTTAGCTTGTTATAACGTCCAGGACAAAATAATTTGTCTCGTTGAGAGGGAGATTTTTTTTTTTTTATTGAGTCCTCACAACCTTTGATACCTTGACTACCCCCCCCCCCCCTCTTCCTGGATTTAGAAACTCTATGCAGGCATTGCACATTGGCACAGTTGTTAGAATTGTTTGCCTTATAGCACTGGGGCTATGGTTCGGTATGTTATGCCCGTGCTTGTGTGGCTTTCATCCCATATTCCAAAAACATTGGTAGGTTAATTTTCTGCTGACAAAAAAGAGACCTTAGTGTGCCTGTGGTAGATCAGGGGTTCTGAACTCCAGTCCTCAAGTACCACCAATAGGTCATGTTTTGTAGCTTTCTATATTTCTGCACAGGTGAGCTAATCTATTTTGCTAGGTCAGTAATTATCCCACCTGCTTTCACAGACAGAAATCCTCAAAACTTGACCTGTTGGGAAAACTTGAGGGTTGAGTTTGAGAACCACTGATTAGATCAGTGTTTCCCAAACTCTATCCTCAAAGCCCCCTAACAGTCCTGTTTTAAGGATATCCATGCTTAATTACAGGTAACTTCCTTAGTAACTCAGTCATTTTGTTTTAACCATCTGTGAAGCGCATCATAATATGTTGCGCTATATAAGTAACTCTTACTAAATAAACCTGTGCTCAAGCATGGATTTTCTTAAAACCTGGTCTGTAAAGGAGACTTTGAGGACACTGTTCTACAGTGTAACCGCCGACGTGCAATGGACTGGTATTGATTTCATATTTTCTGCACAGTGCAGGGTAATATGGAGGTGCTGGATAAACAGTGGCTTACTAACTGAAGGTGGCTTCCAGATTAGTAACATTTTGAAAGCTCCAAAGTGGAGCTATTTATTTTACTTGTGAATCTGTGAGGAGACCTGGAAAGCATCCTGAGGACCGAGTTTGAGAACCTGTGCACTAAAAAATAGTTTGAACAAATTGTTTAAATCAAACATTGAAGAAACTTATCTGAAGGACCATTTCTGTCTGTTTTCCGGCGTTTTGGAGCAAATTGCTGATTATAAATTGCCCCCATACCTTACCAGATTTTAATTCCAAACCGCCAACTAGTTGAATCGTTGGATGAAAGTTAGTCTAGTTTATGGCCAGCTTAAGTATGGGAGCAAGTGACGACCACAAATTTGCTCCCAAACACCAGAAAATACGAAAACTGTCGTTCAGGAAAGTTGGTTAAGTCTCTTGATGTAAACAACGTGTCTGAATAACAGCTTTTGTCCGGTTTCCGGTGTTGGAGAGCAAATTTCTGATTGTCATTTGCTCCCATACATTACCGTTTTTAAATCCAGCCAACTAGTTGGATGGTTGCAGGAAAGTTGGTCTGGTGTATGGCCAGCTTTAGAATTTTTTAAAAGTCTATCTGCATTTAAATGCCATAGTAAATATCCTTTTAAGTATTCAGCTGTAAATAGATTACTACTGGTACAGGTTTCTTACATAATAAAGAAATAAAAACATTTTTAGGTGTGGTTCCTTGGTAATGTTTGTGTTCTCATTAGGTTTTTATTAGCTTATTTTTCTGTTAGCCTATTCAGCACTAGAAACTCTGTTTTATGTCTGTAGCAAGGCTTTGGAAAGCTGAGCTAAGTACATTATTTAAGAAATTGATTTGCATGATTTAGAGATTTCAATCCAATAATTTCTGAGCTCCATTACAATGATATGACAGACTTACTAAACACAAAATACCAATAAAACACTTTACCCCTGTAGGTCTGATGTCTTGACCCAATAAAATGTTACGGTACTTGAAGGTTTTGTTACTTGTACTATATTGGTATTTCTGCTGCATATCGTATACCTTTTTATACATTCTGTAATTTTTTATTTTTCTGTGAATGATTTTTAGCAAATTGTGATATCTGCCTTGAGGGCTTGGTTTAAATTGTCGTTGAATGTATACAATCTGCATTCGACATGGAAATAGAGATTATTCAGGAAGGGTTATTTGTTGTTAGACTGTGTATTTTTCAGTGATATATCCTGATGCAGGTTCACCCCATGGCAAGCAAACTCGTATCCTAACGCATTTTTTCCATGGCAGACAAACTCGTATCCTAACTAATTTGAACCACCACAATTCATTGAAAACATGCTACAGAATTCAAGTAAGAACAAGGCAAGCTAAAAACTACATCCTTGTCCATGTAACTATATACGAGACAAGTCTCTGGTAACCATTTTTTATGCCGCCTTAATTATATTGACTTTTTGAATTATATTGACTTTTTCTAAAATTCCTAAGTGTACCTATTGATGTAATAGCCTAGATTTAGTTACAACATTTTTAAATGGCTAACAGGCAGACAAGCAGACAGCCAGGACTCCTTTCCATTACCTATCTGACCTCCTAATGGCGTTCTGCCAACATGTACATAGTATTAATCCAATCAGCACCGTATTCTGAGCAGATTTCTTGTCGTCTTCCTTTGAGATTGAGCCCAGAAACCTCTGAGTGTGGGAGGCTGGAATGTCTCTGACTCTGCTGCCAGACCTGGTTATTGTTTATGCCACGCTGGCTATTATTCTTTCCACATTAACTGCTTTAAAGTTGGTCAACAGATTTTATTTCGCAGAAATTATTTTGCTGTATAAAATATCATCTCCGATACAAAAATGTGTCTATTAAAGTGGTGATAAATATCCAATTGCTGCTTCATATTCCTTGAAATGTTAGATAATCTTATGAAAGATCAGTGCGGGGGATCTGTTATAGCGTACAGTGTTTTTGGTTCTGTATTTTGACAGATTACTTGAATTTTAAATTTTCAGTAGGCGGTAAATATTTTTGTGCTATAAATGAGAAGCATCAAAAATCAGTAAAAGGTTATAGCTTTTGTGATTGAGCATGCAGTACGTTACCTAGTCCCCTTTCTACTAAAGCCAAGCAAGTGATCGAGAAATAGAGAAAGGGATATTCCAGATAAAGCCGTATTCATCCAGTATCGGCAGCTCAGCATTTGTGCTCTTAGAACAACCCCAACAACCTGCTACCTATACGTCTGGTGTCTAGGGTTGTGAGGATTAAATATTTTGTTTGCACTGATTTTTATCCTTGTGTTTAATAATAAAATACATCTTGTTTTTTCTATAGTTGTGATTGTGGTTTCGTGTGTGTGTGTGTGTCTGTATATGTATGTGTGTATATGTATGTGTGTGTATGTATGTGTGTGTATGTGTATATATATATATATATATATATATATATATATATATATATATAATTCATTCATATTTTCGCATGACAATGGCCTAAAAAAAAAAAAACATTATTACATTTAGGTGCATTTTTTTCCTTTTTCTTTTCCCCTCATATGTGATAATGTTCTACGCCAGCATGCATCACTCAGAAAATATATATGTAATGTGACAGCTCATGCTAATATAACAAAAGCAATTTAGGATGGGAACCTTACTTGTTTCTACTCGCATCACATGAAGGCGTACACAAAAACAAGTGATGTGGCAATTACCCACAATTTGCGCAGTCGCACATCGCGCACTTAATGTCTATCGACAGACAGTCTACACTAAAGCCGGCCACCAACATGCCCATCTTGTTGGCCAGCTGGGATCTACTCAAACAGAACACCAAATTGCACCTTACTTGCCAGTACTCTCCCTCCCCAGTGTCCAAATGAGCATATTCTATCAGGTTTAGGTTGTTCATGAAGGTCAAGCAAAACTGAGAATTAGTTCTGTAAGTGGGTTTTAGGTGGCCTCTTTTTTTTTTTTTTTTTTTCTTTTTCTTTTTCTTTCAATATTTAGTCAATATCTGTTCCTCTATATCAATATACATGTTCAATTCTTTGGTTCTGTGGTATGCTGCCAAATTGTTCAGATAATTTCTAAAGACTTCCCATTTTAAAAGACTAATTTCACAAGTGACATCATTAATAAAAAATAAAAAGCAACTACAGTAATGCAATCCTAGATGTCATTACTGAATTAAAGCTAATTTAGTTAGAATTAGAGAAAATGCTGAAAGACTGCTTTCCGGCAACAGCAGACACTCGTACAATAAGCTCAGTCTCCTAGCTGGGAAATGATCTGTATTAAAAACGTTACTCGTGTGACTACCTGCAGAGGAGAGAAACGAGCCTTGATGACTGCTTGGCTTTTCTTCTCCGTAAATATCAGTCACCTGTACTAGAAACTCCCTTTATGTGGCATCTTTACAATGTGCGTGCTGTTTGTGGAGCCTGTTTTGTTTATATATATATATATATATATATATATACACACACAGGTTGAGTCTCCCATATCCAAATATTCCGAAATACGGAATATTCCGGAATAATTTTGGCATGACTGAGATAATAAAACCTTTGATTTTTGATGATTCAATGTACACAAACTTTCTCTAAGGCACAAATATATATGCATTCTGTGTGTATATTGGGGTCCCATTCCCAAGATATTTCATTATGATATGCAATTATTCCAAAATACGGAATATTCCATTATCCAAAATACCCCTGGTCCCAAACATTTTGGATATGGGAGACTCAACCTGTATATATAATGTGTGTGTGTGTGTATGTATGTAATATATATGTGTGTGTGTGTGTGTGTGTGTGTGTGTGTATATATATATATATATATATATATATATAATATTTTCTATATATGTCACGGTCAGTGAAAAAAAATTGTGGGTCCCAGGGACTCCCGACTATGACAAAAAAAATTGGGGTCCTGCTCCACTGATTCTGGGTCCCATCACATTTTATGCTTTTGAGCTCCCCATAAAGCATGAGACCACCCTACATGCCCTACACATACACGATGGGAAGTCAAACTCGTATTACGGTATAGATAATGCTTATAATTACATGATTTGTCGTGATCTCACATAGCACTGCACCTGTTGGCTGGGGTGAGGGCAGGCAGCAGTTGGAAAATGGTAGCGTCAGGTGACCGCTTGGTAAGTGCTGGGTGCAGGTAGTTGGGGTAGAGGGGGATTAAGTGCAGACAACAGATTGGACAGTGCTGGGTTCGGGTAACAGTTGGGATAGAGGGGGTTAAGGTCAGGCAGCAGTTGGGGTAGAGCTGGGGGTTGAAGCAGGGAGCAGTAGGGCAGGGAGGGGGTAAGGGCATGTTGCAGTCGGAGTAGCAAGGGGGGTTAAGTGTAGATAGATGTTGGGATAGTACTGGGGGACAAGGAGAGGGTTACGGGCAGTCGGTGCTGGGGTGGAGAGTGGGTAAGCTGCTGGTGAAAGACACTAAAATGATAGTCGTGTACTCTACCCTCTGGAACCCCCCTCCCCGGCCTGCCAGACACATTGGGTGGAATTCAATTGTTTCCAGCCCCCATCCCGCCCGACGGTGCTATTCAATTATTGCTCCTGTCGGGCGCGATCAGCTGCTAGCGCTCCATTTCAACTCGCAGCCCCAGAGGGGTGTGAAAAGTGACCTGTTTTGGCACCCAAACGGCACTTTTCGCGATTGCGCCCAGCACTTTGGTTGGGGTTAGCCGACTTACGTGGCTAAACCCGACCACTTTGGGCGCGATCATCGCGATAAGCTGGCACAATTGAATAGCGGCCTGCGATCTCCCGTCACTTTAGACGTGAGATCCGGGCCGCAAAAACAACTGAATTCCACCCATTGATGCAGTGTTAGCCTCTGCGGCACCCCTTGACCCCACCATGTTTGTATTACTATCAGCACCGCCACCGAATTAATAACCGCACCAACCAACAATCACCGCACCTATGTAGCCCCTTCCCACGGCGCTCACCACTTTAGACTTACCTGTTTATCCTCTAAGTACAGGCCAGGGAGTGCAGCTACATGAGCGGTGTCATGCCTGGTCTGCCATCTTGACGCTGGGGGCCGCATAAGTCTTGATGCAGGGGCCAGGACTGGGTTCACACGGGGGTCTGGGCAGCCTGCATGCGGGGAGCCGGGGCAGCCTTGATGTGGTGAGCCGGGTTCACCTGGGGACTATGGGAGTCTTCATACGGGGACCGGCTTCACGCTGGGGCAGGGGCAGGTACTGGCCTGGGGCAGTCTTCACCTGGCCTGGACAGGGTTCACACGGGGGCTGGGGCAGCCTGGATGCGGGGAGCCGGGGCTTGGTTCATATGGGGACCATGGCAGTCTTCATAATGGGGCCGGCTTCACGTGGGGGCTGGGACAGGTACTGGCCTGGGGCAGTCTTCACCTGCACGTAATCTTATTCAATATTTTTAATAATTTTGTGCTTTAAACAAAGTTTGTGTACATTGATCCATCAAAAAACAAAGGTTTTACTATCTCAGGCGTGCTAAAAATATTCTGTGTTTCGGAATACTTGGATATGGAAGACTCAAACTGTGTGTGTGTGTGTGTATACATACATACATGTTAAGTCTCCCATATCCAAATATTCCGAAATATGGAATAATTTTGGCATGACAGAGATAATGAAACCTTTGATTTTTGATGGTTCAATGTACATAAAATTGGTCTAAGGTACAAATTGTTAAAAATATTGTATAAAATTACCTTCAGGCTGTGTGTATAAGGTGTATATGAAACATAAATGAATTTCATTTCTATACACAAACTTTGTTTGAGCCACAAAATTATTCAATATATTGTACAAAATTACCTGCAGGCTGTGAGTATAAGGTGTATATAGCACACAAATGCATTCTGAGTGTATCTTGGGTCCTATTACCAAGATATCTCACTATGGTATGCAATTATTCCAAAATACGGAATATTCTTATATATATAATTATATATCTCAAATACACATTATTCAAATTGAAGGAATTATACATTTCAGCAGATCTTTTATTAAATCTATATATAGATAAAACAAAGGCTTGTGTTCGGAATAAAAAAAACAAACAAACATACACCCACATGCAAATTAATGAATTTACAAACATGCCAATCTGCTTTTACACCCCCCCCCCAATTGCATTTAACAAATAGTTTTACACTATTGTTTTAAAACTTATTTGTTAAATGCAATTTGTAAAACTTATTCCAAGAGCTACCTCCTTATGGAATGGATTTGAATTTCTGTTGAAAATATTAAGTTATAAAATATTTACAGTCAAATACTACAAGGTTCTCTCAGGTTAATTTAAACCTTTTTGTAAACCACCACATCCCTTCCCTACACCAGTAATTTGGCCTCCAAACCTTTTTTCAGGGGGGGGGGGTGTAAAAGCGGATTGTCAAGTTTGTAAATCCATTAATTTGCATGTGGGTGTATGTTTGTTTGTTTTTTTTATTCTGAACACAAGCCTTTATTTTTATCTATTTATTAAATAAAACTATAAGATCTGCTGAAAAGTATAATTCTTTCATTTTGAATAATGTGTATTTGAGATATATAATTATAGTGTGTTGGGTGTGTGTGTGTGTGTGTGTGTGTATACCGTCAGGTGCATAAATATAGGGACATTGTCAGAATTTTCATATTTTGGCCTCTATTCACCACCACAATGGTTTGGAAATGAAACAAACAAGATGTTGTGCTTTAACTGCAGACTTTCAGATTTAATTTGAGGGTAATTACATCCAAATCAGGTGAACAGTGTAGGAATTACAACGGTTTCTATATGTGCCTCCCACTTTTTAAGGGGCCAAAAGTAATGGGACTATCAACTCAAAAGCTATTTCATGGACAGGTGTGGGCTATTCCCTCATTATTTAATTATCAATTAAGCAGGTAAAAGGTCTGGAGTTGATTCTAGGAGTGACATTTGCATTTGGAATCAGTTGCTGTTGACTTTCAATATGAGATCCAAAGAGCTGTCACTATCTGTGAAGCAAGCCATCATTAGGCTGAACAATCAAAACAAACCCATCAGAGAGATAGCAAAAACATTAGGTGTGGCCAAATCAACTGTTTGGAACATTCTTAAAAAGAAAGAGCGCACCGGAGAACTCAGCAACACCAAAAGATCCGGAAGTCGACGGAAAACAACTGTGGTGGATGACAGAAGAATTATTTCCCTGGTGAAGAAAAATCCCTTCACAACAGTTAGCCAAATCAAGAACACTCTCCAGGAGGTAGGTGTATATGTGTCAAAGTCAACAATCAAGAGAAGACTTCACAAGAGTGAATATAGAGGGTTCACCACAAGATGTAAACCATTGGTGATCCACAAAAACAGGAAGACCAGATTAGAGTTTGCCAAACAACATCTAAAAAAGCCATTACAGTTCTGGAACAACATCCTATGGACAGATGAGTCAAAGATCAACTTGTACCAGAGTGATGGGAAGAGAAGAGTTTGGAGAAGGAAAGGAACTGCTCATGATGCAAAACATACCACCTCATCAGTGAAGCATGGTGGTGGTAGTGTCATGGCCTGGGCATGTATGGCTGTCAATGGAACTGGTTCCCTTGTATTTATTGATGATGTGACTGCTGACAAAAGCAGCAGAATGAATTCTGAAGTGTTTCGGGCAATATTATATGCTCATATTCAGTCAAATGCTTCAGAACTCATTGGACGGCGCTTCACAGTGCAGATGGACAATGACCCGAAGCATACTGCAAAAGCAACCAAAGAGTTTTTTTTAAGGCTAAAAAATGGAATGTTATGCAATGGCCAAGTCAATCCCCTGACCTGAATCCGATTGAGCATGCATTTCACTTGATGAAGACAAAACTGAAGGGAAAATGGCCCAAGAACAAGCAGGAACTGAAGACATTTGCAGTAGAGGCCTGGCAGAGCATCACCAGGGATGAAACCCAGCGTCTGGTGATGTCTGTGCGTTCCAGACTTCAGGCTGTAATTGCCTGCAAAGGATTTGCAACAAAGTATTAAAAAGTGACAGTTAGATTTAGGATTGTTTAGTTTGTCCCATTACTTTTGGCCCCTTAAAAAGTGGGAGGCACATATAGAAACCGTTGTAATTCCTACACCGTTCACCTGATTTGGATGTAATTACCCTCAATTTAAATCTGAAAGTCTGCAGTTAAAGCACATCTTGTTTGTTTCATTTCAAAGCCATTGTGGTGGTGAATAGAGGCCAAAATCTGAAAATTCTGTCAATGTCCCAATATTTATGCACCTGACTGTGCATGTGTATATACCTGTATATGTATGTATATATGTATGTGTGTGTGTGTGTGTATATATGTACACACTCTTTCTCTCTTTCGGATCTGTTAACATTAAAAGTTGCGGTTCGAGAAAAATTTTGTACCCAGTTCCGAAGTGTGATTTGTATTACACATCAAATAGTGATACCCCTAATGAAATCCTTGTAAGGACGAAACTCATTGGGCTCTATTTTAAATTGAATGCTCAAAGTTCACCATATTGTTCCTTTACCCCAAGGTGTAGTGGTGGAGATGTTAACAAACCCAATTATCATTTGAGCATACAACCAGATTGGACTTATTTGCTGTAAGCTAATCAAATTTCTTGTTATTACTCAATTAGTTTTGTATTCAATACATTTTTTTTTTCCATTTATTAATAACTGCCTTTTGGCCAATTATGTCTGGGTGAATTTTTGGGCGTAAGGGTCTATTCCAGTATAATCCTAAGGAACAATATCAGGTTCACTGAGAATAAAGCATCCATCAATTCATCGAAAGGTTTCAAGGAAGGTGTTCAGAGAACCAGATTACAAGAAGAGGTTACGTTCGTCTTCATCCATTTGGGACTGATCCTTTTTAACATTAATGATCCTTTAATGTTTTTATGAGCTATAAACTGACTTAATTGTTTTTTAAACCTTTAAGTGAATAATCAACAATAAAAACCCTCACTTTTCTAATTAAGCAGTTTTGAGAGCGCCATCCTTTTTCTTTGTTTTTATATGATTGTAGACATCCAGCTAACGGTGTTAATTAGGAGGTGCAGCTTCCATATAAGGTTTCTTTTATATTTTTACATAGTGATTTTCATTAGCGCAAACTAAGAGCAACTTCAGTATAAAATATATATAATTTGTTGTAATTGTTGTGCTGAACATGACCATTACTTTTGGGGAAAATAACCATTACTGAGGAACAGGTTTTAGGGAAGTGGAAATATGAGTGAGGTATTTATTAATAAACTGGTCAGATCTTTTTCCCACATAAGGCATTATAATTTTTCCTTCAACTCCACCTATTTATGTCTAAAAACTGTACTATGGCACAATATTACATTGCTTTGGAGTAGTCATGTAAAGCTATGAGGTAACAATAGGCTGTACCAGAATTCCAGCTCATTTGTATGCTGTTGACCTCACTAAAGGGGCCTATCCATTAGCAGATAAATTGAACGATAGAGCGATATATCGTTCAATTTATCTGCTATGGATAGGCCCTGAACGATGACAGATGTGCACTCCTGCGGCCGATAAATTGAATCTTTCATCTCTCCAACATGTTGGTCAATTATAGCATATCGCTGCCAGATATTAGAAATATCTGGCAGTTTATATGCGGTAAACGGCGAACGCCGAAAGATATTAGAACCAGCTAGAGAGCGCTGCAGAGAAAAAAAAATCCACTCCCTGAATGATGCGATATCGTTGGTCTTTTGCCAAAATCTGTCATGTACATGACAGATATCTTTCAGCACAGCCACCGGAATTTTCAAGGTATATCTTTTCTTTCATCTCTCAGAAATAAATCTGCTAATGGATAGGCCCCTTAAGGGTTTGAGAGATGATGTGGAGAATTTGCCCATGCCAACCAGCTTTTATCTAGCACAGCCTATAAAATTACAGAAGCTGATTGGCTGCAGTGGGTAACTTCTCAATCAGTTTCTGTAATTTTATAGACTGTACTAGATAAAAGCTAGAAGCTTGTTGCTATGGGCAACTTCTCTTTCTCAAAGGTTTGATACACCTCCCCTTGAGGAACTATGTTTCACACAGTGCCTCCTCTATACCTCACTAATGTCAGTGAATTAATTGGTTACATTGTACTGTTAGGGGCCGATGTGGCCTGTACAGCATTTCTTTACCTCCTCAGGTTCCGCTTGTTGCTAGGACACCTGAACTCCAGTGTCTGTAGCCACCTTGCATGCAGGTCCCATTCATTGCTAGGAGACTGGGTCACCACTGTATGAGATTAGAGGATGCACGTGAATTCTGCAGCTGGTGTTGTAATTGCTTTGATTCTCACTAATTACTCTCCTATGTGCAGCAGCACACCTGTAACTTATTTTACTTGCAGAGGGTTGATTTGTCATTGGTCTGTATGTTTAAAATGTAGCAGAGCCTTCACCTCTGTCAGTTATAGCTTCATGCCTTGGTGTAAGCATGTTGATCTGAGTGCCTGGTGAATACTCTGTACTACTGGTATTCTGAATATCTGTGTGCTTTCCAGTTTGATCAATTGTCTCCTGCTCCCTGCATCACCTGTTAAGTATCACATTATTATTGGAAAAGTGTCATTTGTTTGAGGCTACCATTATCAAGCTACCTGTTCTCTTTATTGTCAAAAACCACAAATTGTATTATAGTCTCCTTTTACTCGCATATGTTCTACTAATCCAGCTTTAACCCTGTGTTTACCTGATTATTATATAAACCTGTACTATCCTTTAAGACCTGGTGTCATCTCTGTACCGGTGAGAGCATCTCTATGGGAAGTGTGTGGTTGTTTATAGACAGAGGACCTCTGTAGTGTGGTTCTAGAGGGTTAATGTAGGTTTATCATAACTGTATGGTGGTTAGTTCACAAAATCACTGCCTTCATCATATTGCGGGCAAGAAGAACACTTTATTATACACACTATTGTAGCTAAGGGATAACACATTATTTTATGTATAGTTTAATGTACACAAAAAATGAGTTTGAGGATTGATGAATTTAATGCGAGTTTGTCCAGCAGCTCTTGAGTAGGATGTTTGTATAAAATAAAGCGTATACAAATTGCAGTGCTACGGGTCTCCATTTACAATGCTCGTCCAAGCTGCTCTCCCTGTATTTCATTTATCCTATTCTTGTTGTCAGAGACCATAAGTAAATAGAACTCCCAGTGTGAGATCTAATAGAGGTCATGCACATCGTGCCAAACGCTGTCAGATTCACAGGGGTCGGCTGACCAATTATTTGATGGTCTTCCTGCGAGTACACTTGTTTCAGCATATTAATATGGGCAGCCATGGGCTCCTCCGGATATTAAAAAAGCAATAAAAGAAAAGCTGGTGAGATGGGGAGGGGGAGGAGTATTACCCATCCGTTATACATGTTGCAGTAAAGTGTCTTTATGCATGTGTGTATTTATGTGGAACAGTACTTGAGGGACGGTGACAGTGCTGCTTATTCTAAACATGAAATAAACTGCACACATTTTAAATAGTATCTGATTCTTGCAGGTTTTAGCCTTGTTCTTGCAGTTACGTTATCTGTGGCCGTGTAATGGTGTTTGGGCTACATCCTGGCACACTCATACCACATTCATTACCGTGGCAGAACTAGTTTACTACTATGCATAAGCCAGGTACTACACTAGACCATGTCAGTGTGCCCGACATCTTCAGCAACGGGACCCAGCAGCGGAGCCGGAATCGGCAAGTGCATACACACTTTCCAATGCTGGAAGCTACAGCCAGAGCCATGGCAGCATGCTCCTATAACGACATTCCCCGTTGTATCTGCATGTAGGTCCGACGGAGGGAGTGCGCATAGTCAGTGACATAGCGTGTACACACTAGACGATGTGCCCGATATGTCTCTCTGATCTGATGGATCGGACGACATATAGTCTAGTGTGTACCCAGCATTAGAAAAGAATTGTAGTTTGATTCTTGCTTTTTAGTTTTCCCTGCTGGTTAGAGTTTTTGCCAAAAACCCAGCAGCATTGTATTTTACTGTGTTAATAACCGCTGTGTTAAGTTTGCTTTGATGACCTGGACCTACTGCGTGCAGCTGTTTTCTTTGGCTTGTTGTGAATGGTTTATACTATAGCATCTAACTGTGATTTATGTGTATATCTCAATGTGAATACATTTTATGTGTTCTAACGGAACTACATGTGTTTCTCAGTCGCCTGCAGCACCCAGAGTTACAGGTGCTCGCTCCCTCCCTGTGCTGTTGTCATGGTGTACAGTATATTCAAGGCCAGTCATCTTCACTGCATCTGTTCTTTCTTCCACAGCGAGTGACCTTGCAATGCTTCTAGGAAGCAGAAGGCCTTTGTTCTAGATAATATGGAGGAATTGCTAAGGGCATAGATTCCCAAAGCTTAGTGTGTTGATCAGTATTAGTAGTATCAACCTTTGTTTTTTGTCTTGTTGTGGGAATATTTTTTCTGTTTATCAGTCTTTGGGCATTTATGAAGTTGCCTGATGGGAAAGCTGCGATTTCCAACTACCCCGAGCACTGCCCTGTATTACAGAGTGCTGTTCTCATGGCACATTGCATGCGAGAGTCTCACTTGCCTAATGTGAGAGACGGCACCGATGTGTAGTGAACGGAGTGTAAAGATGAAATCCTTACACTTCTCACTTACGTAGCTGCATCTGTACTGTACAAAACTAATATCTATAGACTTCTGCATAAAACAGAGCAATTTAGGGCCGCCACCTCTTTACTCTTTTATTTAAAGGACATGTGTACCTCTATATTCTCATGCATGTATTTAGTGGTACATTGCTTTGTTTATGGCAATGATATCATGTTATTTTGCTCTTCCTCTATATGATACGCTGACTGACTACTATACAGTTTTTTTTTTTTTTGTTTTTTTTAAATTAGTGGACTTGAAAGTTACACTAAACATATTTTCACACCTATTACCTAAATCATAAGCTTGTACTGGCCAAATGCAGAAATTCATGTCTTGCGCTAGGGCTTGCAATAGCCATGGCTGTAAGTACGTAAGATGTCATGCGCTAGGGCTTGCAATGACCATGAACGCAATAGCCATGGCAGTAAGTACATAGGGTAATTTGAACACTAAAACTATACGTCTGATTGTGCTTATATAAAGCGGTGTATAGATACCTTTTCAGGTCTCCATAATGTCCTTTTAGTACTTTTGATGTTTAATTGCCTTTGCTATGTTTGGTGCGTAATCTCTGGTCACACACTTTACACCCTTTTTTGTCTTTCAGTAACGGACGAGGACACTGTAAAGCGATATTTTGCCAAGTTTGAAGAAAAATTCTTCCAGACATGTGAGAAAGAGCTTGCCAAAATCAACACATTTTATTCAGGTATTTGATAGAGAGAATGCAGAAGGGCAGTAGGTGGGGGGTGCAGTGATTCACAGCAAAGAGTAACAACTTGTGACCTTCCAAAAGTTGTGGTACTTTAAGTCCAATGGCCTGCAGGCCGGTCTGGGACATGGCTATCTACAACCACCAGCAGGTCAAAACTGATCTTCATAATACTTTGTAGTGATCCCACTATGATGGCTGTTGTTGACTGTCCTATCTTTGATTGCAGAAAAGTTAGCGGAAGCTCAGAGGCGCTCAGCCACCCTACAAAATGAACTGCAGTCCTCACTGGATGCACAAAGGGAAAGCAGCCGCGCGCCAGCCCTCAGACAGCGCAGGAAAGCTGTATTCACCCTGTCTCATGAGGAACGGGTCCAGCACAGAAACATTAGGGACCTGAAACTGGCATTCAGCGAGTTCTATCTCAGCTTAATTCTTCTGCAGAATTACCAGGTAATATATGGCCACTTACTATAACCGATCCTCATCATGCAGCCTTATGTTTGTTATCAAGCGGTAACTTTCATGGCCTGAAGCAATGTCATAGTGTGGCAGACCCTGTCCTAGTCAGACGCATGCTAAGCAAAGCCACTTGGTGCCTTGACCCCTTATGGAGGCAGAAAATGCTCAATACTCTTCTTGGACTCCATATTCATTCCGTGATTTAATATATTTAATCTCTGCCTGACATAAGTAGAACTGCCTGATGGATTGCTCTTGCTGCTCATTCCAAATAATAATCTATAGGACTACTGTGAAAGTTAAGGACTCACAAGGGTGGTCACACTTTTTGAGATCTGGCTATTTGGCAGTTGGACCAAATGGCTACGTAAGTTCCGACTTAAACTGGTCTATGATGTGCTGGCAGAAGATGATGGCACACATAGGCTGCTAATGGTCATCTTTAGACCACATTTTCCAACATGCCTGGTAATGATCAGGGTGCTATTGATCAGCTCTTTGTCAGGCACAAGTGTGATATTGGGCAATTTACCCTCTTGCAAATTGTTAAGTTATCTTCTCCATTAATGACTCTCTGGTTGGAACCGTCTTGTCTGCTTCTTACACGCCAGTGACCAAGTCATTTTATCTCTTCTGTAAGCACTGAATTGTATTGTATGTGGATTTGGAAATATTGTATAATAAGCCCTGGGCGCTAAAAGGGATGGGAATTATATAATGAATACTGCCGCATAAAACAAAACAAAATATACTTTCCTTTTTAGATGTGAGGATTCTCAGTGATACAGATGTTTCACCATGAAAGGAACAATACAGTGTAATCCCTTTTTAGACAATGTGAGAAATGCATCTGTATACCTTCTGTAAGGAAGGTTAAAGCAAAAAATGTGTAACAAATTAATTTGAAGATAAATATAAGCTCAAAAGAGCAGAATGGTGTACAGATGAGCGCTATTAGAGGGCAATACCAAGGATAGAATGTCCTTATACAAATTAGCTCCATGATGGACCAAACAAATATGCTCACTGAGCAATAAGCACAATAAAATATGTAAATGGGCTCTGAAGAGCAATACGAAATAATGCAAAATACAAGCTCAAAATAGGGCAACAATTATAACAACCAGATAGGCCGCGTACCAGATGGATGATGGTATTCAGCGTTGTGTGATTCCGGAAACACCCTGTGTGTCTAATGCTGGGTAAACACTTAGCGATGTGTACCTGGACGATATGTCAGCCGACACCGTGCCGCGGGTACACATTGAGCGATTTAATGAGCGACTGAACATTACCTGCAATGGCGCTGCATGCGATATCGTTCGGTTGGCCGTGCAGCTCGGCCGACTTGCCGTTAACGCATGGGCCTGCAGGAGCGTGCAGATAGTCCGTAGAGACTGGACGATACGGCCGATATGTAGTTTCCGGCAAAATCGGAACATGTCGTCCTAGTGTGTACCCAGCTCAGCTGAAAAGATTTATAGAACTGATTAGTTTAAAGGCAAAACTAGTTCAGTTTTGGCATTTAAAATAATTGGCGCTTTAAATCTACTGTCTATCTCGCTGGAACCACGCCGACTCCCGCAAAGCGGGGGGTATTAAATTTGGCCATGTGTCTTTCATTGTTTGGTAATAATCAGTGAAATTAGGCCAAGTCAGGTTTAGTTCAAGAACCCTACAACCCTCCTGAAAGAGCATTAAGACATATTTCAGAATAAATTGCATTATTTCTTATAATGTAAAAGAATATTCCATTCCCTTTCATTCTTTGCCGTACTTTATAGCTATTTTATGCTTACTTACTGAACCTTCGGTGCCCCCTCCATGTATCTGACATAAAAGACAGTGTGTGGGCAATTTGCCATCTACAATAGCGTTTTAGTAGGCCATTGAAAGAGAATTACTGTTTTTCAAGATGCCGTAAGTACATCGGCATTGTGTTTCAGGATTCCCTATTAACAGTGTTAGCTGCTAGAATAATCAGAGCCATGACAACTATGTCGGTGCCTGTCTGTAACAGATTAAGGTTAGACCCCCTCTGGTACTTGTTAAACTATGCTATTTCATGCTTTTTCGGAAAGATTAGCTGGCTTGTGCAGAAACACATTTTACCACAGACCCAGACAATATATTGGGAAGTCTTGGTAAAGAACCATGGCTGGAGATCTGCAGGGGCTGTTTCTCAGGTCTTCACGACTATGCAGATCCAAATATGACACCTTTTACACAATGAGGGACTAAGTTACATTTTGATGTGTGTTTGACTACAGTCACAACACATTTTTGTGATCACCCTTCATTTGCTGCTTGTCTATATGTCCCCAGTTTTGAAGTATGCAGGACTAGAACAACCTGTAGCCAGATGATCAGAATGTTCACTACAACACAGTAAGTAATTCAGATGCTGAGTGTGCTGGTTGTATAGAAGGAGGCCATCTGTTCTCTTGTGTTACTGATGGAGAGTACAGGGCTGCATGTTACCTGGGAAGTTATGTGATATGAGGAGGGGAATGGAGAGAAGCAGACAGCCATGTACTATGAATTGGATAGGAGCTGAGTACCCCCAGCAGCACTGAGTAGCATTCTGACACTCCTGTTAAACTAATGCAAGAAGAATGTGGTCCACTTGTGTATAAAACCAAATTCAGTCATCCATCTTTTTTTATTTTATTTTTAGAATTTGAACTTCACAGGGTTCCGCAAGATCCTAAAGAAACATGACAAGATTCTGGAGACGGGCCGCGGCGCTGACTGGCGAGTGGCTCATGTGGAGGTGGCGCCATTCTACACCTGCAAAAAAATCAATCAACTGATCTCTGAGACTGAGGTATTTTGTTTAAATGAGTGACTTCCAGAAGAGGTGGCTTTACCCAACCAGACCAGCCATCCCCTGACAAATGACTGCTGTATAATGCTTCATCTAATTACTGAGTTGCAAAATACTCTCCTTAATTAAACAAAGCATTTTATTTCCCTGCCAGTATGCTATGGGCATTACAACTAGTGAAGTACCAAATCCTCTATTCTAGGATTCACCCAAATTCCCAGAAAAATAAACAAACTGTCTGTCTTTTTTTAATTATTATTATTTCAATATCTTTTCAAAGGACATGGGAGAGCATCCTACCTAACAGTGTTACTAAATTACTGCTGTGTTCCCTAGGGAGCAAAAAGGCCATCACCAGACACTTAACAAGGCATAAATAATCACTGTAATAATAAATGACTGCTATACAGTTAAAACTACATAAAATATATCCCCCTTGCAAACTACATATTGCAGAGAAATCCCCATCTCCTTTCCAAATGACATTTTGCAGAGAGAGATTCTTTTTGTGTACAGACATCCCCCTTACCTCCATGTTTTCTATAGCCCTCTTAACAGCTCGAAACCTGTTGTAATGCGCACCAACACCCTCTCTCCAAACTGCCAGACCCCTGTTATAAGAGACACTCCTCCACAACTGCCGGCCCCCTTTTGTAAGTAACACTGCTCCACATCTGCAAGCCACCTGTTTTACATACTCAACCACATCTGCCTGCCACCTGTTGTACAGAGACACTGCTCCACAATTGCCTGTCACCTGCAGTACAGAGAAAATGCTCCATTTCTACTTCAGGGTCCATAGGGTATCCACAGGATACCTTGGGGTATAGGTGTGACGTCAGTCGCAGGGCACCAAAGAGTTAAGCTTTCAGCCTCCCAGGATGCACTAGGTCCCCCTCCTATACCCCGCCCCCGGGCCAAGGCACCTCAGTTTAGTTTGGTGCCCGGCCGGAGTCGGGTGCACCTGTTGGAGTGGGGGCTAGAAGAGCCCCTGAAGCTTTTTCTTCATGCAGCTGTGGCTGCACATCTGGATGAACAGCATGGACAGTCAGTCCTGACGTCCATGCTGTCTTCCCTACACCCCGCCGGTACCAGAACGCCGGTACTGATCCGGGGATGCTGGTGGGCGTCTGGGGTCACAGCTAGCGGTGACCCCAGATGCTCCGGACCATGGCCGGATTCAAGGGGGACAGAGGTAAGCAGCGGGGTCCCGCGGTGGGTCCCTGCTGATCACATGGTCCTAAGTCCCCAGGCAGGGGGCTCCCTGGGGACTGGCTGCAGCGTGGAGCCAGGCGACCAACCTGCGCTTCCACTACCCCCTGGGACAGCGGACCGCAGCAGAGCGGTAGCGCTGCGGCGTCCCAGGGGTTAAATGCATGCCAGGGGAGCGCGCCTTCCCTGTCTCACAGCCGGCGCCTCCCCCGCTGCACACAGCCCTCTCTGCACTGTGCTGACTGGTCCTGTGTCAGCGCTCCTCCCCCAGGCCAGCTTCTCTCTGCTCCTCGGCGGCCATCTTCTCTGCAACGCATGGTGAACGCTGCTGGAAGTCTGGAAGGAAGCATCGTGGTCTGGGTCCCCCCGCATACCTCTCCTCCGCTGTGGCTCAGGTCTGTGTATGCAGCGCTGTGTCCTACCAGGCCCTGTGTCTGTGTAGTTGAGTGATCAGCGCTGTTAGTGCAGGAATTGTTATTTCTCTGCATTGTATGTGACTGTGCTAGCGCTGCCTGTAACTTTTCTTCTCTAAACTGTCAGCTTTATTACTGTCCCTGTTCTTTCTGCTAAAGCCCTTGCGGTGCGGTGCTGCAGGGTGGTCTCTCGCCTATTTAATACTTAATTGGTGAGAGAGGTCACATACGTGGTGCCATAATGTCTGAAAGTGATTTTCCCCTCTGGCTACAGTGTACCACGTGCAAAGTACCGTTAGCGGAGGGGGAGGGTAGCGCGGAGGGCCTTTGCCGGCAGTGTTTGTCCATGGCGCGGCCTATTACGGTTACAGCACCGGTACAGGAGCCGCCCTGGGCTTGTTTCGCTCAGGCGTTAACAGCTTTAGTGGGCCAGTTAGCTCCGCAGCCCGCGTTTACTCCGATGGGTTTGTCCCAGCAGTCTGTGGTGTCGTCACCCATGCAGGGGTTCCCACGACAATTGGTGGTACCCCACAGTCTCCCTATTTCCCCGCTCCCGGGTTCTCAGGAGCCAGCGTGGGTTAACTCCCTGACGAGTTCTGTACAGCACTTGTCGGATGTGTTGCAAGGGGAGTCTGTGATGCGGCCTCATAAAAGGCCGGTGGCGTCTCTGTCCGCTCCTTATGAGGATGACGAAGGGACGTCTGATGATGGGGAGATTCTGGATCCTTACGATCAGGAACCTTTCCATACTAAGGACGCTGATGCTAAGTCCAAAGTATATATTCCTGGACTTATTCGGGCGGTCCGCACAGCCTTGGTGATTGAGGACGAAGTTCCCCCAGCGGCTAAATCTAAGTATGCCTTTTTCAAAGATGTGAAGGGCGATGCCACAGTCTTTCCTCTTTCGGGTCAGTTGGTGGACCGTTTAGAGGAGGCGTGGAAACAACCTGGCAAAAGATACCAGCCGCAGAGACGCCTGGCGGTGGCTTATCCGTTCGCGGATAATTATTTTGCTAAGTGTGAATCCCCTCCACAGGTGGATTCTCACGTGACCCGTCTTGTCCGTAGTGCCACATTGCCGATGCCATCCATGTCCTCCCTTAAGGATGCTACGGACCGCAAGGTAGAAATCTGCCTGAAGTCCGCTTATTCCCTTGCAGGGGGGGCAGCACGGCCGGCTATGGCCATTTGCTGGGTTGCCAGAGCGATGGAGCGCTGGGCGGATTCATTAGAGGCTTCTTTTGAATCCGACTGTCCGGCCGAACAGGCGGAGTTGATTGGCAATCTCCGTGATTCGGCCACCTACATCAACGAGGCGGCTCTAGACATTAGTACTCTGGTGTCTAGAATTTCTTCAGCAGCGGTAGCTGCTCGTCGCACCTTGTGGCTGCGATCCTGGAAGGCGGACGCAGATCCAAGAAAGGTCTGGAAGCGTTGCCGTTTACCGGAGAAGTTCTCTTCGGTCCGGATCTGGATAAGATTGTGGCCACGCTGGCGGCAGCCAAATCTGCTTGTCTCCCGTCGGCCGCTGCTCCTTCTGGTTCTGGACCATCGTCCTTTCGGTCATCTAGGGCCCAGGGCAGGCCCAAACCACAGTCGTTTCCTCGACAGGCTGGCCCTAAGAAATCGGTCAAGCCCCGGAAACAGGCATGGAGTACCAGACGTCCGGCCCCCAAGCCAGATGACAAGCCTGCGGCCTGACGGTCCGGGTCTCCCCTTGGGGGATCCCAGGGTGGGAGGCCGCCTGCTGCAGTTCTCCCGGTGTTGGTCGTTCACTACGACAGACACTTGGGTTCTGGAGGTGGTCTCTCACGGGTACGCCCTCTCCTTCCGGCACAGACCCCCGGCTCGATTCTTCACCACGGGTCTACCATCAGACCGGAACAAGGCTACGGAGCTGCGGAAGGTATTGCACACTATGCTCCAGGCTGGAGTTATAGTGCCTGTTCCATTCTCCCAGAGGGGCCAGGGTTTCTATTCAAATCTATTTTTGGTACAGAAACCCAATGGGTCATATCGTCCGATTCTCAACCTCAAAGCACTCAACAAGTCTTTGCGGGTCCCGAAGTTTCGGATGGAGACCCTACGGTCCATCATTCTGGCGCTGGAACCTGGGGACTACATGGTGTCATTGGACATACAGGACGCTATGGCGGTCATGGCGGCTTCTCTGCGGCTGCAAGGAGTCCGCATGTTGCCGTACTTGGACGACCTGTTATTGGTGGCAGGATCTCCAGAGCTCCTGTTACACCACTTGGACCTGACCATTGCACTGCTGCAACGGCACGGCTGGCTAATCAACTGGCAGAAGTCCACTCTAATCCCGTCTCGGAGGATTCTGCATCTTGGAGCCTTATTGGACTCGGGACAGCAAAGGATCTTCGTGACGGAGGACAAGATCTCTGCTTTACAGTCAAGGATGCGCAGTTGTCTGCACAGCCGCCGGGTGTCCTTACACTCGGCGATGAGGTTACTGGGCTCCATGGTGTCGGTGTTCGACATGGTGGAATACGCCCAGTTTCACTCCAGACCTCTGCAGCACCTGATCCTGTCCAAGTGGAACGGGCTGCCTCAGTCTCTGAAGTTACAGATGATTGTGCTCACCCCGGAGGTTCGCCTGTCCCTTGCGTGGTGGTTAAAGACGACCCACCTCAACAAGGGACGTCCGTTCTGGGTTCCAAATTGGGTCCTGTTGACAACGGACGCCAGTCTTCGGGGCTGGGGAGCAGTTTCGGGTCCACACTTGTTCCAGGGCAGGTGGACACCGACAGAAGCGGAGCTTCCAATAAATATCTTGGAACTCCGTGCGGTCTTCAATGCTCTCCTGCAGGCACAGCGGTTTCTCCAGGGTCACCCGGTGCAGGTCCAGTCGGACAATGCTACCACCGTGGCCTACATAAACAGGCAAGGAGGAACTCGCAGTCGGGCGGCTCTCGTAGAGGTCTCTCGGATCCTGGTTTGGGCGGAGCGCAATCTTCCGGCCATATCAGCGGTCTTCATCCCGGGAGTGCTAAATTGGGAGGCGGACTTTCTAAGTCGCCAGGACGTTCATCCAGGGGAATGGTCCCTGCACCCGGACGTTTTTCAACTACTGGTGGACAGGTGGGGTCTTCCAGAAATCGACCTCATGGCGTCCCGGCACAACAACAAGTTGCCGGTGTACGGGTCTCGCACAAGAGACGAAGGGGCGTCTCTGGTGGATGCTCTGTCCGTCCGGGGGACGTTCAGGTTCGCATACCTGTTCCCTCCGGTCTCCCTTCTTCCACGGGTAATCCGGAAATTCAAACAGGAAGGAGGGACGCTCCTGTTGATAGCTCCCGCGTGGCCCAGACGGCACTGGTTCTCAGACCTTCAGGGTCTGTCCGTGGACAGTCCTCTGCGGTTGCCGCTACGACCGGACCTTCTGTCTCAGGGTCCTTGTCTTCACCCGGACCTGACTCGGCTGTCTTTGGCGGCGTGGCTGTTGAGACGGCCATGCTGAGGTCCTGGGGGTTTTCCAGCTCTGTGGTGCGTACCATGTTACGAGCTCGGAAACCGTCTTCCGCGAGGATATACCATCGCGTGTGGCATACGTTCTTCCAGTGGTGTCGACCGAGAGGTTATGCACCGCGGGAGTTTCGTCTGTCTCGGATTCTCGCCTTCCTGCAAGCGGGACTAGATCATGGGCTTCGCCTTGCTTCTTTGAAGGTACAGGTTTCGGCCCTATCTGTCTGGTTTCACCGTAGGATTGCTACAATCCCGGATGTGCGCACCTTTATGCAAGGTGTTCTCCGTATTCAGCCGCCCTTTGTTCCACCTGTGGCGCCTTGGGATTTGGCTGTGGTCCTGAGGGCTCTCCAAGGACCGCCGTTTGAACCACTGGGCTCAGTGGATATTAAATGGCTAACAGCTAAGACTGTTTTCCTTCTGGCCGTTGCTTCAGCCAGACGTGTTTCTGAGTTAGGGGCTCTTTCTTGTAGACCCCCTTTCTTGGTTTTTCATGGGAACAGGGCAGTGCTCCGCACTCGGCCCGAGTTTCTTCCCAAAGTTGTTTCCCAGTTTCATGTTAACAAGGAAATAGTTGTTCCGGCCTTTAACTCACCGGGTCTTTCCGTGGGTGAGGCCTCTTTGGATGTTGTGCGGGCCTTAAGGACTTATGTTGACCGCACTTCTTTGTTTAGGAAGTCGGACGCTTTGTTGTCCTCTATGGCTTCTGTAAAAAGGGTTGGCCTGCTTCAAAGCAAACTTTGGCAGCCTGGATCCGTATGGCTATTTCTGAAGCTTATCTTCATGAAGGCCTACCGGTCCCTCCTTCTCTGAAGGCTCATTCCACTAGGTCTGTGGGTCCTTCGTGGGCAGCTCGACGTGGTGCCTCGGCAGTTCAGATCTGCAAGGCTGCTACGTGGTCTTCTGTCCATACCTTCGTGAGGTATTACAGGTTTGACACCTTCGCCTCTCAGGATGCTTCCTTCGGGCGGCGGATTCTCCTTTCTGCACAGGAGCGTCCCCACCCTTAAAGGATACTGCTTTGGGACATCCCCAAGGTATCCTGTGGATACCCTATGGACCCTGAAGTAGAAAATATGAGATATGGTAAGAACTTACCCTTGTTATCTCTATTTCTACGAAGTCCATAGGGTTCCACAGGACTCCCGCCCTGTCGCACCTGTGCTGCAGATGGGCTTTGCTCTGGTCACCGGTTTTCCGTCTCCCTCTGGTGAGAATGTGATTCTTGTATGTGTCCAGATCTTTGTTCTCTCTCTTCCTTCTCCTCCTCCGGCCTATGGCTTGGTAACTAACTGAGGTGCCTTGGCCCGGGGGCGGGGTATAGGAGGGGGACCTAGTGCATCCTGGGAGGCTGAAAGCTTAACTCTTTGGTGCCCTGCGACTGACGTCACACCTATACCCCAAGGTATCCTGTGGAACCCTATGGACTTCGTAGAAATAGAGATAACAAGGGTAAGTTCTTACCATATCTCATATTTTTTGGCATAAATTCAAACTATAGCAAAAACAAACAAAACAAACTCAGTATATTCTGATTTTAAAGGTTCCAGATATTCTCACAGTAACTCAACCACTGCCAAATGTAATAGCCTCCAGGTTGCCGAAAGTGCAGATATTACTGTGATTTAGCCACAAGATCTAAATATGGAATAGATGCCTATGTCTGGTGCCAAGTTCCCTGTAAGATCCAATAATAGATCCAGAAGTGCGACCAGGAACAGCAGAAGCCTTTCAACAACGCCCCTCAAAGGACCGTTTTGGAGATACAAAAATGGTTCCGGCGCTTTCTAAGATCTATTCTAAAATTAAAAAAAAAAAATGTTTTGATCCTGTTCTCGATGTATTCAGAGATATGTGAAAAAAAACAAGATTACATCGTGTGATGACGTAAAAAAAGGGTTTCTTATAAGAGACAGATATGCACTCCCCATTTAAAGTTGGGTGATAGGCATTGTACCCAGTTTGTGGTTTGTGGTCCTATGGTGGTTGCAGAATGCAACGTAGATCTTGTCAATGTTGTCTTTGAATCACTCCATATCGGTATCGTCTCATCACAATAATCAGCTTTGAGCCCAGCCAGCACGGTTAAAGTTAACCCAACCCCCGTAACTCCATGATATCGATTTGCAGCGATTCAACAACTACTGATCTACGTTGCAATCTGTAACCACCATAGGACCACGGTGAAACATGTCCAATACCTATCACCCACCTTTAAATGGTGAGTGCATATTTGTCCCTTATAAGAAACAAACATTTTTTATGATATCACACGATATTGTTATCTTGTTTTTATTTTTTCTCACATATCTCTGAATACATCGAGAACACGATCAAAAAGTTTTATTAGAATAGATCTTAGATGGCGCTGGAACCATTTTGTATCTACAAGATTTAAATAGGTAAATATTTTCAAATGTAAAAACCAACCTGGCTTTACCTTTTTAAAAATAATTGCTGCTTCAAATCTCTCAGCATAATTGACAAAATATTGCCACTTTCTTCAACCCAAAAGTGGCCTAATGTCTACTGCCTCTGTTTTGTCTTTTTGTTCCTTTTACTATGGGTGCTGCCTTTAACATTGTTTGTGCCAAATTGACTTTATACACGCTATGGTGGGAAGAAGAGAGATGAGCGTGCTATATATCTGCAGATGTTTTTTGCTTTTAAAATGTGGTATCTCATGTTAGAGCATTTTCATGGGGCAGAGTTTTAACTACCGGACATAGGACCGGTATAGATATTTATATAGGGACATAGGACCGGTATAGATCTTTATATAGGGACATAGGACCGGTATAGATCTTTATATAGGGACATAGGACCGGTATAGATCTTTATATAGGGACATAGGACCGGTATAGGTCTTTATATAGGGACATAGGACCGGTATAGATCTTTATATAGGGACATAGGACTGGTATAGGTCTTTATATAGGGACATAGGACCGGTATAGATCTTTATATAGGGACATAGGACCGGTATAGGTCTTTATATAGTGACATAGGACCGGTATAGGTCTTTATATAGGGACATAGGACCGATATAGGTCTCTATATATAGGGACATAGGACCGGTATAGGTCTTTATATATAGGGACATAGGACCGGTATAGGTCTCTATATATAGGGACATAGGACCGGTATAGGTCTTTACCGGTCCTATGTCCCTATATATAGAGACCTATACCAGTCCTATGTCCCTATATATAAAGACCTATACCAGTCCCATGTCCCTATATATAAAGTCCTATACCGGTCCTATGTCCCTATATATAAAGACCTATACCGGTCCTATGTCCCTATATATAAAGACCTATACCGGTCCTATGTCCCTATATATATATAGGTCTTTGTATATAGGGACATAGGACCCGGTATAGGTCTTTATATAGGGACATAGGACCGATATAGGTCTTTATATATAGGGACATAGGACCGGTATAGGTCTTTATATATAGGGACATAGGACCGATATAGGTCTTTATATATAGGGACATAGGACCGGTATAGGTCTCTATATATAGGGACATAGGACCGGTATAGGTCTTTACCGGTCCTATGTCCCTATATATAAAGACCTATACCAGTCCTATGTCCCTATATATAAAGACCTATACCAGTCCTATGTCCCTATATATAAAGTCCTATACCGGTCCTATGTCCCTATATATAAAGACCTATACCGGTCCTATGTCCCTATATATAAAGACCTATACCGGTCCTATGTCCCTATATGTATAGGTCTTTGTATATAGGGACATAGGACCCGGTATAGGTCTTTATATATAGGGACATAGGACCGGTATAGGTCTTTATATATAGGGACATAGGACCGGTATAGGTCTTTATGTAGGAAGTGCCAGAGGCACTACTTTACAGTTAAACTACTGTTTAGTCTAAAAATAAGGACATGTTGGGTTTATGAGTAGAAAAATATATATATATATATATATATATATAATTTTTTTTTATATATATATATATATATATTTTTTTTATTGTACGTGGTCAAACCGGGGCGACTATTTGTTTTGCTATACTTTTCTAAAATTGTTAACTGTTCTTTGTTGTCGGATTTTGTACTTGTTAGTTTATATCTGTAACCTTGCTAGTTACATTTTGTGTTTTTAAATTGGTCTTTGATGTGATTTTAGTTTAATAAATTTCTAAATATTGTACTTCCAATTGGTCCTGGTCCCTTTGTATAATTGAGCCTAAGCATTTATTACATTTGGCCAGAATAATAATCAAATATTTCACTATAAAGCTAATTGGTTTGTAAATAAAGCCTGTATCTTTTTGTTTGCCAGAGATCTCTCTGTACCCAGCACCTAAACACACAATAGCCGAAGCCATCATTCATACACTCCAGCCTTTCTATTCTCTAGGAAGGTAGTGACCTCACTGAGGTAGGGGGCACAAAGGAATTGTCTCTACATCCTTAAAAGGTGCATTTGTCACAGGTACATATTAAGTCCAATTCGTGTTCGATTTTTATCTGATAGGGTTAAGGTGCCTACACACTTGGCGATATTTTACCCAATCTGGCCGATTCCGGCGCATCGGATCGTGTAAAATATGCCCAAATCGTAAGTCCCCACTGGTCGCACATCGCCGTGCTGTAGGGCAGATATGCCAATCTGTGACATGATGCACTGGAAAAAGTCTGGATGCACGATAAATCGTTTGTAAATTGGACACTTTAAACACCAAATCGTGTGCAGAGTTGCCAGGGAGGAGTTTCAAGGGAAATCGTACACATCGTGGGATCATGTGCAGATCGCTAAGTGTGTAGGCACCATTACTTACCCGAGGTCTGCTGTCAAGCAATATGGCTGCTACTGAATTACCAAGATGTGGACCTACTGCACATACCCAAAAACATATTTGTAAAAAACCTAATGCCGCTTTTTCTTTCTTACATCCTCTGCTTAGGCGGTGGTGACCAATGAGCTAGAAGATGGGGACCGGCAGAAAGCCATGAAACGCCTGCGTGTGCCACCTCTTGGAGCAGCCCAGGTCAGTTGCTGCAGTTCACGAATCTCCCTAGCATTGTATAGTGCAAAACATTGCTACAGTATATGAATTCATTAGAACAAACCACATTCTCTATAGGGAACTAGTTATGAGAGTAGGATCTAGAAAAAACATTGGACATAATATTACACAAAGGAAAAATAAAAATCCAATTTTTTGTTTCTTTTTATGTGATTTAATGTAGTATGTTATTACATATGTATGTTTACATTATTTTGCTACAATCCAAACAAGAAAACAAAAGTCCAATAATTTTTAATACAAAGGAGTGATAGAAGGTAGACTAATGTGCCAGTCTGATGACAGCTGGCACACCACAATGACTTCTCACATACTAGTTAACTAGGTAAGCCCTACATTGTGTTGTCCAGCAAATTACACTGCAGTCTAGGAAGAAAAATCATATTTTGTGTTTTATTTTTTAACCGTTGTCGGCAAGAATACACAAGAAGGAATAATAGCAATATGAGCTGCAATCTAACAATGACCTGTGTATAATTGCACTGTTGGCCATCCGCTCCCACCATCAATGTGATTAATAAAAAAATAATTACTCAGAAATGCAAAGAAGTAGATTACAATAAAAGCCAAGTGTAATAAATATTATCACACCCCAACAGCAATCTAATGCTGAAAGTGCTTAATCAGTAAGTTACATTCCATTATTTTGCATGACATATGTGATATCGGGTAATTATACAGCTCAGCAATATCTGAGTCAGGAACACTGTACAGAGGGAGAGCATTTACACTACCAAAGACTTTATAAATGACTAAACAAGTAGAACAACACACAATGATTTAACCAGATTTAAACCTCCTTTAGCTGTAAAATATTAATCTCGATCTCTATATGGGTTAAATAGTTATAAACCATTCCAGTTTAATTGACTCTTGTTTTCCAGGAGTCTCAAACTGGGTGTGATCTCTTTCTATGTACAACTAATACCTAGTGGGTTGTTCTGAGTATATTTGGCAAGATATGTTGATGCAATAGGCACAAACCATTAAGTCTCTGCAGGGTAGGATTGATAAAATGCTCATTGTAAAATGTTCTGTCATTGTTTTAGCAGGTCTTTCTTGCCTAGATAACTGAGCACCTGTGTTTCATGTGTCAGTGTTATCTTTGTAGAAAGATCATAGTGATTGTTATACAGCATGAAGGATAAGTAGCCAACTTTACAGTTTGTGTGCAGGGTATAATGCCTAATGGGATACAATCCAGGTTTGGATTGACCATTAATGATACCAGAGTGCATGTTTGACCCAAGAAAGGCCCGGGGGAATCTACCGTTCCTAATGATGTGACAAACCCATTGATCAGATATGTACAGTATAGGTGCGTACCCACTAGGCGATCAGGAAAGACAGTACGATTACGACATCGTAATCGTACCGTTGTTCCTGATCCCCTGTAGTGTCTGCACTGACCGATCAGTCGTTCAGTGCAGGCACTGTCCATCATTCCTGAACATGCCAATCTGTCGTTATCGTCAGATTGTGCTGCATGTTCAGGCGATGGACAATGTCGGAAACGACCAGCAGGAGTGCGCATCGCTGGTCGTTTCCGACATAAAAGTGCACGATTTGTACACGGTTGCTGAGTGATTGCACGATTACGATGTCGTAATCGTGCAGTCGCTCTGTAATATCGCCCAGTGGTGTGCACACCATAAGTTTTGCTTGTAATTATTGATAGCGCTTCCACAATATGCATTCTACCTAAAAATGTATTTATAATGGGATATAGACATTTACAGTGTTAACAGTTAGTTATAATGTCGACATTGAATATGTCGGCACCTGCAGAATGACCACATGTGAAATGTTGACATTCTGCACTACTGGCAGCAGAGGGTTAGAGTTAGATTGCGGGAGGGTTAGGTTTAGGCACTAGGTGGAGGAGAGGAGGTTAGCATTAGGCCAGTGGTTCCCAAACTTTTTTGAATCGCAGCGCCCAAGAGTATCAGCATTGTTTTCAAGGTACCCCTAAGCCAAAAGTTTGTTAATGAGAAATTCAGAGAAAAAAATTAACTAAATCGTGCTAATCTGTCATCCTTAGGCTCAGTTATATGGTGGTGGACAGGTTTGCACTTATGTATGTACTCATATTTACATTACATTGACCATAAATTATTTGATTTAGTGCTGGACCAGCAAGCTGAGGCACCCTTGCAAGTGTCCTGAGGAACCCCAGGGTGCCACGGCACATAGTTTGGGAATCACTGGGTTAGGCACTAGGGCAGTGGTTCCCAAACTGGATGCCATGGCACTTGCAGGAGTGCTATGGGTTGGTGGTCCAGGATCAAATCAAATTATTTATGGTCATAGTGATGGGCAAAACCAGTGCTGGTGGCTGCCAATTATAAAATATATGGACAAACTGAAACACAGCCCTGTCAAATACCATGCAACTAACCCTAAGGATAACAGATGAGCACAATTTACTTAATTTAATAATGCTTGCTTTATTTCTCAATAAGAAACTTTTTTGTCCTAGGGGTGCCATGACAAATTGCTGATTCTCTAGGATGCTGTGACACAACGTTTGGGAACCACTGCACTAGGGGTAGGGGTTAGGAGTTAGGATTAGTAATACTCTCTGCCGGAAGACGCTGTGTAGCCATCGGACCTGACATACTAGGTAAGTCACAACAAGATCACCAGGGGCTTTATGAATGTTGGTAAAATATACCAGACCCAGTTTTAAGCATACATTGGGTCTTTTACATAATTAGATTCAATGGTGTGGCCTGCACGCACTGATCTGTATATAGAACCTGGAGTTCTGGGAAAATGTTTTAATACATTTATTGTACAAAACCCAATTTCTGATCATTTATTTTATTAACATGCATTAAAGATCTAAAAACAAAGCCTTGTCTAAAATATCCTTTGATAAATCTAAGTTAATGGTGATTGCTGTCTTCCTTATTCTTCACAGCCTGCACCGGCCTGGACGACTTTCAGAGTGGGACTGTATTGCGGGATATTTATTGTATTGAACTGTGCGGTTTTGTATACTGGTAAGTCTGTATTCACTGTTGGCATATGATGTTAATGTGTGGTTAAGCTTTGTGTACCTGGCTTTTAGCAAATACTAATCAAATATTTGATCATTGTGTTCTCTGGTGATTTACGAGTTTCATACTTGTGAATGAATTTGCTTTCAGCTGTGTTGGCCTATATGTGTGTGCTTGCACATGGTATGTTAAGGTCTATTGGAGTAGGGAATGCCAAAATAATCTTCTGCTGTTCAGCACTGTGTAATATGTTGGCTCTAAAAATAAATGAAGAATAAATGTAATATTAATTTAGGATTTCTAAGATTAATATTCTCACAGAATGCCTTCACATACTGATCCCTTGTTTTGGGCTTGTGCAGTACTAATACTCAGGTGCAATTCTAAATATAAATTGTGAAAGTAATTTCACAATTAGGGGTCTATAATCACTAGACCTGGCCTCGCTGAGAATTTACAATGGGTTTTGCAGAAAAAAGGATGGAACTGACTGAACACGGCATTTACTAATATGTACTACCTGCAATGTAATCTAGTGCTTGTTCTACAGCAGGTCAGAACGAGTGCACAGTGCTATTCCGGGGACATATATAAAACTGTCAGAACAGTGAGGCATTTCTGTCCATTAAATTCCTGTTCCTCTATATGTTAGTATGACGTTCAGCCTCGAGACACAGACAGTAGCTTCACAAAGTAATTCTTTCTCATACAAAGTAGAGAAGATAGACTAGAAATCACTGCTTTGTCTTATTGCAGGTTTCCATCAGTACAGTATCAAAGAAGTGTGGCCCCTGGTGAGGATTTACAGGGGTGGTTTCCTGCTGGTGGAGTTCCTCTTTCTCCTGGGCATCAACACTTACGGCTGGAGACAAGCCGGAGTTAACCATGTCCTCATATTTGAGCTTAATCCACGTAACAACCTCTCCCACCAGCATCTCTTTGAGGTAAGAATAGATCAGTCTGCTTTCCTGAAATGGGGAGCTTTGTATGGTCTGTCCTCCGCTATGGGGCGCTGTACGGGCAACAGTCCATTGTATTTACATTAAGGTAGTCTAGGGTTGGTAACTAGACTTTTTCATTTATTGGTTTGTACCTGTTCTGCTTCATCTTTAAATATATTGTTTAATTACATATAAATACATATTTACTGTATATTAGGCAGATGTAATTAATGTTGTGCACAACATGACATCGCTCTGCTCTCTGATTTGGATATTACTGTGTCCAGAAAGGAGCTATGTCACGTCCCAGGCAAGTAAACAAATCAGCAGGAGATGAACTAGTATTGCCAGGCATTAGATTAGTGATACAGACTCTTTCAGCTCCACTGTATGTCCTACTCATGGGAGCCAGTTCCTTCACACATTCACTGTCAACTATTGCAGCCAAGTAAGTCCCAGGTACAAAATGACTTGTGTGCTCCATGATCACCTATGTTATGGGTAAGCATTAGGTCCTAGGGTGCTGAGACGTGGTCACTTTGAGCACCCCCATAGATAGGTCAGTTAAACCTCATTACACTCTCTGCCATTTCTGACTTCAGTACACTAAAGCCAGGGCCGAAACTAGGACTTTTGTCACCAGGGGCAAGACAGTAATTTGACGCCCCCCCTGGTAATTCCCTCTGCAGCAGTGCCCCTATAGTAATGCCCCCTGAGGTAATGCCCCTGTAGTAGTGCCCATATAGTAATGCCCCTGTAGTAGTGCCCATATGATAATGCCCCTGTAGTAGTGCCCATATTGTAATGCCCATATGTTAATACCCCCATAGTAATGCCCATGCTCCCATATTAATGCCCTTGTGGTAATGCCCCTGTAGTGCCCATGCTTTCATAGTAATGCCACTGTAGTGTCCATGCTCTCATAGTAATGCCCCTGTAGTGCCCATGCCCCATAGTAATATCCCTGTAGTGCCCTTACAGTAATGCCCCTGTAGTGCTCATGCCCCCACAGTAATGCCCCTGTGGTAATGCCTCTGTAGTGCTCATGCCCCAATATTAATGCCCCTGTAGTGCTCATGCCCTATTAGTAATTCCCATTATTGCCCATGCCCCCATAGTAATGCCCCTGCCCCCATAATAATGCCCCTGTAGTGCAGCTTATTAAAAAACAAAAATACTTACCTTGAACCCTGCTCCTGCATCCAGAGTCACGTCCGGTCCGCCGGCTGCTCCTCGGAACTATGGGGGAAACGTCATGACGTCTCTCCCATAGTGCCTGTGGGGAGAGCCGGAAGCTGGAGTTCGGGAGAGAACTCCAGCTCCGGCTACACCGTGTCGCTGCAGAGAAGGAGCCGGGTGCCCGCTGGTAATAAATATTACCAGCGGGCGCCCGGCTTGGAGCCTCTCTGCAGCTCCGTGGTGGAGGTCACTGGCACCGGGTACAGCGGCGCACCCGGTGCACGTGCCCCTCCAGCCCCCCCCTAGTTGCGGCCCTGCTAAAGCTCCCCCCCCCCCCCAAATCGTACTATTTTCAGCTGCGCATATGCACCAATACCTCTTAGACATCGATCACCATACCGGCTGAGACGCATTTAATGCTTATGACTCCTTGTGCCAAATGGGACAGCAGATGGAGGGGGCATGTAAGTGCAGTATAGGCGTGTGCAAGCAAATGGCGACCCGTGCTGATCACATGACTGATGCACATACGCCTATTTGGAGGCAAATCACTTACAGGTGTTCAAAATATGAACAGATGATGACTGTTGGTGGCTACTTCCAATTGGCTGTATGCATCCAAATCCCTCCCAGTATCTAATACTATAGTAGCCTACTGTACCTGCTGCAGTAATGTAACATATACAATCTGTCTGCAGCAATGAAGCACATTTCTATTTAATCTGTCATCAAGTTCTGTACCTCTCAGTATGATTGTGTAAGGATTATGGCTGGGTCTATGTTTTTTGGGTCGAGGCAGTCGCCCACGGGATCCTTATTCCGGTGGGGGGCAGTTTCATGCAGCAAGCACTTCTATTGCTCATGGTGCCCTCTCTTCTGGCTGGTGTTGTACGCCTGTACGTGCCACTGTATCAGAGGTGTGTTTGTGCATGGTATATGCGTATGTGTGATATATATATATATTTTTTTTTTTCTATATCACACACACACACACGAGGCGGCATTCGGAGTCCAAGTATCAGTGCAAAAAATGCTGATCATACTTGGACTCAGAGTGCTGCCTCATTTGTTTCTATGTTGTGTGGACGCCGTTCCCTGCTGGGAGGGCACCGGAGCAAGCAAGACGTCTTTATTGTGAGTGCCGGATTGTGTGTGTATATATAATACAACACACAGACACACACAGACACACACAATAAAGACGTCTTGCTTGCTCCGGTGCCCTCCCAGCAGGGAACGGCGTCCACACAACATAGAAACAAATGAGGCGGCACTCTGAGTCCAAGTATGATCAGCATTTTTTGCACTGATACTTGGACTCCGAGTGCTGCCTTATTGTTTTGTATGTATGTTATACTTGTGCAACATCAGATTGCAATTTAGAAAGGTAACAATTATGCTGTCATAGAGAGTGGAGCCTGTTTCTCACATGTGCTATATTACCCCTGATTACATTGTGTGTTTCCTGGAGACCGCTGTGGTTTCCAATGTACATACCCATTAAGTAGTCGATCTCCAAGATTAATATATACATTTCATCATATGCTTTCAGGGTTTCTCTCACCCTTCAGATTTACCCTTTTTGTTCTGGTTATTCTGTACACTTTGGCCTGGTAGATCAGGTGTTCTGTGTCTGGGTTAATGTTAGATCCTAACCAAGCCTTGTACCCCTGTGTCTGTCAGATTGCAGGCTTCCTGGGGATGCTGTGGTGTATCAGTCTATTCGCCTGTGTCTTCGGAACAAATATCTCTTTGCCAATGCAGGTGAATCCACTGATTCTGTATGGCTTCATGCTGCTCTTCCTAATCAACCCCACTAAGACCTTGTACTACAAGTCTCGTTTCTGGCTCCTAAAGTTATTGGTGAGTGTCCTTCTCCAGGCCACAGAATAATTATCATTCTTGTTCATTTGATTAAAACAGCAGCTACCTGGGCCTCTTTCTTTATACTGTGGTGTCCACTTATTTCCACTCTATCACCTACCTACAAGTTTCATAAGAACATAGAGGGGGATGCGGTCATAATCCCAACCGCTGGGATCCTGGCGTCGGCATTCTGAACGCCGGCATCAACACTTAAAATACCGACTGCCGGGATACCGACCGCCGGGACCCCGAACATAAATACTGGAATTAGGGGGAGGGTTAGGTTTAGGGTGTATGGGGAGGGTTAGGTTTAGACACTAGGGGGGGAAGTTAGGTTAGGCTTACTTACCTGGGGGCTTCAGGATTGTAACCTGGTCGGGATGCCGGAGTCAGGATCTCAAGCACCGGCATCCTGTACCCATCCCCGTAGAGGACATGGTAACTCTTCTACTTGGCACATATCTTCTATGGTCTTGTATTACCTTCTTAAATATGCCACACAGTGAATGGGTTTGGGGATGATATGTTGACTTTCAGCATATCTACACGCTCAGAATGTCGAAATACACAATGTCAACACCATACTATTATAGCCTAAAACTAACCCTCATTGCAGCCTAAGCTTGAGAATATTGTTACTGTCAACATTTTGATAATGTCAACACTATGGTTAACGACATACTCTATTCATTACTCAATATGTTGACATTCAGAATGTTGACGTGTTGATTAGAACCCCAGTGAATGTTGTTAGAGGAGATTTCCACCAGTGCTTAAAGTGGTCCTAGAGAAGTGGTGGAACTCATCCCCCCACCTCCTCTGGGCTTTTTGAAAAAAGGACAGTAGGCATGCGTTGAAAAAAAGGGTGTGGTCTCAAAAGAAAGGGACGTGGTTACAATAGTATTCTCAATTTAAATTACGCCACGCACAATCTTTTTCACATTACACTGCACAACGTGCCCGATTCACACTACACCACATAGTAGTGTCCCTTATTCATGTTATGACACACATTAGTGCCCCTTATACACAATACACACATTAGTGCCCCTTGTACACAATGCCCACAGTAGTGGTGCCCCTAATACACATACTGCCCACTGTAGTGGTGCCCCTTACACACAATGCCCACTGTAGTGGTGCCCCTTACACACAATGCCCACTGTAGTGGTGCCCCTTATGCACTGCCCCCAGTAGTGGTGCCCTTAATACAGTGCCCACAGTGGTAGTGCATTTATGCAGAACCCACAGTAGTAGTGCTCCCAGTGTTAATGCCCCCTGTATTAATGTCCCCAATAGTAATGGCTTCTGTAATAGTGCCCCCAATAGTAATGTCCCCTGTAATAGTGCCGTACGTGAACACACACAAAAAGAAACCCCACAATACTTAAGCCCCACTCCTGCATCCGCTGCCGTCCGGTCTGCCTGGCTGCTCCTCGGAACTATGGGAAAGAAGTCATGACGTCTCTACATTAGTTACCGCGATGGAAGCCGGAGCTCACGAGTAAGCTCCAGCCTCCGGCTGCAGCTGGCGAGGCGGGGAAGGAGCCGGGCGCCCACTGTTAATCTCAGAGGGCGCCCACTGTTGTTAATCTCAGAGGGCGCCCGGCAAATGGTGCCTCTCTGCGGCGCCAGGCTGAGGTGGGCTGGAGGAGGCGGAACTGGTTCAGTCTCGAAATAGAAGTGATGGAACGCAATTCTGCCCCCTTCCGGCTCACTTTAACCAATGGTTACAACCCATCCTGGTGTAAGAAGCAAGTTGGCACCAGCCTTGGAAACACCACTGAACAAGCACTGAAGCCCAGAAACTATGCAGTCTACCAGGAAACTGGAGGACTGGTGCCGCATGGGGCCATTCTGGATGTTTAATTGAAGGAGGCACCTGGTAGAATCTACGCTAAAGACATGCAATGATTTGTTGCCTTGACAGAGGTTGCTTATGTGTTTGTGCTTTGTAGTACTAGTACCACTATACTTATGTCTTTCTTTCATCTTCACCTACCACCACATCTAGTTCCGTGTGTTCACTGCCCCTTTCCATAAAGTGGGCTTTGCTGATTTCTGGCTGGCAGACCAACTCAATAGCCTGGCTGTCATACTCATGGACCTGGAGTTTATGATCTGCTTCTACAGCTTTGAACTACAATGGGACAAATCTGAGGGACTTCTCAGTGCAGGTAAAAAAAACAGGCTTCATTTATCTTCTGTCTTCTCCCAAATAATGAGAAACAGGATGCAGTCAGCATTCCCGGCGTGCAGGATGGTGACGGACGAATCCCGACAGCTTTGGGATCCCGGTGCCAGAATCCTGACTGCCAGCATCTCGAAGGCAACTATCTGGGGTTAGGGGGAGGGTAAGGTTTAGGCTCCGGGCAGGGGGAGGTTAGGGTTAGGCACTAAGAGGGGTGGTGTTAGGGTTAGGCATCAGGGAGGGGTAGGGCTGAGGGTTAGTGTTACCTTACTTACCTATGGGTGTCTGGATTCTGACTGTCGGGATGACGCTGTTGGTATTCTGCCCAGCGTCATTCCGACCGCTGGGGTCCCGTAGAAAACCCTGAGAAACATTAGAGATCTCCAAGCCAGGCTACGTAAAAGAAATATGCAATTAAGCCATTCCAAAAGGAAGATAGACTTGTGGGCAATGCTTTATATGGCAGTCTTTTTTTCCTACGTCAGGACAAATATATTTTAGGTGTTAACCGCACTGGTAAGGGGATTTGCTTATATGCTGAAGGACATCCTTTTTTTTTTTTTTTTTTTAATTTTTTTTTTTTTATTGTAGTTTTTTTTTTTTTTTTATCGCAAGGACATTTTATATTGGGTTTTTCTGCAGTTCATGGGGGAAAAGGGAAAGAAAATTTACTAAATTGCTCTATTATATTTTTTCTGCAACAAAATGAATAGTTTTTATGAAGGTTAATTCCTAAAGATGGCTGTTGGTGATTGTCATTGTAAAATCCCTATTATTTTGGTGCATTTCTGTCCATTTGCAAGACCGTCTGCTCAGTCTTATTGTGGCACTCTCCTCCCCCTCTGAACAGCGACCGGAAAGTGTAATACCTATTCCTATGGTGTGCGTGCCGTGGTTCAGTGTATTCCAGCCTGGCTGCGGTTCATCCAGTGCCTGCGCCGATACAGAGACACCAAGCGCGCTTTTCCTCATCTGGTGAACGCTGGCAAATACTCCACTACCTTCTTCATGGTGACGTTTGCTGCTCTCTACCAAACCCACAAAGGTAATCATTGTGTGTGCAGCTCATGTATCGCATGCGTCCTGATTGGAGACATCAATGTGACAGAATCCCTATGAAATCTCAGTGCTAATCACCTCTATGATTTATTATATGTACAGATTGTCTCTGTGATGGATGAAACTCTTCTGTTTTGTGTATTTATTTATTTTTTTATTGCTTTTCCCTATTTTATACAATCGTTTATCACAAGACTTGTCAGCAATTTTTTTTTTCGGTTAACGATATATTTATTACAGTTGATTTATAGAAATTTTTTAAGTCAAATAAAGTGATATCCCAAACCTTTCGGGGTGTTCCAATACTTAAACAAGGAAAAAAATGTTGGTTGTATGCAAGCCATAACTTTAAGCCTTGTAGTTAGGTTGGGTAGTAACCCGTTTCCTTCCTTCTAACTGTTGGAAATCTGAAATTGGGATTTAATGTGACGTCATCGTCCGAATCCATTTATAGGGAAAGATGTGTAAAATTGTATAAAGAGCAGAAGTGGAGACGTTGCCGTAACAACCAATCAGCTGTTAGCGATCAGCTAGTTACTAGTACATTCTGTAAAACCAATGGTTGCATCTGATGGTTGCTGTGAACAATTTCTTTTCTTCTCTGAAGAACGTTTCATTACTTCCCCATAGTGAGCTGCAGTTTGGTGCATTTGTTAATACTTACATTGGCAGTGGTGGGCCCCCAAAAAAGAATTATTCCTCATTGTTGAATGTCACAGCAATAAGGAATACTTTTATGGGGTTTTATATACAGCGCGGGCGTCGCAAAGGTTTACCGACAGCTGTCGTATTGAGTATTTGGATACAGAGTGAGTGACAGTTGGTGTGCATTTGTGGGAGGTAACAGAAAATGGCTAGTCAAACGTGAACACATGGCAAGTGTTCTGAGGGCGCGTCACAGGCTTTGTACGCAGGTTCACTGGCCCCGGTAACTTTGCATATGGCATTTACTTACAGGGCTAAGCTATGTGGGAAGATCTGAGTGACACGGGGGTGAGTTTCAAAGTATGTGCAGTATCTGAGAGCACGTGGTTGCATTTTATGGGAAGTGGAAGTCCGGGTCATGTGCGGCTATTTTGGAGCAAGGGGCAGGCCTGGATGGCATTGTGGGTTCATTTTCAGATGCATCATCTAAGGTTACTGAGGCAGCTTGAGGCTCCTTTTTCTTGAATATAAGGGTAATAGTAGTTTGAGGGCCACACAGCAGGCGTAGAGAGTAGATTGGGGGCCCATTACTGCTGTAGACAGTAGTCACCGTAGTTGATCTAACTTTTTGGTCACCTTCCCAAAAAATGAAATCTTCAAAAGATTGAGGTGATCCAAAAAAATGTTGTTTATGGGGTTTTATTTATGCGAAGCTGAAGCACAAGACTTTTAAAGCATAAGTAACTGTCATATTGTAGACACAGCTGATAAGTTACAGGACAATTATGGTGAAATCTGTTTGTTCCTTTTTCTTGCTGATCGGTGCATTATTGTAAACGTATAAACAGAAGCTCATCCTTGTTCGACTTTGCCTTTCTGTGAATATTGACATGACCTGGGTTTATTTTGTGAGATGCGTCTGTTCTGTAAAATATGTAAAGCAGACATAATTGCACACCTGAGCATGCCTTACACTTGATTGTGCTGCCCTCTAGTGTGAATATAATGGTTAACAGAAAAAAAGTCTTCACCAAGTAAGGCTTGTGCCGCTGACTAAAGTAGACTCAGTCTAAATTCAGGACAAAAAAAGGTAAAAATGGGCGCTGGTCTGACCAGTGACCAAGGATAATTAGATGCACTGCTGCACTCTAGAAGGAATTGTCAACCTTCAAGCAACAAAAGGAAATAATGAATTTTCTAAGAAGTTGCCTTACAAAGAAAATAGAGCGCTGTGCAACTAACAGGAATGATGATTAATCAATTTAATAAAAATAATGCATCATAGTATAATATCCAACATATAAAATATCACATGTCGCCTATTTACACATGATCTTACTAAAAAAATAAAAAACTGCAGCTAAAAAACAAACTTTCAAAAAAATTAATATTTAAATGACACTATTGCACATCATGTAGGAATAATCAGTTTTTTTCCAGATTTATAGGAGTATTCAATATGGAGCAAACATCGTTTTTGCGATGTTTTCACACCAATGACTTCATTTTCGGATGTTTTGGTTTTACACCGTATTGAATTTCAAAGACTCTTCGCAGGTTCAAAAAGTCTTTGAAAAAAAACAGGGATAACTTTTCACCACTGAATAGGTGGCAAAAAAAGTGCAGAATTGGGGTTTAGGGGTGCAGGCTTAAAAAAAAATAGCCTGCACCCCTGGGAATGTCATTTAAAAATAAACTGTGTAAAAAAAAAAAAAAAATCGGGATACCCCTAAAAAATAACTTAATTTTGGAGGTAAAAAAAAAAAAAATCGAGAGCACACTTCTAAAATAGCCAAATTAAATTCAGAGGGGTTCCCAAGTATGCGGCAGGTGTTTTCTTCATTGCGGGAGTAGCGGCAGGTGCGTTTTTGCAGAATTTTTAAAAATCATTCTAGGGACTTGAAAATGGGGGTAAGCATTTATTTTATGTACCCCAAATTTGCTGGGAATAGTTATTTTAACCAAGAAAAAAAATCTTAAGTGCTATTCTTCACCCCTTCTTCATAGACACAAATATGCACCTGCTGCGGCTATTAGAAACCCCGACTTCCTTCAGCAGGTAAAATTGGGGGTATCCACAGTGATCCCCCATGTCTAGACCTCTTTAGGGGGGTCCCTGGAATATTTCCTGAAAATTGTGGTTTTTTGGCGATACTTCCCTTTCCTCCGACTCCAGTTTTCGTTGATTTCTAATTGAATACAGGGATAAAGCGGGCACGCGCCCGATACTTTATCCCCGGGAAACCTGCAATGTGGAGCGAAAAGTCCAGCACAGACTTTTCGCTCCCATATTGAATACCCCCCATAGTCCCTTACATCACCTGAATATTGAACTATGGGAATTCCCTTTGATATAACTTATGCTGCTTCAGGTGGAAAACGATCTCTGTGACAGACCTCTTATTAATGGCACACCTGCTGTAGCTTGTGAATCCAGCCACTGCTTAGTGATCTTTCAATAAACCATGCCTCTCTTTCCCAGATGCTTAAGCAGACTCTGGCCCTCATTCAGAGCCGGAAGCTCTGAGCAGAGCGCTCGCTCTGAATGAGGGCCGTCCTCCATAAAAATGGAGCGTCCTCCTGGACGCTCGTATAGCTGTGGGTCACCACCTACAGCCTATACGAGCGTGCAGGTTGATGGTCGCGATGGTCTTGACCATCGCGACCATCGCCACTGCGAGCCGGAGCCTGCAGTTGAGTTTCTCAACCGCAAGGCCCGGAGTGATTTTGGCTCTATCAGAGCCAAAATCACTCCCACTGACATCACTAGTGATGTCAGTGGGCCGGCTTCTGACGGTAGGCGTTCCCTTGGGAACGCCCCTGTCTGGGAGGCACGCCGCCGGCACGCCCACCAAAGGGGGCGTGCTGTCAATCAACATCGACAGCACGCCCCCTTTGATCAGACACAACGAGCGAAGGAAAGTCCTTCGCTCGTCGCGTCTGGCGCATGCGCACGACGGAGCTCCCTCCGTCGTGCGCATGCTCAGTGCACACCATCGACCCACTTGCGAGCGGGCAGCCGCTCGCGAGTGGGTCTGAATCAGGCCCTCTGTATGGAGTGGATATTAAAGGTGCGTGTACATGGGCCGATTTATCGTTACGATATGAACGATAATGATATCGTTCAACGATATATCTTTCATTTTTTATTCAGTGAACGACCAACGATGTGCGTTCCCGCATGTATGATAAAGATATCTTTGATCGTCTATACATGCAGGCCAATCTGGGCGATATCGTCAACTTTGCCTGTTCAGAGATGTGGCAGGATGACTCACTGAAGGATATCTTTGAACGATATATGAACGATATCTTTAAAGCCGTTGGTGGTAGAGATCGTTCCGTGTGTATGCACCTGTTATAATAGATATTGGATCCTGCTTTGCCTGTCTGCTGATCTCTCTCAATCACATGGCATGATAACAAAGTCCCATACGAGAGGCATCCACTTTTCTACTAATTAGTGCTGGATCCGTGCTCAGCGGCTGTGTCTCAATGAGTGGGGCTCAATAACACGTTTAGTCTAAATTCATACAGTTAAAGCAGCAATGGAAAATAAATCCCTGTGGTAGACTTTAAGTAGCTTTGTACTTACCTTTGTCCTTGGTTTGTTTCTTCACACTGCTAATGATGATTGATAATTATACCCTTTTGTCCACAGTGTCATATGACTAAAATGGTAACCATGGTCACATGACACATGTAGTATGGCTTTGCCTACTGAGGCACAACGGTCATTTCACAGCGAGAACCTTCTGCTTCCTTCTCCCCCCCCCCCCCCCTTGCCATTACATGACATGCTGAGTATTTGTGTCTGTAGCAGATTAGGAGGGTAATGTACTGTAGGTAGGCTCTGAGTTTTCAGAAGCGGCACCATTTTGGTGATCTCAGCTTCAAATTTAAAGCAGCGATTATTTCAAATGCAAAATCAGGCTGGGTTTGCCATTTAAATGATTGCCACTTTAAATCTGTGGCTGAAAACACTGGAATTGTGCTGCTTCTGAATACTCACCCGATTCTACCCACCCCGCCCCCTCCCTGCGTCTGACAGCCATTCTTGTTTTCTGATAGATTTTAAAAAGGACCTCATGAGCAGAACAGCTAAGATTTGCGGACGCATGCTTAAATGTTACTTAGCTTGCTATTTAAATGGGAAAATAAAACTGTGGGATTGCATTTTTAAAGTGAAGGGTTTTAGCAGGATTTTGTATATACTGTACATCAGTATACAAACCAGGGATAGGGGTCTTGGCTTGCCTATTCTGAACTACTTATAGAATTGAGTTAAATGTAGTTTAAGTTGTAACTGTTAATCTTAATTGTCTAATTTTTAGCTCAGAATCACTCGGATGAGAATGTGTTTCTCTACCTATGGATCGTAAGTTACATCATCAGTTCATGTTATACGCTAATCTGGGATTTAAAAATGGACTGGGGCTTGTTTGACCGGAATGCAGGGGAGAACACCTTCCTACGAGAGGAGATTGTGTACCCACAGAAGGTAGGAGCTGGGACTTTCTGTTGGGACGTATAGTCTGTGGTCGTTTTCTCTGCTTTCTCCTTGTCTGATCATTTATTTTATTTGTTCCAGGCATATTATTATTGTGCAATCATACAGGATGTTATCCTCCGTTTTGCATGGACTATACAGATCTCTCTCACATCATTAAAACTTCATGATAATACTTCAGATATAATATCCACTGTTCTTGCTCCACTTGAAGTCTTCCGGTGAGTACGGCTCATTGTCACACAGATTTTATCTCTGGTATAAATCCCTCAAAAGCACACTAAAAACGTTTGTTCTATATTATTATTATTATTAGGCCTTACATTATTTATTGTAGCGTCATTGCATAGGAGTAACACACAGAGAAATGCACAAGTACAAAATAGAACGGACAAGAGCATGATTTACATATGTACATTATTACAGTGCTCCAATCGCACAATTAGGTAGAGAATGCAGGGCTGCTGTAATTCTGCGTGAGGGGCCGATGGTACTTTGTGTATGGAGATTTGCAAGGTATTCGTAATCGCGCTGAGCCAAAATAAAATGTTGGTCTCAGGGACCCCTGACTTTTTTTTGTGTCCCATCTAAATTAAAGTTTTCTGTAAATCTAACAATTTAGCAGCTACAGCCCATGAAGCATGTAGCAGATGACATTGGCCCCGATAGGACAAAACAAACACATTGGCCCCCACATGAAGAAAAATACACACATTGGCACCGATGGGGCCAATGTGTTTGTTTTGTCCTAACAGGAAATAATTGAAACACTAGCCCCCACCAGAAAATAAAACAAAACACACTTGCTCCGAAAAAATTAAACACATTGATTCAAATTCAGCCTGCCCTGTTGTGTCACTGTATCACTGTAGCATGAGGTGGCATGCAGCTACATGAAGTCATGGCCATGCGCCAGGATCGGGCTGCATCTGAGTCACCTAGAAAAGTCCAGCCCTGCCAGGCTACAAGGATGCAGCGCGGTGGGTGCAGGCAGGCTCACATCAGGATTTGTGGGGCCCAGTATAAATTAAACAAGTAGGACTCTCCAATCAGCGAGACACAGATAGGGGGAAGCAGGCATTTGCTCACAAAGACTGGGTGGGCAGAAGCATATATGTGGAGGGTGGGTAGAAGGGGGATGGGCAGAGGCACACATGATGGCATGCAAAGGCACATTTGGAGGTTAGGACAGGCGCACGCGGGGACAGGCGCAGGCAGGGGGCGGGCAGGCAGAGACGGGCGCAGGTGCACGCAGGGGGCGGGCCGACCCTGGGTGCAAGTCCTGGACTGGTGGTACCCTACTGCAGCCACTCTGCCTCAAGCCGGCCTGGAGCACCAGTCACCCGCTCCCCATTAAACCCCCACCCACTACCCCCCTACAAGTGCAGGGGCCGTCGTCATGCCTGGTCATATCCCTGTAGTGCCGCAGCATGACATCCAGTAAAGGCGTCAGAGGTCTCTGGCTGGCCTGACTCCACTTCTGCTTTGTATTGCCTGCAGCCGGACCAGGGTCATCTTTTAATGAGGAGCCAAGGATTGGCCGGGGCGGAGCGCCTCCCTGGGAACCCTCCCATTTTGAAAAAGTGAGTCCCCGGTCCTCTTTACCGGGTAAAATATGCGCTCTAGCACGTATTTGCGATCACTGGTATAACGGATGTGAGTTAGCGGTAGTAGGAGGTAGTGGGCGGCTCTATGCTGGCAGTGCGACAGCATTGCGATTGCCTTCATTAGCGTATTTTTGCAGCAGACCGTGCGGTTACGGAGTTGCGATCGCAATATTGATACTTAATGAATCAGGCCCTGTGTTCCTGCAGGGCTGCATTGAGAGTTGTTGTGGAACATATAGCTTAGATTACAGTGCGTGCAGCCTACTACTTTGTATGCTTATATATTTATAGTGTCTCTCACATACAGATGTGCCCTTATACACCTAGCCTCAATACAACATGTATTGTATGATGCCTGGCACGAGTTAGCTGCATTTAGTGTTGTATTACAGCGACCTTTTCTTTGCAACTTATTTGCACTACAGATAAATCATAACACCAGGTACCGGGCTGCGACTTTGGCTGCACAGGAATTAATTTTAAATATGTAGAAAGTCGCAGATAAAGCACAGCGGTAAAAAAAGTTGCTGCTACTGCATTGTGGCATCTCATATACAGATTCAGACTAATCTGCACACACATGTACAAGTGTTGCTTAAATTAATCAGTGCAGTCTCGTTAAACGGTTTTGTCAGATCGCATTGTGATTAAGAGGTGTTTTGGGAGAAAGACACTCATAAGATGCTTGGCGCAAGCAGAGTCGCATGGGACCTGGTGCACTGAGAAGGACTGTGTGGCGCGACTGCTGCAATAGTGTATGAGGACACTTCTTTACATACTGTTATTATCATATAGCGCAACAAGGCTTCCTCAACGTACATAAACAGATGAACAGAAAACAAGAAAACTGACTTACAGTACAAGACAATGCATGACGAGTACATGGTTCGTAAACATTGCTGCATCAGTGGTCATAACACTCAAATAAGCAGCAGAGTGGCAGAAACCAAGGGTTAGTTGTCGTTGTAGGGAGTATGGAGTAGATGCTAATATGAGTAAGGGAAGGAAAATCACAGGAGAGAAGAGGGTCCTGCTCGTGAACGCTTACATTCTAAAGCGGAGTGGCAGACACAGGGGTCTGCCGTCATCTTGGCCTAACCTGAATTCATAAGATTTGTTATGTTTTATGCGTATGAATATTGGTTCAGCTCACAAAATGGTTGACTCATCTCCGTCCACGCAAGATTTTTCTTCTTATTTGGTGAGGTGTAGGGCAGCTTCTGTTCTTCCCGCAGGAAGCCAGTCATGGCTGACAGATGTTATGAATAAAATGCTAGGACTATCCTGCAGGTGAGTTTGATTTTGTCATGTTACTATACGTGTGCTTCTACATGGTGTCTGTCAGCCCTGACAGGCTCATGACGGTGAATATGAGCTGCAATGGAAGATTGGAACAGCTGCCAGCCATACACTAAATTGTAAAATATACTTATATGTGGCTATACCCTTTGTCATCGTTTCACACATCTATCCTATTGTGAAAGGGTTAATGCCCAGTATCTGATACCTTCATGCAGTGGCGTAATTTCATCCCAGTTCCTTGGAGAAAAGATAGATGTTGGCCAGTGATCCAAGGAGTCTTAAGTAAAAGACAGTTCAGCTTACTTCAGTCTCCTTCGATCACTGGCTGAGTGATTCAAGTAGTCATAAGGAAGGACCGTCCCCACCTCAGTGCTCAGCCTCAGTCAGATTACAGTCCAGCAGGATACAAAGCAAGGGTTTTTTTTGTGCTGGGACCATGGAGGAGAGGTGCCCCCTCCTCTATTGTCTCCAGCAGTTCCGCTACTGCCTTCATGTGTCTTTAGGAATCTGGTAATCATCTGCAAAGAAGTGGTTCTTCATTATATTTAACCATGCAGGTTATCCCCTCTGCTGGTCACTAAAAGAAGCTGCTCACAGTCCCTATAAATTTGCAAGTTTGTTCACAATGCACTCGTCAAAGTAAATTTGGATTTTTCCCCTGTGAAAAGGAAAACGCTCATAGCAATATATACATATTTAAACTATACTTAACTAATTGAAATTTAATATATACCTCCAAGAAGACCAGTTTCATTTCGGTCTTTCTTGCCGCTGTACAAATGCTGACACTCCTATAATTATGCCTTATGAACTGGGAGTCTTCTCAAACAATTTATACTCTCATGTCAGTACTGAGCTGAATCAATAGAACACTTATAGCTGGGAGTATTTATAATTATTTTTGCTCCAAAGCAGGAAATCATGGACCCGTTGTCTTATAAAACAAAAACAACTTACACCTAAAACAACTGTTATTCCTGATGAATCCGCCCTATGGAATAGGTGCTGACAATAAGGGATCTGTCCTATGGAATAGGTGCTGACAAATCTGTAATAAGGGATCAGTCCTATGAAATAGGTGCTGGCAAATTTATGATACCGAAACGTGTTAAGCACTCTGAGACCAGTCGTTTCGCCAGCACCTTTTCCGGATTCTTAAGGAATGACCTTAAAAATGGGGTAAAGTCCGGGACTGAGCGCTATGTTGGAGAGAGATGCCATGGTAATTTGGACTTCTGGTAGGGGCTTTAGAACAAATTACCATTTGTGATTTGCCTCAATTTATTGTCTATTTGTGAGAGAAACTTTTTTATATTAATGAATCCAGCTCTTCCATACAGTGTAGCACTGGCGTCTCTATTCTTTCTTTTGTTGCCATTCCGTGAAGTGCAGGAAAAGCTATTTCTGAAAGGTAGTTTTCCATCATACCTTGAATAAGAGTATTCAGTTTGGCCACATGTGCATGAAATGGGTCGTTCCATTAATATATAGAATACATTTGTGGGTAAGGATTTCTTCAATTGATTGCAGGATGCACTTTCTTTTTTGCACTTTTGGGTGTGTTTTTTTTTTTATTTTGTATTCCACTGTTGTATTCTTTTATTTATGTCTTTCATTGGTGGAGATTCGCAAGACCGTTATTTACACAGTGCTGTAAGAGTTGTTTTTATTCTGGTATTGGGGCATACTTACCTACCCTCCCGATTTGGCCGGGAGCCTCCCGTACATCGGCTGCCACTACCGGCCCCCCGGAAAGGCAGGCAAGTCTCTCGGACCCAGCGACCCACCTGCATAAACCCCGGCAGCAGGGGGGTCGGTGACGCAGTTAGCGCTGACTCGCGTCATTATAGCCCCGTCCCCTGCATCACAATGCCATTAACTCGGCATTGTGAAGAGGGGGTGGGGCCACGATGACGTGATCGCTTTGTCACACCCTATGCCCCCCCAACAGTGTGTCATCATCCAAGCCACTTCCCCTTTTCTCCCGCAACACGCCCCTGTTTTGCCGCGAGACTCCCCTGTATGGTTGCTCGACAGCTCCCTCCCGGAAGGAGGTAGCTTTATGTTGGCAACCCTGTATTGGGGTGATTTTCTGAAGCGTCACCTGTTACTACCCCTGTAGCTGCAGGGTTCTCAGGTGCGCCGGTATTTTTCATTTTGCAAATTTGTTACTATTGTCTGAAATGTCCTTCCTAAAAGTTAAATATGATAATGGTGGAGGGAACTGTTTTGTGGGATGAACCATATTAATTGAGAATACATGCCCAGAATGAATTCACAAAGACCTAGTGCCAGCACTGGGGCTTGTAAGGCAGTGGTTAAGCCAATGTCACTGTAAATATTGTTGCTATCCCTAATCTTTCTGCACAAGCTGTATGACCTGTTTTTGGTGTGTTCATTACCCACAGCCGCTTTGTGTGGAATTTCTTCCGGCTGGAGAACGAGCACTTGAATAACTGTGGTGAGTTCCGCGCCGTGCGCGACATCTCTGTGGCCCCTATGAATGCCGATGACCAAACACTACTGGAGCAAATGATGGATCAAGACGATGGGGTGAAAAACCGAGCCAAGAGCAAGGCATGGAAACGCAGCCAGAGTATCTCCCTGCGCAGACCTCGCTTATCTTCCCAGTGAGTGGTGTAACCATAACCTATACTGTACACAATACCCTAGTGACGATTCATACGGCTGCCCTCCTGTACATATTAGTGATAACCTAGTCCTTTTTTATTAGGAATGTTTGTGTATTTTAAGGAATAATTCACCCAGCACTGTAAATGATCAATGTTAGAAGCTGCCTTGATATTTTCTTTGTCCACTATAAAAGCCCTAGCAACATGCTTTCTCTATGCAGAATATGTCAAGACTTTTGGGGGCAGATCAAATTACCTGTTGAGATTTTGTTGGAACCTAGCACATATTTGGTTATTACGGTAGGAAAACCTTTTGCTGCACGGATAACTCTGGCAGTATTAGAACTTGCAGGGTTCCGGTTGAAACCCACATCTAATTGTATCAGCCTCCTAGTATCTTTTATCATTTGCACATTGGCTCATACATCTTATTTTTTGAATCTTTTACTTGAAGGTTATATATTATGTAAATATATAAAATAACTTATGTCAACAATATAAACCGTATACTTTTACAATTGTAATTATACAACAATTTTTTTAGTTTATTTTATATACCATTCGCACTATAATTTTTCATGGGGTTACCCGCGATAAGTATAGGTAAAAATGGGGAAATAAAAAAAAAAAAAGCAACACTGATGTAGGATAACAATATAAAAGTGTATTAGTGGCCCTAATAAAAGTATTTGGGGTTCTTAAAATGGCTGAAATTTTCTCCATCATTGTGTCTCCTAGGAGCAAGGCCCGAGACGCCAAGGTATTGATTGATGACACTGATGATGAAGCCAACACATGAAGCAGTCAAAGTCCACTCTTCGACCATCTCTTCCAGGCTTTCATCCCCCCTCATGGCTTCTTGCTGTCCTATCTCCCCGCACATCATCATTATGGGGCTGGCCTCCTCCAATCCTGCCTACCCCACTTTGTGTGATTTTGGTTCCCCCCAATTCATGGACAGAAGTAACATAAGAAGCCAAGGACAGACCATTCTATACCTGAGGCTATCAAAACGGAAAGGACTGTCATGAAGTTGGAGGGTGGTCAGAAAACACCTGTGCGCCAGTTCTCCCAGCTTATTGCTTGCCTCATGTCAAACAGACTTGAAATATTTATTAATTTCTTGCACTGTGGTGCCACATACAGCAGCCTGTGCTAGGGTTGCTAAACTCAAACCCCCCCTCAATTCCTCACCTCACTGCCCTTTTTTCCACTTCCATATTCATGTATTTGTTTGTAATGCATTGTGATATTTTGCGTTCCCACCCCCCAGCAGTGCTGGAAGGGGTCCCAATAAAAAGGGGCTGGGGGAGTGACAGAGCTTAGAGGGGTTAACGCCCTTCACTTAAACCTTCATCAATCCATTGTTTTAAACCAAAGTTTTCTTTTTCTTACTCACTCTAGTCTTCTCCCTACCTTCCCTGATCGTCTTGCTGGATGCGATCAGATCCTTCATGCTCATCTTAGTCTTGTGCAGCCACCTCTTCATCTGACAGAATCCAGTCCTACAAGGGCCGGTATTCTGCTGTTTGTAAGAGCCGAGCACTGCCTCGCATTGCCTCAGCACCCTGCACTTGTGAATTGCTGCTGAGTTTATTAAGCCATGGGGGCGTGGATTCCAGGCCTCCTACAGCAGAGTGGTTAGAGTTGACATTCTCTTCCTTACTGCCAGATAAATGACATCTAGACATTGCATATTGATGGTGCAATGTAGGTTTTAAGTATTCTCTGTGACGGCAGACTCATACTGCTGTCACCTGTCTCATTGCTGCCTTCTGGGTTCTACCCACATTTGCCAGCAGACCTTCCCACAAGGGCTGACAATAGGGAACCAGTCTTAAACCCCCTCCCTCCTTACCCAGCACTGCAGTAGATGTACAATGCAGTCATTGGAAAGGGGGCAGCAGACCTCAGTTATAGAAAGTAAAGCTTGGTTTTGAAGACTTCATTCTCACCTTCTCCATGAGACAGGTCCAGAAACATGACACGGCTGCCCCCCCTTTCACCTGTTTGCTTTCTCGTTAGTGCAAGGACAATCTTTTGAAGTAGACCTCCGCTTGGTGACAATATACCGCTCCACGAGCCTGTCTCTCAGCACTTCTCCATCCTTCTCTCTCACTAATGGACATATGAGTGGAGGAAGAGGTGGGCGCTGGGAGACACTAAGGGTCGTGAGCGGTGCTTTGTCGCGCTGTAGCTGTGTATGTGCATTGCTGTTCAGCTTGGCTTCTCTTGTCCGTGCGCATGCTTTGTCCGTCCCTTCTGTGTCATGGAGGGAATTAATGTGTTTCTAGAAAGGAGCTCAACTGCTGAGCATAGGGAGAGGGCACCAGTTGCTTTTCCCATTTGATATCCATTCTCATGGAAATCGGTAGCGGGAACATTATCCCGTTGAAATTATCACCTGCAACAGTTACTGATCACTCTTCTGTTGTAGTTTAAGCAAATTCCTTCTCTAGCAGTAAATTGTAACATTCACCTCCTACGGAGTAGTCCCTAATGATTAGTTGCATTATTTGAGGATTGCTAGTCCCTCTACTACCAGATTTATACATCGTAACTGAGCCATGTCGGGCTTTGACCAGCACATTCCTTAATATGACTTGACTGTTTACTTGGGAAACTGATGTTCTATTAAAGAAATACCTGGATGAATGGCTAACTTTCAGCTTAAAGGTCATACTGCATCTACCTGACATGCAAATGTTACTTTGGTCCTTTTTAATGCTGTTGGGGACAGTGGTTGTAATCTGTGTGATTGTCCCACTGTGTCCTAGACACAGCAGGAGAGAGAACTCACTACTATTCCAAAGGACACAAGCTAACCGGAGCTCCCTCCCTGCCTCAGACAGAGACCTGGCTCAACTTTGGTAGCTGTGATGTAACAAACGTGTTCTTCTTGTGTAATATGTGATGTAAGTCCGTGGAGCAAGGGGATAGTGTCTGGAAGCGGGAAATAGAACGCCAGGGAATAAAGGGGGATTTAAGCACACTCCGTCCCTCCCTGCTCCCCCTCTCCAGCTCTCTTCCTGCTAGATGTCTACACTATCAGCACTGTGACTTGTTCTTTCTGGTGCATTCCTATCTCACTTCTTGTCTTATTTTATTTCTCTTCCCCATCTTTCTCCTGTCCACACTGTTTTCTTCCCCCCCTTTTGTACCACTCTGTCCTCTCTGATAACAGAGAGCACAGGCCGACCCTTGCTTGCTCTTCTCTGTGGCTGTGCTGATAGATTTCTATTCCCGTTTGATGGATATAAAGAGTACCTTTTTTTTTTTCTATTTTAAATTACTGTGGAGTACTTTCTGGTCAGTAGGAACATTTGGCACAAAGTGCTTCTGGTTTGTAGATTGTATAAGAAAAAAATGTATGTGGCTTTGTGTTTTTGTTGTTTTTTTTGGTAAAAGAAAAAGAAAATTGTTCTGTCTGTTTTTGATTTATTTGGTATATAATAACTCAGTGGCCATTGGTCATTTTATATTAAGAGCAAAAGGTTGTGTAATCAGATTTGTTGGCTCCATATCTCTAATGGTCATTTAGTGCCGCGTCCATTCTGTCCTTACTCATTTAGTAGGAAGTGTCTAAATCCTGAAGGGGTGAAGACTAACGTAATCCACAAATAATCAATATTCATGCCCATTTTGGTCACCAGCAATTTTATGGTAATTACCTTCGCTTGCTTAGTGTAGGAAATCCTGTCCTGATCATTGGTTGTATTTGGTTTCTTAGAACATTTATTTTTTTTTTCTTTTGTTAGTGTTTAGAATTATTCGTATCATTGATATTAAATGTGTACCCGATTCAATAGCAGATGCTATTATGGTAAAAAAAAATATTGTTCTGTTAATAGCTTGCTAATTTCCAAAGATAAATTGTAGTCCGGATTTCTTCTGTAAAAAAAATAATTTGCATATGATCTACAAATCCATCCTGTATCAAAAGGCGGTACTAAGACATAGGCTGGTATCCAATTGGTCCCGAACATTATTCGGGCGCTAAAGGATCCCCCCCGCGGCTATCCTATTAGCCCTGAAGACCGGCCCAAAGACAACACTTATCGGGGCTTTTTTTGCGGGACCTGATGTGTCCCTAAAAGTACTGTTATCGCAGCTGTGATGGCGAAAACACATAGGTCCGTGAACTTTATCATGGATCCTATGAGTTTTCGGCCGAACAAATAGGATACCGGGATTAAAGAAAAAAAAGTCGAAAAATATATCTTGGCTAACTGGGCAACTTGCTGGTATCAAGATTTGCTTTCGTCTTCCAACTTGCAATTTTATTAATATTGATGTTGGCAGGTGTAATTAGAAACTAAAATATAGCATTCATGCAAACAGTACAAATCGATTTTAATTATACATATAATTATACCCAGAGCAACACTGAAAACCAAAATAGACCAAGTATGCTTCATTTCCATGTCTGCAAAGTATGCCAGGTATGGTTTTCTACACTGAGTGACCAAAGTTTTTCAGTTTTGCCCTATCTGGATGACCTATTCATAGTAGGAGACGCTAGAGGCATTGCCCAAATCAAGACTCAATAAGTGATTGCCTTTCCATAAAAACATGAGTGGATCATCAAATCATTTTGGTGACATCGGAACTACTTAAATTAATGGGACACATATAGACAGCGAAAATGACAAAGCTTCACTTCGGCAGAGGCTGGCCCTTGAGGTAACTGCAGGAGGAATTTTGGGACCACAATTCAGGCAATCCTCAATCATGTGAACCAGTTATCACATAGACCCGCAGGTCCATCATTTGGTGTCAGTGTCCAAAACTACAGGAAGAGGGAGTTGTGATCTCAGAACTACAGAAGACAGTGCTAGCCACAGATTCAAGCCTAAAGGGTTGGGGATCCACCTAGGAAGCAGAGTAGCTCATTGTCATAGGAATTTTAGTCATTCTGGCCTCGGAGACCTTGATTTGCGACAGCAAAGCTTTATGGTACATGATAAGCCGTGGCCACAGCCTCCTCATTCTGATTTGCTGCATCAAGGGCTGGTCCTGCTTTCCTGTACCCTAAAACTTTTCATTAATAGCATGGATGGGGATGCGGACATAATACCGCCAGTCCGGATGCCAGTGCTGGAATCCCGACACTTGTCAGAATCCTGGCGCAGGCATCCCGACGGTAAGTACAGGGGTTAGGATTAGGCACTAGGAAGGGTTAGGGTTAGTCACTAAGGGGGGATGGTTAGGTTTTGAGTGCGTGGGGGGTGGTTAGGGGTAGGCACTAGGGGGGAGGTGGTTAGGATACTGACCAACAGGTGTCGGTATCCTAACCATTTTGGCATGCCGGTGTTGGGATTATGACCGCCTGCATCCCATACACAACGTGTTAAAAGAGCACTACTGAAGAAAAAGAGCTAAAAGCGCTGGAAGTGCTTTTACGTCAAAATCTCCTTGTAGTTTATTATAAAACCTGGAGAACATTCACTTATTAGTGTGAATTGAAAAAGCTAAAGACTCCTACTGCCAGAATTTCCCAGATCTTAGTCCTTCAAGATTCTGCAGAAGGCCAAGCACTTGGTACACTAAAAGTCCAATGTTAGCTTTAAGTGTATTCCTGCACTTAAATTATCCTTGACGAATTAATCAATAGAATGTAAAAGTATTTACCCATGCATGAAACGGTTTGTAGCACCACAGGACCTCAACTTTGTGTTAGAGGTCTCAAAGGGAAGAGCAGAGGGCCTGATTCAGAGCCGCTCGTAAGCGGCCGCTCGTTCGCTCCGAGCGATGTTCGCACATCTGTGCATGCGAATGGATCGTAATGCGCATGCGCCAACCAGTCATTGCGGTAGGAAATCGAGCGCTCGCAAAATAGCGAGTGCCTGCTAATTTGAGTGACATGATGAGACGTTTGTTGGGTGGTAACAGGGGAAGGTGCTTGAAAACGGGGAGTGGTGATCCGAACGCAGGTGTGCCAAACGGTCAAAACGGGCGTTTTAAGGGTGTGCATAATTAACAAAGCAGCGTCATCGACTACGTCACTTGGTTGTTTCTTAGCCTGAACTGCTCGCATGATTGCGGTAGGAAAATCCAACCACAAGCACTGCGAGCAGTTCAGACGCCTTTCGATGTACTCGATTAATCAAGTAAATAGCGGAGATGACGTAGGATGCGAGCGGCCAGGGGTTGTTTTTACAAACTAGCGAGCGCATGTTTCGTTAGCTCGCTCAGACATAGAGGCGTCAACAGACCGCAAAAAGCGAGCGCTCAATTTAAATAGCCGGCCCCTTTTTTTGAACGAGCGAGCGCAAATAGCGTCTGGCTCTGAATCAGGCCCAGAGACCATTACTTCACCAAAAAAAGAAAAAAAAATGGAAAAAATACATACAGGCGCTAATCATAACACTTCAAAATAAGTTTAAAGAACAACGCGAACAAGACAAAAGTAGCTGTATATCTGAAGGGTTACCAGTCCTTCCAAATTATACAGAAAAAAGTGAATTTATAGTAAATCATAGATTCATGATACACCATACAAAATATACATTTATTTGTAATCGTGTCTGCAGAAATGATGTGACTGAAGTTGGTTTATATTTAATAAAATGAAGCACGTTAAGCAATATAATAAATTATACAATTTAGTAATACACAAATTCTATCCAGTAGACAAGAGGACAGTTACTACCGAATATTGCTAGAAATCTGGCATGGATAAACATAACCAAATCACTGCATACAGTATCCCACCATTCTGCACTGAGTCTGTTTATATACTACATGCAAGTTGTTTCAGAGCAGCTTCAGCTAATTGGCTGTTACTTTCAATAACCTCCATCCTCTGGAAATTATACTGCAATAGATCTTCACAGCTAGTGATCAGTAAGTATATTGATCCATAAAATACTATTCTCCAAATATGTAAATTACTTACAGTGAAAGTCTTCTGTTCTGACCTATTTGTGCAAAACCTAAAGCACTGCCCTAGTAAAAAGAGAAAAAGCCTCAGACAACAAAACACATTGATTGTAACTGAGGATGAATGAGATTCATAATATACTGCTGAAGTGAAGTATTTTTGCTTTGCGTAAGTCATTTTAGGTACACTGATAGGTTCGGGCACAGGCGATGCTTAGATTGGAAGGTATGTATCCATTAATGATGTGGTTATACTGAACTGCAGTATGCAGGGGCGCATCTACCCATTGGCCAGGATGGCACTCTCCAAGGGCGCCGACCAAAGGGGGGCGCCGTCCGTCAGTGCCACCAGCAGCCAAAGGGTCGACTACCCCCGCTAGTCCCCCGACCCCACAAGTGTAGGGCAGACCGCAGTGAGAGTGGTCTGGTCTGCCCTACACAGTTTACAAACACACAGCTGCTGTTTGTTAGAGCAGCCAGCCAATGAGAGTCTGACAGACTCTCATTGGCTGCTGCGTCGTCCACGGAGGGAGCCGACTGGAGCTCACTCATGAGCTCCATCTTCCGGCTCCCCCCACAGCGGGTGATGGGAGAGACATCATCACGTCTCTCCTATAATGCAAAAGAGGAGCCGGGACTTGGAGCGGACAGTGGCGGTCGCGTCAGGAGCGGGCATCAGGTAAGTTGTATTTTTTTTCTTCTGTGTGTGTGTGTGTAAGCCTGGCACAGCAGGAGGGGGGGCACGGTGTTAGGGGGTGCCTGCTACTGGGGGCACGGTGTTAGGGGGTGCCTGCTACTGGGGGCACTGTATGGGGGGGCGCTACTGGGGGCACTGTATAGGGGGGACTACTACTGGCGGTGCTGTATAGGGGGGACTACTACTGGGGGCAATGCAGCATAGGGGGGGACTACTGCTGGAGGCACTGTATAGGTGGGACTACTACTGGGAGCAATGCAGCATAAGGGGACTACTACTGGGCGCAATGCAACATAAGGGGACTACTACTGGGCGCACTGTATACGGGGGACTACTGGGGACAATGCAGCATGGGGGGACTACTACTGGAGGCACTGTACAGGGCACACTGTATAAGGAGGACTACTACTGGGGACAATGCAGCATGGGGGGACTACTGGAGGCACTGTACAGGGCACACTGTATAAGGAGGACTACTACTAGGGGCAATGCAGCATAGGGGGGACTACTACTGGGGGCACTGTATATGGGGGACCACTACTGGGGGCAATGCAGCATGGGGGGATTACTATGGGGGGCACTGCAAAGGGCGGTGGAGGGAGGCGCCAGTCCATTACATTGCCAGGGGAGCTTGGAACCCTAGATACACCCCTGGCAGTATGGTCTCTAAAGTAGATAGAGCTAACATATCTAATAGAACTGCTGCTACACTGGAAGATATGGGGCTCCTTAGAGTTTCCATGGACAGAAAAATGTGTTCTATTTCTTGAGGAGCTGCATTAAAGTCCAGTTTCCATAGTCGTCAGGTTGGAGAGGAACTCTCTAGATAGATACCCAGGATAACATAAACAGATGCCTACTAAGAAGTATAAGAATTTAATTTCTATGTGAATCTTCACTAAAAACTAGTACTTCTTGAGCCAAGAGTACTTGTAGTGGCTAGAAGAGTCCTTACGTCCTCAGTTTATGTAGAGTCCAAATGTAGCTGGAGTAATTTTCCATATGAGGGAACTTCTCTATCTTATGAGAAATTATACTTGATAAAAAAAAAACATTCTGGAGAAAGATCTGTTTGCCTGAAGGACAGAAAGAGAAAATGTTTATATTTTCAACCCCCCCCCCCCCCCATAATGTGAGCAGGTTAGTGATTCAAAAACTAAGCCTGGACTCCAATACTACAGGCACGATTTTCCTACTACCTCCAGACAGCATCTTTGAGCCTCCAAGATCAAAAATTAGTCAAAAACGGAGTCCCACAATGACTTATTGTCTGGTTCTGTCCCCTCTGATACCATTAGACGGCAGAGGTTTACAATATGGACACTGATCAAAGACCAATGGGTTCTTGAGATTCTTAAACATTGGTAGAACTCTACCCTCTATATTTAAGAGAATGCAGCAGGACTAGAAGCTCTGCAAAATAGCTTACTAAACTTAAATCCAATGCTATTGCATCAGTCCTCCGCATCAGTAGGTCAAAGGCTTTTACTCCAAACAATTCCAGAAAACCTAAGGTGCTTGTCACGCTTTTATGGATCTGTTGTAAGTTGGCTTCAAAAGTTGGTAACTGACAGTTTCATATAGAATCTTTGAACCATGTCCTCACATCGGTTAGTGAATGGGATTTTATCATGGCTGTAGAAATTCAGAATGCTTACTTTCATATTCCTGTGGCTGTCCAAGCAAAACTTTCTGAGGCTCTAGATCCTGTGTGCCCTCCAGACTGTCAACATCTCCAGGAACCCTCACAAAGGTACTAGTGACATAAATAATTTCAGGCTTCAAGTTGTGGCCATATATGGATGACACCCTAGTGTTGGAAAAGTCAGAATAGGCAGTGAAATCCATAACTTCACAAGTGATTTCCTTTCTCATCCATCTGGGGGATGCCATTACTTCTGGACTATACATAGTGAGGTGTGGAGTTGGACACTAGCTAATTGAAACTGGCTCCCACCCCCTATATAACCCCTCCCCTTCTACCATAAGCTCAAGCTTCGTTTTGTTGTTAGTGCCTTGAAGTAAGGCACTGTCTAGGTCCTAGCTTTTAGTTAGGTTTACTTAATTTTACGGTTTTTGTTTGGATGCTTAGTTCCTGACAACAGACAACAAGCACTAGCAGAGTGGGAGTAGATAGAATAAAGGTTAATGTGATCCCTGTATCCCACTCTAAAGATGGCCCCTGAGAGAGTCACCAAATGAGATGGGGCCTGATTCAGACGCGCTCGCAAGTGGGTCGATGGCCTTATATCCTTATGGGGGTGTCTGCATTCTGACTGTCAGGATGCCGCTGTCAGTATTCTGTCCAACGGCATCCCAACAGCCAGACTCCTAGGGACTTCTAGGAGTCCGGGGGTTATTTGCATTTAACGGATGGGTGAATTAGTCTTAATTAGCCTCTCCTTCGTTTTTGCTATTCAATCAGTGCTACACTTTTTCCATAGGAATTTAAGTAGCTATCTGTATTGGTTAGACTTGTCTAGTCTTTCTTTTGTAGTATGGATAAGCCAGACAAGGGTTCCTAAAAACAGGGATCAGTCACTGTTTATGCTTGTATATAATGTGAGAAAAACTAGCCAAAAGGTACAGACCCAGGGTCACTCTGTGCTTGTTGTTCACGGGGATTCATTACATGGCGGTGATGCCTGATTGGGCCAGGTCTATGGTTGAGGCCATAGGTGAATTACATCACTCTCAGGCAAATTATATGATACCTCGTGCTCAAGCTCCTCCTCTGTTCCCTTAGTAGAGCCCAGAATATGGGACGACGACTAGCTCAGGTGGCAACGTCTGGGGGGGGGGCGTGGCTTGGCAGGCTGTGTGAACGGACGTGCCTCACATCAGCTCCTGCAGCCTAACACCTTTTGGGGCTGTTCTGGGGGGGTCACTGCATAACTCAGCGCCTGATCCGCCGGCTCCTTCCCGCTGGCTCTCCTCCAAGCTGCGACATATACATACACTGAGCCGCAGGCTCAAGTACAGCTGCCGTATCTCCGTGGCTTCCTGGAGGCCTACGTCTTTCCTCCCTTGTGACGCTGCTGTCAGCCGCTGCTGACACCCGGCTCCCTTACCTGCCTAGAGGGACGACCTGAGCACCAGACCCGCAAGGGAGTCCCGACCGCCATCTTGTTTGCCAGGCACAGGGCTTATTGTTGGGCAGAGAAGACTGACAGTGGTCCTGCACTGCTTCCCGGCTTCAGGTACCTCCCTAGTGTGGACCCTCACTCAAGGCCACCTACTCCCATACCCCTGAGGACAGCTCTCCTGGCTGGGGGACTCCATGGCTACCTGTGCATGACAACAGCAGATCTTATAGCAGCCTCAGTTCCCTGCTCTGGCTATAGGTCACCATTGTATGTTGTTGCTAGATTTAATTAAAGGTCTTCAGTTGTCTGCACGTTCTAAAATCATTGGAAGGGATTTAATCCTATAACTCTCCCCAATAATTGTGGATTTACTCCCCTGAGTTACATCATCCTCCTTTTACCTGGACTGTTTCTTCCCCTGGGTTGGAGCTCCCTCTAGTGGTCAACTAAGATCTTGCAACTTCATTATACATACCTTCAGTTGTGATTTCTAATGTAGCACTATTGAGAACTGTCCTTTCCAGGAGCATTGTCCGCACCTCCGCCCCCGGCTGTCCTTCAATGTGTTCTCAAATTGCCTATGTCTGTGGCCTCATGTAGGCGCTTTCTGTCTGCTATGCCGCTCCACTAAAGGAAATGTGACCTTTGTCAGCCTTTTTGTTCACAGTGCTCTTTTTCTATGTAACCTCCAATATTTTATTTCTCCAATGGGCAAATCGGGGAGAGGGTCTCAGAGTAAGACTCCCCGTAAATCGAGTGATAGTGCCTCTCAACAAAACACCTATCAGTCTATTTCACACTCTTCGGACCCTGAGGTGCCACTCAGGGTCATTGCCAATTCCCCTCTTACCATGGCTGCTGCTCCTCCCTCTAGTGGTACCCAAGATCACATATCGCAGCTGAGAGGTGAGATTGCAGAGATTTTGTCCCATGTCAAGTCCCTCCCTTCCAAGCAGGATATACAAGCATTGGAATCTCGACTTCATGAATCTCTGCAAACTCAGGCCCTGATTCAGAGCCGGACGCTCTGACAGAGCGCTCGCTGTGAATCAGGGCAGTCCCTGCTACTTTTTGGAGCGGCCTCCTGGCCGCTCGCATAGCTGTGGGTAACCACCCACAGCTATAGCAAGCGGCCAAAATGATGGTCGCGATGGTCAAGACCATCGCGACCATCGGGCTTGCGACGAGACCCTGCGGTATGGTCTCGCTGCCGCAAGCCCAGGAGTGCTTTTGGCTCTATCAGAGCCAAAAGCGCTCCCACTGACATCACTAGTGATGTCAGTGGGGCCGGACCCAGACGGTAGGCGTTCCCATGGGAACGCCTCCGTCTGGGCAGCCATGCCCCCGGCACGCCCACCAAAGGGGGCGTGCTGTCAATCACCATCGACAGCACGCCCCCTGTGGTGAGAGACCCTTAACGACGGCTTGGCCGTCGTTATTCGGGTCTCGCGCATGCACACGATGGAGCCGCCTCCGTCGTGCGCATGCGCACTTGGGCACCATCGACCCGCTTGCGAGCGCTCAGCGCTCGCGAGCAGGTCAGAATCAGGCCCTCAGTTTTCTCTTGTACAGACCGATGTTACCCATCTGGGTTTTTGTGTGATTTCTTTGGAAAAGGACAGAAATGCTGTACAATCCCAGGTTATCCCTTCATGAGACAATAACTCAGTCTCTGGATATGAGGGCCATGCAAAACAGATTAGATTTGGACAATAGAGGTCGTAGAAACAACATTCGAATTCGTGGCCTCCCGGAGGATATTCCTCCTTCGGGCCTTTATAGATGTCCTTGATAAAAATTTGTAGGGAGATTCCAGCCCTGGACCCAAATGATTCCATTGAATTCTACCAAGCTCATTGAGCACTCCATCCAAAGGGTCCGGCGTCTGATCGACCACGTGATGTGATCTGCCGGGTCCACTACTTATCACAAAAAGAAGATATCCTCCGCAACGTGTGCAACTTGGAGGGTGTGGAATTTAACGGCACGTGTTTACAGAATTTCCAGGACCTCTCGTGGCGCACGCTTCAACAGCGAAGATTGTTGAAGTCCCTTACGAAAGTGCTTCGTAGGAAGGAAATTAAATACAGATGGGGGTTTCTCATGGCGGCAGATCTTTCTCCAGGTTCCCATAGACCTCCCTGATTTTTGCTCAGCATTGGGACTGGATGTCATAACTTTTCCTGATTCGCAGGCTCTCTCTCTCCTGAACACTTTACCTCCTATTCTTCCGAGCGGGGTGCTGAGAACAGGTACAAAACCCCAAGAAGAAATCTATAGGAGATGATTCCCCTCATTGAGCTGACCCCACATGAACTACATCTGGTCTTGCTAATAACTTCATTTTTTGACTTCATTATCTATATACAGTATAATTTTTTTTTTGTATTTCAATGTATCTTTCTGGTGTTGCTGAGAGTCATTCAATTTCTCTGAGTCGTCTATTGTTGGTTATAGTTATTTAGTTAGTTACTTGTTGCCCAAATGGCCATTGCCAGAAGCTTGTCCAGGCCCTTACGGTCCTCATTCCCTGATTTCACCATGTGGGCCCTTCCCAACTTGACAGGTAGCTGTTTGCCCTTTACAGTATTTACTCCTCTGTGGAGATTTGCCACTTACTGAAGTTACGCTAAGTGTTATAGTTTTAGCAGTTAGCACTGTTCTATATTTTTGCTACTTAGTTTAATTATTGTCTTGGCTGACGAAGTCATTGTCCCCTAGTGCGCCCCCTACCGCAGATTATTCTCCGTGAAATGGGTTCCCTGGTGGCCCTCTTCTTGTCCGGATGCGTTTTTTTCATGTTTTCATTGTTATTTTGTGGTTTTCAAATTATGTTTTCTATTTGTTTCTTTGCCCTTTTTCTTTCTGTTTTTTCTTTTCTCTTCTCCCTGCCCACTGTTTCTTTTTTCTCTTTTTCTACAGCTTCGGGTTCTTGAAGCCTTCTTTGTTCTTTTTTTTCCCCTACCCTTGGCTGCCTCTCTTAGAATAAGGTCTGTTAATGCCAGAAGACTGAATGTCCCTGAAAAGAGGGTTAAGGCCCTACGCTCCTTTCATGCCGAAAGAGCAGATATCATTCTAGTACAGGAAACACACTTCCGCCGTTCTGATGCAACTCCTCGCTTTAGTAACCGGTTCTACACCACAGTTTATTACTGCAATTACACCAATCCAAATCTAAGGGAGCGGCGATTTTGTTTGCCAAATATTTACCTGTATCCAATGTAGTGGTTCATAGTTTGGAGGTGGGGAGGTGCCTACTTGTTAAATGCACTGTGTTTACACAAGTCTTTACCATTGTTAATTTTTATGCCCTGAATCAGGGTCAACCGGCCTTCCTAGAAAAGATGTTTGATAAGATTGTGTCTCTCTCCAAGAAGGGATCCTAGTTGTCGGAGGTGATTTGACCTGGGCTCTAGATTACCAATTGGATGTGTCCTTCGGTGTCTCTACCTTCCCCAAACGTACGTTTCGCAAAGGTAAGGCATCTTCTCCACACTCATCAGCTGTCCAATGTTTGGTGTATTTTTCATCCTACAGATAGGGATTTTTACTAATTTCTCACACCCATATCAGTCCTATTCCAGGATAGATTATATATTGTTAGGCCATAGACCTTCATTTGGTGTGTAGCACCTCTATAGGCTTGATGACTTGGTCAGACCATACCCCAGTCCCAATAGACCTATCCCTAGGAGCAGTTGACCCCTTATGCCGATCTTGTCGTTTTAATGAATCCCTACTGATTGACCTTTATTGTAGATCACAACTTGCTGAGACTGTCGATGGGTATATTGATTGTAATGTAACCCCTGACATATCGAGGCTTACTATTGGGGAGGCACATAAATGCGTACTTAGAGGGAAGTGTAGCCAGTTAGGCGCTTATTTAAAAAAAAAAAAAAAAAAATGGCCCAAATTGAGAATTTGTTGCAGGGGATACAGAACTTGAAGTCTTCTCATTAAGCTTCCCTTTCTTCTGATATTTACGTTGAATTAGTTGCTGCACGCCTGGCATTGAATGAGCTCCTTTTTGATTAAAATTAAATAATCTTTTAGAAAATGTTGTAGCAGATATAATAAATGGGGCAACAAACCTGGGAAAATGTGCACGTTGTGCTTGAGCAATCAGAGAGCTCCCTCTTTTATACCCTCCATTAAGGATGGGAATGGTCTGACTCTCCACGACACCAGTAAGATTGCAGCGGCATTCTGTACCTTTTATTCTTCTCTTTACAATCTCCCTCCCTCAGTAGCCTACCCCGACACTTTGGCAAAACAACAGGCCATTAGTGAATTCCTTGTTGGAGTAGGGTTCCCTGTCACTGTGTCTGATTGTGAGGAGTTGGAGACCCTTTTACTATGCTTGATTTGGAGGAGGCTGTCAAATCTACTCCTTGTGGGAAGAGTCCTGGCCCAGATGGTTTTACTATCAACTACTATAAGGCCTTTAAGGGTAAGCTACTGCCATTACTTCTGGAGGCCTTTATCTCCGTCTCAGAACAGTCCCCTTTCTCTAGCCAATCCCTGGAAGCCCATATCACACTGATTCCTAAAGAAGGCAAGGACCCCTCCCTCTGCCCTAGCTACCGGACCATTTCCTTCCTTAATTTCGATTATCAAATTATTTGCAAAATTGGCCAGTAGATTGAAAGTTTTTCTCCCGTCAACCATACATAGTGATCAGGTTGGATTTGTCCCAGGTCGCAAGGCTCGGGACAACACTTTTAAGATCCTAGCTCGAATTCACCATATTTCCACATCGAAGACCCCTGCGGTTTTATTGTCTACTGATGCCAAGAAGGCATTTGATAGGATTGACTTGGGGTTTATGACCGGTGTGTTGCGACATTTGGATCTGGGTCCTGTCCTGTCTTTCAACGCATCCTTTCCCTCTACCGCTCCCCTTCAGCCAAGATTAGAGTCAATGGCTCCCTTTCCAGCTCCTTCGCTATTAATAATGGTACTCAACAAGGTTGCCCGCTGTCGCCCTTGATTTCTATTCTTTGTATGGAAGCCCTGGCGCAGTCTTTTCGCTTAAACCCGAATATTTCTGGCTACACCTAGGGTATATAAATTGTCTCTCTTCGCCACCAGTTTGATGGCCAGCATTACTTCAACGATCACTTCCCTACCTAATTTGCTGGATGAGTTTAGGTTATTTGGTGACATTTCGAACTTCAAGGTTAATTATACCAAATCGGTTGCCCTCAATATCACAGCACCACCCCAAATGTTAGCAGGTCTTAGAACTGCTTTTCCCTTTGCTTGGCACGCTTCCCAATTGGAATACCTTGGAGTAGTCATTACTAGAGACCTCGGCCACCTGTTAGAAGCTAATTTCCCCCCCTCGGCCAAAATACGCTCGGACCTGCAGTCAAGGAGAGCTAGACCTTTTTCATGGTTTGGGTGGTTAGGTAAATTGAAAATTAATTCTCTCCCCAAGATTCTGTATCTTCTGCAAACTCTCTACCCATTAAGATTCCCCAGCGATGGTATTTAGGTATTCAGGCCCTCATTAGTGTTGAGGGGGAGAAGACCACGTCTACTCGTTGTCCTGTACATTCAGTCTAATTTTAGAGAGGGCCTCCGGCTTTCTAACATTCATGGTTATTCTCACGCATGTTTCCTCAATAGAATCCTAGAATGGTTGACAACTAACATGCAGAAGAGATGGAAATGCAGTCATTACGTGTCCCTATTTTCATAGCTCCATTGCTTCCTATACACCCCAGTTCACCCCACCATACCACTGGGCCTACGTTGTCTTGTTGGAAGTCTTTCCGAAAGAACCCCTCCATTTCTTCTCAGACTTTCTCATATTTATCTTTCTTGACAAATATTCACTTTCCTCCAGGGTTATATCACAGTGCCTTTAATTGGTTAGATAGGGGTCTTTTTCGAGTCGGACAGCTGGTGAGTGGGGACAGCTGGAACTTACCTCAAGGGGAATTTTGGCAATACCTACAGGTTCACAAGTTTCTTCACTCCCTTGGCCCCTCTGGCACCCTCCATACAGCTCTAACGCCTGTTGAACTCCTTTGTGCCGGTCCCTCGCTCCCTTCTCATGCTATTTCTCTCATATATAACCTCTTGAAGGATGCGAAGTTAGTCTTCCACACTTTACTAAAACATGGGACCTGGAGGTGGGGGAGGCCAACTGGGTCAAAATACTTCATTTAGCACATGCTTGCTCTCCTAGTGTTGGTGTTCGTGAAACCCAATACAGGTTAATATCTCGCTGGTATAGGTCTCCAGATGTCCTTTCCAAGATGCGGATTAGCATGCTGAATTCTTGTTTACAGTGCTTAAGTGCCCCAGGTAACCCGATTCATATATGGTGGCAATGCTGTCACCTCTGTCCGTTTTGGTCGGAAGTCCTTAAACTTTCTGCAGTCATTATGAGGGAGCCGGTTCCCTCTGATCCGTTGTTCTGGCTGTTTCACCTATTACATTACCCTATCTCAAGATATAAAAAAAATCCCTGTTGTGCCTTTTAAATAACGCTGCTAAATCAGTAATCCCGGTAAATTGGCGCCGTTCCTCCCATCCAACGGTTAGAGACTGGTTCGATAAAATTAATTTCTACATGGAGATGGAAGATGTTTCGACTACAGACTATAACGATGCAGCTTTCAGAGATACATGGTTCCGTTGGATGGACTTCAAGGACTCAAAAGCCTTTTAAGGATATTTATTGCATCTCATCCCTCCTGAACATCTGAATGGTATGCGGTACCTTCGGGGTCCATGGCCCACTGGTTTTGTCACTGATTGGGGTTCCTTAATTTGGCCGACCTTTGGATTTGATGGAGTGGAGTTTGTCCCTTTTCTGTATGCCTCTGTTGGACCCAGAGCTGTATTTTCTTTCTATCTCACCCTTGCCCTATTGTTTCTCTTTCCTTTTTCTCTCAAACCTTCGAGGTTATTACCCCTCCCCCTTTTTTTATTTACTATTCTTGTAAGGTTTAGTTGTTGGGTTTTTTTTTTCTCATTTTATTTGTATGTAAATCATGATTAATGTGTTTTCTATATTTTGTTTATCTTTTTCATGCAAATGAATGAAAACAATTTGCACTAAAATGGTAACCTCAGCAGGGGCCACAGCTGATGTTCAGGCCATTCATCGGTGGATTTTCCTGGAGAAGAGTCTTCAGCTACCTCTTCCAAGGAAGAAGGGGAATGGGATTATGAGTGGGAAGTCACCTCAAACTGGGAGGGTGACTCCCATCCTGATTCAGGAGTTTCTATGTTGATGGATGCGGTCAGGGAGAGTTTGCATCTACAGGAAACAGCTATTCCAGAGACTAGTTCAGTTTCTTTAAATGTAAGAAACATGTATCCGTTTCCCAGAATATTCACATTTTGAGGAAATTACAAAAGAAACCTGATTCCAAATTTCATATTCAGAAAAAATATAAGTATCTTTATCCTTTTTCGGAAGAGGATAAAGCTTTCGGAAATTCCACCCACAGTAGATGCTCCCTTTGCTAGGTTGGTCAGGAATACGATTATTCCCACAACAGTCTGTAATTGGATAGGAAGAATGAGGCTGTACTTAAATATTAACTTTGTCAGGAGTCTCGCTGCACCCAATTCTGGACAGCGCCTGGGTGATAAAGGCCATCAATCCCTGGATGAACCAGATGATTGCTGGTTTTCAATCAGGGGATTTGTCTGAAGTTAGCTCTTTAGCTGATCAGATTTTGGAAGCTCTAACCTATATAGGTGAAGCTTTAATAGATACTATTCAGGTACATTCTCCTATTTCGGCTTTGGCCATTTCCACCAGGCGTGTGTTTGCTATGGCTTAAAACATGAAAGGCAGACATAGAATCCAAGCATGCTTTAGAGGCATTGCCTTTTGAAGGAGGTTCTTTGTTTGGTCCAGAATTAACTAAAATGATTTCTCAGGTCACAGGAGGAAAAAGTCTTTACCTTCCTATAACGCCAAAAACCAAATCCACAGGTTTCTTTCCTTCCGGACTCAAGGCAGGGGAAGCTTTCAGGCCCTCCAGGGTGTGCCTAGGGGTCCCTGAGAGGGACCTTCAGGGGATGTGCTGTCCCCAGCACCAGTCGCCCTGCTGCTAAACCAGCAGGCCAATCCACATGACTGTCACGGGACTGGGACCCGTCCTCTAGTCGGAGGCCTTTTACTCAAAATCCGGGAAACTTTGGTTCAATCTAATCTGGATTTTTGGGTAAGTCAAATAGTAACCAAGGGTTACATTTAGATTTGGTGGGTCCTGTTCCAAAAAGATTCTTTTCCACTCCTCTCCCTGTGGATAGTTGCAGAAAGGCGGCTCCCATACAACCCATTTCTGCGCTTTCCGATTCTGGTACTACAGTAAGGCCTGGGGTTCTACTCCAGTCTTTTCTTGGTAGACAAACCGGACGGGTCGTTTCGTCCCATTCTCAACCTCAGGGGATTGAATGCTTATCTCCATTTAAAAAATTCAAGATGGAGTCAATAAGGTCAGTCATTTGTTCTATGGAGGAAGAGGAAAATTCTGGCCTCCATAGATATCAAGGATGCCTACCTCTATATTCCTGTATGAAGGGGTCATCAACATGACTGCGGTTTGCAGTGGCGCATCTGCAGTTTCAGGCTCTGCCATTTGGTTTGGCCACCGCTCCCAGAGTCCTTTTACAAAGGTTATGGCACAAATGATCTTCCTCCTCAGGAGTGGGGGGATAAATGTGTTGGCTTATCTGGACAATTTGTTGCGAAGGGCATCCTCAATAGCCCTTTTGCAACAACATCATCAGTTTACCTTAGACATGCTCCAGAGGCTGGATCGTCAATTTTCCCAAATCAAATTTAATTCCATCTCAGAGGATGGTATTTTTAGTGGTTATCTTTGACACCCAGTGTCAGAGTGTTTCTTCTACAGGCTAAGATTCAGGATCTTCAATCCAGAATAAGGACCATTTTACATGTCTCAGTTCTCAGGGCTATGCAGACACTGGGAACAATGGTGGCTTAATTCAAAGCCGTTCCTTTCGCCAGATTTCATGCCTGTCCACTACAAAATCAATTGCTTAATTGATGGGTGAAGCCAGACCCTCGATTAAACAGGCAGATGTTCAGATTATCTCTGCAGACCCGTCAGTCACTTCTATGGTGGCTACAAGATGCAAATCTGAACAGGGGTTGCCGATAGTCAGTAATAGATTGGACCTTTATCACAGATGCCAACCTGACAGGCTGGGGGGCGGTGGTTCTAGACAGACACCTACAGGGTCTTTGATCTGTCCAGGAAGCCTCTCTTTTCATCAATATACTGGAATTAAGGGCAATTCGATGTGCATTCGTTCAGACTCAATGCCATCTAAGGAACCTACCAGTGCGAATCCAATCGGGCAATGCCACGGCACTTGCTTATATAAACAAGCAGGGTGGCACACGCAGCTGGCAAGCAATGAGGGAGGTTTCGCACATCCTTCATAGGGCAGAAAATTGGGTTCCAGCTATGTCGGCAATTTACATTCCGGGGATGGACAACTGGGAGGCAGACTTCTTAAGTCAAGACAGTGTGCATCTAGCGGAATGGAAATTACACCAAGAGGTGTTTGCAGAAATAGTTGCCAGATGGGGATCTCCAGCCATAGAGGCTAATTCACTATGGAATGCAACTGTGAATGTAATAGCGATTACACACGCAGTTCAACTGCGATAGTATGCTAATTCATTGCGATGGCAATGCCGCAGCTGCACTACATAAGGACGCCCACTTTACCTTACACACATCATTAATATTTAGCAAGACTGCGCAACCATCCTTACAATAGAGTACCATACAGCCTCACGCACACTTGCACAAGCTCTGACCTTACTCGGGAATTGCTAACTTCCATGCACGCTATCAGGCCTCAGGTTGCGTAGGGCATTGCAGTGGATAATTTATGCACGCTCCTGCAATGGCGTTGAAACACACTGGCACGTCTGCATTCTGCCGATCACCCCCCTTTACCACACACAAACTGCACTTCCTGTCAATCACTCTGCGATGGGTCTGCATAGTCACTGCAATCGCAGTCCCAAATGCAGTGATCAGATCGCGTACTGTGTTGCATGTGCAGTATGCAACAATCAGCGATTGCATGCGTATCATTAACTGCGTTCCTTACTGAATCAGGCCCATAGATCTAATGGCTTCTCGTCTCAAGAAGCTTCCAAGGTATGGATCTTGGTCCAGGGATCCTCAGGTATCTCTGGTGGATGTCATGACAGCACCTTGGGTGTTCCAGCTGGGGTACATCTTTCCTCTTCTGGTAATGTTGCCGAAGGTAATTCAGCGTATTTGATCAGTGGCACGGCCGGTCATTCTGGTGACTCCAGACTGGCCACGTTGTCACTGGTACACAATTCTTCAGACCATGTTGGCAGACATACCCCTGCGTCCAGATCTGTTACTTCAGGGTCCATGCCGTCACCCCAATTTGCCTCCCTTGGCTTTGACGGCATGGTTCTTGAATCCAATATTTTGAGGGCCAAAGGGTTTTCAGAATCTGTAGTGAAAGCCGTGATACAGTCTTGCAAACCAGTTACTTCCCAGATTTATCATCGATATGGAAGATGTATATTTCTTGGTGTGAACAACACAAATTCAAACCTGAAAGGCTCTGAGTATCTCGTTTCTTGTCTTTTCTGTAAGAGGGGTTGGTTAAGGGTATTAGTTTGTCCTCTCTTAAAGGACCAATTTAGGCGCTATCGATCCTGTTTCAAAGGAAATTGGCCACCATTCCTGAAGTTCAGACCTTCTTGCAGGGGGTTCTTCGCATACAGCCTCCTTATGTCCCGCCAGTTTATCCTTGGGACTTTAATTTAGTTTTGGAGGCATTTCAAAAGGCACCGTTTGAGCCTTTGGAATCTGTAGATTTGCGATATCTCACTTTGAAGGTTGTTTTCCTTTTGGCCATTGCCTCGGCCAGAAGGGTATCTGAGTTAGCGGCTCTTTCTTGTAAATCTCCGCTTCTCATTTTTCATGAGGATAGCGTAGTGTTACTCACTAAACCTTCTTTTCTTCCAAAGGTGGTATTGGCCTTCCACATAAACCAGGATATTGTCCTTCCAGCTTTTCAACAGGATTCAGTCACTAGTGAAGCATCTTCCTTAGCACTGTTGAATGTGGTACATGCGTTACGCATTTACTTAGACCGTACTGCATCTTTGAGGCGTACAGATTCCCTGTTGGTGTTGATTGATGCACTAAAAAAGAGGCTTGCCAGCCTCGAAAGGATCCATCGCTAAAAGGGTCACTTCTGCCATTCGGCAGGCATATTTGTCTTCGAATGTGATGGTTCTGGCCTCAATTCGGGCCCACTCGACTTGTGCTGTCGGGGCTTCTTGGTCTGTATGGCATGGTGCCTCGGTTGAGCAGCTGTGCAAAGCAGCTACCTGGTCATCCGTACCTCTCTAATATGTTTGCAGCAACAATCAACACTAAAGACACAAGTGATCTCTCTGTTACTGTAGATCCACTATTTGTAATACTAGTGATAGATGCCAGTGGTACAGGTTAGAGAGAAGATCACTTCTCAAACATAGTACCGGGAAAGAAGAGAAACTTCTTAATATACTGAAAATGAGAGCAGTATATGTCGATTCAACAATTTCAGTTGATGGGGAAGCTTGTCGGACTATTTACTGACAACCCATACAGTGGTGGCCTTCATAAAACATCAACAGGCCAGCAGGAGCAAAGCAATGATGATGTTGGAAGTGGTAGAACGGAAAGAAACTTAGGCAATTGTAGTATTCCATGCCACAAGCAAGGAGCTGTAGAGGAGGATTATCTGAGCCGAATGCCTGTGATTCCAATAGAATGGTCTTTATAATCAGGCAGCCTTAAAGCTACTGTTACAAAAGAGGTAAGTTTTCCTTCCATAGGTGGATATTATGGCAATGGGTCCAAATGTGATCATACCAATGGTCAGGTAACAGAAGCAGTAGTCGCACTGTCGATTTTATAGAGGTTTCTCTCCTCTCTTGCATGCTTAAATCAAGACCGAGTGGAGAAAAAAAATAACAGCAATTCTATTTTGGGTACAGTGTTTTGGGTCCTCCATAGCCTGAGAGATGCCTTTGGAGAACCTATGACCTCTAAATCTGGGTGAAGCAGTAATGTGCCATGGTCCAATCCTTCACTCAAATATAGAGCAGCTACTACATATAATAGCTTGGAATTTGAACTTGAACTGCTGAGACAAGAGTATCAGAAACAAAAGTCTTTATAGTGATAAAGTGGGTTTTTAAGCAGACCCCAGTCTCCCACAGCTCACATCAAGCGGTCTGTCATTCAGTCATTTGCTTAAGATTACGGCCGGAGAGTGAAAGTACACGTGTGTTATCAAGATCACTCTGAAGTTTTTTAGTGTGCAAGGGGTTATATAGCCTTCTCATTTGGTTATCTGACTTCATAATGAATATTCATTTAGCAAATTTCAAGCATTACATACAGTACATAGTCAGTAGGTGGCAGTACTACCTTAATTATAGCTTAAACCAGTGGTTCCCAAACTTTTTTTTTGAATCACGGCGCTCTAGTGCATCAGAATTGTTTTCCCGGCACCCCTAAGCCAAAAGTTTGTTGTTCAGAAAAAAATGTAGTAAAGTGAAGTAAATTGTGCTTATGTCATCCTTAGGTTCATTTATGTAATGGTGGACAGGTTTGCGCTTCTGTTTGTCCACATATTTATATTACATTGGCCATAAATAATTTGATTTGGTGCTGGACCACCAACCTGAGGCACCCCTGCAATTGTCCCGAGGCACCCCAGGGTGCCACGGTGCACAGTTTGGGAACCACTGGCTTAATCTATTGCATTAACAAGAAGACATTATTTATTACCTACAAGGACATTCATTCGGCCTTGGACAAGACAAATTGTAACAATGCACAACTGTGAAATATAATTAGTTTATGTACTTCTATATACTTCTTATCTAGTGTGTAAAAAAATCAAACTATATATAATTAGTCTAAACATTCCTGACTGGAATCTAACCACCTATGTAACAGAAATGCCTTTATCTCTTTTCAGCAATTGAACAACACAAAATGGAGTCATGTACTCAGCATGGCTCTCGGCTCTATCACTCCCTTCTTTTTGTTCAATTCTACATCCTGTTTCCTTCCTTTACCTTGCCACTGATTTCCGAAGAAGACATTACTTCACATATTGCACTATAAGAGTCACAATACATGGAATTCTGTGGATCCATTAATGTCTCCATACAGGAATCAATGTAATCTTTCTCTGGTTTCTACACTTAGAGTGCATGTGATGCACTCTAGCTAACTCAATACTCTAAAGGTGACCATGATCATCTCACACTACCTCTATCTGAGCAACTAACTTTTTTTATCCCACTGTGTTCCTATGGTTATGTACATTATTTGTCTTTGTTAAAAGCATATATTAGCATAAAAATCATTAATTGCAAAAGGGACGGTTCATTCTTCCTGGTGGTTGGAATGGCATTTCTCACAATAGTACGTTATTGTTTCATAAACTGGTCCAGCAGATAAAGCTGCGGGTCCAGTAATGACTGGTTCAGATGATTTACCAGTACCTTTGAAAGAACATTTGTGTGAGTAGCCAAACTGCAATATTTACCAATACATAAATTGCTAATAGTAGTAGCAATCCTTTCCCAATCATCTGGAGTATTCCCATATCCCATCTACTAGTGCCTTTAAACCAATTTGCAGGATTGAGCCAGATTAAATCCCATCCAAACAATTCCCATTCAGGCTCATTATGTTCTTTCCTAAACTGATCCTTCAGTCCACGTACCTTTTTGTAATATGCTGCTGTAGAATCACTAAAATTGTCTGCTATATAAGTACAGCAGGAGGATGCAGTCAGGAAGCCAACAGTCAAAATGTTGACCGCCGGCTTCTCGATTGTCTAATAACAGGCGGTGAAATCACGACACCTGTCATTTTACCTACGCCGGGAGCCCGACGCCCGGCATACCGATCGAAGGTAAGCTGGGCGCGGACAGCTGTGTGGGAGGAAGGTTAGGGGCTCCTGGGGGGGACTTAGGGTTAGGCACACCCCTGGGAGGGTTAGGCACCCCTGGAAGACTTGGGTTTAGGCTGCGGGAAAGGGGGCGGGGTGTTAGGTTTAGACACCCCTAAGGGAGGTTTGGGGGGTGGGGGTTGGTTAGGTTAGCGAATATAGAAAATAGCTGTCTGGATCTTCACTGCTGGTCTTCCAGTGTCTGGCAGTATTTCATACCTATCCCACAGCTGGCTGGTCCTACTATTTGACACATACCTCCTTGTGCTGCTGTGAGGTAATCGAGAACTAATGGGTGTTGTCTGAGTATTTTAACATGATACTTTAACATTTTTGCGATAATCTCTAGTGCATTCAATACTTGACCAGTAACATTGTCAAAAAACTTGGCCAAAGCCTCAATATTGTGAGCATTTTTCACTGAAATACCTGACCAGAACATTTTCTTGTAGCAGGGGAGGTATACCGGATCATGGGTATGCTGAGGATTAATGACTAATGCTCTTTTTGTTCTGTGGTTATTGTGTAAGCTTAGTCTTCTGTATCCAGGTTGCAGGAACAATCCAGTGTACAGCTCCCTTTTCCACTGAAAGGTAAAAACTTATATTATGTATGTGGACATCAGGCTTTTCTGGACTCAGGTAATTGGTGCTGCCCTCCAACTGCTATATCCCATGCAAACCATAATAGGGCTGAGGTATTATAATGGGGACAATATCCTACAAATGGCAATTGTGCTTTCTTTGTTGGGTTACTTCACCAAGTTCCATTATTAAACTCTGTTTGAAAGCTCTTTCCACTCTTAACTGATAGTGGAGTATGTTATGGTGGTCTGTGCTACAGAGCTTATTATGTGCCTCAAATTAAAGTGTAACCTCTTCAGCTACCCGGCCTACAGAACTGGCAATAGCATTAATTCTGAAGCATCTATCATCTGTGGATCTTGAGTCACAATATTGATAGGGGATATATTCTCATGGTTTCCTGTGGCTCTCAGCTCAATCAATAGCTTATTGCATAGTTTGGAGAAGGTTAAGTACATGGCGTGGATCACACTGAAGTTTTTATTCCAAACAACCTTGATTGTATACCAGACAGACCAAGTATGGGTTTTGCTGTCTACACATTTGAAGTACAAGTGTCAGCACAGAGTATTTTTCGGAGGACAGCTTTAGATGAATGCTGCAGAGAAGACTGAATATTCTAGATCTGGTCCCAGCAACCGCTATTTATTTTACCAGGACTGAAGGTCTACAATGCATCTCACACAGTAGCATATGATAGGTTACCTACCTATGGTCAACCAGGTCATAAATACAAGAAAAATTTAACATTGATTTTGTAGCTATGTTTGATTTAAATGAACAAAAACATAACCCTGTTTAATAAAAATAATGGCCACAACATCATATATATACACAGTCGAGTCACATTATTATGACCACCGCCTACATTTGGCATGGGCAGCGCATAGGCCATGAAGTACGTCACGTGCTGTGCAATGGCTTGGTGGATATATAAGGTGTGCGATAAGCGGTCTGCACACCCATCACTCATTGCTGTCATGGGTAAAAGGGGCGATTTTATCCAAGTTGCATATAGGGATGATTATTGGCTTTCGGGCCAAGGGTGGCAGTATTTCTGAAACAGCGCCGTTTGTGAACTGTTCGCATACTGCTGTGGTGAAGGTGTATCGTGACTGGACAAATGGCACCGTTGCAAATAACAGACATGAAAACTGCGGAGCACCATGTGCCATTGATGTGAGAGGTGAATGTTGGCTAAGAAGGCGCGTGAGGGCCAACTGACACGTTGCAGTGGAGCAGCGCACTGTCAAAACTAACCTGGGGGCCACCAGATGTGTCTAAAATGACAGTTCAGTGAACCCGGCTGCGTATGGGGCTTGCCTGCCTTTCCGGGGGGGGGGGGGGGGGGTGGCTGGGAGCAGCAGACGAAAATTGGGAGGCTCCTGGCCAAATCGGGAGGGTAGGCAAGCCTGTATTTTATATATATATATATGTATATATATATATATTTTTTTTTTTTCCTTCTTTCATCACTTAGTCCCAAAATAGGTTTTCCACCATGGTTAGACAAAGCGCCGTAAAGTGGTTGTCTGATGCACTGAATTGTTAATACTAGTACAGGCCTGACCGTACTGTGACTCTCTAGCTGTTGTGAAACTACAAGTCCCAGCAAACCCAATGATCAGCTGGTAAAGCATGCTGGGACTTTTAGTTTCACAACAGCTGGAGAACCACAGGAGAGAGGTTTTCAGCATGTTTGATCTAGCGGTGATAAATACAGCAGTCTGTGCACAATTCAGAAGTAACTCCCTTTTATTTATTTTTTATGACCCCCCTACCACTCTAAGGAGGGGGGATGCATTTGCCAAAAAGGCAAATAGTGACCTGTGACACTCTTAAACAATTCACGTAGCGATGGATTTCTGCTATTCCGATTTCATCTCCTTTCCTCACTGAGGCGATCTGTACATTGTTATAATCCTGCCCATTTCTTTTTATTGGGATTATGAAATCAATCAGTAATATTAAAAGCTGCATTAAGCCAGGAGCCACATAGCAGATGCCAGGATTGAGCTGTGTACAGTAGGTTGGACACATCTGGGTGTGCTGCATACCTCACCAATTCGGCCCCGTCCTGTGAATCTGGTGATGCCCTAAGGTACTAGCAAGAGGTACGTATAATCATGCTACTCTCATGTAGGGGCCAGGGACATCTGTGTATTTTTAAATATATTCTATAGCAGTGGAGAAAATGGTAGGAAATCTACTCTTCTCTAAAAAATAAATAAATAATACATTCAATCTTGTCCAGTTTCCCAGCACACAAATAGTGGTAAAGTGGAAAGAAAATTAGATTACGTTTACCATCATTTTATCACTTTTTATGTCAGTCTTTCCCATTTTACAGAGCAGCCTTAAATGTCTGGAATACAGCATTTTCAGGACATATTAACACCAACTAAACACTACATCTGCAGTTGTGTTACACTAATACTATCCCATGTCACCTGCTCTGAATTTTGTGTCTATCTGACGGTATGTGAATGGTCTGCAGTCTTCTAAACAACATTGATGTATATTTTAGTTGCTATAATTTAAAACTGAAACAACATTCTGTATAATTTTAATCTGATATTTTGTGATTTATTTTTTTTTCTATGTTGGTTTATTACAAATCGAAATGTAAACTAAGGGTGCATACACACCTGTACGATATCGGCCCGATCTGGCCAAATCGGAACGACACATCGGGCATATTGTGCAGTGTGTATGCCCAATTTGCGCGTACCCGCGGGCGCATGCAATATTGTGCGATTGGCTGTGCTGCGCAGTCTATCACACGGTATGGCATGTGAGCCTGTACAAGTTGATTGTTCCGTCTTTCATTAAATCTTTCAAGTGTGTACCGGCAATCATGCTATGTCCAGGGTGAAGACAAGTCGCCCTGAACATCGGCACGATTGCCGGTGGTTTAGGTGTGTACCCTGCCTAAGATGTGTTCTACTGCAGCTCAGTATAGAAGCAGATAACTGTTATGTCCAATACTGTGTAATGCACTAGAACCTCACCCAGAACGGAGATGGACTTTCAGCAATAGCGAGATAATTAGGAACTTCACAGTCTACTAATAGTGTGTGACAGCAAGCCTAGAGGAACAGGCAGAGCTTTGTTGCAAGACTAAAGGAAAACTGACCTGGTGCGTTGCTTGATGGAAAGAGTACAACACACATAAGCAATATCGTGTGCCCTACTAAAAGTTCTGCTGTTCAAGATACCATCTGTAATTATTTATGTGTTTCAGTAGTAGGGTTATAAATACCTGCACTGTAACAAAGCATCAGATATTACCCATGTAATCTCCGAGACAGGACTTAGGGGAAATAATCATCTTTTTACCATAATTGGTGTCCTTATGCTAATTAGATAGATAATTTTATAATTTTACCCATTGTGGTAGGAAACTGTATAGATTCTTACCATGTCACCAGCAAAGGAGTAAGTACAACAACAGCCTACGTGATTGCTATACAGGTCTGGTTCCAAAATAACAGAGACAACATTCATCTCAAATCTATCTTTAGACTGGTTACAGCTTGATTCTCCCTGATATTATAAATAACATGCAGAATATGTAATAGATATGGAAACACCAGCTTACAGTATATAAAAGTCTGAACCAAAGATAGTTCGCAAGTCGGTGTATAATAAAAAGGAAAGTTAGTAAGTACTGTATCTTTACCACCATCTGGTGGCCATAGTTGAAACTGCAGTATAAATGCTATTGGGAATTTTAGGGCCGCTACAGTGAGTGAGATATATTAAGTTAAGATTAAAAGTGTTGACATTCATTAGGTCAATTTGGTTGTAATGTTGACACTTATGTAATTAGTCAATGAATGAAAGAGCTAAAAAATTAATATGGAACAAACACTGAAAACAAATTTCAAATGCAATTCGTTATAACAGCTGTTATAACCACATAGAAGACTCTATCTACTGTAGCTCTTTTGTGAAAAGGTAAGTGCTAGAAAAATGGAGACACCTGTCTAGTAACGTATAGTACCTTCTTTTGATCGGATTGCAGTAGCAGCACCCAACACGACGGAGCATGGACTCCACAAGCTCACTGGAGTACTAGAGTGTAGATAGTGTATACCATGCCTTCTGAATAATGGTTGCTGCTGGTGGAACCCTGCCATTGCTGTCACGTTCAACTGCATCCCACGTGTTCTAATGGGTTCAATTCATGAACAATGCACCTCCAGAATAATATGGTGGCTATGGACCTGTGCAGTAGCACATTGTCTTGCTAAAAGAACCCGCTCCTGTCTGAGTGTATACTTGAAATGGTCTGCAAGGATGGTTCTGTATATTCCACTAGCCAGTGATGTCTACAGATGTATCAGGGGTCCTAATGCGTGCCAGCTGAAAGCACATAACACTTATATCACCCTGGATTGTGCTTTGTTGACATGCGGGGTCCGGTCCCACGTGGTGGTTTCTCCACATGTGTAATTGTCCATCTGTCCAAAACAGAACCTCGACTTGTCAGACCAGGCTACCATTTTCCATACCCCTTGCATCCAGTGGTGGGGTTTGTGAACCCAGGCGATGCACAAAGCCTTATTCTGTGGGTTCAACAATGGGACCAGAGTGGGGAGTCTGCTCCTGTACCACGAAGGGAACGTTGTACTGTTTGAAAGCTGATGTTTCTTGTGGCCCCTGCATTAAATTTTGCTGTCATCTGTGACAATGTCACACACCAGTCTGTTATCACAATGTTTGCTAGATGATGCAATCCGCAATCATTCCAGCGTTTGCGTCGGCCGCGGCAGTGTCGCAAGCTGGATGTCTTCCCTGATGTATAGTCGCGGTATACCCTAGAAATTATTGCAATCGAAAAATCGAAAATTCACATTGATTTTGAAGATGGAGTGACCCCTCTCCATGTACAGTACTTAAATTCTGGGAGATACCATTTAATGCGGGGGTGTGGTGACAGGTACTGGGAATGGAAGTGGCTGTCTCAGTTTTTCTGGCACGTGTATAGTGTAATACTGTTTCAAAGGCATTTAATAATAAAGTTAAAATACACAACATATTGAAGCGTATCTTCAAATGATCAGTATAAAGTATAGATCATGTTACGGATTTCACAAAATACTGTTGTTTTCAGATAAGCCCCTAAATACCTTTAGCATTTGGTATGGGCCCAGTCACGTTTGGCTGTATCTGATCATGGTGCCATATTGGTTTACGTACTTCAACATTGGGCGAGCCTTATTTTTATTCACAGATTGACATTTCATAGAGCGCCAAGTGGTGTCATTAAGGACAGCTGCCATACTTATAAAGGGAATGATGCATTGTAAAGGCTGTTTTGGTGCTTATTTATTTTGTTTATTTTTAAGCACCTTAAAGATTGTTACTGTTATTTGGACTTACACATATTTTACTTTGATTATACACAAAGAAAGCATGGCCTGAACCGATGTCCTGATTTTCCAGTTCAGTATTTTGGGACTCTTATTTTATACCCTCAGCATGGTCACCTCATATAGGAGCATGCTAATTTACACTTGCCTACTCTTCTGGTATTAAACATTGTAGACAAAAGACCCTGCTTAGTGGTGTAGCAAAGGGGGCCATTTATTTGCCATGCTGGCAATGTGCTGTCGGAACGGCATGGTATATTGCTCTCCCGTAATTATTAGTTATGTGCGCAGCTCTCGCACATTACGGCTATTTGAATTGCCCTCTAAAATTTCTAAGACCGTGCCAAATATGAGCCATATCCACATCATTAATAGCATCACCCACATTGCACCAGTGTCATCCCCAGACATTGTACCTGCTTTGTGTCTCTAGGGGCACTCTGAGGTCTGCCATGCACCAACGTACTGATTGCTAACACTGCCATCCCTTCTGATACACCGGCATGACATCTAGTTGTAAGGACTGTATCAATACTGATTTTATATATATATATATATATATATATATATATATATATATATATAAATAAATTTTTTTTTTTTTTTTTAAAGCAGTAAATGTACCACGTGTCCTCTAGGGAGCTCAGATACTTAGCCCTGCCACACCGTATGTTAGTGCAGTTGTCCTTTACATTAATAGGGGGCCTGATCAATCCTCTTTAGATTCCTTTCCTACTATGACTTTCCCTGGTGTCTGTGCACCTTTACATGGCTGCCATCTGGGATATATCCAGGAAACAGCGGTAGGTTAGATTTTCTCTCAAGGTGGGATAATGCAGAACTAAGGAAAACATAGACCAGCATTAGCTAGGCCTAGCAGAATCCTTACCCAGGTCAATGGTCTATGTCTGGGGCAGCTTTGGTTAGGGTCCTCTGTGAAAGCAGTCCCTGCTATGCCATCCTGTCATGGAATTGGCTGTTATAGACTTGTTTTGGGTTTTCTCATGCATGTAGGAGACAGCCAGGTAGTGGGATTAGACCCAAGTCAGGGATAAATCATTTATAATACTCTGCAGTCTGTTCCTAAGAATGCCAGTACCTGTCTCTGAGTTGTAGGCTGGGGACAATCTTGGATTGGCTCTACCATCTTGTTCTGGCCTAACCCATCCTTCCACACAGTGCCACAGGTACTGCACCTCTGACTTCCCAATTTGGTAATTGTATGCCCTAATTTTCAGATCTGATCACCCAAACTTACCTAAAACCTGCACAACATGTTCTAGGTATTCCCAGTTCTTACTAAAATATTATCCCAGTAAGTTTGAGCAAAGATTTCAAACTCTTTCAGCATTTGGTTGACCAAGCCATTGTGTTCATGCCTAAATGGTGTCAGCCATGGTCACATCATTCAACTGGCCTATGCAATACTATATTCTCTTGTTCTCCTTGGAGAGCAATATACTGGATGATGCCTGTGGAGAGATGACTAGGTACCTCCCTCTATATATTCTCCTTTGCCTCTGGTGAGACCTTGTAAAGCTGGGTACACATTAGATTGTGTACCCAGTGGGACATCGCCAGCATGCAGCAAGTATATACACACTTGTAAATGCCGGGTGCAGTAGGGCCGTTGGGCGGTGTCGCTAATGACCCGCAGGAGCGCACATACAGTCAAGTGCATAAATATTGGGACATTGACAGAATGTTCATAATTTGGCCTCTATTCACCACCACAATGGCTTTGAAATTAAACAAACAAGATGTGCTTTAACTGCAGACTTTCAGATTTAATTTGAGGGTAATTTTATCCAAATCAGGTGAACGGTGTAGGAATTACAACGGTTTCTATATGTGCATCCCACTTTTTAAGGGGCCAGAAGTAATGGGACTATCAACTCAAAAGCTATTTCATGGACAGGTGTGGGCTATTCCCTCGTTATTTCATTATCAATTAAGCAGGTAAAGGTCTGGAGTTGATTCTAGGTGTGACATTTGCATTTGGAATCAGTTGCTGTCGACTTTCAATATGAGATCCAAAGAGCTGTCACGATCAGTGAGGCAAGCCAACATTCAGCTGAAAACTCAAAACAAACCCATCAGAGGGATAGCAAAAACATTAGGTGTGGCCAAATCAACTGTTTGGAACATTCTTAAAAAGAAAGAATGCACAGGAGAGCTCAGCAACACCAAAAGACCCGAAAGACCACGGAAAACAACTGGTGGATGAAGAATTATTTCCCTGGTGAAGAAAAACCCCTTCACAACAGTTGGCCAAATCAAGAACACTCTCCAGGAGGTAGGTGTATATGTGTCAAAGTCAACAATCAAGAGAAGACTTCACAAGAGTGAATATAGAGGGTTTACCACAAGATGGAAACTATTGGTGAGCCACAAAAACAGGAAGACCAGATTAGAGTTTGCCAAACAACATCTAAAAAAGCCATTACAGTTCTGGAACAACATCCTATGGACAGATGAGACAAATATCAACTTGTACCAGAGTGATGGGAAGAGAAGAGTATGGAGAAGGAAAGGAACTGCTCATGATCCAAAACATACCACCTCATCAGTGAAGCATGGTAGTGTCATGGCGTGGGCATGTATGGCTGCCAATGGAACTGGTTCCCTTGTATTTATTGATGATGTGACTGCTGACAAAAAGCAGCAGAATGAATTCTGAAGTGTTTCGGGCAATATTATATGCTCATATTCAGCCAAATGCTTCAGAACTCATTGGACGGCGCTTCACAGTGCAGATGGACAATGACCCGAAACATACTTTTTTAAGGCTAAAAAGTGGAATGTTATGCAATCGCCAAGTCAATCCCCTGACCTGAATCTGATTGAGCATGCATTTCACTTGATGAAGACAAAACTGAAGGGAAAATGCCCCAAGAACAAGCAGGAAGTAAAGACATTTGCAGTAGAAGCCTGGCAGAGCATCACCAGGGATGAAACCCAGCGTCTGGTGATGTCTATGCGTTCCAGACTTCAGGCTGTAATTGCCTGCAAAGGATTTGCAATAAAGTATTAAAAAGTGAAAGTTAGATTTAGGATTGTTTAGTTTGTCCCATTACTTTTGGCCCCTTAAAAAGTGGGAGGCACATATAGAAACCATTGTAATTCCTACACCGTTCACCTGATTTGGATGTAATTACCCTCAAATTAAATCTAAAAGCCTGCAGTTAAAGCACATCTTGTTTGTTTCATTTCAAAGCCATTGTGGTGGTGAATAGAGGCCAAAATATGAAAATTCTGTCAATGTCCCAATATTTATGCACCTGGCTGTATCATGGGTACACACTCGATGTACCCGATATGTTGCTCCGATCCGAGGGATTGGATGACATATCGTCTAGTGTGTACCCTGGATAAGTGGGTTACCAAATTGGCTATTGTAACCAGATTCCACTTGGTGCCCCTCCAAACCCCCCCCCTGACCCCCCGGCTTCCTCCCGTGCAGAACTGACTTCAGATGTGATTGGCACCAAGTTGTTTGCCCCAGCACACTCTACACCACCTTCATCTTTGGAATCCACGAGGAGGTCAGGTAGTGCATCATTATCATATTTTTCCATAGGCAAGCACCAAACCATGGCTATCGACCCCAAGGGCTTGTAATATATCTTCAACATGTTGATAAGTGTATTGCCAGTTTGCCACCAACCACTGCCATCTTATACCAGCAAATAGATGATGTTGTTCAGTTGTGTTAAGACATTACAGTCCTGCACAGGCAGCCTTGAGCTTGGTTGGATATATGTGGGCAATAGAACAAGTACCTTCTACTCGACCTCTAAAAACTAGCATGTGCACTCTGAATATTACCACGTTTTATGCTTGGTCTGTGCTTCTCCAAGGCTGGCATGCACAAGCCAAATGAGAATATAACATCCTGGGTTGCCAGCTCCCCTGCTGACTCCCAAAACAGTTTGAGGGGTTTCTGGATTCTGCAGCTATATAGCAATTTGAAGGGTAACACATGGTTGACACTTGTGGGTAGGTAGGTCTCAGTCATTCCTTAAACTTCAGCCAGCTGGAGCCCAATAAAGGAGTGGGACATATGGGCGAGCACCTCCGGGCCCCCTTGGCCAGAGCTACCCCGAGCTAGCTCTGTTGTCCAGGGATGATGATTCTTGTCACCAGCCTTCGCCACCAGCAGCAGCGTGGCAACTTTTGCCGCACTACTGCTGCTTGAGCAGCTGCTGTTGGAAGTCTACCCCTGCTGCAGGAGTAAAGGTAGGACCTGCACACGCTGGGCCTGATTCAGAGTGTACACAAACCTGATGGATTATGTACAATTCCGATGTTTGCCAATTTGCGCGTGTGCAGGAACTGTACTGCATTGATGGTCGCAGTGCCTCCTAAGCCGCAGGATGATTGACATGCTGCGACCGTTTGGGAAGGGGTAGTGACGACCAGTGTCCCTGAAACCGGGGGCAAGGCAGCCCTGTTTTCTGAGCAAGCCAAGGCCACTGTCTTGAGACTTCACTGGCCCTGAAAGTGTGAATTTCACGGCCTGAGGGTTACTCAGATGGCCGATTTCACACATGTGATTCAATGGCTGCATCCTCAGATGCAGCAGATCACTGAAGCTCACAGGAGACTCCTCCTGCGGCATTAGCATAGTTTTACATAGCCACTGTGTACAAAGATGCAGCGACAATGCGAATAGCATACAACTCGGGCCCACTGTTCCCACTCTGTCCATCCTAAATAAAGTATATCTGGGTATGGCTATACCCAGTTATGTTTGTTATTACACTGCAATCAGTTCTATAATACTTTTATAATCGCCAGATCATCAGTTATCACACCACAAATCCTTTCTATAATACTTTTATAATCATCAGTTATCACACCACAATCAGTTCTCGGATTTTATATACAAAGATACTAACATTCGTACAGATGGCTTTATTACTTTTATTAATGCTTCTCCCAACATTCCAATCCTTTAATTCGGGATAGGGGTGGGTCCATGTTAGAGACAGCATGACGCATCTAAATCAGGACAGCTGGGAGACAAGTGCTCTCTCTTATGTAACATATTTGTTTAGATACGAGCTGCCCTTTGTTGCTATGGAAAACTTTCCTGCTCTGTCCAAAAACAAGAACTTTTGTGGGGGAGCAGATTGCTTTGCACCTATTCACCCCCCAGTTCGCCTAAATACTTCCTGGATGCTCTGTCAGGGCCTGTGAGAGTTAGGTCTCAGAGTAAATCCAGTTAAAAGTGCAATTTTGAATATAGAAGTGGGAGGGGGATGTGTAAATCACAGTGTTACTATAAAAGCACCTAATATTTGTGTGAGGCAGCCCAAAGCTCACTTACCTGAGAGGTGTCTTATAAAACATGTTACAAGCAGGGGCTCCCAGAAGGGGGAGAGTGACTGGATACTGATTACTTCGGCTTGTTGGAGGGGCCCTGGTCAGCTGCTGTGGGGGACAAATGTCACGGTATTTTGAATATTTTTTTTTTTTGGGGGAGATGTGGCCACGCCCCCTGGATCTGACCTGTCTTCCCTAGGACACAGTTCCGCTGTTGACACCACTACTTACAAGTGTATGTTATAAGGACTGGTTTTAAAGAGGGTACTCTAAGAACTGCAGCAGGAACACCCCACCATTTCTGATACCTTAAGATCGGAATATGGGTTTCTCTATGAGTATGTTTATCCTGTCCAGCATCTACAAAAGGAACATTCAGACTCGATCTTGGGCTGGCCAGGTCCCTATGTTTCTGGAGGTGGTTATACCAATTTAGATGACAGGAAAACCTACATAAAACAACAACATAGAAGGTAGACTATATAAATGCAGACTTGCAGAAACAAAGTATAGAGGGTCCTGCTCCTAAGAGGGTTTACATCCTAATTAGAAGAGGATACAGCTAGAGATGCCCATCGGACATCATTACATGCCTTGTGATGGCATGTAACCATCATTTATAAACCATCTGATGGCTAAGCCATCTGTGGTACACTGGTGTTCATGCGCAAAGGAGCACTGCCACTGAGTCAGTGTTTCTTAAACATAGCAAAAACATCGGAAACTAATCATCGCCTTTCCTATTCTATCATATTTTAGTTTTATATTGATTTTCCATTGTATTACTAGTTTGATATGTTTATTATGTTTTTGAACATACCCATTTCATGTAATGTCCATTATATAGTTTTAGCATCCTAGATAGTGTGCTCCTTCTGTATTTCATATATAAACATCGCTTACATGGTAAAAAAAAAATCACCATTGGGAGGAGGGAGGGGGGAAATTGATGGTTATGGACTATCTGTTTCTGATAGCCATCCCTAGACCCAACAAGAGGAGCGAGTGTGGCTCATAGTACATTAATGAGGGTAGTATAAGCTCTGATAAATGTATTGAGTCTCTCAGGGCGTTTACAGATCTGAAAGCTGTGGGAGAGTCTGAGCGGGCATGGTAGGGAATTCTATGCAGGGGTAGTGGCATGGAGTAAGTAGAAGGGACTGTGATGTAGGGATGGGGATAGAATGAGAAATCGATGTTTGTATTGGAAACAAAAACATTGATGGCATTTAAACAACGGCCATAGAACATCGGACTTTCTCTAAGAAATCATTGATTTTTATACTTGTGAAACATCAGATTTTATTCTTAGGAAATATATGCCGGATTTGGTTTCAGTGTGGACGATGGGAGGATTTCAGACGCAATACGTACATAAAACGCACAGCCGGCTAGTCTTTCTTCCCTGGAGACATAGGGCCTGAATGTGAGATGCAGGTAGTGTCGCTGTTCACGTACTTAAGCATGCTTTTGTAAATGCGGGAAAAACACTAAACATTCGCAGGGCGCATGCTTCCCGATGGCGTGCCTCAAAATATGCAAAACCCATTTAGGTGCCGGCACAAAGAACTGTTAAGGCAATGTATGGGGCTTTACTGGGAGGTGGGTAGTAATGCACACAATAAAGGTCCGGCTCCAGTGGCAAACGCTGGATTTCTAGAGGGGGGTTTCCAAATGCTTGAATTAGAGCGAGTGTTGCCAGTCCATGAAGAGAGTATAATTATAACTTATCCAGCTTTAATATGCGTCATACAAAGTGTATTGTGTGTCATAATTCCAGCATATACAGGACCAGAGATCACAGTAAGCCATTAAATGCGGCAGTAGGACCATCCTGCCTGAGCTGAATGTGTTTTTATTTTAGATGTGAGCACCTTTCCAGGGCATGGGAGCAAGTTTGTGAGTCTGGAAGAGCAGCAGAAGGACCTAGCACTGCCCTGGATATATATACATATTGGTCTGTAGCAGTGCACCTCTAACAGTGCATGTTTTCAAGATCTCCTAGTTGATGCACAGGTGTATTTATTACTGGCTGATACATGTTAAAAGATCCACAGGTAGTGCTATTTATTTAATTTATGATACTGAGAAGAACATGCAGCGCTAGTAAAATTCCATTAAATTACTATTTCTATTGTGGTCATGGAGTGGGCTGGGAAGGGGGGTTTCCAGGCAGACGGAACCCCCCCCCCCCCTGCGTTTGCCTATGGGCTCATGGGCGTGTCACTGACAGCGTTTGAGTACAGAGATGCTCAGCTGCTCACAAAGGAGGCCAAACTCAAATGGAAACTATGCACCTACCATAGGGCTGGTGCAGGTTTTAATAGTGTGACCAATGTGTGCAGCTTTACAGTCCAGCATGCACAGCGGGCCTTGTCATTCCTTGCTCATTCACACGCACTCTTGTACACAGCGGGGAAGGGCTTTGTAGTGGCATTAGCATAAAGCTGCAGATGCGACCGGCAAAATACCCAAACACAGTTGCCACTGAGTGCATCACTGATCCAGGCCTGTAGTCTGCTGCGACAGTGCAAATGTATTGTGTTATCACCCGCCTCTTACTTCAGGTGTAGTCAGAATCGGGTGTGGTATATAAGATAGACCGTTAAAAGGTCAACAATGTCTAGATAGACACCAGATGTTAGGCAACATAGGTCAACAGGGACAAAAGGTCGACATGGAAGACCATTTACAGGGTATAAATAGTCGGCAGGGTTAAAAGGTCGACACGAAAATGGTTGACACGTTCACTTTTTTTCTAACCCTAATCTTCACCCTAACCCTATCCTAATAGTCCCATCTAGCTCCTAACCCTCCGGTAAGTGCCCGACCCTCCCCCCTGGTGCCTAACCCTAACCGTCACAATAAGTGCCTACCCCCCCCCCCTGAAAAAAAAACAAAACCCTGTCAATTATTTGTGTCAACCTTTTGATCCTGTCGACCTCCCTCAATGTCGACCTTTAGTGTCGACAATTTGACCCTGTCTACCTATTGCCTGTCTAAAATCTTGTGTCTATCTAGACATTGTCAACCTTTAATTGTCTGACTATAGTCTGGGACCCGTGAGAATCACATGAGGCAGCATTCTGCCAAATATAGATGTGGTTCCTCTACTCAGGACCAGAGATTGATTACATTCCCCACCAGGAGGATTGTAATTATAGAACAGGGTTATATCCACCCACACCTATAACATGAGTGGGCCCAGCCTTGGCATATTTGCTACTGGGATCCAGTTGACACAAACCGTGTCAGCACAAATGTGCTGCTGCGTGCGTGCGTGCATAATGGTCCCAAGTCGGAAGGTACAAGGTTGGCCGCTGGAGCCAATAGCATCAATGAAGAGTAACCATTGAAACCTCCCCATCAATTGTAAAAATGATCGACCATCGGAAGTGAGACATCAGTGTTTCCAATATTTCATGGTTTCATTTCCCTGCCTTCTGTACCAGAGATGAGGCAAGGTGGAGGCCAGAGATGGATCTAAGTGGGAGAGGAGAGTTAGTGGTGTTTTGGGCTCTGTAGGTAAGGGTGAGTAATTTGAGGTGGACTCTAGAGTACAGATGGAGCCAGTGTAAAGCTGGGTACACACTGACCGATATGTTGGCCGATCAGTTGATCAGTCAGTATATCTGGTGTCCGTCGACCAGTGTGTACCAGTGATATAGCTGTGAATGACGTTCACAGCAGTGGTCTAAGTGGAAATTTTGAAGTGGGGGTATGGAAATATCAGGGGGGCTTTACTAAGGCAGGCCCAATCCTGAGCCCCCCTTATATTTCCATACCCCCACTTCCTCCCCTCCCAGCTCACCTAACCTCACACCTCAGCTCCAAGCTCACCTGCCCTCACACCTCACTGCACAGCTCCCAGCTCACCTGCCCTCGCAGTACAGCTCACCTGCCTTCCCATCTCCTAGCACAGCTCCCAGCTCACCTGCCCTCCCACCTCACAGCACACCTCCCAGCTCACCTGCCCTCACACCTCCCAGCTCACCTGCCCTCACACCTCCCAGCTCACCTGCCCTCACGCCTCCCAGCTCACCTGCCCTCACACCTCCCAGCTTACCTGCCCTCACCCCTCCCAGCTCACCTGCCCTCCCACCTCACAGCACAGCTCTCAGCTCACCTGCCCTCCCACCTCACATCTCCCAGCTCACCTTCCCTCCCACCTCACAGCATAGCTCTCAGCTCACCTGCCCTCACACCTCAAACCTCCCAGCTAAACTGCCCTCACACCTCCCAGCTCACCTTCCCTCCCACCTCACAGCACAGCTCCCAGCTCACCTGCCCTCACACCTCCAAGCTCACCTGCCCTCCCACCTCCCACTAAAGCTCCCAGCTCTCCTGCACCCCCAACACAGCTCCCATCTCACCTGCCCTCCCAGCTCACATCTCCCAGCTCACCTGCCCTCACATCTCCCAGCTCACCTGCCCTCACACCTCCAAGCTCACCTGCCCTCCCACTACAGCTCCCAGCTCTCCTGCACCCCAACACAGCTCCGATCTCACCTGCCCTCCCACCTCACAGCACAGCTCCCAGCTCACCTGCCCTCACACCTCCCAGCTCACCTGCCCTCACCCCTCCCAGCTCACCTTCCCTCCCACCTCAAAGCACAGCTCTCGGCTCACCTGCCCTCCCACCTCACATCTCCCAGCTCACCTGCCCTCACATCTCCCAGCTCACCTGCCCTCACATCTCCCAGCTCACCTGCCCTCACACCTCACAGCACAGCTCTCAGCTCAGCTGCCTTCACACCTCCCAGCTCACCTGCCCTCCCACCTCCCAAAACAGCTCCCAGCTCACCTGCCCTTCCTCCTCACAGCACAGCTCTCAGCTCACCTGCCCTCCCACCTCACAGCTCAGCTCACCTGCCCTCACATCTCCCAGCTCACCTGCCCTCCCACCTCACATCCCCTAGCTCTCCTGCACCCCTAACACAGCTCCCATCTCACCTGCCCTCCCACCTCACAGCACACCTCCCAGCTCACCTGCCCTCCCACCTCCCAATACAGCTCCCAGATCACCTGCCCTCCCACCTCAAAGCACACCTCCCAGCTCACCTGCCCTCACACCTCCCAGCTCACCTGCCCTCACACCTCCCAGCTCCCCTGCCCTCACACCTCCCAGCTCACTTGCCCTCACACCTCCCAGCTCACCTGCCCTCACACCTCCCAGCTCACCTGCCCTCACACCTTCCAGCTAACCTGCCCTCCCACCTCCCAATACAGCTCCCAGCTCACCTGCCCTCCCACCTCACAGCACAGCTCCCAGATCACCTGCCCTCACACCTCACAGCTCACCTGCCCTCACATATCCCAGCTCACCTGCCCTCACATATCCCAGCTCACCTGCCCTCACATATCCCAGCTCACCTGCCCTCACATATCCCAGCTCACCTGCCCTCACATATCCCAGCTCACCTGCCCTCACCCCTCCCAGCTCACCTTCCCTCCCACCTCAAAGCACAGCTCTCGGCTCACCTGCCCTCCCACCTCACATCTCCCAGCTCACCTGCCCTCACATCTCCCAGCTCACCTGCCCTCACATCTCCCAGCTCACCTGCCCTCACACCTCCCAGCTCACCTGCCCTCACACCTCCCAGCTCACCTGCCCTCACACCTCCCAGCTCACCTGCCCTCACACCTCCCAGCTCACCTGCCCTCACACCTCCCAGCTCACCTGCCCTCACACCTCCCAGCTCACCTGCCCTCACACCTCTCAGCTCACCTGCCCTCACACCTCCCAGCTCACCTGCCCTCCCACCTCCCAATACAGCTCCCAGCTCACCTGCCCTCCCACCTCACCTGCCCTCACATATCCCAGCTCACCTGCCCTCACATATCCCAGCTCACCTGCCCTCACATATCCCAGCTCACCTGCCCTCACATATCCCAGCTCACCTGCCCTCACATCTCCCAGCTCACCTGCCCTCACACCTCACAGCACAGCTCTCAGCTCACCTGCCTTCACACCTCCCAGCTCACCTGCCCTCCCACCTCCCAATACAGCTCCCAGCTCACCTGCCCTCCCACCTCACAGCACAGCTCTCAGCTCACCTGCCCTCCCACCTCACAGCTCAGCTCACCTGCCCTCACATCTCCCAGCTCACCTGCCCACCCACCTCACATCCCCTAGCTCTCCTGCACCCCTAACACAGCTCCCATCTCACCTGCCCTCCCACCTCACAGCACACCTCCCAGCTCACCTGCCCTCACACCTCCCAGCTCAACTGCCCTCACACCTCCCAGCTCACCTGCCCTCCCACCTCCCAATACAGCTCTCAGCTCACCTGCCCTCCCACCTCACATATCCCAGCTCACCTGCCCTCACATCTCCCAGCTCACCTGCCCTCACACCTCCCAGCTCACCTGCCCTCACACCTCCCAGCTCACCTGCCCTCACACCTCCCAGCTCACTTGCCCTCACACCTCCCAGCTCACCTGCCCTCACATCTCCCAGCTCACCTGCCCTCACACCTCCAAGCTCACCTGCCCTCCCACTACAGCTCCCAGCTCTCCTGCACCCCAACACAGCTCCGATCTCACCTGCCCTCCCACCTCACAGCACAGCTCCCAGCTCACCTGCCCTCGCACCTCCCAGCTCACCTGCCCTCACCCCTCCCAGCTCACCTTCCCTCCCACCTCAAAGCACAGCTCTCGGCTCACCTGCCCTCCCACCTCACATCTCCCAGCTCACCTGCCCTCACATCTCCCAGCTCACCTGCCCTCACACCTCCCAGCTCACCTGCCCTCACACCTCCCAGCTCACCTGCCCTCACACCTCCCAGCTCACCTGCCCTCACACCTCCCAGCTCACCTGCCCTCACACCTCCCAATACAGCTCCCAGCTCACCTGCCCTCCCACCTCACCTGCCCTCACATCTCCCAGCTCACCTGCCCTCACATCTCCCAGCTCACCTGCCCTCACACCTCCCAGCTCACCTGCCCTCCCACCTCCCAATACAGCTCTCAGCTCACCTGCCCTCCCACCTCACCTGCCCTCACATCTCCCAGCTCACCTGCCCTCACATCTCCCAGCTCACCTGCCCTCACATCTCCCAGCTCACCTGCCCTCACACCTCCCAGCTCACCTGCCCTCCCACCTCCCAATACAGCTCTCAGCTCACCTGCCCTCACATCTCCCAGCTCACCTGCCCTCACACCTCCCAGCTCACCTGCCCTCACACCTCCCAGCTCACCTGCCCTCACACCTCCCAGCTCACCTGCCCTCACACCTCCCAGCTCACTTGCCCTCACACCTCCCAGCTCACTTGCCCTCACACCTCCCAGCTCACCTGCCCTCACACCTCCCAGCTCACCTGCCCTCACCCCTCCCAGCTCACCTTCCCTCCCACCTCAAAGCACAGCTCTCGGCTCACCTGCCCTCCCACCTCACATCTCCCAGCTCACCTGCCCTCACATCTCCCAGCTCACCTGCCCTCACATCTCCCAGCTCACCTGCCCTCACACCTCACAGCACAGCTCTCAGCTCAGCTGCCTTCACACCTCCCAGCTCACCTGCCCTCCCACCTCCCAATACAGCTCCCAGCTCACCTGCCCTTCCTCCTCACAGCACAGCTCTCAGCTCACCTGCCCTCCCACCTCACAGCTCAGCTCACCTGCCCTCACATCTCCCAGCTCACCTGCCCTCCCACCTCACATCCCCTAGCTCTCCTGCACCCCTAACACAGCTCCCATCTCACCTGCCCTCCCACCTCACAGCACACCTCCCAGCTCACCTGCCCTCCCACCTCCCAATACAGCTCCCAGATCACCTGCCCTCCCACCTCAAAGCACACCTCCCAGCTCACCTGCCCTCACACCTCCCAGCTCACCTGCCCTCACACCTCCCAGCTCCCCTGCCCTCACACCTCCCAGCTCACTTGCCCTCACACCTCCCAGCTCACCTGCCCTCACACCTCCCAGCTCACCTGCCCTCACACCTTCCAGCTAACCTGCCCTCCCACCTCCCAATACAGCTCCCAGCTCACCTGCCCTCCCACCTCACAGCACAGCTCCCAGATCACCTGCCCTCACACCTCACAGCTCACCTGCCCTCACATATCCCAGCTCACCTGCCCTCACATATCCCAGCTCACCTGCCCTCACATATCCCAGCTCACCTGCCCTCACATATCCCAGCTCACCTGCCCTCACATATCCCAGCTCACCTGCCCTCACATATCCCAGCTCACCTGCCCTCACCCCTCCCAGCTCACCTTCCCTCCCACCTCAAAGCACAGCTGTCGGCTCACCTGCCCTCCCACCTCACATCTCCCAGCTCACCTGCCCTCACATCTCCCAGCTCACCTGCCCTCACATCTCCCAGCTCACCTGCCCTCACATCTCCCAGCTCACCTGCCCTCACATCTCCCAGCTCACCTGCCCTCACACCTCCCAGCTCACCTGCCCTCACACCTCCCAGCTCACCTGCCCTCACACCTCCCAGCTCACCTGCCCTCACACCTCCCAGCTCACCTGCCCTCACACCTCCCAGCTCACCTGCCCTCACACCTCTCAGCTCACCTGCCCTCACACCTCCCAGCTAACCTGCCCTCCCACCTCCCAATACAGCTCCCAGCTCACCTGCCCTCCCACCTCACCTGCCCTCACATATCCCAGCTCACCTGCCCTCACATATCCCAGCTCACCTGCCCTCACATATCCCAGCTCACCTGCCCTCACATCTCCCAGCTCACCTGCCCTCACACCTCACAGCACAGCTCTCAGCTCACCTGCCTTCACACCTCCCAGCTCACCTGCCCTCCCACCTCCCAATACAGCTCCCAGCTCACCTGCCCTCCCACCTCACAGCACAGCTCTCAGCTCACCTGCCCTCCCACCTCACAGCTCAGCTCACCTGCCCTCACATCTCCCAGCTCACCTGCCCACCCACCTCACATCCCCTAGCTCTCCTGCACCCCTAACACAGCTCCCATCTCACCTGCCCTCCCACCTCACAGCACACCTCCCAGCTCACCTGCCCTCACACCTCCCAGCTCAACTGCCCTCACACCTCCCAGCTCACCTGCCCTCCCACCTCCCAATACAGCTCTCAGCTCACCTGCCCTCCCACCTCACATATCCCAGCTCACCTGCCCTCACATCTCCCAGCTCACCTGCCCTCACACCTCCCAGCTCACCTGCCCTCACACCTCCCAGCTCACCTGCCCTCACACCTCCCAGCTCACTTGCCCTCACACCTCCCAGCTCACCTGCCCTCACATCTCCCAGCTCACCTGCCCTCACACCTCCAAGCTCACCTGCCCTCCCACTACAGCTCCCAGCTCTCCTGCACCCCAACACAGCTCCGATCTCACCTGCCCTCCCACCTCACAGCACAGCTCCCAGCTCACCTGCCCTCGCACCTCCCAGCTCACCTGCCCTCACCCCTCCCAGCTCACCTTCCCTCCCACCTCAAAGCACAGCTCTCGGCTCACCTGCCCTCCCACCTCACATCTCCCAGCTCACCTGCCCTCACATCTCCCAGCTCACCTGCCCTCACACCTCCCAGCTCACCTGCCCTCACACCTCCCAGCTCACCTGCCCTCACACCTCCCAGCTCACCTGCCCTCACACCTCCCAGCTCACCTGCCCTCACACCTCCCAGCTCACCTGCCCTCCCACCTCCCAATACAGCTCCCAGCTCACCTGCCCTCCCACCTCACCTGCCCTCACATCTCCCAGCTCACCTGCCCTCACATCTCCCAGCTCACCTGCCCTCACATCTCCCAGCTCACCTGCCCTCACATATCCCAGCTCACCTGCCCTCACATATCCCAGCTCACCTGCCCTCACATATCCCAGCTCACCTGCCCTCACCCCTCCCAGCTCACCTTCCCTCCCACCTCAAAGCACAGCTCTCGGCTCACCTGCCCTCCCACCTCACATCTCCCAGCTCACCTGCCCTCACATCTCCCAGCTCACCTGCCCTCACATCTCCCAGCTCACCTGCCCTCACACCTCCCAGCTCACCTGCCCTCACACCTCCCAGCTCACCTGCCCTCACACCTCCCAGCTCACCTGCCCTCACACCTCCCAGCTCACCTGCCCTCACACCTCCCAGCTCACCTGCCCTCACACCTCTCAGCTCACCTGCCCTCACACCTCCCAGCTAACCTGCCCTCCCACCTCCCAATACAGCTCCCAGCTCACCTGCCCTCCCAACTCACCTGCCCTCACATATCCCAGCTCACCTGCCCTCACATATCCCAGCTCACCTGCCCTCACATCTCCCAGCTCACCTGCCCTCACACCTCACAGCACAGCTCTCAGCTCACCTGCCTTCACACCTCCCAGCTCACCTGCCCTCCCACCTCCCAATACAGCTCCCAGCTCACCTGCCCTCCCACCTCACAGCACAGCTCTCAGCTCACCTGCCCTCCCACCTCACAGCTCAGCTCACCTGCCCTCACATCTCCCAGCTCACCTGCCCACCCACCTCACATCCCCTAGCTCTCCTGCACCCCTAACACAGCTCCCATCTCACCTGCCCTCCCACCTCACAGCACACCTCCCAGCTCACCTGCCCTCACACCTCCCAGCTCAACTGCCCTCACACCTCCCAGCTCACCTGCCCTCCCACCTCCCAATACAGCTCTCAGCTCACCTGCCCTCCCACCTCACATCTCCCAGCTCACCTGCCCTCACATCTCCCAGCTCACCTGCCCTCACACCTCCCAGCTCACCTGCCCTCACACCTCCCAGCTCACCTGCCCTCACACCTCCCAGCTCACTTGCCCTCACACCTCCCAGCTCACCTGCCCTCACATATCCCAGCTCACCTGCCCTCACCCCTCCCAGCTCACCTTCCCTCCCACCTCAAAGCACAGCTCTCGGCTCACCTGCCCTCCCACCTCACATCTCCCAGCTCACCTGCCCTCACACCTCCCAGCTCACCTGCCCTCCCACCTCCCAATACAGCTCCCAGCTCACCTGCCCTCCCACCTCACCTGCCCTCACATCTCCCAGCTCACCTGCCCTCACATCTCCCAGCTCACCTGCCCTCACATCTCCCAGCTCACCTGCCCTCACATATCCCAGCTCACCTGCCCTCACATATCCCAGCTCACCTGCCCTCACATATCCCAGCTCACCTGCCCTCACCCCTCCCAGCTCACCTTCCCTCCCACCTCAAAGCACAGCTCTCGGCTCACCTGCCCTCCCACCTCACATCTCCCAGCTCACCTGCCCTCACATCTCCCAGCTCACCTGCCCTCACATCTCCCAGCTCACCTGCCCTCACACCTCCCAGCTCACCTGCCCTCACACCTCCCAGCTCACCTGCCCTCACACCTCCCAGCTCACCTGCCCTCACACCTCCCAGCTCACCTGCCCTCACACCTCCCAGCTCACCTGCCCTCACACCTCTCAGCTCACCTGCCCTCACACCTCCCAGCTAACCTGCCCTCCCACCTCCCAATACAGCTCCCAGCTCACCTGCCCTCCCACCTCACCTGCCCTCACATCTCCCAGCTCACCTGCCCTCACATCTCCCAGCTCACCTGCCCTCACACCTCACAGCACAGCTCTCAGCTCACCTGCCTTCACACCTCCCAGCTCACCTGCCCTCCCACCTCCCAATACAGCTCCCAGCTCACCTGCCCTCCCACCTCACAGCACAGCTCTCAGCTCACCTGCCCTCCCACCTCACAGCTCAGCTCACCTGCCCTCACATCTCCCAGCTCACCTGCCCACCCACCTCACATCCCCTAGCTCTCCTGCACCCCTAACACAGCTCCCATCTCACCTGCCCTCCCACCTCACAGCACACCTCCCAGCTCCCCTGCCCTCACACCTCCCAGCTCACCTGCCCTCCCACCTCCCAATACAGCTCCCAGATCACCTGCCCTCCCACCTCAAAGCACAGCTCTCAGCTCACCTGCCCTCACACCTCCCAGCTCACCTGCCCTCACACCTCCCAGCTCACCTGCCCTCACACCTCCCAGCTCACCTGCCCTCACACCTTCCAGCTAACCTGCCCTCCCACCTCCAAATACAGCTCCCAGCTCACCTGCCCTCCCACCTCACAGCACAGCTCCCAGATCACCTGCCCTCACACCTCACAGCTCACCTGCCCTCACATATCCCAGCTCACCTGCCCTCACATATCCCAGCTCACCTGCCCTCACATATCCCAGCTCACCTGCCCTCACATATCCCAGCTCACCTGCCCTCACCCCTCCCAGCTCACCTTCCCTCCCACCTCAAAGCACAGCTCTCGGCTCACCTGCCCTCCCACCTCACATCTCCCAGCTCACCTGCCCTCACATCTCCCAGCTCACCTGCCCTCACATCTCCCAGCTCACCTGCCCTCACATCTCCCAGCTCACCTGCCCTCACACCTCCCAGCTCACCTGCCCTCACAACTCCCAGCTCACCTGCCCTCACACCTCCCAGCTCACCTGCCCTCACACCTCCCAGCTCACCTGCCCTCACACCTCCCAGCTCACCTGCCCTCACACCTCCCAGCTCACCTGCCCTCACACCTCTCAGCTCACCTGCCCTCGCACCTCCCAGCTAACCTGCCCTCCCACCTCCCAATACAGCTCCCAGCTCACCTGCCCTCCCACCTCACCTGCCCTCACATATCCCAGCTCACCTGCCCTCACATATCCCAGCTCACCTGCCCTCACATATCCCAGCTCACCTGCCCTCACATATCCCAGCTCACCTGCCCTCACATATCCCAGCTCACCTGCCCTCACACCTCACCTGCCCTCACATATCCCAGCTCACCTGCCCTCACATATCCCAGCTCACCTGCCCTCACATATCCCAGCTCACCTGCCCTCCCACCTCACCTGCCCTCACATATCCCAGCTCACCTGCCCTCACATATCCCAGCTCACCTGCCCTCACATATCCCAGCTCACCTGCCCTCACATATCCCAGCTCACCTGCCCTCACATATCCCAGCTCACCTGCCCTCACATATCCCAGCTCACCTGCCCTCACATATCCCAGCTCACCTGCCCTCACATATCCCAGCTCACCTGCCCTCACATATCCCAGCTCACCTGCCCTCACATATCCCAGCTCACCTGCCCTCACACCTCCCAGCTCACCTGCCCTCCCACCTCCCAATACAGCTCCCACCTCACCTGCCCTCACATATCCCAGCTCACCTGCCCTCACATATCCCAGCTCACCTGCCCTCACATATCCCAGCTCACCTGCCCTCACACCTCCCAGCTAACCTGCCCTCCCACCTCCCAATACAGCTCCCAGCTCACCTGCCCTCACATCTCCCAGCTCACCTGCCCTCACACCTCCCAGCTCACCTGCCCTCACACCTCCCAGCTCACCTGCCCTCACACCTCCCAGCTCACCTGCCCTCACACCTCCCAGCTCACCTGCCCTCCCACCTCCCAGCTCACCTGCCCTCCCACCTCCCAGCTCACCTGCCCTCCCACCTCACCTGCCCTCACATATCCCAGCTCACCTGCCCTCACATATCCCAGCTCACCTGCCCTCACATATCCCAGCTCACCTGCCCTCACATCTCCCAGCTCACCTGCCCTCACACCTCCAAGCTCACCTGCCCTCACACCTCCAAGCTCACCTGCCCTCACACCTCCCAGCTCACCTGCCCTCACATCTCCCAGCTCACCTGCCCTCACATCTCCCAGCTCACCTGCCCTCACATCTCCCAGCTCACCTGCCCTCACATCTCCCAGCTCACCTGCCCTCACACCTCACAGCACAGCTCTCAGCTCACCTGCCTTCACACCTCCCAGCTCACCTGCCCTCCCACCTCACAGCACAGCTCTCAGCTCACCTGCCCTCCCACCTCACAGCTCACCTGCCCTCACATCTCCCAGCTCACCTGCCCTCCCACCTCAAAGCACAGCTCTCAGCTCACCTGCCCTCACATCTCCCAGCTCACCTGCCCTCACACCTCCCAGCTCACCTGCCCTCACACCTCCAAGCTCACCTGCCCTCACACCTTCCAGCTAACCTGCCCTCACACCTCCCAGCTCACCTGCCCTCACACCTCCCAGCTCACCTGCCCTCACACCTCCCAGCTCACCTGCCCTCACACCTCCCAGCTCACCTGCCCTCACACCTCCCAGCTCACCTGCCCTCACACCTCCCAGCTCACCTGCCCTCACACCTCCCAGCTCACCTGCCCTCACACCTCCCAGCTCACCTGCCCTCACACCTCCCAGCTCACTTGCCCTCACACCTCCCAATACAGCTCCCAGCTCACCTGCCCTCACACCTCCCAATACAGCTCTCAGCTCACCTGCCTTCACACCTCACAGCTCACCTGCCCTCCCACCTCCCAATACAGCTCCCAGCTCACCTGCCCTCCCACCTCACCTGCCCTCACATATCCCACCTCACCTGCCCTCACACCTCCCAGCTCACCTGCCCTCCCACCTCCCAGCTCACCTGCCCTCCCACCTCCCAGCTCACCTGCCCTCCCACCTCACCTGCTCTCACATATCCCAGCTCACCTGCCCTCACATATCCCAGCTCACCTGCCCTCACATATCCCAGCTCACCTGCCCTCACATATCCCAGCTCACCTGCCCTCACATCTCCCAGCTCACCTGCCCTCACACCTCCAAGCTCACCTGCCCTCACACCTCCAAGCTCACCTGCCCTCACATCTCCCAGCTCACCTGCCCTCACATCTCCCAGCTCACCTGCCCTCACATCTCCCAGCTCACCTGCCCTCACATCTCCCAGCTCACCTGCCCTCACATCTCCCAGCTCACCTGCCCTCACATCTCCCAGCTCACCTGCCCTCACACCTCACAGCACAGCTCTCAGCTCACCTGCCTTCACACCTCCCAGCTCACCTGCCCTTCCACCTCACAGCACAGCTCTCAGCTCACCTGCCCTCCCACCTCACAGCTCACCTGCCCTCACATCTCCCAGCTCACCTGCCCTCCCACCTCAAAGCACAGCTCTCAGCTCACCTGCCCTCACATCTCCCAGCTCACCTGCCCTCACACCTCCCAGCTCACCTGCCCTCACACCTCCCAGCTCACCTGCCCTCACACCTCCCAGCTCACCTGCCCTCACACCTCCCAGCTCACCTGCCCTCACACCTCCCAGCTCACCTGCCCTCACACCTCCCAGCTCACCTGCCCTCACACCTCCCAGCTCACCTGCCCTCACACCTCCCAGCTCACCTGCCCTCACACCTCCCAGCTCACCTGCCCTCACACCTCCCAGCTCACCTGCCCTCACACCTCCCAGCTCACCTGCCCTCACACCTCCCAGCTCACTTGCCCTCACACCTCCCAATACAGCTCCCAGCTCACCTGCCCTCACACCTCCCAATACAGCTCTCAGCTCACCTGCCTTCACACCTCACAGCTCACCTGCCCTCCCACCTCCCAATACAGCTCCCAGCTCACCTGCCCTCCCACCTCCCAGCTCACCTGCCCTCCCACCTCCCAGCTCACCTGCCCTCCCACCTCCCAGCTCACCTGCCCTCCCACCTCCCAGCTCACCTGCCCTCACACCTCCCAGCTCACCTGCCCTCACACCTCCCAGCTCACCTGCCCTCACACCTCCCAGCTCACTTGCCCTCACACCTCCCAATACAGCTCCCAGCTCACCTGCCCTCACACCTCCCAATACAGCTCTCAGCTCACCTGCCTTCACACCTCACAGCTCACCTGCCCTCCCACCTCCCAATACAGCTCCCAGCTCACCTGCCCTCCCACCTCCCAGCTCACCTGCCCTCCCACCTCCCAGCTCACCTGCCCTCCCACCTCCCAGCTCACCTGCCCTCCCACCTCCCAGCTCACCTGCCCTCACACCTCCCAGCTCACCTGCCCTCACACCTCCCAGCTCACCTGCCCTCACACCTCCCAGCTCACCTGCCCTCACACCTCCCAGCTCACCTGCCCTCACACCTCCCAATACAGCTCCCAGCTCACCTGCCTTCACACCTCACAGCTCACCTGCCCTCCCACCTCCCAATACAGCTCCCAGCTCACCTGCCCTCCCACCTCCCAGCTCACCTGCCCTCCCACCTCCCAGCTCACCTGCCCTCACACCTCCCAGCTCACCTGCCCTCACACCTCCCAGCTCACCTGCCCCTCACACCTCCCAGCTCACCTGCCCTCACACCTCCCAGCTCACCTGCCCTCACACCTCCCAGCTCACTTGCCCTCACACCTCCCAATACAGCTCCCAGCTCACCTGCCCTCACACCTCCCCAATACAGCTCTCAGCTCACCTGCCTTCACACCTCACAGCTCACCTGCCCTCCCCACCTCCCAATACAGCTCCCAGCTCACCTGCCCTCCCACCTCCCAGCTCACCTGCCCTCCCCACCTCCCAGCTCACCTGCCCTCCCACCTCCCAGCTCACCTGCCCTCACACCTCCCAGCTCACCTGCCCTCACACCTCCCAGCTCACCTGCCCTCACACCTCCCAGCTCACCTGCCCTCACACCTCCCAGCTCACCTGCCCTCACACCTCCCAGCTCACCTGCCCTCACACCTCCCAGCTCACCTGCCCTCACACCTCCCAGCTCACCTGCCCTCCCACCTCCCAATACAGCTCCCAGATCACCTGCCCTCCCACCTCCCAATACAGCTCCCAGATCACCTGCCCTCCCACCTCCCAATACAGCTCCCAGCTCACCTGCCCTCCCACCTCCCAATACAGCTCCCAGCTCACCTGCCCTCCCAATACAGCTCCCAGATCACCTGCCCTCATACCTCACAGCACAGCTCTCAGCTAACCTGCCCTCCCACCTCACAGCACAGCTCCCAGATCACCTGCCCTCACACCTCACAGCACACCTCCCAGCTAACCTGCCCTCCCACCTCCCAATACAGCTCCCGGATCACCTGCCCTCCCACCTCACAGCTCAGCTCACCTGCCCTCACATCTCCCAGCTCACCTGCCCTCACATCTCCCAGCTCACCTGCCCTCACATCTCCCAGCTCACCTGCCCTCACATCTCCCAGCTCACCTGCCCTCACATCTCCCAGCTCACCTGCCCTCACATCTCCCAGCTCACCTGCCCTCACATCTCCCAGCTCACCTGCCCTCACATCTCCCAGCTCACCTGCCCTCACATCTCCCAGCTCACCTGCCCTCACATCTCCCAGCTCACCTGCCCTCACATCTCCCAGCTCACCTGCCCTCACATCTCCCAGCTCACCTGCCCTCACATCTCCCAGCTCACCTGCCCTCACATCTCCCAGCTCACCTGCCCTCACATCTCCCAGCTCACCTGCCCTCACATCTCCCAGCTCACCTGTCCTCACACCTCCCAGCTCACCTGCCCTCACACCTCACAGCACAGCTCTCAGCTCACCTGCCCTCACACCTCACATCACAGCTCTCAGCTCACCTGCCCTCCCACCTCACAGCTCAGATCACCTGCCCTCACACCTCCAAGCTCACCTGCCCTCCCACCTCCCAATACAGCTCCCAGATCACCTGCCCTCCCACCTCACAGCACAGCTTTCAACTCACCTGCCCGCTCCCACCTCACAGCACAGCTTTCAACTCACCTGCCCGCTCCCACCTCACAGCACAGCTCGTCTGCACCCCCAACACAGCACAGCCCCAGCTCACCTGCCCTCCCACCTCACAGCACAGCTCTCAACTCACCTGCACTCCCACCTCACAGCACATCTCCCAGCATGCCTGCCCGCTCCCACCTCACAGCACAGCTCTCAGCTTACCTGCCTTCACATCTCACCTATCCTCGTACCTCCCATTACAGCTACCCGCTCACCTGCCCTCACACCACATCTACCAGCTCACTTCCAAGTTCCTCCCAGGTCATCGTCCAGCACACACTACTCCGTGCTGCACCCTGCTGACCAGTGCCGCGCTGCACTCTGCTGACCACTGCTGCTCTGCACTCTGCTTACCGGCGCTGCACCCTGCTGGCCAGTGCCGCTCTGTACTCTTCAAGTTCTGACCGGCGCTACTCCCGCCTCTTCTCCTCACTCCTCGTCGGCGCAGCATATTGAATTTAGCTCCAGCCATGGACCGTCAGCCTATTATGGATGGCCACCTAGCCGCCCCTGATTGGCTTGCGGCCGGCTCCAAATTCAATATGCTGCAGGTTGCTGCTGATTGGCCACCGGTCCGCGAGCCATGATTGGCTCGTGGCCGGAGCCAAGTGTAAACAGGCAGCACAGCCGCTTGTTAACTGGCGCTGGGACAGTGACAGGCTCAGTGCCGGGTGCCGAAGTGAAGTGCCGGTATGACTTACCATTTCATACTGGCACACTTCGAGCACTGGTTCACAGGCATATCACGTCGGCTGAGATGCACAGCCGATGGCAGATATATCTGCAGATATATTAAGGTACCGTGCTCTGTGTACGGGCGGTCAGCCGGCTGCCTGTACACATGCAGCAGGGGCCGCAGGGAGGGGAGCGGAATCCACGGGCAGAAGCAGATGGCCGGTTAGTGTGTATGAACTTCCAGCAATTGCAGATCTGTCTGTGCAGTGTGTGTACCCACCTTTAGAATAATGGTGGAGCAAAAAGAGATCACATTAGTGAGGAATGCTAGTTAAATAAATCAACCACCCCCAACCGCCCTCTCTCATAGCTGTTACCTCCGCTGGAGTTTCAACATGTAAAATCTGGATATATCCACTCTGTGTCTGTAATAAAAGTGACTGTTTATTGCTTAGTAGCGACAGCTGTGTATTACAAGGTTTGGCCAATTTTTGAACTTGTTAAAAACAAACAGGAACCAAAACTGAGCTGTAAGCATTGTATGGAGGAACATCATACAGTTCATTTATAGCCTATTATGCTTCTAGTCACAGACCATAAACCCTAAAGGGATTACCAGGACGATCCCAGATAACGGTCTGTAAAACCATATGCTAACTTGCTTTATTAGAGACCTACTCATTTAAAATTTTTCAGTTATTACAATGTGGTAAATTGACAGAAGCCATATAACAGTGCCCCCGATAAGCCCTTTTATTTTAATTTTTTTAAAATATATTTTTATTGAAGCAATGTACAGAACATAAAACAAAAATACATAGATATGTTCACAAAGAAGGGGGCCCAACATCAGGCTTGCCTACCCTCCTGATTTGGCCGGGAGCCTCCCGATTTTCGGGTGCCGCTCCCGGCCCCCCAGAAAGGCAGACAAGCCTCCCGGAATCCCCCAGCCCTCCCGACCTCCCCCCAGAATAAACTTGAAATCCCCGTAGCAGGGGGGCCGGTGACGCGATTCGCACTGAATTGCATCATCGTGGCCCCGCCCTGCTTCACAATGCCGAAAATAACGTCATTGTGAAGAGGGGGCGGGGCCATGATGACAATCACAAGGGTCCGCCCCCGGCCCCACCCCCAATGTGATGTCAGTGACCGGCCAAGCCCCCTGCTGTTAGCCGACAATCAACTCCCTCCCGGAAGAAGGGAGCTGATTGTCGGCATGTATGCCCAACATATAAAGCTATCAAAGGCCAAATACTGTTCAAGTAGCACTAACAAATATATATTGTGCAATAAAAATAAAGGGAAAATCCTACAATACATAGATCCATTTAAATGGTAAAACACAAAACTATTAAGCTTTCATCAGAATAATATGAGATATGGTAAGAACTTACCTTTGTTATCTCTATTTCTACGAAGTCCATAAGGTTCCACAGGGTACCTTGGGGTATAGGTGATGACGTCAGGCATCGGGCACCATAGAGTTAAGTTTTCAGCCTCCCAGGATGCATCAGGGTCCCCCTCCTATACCCCACCCCCGAGCCAAGGCGTCTCAGTTACGTACCAAGCCGGAGGAGGAGGAGGAGAGAGAAGAAAAATCTGGACACACACAAGAATCACATTCTCACCAGAGAGAGACGGAAAAACCGGTGACCGGAGTAAAGCCCATCTGCAGCACAGGTGCGACAGGGCGGGAGTCCTGTGGAACCCTATGGACTTCATAGAAATAGAGATAACAAAGGTAAGTTCTTACCATATCTCATATTTTCTACATCAGGGTCCATAGGGTATCCACAGGATACCTTGGGGATGTCCCAAAGTAGTATCCTTTAAGGGTGGGGACGCTCCTGTGCTGAAAGGAGAATCTGCCGCCCGAAGGAAGCATCCTGAGAGGCAAAGGTGTCAAAAGCGTAATACCTCACAAAGGTATGAACAGAGGACCACGTGGCAGCCTTGCAGATTTGGACTGCAGAGGCACCACGTCGAGCTGCCCACGAAGGACCCACAGACCTAGTGGAATGAGCCCTCACAGAGGATGGAACCGGAAGGCCTTCACGAAGATAAGCTTCTGAAATTGCCATACGAATCCAACCTGCCAAAGTTTGCTTTGAAGCAGGCCAACCTCTTTTACGGAAGCCAAAGAGGACAAACAAGGCATCCGACTTCCTAAAAGTAGAAGTGCGGTCAACGGCGGTCCCTGGAGAGCTCTCAGGACCACAGCCAAATCCCAAGGAGCCACCGGTGGAACAAAAGGTGGCTGAATGCGAAGAACACCTTGCATAAAGGTGTGCACATCAGGGAGCGCAGCAATCCTACGATGGAACCAGACTGACAGAGCAGACACCTGCACCTTCACCTAGGGGACGGACATCTGGTACTCCAGGCCTGTTTCCTGGGCTTGGCCGATTTCTTGGGCCCAGCCTGTCGGGGAAAAGACTGTGCTTTAGGCCTACCCTGGACCCTGTAAGGCCGAAAGGACGACGTACCAGAACTTGAAGGGACCGTAGCAGACGGGAGACATGCAGATTTGGCTGCTGCAGCGTAGCTACAATTTTGTCCAGATCCGGACCAAATAGGACTTTTCCATTAAAAGGCAAACCTTCTAAGCCCTTTCGTCCGCTTTCCAAGACCGCAACCATAAGGTGCAACGAGCAGCAACAGCTGCAGAAGAAATCCTAGAGGTGAGGATACTGATATCCAAGGCCGCTTCATTGATGTAAGTGGCCGAGTCCCGGAGATTGCCCACCAACTCGGCCTGTTCAGCCAAACAGTCAGAGTCCAAAGATGCCTCCAAACTATCAGCCCAGCGCTCCATAGCTCTGGCTACCCAACACACGGCCACAGCCGGTCTGGACGCCCTCCCCCCCCCCCCCCCCTTGAAAGGGAATAAATGGACTTTAGGCAGATTTCCACCTTGCGGTCCATAGCATCCTTCAAGGAGGACATTGAAGGCATGGGCAAAGTGGCACTTCTGACTAGGCGTGTCACATGGGAATCCACCTGCGGAGGGGATTCCCACTTAGAAAAATAATTGTCAGCAAACGGATAAGCCACGGCTAAGCACCACTGAGGCTGATACCGTTTTCCGGGATGTTTCCACGCCTCCCCTAAATGGTCTACTAACTGACCAGAAAGAGGAAACACTGTGGCATCACCCTTAATATCCTTGAAAAAGGCATATTTGGATTTGGACACCGGAGGATCATCATCCTCAATAACTAAAGCTGTGCGGACTGCCCGAATAGGGCCAGGAATATATACCTTTGACTTAGGGGCATATTCAATTAGCGGGGATTCCACGCGCGGGTGTCCCTTAGACCCCGCGCGCGAGTCCCCGCTGTTTGATTTGATCTCGCACCTCATGTAGGTGCGAGGTAAAATCAGTGTGAGGCCGCCCTATTTGGCCTCGCGCGAGCAATATTAACACACTGATTCCGCAGTTCTCGCGGAATCAGTGTGTTCTCGCGTGGAAGTCCTGTTTTTTGGACGCGGGGAAAAAGCTATTCTATTGAATAGCTTTACCCCGCGCCGCAGGACTTTCACCCATCAATTACTCGCGGGAGAGGTCCCGTGGGTAATTGAATATGCCCCTTAGTGTCCGACTCTTTAGTACGGAGAGGTTCCTGGTCAGATAGATCCAGAATCTCCCCATCATCGGACGTCACGTCGTCATCCTCATAAGGAGCAGACAGAGACGCCACAGGCCGCTTATGTGGCCGCAACACAGACTCCCCTTGTAAAACATCCGACAAATGCTGTACTGAAGATGTCAGAGAATTAACCCACGCAGGCTCCTGTGAAACCTGGGGAGGGGAAATAGGGAGACTGTGGGATACCATCAGTTGTCTTGGGAAACCCTGCATGGGTGACGACACCACTGACTGCTGGGACAATCCCATCTGGGAAAACGCAGGTGGCGGAGCTAACTGGCCCACTAGGGTTGCAAGCGCCTTAGCGAAGCACACCCAGGGAGGTTCCTGTACCGGAGCCGTGAAAATAATTGGCCGTGCCAATAAATAACACTGCCGACATAGCCCCTCCGCGTTACCCTCCCCCTCCGCTATTGGTACATTGCACTTAGTACACATAAGCTGGAGAGGAAATTCACTCTCAGACATGATGGGAAGTATGTGACCCCTCTCACTGATACTTGTTAGTATAGTGGGAGAAACACCCTGCAATCACCGCACCGCAAGGGCTTTAGCAGAAGAAGAGCAGGGACAGTGAAATGGCTGACAGTAGAAAGTGAAAGTACAGGCAGCAGACGCTAGCAGAAGTCACATACAATGCAAAGAAATTAATCCCTGCACTATCAGCGCTGTTCCTCAACTACGCAGACACAGGGCCTGGTAGGACACAGCGCTGCATACACAGACCTGTTTCAACGGAGGAGAGGTATGCCGGGTGACCCAGACCGCTATGCCACAGATCAACAGCTTCCAACAGCGTTCACCATGCTTGAAAGATGGCCACCGAGGAGCAGAGAGGAGGCCGGCCTGGGGGAGGAGCGCTGCCACAGGACCAATCGGCAGTGCAGAGAGGGCTGTGTGCAGCGGGGGAGGCGCCGGCTGTATACAGGGAAGGCGCGCTCCCCTTGCATGCAATTAACCCCTGGGACGCTGCAGCACTTGCCGCTCAGCTGCGGCCCGCTGTCCCAGGGGGATAGTGGAAGCACAGGTTAGTACCTGGCTCCACGCTGCAGCCAGTCCCCAGGGAGCCCCCTGCCTGGGGACTGCGGACCATGTTCTCAGCAGGGACCCACCGCGGGACCCCCGCTGCTTACCTGCTCCCCTTAGATCCGGCCATGGTCCGAAGCATCTGGGGTCACCGCTAGCCGTAACCCCAGACACTTACCAGCATCCCCGGATCAGTACCGGCGTTCTGGTACCGGCGGGGTGTAGGGGAGACCGCATGGACGTCAGCACTGACTGTCCATGTTGTACTCCCAGATGTGCAGCAACAGCTCCCTTGAAAGAAACTTCAGGGGCCATTCTTAGCCCCCCTCTAAACAGGTGCTCCGACTCCGAGCCGGGCACCAACGAAACTGAGATGCCTTGGCTCGGGGGCGGGGTATAGGAGGGGGACCCTGATGCATCCTGGGAGGCTGAAAACTTAACTTTATGGTGCCCGATGCCTGACGTCATCACCTATACTACAAGGTATCCTGTGGATACCCTATGGACCCTGATGTAGAAAAAAATTAAATTAAATCAAACAAATAAATGAATATTAAAGTAAATTAAAGTTCATCCGCACCCCCCTCTCCACCCCCACGGTCACACCCGAACCGGGACTGGTGGGTCACCCTCAATCATTTGTAGAAGATACCAGGAAGTATTGCATAGGGAGTTTTCGAATTTGGTTTCGAACGTCTGTGGAAAGGATTATAATAAAACTTTCCAAAATCTCAAAAAATCTTTCAGTTTTAGTTTCTTTTTCCCGCACCACCTCCACCCAAGCCATACGAAATAAGAGAGAGGCCAGTTTCACATTTGCCGGTTTTGGCCGGCCAGGCAAGAACCGGGCGGTAGCAAGCCGGGTTTTTACAGGCACTGTGCCTTTCACAAGCAGCGGCTTTGAGCTGCTTTTTACGGGTTTTTTTTGGCAACCAATTGGGCATGCGTAGCAGCAGCAGCTGCTGCACAAGCCCGACCGGCAGAAGCCAGTGTGTGTGAAAGGAATCATTGTTTCCTTCACACTATTGGCGTGCAGGGACGGCATGGCCACGGCACGGCACTGTCCTGCACAGTAGATATTTCCGGCTGTTGGCCGGCGACCGTGCCATAGCCGTGCCGTCTGAAAGGACCCGCTGATTCCCTGCATTTACTAGATTTCACACCTGGCTAAAAACCGGGCGGATTTTTGCCGCCTGGCCAAAACTGTCAAATGTGAAGTAGCCCATACTGTGGGAGGCTCAGGATGTATCAACACCTGTAGAATAGATTTACGAGCAGCAGCGCTGACCGCTAATAGTAGTTGTCTGCCACCCTTTTTAAATTCTGAGCCCTCTGGGGAGGATGCCAAACGAAGTCCAATCGGGGTTAGTGACATGTAATTAAACAAGTGCTCTCGGCAATAATTCAGTATTTGTAACCAAAATCTGCAAATCAGCGGGCGGGACCATAGACAATGGAATAGATCAGCCTGAGATTGGCCACACTTGAAACAGGAATGAGATGTTGAAAGCCCAATTAGAAATCTTCCATGTGGGGACAGATAGGATCTGTGTAATATATTAAGAAACATCTCTGTATACATGGTAGAGAAGATCATTTGACATGACCTGGAGGTGGGCTTTTAATAAATCTGCTATTTACACGCCTTAAACTGGCCACACACTAGACCAACTTTCATCCAACCATCCAACTAGTTGATTGGTTGGAATGAAAATCTGGTAAGGAATGGGAGTAAATGATGATCAGCAATTTGCTCCTAAATGCCAGAAAACAGATGAAAATGGTCGTTCAGACAAGTTTGTTAAATGTTTGAACTAAACAATTTGTTCAAACAACAGTTTTTGTCCATTTTCCGACGTTTGTGAGCATATTGCTGATTGTCATTTGCTTTCATAACTTACCAGATTTTCATTCCAACCAATCAACTAGTTGGCTGGTTGCGTGTAAATTGGTCTAGTCTGTGGCCAGCTTAAGAGTTGTGAGATCCATGTCGGGGGCCCACCCTGAGAAGTAGAATAATCTAGAATATGTTGGAAGTGTCCATAGGCTATTGAGATTGCTTTTCTCCTTGGGGGCATTTGGTGAAGAAAAGTATCTAAAGCTGGGTACACACTTTTACGATTGCAGTCAGATTGGGTAAAACTGTCCTGATCAGCTGAGCAGTCTGTCCCCAGTGTGACCCTCTGTCAGCCGCGTACACACTGTACAGACATAGCACAGTGTATGGATTCTATGGGATCGGGAGGTCGACGCAATAAATATTAAACTGTACATAAGGTGCGATCTCCCGCAGAAGCGTTAAAAGCCGTTTATTGGCTAACGCTCCTGCATCGAGACAGCATACACACCTATACAGTCCAACGTCCGTTCGCTCGATATTGGATGAACGGCCCAATAATTGTTATGGTGTGTACCCAGCTTAAGGGATTCAACCAGTCAGCTTGAGAAAAATTACGCGTGGTCTGGCTAACATAATGCTGAGCTAGAAGAAAGGCCACAGGATATGCAGCCAATACGGGGAATTTCTCGGTTGCCTACTGGAACGTGAGGGGCTGCATTGATGATATGTCCACCAAACATCCAATATTATTTACCCCTCCAAATGTTGAAAGGGTGTCTAGCAGAGCCATTTTGAAAATCAGGGTTGGATATGAAAGGAAGATAAAGTGATTTATGCGCATTTAAATTATGCTTATGACACAGAGTGTGCCACAATCTCCTGGGAGGCCAGAGCAATGGGTTCCCTCTCATAAGCCCTTTTATTTTATATGTGATTCTTCCCAGGCACATCTGTATACAGGTATGTCATTGTTAGGACTGTAGCTCTTAACACCTAGGTTTTAGTATCACTTAAATATGCAACTTGCCCAGGTAATTAGACTATTATCGTACCTCTACCAGTGGTAAGTAATAGATATATTTTGTATTTAAACAAAGTGATCACATACCACATGCACCCCAGATATAGGAGTGGTGAGGGGATGTGGTCATAATACAGACACCTGTCGGAAATCCCGGCGCCGGCATCCCGATGGTAAATACTGGGGTTAGGAAAGTGACTTTCAACCTTTTTCAACGCGAGGCACACTACGCAAGGTTTTATAATTGCCAAGGCACACTATCCGGCGCTGCGGAGTGCGCGACCTATGTAAAAACATACATATTGGCTCCCACATAAAAAAAACACACACATTGGCCTCCACAGGAATAAAACACACATACATTGGCCTCAGAGAAATAAAACACATACATTGGCCCTCACAGGAATAAAAAGGCACATACATTGGCCCCAGAGAAATAAAACGCACATACATTGGCTCTCACAGGAATAAAATGCACATACAATGGCCCCCACAGAAACAAATAAAATACATTGCTGGCCACACAGAAAAAATAAAAACCACATTGCTCCCCACAAACAATAAACCATTGGCTGGCCCTCAAAGAAAAAAACAAACCACATTGCTCCCCCCCAAAAAAACAAATTACACTAGCTCCCTCATAAAAATAAATGTAAAATGTTCTGCCCTTACCTGTCAGCAGCGTGCAGGTGGGCAGGCAGGCTGGCTGGTGGCTGCGGGGCGGGCCAGTTGGCTGGCTAGTGGTGCTGGTAGCCACGGGTAGGTTATATTTCCCCTTCATGCAGGTCATCTCTAGATGCTGGCGGGCTGGAAATGCGGCGTGCATGACCTGTGATGTCACGCCGCTGTGTCTGTATAGGTCACGGCATGGGCACGCCTGAGACTCGAAGAAGAGATCAGTGCTGCCCAGTCCGCAGTACGGCAAATCTGACTGTGCAGCAGACCTAACAACTGTTCACGACACACCAGTTGAAAAATGCTGGGTTAGAGGGAGGGTTAGGTACTAGGGGGAGGGTTAGGGTACTGACCGACAGGTGTCAGCATCCTAACCCTTTCGGGATGCCGGTGTCGGGATTCTGACCGCCGGGATCCCGAGCACAGGCAACCTGTACCCAACCCATGGCGAGTGTGTATGTGTGTGTATGTATATATATATATAATGTATATGTGTGTGTGTGTGTGTGTGTGTATGTATATATATATATATATATATGTATATATATATATACACAGTGAGGTGCATAAATATTGGGACATTGACAGAATTTTCATATTTTGGCCTCTATTCACCACCACAATGGCTTTGAAATTAAACAAACAAGATGTGATTTAACTGCAGACTTTCAGATTTAATTTGAGGGTAATTACATCCAAATCAGGTGAACGGTGTAGGAATTACAACGGTTTCTATATGTGCCTCCCACTTTTTAAGGGGCCACGTGTAAAAGCGTTTTTTGTTCCTTGTAATTTTATCTTAGAAACTATTGTCCTGTTTGTTCTTCCCTATGCTTACATTTACCTTGAGAAAAATCCCCTTAGAGGGATTGAAATGCTGGAAATAAAATGACCTAAAGATCTAGTATTTCTCTCGATCATTTACAAGTCCTGCGAGTGCCGCCCATCTGCTTCCATATATATATAATATATATATATATATAAATAATATGAGTGGGCGTGTGTATGTATGTGTGTGTATATATATATATATATATATATATATATATACGCACACACACACACGGGCGCCTTTAGAGAGGAGGGGGCCCCCTCCTCTCTTCCCACCGGCTGACTGACGAGGCTGGCAGGCCACCGGCGCATTAGTAGAATCTGGACACTAGAGTGTGCCCGGAGTATACTGCGCATGTGAAAAATGGCTGCGGCGACCATTTTCCAGCTTTTTGTACATCGCTGACACCCGATGCGGGACCTTGGAGAGGTAAGTTTTAAATAATATGGGTGCTGGGTGTGCGGTGCGGGCCCCCCCTGGACCCATTATAGATACGCTCCTGTATGTATGTGTGTATGTGTATATATATATATATATATATATATATATATATATATATATAGCTTTCGAGCAGGGCCCTCTTACCGTTTTGCCTTTCAGTTAGTACACAGCCTTGTTTTATTACTATTTTGTTCCCAATTGTAAAGTAATATATAAGTAACTGTTAATAATAAATGATTATTCTTTTTCTTTCTTGAGAGAGACCATCATTGCTCATCCTCCATAAATGGCTATTTTTAGCGTAATCTAAGCATTTTCTTTGCTTTACGCCCGTGTCCCTCCTCCATCTCCCTCGCTGTTACAGTGTAACCCTTGTGTCATAGGAAGAGCCCTGTAATGCCATACTGAGGAATCAACCCCGCAGCTCTCCCCATGTAATAGCTGCGGGTGAGCACTGAAGGCTGGTTAGATATTGACTGAGAAGAAGTGGGGGGAGAGTTTCAGGCAGTGCAGGGGGAGGGAGAGAAGGAGAGAGGAGGGGGTGAGATGAGGAGGAGTGGGGACAGGGGGCTATGGAGTGACACAGAGAACCATAGCAGACAGAAACTTCCTGTAACATCTGGCAGGCTGTGGGATGGGAAGGAGCAGCTGAAGTGCAGGACAAGCAGCTCCCTCACCTCCAGAGATGTGCCAGGAGCAGCCATGGCAGGAAGCTGTCTGCTTTACTGGCCCAAGACCTCTGGCCCTGCAGCCCCTGGTGTGACTGGGGCCCCTGTGGGTGCTAGAGAGGCAGCAGTAACACATGGAGACAGAAGAGAACCCCGGGGACACTGGACAAGTACTGGTAAGAGGATCTCTGCTCTTGTCTTCTAAAGTTAACCCTTTCTCTGCACACAGGGACTGCCAGAGGCTAGATAAGGTTTGGTAGGTGGTATGATTATAGCTAAAGAATATAAACTGTATATAAACTGAATATAACTGAATAAACTGCTGGATAACTGTGGCAGCACAGTTATAAGTTCTGTAAAGTGTTAATGTTCTTTTCTATTATTGCTCAGAATGTCTGGAAAGCATCAGACCTGTTGGCACAGTACTCCTTTGTATCACTGTCTACACTGCACTATTATTTTAACCCTTTCAGTCCTTTTTGGGGTCTGGTCCTGACTAGCAAGGCCCCCCAAGCCCATAACATAGTATAGAATTCCCCTGTATTGTTTTCACTGCCGTCCGCCCCCATAGTGTCAGAGCCTGTGGTTAATTTTTTTCCTATTTTAATTCCTTTCTCCTTGGGTAAACCTGTAGAATAAATGAGCTTCCTTCTATGGAAAGCTTTGAAAGCCCTGCTCCTTTTAAAGTGCAAGTAACCTCTTATACTGTACTCTGCATCAGAAGGCAAACTAGAATTCCTTAGAGAGGGTCTTTTCTATACATTTCTTGGCACAGTCTGATGTGCTTTTAGTTTCATTAATTTACGTGACTATGTTCTGTGTAACATTTCTTATGGCACAGTAGTGAGTGAGAAAAATAGCCAGCTTGTCATTGGATGTGGCACCAGTTCTCAGGGGAGAACTAGAATGTTGCCACCCAGACAATGGGCACTTCTGGATAAGTTGGTAATGTAAGCACTTGTTGTTTTATTTGTAAACCGATGTTATACACCCACATCACTTTGCAAAGTATGATAGTGCCAGAGCCGCAATTAGACTTTTTGGTGCCCTGTGCCAGAAAGAGCATTGGCGCCCCCCTAATTTTTCAAACTGAGATAATGCACCCAAAAAGGGGAATGGTCTTATGGGGAAGGGCCAGGGAAGAGATAGGAGAGGCCAGGAGATGCTGGGGATGAAATAAGAGGAAGCTACAAGCAAGAATGATAATAAACTGAAATTTGACAGGCCCAAACAGCGCCCCCTGCCCTGTGGTGCCCTGTTCGATTGCACTGGCCGCACTACCCTAGCTACGGCACTGGATAGTGCTATATAAATAAATGTTGCGTCTGTTTGTGCCACCCACCAAATCTTACAAGTCTCTGTGCTCTAATAGCCAAAAATAAACACAAGATGGCAAACGTATGTGTAAGTGGCAAAATTGTGCCCTCGTTGCTGTATTTCCAGCACTGCGTGCATCCAAATGTACCTGTCAGCATTCCTAGACCTGGACGCATTAATCCATACTTCTGTCCAAACCAACACCGAGATATGGGCTGTTGGAATTTATTCTTGCATTGACTGTATCATGTATTTTCCCAACCCTACCAATTCACCCTAATATGTTGAAATATGCCAGGCCAGAGGGGGCAAATTTCCACTATCTCAGTGCCTCATTTAACAGAACACAGTTTGAGAACTAAATATCACAGTATAGCAACACATCACACAATTACTGTTATTGCGCTTTCATTAAGCGCTCTCCCTAATCTAATGAGAAGAGTTATGGAGATTACCTCCGCATCCTATACTCCACTGATGAGTCCTAGAAAGGACGAAACAGGCTGTTTGTAGACACATTTTCTGTGCCAGCACAGACCTGTGCCTTACTTTTAGAAGAACGGGACATATCGGTCTATTCAGCAAGCAAAATTTCACTTTAATCATTTGGAAAATAATGTTTAACCACAAAGACGTCTGTGGGGACAGCTGCTGTCCCCAAGAAGATTATTGCTAAATAACAGGGAAAAGGGTTGAGGAAAAAAAACAATATTGTTTCGATGGGGTCCAAAAATATTTGGGTCAATATCGACACTGATGCTACATAGACTCCATAAATCATTAACTCAAACGGCTACCAGGTAAATGGCAATGCCAAGACGTCTATTCTGCTAAACAGGACTGGTTTATTTGGACAAGGCATAAACACATATTGCTGTAAGGAGCATCTGCACATGTGTTAACAGACTAGAGTAGCTGATGTCTTATTGTCTCTTTGTTTGTCCTTTGCCAAATAATTCATAGAATCTTTCAGCCACAATTCCAAATACATAAAGTGGAAACACATCTTTGCCAGGTCAGTGATCTGAATGTGTCCATCCAATACAAAGCAGACAGCTTTACCCAGAGCCCACAAAGACGTCAGCCTGTTGCATAATTGAAGATTTAATTTTATAGATTTTCAAACCTTTCCCTGTAAACCAGACACTTGAATGACAAATGCCACCGCTGAACAAACAGCCTTTTCCGTTTACCAAGGATCAGAAAGTGGAAGGAATGCTTTGATGCTCTATTCACAGCTGTACAGCTCATACCTTGTAAATGGGCTGTAGGTTTATCCTTTAAATGAGAACAAATGTACGTTTGGACCCTGGTTATAGAACTGTTATGGCTGCCTTCACTTGAATGTTAATATTAGAAGTTCCGTGTGTAACAATAATCACAGATTATTGTTCTTTTCTGAACTTCCAAGTATGGCAATACTTACATACATCTGATGTTCAAAATGTCCCTCTGTAAAGCCTAGATGCAACTCTATTTGTGTGTAGCACTTTGTGGTTGGTCTGTGCCCCGCTGACATATTGGTCCAATAAATCATGTGCCTATTTTACATTCAATGTATATTGTGATATTCACATATCTGCTGACATAAGAGGCAGTAGCCTTTTCCTGATTCACTAGTACACATATCATGTATGTCATCCTATGCTCCTGCTCATTATACTGTAGCATGATTTTCCGATATTTCAATTCCATCTTCAGGCCGGATTTAATTGTGGCAAAAATGGCAGCAGAGGTTAATACAAGGGAACGTGCCCCTCCCGCAGACGAAAGGAGATCCACAGGACGGACCAACAAATCGCCAAGAAAAGTAAGACCTGCAGGTGGGAAGATCAGGGGCGCTGAACAGGCCAGCAAGTCGGGAAAGCTTGAAGAAGAGCAGGGGGTAAGGATTTCGGTGTTACATGGAAAGGTGAAGGCCCTGAAGGAAAAGCAAATGAAAGAGCGACGGAAGGAATCGGTAAATTCGGATTGTTGCGGTGGTAAAGCAGAGATGTTTGAAGATGCACTGGTGACTCCCCAACTTCGTACCTATCTTACCGAAGAGCTACTGGATTGCAGCAAGCACGCTTCAAGTTCTGCTCAGCCGGAGACCTGGGGATCGGATGCGTTTTCGGGGACTAGTAATATAGATGGCTCTTCCATAAGTAGCTGTAATGGTTGCAAAATAGAACAAATATCCAACTTCAATGAGAATACTGAGAACAACACACAATTCTGGCCTCAAGACCGGCTGTACTCTTCATCTGATGAATCCCCCTGTGCTCCACAGAATGCTAGAAGGGACCTCGATCTCAGTTTGAGCCTGGCTGAGAGGGTGGAGAGAAACAGGCAGGAACTGAGATGTAAATTCAACCAAGCAGCCAATCACAGTGCTGACACTGCACACGGAGACGTAACCTGCCAAGGGCATGAAATAAAAGATGGCAGCTGTGAGTAAAGGCATAAATGGCATTGGTTAATGATGTACAGCTTGATGGCTGTGTCAGATGTAATTGTGATCTTATTTCTTTTATCATTTTGCCTTTTGTGCAGGGTTATTCCCTGGTGATATAGATGGAGACTCAGGTGTGTCCATACCTGTGACAGAAGACTGCAGGTAAGAAATACAAACACACCTGCGCCATAAAACCTGTAGGAGTAGATGAGATAATGTATCTGTGATCTGTCATTACTATCTCGGACAGGTAGCCCAGTTTACCTGTTTCCATGAGCACAAAGTCCGTGTGGCAAAGAAAATAATCTTTTATCAGGAAGAGAAAAACAAATCTTACCTGGCTCAGGAGGTTTCTTCTTTCCCTGTCCGTAAGAGACAAAAAGGGTAGATTTACTAAGGAACGGTTTGCCAGAGCCACCAATGGTTGGCGGCTTGGACAAACCGTGTTTTAGTAAATGTGCCCAGGATCTATGCTTTGCATCCTTTTAGGCCAGGTACACATCAGAAAGATGCCAAAATGACGCGATGGTTGTTCCAATTTCCCTTCATCCCAGAACAAACTATATTGAACGTACGCACTGTACAATCCTTCAAGCGACGGAAAGATTTAACGTGTCATTTGATCGTATACGATTTATTGTTGCTCTTATACACATTAGAACAACCATCTATAAAAGGTGATGTCTTCAGAGGCCAAACTGGAACGACATATCGCCTGGTCGTCCGGTTGGCCGCATACGTTAAATGATGTGCACTACATCATTCACAATATCTTCTGATTGACTGTGCAGCATGACCAACCAGAAGATGTTGTATATGACGCACAGGAGCGTGCAATTGGGCGTTCACACTGTGCGATCTGAGCGATATGTCATTCTAATTTGCCTCAAAACAACATATCGTGCCGATATCACTCTAGTGTGTACCCGGCCTTAGAGTAGCCATATCCACAAAACATTTTCTTAGGCATAGCTCCTTTCTCTTTCCACTTCAATACAGGAGATCTAGTCTCTGAATAGTATTGTGACGCGTGGGTGCTGTGATCAGTGTTGGGGTGACAGGAAGCACGAGGTAGCTGTTTCAATGAAATGGCACTTGTGTTCCAAAATAATAAATTAAATGCATCTTTCTTGCTATGGACATAAAGTGCAAATGGCAATGTTTTGGTGATCAGTACTGATGAAGACCTTAATTGTGCAACGTTGCACTTTGGGGGTGATTTAGACTGGGGTGCAAATTGAACTTTTGAGCAAACCAGGTTGCTCTGCAAGGGGTGTAAATGAAACTTTTTTTAATTTTTTTTGCATGCAGTGCTGCAAGTACTCAATTCTCTTGCATGCTGCACACCCATACTAACCATTGCATTTTAGATCTGTTCTGAGCAGCACCCCCTCAAAACTATACATCAGGCTGTTAGTTTTACATCCCCACCCTTAAGAGCAAAATGTTGGTTTTGTTTTTTTTACCCAGGTGTAAGCGCAGATCCTTTAGAGACTAGATCACCTCTATTAAACTATATACCTTAGACTGGTTCGCTGCATGGTGCTAACTAGAGCTTTACCCAGTGTCTTCTGTTAAAACACTTGAACAGTATATACACCCCAGTTACCCAGATAACAGCAGCTCTGACCTGGCGTTCCTCCTGCAGTGACATCATTCAGTTTCCATGGTAACTTCCAGTAATACTAATAACCCAAGCTCAGGCACTATATTTGTAAGAGTCACCCTCATACGGTACAGCTGGCAGCCTAAGGAGGTGCAGTTAGGTAAATCAGTTAACATTTATCAAATAGAAAGAAAGATGATCCTTCTAACAGCACTCACAAGATCAATTTTAAAAATATATAATGCTTTATTAATCACCATAATCCATCTAAAATATTACCATAGTGGTACAACGTTGTATAAATAAATGATATGGATAATGACATTTATTTATGTAACATTAATTGTGACACTGGATATTTTTTTATATGATTTTGATTAATAAAGTATTTTACACTTTTACAGTCAGCTATAAGGGTCATACTGTCTTCGGCTGCATTGTACGCTACGTGTTACATATAACAGGCTTGCGTAGCAGGTGGACATGTTGTTTCTCCTCCTATGGTTGGATATAAGAGTCACTTATAAGTCCTCAGCTGCTGTACTGCAATCCCCAGAAATTTACCAGCTATTTGATCCCACCGTCATAGGGGAAATAGTGTTGAACAACAGCTGATCACTTACAGGTTGTCGAATGAGGAAGACTTGCAATTTATAGCAGAGGATATTGTTGTCACGGACGTCAGGGCAGTAAGCTCCTGTAGCTATTGCCCTGCCTGATTCTGACATCTAGATATTTGCTTGTGCTTATACCAAGCCTGTGACATGTGGTTTCACAGCCAATCCCCCGCAGTACATTTTAATACATAGCCAGAAGTGATCACTGTCTTTAGGCTTTAAGCCTCAACCATATGTCATGTATTACGGTCTCTGCCTTTCACTGTTTGTTGATGTCTTATCATTGCATAAAATGGGTTATGTCCTTGTTTTACCTAGTGGTGTGTGTTATGTTTTCATGACCAAGTCCATTAGGGGGCGCTGTAAGTGTCAGTCTCTTTTCTCACCCTATATTTCTGTACCATCTGATGCTGGCTGTTACACTCAGGGAAGTGGCGTCATTATAAAATCCCTTGTAATCCTCTCCCAGGGAGCTCAGCGTCCGTCACGAACAGGCCAAGCAGCTGCTACACAGAGCACGGATGAAAGCAAAGGGGGCCAGTCCCTTGCGAGCCTCCCACTGTGTCTTTCCACATCCAAATTCGCAGCCTCCAGTTCGCCGGTAAGCAGGGGTGAGGGGGTTAAAAGAAATGGAAAATGAAGACAGCTCAATGCATTGAGGAATGGGACAAGACAGAGTGTAGGATCTAAGTGGATTAGCAGTTCTTACAGAAAATCACAAACCATGGCATGGGTAATAATAGAGGCAAAGGAATCTCTGAGGATTACCAGGGTTTCTTATTATTATTCTGTTTATGCCTTGTTTTATTTACTTTCCAGCCATCTCCCTATATATTCTCATCTAGCTTCTCTACTGGAAGACTGCTCCAGGCACTGACTACTACTCCTACTGTGCACAAGCCAATATACACTTGACAAATGATAGCGTAGAATAAGCATCAGGTTATGCTTACAGGAGCTCTGCTGGGCATCAGTGTGCGCATCTTGCATGTTTGATTGCTCAGCCCATACAATGTGTTCAAAGGCTATGCCAATAAAATATATATATATATATATATACGTATACTATGTGTGTGTATATATAATATGTATGTGTGTGTGTTTACAGACTATACTTTGTATAGGATGCACTGTACTACAAGCAACAAATACACGTTTCTTCTTCAGGGTCCATAGGGATTCAAAGGTATACCATGTGGATGTTATAGTTGGAAGACCAGACACCAAACAGTTAAAGCTTTGGCTCCCAGAATGCCCCGGGTCCTCCTCCATATATACCCCGCCCCTAGCCATAGGACTTCAGTTTGTTGTTTGGTGCGGCAGGACTCAGACGCACCTTTGTAACAGGAGGACTGCTTGTTTTATTTTATTTTAAGTTTTTTTGAGTTGGCAGTACCAGGTGTCTGTATTAAGACGCATCTACCTCCGCCGGGCCGCAACATCAGTAATTGTGCTGGTGATTTCGGCAGGTCATGACTGAGCTTAGCTAGCAGCGAGGCTACGACCTGGACTGCCCCTGATGCTCGGAGATGTCAGGTAAGGTGATTCCTTGCTTACGGGGAATCGCATGCGGCAGTCCTTGTTTCTGGTGTCAGAGACGCACCAGAAGCCGCTGCTGTAAGGACCAGGGATTGGCCGAATCCTTACTACACCAGCCGGGGTCCTATCGTCTGACGCCGGGGATCGGCAACAGACGCATTCTGCTGCCACGAGGCCAGCGTACCCGGCTGGTTAATCCAGCTTAGGGGAGGTAGGCGTTCCCCTGGCAGCTCCTCCTCTCAGGAGGTAAAGAATACTCTCTGGCGCACCTAATGTGGAATAAACTATAAACAGTTCTCTGTGGACAAAATATGAAGATGTATAGCACCACTAGGTGCACATAGTCTGATACTTCTATAACAATGCTGGTACGACCAAAAACAGACAAAATATATGAAGTTGTAGAGTCAATACGTGGTGATATAACACCACTAGATGCACATAGTCTGATATTTCTCTATTAATGTTAATCCGTTCAATAAAAAAATGTAAATAATTTTTCATTAGTTACATTTATATAGTTTATTCCCCATTAGGTGCGCCAGAGAGTATTCTTTACCTTTTGCATTTAATCTTGGTGAGCCGTGAAAGTCACTCTCACTCTCAGGTGGCCCTATTTAACGTGGATCGCGATTGTGGTGTATATATATTTTTGCATGGTCTCAGGAGGGTCTTGGTCAGTCTCCCTGTAGGCCTCTCCCTTGGTTAAGGTATACGGTGCTCTATGTCCAACCATTTCTTCGTGTTGCTGTAGCTGATTTAGGGCCAATTGTAGTTATGTTACATGTGCATTGTATGTGACTGTTTGTTAGCTGCTGAATGATACTGTTTTTTTATTTCTGTCAATTATAACTATCACTGTTATTTCTTTCTGAAGTACTTCCCATTCATTGAGATTTTGTGAAGGCTGTCACATAACTTTGCGATTATGCCTTTACTTTAAATATGTCAAAAGATTAAGGGAAACAGGAGGGGAGAGCCACCTGTGCTGGTTTCATGTAAATCATGTAAGGCTTGTGTGTCCTCACAGGACATAAAGGAGGGTTTGTGTGTTGACTGTTATAAAGTACCACCTTACCAGTCCGGGTTACCTGTTGCTGGACAAGAGCCATCTTGAGTTACCTCTTTGTCCCACTTTATGATGCAGGTGGTGGATCGTTTGGCTACTCCATCGATGTCTCCTTGGATGGGGTGTCCACATATGTTTCACCTCATATGCATTCCGCAATAAGGGATGTTGATGGCCATTCTAGTCAGAGAGAGGCACCATCCAATGTTGATAACAGACCAGTAGTGACTAAACGCAAGTTGTCTTTATCTCAGTCTGCCCAACATATGGATTCAGACGCATCATCAGAGGAATCTGATGATGCACAGGATTCCTCTCCAGGATCTTCTTCTGGGGAGGAGGATCATCTTATTTGGTGAGGGCGGTTTAATCAGTCCTAGATAATCAGGATGATGAAGCTGCTCATAGTAAGAAATAGTTTAATCACCACCAAAAGGTGGTCAAAACGGAGTTCCCTGTGTCTGAACAGCTCACTGAGCTTATTGAGGAGGCATGGGGTAACCCTGATAAGCGGTTTTATGTAGATAAGAGGATAAAATCATTATATCCATTCCCACCTTCTATATGTGTTAAGTAGGAGGTACCTCCTACTGTGGATACTCATGTAGCGCATTTAATCAGAAATTCTACATTGCCTATTCCATCAGCATCTTCTCTGAGGGACTCCACAGATAAAAAGATTGAAGCCTGTCTTAAGGCAATATTCTCATCATCTGGAGCTGTTACCTGTCCGGCTATAGCTGGAGCCTGGGTAGCTAAGGTTGTTGAAGAATGGATTGAGGCATTGGAAAATTCTCTACCAAATGCTACCAGAGAACAGATGATGAATATCTCCCATATACGGGAAGCAGCTTCCTATCTGGGAGGGGCTGCAGTGGATGCTGGAATTTTAACTTCTAAGACATCAGCAGCATCCATAGTAGCACGCAGGGCTCTTTGGTTAAGATCTTGGAAAGCTGGTACAGGATCAAAGAGGGCGCTGGAAGTTTTACCTTTTCATGGAAAGGTACTTTTTGGAGCAGAGTTGGATAACATAATTTTTACTCTGGCGGCTTCAAAGTCAGCAGGTCTGCCATCTAAGTCAAATAGTAGAGCTAGGCAGGTTTCTTTTCAGTCCTTCCGTCCTCAGGGAAGAGGGTAAAGTACAGACTTCTTCTAGGCCGACTAGTTTTAGTAAGTCAAAACGACAAACTAATGCAAGCCGTTCACCTCCTAAGTCGGAACACAAGCCCTCAGCCTGATGGAGAGGGCCTCCTCCGGTGGGATCCCAGGGTGGGGGACCGACTTATGCAGTTTGCGGATTATTGGCATCAAACAACTACAGGTGCCTGGGTCCGAGAAGTAGTCTCTCAGGGGTATGCCTTCACTTACAAGAGACATCTCTGCCAGAAGTTTTTTGACACAAAGCCTCCATCAGATGTGGACAAGGCCTTGGCATTTCAGGAAGCCATTCATTCCCTGCTACAGGCAGGGGTAATAGTTCCAGTTCCTGTGTCCCAACAAGGAAGGGGTTATTACTCAAATCTATTTCTGGTCCAGAAGCCGAATGGGGCATATCACCCTATATTGAATCTAAAAACCCTCAACCGGTTTATTCATGTTCCCAAATTCCGTATGGAAACTCTCCGGTCAATTATTTTGGCTATGGAGCCGGGAGATTACATGGTTTTCCTGGATATAAAGGATGCATATCTGCATATTCCAATTATCCCATCCCTCCTGCAATTTTTACGATTTGCTGTCCTTCAGCAACATTACCAATTTCAGGCTCTACCCTTTGGCCTTTCTACGGCTCCCCGGGTATTTACCAAAATAATGTCAGTCATAACTGCTTATCTGAGGCGACAGGGAGTCAGAATTCTGCCATATCTGGACAACCTTCTGATATTGGCACAGACTCCGGTGTTTTTGCAAAACCATCTTCAAATGACCATAGCTTGCCTACAGAGGCACGACTGGATCATCAATTGGAAGAAATCATCACTTTCTCCAACACAGCACATGGTACATCTGGGAGCATTTCTAAATTTTCAGGCACAAAGGGTGTTTCTGCCAAAGGACAAGATTGGGGCCTTATCAAAGCGGATACACATGCTGCTATGCAAGCGAAGAGTATCCATTCTGTCAGCAATGCAGGTGCTGGAATCAATGGTATCGACCTTCAACATGGTGGGGTATGCTCAGTTCCATTCCAGGCCTCTGTAAAGGTTTATTCTGTCCAGGTGGAATGGACAGCATCATTTAATACGGTCCTAGATGATCTTTCTCACTCCCTTCTGTGGTGGGTAAAAAAGGAGCATCTCAACAAAGTTTTGGGTTCCAAATTGGGTGCTACTCACCGCGGACGCCAGTCTTCGTGGGGGCAGTGACAGGTCATCACACCTTCCAGGGGAGATGGACAAATCAAGAAAGTCATCTGCCAATAAACATTCTGGAACTGCGAGCAGTATACAAAGCACTTGTCAGGGCACAGGACCTGCTCCAGGGCAGGCCTGTCCATATCCAGTGCGACAACGCGACTACAGTGGCCTACCTCAATCATAAGGGTGGCACAAGGAGTTATGCGGCCATGAAGGAAGTGACAAAAGTTCTCATTTGGGCAGAACCATCATCTTTCGGCCATCTCGGCAATATTCATTCCAGGGGTACTCAATTGGGAAGCAGACTTCCTAAGTCGCCAAGACATACACGCCAATGAGGATATACTATATATCTAGCTATTTCTTCTTCTGGGTCCATAGGGTCCACAGGAATTACCTTGGGGTATGTGGTTGGAGTGATACAGGCACCAAACAGTGTACAAGCTTTAGCTCCCAGGATGCACTGGGTCCTCCTTCATATATACCCCACCCCGGCTACAGTCACTCAGTTTTTTGTTTGGTGCGCAGGAGTGCACCTTGTGAACAGGGGCCTCGGCAATCCCAAGCAAGTTTTTTTTTTTTTTTTTGCCTATGAGTAATCAGCACTAGGCATGGATGGATGCCCGTGCTGCTGCTCCGTCTACCTCTGCCGGCGCCGCAACACCAGGGAGGGAAGTGGTGATTTCGGCGGGCATCAGCGGAGTGAGCTTTGAGCCCAGGACTCCAGCTGGCGACATTGGGGATGCAGGTAAGGTGGTTCCCCGCTAGTCGCTGACGGCAGGGAACCACGTGGCAGTCCGTACCTCTGGCGGTGGAGACCTGCCAGAGGCCGCTGTTGTGAGGAACCAGGGTGGACTGCTTCCCCCACTAGACCATCGGGGCATGAAATCTGGCAGCCGGGGATGATAATGGCGGCGGCCGCCATGTATAAGTCAGTGCGCCCGGTGGATCCATACAGCCTAGGGGAGGTAGGCTCTCCCCGGCGGCCCCTCCCCCAACCCAGACGCTGGTCCAGAGACGAGGTTTCCTGCATCTGGGTTTCTCCTCCCTGCCTCCCTGTATATGAGACGGCCACATACCACTCTCAGGTGCTCTCGGTGACTGTGAATCTCAGGAGGTTTGGTCAGTCTCCCTGTATACCTCTCCTTAGGTGGCCAGGTTATACAGAGCTCGATATCCTACTTGACCTTTGTGCTGTTTGTAGTTGACGAAGAGCTTATTGCATATATATATATATATATATATATATATATATTTGCATTGTATGTGACTTATGTAAGTCTGCTGTGTTGTACTGCCTTTTCTTATTCCTGAATAATTGTCAGTTTTAACTATCACTGCCGTTTCTCCTCATAACCCTCTGCTACAGGTGTGTGGGTTACTTTGGGGGTGAACACTGTCACATTGTATTATATTACTTTGCACAACATTGTGTGTATTGTTATGTCCAAAGAAAATGAAAACCAGGAGGCGAATGCCCCTGTGCTGGTTTCATGTATAGCCTGTTAGGCGGGTTTGTCCCCTCAGGATTTCATACAGAATGGATTATGTGGTCACTGTTAAAAGGAGTCACCACATCAGTCAAGCCTACCAGCTCCTGGGCAGAAACCCCCTTGGGTTTCTTTTTCCCAGATCATGGCGCAGGTTGTTAACCGGTTATCTGTTCTTATGCCGGCCCCTACTATGGGGTACCCTCAGCACCTACAACCTACTATGTTTATGCCTCCTATGCACCCATCCTGGATGGATATTTATTGCCCACTCAAGTCTGAGTATGGCTCCATCCTCTGCTGCATTTCAGCAAATGCTGCAACCAGCCAGGCCGGTACAGCCTAAAACTTCAGATGAGTATGAGGACATACAGGGCTCCTCTAAAGAGTCTCTCTCAGGAGAGGAGGATCATTTTCCAACAGCAGATGTTCCCTCCTTGATTAGGGTGGTCAAAGCTGTTTTAAATATAGATAGTGAAGAGCCAGAGTTTAAGAAGAGTCTGGTGTTCAAACGCCAGAAGGTTGTTGAGGCTGAGTTTCCTAAATCTGAGCATCTCTCTGAACTTATGGTGGAAGCATTAAGTTCTCCGGATAGACTATTCCATGTTACAAAAAGGTTACAGCTTTACCCCCTCCCACCGGGCGAATGCGCCAGGTGGGAAGTTCCGCCAACGGTAGATGCTCATGTGGCACATCTGTTCAGGAGTGCCACATTGCCCATACCATCTGCATCCTCCCTTAAAGATTCCACAGATAGAAGACTTGAAGCCTTCAAAAAACACTGTATCGATCCCGCACAGATATAGTAATTAGTATCCTTACAAATCAAGAGGAATAGTATATTTATGTAATTAGACCCATAAAAAACTCCTTTATGTCCTTTAATTCCTCCTATTAGTAGGTAGGTTTTATTTCTGGAGGTGCTCCCTGACCATCTTCTAATGCTACAACATGATCTATCACAGAAGGAAAGAAAAGAGAAGATATACTGGTCCAGTGCACTATTCGGTCCCATTAATTTGTCTATTAAGCCTCAAAGAGAAAAGGGTAACTAGTAATATATATAAAATATAACTTTTATTAATGTATATTAATAACTTTTATTAATGTATAATATGGTGTTCAGACATATGATGAAATATAAAAAAGAGAATAGTATAAAGAAAGTTGTGAAAGATAATATAAATGTGTGATTAAAAACACTTCCTGTTGCTACCGGTGATTTGGATCCTATTTTCATATAATGTAGTCACCGCGTTAACTGTATCTGTACCACTATTTGTATCTATGTTGGTCTTATCTAAACTCATAAGTCAGTAGTCTATACAAGTGAATCGTAACATTAGCAACACAACATCATAAATAAAAAATAGACTTGTAACAACTGTGATTGTAGCAGAAAAGTTACTATTATGTAACATAAGTATGTGATGTTTGTTCGCTCATACTTTATAACCCTCTGCACTTTATATGGGATAGCTACTTCCCCAAATAAATCTGCACCATCACCCCAATCGTAGTAAGGGGTAGGGCACACACTAAAGATATCATTCAGAGTCTCTCGCTAGATGCGATCACTCGCCCCCAGTGTATGCAAATTTGTAAAAGTGACGCCACGGGAAGCGATCGCTCGCCAAGGCATAAGCACGCCCACCATGTCTTAGCGAGCGACCAGCGTACGCCCAGTCACACAGGCAGAGCCGCCCGCCAGCACACGTCATCTCCGGGAAGTGTAGTAAATCATTGGTACATCGAGGACAATCGGAAGCGATCGCAGCGCTTGTGGTTGCCTTACCCTACCGCAAGCACTGCGAGGACTTCAGTGTAAAAAACAGGCATGTGACGTGTACTATGACGCTGCGTGTTAATTATGCACGCCTCTAAAACGGCGTTGAAACACTCAGGCACGCCTGCGTTCACACCTCCACTCCCCCGTTATTAGTATCCTGCCCCTGTTACCACCCACAAACGGCCTCTCCTGTCACTCATTTCACTGGGCTATCTTTGTTGGGCGAGCGAGCGGCCTGCGATCGCACAGAATAGTTACCGCACACGCAGAACGAAGTGTGCGCATGCGCAAACCATTGGACTGCTTGCGAGCGCACAGCGCTAGCGAGAGAGTCTGAATGAGGTCCTAAGTACAATTCCTGTATAGTTAGAATGTAATGCTTCACGTTGTGTCATGTGCACGTTAGTATGAATGGTCTCCCAATATCATGCTGCTTTTCAGGAGAAGCAGAAATAGGTATAATGGTAGGCTATTCACAGATAATAAGATTATATCCAATATTAAATGAGTTAGATTCACCGCTTAAAATATTCAGTGGTGTTCCATAATAGTTTTTAGTGCATGTCAGGGAACATCACAATATTTCGCCATATGTCTGAACACCGTATTATAATAATATATTAATAAAAGTTATATTTTATATATATTACTAGCTACCCTTTTCTTTTTGAGGATATATGATTAACAGACAAAATATTGGGACCGAATATTGCACTGGACCAGTATATCTTCTCTTTTCTTTCCTTCTGTGATAGATCAAGACTTGAAGCCTGGCTCAAGGCGGTCTTTTCTCTGTCTGGGGCTGTTAGTCGCCCGGCTATGGCCACGGCCTGGGTATCTAAAGCCATTGAAGAATGGACAGGGGCATTGGAAAATACTCTTCCAGAGGCTTCCAGAGAACAGCTGAGAATTATCTCCTATATCAAGGAGGCAGCCTCCTACCTGGGAGAGGCGGCATTAGATGCCGGTATTCTGACTTCTAAGGCATCAGCTGCCTCAGTTGTTGCTCGCAGAGCCCTTTGGTTAAAGGGACAGATGCAGGGTCCAAGAAGGCTCTGGAATCCCTGCCGTTTACAGGAGGCATCCTGTTTGGCACAGAATTGGATAAAATTGTAGCTACGTTGGCAGCTTCCAATGCGGCTGGTCCACATTCAACGTCTACCCCTAGACCTAGGCAGTCGTCCTTTCAAGCCTTTCGGCCGCAAGGAAAAGAGAGAGTCTGTCTTCCTCTAGAACCAGTTCTCGTAAGAGACTGCAAACTAAGAGATCATGGGCAAACAGACGTGCAGCTTCCAAGTCAGACGATAAACCCACGGCCTGATGGGGCGGACCTCCCCCTGGGGAATCCCAGGGTGGGAGGCCGACTTCTTCAGTTTTCGGATACCTGTCATCTCACAACAACAGACACCTGGGTTCGGGAGGTGGTCTTTCGAGGGTACACTCTTACTTTCTGGAGAAGACCCCCGCAAAGGTTTTTCTGCACAACTACTCCAGCGGAGTCTGCAAAAGGCCTTGCCCTCCAGCAGGCCATTTGTTCCCTGCTGGATTCAGGGGTAATAATCTGGGTTCCAGTGGATCAACAAAGACAGGGTTATTATTCCAACCTATTTTTGATCCAAAAACCCAGTGGGTCCCATCGGCCTATTCTGAATCTGAAAGGTTTCAACACATTTATCCAGTTGTCCGTATGTAAACCCTTCGGTCAATTGTTTTGGTAATGGAACCGGGGCATTTTATGGTGAGTTTGGACATTCAGGACACATATCTGCATGTGCTAATTACACCTTCACACCAAAGGTTTCTGTGGTTTGCAGTTCTGCAGAAACATTTTTTCAGGCGCTGCCTTTTGGTTTGTCATCAGCCCCATGGGTGTTTACCAAAATAATGGCAGTAATGACGGCCTAACTCAGGCGTCAGGGAGTAAGGATACTGCCATACTTGGACAATCTCCTGATGTTGGCACAATCTCTACAGGTATTGCAACATCATCTCAGACTGATGATTGCCTGTCTACACAGATATGGCTGGATCATAAATTGGAAAAAGTTATCGCTTTTTCCAGTGCAACAGAGTGTGCATTTAGGTGCACGCCTGGATTCTCTGGCACAAAGGATATTTCTGCCAGAAGACAAGATTGTGGCCCTTAAATTGCGGAATTTGCAGATTTCTCCGCAATCAGTCAGTATCTATCCACTCAGCGATGTAGGTTCTGGGGTCCATGGTGTCCACCTTCTACATGGTGGAATATGCTCAGTTCCATTCCAGACCACTGCAACAGTTGATCCTCTCCTGGTGGAATGGGGAGCAACAGTTAATAAGGTCCCAGACGATCTGTCTTTCTCCAGAAGTTCGGCTGTCCTTCTCATGGTGGTTGCAGACGTTTCGTCTGAGCAGGGGTCGCCCCTTCTGGATTCCAGATTGGGTGCTCCTCACTACTGATACCAGCCTCCGCAGATGGGGCGCAGTGGCAGGTCGGCACACATTTCAAGGAAGATGGATGACCAAGGAGGGTCTCCTGTCCATAAACATCCTGGAACTGCATGCAGTATTCAGAGCACTCGTTCAGGCACAGGATATACTGAAGGTCAGGCCTGTCCAAGTACAGTCCGACAACGCCACCGCAGTAGCCTACCTCAACCATCAGGGAGGCACGCGAAGTCAGGCTGCCATGGCGGAAGTAACAAACATTCTGGTCTGGGCAGAATGTCATCTTCCAGCAATTGGCAGTATTCATACCAGGAGTCCTCAACTGGGAAGCAGACTTCCTAAGTTGGCAGGATATACACGCCGGGGAGTGGGCTCTTCATCCAAATGTATTTCAGAGCCTAGTGGACAGATGGGGACTACCAGAGGTAGACCTCATGGCCTTAGGCCACAGGGTCCCCAGGTACGGGTCCAGAACCATGGATCCCTCAGCAGATTTTGTGGACGCTCTAGCAGTGAAGTGGAACTTCAAGCTAGTGTATCTCTTTCCTCCGTTCTCCATCCTCCCAAGGGTCATCAGGAAATTCAAGCAGGAGGGCAGAACAGTAATACTGATAGCCCCTGCTTGGCCCAGATGCCATTGGTTCACCGACCTTCAGAGTCTCTCCATAGACACTCCATAGCCTCTTCCTCTAAGGCCATACCTGTTAACACAGGGTCCTTGCCTGCACCCGGACCTTCCCTGTCTGTCTTTGACGGCGTGGCTCTTGAATTTTCCATTTTAAGAGCCAAGGGTTTTACTAATTCTGTAATTCAGACAATGCTTAGGGCACGGAAACCTTCCTCTGCCCGCATCTATTAAAGGATTTGGCACTCCTATTTTCAATGGTGTAAGCATAGAAAATATGAACCTGAAGTTTTTAGGGTCTCTCGAGTGCTTGCTTTTCTTCAGGCTGGGTTAGACCGGGGTCTTGGCCTGGCCACCCTGAGAGTTCAGGCATCTGCACTCACAGTTTGGTTTAAGCGAAGGATCAATTCGCTGTCTGATGTTATGACTTTTTTTCAGGGTGTTCTGAGGGTTCAGCCTCCCGTAGCTCCGTGGGATTTTTCTTTGGTTCTCAGAGCTCTACAGGCTCCCCCATTTCAACCCCTGAAATCAGTAGAACTTAAGTGGTTGACAGCAAAGACCGTTTTTCTTCTTGCTATCTCCTCTGCCCGCAGGGTCTCTGACTTGGCAGCCCTTTCTTGTCACTCTCCCTTATTGATTTCTCATCAGGATTGAGCTGTTCTTCATACCAGGGCGGGTTATCTTCCTAAGGTAGTATCCCGCTTTCCAGTAAATGAAGAAATTGTGGTTCCAGTCTTCAGGCCTCTCTGTAGGTGAAGCTTCTCTGAATGTTGTACGCGTCCCACGTATCTTCGTGGATCGCACCAACTCCATTAGGAAATCGAATTCTCTTTTTGTGTTGTATGGCTGTCATAAGCGAGGCTGGCCAGCTAACAAACAGACTCTGGCTAGGTGGCTTCGTACAACAATATCTCAAGCTTACACACAAGCTGATCTCTCTGTTCCAAACACAGTGACCGCACATTCAACTCGATCCGTGGGACCATCATGAGAGTTTTGTCGTGGTGCCTCTGCTGAACAATTGTGCAAGGCAGCCACGTAGTCTTCCGTCCACACTTTTCTAAAATTTTACGCATTTGACACATTTGCCTCTCAGGATGCTTCCTTTGGGCGTCGGATTCTCCTTTCTACTAAACAGAAGCATCCCCTTCCTTAAGGGAACTGCTTTGGGACATCACCAAGGTAATTCCTTTGGACCCCGAAGAAAAAAATAAGAGTTATGGTATAACATACCATTTTGTTAACTCTTTTTCTTCGAGGTCCGTAGGGTCCACAGGGCACCCACACTAATGCGCCTGGTGTTATTGGGTAATTTTTTTTTTTTGTAATTCAATGATTCCCTCTTCTTAGAGAGTGTTTCTGATGTACAATTGTCCTTCCTGCTCCTCTTGCCTTCTCCTGCCTTGGGCTTGGTAACAAATTGAGTGCCTGTAGCCAGGGGCGAGATATATATGGAGGAGGACCCAGTGCATCCTCGGAGATAAAGCTTGTAACTGGTGCCTGAATCACTCCAACCACATACCTCAAGGTAATTCCTGTGGACCCTATGGACCTCGAAGAAGAGTTAACAAAGGTATGTTATACCATAACTCTTGTGCAGCTGTGTTGCCAGAAACGTAACAATTCATTGTGCAACGTATTATGCCGGAATTTTGTTCTATGAGATCCGGGATCCCGACTGCCGGCATCCCATACCGATTCCTTCTAAGCAAACAAACTTTTTTGATGGTTAAGTACATAAAAATGAATTGGAGGATTATTAGCACTCAGCATCCAGAGGAACCCTCAGACCTTACCGCTTCATATTCAGTGACACTTATGCCAATGTTTCTAAAATAGTTATATTTGAAGAAGGGTGATCCTTAAGTACAAGTATCACACTGGTCACCAAAACGACCCAAATGGGACAGTTCAAGTGACATTTATTTCATTTACCAGACTATCCCCTCGTAGTCAGAGTCATCCTGGGCAGTTGTAAGCCAAGGTGTTTGATATACGGCTTGCAGGTATTATGTTTTACACCCTAACTCCACTCATTCATTGCACTGGATTGAATCACCCCCTTTGTGAGAAGTGATCTTAAAAATGTTTTATTCATTGTTATCACAACAGTGCACGTTAATGTTAGCGTATAGTTTGCCTTTACCCTCTCTCTTCCCTATGCAGGGGTCCCAGTGTCCCAGGTGCTTTGACAGACGGAGGTTCTCAAAGTGACAGCTCCAACAGCGACTACTGCTCTTGGCACAGGGGTTCCCGTGGAGGCTCTCCATCTCATGTACGCTTCCAGGATGAATCAGAATGGGATGCTGAAGAGCGATATCGAGAACGAAAACAGGTTCCACAGATATCCTGTGTGGTCAGCACTCCATGCTCCAGAAGACAGTCAAACAGTCCTGTTTCCTGGACTGAGCAATTGTCATCATCTGGGAATGGACAATGTGGGACTTGTGGCTCTTACCTAAAGGGATCAGGAACCAGCCCAGCTGCCATACATGGTACAAACTTACGTAATGTTCATTTGGGCCCAAACATTACTCAGGATGGCCCCCTTAGCTCTCCTTTGGGGGGCAAGCCTTCACCTCACTGGATTTTGCCTTCCCAACCGTGGCGGGTCCATACTGAACTGATCCGTGAGACGCACATTGGAGGGGACTCCACTGCAGACTCCTCAGGAGAAGAAGAAGGCAGTCGTAGTCACAGTAAGAAAAATCACAGCTGGGCTACACACAAGAGCTGCATAAACAGTACACCAAATGAATCTCCCGGTCATGGATCCACATTATATCCCTTAAATGCATCTAACACTGAACAAGACTTTGAAATGAAAAATGGCACTTCTAGTTCTGCTCTAGAATTTCAGCTGAAAAATAACTTGCCCCTTATAGAATCTGGTTCTATAGCCAAAATATCAGAACCGAATCTAGAAACAGGTACTGTTAGCAAAGGTTATTATGTGGACTCAATAAGAACTGGTTTACGGAAAATGCCACAAGATCTAGAGACTAAACCAGGAAGAAAGCCCAGGAATTCATCTCCTGAAATCAAGAAGGAATCCAATACATTAAATACAGAGCTGGGAACTGGGAACATTGTGTTGAATTTAGACTCTAGGCAAGGAACCTACATAGTTGATCAAGCAGTTAGTAGAACCCAGACTTCCTCCATGGTACAGTGTAAGTCACAAATAGTTTCCCACTCAGATTTTGGCCCAAATCAAGGTGCTTTCAGTACTTCTAGCCATGTGCCTATCCCGCCATCTGGGAAAGCCCCCAACATGGTGCCATCTAGAAATGGTAGACTTAAAATCCGTTCAGAAGGCATCAAACAACAGCTATTTAATTTACAGGGAGGGGATGGAATGCAAACCTCACAGGATAGAAAGGGAATTCAGTCTGACCCAGTGCCAAAATCCAAAAGGTTGAATCAAGAAACTCTTAGGGATCAGGACAATAACCAGATTTCTACATCCAGCATGAAACCTAAAGAACCTACAGCAAGAGAGCCATCACAGAAATCCAAGTCAGAGGGCTGGAAGACCAAGGAAGCCAAAGAGGATAGGACCTCTGTGAAACAACAGGTGACAAAGGAACAAAGGGACAGTGAAAGCTCTCACACCAGTATTAGGCAAAGAGACTATGCCAGACATAAGTCAGCTACAGAACATCGGGACTCTGGGCTCAGTCACAGCCAATCCAGAGCACAAGCAGCAGGTGAAATGCGTTATTCAAAAAGGGAAGGAAAGTGCACTGAGAAACCTAGAACAAACGGGCAATTACACAGCAACAATGCAGGCACAGGTGAGAAATTCTGTATTGGCATCTTTTCTGAATGACACCTGCAATTACAGTACTTAAAATAGAATATCTACAGGAACCTCCAGGGAAACGAACTGTTCACCAATTAATAAAGTCAATTCTGATTTGTCAGAAATATAATAGTGTTGTTCTTATATAATAAACCTTATACCGTAAAGCTATAACATATTCAGCTTTAATGGATAATTACGGTTTCTGATAATTAAAGTGCTATTAAATTTCACTGTGAAAGAGAGATGTGACTTATAATGTTCATTTCACTCATTAGGATCTGGCAAAAACAGCCTTATCTGCCAAACTGCCAGTCCAGTATCCTCAGCCAAGGACACGAGCTCGGAGGCACCATTAGAGCGGTAAGTTGATGGGACACATATACAATCATTTTACAGTGCATGAACTAGGGATGTCCCTTATCCCAGTGCTAGATACTGCTATTAAGTGATAATAAATCACATGATCTATAGGTGTCAAAGACCCTAAGAAAAATCTAGGAAACCATTTCAAATGTTAAAAGTAATATATGCAGCAGAGCATACATATTACTCAGCCAAAATATATACCAGAATAAGTCTAGTGTTTATACTTACCTAGAACTGCCACGTAGACTGTCATCCACTTAGTGTATGATGTACTGGTGATCAGACTTTCCCTAACTGGCATCACTTCAAAACCTAACCCTTGGTAATTGTGATTAGCTTGCAGTCTCCTAGGTAACAGAAGGCTCTCTACAGATGTGTGGTTTCGTACTCAAGGGTGTGGACAGTAATGTCACTTAATTGATATGCTAGCAGATGACATGAGCCAATGGGGGTTATCAGTGGATATAAGCTTCCATCTCATGGATGAAATAGAAGTTTAGGATGTACAATGACTGGAGAATTTGACTTGACCAAATTGATCAATATAAATCATATGAGCTCACAGTTAAGGCTGTGGGCTGTAGTTTTAGTTGTGGTACACAGAAAAGTTAGTGTATTCAACGTGAGTTTCATTTTGCCTCATTTCTTAACAAAGCTGTTATATGGTATTTACATTTTGTTGAGTCTTTATATGGTGTCCGTTCCACATTGTGTAGATATATACTATTTAAGAAACTGTTACTTATTTTCATTTTGGGAGGAATGTGGGTTAGTTACTGAAGGGGAGGTGATATGGGTGGACACAAAGGGGGGGGAGGTGATATGGGCGGACACAAATAGGGCGAAAGGTGATATGGGAGGACAGAGAGGGGGAGAGGTGATATGGGAGGACACAGAGGAGGCAAGGTGATATGGGCATACACAAAGGGGGGAGAGGTTTTATGGGCAGACTCAAAGAGGGAGAGAGGTGATATAGGAGGATACAAAGAGGGGGAGAGGTTATATGGATGGACACAGAGAGGGGAAGTTGATATGGGAGGACACAAAGAAGGGGGAAAGGTAATATGGGCGGACACAGAGGGCGAAAAGTGAAATGAGAGGACACAGAGTGGGAAAGATGATATGGGTGGACACAATCAGAGGGAAAGGTGATATGGGCAGATATAAAGAGGGCGAAAAGTGAAATGGGAGGACGCAGAGGGGGAAAGGTGATATGGGTGGACACAATCAGAGGGAAAGGTGATATGGGTGGACACAATCAGAGGGAAAGGTGATATGGGAGGACACAGAGGGGGAAAGTTGATATGGGTGGACATAAAGAGGGGGAGAGGTGATATGGGAGAACACAAAGAGGAGAGAAGCAGAGTTCGGGGATACAGATGCTTGACAGTTAAATAGAGGGGAGGAATACAGATATGTGAAATAAAAAGGAATACATTTTACTAGCATCCCTGCTGGCTATAACACTGTAGTCACTTACAAAAAAAAGTCTGGAGCTTGGGGACTATAATGTCTCATTTTCTGTTATTTCTATCCTGCAGCTCCTACCATTATATAGGGGTCTATGTACTTAGCCGTGGACGGAGATAAAGTACCAACCAATCAGCGCTTAACTGTCACTTGACAGGCTGTGTTTGAAACGTGACCGTAAAGAGCTGATTGGTTGGTATGTTATCTCTCTCCAAGGCTTAGAACATAGAGCCCAATGTTACAAGTGTCCAGCTCTCAGTCAGCGGACAAACTGTAGATGGCTATAAGAGGAGGAGGTCACAGAGGAACATCAGGAGCAGCTAAGACAACTGTCTCCTGGTAGAGGACTGATGCACAGGGAATTGAGCGCTTCTGTTTATGGGGTCTATTAACTAGTGAAAAGTGAAGAGTGATAAAGTACCAGCCAATCAGCTCTGCTTAGTAAATAGACCTCTATGTTACCTAATGCATGGATTTTACGTTTTTGCCCTTTAGTGGACTGATTACTTCAGTGATTTCCAACAATATAATCTTCAAATGTGATCTGAGATCCATATAACCAGTGAATATCATGTATAATAATATATGTCATTTCATAGCGTTGCCTGTAATGTGTCAAACAGTGCCTTAAACAGTCACCTAATGTGTATACTCAGTGAAGCAGAGGAGAAATCACTTTGAACAAACCACCTCATGTGTTTACCCCCAGCTCATGGCAGCCCGAGGTAAGAAAGGGCGACATCCGTAGCGGGATGAGGAAAATTTTCGACAGCATTGGCCTAACCTCGCGGCACAAGCTGGAGCGTTTCCAGTCCGCTAGTTTGGAGCAGATATCTCCCCCAGGGCATCATGAAGGAAACGCTTTAGCAAATGGGGATAATGAGTCGAGCGATGGATCGGTGAAGCCGGGAAAGATAAAGAAGAGTCCATCGCTGCAGTCTCTGAAGCTGGTGAGTGGAGCTGGCTGGATAGACATGAAATAACACAGCTTGTTCTATATGCACAGCGGCTGATGGCTGATAAGTGGCTGCCTCCTTCTCCTCAGTGTGTGACACGTCCTTATCTGCCTTCAGCACCTGCCTTATCTCTGCATATATATTGTACACAAAGCACTGCCACTTGTCATACACTATTAGTAATGAGCTGATAATCACATCTCAACTATTGACTGCACCACCTTAACGCTTTCCCTTCCAGATGGTCTAGGAATTGATAGCAGGTAATAGAGGCCTGTCTGCCGTCATTGTTAACGTGAGAGGTCAGTCACTTTCACCACATTAGAATATTTAAATAGAAAGTAATAATCATTCCTTGAGGGCAGATTTACCCAGCAATGGCCCAAAGGAAGTGACCATCTGTACCATGATCTAATGTGAAAATCTAAGGGGGAAGCTCGTGAGGTTTGCGCAAAGGGGCAAACTGGCCCAGAGGGGGTACAGGGGAAATCCCCTGTGGGCCCCACTACATGAGGGCCCCACCTCGTCTTCTGATGTCAGGTTTCAGATTGTGCACTGGAATTATACACTGTTACTCTATTACAGGGTCAGTTACCTGGCAGAGCAGGAACATGGATGAACAGAGCATGTAGTGTAGTATCTATATTGACTGCAGGCTATGTCCCCTCTACACCCCTTAAGCATGGGCCCCCTACCACTGCCTTCCCCCAGTGGGCCCTTCATGCTCCAGTCCGACACTCTTTGTGCATAAATTAAAAGTATATTTAAACATCACATTAAATGCTGACAGTTGATAACTATTTTATGTGGATGACATTTTGTACATTTATTTTCATTCCTGCTGTTGTATTTATTTATTTTTTGTACTGTGGATTATCTGCCATCAATAGGTATTAGTATTACCATTTATTAAATGATAGCTTTTATCAGGTTATGCTAGCTGTACACTGCAGCTGATATCAACTAGTAGGCATGTGTGTCTTCATTGAAATTGAATAGATTATTATCGTACTTGATGGGAAACGCCGCTGGTTAGATATCACTGCTGGCTGTGAGTCCAGCCACATTAAGGCACCACAGTGATATCCAGGTGCTTTTCCCCGAGTGGTCAGCTATGGCATCATTCCACAGCCTGGATGTGTGACCAGTTGTAACACTGGGCTTGCCCGAGTGCCAGGAATGGCCAGTACATGGAAATCTGTAGGCAGTGAAAGCAAACACCTGATTGGTTGCTATCATTTTTGAGCAGATTTGCATAACCATCATGGTTTTATATTTAAAGGCACACATCATAGTAAAATAATTGTAGCTTTCGCTGTAAAGAGCTGTATTGGTGGGCAATGCACAGAATGAATGGATAACTGATAATATCAAGTCGCAAATAGTTGTGATAAAACGTAGGTAAGTATTCTGAGCCTGATTATGAATTTGGTTACACATGTAGAGTAATTTACATCAGAAATATAAATAGGAAAGAAATATATGGAAAGGGGAATCTGTACTACTGCACCTAGTATTTGTAAAGGGTTGGGTATGAAATGCCGACAGCCTGGAAGCTATCTGACTAAATCCCGATGCCGCAAGCCCAAACGCTGGAGATCCTGACTGGGGCTGGTAAACACCCTAGCCCTCCCTTAGTGGTGCCTAACCCTAACTTTCCCCCAGTGGTGCATAACCCTTACCTCCCCCCGGGGGTGCCTAAATCTAACCCTCCCTCCCCGCGCCCTAAACCTAACCCTCCCAGGGTAGTGCCTAACCCTAAGTCCCCCCGGGGGTCCCTAAACCTAACCGAACCCCCCCCCCGCGGCTAAGCCCTAGCAGTGCCCGGCTTACGTTCGTCTGGGAAGCAGTCGGTCTAGATTCCGGCGTCAGGATATAGACGGACGTCGGGATTTCGATGCCTGTCTTTAGTCCCGCGTCGGTATTTAGATGCCAGGATTTAGTCAGACGGCTTCCCGGCCATCTGCATTTTGACTGTATCCCTTTGTAAAGACACAACCATATAACAATAGGCCAAAACAATAGAAGCAAATATTCAAATAATGTTTAAATCCAACCAGCAGGTGATACGGTAAATTGAATGGCTATATGTTACAAAGCGTCAGGTAGGTTAATGATATTGATCAGAGTTCCTCAACTCCAGTCTGCAAGTACCCCCTACAGGTCATGATTTCTTTAATCATTCACAGATGAGTTAATCTATTTTGCTCTGTCAGTAATTTTCCCACCTGTTAAAGAAATTCTGAAAACATGACCTGTTGGGGTACTTGACTAGAGCTGGGAGCCCCTGATATAGATTAGCAGAATTGCAGCAAACTGGCCGTGCAGCAGGACAGGCTCATTCGCAGAGGTGCAGAGATACGGTGGTACAATCTCATTGTGTGGAACGGATAAAGGGCCTGATTCACTACGGATCGCTATTGCAGCCGCGATTACGCACGGAGGTCTGCTGTGAAAATATGCTAATGAATGCAATCGCAAAGGCGTCGCACAGCCAGCATAGAGACTCCCACTACCGCTTTCTCACATCCGTAATACCTTGCAGTCCTGCGTAAACATCGGTAACACCAGCCCCTCACGCAGAATTGCAGCAGGTCTGACCTCAGACATTGCTAACCTCGTTGCAAACAGTGGCTAATTTATGCACGCCCATGTAACGGCGTTCAAACGGACAGGCAATTCTGCGTTTCTCCTACCACTCTCCCGTCACCACCCCCAAATGCTGACTACCGGTCACTCACTCTGAGGTGGGTTTCTTTCTGCGTTAGTGATCACAGAGCTACCTCAGGCACGCGCACTGCGAAGCACACACATGGAACGACCTGTGTACGCTGTTGCGATCCGTGATGATTCAGGCCCAAAGTTGGGAAATTCTGTGCGTGTATCGTGTACAATTGTGGGAGAATGTGGAAAATGTTTTGCTTCCTAATTTTTTAAATTTCACTCATCTCTAGTCAATGCCTATGAATCAAAATACCGTAGATATGGGGTCAGCGCAAACATGAGAACGTTGTCATTACAGAATACAGTGGTGACATGACCTTCCACAGCAAGAGAGCGATCCGTCTTGTCACGGCATTAGGGTGGATTGGCTGGGGAAACTGTGATGAGGATGGTTAGGGAGGTTTCATCTGCTCTGCTTTGGAGACTTTGGGGAACTTTATGTAACATTGGGAGTTCTACATGCACATAGCAGTTGGTAACACAAGATAATAGAAAATGGAGAGATCAGGGGTAGACGGGTAGCTATGGGTGTCATCAGTGTAGAACTGATACTAGAGGCCAAAATACTGATTATGTCATCAAAATAAGAGGTGAAAAAAGCAGAGGGCAGGCAATGGTGGAGGGCACAACCTCCCCTCCACTCCCACTATCAGTTCATGGATGCAGCTCTCGGCCGGAGAGGAACTCTGCATTACCCCCTTTTACTAAGTGTATATGTGTGTGTATGTATATATATATGTATATAGATAGACAGATATACTGTGTATGTGTGTGTATGTATATATATCTCAATTAATTTTAATCTAATAGTGCTTTATATAATTGGATGTCGGCACTGGGTATCGGTAGTGCCCAAATACCTTTTTGTTTCATTGGGTGTCACAGCACCGACAAGTATCCACATGCTCTAAATGCTTCAGCATTGCAATCCATTATCTGTACTTCCTTCCTAATTATAGAAACACAATCAGTATTTTGTTGTAGTAACTGTAGATGGTCTGGATCACTTATGCAGTGTTGTGCTAATTACTCTCGAGATGACCATAATAGACAATTAAGTAACTTGGTGCCGGGCCTACCAGAGTTAAAGTAGGGTCACACAGTGATTTGCTCACCGGTACACTCCAGCATTCTGAAGCAAGGATGTGCTTAGCGTAACATTAAAATGTCATTGGGAATTGCTTTTCCACTGTAAAATAAAACTTCATGCAGCTTATTTATGGCATACTTACATTTGTGTGATGAGGGAACATCAAACCTCGTTAACCAAAACATTATGGTGAGTGCAACCTCGCTTTAGAACAGCATGGTTTCCTGGTTAGACAACTGTGGCTATCTACAAAACCTGTAAGAAAACATAAACAGGATTCCCCCTATGACAGGCCATTAGTAGGGTTTGTACAATTTACATAACATGAGCTAACTCAACTCCAGAACAGAATAGTTTGGCAAAGGGCAGCTACTATCCAATGCTTGCCATAGTAATTCCAACTGCTCTGTAAGCTGATATAAGTGTCCTGTAGCAGAGGTATCCAGTCACTGTGGAACTGTAAATCCCACATGCTCCATCAGCCAAAGGCTGTAAGTGACACCCCCCAGTGTAGAAGTTTCATAGGAGGCCTATTCATCGCAATTCGCATTTTTAATGTGGATGTGATAAAAAAAAAAAAAACGTGCCTACATTTGCAAGTGAAATTTTTTTTTCTGTTATTTATTTAGCAAGAAGCTCTTGCCAGGAGATGGGCGCCCATCCCAGTGAAGACCTGAAAGCAGAGTGATATCTTACGTTGTCACTCTGCTTCCTGATTCGGGTCCTTACCAGCTAATGGGGTCTACATAACAGGAGCTGATTGGCTGGTACTTTATCTCTGTTCACTATATCTCCATCCAAGGCTTAGTAAATAGACCCCAATGTGTAATAATAACTCATATACTATTATAGGCTAATGCAGAGTTCCCCAAACTCTGAGCCCAATTCATTACGGATCGCAATATAGTGTACGCAAGCAGTTCAGTGCGATAGTATGCTAATCCGTAGCGATTGCTATGCCGCCGCAGCACTACATAATTTTGCCCACTTTACTTTACACGCACATCCGTAATGGTTAGCAAGACTGCGAAAACATCGGTACAATCGAGTACCATCGGACCCATATGCACAGTTAAGGCAGGTCAGACCTTACTCATGCATTGCTTACTTCAGCGTATGCTATGAGGCCTCAGGCTGCGTACGGTATCACAGTGGTTAATTTATACACGCCCATGCAACAGCATTCAAACGCACTGGCACGCCTGTATTTGGCCGACCACCCTCCCGTCACCACCCACAGCGATGCATGCACAGAACGCAACAATCGGCTGATTGCATGTGTATAAGCAACTTCATAGTGATGACAGCCGCTCTCCTGGGCACAGTTGGTAAGATTCCGTACGGCTCTCGTCACAGTAGAATTGTTTCGTAGTGGACATCTGGAGTTGCAGCAGCATTATGTGTGGCCCAGGCCCTCGGACAGCTAAAAACACGTTCCTCAAGAAGGGTTCTTGTCTAAAACTGGTGTTTGTGAATGCAATCTATAAGCTAATGAAGGGGTGTGAATTACGACATTAACTTGGTTTGAAATTATATAGAAGTGCTGTTCCCTAATTAAATCAATTTTAGGATCTGTTCCATTAGTAATATTTCTATTGTACATTATTATTTATTCATTGATTTAACAATTAAAATTGGCAAAAATTAGTAGTTTTCAGTTATTTGACAATAACTAACAAGAATTATTCAACCAGTGGTTGTTTGGCTGAAAATGACGTAAATGAAAGTTACATATAAAGAAGACACTATAAATAGGCCAGGAGGCATTGATTGTGGTGTAGTGTTCCTAATTGCAAGGAAATGAAAATTGCAAATGTGACATAATAGACATCACTAACATATAGTACTCTTAATTTACCACCAGATGTCGCCATTTCATTTACCAAGAAAAGCGTCCTCTGTTCAGAACTTGCTGGGAAAATCGGACCGGTCTTCTGTTTACGTTACAGGAAATGCTCCAAGGTACATGGCAGATGCACTGCTAAAGTGTGAGCTTGATGCTTTAATATTATATGTTACTGCACTATAGCAGATGAGTCACATTCAGAGGACATAAGAACAATATCACAACCTAAATGATCAGGTTCCACATGTGATCTATGGAATACATGCCTACCCTCCCGGTTTTCAGGTAACCCCCCGCACCCCCGGATGGGTAGGCATTTCTCCCGCATTCTGCCCACTTCCTAGTGAAGTGGGCAGAATTAGGAAAATTTCCGCGGCGATAGCGGGTGTCCGTGCAGTGGGCGGGGCTTAATGATGCGATTTGCTCCGCCCCTATTAAAATTTAAGCCAATTGCGGGCATTTTACCGTGAGGAAGCGGAGCTTAATGACTCAATTCGTCAGGCCCCGTCCCCGTCGCCACCCACCTGCCTCTCCTCCCAGGGCTTCTCCCGGGGAAGAGACCGCAAAGGTAGGCAACTATGATCTATGGTGATCATAGTCCAGTTTATCCATTTCTAAATTGTCATCATTAAATGTTCTTGCTTATCGTATATTAAGTGAATTACAGCAGATAGAACTAGAAATAAAACTGCCATATAATAACACTAAATGATGGCAGAGAGCGTCACTTAATCCCTATAATAAAGACTCTTGTTCTTTTTGGACACATGTGCACAGTGTCACTGGCACAGAAATACATATACAAAACAGGGTGTGCACCCTATAAGGCTCCTCCTCACTGTTTAGTTACTTATCACTTCTGACTGGGGCAGGGCACTTATAATTGGCTGCTGTCTTACGTGGTAACTGGCACAATGACACAACATCTGTCCACATAGACAATGCAATATCAGCAGGACAGGCAGGAAGAATACCCAGCTCACCCATTGTTTGTCCTACACTAAGTATAGTGTGACTAGTGTACCTAGTAAATAGTCCCTTCAATAATGTACATAGCAATTGCTGTTTTCAAATCACACTGACGCTTTTGGGAACAAACATTTTCCCTATAGATTGAAGAGAGGCGTTATAGGGATTTAGGTACAATAGCAGGACACTTTATCCCTCTAATAAGGGATATATGTGAATGACACAGATTTGGACCCAGATAAAATAATTATTTCTGTTATAGATCTCGGCACTGCACGTGTTCCCAGCCAGTCACAGCCATATGTGTAAGGCCTGAGTGGTAACCCTAGGGGGCCATAACTATGAATAGAACTGAGCAGCAGTCGCTTGTTCTAGTGTTGTCCTGTGTCCGGCGTCACTTACTGGCGATTCCTCCTCGCAGGCGCGTACTCAGTGTGGAGGACATCGGATCGCCTGGCATGGCTCGCGCAGTAGGGAAAGTAGCAGAAGTTTACCCGGACGGTACTCGCCTTTTAGAATTGAAGTGCCCAGAAAAAGGCGGCTTTGGGTTTACCATTTCATCAGGCAATGGAAGGCCAGACTCAGGTAAGTGGATAACTCTGTGATCTCCCGTTGGGATTCATGTGGACTCAGCCAGTCTGTAAGACCCCTCTGTTCCCGTGCAGGTATATACGTGCAGGAAATGAGTGATGCCAACACTGCCAAGCTTTATTCCGGCTTACTCTATGTGGGAGATGAGATCTTGGAGGTGAATGGCGCTAAGGTGGCCACGCTTGGACTAAGTCGTATGACCGAGATCATGCATCGTGAACCCAGTTTATCTTTGCGTGTGTTACACCAGAGAAGGACCAAGTGCTGAGAAGACACCTGGCTGACAGGTCCCTGAATATGGTTCGTATGGACAGAGGTTTGGTATTTCCAGTAACATAGGTCACTGAGAATACCTGGAACAATTATGGATAAGATATTACTGATCGTCAGTCGTGGACGTGTGATGTATTTTCATGATGTCTGTCTGTTTACCAAACTATTTTGCACTGTCTTTTCACATCACACTGGTGCGACACCTAGATGTCAGTCACCCTGGTACTGATCCTCATTTATACACACACAATCCTCAGACCGTTATACCGCACAGTATTATACTGGTGAAACACAAGATGAGATGGACGTGGTTCATTGTCTTGAGAAGTATTTTCCCTATTGCACAGGTTACACTCCATGTTTATTTGTGTATTTATGAATCTTCCTGTTCCTCACTGCCTATATGAGTTTAATATATTAAACATTTCTATTTACGATACGTTTGAAGCTTTAGTTTGGGCAGGGAAAGCATTCATGCCATACTATTGTTTAATTACATGAGTAAAACACACACACACACACACACACACACACACACACACACTCACTCACTCACTCACTCACTCACTCACTCACACACTCTCTCTCTCTCTCTCTCTCTCTCACTCTCACTCTCTCTCAATTCACTAGGCATTAGTGATGTCACTGAGGCATGAGGCTCAAAGTGCCTCATAAGTCCTAGGCTGCATTCTCATAAATGTAGATTTAGCCCACAAAATGAATGGCTTCATCCACTTTGTGCAGGTAACAAGGACACTTTATAAAGAGAATGTGTCACATTTGAAGTAATTGGATGATTACATGATTATACCTACCTGCATTTACAAATTCCAAAAATGGGGGAAAGGAGGCAACACAAAATAATCAGCAATGTCCAATACAAAGAAACATGAATGGATTACATTCCCTCCCTCCCTTGTTTTCATACTTAGTAGAAGCACCTGCACATGCAATGACAGCTATTTGAGTAATGCTGGGTGTACACTAGCAGATAAATTCTACCAATCCGATAAACCCTGTGGTCCGACAGAGCGATTATCGGATCGGTGTGCACCCGATTATTAGCGATTATCGGATCGGTGTGCACCCGTACACACTGAGCAATTTCTAGCTCAGTGTGCAGCACACCGGATCCCAACCTCCCGATGTGACCGTTGCAGGAGCACATGAAGCCGTTTATCAGCTAACGCTCCTGCATACACACTATACAATTATCAGACAGATCCGCCCATTAATGGCTAATCGGCAGATAATTGGATAGTGTGTACCCGGCTTAAGTCTCTATCAGCGTCACAAATCTTGATACCATTCTGCAATGTAATACCACTCCAGCTCAATCAGGTTGTGAACTTAGGGCCTGATTCAGAGCCGGACGCTCTGACCAGAGCACTCGCTCTGAATCAGGGCCGTCCTAGTTAAATTTGGAGGGGTCTTTTGGACGCTCGCATAGCTGTGGGTTACCACCCACAGCTTATGCGAGCGTCCATGATGATGGCCGCGATGGTCAAGACCATCGCGACCATCGGGCTTGCGACGAGACCCTGCGGTAGGGTCTCGCTGCCGCAAGCCCTGGAGTGATTTTGGCTCTATCAGAGCCAAAATCACTCCCACTGACATCACTAGTGATGTTAGTGGGGCCGGACCCAGACGGTAGGCATTCCCATGGGAACGCCTCCGTCTGGGCAACCACGCCCACCAAAGGGGGCGTGCTGTCACTCACCATCGACGGCACGCCCCCTTTGTAGCGAGACCCCGAGCGACGGCTTCCCCGTCGCTCGCCGGGTCTCGCGCATGCGCACGACAGAGCAGCCTCCGTCGTGCGCATGCGCATTTGGGTAACATCAACCCGCTTGCGAGCGTCCTGCGCTCGCGAGCGGGTCTGAATGAGACCCTTAGATCTTATGAAATCATAAGAGCTGTAATATTTTATTTTGCCTTTCTCCCGGAATTACTGCAATCAACTTCATGGTTTGTTTGGATATTTGTTGAAACTGTTTTGTTTTTGGCTATGTCATTTGCAATAATTGTGCCTTATGCTAGAGGGGTTGGGTACAGAAGGCCGACACTCAGGATCCCGACACAGGGATTCCGACAGGGCTAGGACACCTGTCGGTAAGTATCCTTTGCCTACTTACCCGCACCCTAAATCTAACTTCCCTCCCTAATGCCTAGCCTCACTACTTACCGCCTGGAGTGAAACTATGGCAGTTGTCATTATAGAATATTTTATGGTTTGTGTGCCCTATTCCATTAAGGATTTTGCTCAAATTGACATTTTACTGGAGTACAACATGCCGAAAGCTAAATGTGCTACTTTGGACGTCTTTACCTTGTACCTATAGCTAATACATGGTGTATTTATTTTACAGTGCAGTGATCAGTTTAGATGAAACCCTTTCAGCTCCATCAATATATGATTTACAATGTCTGTCCAAAATTTACAAAGCTAGGCACCCGCTCCATTACTAGGATCATGAGTGAGCCTCAGGGCATCCGGCTGACATAGGTACATATCAATCAAGTGTCTACCAGGATACAGTATCGACCCCTCCAGTGACACGTTGGTGACATGAGCATCGAAAGGTGCAATAAAAAGATGATATGAAAAGTTCCATGACCATCTCTGCAGATATGCCACTCATGTTTCAGCATGTAGTTACAAGCTCTAATCTAGAACTGGGTGCCCAGGGCTCTGGTTATGGGGCCAACTCTGAGTTTGAAGCAATGCAAAAAAGAGCAAGTAAAGGGCCCCATACATCTACTGGGCAATACGCCGACCCCCCAATCCGACCGGAACTGCCGATTTGCTGGTTGGAAATGCTGACCTGCGGCCACCGATGATCGTGGATCCGTCTGGGGATCTGTTAAATTCTACATGTTAAAAATCTTGATTTGCAGATCATACATATTTGGATCATGATTGGCAAATCAGTGAGATCCAACATGTTCGATTTTAATTGTAGATGTATGGGGGCCTGAACTATGCAGTTTGTTAAAACCATGCTGCTCTAAATGTGCAGTTAGATTTAGATTTGGGTGGGGTGTGTACATTGCAAGTGTAAAAATAAAGCAGTCCAGCATTTATGGGCTACATGCAACAGCAGCCAGTATTTACCCTGCATGCAAAGCAGAATACATTTATTTGCCCCCCTTGAAGTGCAACTTGTGTGTTCCAGATACAGTTATTTGCTTGTTTTGCTCCCATCTCAGAATCAGCCCCTATAAATGGTAACAAATAAATTACTATTGTTCAAAAAATAAACTAAATTACAGTATATAGTCTCATGGTTTAGAAACATAGGTCAGTCTTACAATAAGGCACAAATGTGACAGCTCTTTGGTGTCCCTATAACATACTTGCCAAGTCTCCCTGATTGTTGTTTTTTTAATATAACAGCTTCATAATAAGGGTAAGGTGCAGAGATGTATACATTCAAATTGGATCATTAGTATAATTTCCCTGCATTGGTTATAAGGCACAATGATCCCTATGGCTATATGCATTGTGTTTTCATCAACAAGTATTTAGATCTAACGGCTTTGGGGCTCATTTACATTTGGATGAAAGTACATTTTATCTCAGATGTAACAGTACATGTCCACTTTACCACCACGCTCATAGGTGGTGCTTTCACAATCTCCCTGAAATGCTTTTTCAAAAGTAGGCAAGTATGCCCTATAAAAGTTTTCAGAGTCAACTTCTATTTTGTGAGTTGAGTTTAATTTGTAAAAGTAACTGAGGGAACAATCACAAAAAAGTGCATGAAAAAAAAATTTACAGACTGATATTCATTTAATTATCAGACCGTAAGAAATCACGATCTGTCCTGAAAAATAAAACCGAATATAACATTTTCCTGGGTATAGTAACACATACGTTACCCAAACCGATGAGTGTGAAAATACAAACATTGATTTGTGCTTTTGGCATGGCCCCTGGCAGGTAAAGGGTAAATGGACGTATGATGTGCTTGCTGAGATTTATATTGGACAGTAACATCTTCTTTTCCATACAACAAAACCTGTAACCATAACTCACAAGCTGCAAGACACTACTCCTGCAAGGCCTGCCCTAGGCATTTGCCCTTATGGCCTTTTCATAAATCTCTCCCTATTTGCTTTATTTTGTTATAAGAATTAAAGAGGATGCAGTTAGAGAGATTTACTGCCTGGTGATCAGTTCAAGAACATTTATAGATAGAAAGTTAAGATTATGGAAGTTCAAATGCAGACTGTGTAAGCAGGAGACAACAACGGTCATTCATGCTAATGATCTGCCCTTTCATTTGTTGGGTTCCTGGAGAGTGCTCTGCTTACATTTGGTGGGGATGGCAGTTTTGGCCATTAAAAATGTTTCCCTCACATCCTCAGTTGGCACTAAATAATCTCCTTGCCAGGGATGCTAATTAATCTGCTGGGCAGAGCTCATTGTCATACCCTTCACTGGAAGATATCCTGGTCTGGGGTGCTAATCATTCTGCTGGGCAGAGCTCATTGTCATGCCCTTCACTGGCAATTCTCCTGGTCTGGGGTGCTAATGAACCTGCTGGGCAGAGCCCATTGTCGTGCCCTTGGTACTGTAGACCTATGAGGAGTGAGGCATGGTGGAAAGCTGTAGCGTCACAGACTATCTCTGGAGAGAAACGGTTGAGGAAATGTAACTTCTTTATTTGCATTAAGCTTCTATGACTGTGGTTAATTAAATAACCTCAACCCCTTAGTGACAGGCCCTTATTAACTAGAAAATTGAAATGGAAATGAAAGGCAGATCTGCAGAAAGACACCCCTAGGAATACTCCATACATATGTATTTGGGAATGGGTATGAAGTCCCGGCAGCTGAATAGCCGCCTATTCATATCCTGACGCCGGCAGCCCGAAGGGAAAGATCCCGACAGTGCAGGTAAGTGCACTATCCCCCCCCTCTTCCCACCCCCCCAGTGCCTAACCCTGACCTCCCCCCAGGGGTGTCTAACCCTAACCCCCCCTCAACACCCCCTAAGCCTAACCCTCCCGGGTGGGGGGTGCCTAACCTCCCCCTAAAACCTAACCTTAACCCCGCTACGCTCCCTAAACCTAACCCCTCCGGCTAACGCTAAGGGAGCCCCGGATTTATCTCATTCGGGCTGGTGTCCTTAAGCGTTTCGTTGTCGGTATTAAGATGGGCATTGAAATACTGATGCTTATCTTAAGTCCCTTGTTGGTATTGAGACCGGCGGCATCGCAGCCGCCGGTCTAACTACATCCCATGTATTTGGTGGTCCACTGAGTGTGTTCTTGAACAAAGCTGGAGTAGTATATTTAAAGCATGGTTTAACCAAAAATTATTTGATTGGTCACTCACATCATTGGCACAAGTGACTCTTCATGGAGTGTGTTCAACATATTCAGCTACTTATGTAGTAAGGAGAGTTTACATTCTCCAGAGGTATGAGAAAGAGGCTTCCAGCTCCAATGGTGGCCAATCCCAGAAGGTTTGCATCTGCCCTACTATGGTAGCCTCTACTTAGACAGCTGCTGGACTACAACCAGAAAGTGTGGAAATATTTATCAAAAACTTTTTCTTGGGCTGGCTGAGTTGTTATGGGTTGGGTACGGGATGCCGGTACTCAGGATCCCAGCGCTTAGGGTCCTGAGTGGGTGGGTCAATACTGACACCTCCCAGTAAGTATCCTAACCCTAAACCTACGCCCCCGCCCTCAGCGTAAACCTAGCCCTCCCTCCCCGCAGCCTAGCCCACCCTGCAGCCTAACCCTCCTCCTAGTGCCTAGCCCTAATACTTACCGTCGGGATGCTGGCGCCGGGATTCTGCCTGGTGTCGGGATTACATTTAGCTTACTGTTCTGGGAATATAGGGGTTTCGATCCCACCTGCACACAAGTCAGTGCAATAATGCTGTAACCAAAATGAGGGCCCTGCTTCCTTTGGTCACAGAAAAGCTTACTGAAGTCCTATTGTCCCAAAAGAGGAGCACATCCCGACAGTCCATCAATGTGACCTTTAGTAAATTGGACTTTTGTGCCATTTGTCATCAGGAAAGGCCACTTATTCTCATGGAAATGCCACAAACCTTGAAGCTACCGCACAAAGACCCTTCTACACTCTTTTCCTACGAAAATCCATTTTGAACTCTAGTTATTGCCTGATATAATAATGCTATTCTGGCTTCTACGTCCACGGACATCTTTCTCTTTACCCGATCAATTGAATCCTTTATAACCATATTTAACTCTGCAGCTAAACAAATACCTACAGAAGAGCTGAGGAGTCGGTAGTTTTGGGTATAATGTATAGCAGGGCCTAGGAGAGAAGGCTTCAGGTCTTGTTGTGCTGGGTGAAGTGTTTATTTGCCAGAATTTTCAACAGCAAATATACATCAATCAACCATAACATTAAAACCACCTGCCTAATATTGTGTAGGTTCCCCTCGTCCGCCAAAACAACTCTGACCCGTTGAGGCATGGACGCCACAAGAATGTAGTATCTAGCACCAAGACTTTAGCAGCAAATCTTTTAAGTTCTGTAAGGTGCGAGGTGGGGCCTCCTTGGCTCAGACTTATTTTTCCTGGACATCCCACAGATGCTCAATCAGATTCAGGTCTGGTGAATTTGAAGTCAACACCTTGAACTCTTTGTCATGTTCCTCAACCCATTCCTGGACAATTATTGCAGTGTGGCTGGGTGTATTATCCTGCTGAAAGAGGCCACTGCCATCAGGGAATACCATTGCCATGAAAGGGTGGACTTGGTCTGCAACAATGTTTAGGTAGGTGGCAGGTGTCAAAGTAACATCCACATGAATACCAGGTCCCAAGGTTTCCCAGCAGAACATTGCCCAGAGCATCACACTGCCTCTGCCAGCTTGCCTTCTTCCCATAGTGCATCCTAGTGCCATCTCTTTCCCAGGTAAACGACGCACACTCACCCGGCTGTCTAGTTCTGACGCTTATATGCCCATTGCAGGTGCCGCTTCAGCAGTGGACAGGGAGTCAGCATGGGCACCTTGACAGGTCTACAACTACGCAGCCTCATACACAGCAAGCTGCTATGCACTGTGTGTTCTGACTCCTTTCTAGCATAGCCAGCAATAACTTTTTCAGTAATTTTGTGCTACAGTAGCTCTTCTGTGGGATAGGACAAGACGGGCTAACCTTCAATGAGCCTTGAGCACCCACGACCCTATCACCAGTTTACTGGTTGTCCTTCCTTGGACCACTTTTGGTAGGTACCTAACCCCACAAGACCTTCTGTTTTGGAGGTGCTCTGACCCAATCATCTAGCCATCACAATTTGACCCTTGTCAAAGTCACTTAGATCCTAACACTTGCTCATTTTTCCTGCTTCCACCACATCAACTTCAAGAATTGATTATTCACTTGCTGCCTAATATATCTCACTCCAATCAAGTTATTCACTTCACCTGTCAGCTGTTTTAATGCTATGACTAAATGGTGTATAGACTTTGCAATAACTTTTATATAAATGCCTCCAACAAGAAGATAATGTCTATCACAATGTGTAACAGGTATTCTAAAAAGCAAGTAGAACAAACGCAAAACCAGATACTCCTATAATTATATATGACTAGTACAGGAATGCGGGGTCACCTCAGTCCACCCCCTGCTCTGTCCAGAACCCTTTCCCCACCCCCATGGATGATTTCATTCATTTTAATACTGGGGCATATCCAATTAGCTGCGGTAAATTACTGCGGCTAAATAGTTCGCCTGGGGCTACCCAATTAGCCCCGTAGTCGGTCTGACGACGGCACTTATGGAGGGTTTTTAATCGGGACCTGATGTGTCCTGAAAAATAATCCACGATAAGTGACGTTTTTTTCGCCCAAAAAAAGGCGAAAACACATAGGAGCCGCAATAAGCTCGCGGCCCTATGTGTTAACGGGCGAACTATCCTATTATTTTGCCCGAATTAACAGGATAGGGAGTAAAAAAATATTGTCAAAAATCGGGGATTATCATCGAAAAATCACCGTTTTTCGCCGATTGCGGGGAACAATTAGGGCCCAAACAGTGTTCGGGACTAATTGGATATGGCCCACTGTCTGAAATCGTTCGCAAAATCGTTCATCTGACAGATCTGACCGTGTGTATGCACCATAAAACCCTGCACTGTATACCAAGTGAAGATTATGGGTTTATGCTACATGAGGATCCACAATGTGCAGCTTATTTTCCCCAGTAAATAATATAATAGCAGCGGGTTCCTTTACAACTGCCAAAGGAATCTACGACCCCTTTCACACATGCATGAATGACGCAGATTTAGCCTGAATCCGTGTAGTACGTGTGAATGTGTTGCTTATTTAAAGCTATATGTACATTTTCTTGCATCTGGACTACTAAGTGCTAAAACCCTATTCTTCCAATGACGCCAGCACAGCATTTTATGTGGTAAGAATGCAGAGATGTACTAGTTACGTGTCTTTGTACACGTGTAGAACAACTCCCAATTAGCACACATTGCCGGCCAGTATACAGAACACTGGTGCTCCCGCCCTCCCCCCACCACTGAGACCTTTTACCTCCTGTCCCTGCAGGGAGTATGTGTTGCTAATGAGCCCAGGTGGCCGCAGACTACATTTCCGGGGATAGAGCACATAATGTGTCTGTGGGAGGGGGAAACAAGTGGCGCTCAGCTGTGAATGCAGACAGTGGCAGGATTGCCTCTCTGATCTTCCCCCACCATTTCCCTCCCCAGGCTCACATAGCATCACCATATTACATCCTGGGCTTTAGAAGCAATCAGTGTGTGTCACTCAGGCTGCACACTGCATATCTCTTGCCTGCATCCAGACAGCTCAGAGAAATTACAGGGACACAGCTTGTCAGCTGAGAGATGGGGCCTGAATACGGATACGCTGCTGGTACCGACTGTGGTATCTGGTACATTCATGTGATGGTCTATTTTATGTAACAGGTAATAACGGAATTAAAAGATGCATACACAGATTGTTACATCTACATTTAGCTAGCAGGGATTGCATCGCTTTGCTAGTATGAAAAGGAATGGAATATATCCTGGAAACTAGCCACAGAGAACTCCATTTCATTATTGTATTTATATTTATAGGGTGTCACACAGCACCATGCAGAGGGCAAAGCAATAAGACAATACAAGGTAAAACAGTACAGTACAAATAGCACTACAGATCTCAGCACAGTCACTGAAGCAGTGTGTGCAACTGAAATGTACAGCGTCAGCTGACCCTTGTAGCTGTCAGTGTGGGTGCAAATGATGGGTCTAAGTCACCTGAGAATAACAAAAAAAGATGATTGGAGTCCAGGGGCTGAGAGCCCAAGGAGGATGTGTAGCAGGTGTGCAAGAGAAGTAGGTGATGAGAACAGGAGGAAGGAGGGCCGTGCTCATGGAGCTTACAGTCTAAAGCAGGGGTAGCCAACCCTGGTCCGCAAGAGCTACCAACGGGTGCATGTTTTGCAGGTCTCCCCCACAGAATCGCAAGTGATATAATTAGCGCCACCTGTGGATCTTTTCAAATGTGTTAGTTAGTAATGAATACACCTGTGCACCTGCTAGGTGGTCTGGAAAATGTGAACTGGTGGTAGCTCACGAGGACCGAGGTTGGCTACCCCTGGTCTAAAGGGAAGGGGGAGACAAATGGAAGACCTAAGTGAGCCAATGTAAGGGGGGCTAAGGGCAGAAGCAGGGGTGAGAGAATTGGAGAGTGCAACGGGGTGAGGTAGACTACGTGGTGATCTGGTTTAATGGTGGACGGATATGCTTTTATGAACAGGTGAGTTTTCAGCGTCCGCTTGAAGCAATGAATGCTGAGGGATAGCGCCATGCTGGGTATACATAGCTATGAGCCAAAACATTATGATCACTCCCATATGAAGCGAATGACATAGACCAGTGGTTCGCAAACTCTGTACCCAATAACAGTTCAGGTTTTAAAGGATATCCATGCCTAATCACATGTGCCTTAATTAGTACATCAGTTAGTTTGATTATACCATCTGTGCATAAGTATATTCCATTGCGCTGTACAACTGGCATCATTGCACAGTGGTGGGCATGGTCTGAAGCACATTGTGTCATTATGACTCCGCTCCCTGCAATGATGCATTGAGCAGCAAGCGATGGAACGATGATGGTATAAATTGGGTCATCAGGACCCCCTGCACTTGCCCCTTGGTCCTCTCCGTTGAGATCTACCGAAGGGAAGTTAAAAAAAAAAAAAAAAAAGTCTGGGTCAGCCATGTAACTGCACTCACACCATACAAAGGAAGCCACTGCAAGTCTTTTCTTATTATAAAACAGGTCTCTGTTAGTGTTGGTGCCATGAACAAAGACAAGTTTGTAGGTCAGCTACAGTGGCAATACCTCAGCGGCATAATACATTTATTTAGATAAAAAGTCACTGTTTAAATCTAACAATACTTACGGCAGCTTATTGTGAATGGCATAATTGCGGTCTGCTTGTAAGGGGTGGATCCAAAGCAGCGTACTACTCCCAGACCTGGAATCGGTGAACATGTGGAGCCGAGGTTTACATCGCCGTTATATATATATATATATCTATAGCATTTATTTATTTCTATACAGAGAACTAGTGCATCCCTTCATTGTAATGTATTGGTCGTAGACTAACTTCCACGAACTATTTAGGTGCACCTGTCATCTAGGCACCTTGTATACATTATTATATGGGGTAAATAAATAATGAATACTGAAAAAATGTAAAAATGATATTTCACATGGGAGGCATGAGGTACAATATGCCTCAGTGATATCACTACTTCTTAGTAAAATGATCAGCTGGACTGCTTAACCCCACAAAGTGGCTGCTTTAATAGTCTAGAAGTACCCGTTAAGGACCATTGTCCAAATAATAACCTAAATCACACAATTTGAAATGAAAACCTTCTATGATACATTCTGCATTTTGCTATATTACATCTACTGAAACGCATCGTTGCCCAGTCAGTCAGAGCAGGCACTGCTCAAACCTTAATATGGGGCTTTTCATGTTATGCTGGTCAGGAATACGGGATAATAAACACTCAGTGAACCTTTAGATTAGACGGTGCCAGTGTTGCTATAATGTAAAGATGCTTTGTTGGGAAGCGATGAAGTCAGCATGCTGATTATAGCTGTGAATGAAGTTGCTGGACTCATGACAGAAAAGGTGTTTGTGCATCAAGGCTGCAAAATTGTACTGATAATGGATTCAGGAATTCGCAAAGGTCTACAGTGAACTGATGGATTTAGCAATAGTCTGAAGGTCTGTAGAAATGATTAATACAGCAATGCTTCAGTGATCTACAGCGGGGAAACAATGAATCTCTGCAATGCCAAACTACAGACATGGCTGATTTGCAGTCATTCCTAGGTGAAACCCCCCCACATGATCTTTTGAAGGGAATGATAAAAGAGAATATAAAACAGAAGTTCCCTATGGCATGTAAAGAGCCTGGATTTTATGGATGTTCACATTATCTCAGTGATTTTTAAGTTGGGCACCTGGGAAGAAATATATATATTCATTCATTCTGCCTTTTGCATTATGATTAAGAGGTTTTGATACACAGGAGAAAAAACAAACAAACAGTACAGTGCACATGCTAAGTGAGCACTGTGTATAACGGTGTATTTTTTAATTTGCTTTGCTTTTATATATTCAGCAGTAGCCAATCCTGTTTTATTATTAAATGTTCTTCCTATTAATTTGAATAGGAGTAAAAATGAACAACAGAAGGACAGCAAGGATATAAAGGAGAATTACTTGCGTCTCCAGGCCCTTTATCCTGCTTCTTTATTTCTTTCCTTGGATTCAGATTAGAAAGAACACCAAATATATCACATCAGCTGCACTGCAGGGGTGGTCTGTGTGATAGAAAAGGAGAGGTCTCTGTGCTGCAGAAGCCATCTAAGCAAGGGAGTTCAGGAAAGTGCAGGACATGACAAGGTGGATCTCTGTAAGGTAACCCTGGCAGGAAGGGCTTTCTGTGAAGTGCTGGATGCTGTTCCACTTCCTCAAGATTGGGTTAGGGGTGCTCTGGAGGTTCTAGATACATCACAGAGAAGCCACAAGCAACTGATGAAAACAGCATCTCTAAATCAAATTAAAGCATTGGTTCTAATAGAATGCCTATAGCTTGAGTCCTATCTCTCCAAACACTCCTTTTCTGTCTTCACCGACCCCTCTGCCTGTAGGCATCCCCAAACTGTCTGTTCTCTGCCCCCTTCTCTTCTCCCTCTATACCACCTCCCTTGGGAATCTCATCAGTTCCCTCTACCTTCAATATCATCTACTATACTAATGACAGTCAAATCCCTCCATCCTCTTTCCCATCTCCAACTTCCTGTCATCACCTCCTGGATGTCCCAGCGCTTCCTGAAATTTAACATCGCCAAGACCAAACATTATTTTTCTCCCTTCCATGGTGGCTCCAACTCTCCCCTCTCTAATAACATCACTATTCACTTCAGCGACGCCTCCCCCCTCAAGTTTGCTGCTTCAGTGTCAACTGTGCTCTGTCTCTCACACCTTACATTCAGGCCATTTCTTTATGTTGCTGCTTCCACCTCCAGAACATTGCCAGAATGTGGCCTCCCTGATGCCACCATGACCCTCACTCACGTTCTCATCAGGTTATACTACTGCAACCTCCTCTCTGGGCACCCTCTCTCTTGCCTCTGCCCTCTTCAGTGTATTTTAACGCTGCTACTCGTCTCATTTTCCTTTCATCCCATATGGCATCTTCCTCCCCTCTGCAACTTGCCTCACTGATTCCCCCATCTCGCTCAGAATCCAGTTCAAACAAGTCTTTATCCCTCCCGTGGACAGGTATGTCCTGCAGTGGGAAGGTTTGGAAGTACAGTATCACTTGTTATTAGGTGTTTGAAGGAGAGTGGAGGTGGCCATTGGACAGCCTAGCATTTTACAAGCACGTTTATGGGGCATAGCCACTCCTACGTTGTGACTCCCTCTGTTCCAATCCCTGGATGTGAAATGCTGAGAGGTATGCAAGTATATGGACATCAAATTCTCTAGCAAATGGCTAGCTGGACCTCCAAACTGCTGCCTAATACATGGCCATCCACTGTGCTTGCTTAATAATTGTATAAGAGTGCTGCCAGAAGCTGCTGCTAGAGATCACTGATCTAACAGCATCAGTCAGGAAACTGTTACCTATTACCAGTTGTGAGCTGTAAAAGCTGTAAGTTGTTAAGGGCAACTGCTGGAAATCCTCTTGCAAGTGGAAGTATGGGGCCCAAGAGACGGGAGGTAGAAGGTTACCAAGGTTTGTATCACAAGTGCATCTTCCACCTAGCCTATAACCGCCTGTAGGTGTAGGCTCTCTACCATCACTGACTAGTGATCAGCTGATGAAACTGGGAGCCATTCTGTGTAGTTCCTGCCCCCCCCTCCCAATCACACAATACAAGTAAACTCTATGTGCATCTATATTTATAATAAGAAGGACTTTATTATTGGTATAAATCCTTTTATAAATGTCACCATTACTATTGAAGTTACAGCAAAACGGTGTATCTGACATTACTCAGCATCCAGACCCTAGAAAGCCAGCCAGCCAACAACATGATATGTAGCAGGCTTGTCACAGAGCCATCACTTCTCCGGTGGCCGCTGTTAGCTCCACAACAGATGGACAGCGTATCTTCTCCCTCAGTAGGTCTATACCTGGAAATACTCATTAAAGTTTTTGATTCCTTATATTCATTCACTTTCATTGCGGATTTCCCTTACCATGGCAGTAGTAATGATACAGCAATATTAAAGTCTCATGTTGCCATGGTCCTCATCTGTGTTGTTTGGTTGCTGTGCATCATATTTCTGCAATGTTTCAGACACTGCGTAATTATTATTATCCTTTATTTATACGGCGCCACAAAGGTTCCGCAGCGCCTTACACAGTACATAAATTAGCACACAAGAAAAACTGTTACTAGTAATACAAAACAATGTAGGACAATGACATGGTTTATAAACATAGCTGCATAACACAAGCAGCAGGACATGAGCAACCAAATGTTAGGTGCCGTTGTGGGGAGTTAGGAGTAAATGATAGTATAAGTAGGGGGAGGAGAAGCACGTGAGGGACGAGGGCCCTGCTCGTGAGAGCTTACATTCTAAAGGGGAGGGGCAGACAGGGGCGACACAGATTGGGCGGATAGAGAGGAAGGAGCATGGAGCAGTGGGTTAGGATATGTGCTGCGGAATGTGTGTGTTATAAGATGACCTGATATGTCAAAATTAAGTCCTTCATTCAGGTCTCTATGACAGAAAATAGATTTTGTTTATGTTTTATTTACATGAGAGATGTACAAAATAAAGCTGTAACACTTTCATTTTTGTGTGTTACAATTTAGCATCTAAATACATCCTGATAAAAATGCAGCTATTATGGGACTGTCCCGCTATCCTAATACAGTAATGAATACTTTAGTCCCAGCTGCTGGGTGCTATGTCATGCTCCTGTGAGTGGGGGGATGTATTGCTGCTTTACAACTACAATATAAGAGTTTGCTAGTTTTTTTTTTTTTTTAAATAAATGTAAAGGATTAGGTAAAGAGTAATACACAGTGTCAATTAAAAAGATTAACATTAAAATAAGAATGCAGGACTTTCCCTCTCCCCAGTGTCAGCAGTGAAAGTGTATAGCAGGCCCCTGTTACATGTAAGAAGACCCCCACCCCTCCCCAGACTGAGAATACTCAGCCCAAACAACAACAAGCGTATCACATTATAAAGGAGCTCTCCTGGAGCTATGTAGGAGACACCCTTCCCCCCCACTAATACAGAGTAAATACTGAGTGATCACCACTCTCCCCTCAAGCACACCCAGCGAGACAAAACAGCACATACGTCTGTCCCTTCCCCCACCCTTAGGATATCAACACATCCCCCCCCCCCCCCCACCCACCCAAGCTTCATAAAGTCAGCAACCAGGATTCTTGTCACACTCAGATGACAGTGGTCATTTAGTAATAACAGGATCTATGCAAACTACTCTGAACATTGCACAGACATCGAGACCATGGATCAGATCCTGTACACCGCTGCTTGTCAGACAACCTGAGAATGGGGGGGCACTTGGAGGTGCCATATTGATAAAAGATGATTATAATATTCCAGCATGTGAGGATGACCTGTGGTTTCCAAGTCATCTTTAATGCTCCTCTGAACAAGTTCCTGATTACGACATTGATACTTTGGGTCATTTACAGAAACTGTCAACTAATCCTTGTAACCTGGGGCAATACACCCTCCCTCCACCACCAGATTACCAGCATATCCCTACGGAACATTTATTTGTAAATAAACATGCAAATTAATTAGGGATAGCTTAAAATGAAATGTGGGTGAAGAAAACAGAGGACACGTCCTTCATGAATGGTGCATTGGATTAAGTTACTTGCTGCTAAGAATTGTAGATTAGTGGTTATCCTGTATTCACTGCCCAGAATACACATTATTGTTATGCATTAGTCATTCTGGCAGACCTCAGTCCCATTCTGCACATGATGTGGGAAATGAGAGCTGGAACGTCCTCAGCAGACACTGTCTATCTTGAAGATTAACTACATGTGTGGCAATAGCAAGTGAAGCTCTGTACAGACAGTGGTTATGCTGTGCCCACCAACAGGAGCAGCACTTCACTGCAAGGAGAACGCAGAATGCACATCACTTGGCAGGGATCAATGATCTGTACAGAAGAGCCACTTGGCACAGCATAAAAAACTTGCACCCACTGTGTGCCATGACTTGCGGAAATGCGCCTAGATTTAGTGCTAGGTCTCCAGAGCCAAACCAATCTCAATCTTTGGAAGTGTAGAAGTTCCCATGATGAGAGGGAAGGGGATGGGCGGAGGAGAAGTCTTTACACTGGAGTGTGCAAGCCGTGCATTTAATTCTGCACAACAAGTTATAGTCATGATAAAAAGGAGGGGAGGGGGACACATTTTTAATTTTCATACACTCTCTTTACAATGCTCCATCAGCTAAGAGTTGTCTGCCCAGTATTTTTTTTTTTTTTTTTAATAAAAACTTGTCATAACGTGTGTGATATAGTAGCGTCCTCCCCACTGGGTTTTCAGTGCCGTGATTATTTATCATTGGTAGAACTACTGCAAGCTAGAAAATAGAAGCAAATGTCTGATTGGCTGAATTAAGTCACTGCACATGTGCCCTTTGTTAGTAAATACTCCACCACCCCCACCCCCGCGGCATACAGTGAGGAGTACCGTAGATGCATAGTTTTATCAAGAAACAACGCCCAAAGGCAGTAACTTGGCACGAGTCGTCATATCAAACAGATTTCTCAGTATATGGTTTGTTTACGCAAAAAAAGTTATAGAAGAAAATTATATGTAAAAGAAATTTTATTTATTTCATCACTTGAGCTTTCTGGAAATGTACAGATTGCAATCATACAAAAATAATCTGTGCATGAAATGGAAACATACGAAAGGTCAACAGGAAGAACCTCCTCCCGCTCTCCCTGCAGAAGCGCAGTGATCATATGCTAATTAGAACCATGTCATTCCAACTCCCATGTTCTCAGCAGCGTTATATATGGGCCTGATTCAACAGGGGACGCAAATGCAATCGCTTACGGAACGCAGTTGCTAAAATATGCTAATGCCTGCCAAAGTACAGCTTCATAAAGACGCCCACTGCTGCCTTCTCACACCCGTCCAATGTCGCACTCCTGCGTAAACATCAGTACCATCGACGTACATCAAGCTGTCACGCAGCATGTACGGCAGGCCTGACGCGCACCCTGCAGCTCTCCTCACACGCAGAGTGCTCTCCTGCTGCGAATGCAATTGCTATGGCTAATTTATGCATGCCCATGAAACAGTCAGACACGCCTGTGTTTACTTAACCACCCCCCACCCCGTAACCTCCCCCCAAACGCTGATCACATGAAACTCATTTTGTGAATGGATCCTCGTACGTGCGTGAGTAATAGCAATGCAATCATGACGCGTGCGCGGTGCGACTTACAGGCATGAGCAACAGCAAATAATTGCTCCAACTGCGTAACCATCGGCATTGTGTCCGCTGCTGAATCAGGCCCTGTGCCCACAGAACAAAGTGTAAAGTAAAACAAACGGTGTAGTGTTTGGGCAAAGGAGAATTCTTTAGGGGAAACTCAATACTCCACTGTCATCTGCTGGAAATCACCGTGATTTATATCTGCGCACATTACTGCTTATTACGGTAAGGATTCTGCGCTCATTTTCCTCTGTCCCTCTATGGAGGTGCAAAGATACATGGCACAAGGAATATAATCACGGCCATTCCGGCGGCACATGGTGGAGAACTGAATCGCCCCCCTTTATCTGTAGCAGAGCACGGTGTTATCCTGCTCGGCATAATGAAATAATCAGAGAAATTCTTAACCCTTTACTTTTTTCCAGTGATTCCACGGTTTAGGCCATACAGCCCTTTAGGTAAGGTTACATTTTACCGAGTGCGGCATAAGCGTAATTGTGCTTTCACGGTCTCGTCACGCAGGCACAGGGTTATCATCACTAAGAACTGGTCATTTCTACCCTAAACAAATCCACACTGTATTCAAAGCAGCCTTCTAGCACCAAGCTATGTCACGTAGATGAACCCACCACAAAACGCAGTACTGTGGTAGCTCCTACTGAAATAGTCATTAAGAAACACGAAGCACTTTCATCAGAACGTGCGCCTCTCAGTCTGTGGTAACAGCTAGAAATGTCCCTCCCTATATACAATGGCTGAAAACAGATTTACATAAAGATTACTGCCAACGTTCCAATACAGTTCACAGCATTTGGAATATATTTAGTGTTTGGTTCAATAGAATGTGGGTAATTACAACACATATGGTACAAACAGACAGGAACAGACTGCATTCAGGAAAACAAAGGGATATAGACACAAGGCAAGCAACAGACAGAAGGGCCGGACAAAAGACAGGGGATGTGGGTGGGTGAGGGGCTCCGGGAAAGTAACACAACATATAGGCCAGCCTATCATGAACACACATATAAAAAGCAGGTTCAGTAGTGAGCACACAGCTTCAGTCCTATTCACAATGTCTCAATAAAACGGTTGTTACAACCGTCACTGTTCACACAATGGCATGCCCTTGTTATCTAGATGCTGTTCCAGAGGTTAAGTATTTGCGTGATACTGTTTCATGATGATCAGTCATTAAAAAAAAAGGATTGGGGTGAAAAGATATGTTCCAATAATTCCAGACTCTGAAATGCAGCAATTTTAAACCGCAATGTGAATTCCTTCCAATATTCCGGGAAGAAGGTTTTCTTCTGCAGCCAGGGACTCTGAGAAACCAGGCTCTTCAGCAGACTAAGGGCCCTTTAACCACAGATTTACTACAGGCTATAGTAATATGAATGTGGTATTGTTCTACAGCCTCCTATACAGTCTTGCAAAAATAAAGCCAATCAGCCACACTGTCGTTTCTTCTAAACATCTTGCGGCTGTGTTCGTGCTGATTCTCCCAGAAACAGGAGCAGGCCTATAATGTATTCCAGATGCCAAGAATAAAGATCGTTATGAAGCAGACTGCTTTGCAGTGCCAGCAAATCCCATGTGGTTTTGTTTCCCCGAACAAAGCTGCTCACATGCGGCCAAGTGTCCATAGTCTTTCCTTTGCTGTCGATCCGGTGGATAGGCAAGCTTGGACGAGTCTCCTTTGGAAGAGAGAATGAGGCAGACGGTGATACAGGAAACACTGCAACAGTAATCCAGTGTGTAAACAGCCCAGGAGGGCATCAGCAAACCTCAGAGCGGAACACTCTGGGTGATAGGTGCGGCCCAGGCCGGGATACCGTAGAGTTCTGAGCCGTCTGTAGGTGATGCTGTGGCTTGTAGCCACAATGTTACAAACATCACAAAATGCCCATTTGTCACGACAATGCCACTTCACACGTCAAAACATCCTTGTTCATTGGGATACCGGGAAATGTATCATGAAAAGTCCCAATGTAATGTGCAAGTCACCATGTAAAATACAGGATCAGCACTACCAGGAGCAGTGCAAGCAGCACAACAATGGCACACCACTGCCGCCGATCTGCAGGAGGGAACACAACCTGGTTACTGAAGACAAACATTTGGAACCAACACCAAGAAAGGCGTTTTACTTCAGTAGTTGCAGCTGGAGAACCACCAGATACCTAAGCCGGACCTAGATCCCAGCATTTCATACCATGAGCTAGTCACAGGATCTATCCATTCCTAATAAACAATACATTTCTGAAAACGTGGATTAGAAAACACGGGTCAAGAACAGGAATTTGGTTGCCACAAGTGGATATTTTTTCTGAACGTATCCTTCGGCATCAAAATTGCATTTGCACGCCTTTAACGGTTCATGTTTTCCAGATCTCTTAGGTAGCAAATGTGTATTAATTGGTGTACTGACAGATCACTGTCAGACAAATAAAATGCAATTAAATGATGCTGTGAAAATAGTAACAAACATTTCACGCCATCCAACTTAACCTGACAGTGAACAGCATAGTAGCACAGTGGTGTGCATCGCTGCCTCACAGAACTGGAGTTCTATTCATAACCAGGACTTTTATCTGTATTGGGTTTGTGTTTACATGAGTTTCCTCTCAAACTATAGAAACATGCTGGTAGGTTAATTAGCTGCTGACTAAAAATCTATGTATACGCTCGCGCGCTTGTATGTGTGTTAGGAATTGTTTGGGGAGATGATTCAAACCTTCAAAAGAGGACAAATTCAGAAGTTGCCCATAGCAACCATTCAGCTCCTGGCTATCAAGTAACAAGTGCATTGTATAAAATGATAGCTAGAAGCTGATTGGTTTGTTATGGGCCACATCTTCACTGTCTTCTTTGGATGGTTTGATTCCTCTTCCTCTTAGACTATAAGCTCCAAAGAGCCAGGGACTGATGTGACTGACCAATATTCTTCCTATACAGCGCTGTGTAATTGGTGGTGCTATATAACTAAAGAATAACAAAAAACAATCTCTGTAGTGGATAGTTGCGTTATTCTTGTATACAAATTGTCTAATTAACAGTAACGTTTTCAGCATATGTTTCATTTGTTATATGCCAACAACTTTTACAACCCAAATCTACACTGTACTGCTCTGGTTGGTGCCCCCACTCACCGCTGGTCATGTGAGACACCTTCGCCAGCTTCTTCAGAACATTATCCATGCGAGACTGCGCAGTGTCCAGTTCATGTGTGAAGTCGTCCAGCATCCTACACAGAATAAAAACGTCTCATTTCTAGGATTGGTGATAGAGCTCCTAATTATTTAGCCAATTATAGTAAACCCCATGTTATAGGGAAAAGTATACAGATTTATTTACAGAAAGGGTGATGGAAGATTCTCACAGTAGGTGTGTGCTGTCCCATACAGTGAAATAATATAAGAATGCGTTGGCCCGGTATGGCTATTGATAAGACTTTGATCTAAAATGAAATCAATATTATTGCTACAGATTTGTAAGACGCTACAGTGCTCTGCAGGGCAGGACATTGGGGAAATCAGAGCATGCAGAAAACAAATTAAAAATGAAATAGATATGACAATAAAAAGGTAGGGAGGCTCCTGCTCGTATCATGAGAAAGAGCTTGCACTCTAGTAGGCCGAAGTAGAGACAGGATTAGTGACTGACATAGTGGGGGACAGGAACTCCAATGTTGTTGTGCTATAAACAAAATTAATTTGAGGGAGAGCATATTTGAAATTAAAATATAGTTTAATGTACATCTCCTGTTTTAATTGAATGGTCTTTAAATTAATCAAATACTAAAAAAGAGGAAGGTCTCATTACCCCAAGTTCTCGCATCTCAGTTCTAGACGGCCAATGTTTCCCCGTAGACCAACAACTGAGCTTTATGGAAACTGTTCCATAGAACCTACTGTCTTTGCAAGGGATACTTACCTACCTTATTTAGCGTTCGGGATCTTCACCTCTGCCGGGCTTCCTCTACTACACCCCTTTGCAATATACTCATTTAGCTTGCAGGGAACACAAGCACAACTGTGAGCTTCACATCGGTCTGCTTCAGGTAAAGGGGATACCCCTAACTCAGTGTATATCTGGGACATAATTCATTAATAAGGCAACATTATGCATTCAGTGCTGCATATAGGGATGCATTCGGCATCCAGGCGGTAGGGATGCCGGCGCTTACCTTACCAGCGCCGGAATACAAACGCCGGTCAGAATCCCAGCGCCAGCATCCTGACCACCGGGATGCCGAAGGTAGTAGCGGGGTTGGGGGAGGGTTAGGCACCAAAGAGGAAGGGTTAGCATACCAACCAACAAGTGTTGGTATATTAACCCTGTCGGCATCGGGATTCTGACCGCCAGGATCCCGCCTGTCGGTATTTCATACCAATCCCCTGCTTATATTTAGGGCAAATACATCACAATGTGATATAATGGATCATTTATAGCATACAACGACTGCATACTGGTCAATTCTTGACATGTGGGAGCTATAAAAAGACAAACATACACTTAGCCTGTGTCATACATGCTGACGCAGAAACGTAAGACTGCCCACACCATTGTCAGCATTTAAAAGTGCGATTGTGTTAAATACAACTGCACAACACAATCAGATGAGTAATTATCTGCGAACTACAGTGGCCTATGGGACCAGCTATATGTAAGCCTGTCAGAGCACAGTAATAGAAGGTCACGTTGCATAGCTTTATTCACAGATCAGACTTGTCTGATGCCTCTAGACGTAGTCACACCAGAAATGTAGCTCTATTCTGATGGTCAGGGATCATTTTATGGCGTTCTGCATTACAAAAGGAGAATGGTGCATCTGAGGTCTAACTGGTGAGAAAAACCATGGCTAGGCTCTACTGCTTGCTATATGGACACAGTTGCTGACATAAGGGGGTTATTTCTAGAGCTGCACCAACCGCAGTAAGATTACGGTGTAGTCCCCATCACTGATCCGTTCCTAGTCCCCACCCACATGGGCACTCACACTGCTTGTTCATCCAACTCATTGCCGATACGCTGTGACATATTCTTTAGCACTCCGATGCTGCCGGATACCAGCTCTAACTCCTCATCTTGCTGCTCCAGGATCAGCTAATGCAGAAATAGGGTTACAAAGTTTAGAAACTGAAACCAGGAGGTAGAAATAAAAATGGTAAAAAATACCCCATAGTCTGACAATCTGCTGCATTGACACATACAGTGTAAGGGGTATATTTACTAAAGTGCCGGTTTATAGAAGTGGAGGTGTTGCCCATAGCAACTAATCAGATTCTACTTAACATTTATCTAGCACCTTCTAGAAGATAATAGCTAGAATCTTATTGGTTGCTATGGGCAACATCTCCACGTCTATAAATCCACAAATATACTACTAAGAGAGCAGTGCCACAGGCGACCACAGGATTGTGAATGACAAAGAAATTTGCCACGTGTGAAAATAAGATTGTGCTAGTGCAGTGCTAACACGATCGTTCTATCACAATGAAAGTAAAATGAATAAATAGGGGAACGTACAAAAAGAGGATTGTGCATGGAAGGATTAACACATTACTAATAAGGGTGAAACAAGTTATGGGGCAAATCTGCAGGATGGCTGCAAGGTGTTGGCATTCCAACCATTTTGCTGGCACCTTGAGGCCACCAATATGACAGATTTTTCCTAGCACAGCAGAGAAACCTGTTATCCATAATTTGCGCTGATGTGTGCAGTCGCACATTGACGCTAACTGAATTGCCCCCTAAGAGTTTTGCCCAGATTTGGCTGGCATAACACACAGCTGATTGCAGAGCAATGGATATCTGCAGATAAAGAGTTACAATACAGACACTTGAATCACAAAGAGGGTTTAGCTATTCGGAAATATGGGATTTGCATTAGATTTAGTGAAGAGTTTCTCCATACAGAGCAGTGTATTAAAGACCCAGATGAGGCTTGTTGTGGTATTTGCAGGAGAAGCAGTGACTCTATGTTGTCTGACTGCCCCATTACCATTCTCCAGAGCATTCATTAACCAGCAGAGGACGGAATTGCAAAGCCGCACACTAGTAGCTTTGCAATTGCGTCCTTGTGTTTCCGGGAATGCAGGCGCCCCTGGACTGCCCGGTAAACGCCTCTACCTGTCAATCAGGCAGGCCTGCGTGCGACCACGCAGGACCCGTTATACACATGCGCAGATCAGATCCTGTGCACAAGCAGATTCCCGATAATCGGTGATCTGCGATCAGCAGTATACGCTGAATCAGGCCCAGAGTGTACAATTCATGTTGATTCAGGGATAAGGGAGCAGAGATGTCCCGGGGCGAGGAAGCACAGACATGAAAGCACACAAACTCTGATGACAGCGCTGTCTCTGCAGGTTATTACACTAACAAGGAAACAAAAGCCCCTTTACAAATAACAACAAGAAACAAATGCATTACTAACTTGTTTCTTTTCAAGAAATAAATGTGTATGATGTGTAAACAGGTGCAGGAAGCAAACACTGCCTTAAGGTGCAAATACAAACGGGACTCTTAGGGATCCAGCTGTTTGGCCTGAGCACACAGATGAATGGATCTGTCCCTTTAGGCAACATCTAGGGCCCATATATAGACATCTTTAGCGTACATTACTGGTAACATGGCTTAGTTGTGGGATATACATTCACAGAAGTACAGCAGTGCTTAGTGAGTGACGTCTGAGTTATTTCTTGCATAATGAGAACTGTTTTTGGATTCCCTTCATGCTGTGCCAAAGAAAGGACACACAATGCCTGCCCTGTACAGACTCCTTCCATACATCTTATATCTTACCTGCTGCTGTGAAACTTGCCCTTCCAGAAACTGGGAGTTTGCAGACTGGATATCATTGTCCAGCCCTTTGTACTTGTCTGGTTCAGCATTCCAGCCCTGTTTCGTCCCTTCTCCTAAGAGTGCCTGAAAAATAAGATTATGAATGAACAGACAGTTTGTAGCACAAAGAGCCCCCTATTAAATTGCTGCTTTATTACTCCAGTATACAAGTTATCACTTGTATACTCATGAAATATGGTTCATCCATATGAGAGCTCCACGGCGAGTCTTACAGGTGTTCAACCAACAAGCATTAGTCTAAGATCACGTGATCACCAAATGTTAGATAATAGCAGGCGCACAACAATCCCACAATTATTATCCAATGTACTGTAAGTGTTTGTACATTGGGATAGGAGCAAATTGATTAATACTGTCCACACAAGACGCAAACAGGACAATGTCCTGTTGCGAATGTGACAATGTGAGCGGGGCCTAGAATCCAGTGAGATAGTAGTATAAAAAACGTACAACGCTAAGAGATCTAGCGGACAATAACAGTGAACGTAATGCCAGCCTCGGACAGGACGTCCTCAGAGTTACTGTACTTTGAGGCTGATTCAGAGTTGGAAGCAGGGAGAAAATTTGCTACTGTGTTTTTTTTATTTAGATTGGTGATAAATCCCACTAACAGCAACAAAAAATATGAGATATGGTAAGAACTTACCCTTGTTATCTCTATTTCTACGAAGTCCATAGGGTTCCACAGGATACCTTGGGGTATAGGTGTGACGTCAGTCGCAGGACACCAAAGAGTTAAGCTTTCAGCCTCCCAGGATGCACTGGGTCCCCCTCCTGTACCCCGTCCCCGAGCCAAGGCACCTCAGTTAGTTACCAAGCCATAGGCCGGAGGAGGAGAAGGAAGAGAGAGAACAAAGATCTGGACACATACAAGAATCACATTCTCACCAGAGGGAGACGGAAAACCGGTGACCAGAGCAAAGCCCATTTGCAGCACAGGTGCGACAGGGCGGGAGTCCTGTGGAACCCTATGGACTTCGTAGAAATAGAGATAACAAGGGTAAGTTCTTACCATCTCTCATATTTTCTACTTCAGGGTCCATAGAGTATCCACAGGATACCTTGGGGATGTCCCAAAGCAGTATCCTTTAAGGGTGGGGACGCTCCTGTGCTGAAAGGAGAATCCGCCGCCCGAAGGAAGCATCCTGAGAGGCGAAGGTGTCAAACCTGTAATACCTCACGAAGGTATGGACAGAGGACCACGTAGCAGCCTTGCAGATCTGGACTGCAGAGGCACCACGTCGAGCTGCCCACGAAGGACCCACAGACCTAGTGGAATGAGCCTTCACAGAAGGAGGAACCAGCAGGCCTTCATGAAGATAAGCTTCAGAAATAGCCATACGGATCCAGGCTGCCAAAGTTTGCTTTGAAGCAGGCCAACCCTTTTTACGGAAGCCATAGAGGACAAACAAAGCGTCCGACTTCCTAAACGAAGAAGTGCGGTCAACATAAGTCCTTAAGGCCCGCACAACATCCAAAGAGGCCTCACCCACGGAAAGACCCGGTGAGTTAAAGGCCGGAACAACGATTTCCTCGTTAACATGAAACTGGGAAACAACTTTGGGAAGAAACTCGGGCCGAGTGCGGAGCCCTCAGGACCACAGCCAAATCCCAAGGCGCCACAGGTGGAACAAAGGGCGGCTGAATGCGGACAACACCTTGCATAAAGGTGCGCACATCCGGGATTGTAGCAATCCTACGGTGAAACCAGACAGACAGGGCCGAAACCTGTACCTTCAAAGAAGCAAGGCGAAGCCCATGATCTAGTCCCGCTTGCAGGAAGGCGAGAATCTGAGACAGACGAAACTCCCGCGGTGCATAACCTCTCGGTCGACACCACTGGAAGAACGTATGCCACACGCGGTGGTATATCCTCGCGGAAGACGGTTTCCGAGCTCGCAACATGGTACGCACCACAGAGCTGGAAAACCCCCGGGACCTCAGCATGGCCGTCTCAACAGTCACGCCGTCAAAGACAGCAGAGTCAGGTCCGGGTGACGACAAGGACCCTGAGACAAGAGGTCCGGTCGTAGCGGCAACCGCAGAGGACTGTCCACGGACAGACCCTGAAGGTCTGAGAACCAATGCCGTCTGGGCCACGCGGGAGCTATCAACAGGAGCGTCCCTCCTTCCTGTTTGAATTTCCGAATTACCCGTGGAAGAAGGGAGACCGGAGGGAACAGATATGCGAACCGGAACGTCCACCGGACGAACAGAGCATCCACCAGAGACGCCCCTTCGTCTCTTGTGCGAGACCCGTACACCGGCAACTTGTTGTTGTGCCGGGACGCCATGAGGTCGATCTCTGGAAGAACCCATCTGTCCACCAGTAGTTGAAAAACGTCCGGGTGCAGGGACCATTCCCCCGGATGAACGTCCTGGCGACTTAGAAAGTCCGCCTCCCAATTGAGCACTCCCGGGATGAAGACCGCTGATATGGCCGGAAGATTGCACTCCGCCCAAACCAGGATCCGAGACACCTCTACGAGAGCCGCCCGGCTTCGGGTTACTCCTTGCCTGTTTATGTAGGCCACGGTGGTAGCGTTGTCCGACTGGACCTGTACCGGGTGACCCTGGAGAAACCGATGTGCCTGCTGGAGAGCATTGAAGACCGCACGGAGTTCCAAGATATTGATTGGAAGCTCCGCTTCTGTCGGAGTCCACCTGCCCTGGAACAGATGTGGACCCGAAACTGCTCCCCAGCCCCGAAGACTGGCGTCCGTAGTCAACAGGACCCAATTTGGAATCCAGAACGGACGTCCCTCGCTGAGGTGGGTCGTCTGTAACCACCAAGCAAGGGACAGGCGAACCTCCGGGGTGAACACAATCATCTGGGACTTCAGAGACTGAGGCAGCCCGTTCCACTTTGACAGGATCAGGTGCTGCAGAGGTCTGGAGTGAAACTGGGCATATTCCACCATGTCGAACAGAGTAACCTCATCGCCGAGTGTAGAGACACCTGGCGGCTGTGCAGACAACTGCGCACCCTTGACTGCAAAGCAGAGATCTTTTCCTCCGTCACGAAGATCTTTTGCTGTCCCGAGTCCAATAAGGCTCCAAGATGCAGAATCCTCCGAGACGGGATTAGAGTGGACTTCTGCCAGTTGATTAGCCAGCCGTGCCGTTGCAGCAGGGCAATGGTCAGGTCTAAGTGGCGTAACAGGAGCTCTGGAGATCCCGCCACCAATAACAGGTCGTCCAAGTACGGCAACATGCGGACTCCCTGCAGCCGCAGAGAAGCCACCATGACCGCCATCACCTTGGTGAAGACACGTGGTGCTGTCGCCAAGCCAAAAGGTAACGCCCGAAACTGGAAGTGGTCGCTGCGGATTGCAAACCTGAGGAACTGTTGATGGCGCAAAAGAATAGGGACATGCAGGTAAGCGTCCTGTATGTCCAATGACACCATGTAGTCCCCCGGTTCTAGCGCCAGAATGATGGACTGTCGGGTCTCCATCCGAAACTTCGGTATCCGCAAAGACTTGTTGAGTGCTTTGAGGTTGAGAATCGGACGATACGACCCATTGGGTTTCTGTACCAAAAAAAGATTTGAATAGAAACCCTGGCCCCTCTGGGAGAATGGAACAGGCACTATAACTCCAGCATGGAGAATAGTGTGCAATACCTTCCGCAGCTCCGTAGCCTTGTTCCGGTCTGATGGTAGACCCGTGGTGAAGAATCGAGCTGGGGGTCTGTGCCGGAAGGAGAGGGCGTACCCGTGGGAGACCACCTCCAGAACCCAAGTGTCTGTCGTAGTGACCGACCAACACTGGGCGAACTGCAGCAGGCGGCATCCCACCCTGGGATCCCCCAAAGGGAGGCCCGGACCGTCAGGCCGCAGGCTTGTCATCTGGCTTGGGGGCCGGACGTCTGGTACTCCATGCCTGCTTCCGGGGCTTGACCGATTTCCTAGGGCCAGCCTGACGAGGAAACGACTGTGGTTTGGGCCTGCCCTGGGCCCTAGATGACCGAAAGGACGATGGTCCAGAACCAGAAGGAGCAGCGGCCGACGGGAGACAAGCCGATTTGGCTGCCGCCAGCGTGGCCACAATCTTATCCAGATCCGGACCGAAGAGAACTTCTCCGGTAAACGGCAAGGCTTCCAGACCCTTCTTGGAATCTGCGTCCGCCTTCCAGGATCGCAGCCACAAGGTGCGACGAGCAGCTACCGCTGCTGAAGAAATTCTAGACACCAGAGTACTAATGTCTAGAGCCGCCTCGTTGATGTAAGTGGCCGAATCACGGAGATTGCCAATCAACTCCGCCTGTTCGGCCGGACAGTCGGAATCAAAAGAAGCCTCTAATGAATCCGCCCAGCGCTCCATCGCTCTGGCAACCCAGCAAATGGCCATAGCCGGCCGTGCTGCCCCCCCCGCAAGGGAATAAGCGGACTTCAGGCAGATTTCCACCTTGCGGTCCGTAGCATCCTTAAGGGAGGACATGGATGGCATCGGCAATGTGGCACTACGGACAAGACGGGTCACGTGAGAATCCACCTGTGGAGGGGATTCCCACTTAGCAAAATAATTATCCGCGAACGGATAAGCCACCGCCAGGCGTCTCTGCGGCTGGTATCTTTTGCCAGGCTGTTTCCACGCCTCCTCTAAATGGTCCACCAACTGACCCGAAAGAGGACAGACTGTGGCATCGCCCTTCACATCTTTGAAAAAGGCATATTTAGACTTAGCCGCTGGGGGAACTTCGTCCTCAATCACCAAGGCTGTGCGGACCGCCCGAATAAATCCAGGAATATATACTTTGGACTTAGCATCAGCGTCCTTAGTATGGACAGGTTCCTGATCGTAAGGATCCAGAATCTCCCCATCATCAGACGTCCCTTCGTCATCCTCATAAGGAGCGGACAGAGACGCCATCGGCCGTTTATGAGGCCGCATCACAGACTCCCCTTGCAATACATCCGACAAGTGCTGTACAGAACTCGTCAGGGAGTTAACCCACGCTGGCTCCTGAGAAACCGGGAGCGGGGAAATAGGGAGACTGTGGGGTACCACCAATTGTCGTGGGAAACCCTGCATGGGTGACGACACCACAGACTGCTGGGACAAACCCATCGGAGTAAACGCGGGCTGCGGAGCTAACTGGCCCACTAAAGCTGTTAGCGCCTGAGCGAAACAAGCCCAGGGCGGCTCCTGTACCGGTGCTGTAACCGTAAGAGGCCGCGCTATGGACAAACACTGCCGGCAAAGGCCCTCCGCGCTACCCTCCCCCTCCTCTAACGGTACTTTACACATGGTACACTGTAGCCGGAGGGGAAAATCACTTTCAGACATGATGGCACCACGTATGTGACCCCTCTCACCAATTATATATTAAATAGGCGAGAGACCACCCTGCAGCACCGCACTGCAAGGGCTTAGCAGAAAGAACAGGGACAGTAATAAAGCTGACAGTTTAGAGAAGAAAAGTTACAGGCAGCGCTAGCACAGTCACATACAATGCAAAGAAAATCAATTCCTGCACTAACAGCGCTGATCACTCAACTACACAGACACAGGGCCTGGTAGGACACAGCGCTGCATACACAGACCTGACCACAGCGGAGGAGAGGTATGCGGGGGGACCCAGACCACGATGCTTCCGTCCAGTGCTTCCAGCAGCGTTCACCATGCGTTGAGAAGATGGCCGCCGAGGAGCAGAGAGGAGGCTGGCCTGGGGGAGGAGCGCTGACACAGGGCCAGTCAGCACAGTGCAGAGAGGGCTGTGTGCAGCGGGGGAGGCGCCGGCTGTGAGACAGGGAAGGCGCGCTCCCCTGGCATGCATTTAACCCCTGGGACGCCGCAGCGCTACCGCTCTGCTGCGGTCCGCTGTCCCAGGGGGTAGTGGAAGCGCAGGTTGGTCGCCTGGCTCCACGCTGCAGCCAGTCCCCAGGGAGCCCCCTGCCTGGGGACTTAGGACCATGTGATCAGCGGGGACCCACCGCGGGACCCCGCTGCTTACCTCTGTCCCCCTTGAATCCGGCCATGGTCCGGAACATCTGGGGTCACCGCTAGCTGTGACCCCAGATGACCACCAGCATCCCCGGATCAGTACCGGCGTTCTGGTACCGGCGGGGTGTAGAGAAGACAGCATGGACGTCAGGACTGACTGTCCATGCTGTTCATCCAGATGTGCAGCCACAGCTGCATGAAGAAAAAGCTTCAGGGGCTCTTCTAGCCCCCACTCCAACAGGTGCACCCGACTCCGGCCGGGCACCAAACTAAACTGAGGTGCCTTGGCTCGGGGGCGGGGTATAGGAGGGGGACCCAGTGCATCCTGGGAGGCTGAAAGCTTAACTCTTTGGTGCCCTGCGACTGACGTCACACCTATACCCCAAGGTATCCTGTGGATACCCTATGGACCCTGAAGTAGAAACATGCAAGAAAAATAAAAGCACAACTTACAAAAGGGATACATACGATATGTCGACAGTGACATTGTCACTATCGGCAGCAGTATGGCGGCACCACGATGCCGACAAGTTAAAATGCTACTTAAGGTATTTTAATAGTGTTGGCAGAATCCTGTTAAAACAATATGTGTAAAGTTATACTGCTGACACCGTTAAAATGCTTTAAGTAGCATGTTAACCATGTCGACAGTATAGTGCTGGCATACTGCTGCCGACAGTGACATTGTCAGGGATGTCACTGTCAACATAATGTCTGCCTCCCCTTTCATTGCAGCTCAGAGAAACTAGGTTACTAAGAGACACAATAATACACATGAAGACGTTTCAGACATATCTTAGAGCAATGATACGGTCCAGTAAGAGACTGGCATATGCATACAATAGTCACCATTGTTGTCATGTAAGAATGCTTATACACAGTCAGGGGTTGTCATTGTATGATCAGAATTACCCTTGCTCCCCAATTGGCATCATGTGGATGGTGATCAGGATCGGCTGACTTTTTGGGTGCATACACACAGACGGCGTAATGGTTAGCACTACTGCCTCACAGAACTGAGGTCATGGGTTCGATTCCCACCATGGCTCTGACTGTGTGGAGTTTGTATATTCTCCCATAGCTTGCATGGGTTTCCTCTGGATACTCTGGTTGCGCGGTGCAATAATGCACAAAATACGTCCCATGAACGGACTTGCGCTGAACTCTGCATTGCCCCATGTGTCACAATATTAGAACATTTGTATACAAATACTTATACTTATTATTTATGTTATAAAGCACCAATATATTCTGCAGCTCTGTACAAAAATGTTTAATCAGTCACATCGTTCTCTGCCCCAGAGAAGCTTACACTCTAATTTACTATCTACAGACAGACATGCACACATCTGGCCAATTTATATAAATACAGTTAAACTAGTGTACCTGCAGGAACCAAAATAACACAAAGTGACCAGCATGGTTGGCGTAGTGGTTAGCATTACTGCCTCACAGTGCAGAGTTTTGGGTTTGATCCCCACCAAGGTCCTATCTGGGTGAAGGTTTTATGTTCTCCCAGTGTTGTGTGGGTGTCTTCTGGGTGCTCCAATTTCCTCCATCAATCCAAAAACATACTGCCAGGTTAATTGGATTCTGACCAAAAAAATAACCTTAGTGTGTGTGTGTGTACATGTGGCAGGGAGTATAGATTGTTAGCTCTGCAACGGCAGGGACTGATGTGAATGATAAATATTCTATGTAAGGTGCTGCAGAATGCATGTGCACTATGTAAGTAACTTAACAAAACAAATAAAAAACACAATAAATCCACAAAGAGAACAACTTGGAGAAAACCTAACCCAGTGAACAACCATTATATTATACCCATTCAGGTAGGTTTCAGTTCTCTTCCTGATAAACAATAATAAATAAATGCGTATTTGCAGAAAGAGAGTCATACTGAACCAACATCGCACAGTGATGCCTATCTGGATCTCAGGGACGTCACAGGTTCCTAGTGACTGCATTCTTATGACTACTGGTTTAGCCCTGAGAAGGCAAGAGGTGCACTTTAAGACGGTGTTCTGATTTAGGGCACGATTCATAGTCGGACGCTGTTGTGGCATCAGACACAAGCAGCTGATGTTTTCAGTCTGCGCATGTGTTCCTGATGGTTACCGCTAGGGGGATGCAAAACTAATTCAGTCACAGAAAGAGGCAATATGAGTGGGTGTTTCTGGAAGGTAACGGGGATGCGACCAGCCAGCCGTTGCACTGATTCCGAAGGCCATGTCCAGATGGACATTAGGGTGGTCCAAAAAACAAACATTCACATTTTCATTCTCCACAAGGTTATTTTTGTTCCTTAGTACATAAATGGGTAGTACACCAAAACATTTTCCAAACAAACAATATTAAGGGATCGCCCTACATTGAACTTTTCTAGACTTAGATCTGCGTCCTCAGATAGTTGAATACGTCGCGGAAAATAGGGTAGCTGTGGACGTTTCAGATTTTTTTTATAGGAGACTAAAGAGTGCTCTAATTCCCAATAAACCTGCATTCCAATACTTTACATAAACCAGACTTACAAACAAAGCCAAATTCAAATGTGGTTTGCCTCTCTAGGGGGTAAATTTACTACAGTGAGAGTTTTTAGAAGTGGAGATGTTGCCCATAGCAACCAGTCTACTTAACATTTAACTAGCACCTTCTAGAAGATAATAGCTAGAATCTGATTGGTTGCTATGGGCAACATCTCCACTTCCGAAAACTCTCACTTTAGTAAATTTACCCCTAGGTGTTAACTGAAAGTATGTCTCTTTTCGAAATCAGTTCCAGAGCGTAAATGCCTTTACCCATCCAACGAGCGTAGTGAGTAGGACCAGGAGCTCTAAATGTTTCCCTGCTATTTTCACCACCAAGAAACAAGAGATAAATGCAAAAGTTCTCGATAAGCGTCTCTTGGTTGCTGTTTTTCCAGTGCATTTGGTAAATATTCTAACATTTCCTATCGTAATCTGTCTAATACAGGATAGTTTCTAGCAATACATTCCTTCTGAAAGCGGTTGAAAATTCAAACGTCTGTGCCTCCAGTAGAGCCGAATATACATGAGAAGACATTTGAAAGCATAAACTTCATGTGTGTCCGCTTCCAGAAAGTAAACTTCTGGGTGACCGCTAAACTGCAACGTACAAAGCTAAAATTTGGTACACAAGTTACTACATGATAATGGTCAGAAATAGTCTATGTGGAGGCATGATTCAAGCATCTTTGTTTTTGACAATGTTAAAGTGGGCCACCCAAATGGACATTCTGCGTCTCCATAGAGCTAGCTCAATGTCCGATGGTGCGACTTTTACGCAAAGCAGCAGATTAGCTCCACAGCCAATGGGCGTCACTGCACGAATTCCATTGGCTGCGGCATTAGCATAAAGCCGCAATAGTGCTATGTTAAAAGTCTCAGTTGTGCCGGCATTAACATCCTCCTCTGAATAAGGCCCTTAAGATGCTACTTCCCTATAACAGCTCCGCTACATGTAAGCTAATGTACACAACTAAATGAGACATGACTTCTAGAGCACAACACATCAGAACGGCTTCCCCTTGGCGAGTGCTGGTGCAGGACTTTCTCTGTGCATCACTCCCAGTGACCCTGACTTGGGAGACAATACGTAACCTGAGACAACAGCAAGTGATGCACACACACTTACTGCACAGCATGACCTCTTCCAATTCACCAAGGACACCAACAAACAAACAGCAGATATAAAAAGATCTTGCCTCTCACCTGCCGGTTCTTTTTTTCAGCTAAGGCCTGAACAGATGGACTGGTCATCTGATCCTTCATTTCCTGAATGCCACCATGGAAAAAAAAAAAAGAATAGATTTTATGTGTTAGCTGAAGTGAGATGTCGGTAGCTGTAGTAAGCTAAAAAAAAAAAAAACACCACCTTGCCAACGGACAATATGAATGTAAGTGTTCTGCCTCTAATAAACTTCTGCTAGGATCTCTATATAAACTATTCCTGTATTCACTGTACTTGTGTCCCAAATTGATGTTTTTTTCACTGCATGTACAGTAATTGCTGACATTTTCATCAGAAATTGACCAATAGGTGGCAGTGTGTTGTTTATTGATAACTAAATAGAGTCTCACTCATTGAGAACTATTCATTTAGATAGGAATAAAGGAAAAAAAAGAGCATAAAAATGTATCCCCACAAACAGGGGCTTTTTAAGAGAAGGGGGCTCGCGTGCAGGCCCCCTTCCCCTCTCCAGCAGGCCCCGCGGTGCACTGTACATTCTGGTTTAGTGCCAGAATCTACTGCGCATTTGCAGGTCTCTGGGAAAATGGCGCCTGTGCTGTTTTCCCAGGGACAGTGGTACTGCGCATGCGCAGGTCACTGGGAAAATGGCTGCAGCACTACGGAGAGGCAAGTATAAGACTGTGGGAGCAGGGTGTGCGGTGTGGGCCCCCTGGACCAAGGGGCCCATGTGCCCCCCTGCACCCTGGATCCATTATAGATACGCCCCTGCACACAAATTTGACTAAGCAAACAAAAAAACAAATATATAAATAAGGCAGCGAAGCACTTCATGTTCAATATTCATGAGTCATAAACAATACTCACATGGTAATGGGAAGACCGACCTTGCATACCCCCCAAAATATTATACTTACCCCTTGCTTGAGATTGCACAGGCTGAGTGATAGACGCTTCAATAAGTGTCAGAGGTATATTTACAGAAGTGCAGGTTTTTAGAAGTGGAGATGTTGCCCATAGCAACCAATCAGATTCTACTTATAATTTATCTAGCACCTTCTAGAAGATAATAGCTAGAATGTGATTGGTTGCTATGGACAACATCTCCACTTCTATAATCCCGCACTTTAGTAAATATACCCCACGTATTTGGTTTATGACTAAAAGGTCCCTATGTTCCTCTTATAAGGGGCCTGATTCTGAAACAGACGTATCTGCGGCCTCTCTTCCATTCGGCATCCTACATACCTTCTTATGTTAATGCGAGAATCTGATGAAAATCCTTACGACAGCATGTGGAAGCATGTCCTGCCCACTGTTTTTACGTCCGCAGCTGCCATCTTTAGTATCTGGACTTGAACTCACACCATACTAGGTGCAAGAGTCATCAGAAACATCTGCGATCATGCAAGTTGGCTTAGATTCCCACAAGACATGGGCAGTCTTGTACTATCGCATGCTCGACGCGCAATTCTCAGAAAGTGCAGCTGGTCTACAGACAGGTGAATGCAATTGCACCAGCAATCTCTATCAGTGTATGTGTGCCTGATCCGGCGAATGCGTAGTCTCCAAAATCTGAATATGCAGAACGCTGAAATCCGCAAGATGTTCACACTTTTGTACCACTTTGTTTCAGTATGTATTGTGTGTTTTCCAGTAATATATTGTAAAGAGCAGTGAGCTTTTGATGTGCTGCATAAATTACAAAGAGCAAGCAATGCAATAAGGCAGGAGCCAGCATGGCGTGCATTTCTTAAGCTGTAACTGTGCAGGATAAAGACCTGCAATGATCTCTAGGCATGGCGGAATGCTGGAACGAATGGTGACCGATATGTGTGGTCATTCCGGAGGTCACGCCGAGGCCAGAAGTGGTCCAGCAGCTCAGCCTAATCCTTTGCTCATATTCAGCAATGATCCTGTCACTTGGGTCAGAGGCCCTCATTCAGAGTTGATCGCAAGAAGCAACAGCTCGCCCCGTCTGCTACGAGACCCCTAGCGACGAAGCGCCCGCCGCTAGCCGGGTCTCGCGCATGCGCACAACGGAGCCGGCTCCGTCGTGCGCATGCTCTGTGGGGACCATCAACCCGGTCGCGAGCGCATCGGCGCTTGCGACCGGATCTGAATGAGACCCAGACTGTGAGGCCTACACTCCAAGGAGATAAAGGATACAAAAATATGAAGTCTCTGGTGTCTACTTTCTTGTGAGGGGAGCTGCAAAACGCACGTGGGAAACAGCTATCATTTCAATAGCGTCCTCATTGAGTCTTAGTTCAAACAATACAGTTTCAGTGCAGCTCAATACTGTGATTCTCACCTTGACACACTGGCGAGTCTCGCTGATAAAAGCTTTCCTCTGCCTCATCTCCACTGGATCCAGACTAAACTTGCGGGGATTGGATTCCACAATACGTGAGAAGAATGAAGGAAAGCACAGCGTTACACAAATGCGATATGTGGCTCTCCTAATGCTTCCCCCTCATCCATCACCATACCGGACCAGCTGGCCAAGAACGATGAGATTTGTCCTTCTACACCACAAAGTCTTCCTACCTTAACACCTTACTGACCGTTTAATTCCACCATCAATCACCCCATTTTATGTTATTTAATGAATTTCGCCTTTGGTAAAATGGGCCAAATATTTTGTTTACTTGCTAAGAATACCAGCTAAATTATATTTGTATTGTATTTTGTTTTTTTTTAGAACTAATGACAATCTTCCTTGAAAATGTATCTATGCAATTTTTTTTACTTTATGTACAGAATATTGTTACTTTTGTGCAATTAGTGTAACTTCAGAAATCTATATTACAATTGTATTCAGCCATTTCTACCACAGTATCACTATTTGTACGTATATCATCTCACTTTACAGTATACTTTCCTTGTTTGTTTTTTTTAACATGGGAAAGTCTGACGCTGGTTTTTCACAGAGGCGCTGAGACATTAATAGCTTTGTTCTCACAGGTGATCTTATATCCAGCCATGGTGGTTACTGGATGGTCAATGCTGCTAATGGAGACTTCAAAATAATGATCTACAGATGACTATGAGGGCAAGCGCTGTAAGTACTCACTGTACTTTTCCCGAACGCCATACAGACCCAAGCCTGACACCAGCTCTGTGCGGTATGTGGAAAATGTGCACAGTACAGGCAATGCATCTGTCCTTGATGAATAGATCACTGTTTTCAGGTCCACTTAAGCAGCATTAACCAGATGCAGAGCAATACACCACAGGTGGATGTGAAATCACTCGTTATTGTGTATCCTGAGACAGGATGGTAAAGCCCTGGAAATAAATTTAGTATGGAATTAAGATTTAATAATTTAGGCAAAATCCTAGACAATCGCGCAATTGTTAGATTTTTTTCCAACTGGAGGACATGAAATAAAGGTCATATTGTTCTATAAGACTCAAAGCTAGAATATCAGTAGTGGGCAAAAGGGGAACAATCGGTTACAAAACAGTGATCGCTAACTATACATGACTCAATAAGGATTAAAGGATATTGATTGTCTCATCAAGGTCTTCAAGATCCCAGTCGATGCTTCTCAGGTTGTTACGGAGCTCATTGGTCGTCCAGTCCAGCTCCTCTCTTGTGGCAATGGAGGGATCCTGTAGGAGGTCCGTCCATCGCTGGAATAAACCCTGCGCAGTGTTCACAGCTTTTTGGACCTCCCTAAAAAATAAACCACTGCAGACTTAATCCCATGCATTAGTCTAGTCTAAAGCGGGGTATCCACTAGACGATTTTATCCCTGTCCAACCTCTTAACGATTTTCCCTTGAAGTTTCCCTTGAAATATGATCTTCCACTCTGAACAATTTGCAAAAGATTTGCAAAAGATCTAACAATAAACTATGTTGTTTTAATCTGTGATTGAGAGCTTTCAGCTATAGTGGGCAGACAGTGGTTCATCGTTTGATCGTTCAGCGTGAACGATGTGTAAACGATGTGTAAACGATGTGTAAGCGATCAAGTGAAATTGACCTGCATGTTCAGTCGATGGAGGAGACGATCAAACGACCAGTGGGAGCGCGCATCGTACATCGTTAGAAACAATTACTGCACGATTTGCAAACGATGTTTGAACGATTATCGAACGATTTTATCATTATCGTTCAACTTTATCGTCTAGTGGATACCCCCCTTTACAGAGAGGTGGTGAGATTCATAGATTACAGTTTCCTTGCTAAACAGATCACACGTCTGGCTTTCCCTTCCATTATACCCTGAGCTGCCACATGAACAAAATATGTAATAAATACTGTACTGTATAAGATAGTCTGCTTCTCCGTGTATTATAAGTAGATGTGGTTTCTGGATGCATATAAAGATTCATTAAAATACAGTAGTGATAATAAACTTCACTTCTCGGAATTCAGTAAGTATCAGGCCTATTACAATTAAATAGTACCAAAAGGGTCTCAAAACGATAAAACACACAAAGTATAGAAAATGCTCACCATGAATAACATATATTATATAAAATCATCCTTTCACTCTATTTAATTCTGTACTAAAAACCACTTTATTTTTTCCATAAAAATATAAATCTTCCGTTTTATATCTACAGTGTTACTTACATTCACTAATGCAGGTTCTCCAATCCACACCAGGATAGATAACCAGATACTCCTCTTACACCAAATTACCCAGACATCTCTTCTCACACTGCCCACAGGGAACTCTCTCACAAACAGTACCCATGATGGATATTTCTCTTGTTTAACACAGGCACATTAAGAAACCCACTTTTCCACTGCTTTTGTCAACAGAGACCACACTTTCTACACTCACACCTCTTATTCATATAGCATCCTCCCCTGTATAGATACAGCCTCTGGCAGCAGGTACCACCATCCCTGCTGTACCCCCTTATATGTATGTACTGCCCTCGATTGCAGGGACCCACCTTATATGTACTGCCCTTGATTGCAGGGACCCATCTTCTCTGGATGTACTGCCCTCGATTGCAGAGACCCCAATTCTGTGTATGTAATGCCCTCGATTGCAGAGGACCCACTTCTTTGTATGTACAGCCCCATATTTGCAGGGACCCCCCTTCTGTGGGTGTAGTGCCCTCGATTGCAGAGGACCCACTTCTTTGTATGTACAGCCCCATGATTGCAGGGACCACCCTTGTGTGGGTGTAGTGCCCTCGATTGCAGGGACCCACCTTCTCTGTATCTACTGCCCTCGAATGCAGGGACCTCAATTCTGTGTATGTAATGCCCTCGATTGCAGAGGACACACTTCTTTGTATGTACAGCCCCATAATTGCAGGGACCCCCCTTCTGTGGGTGTAGTGCCCCCGATTGCAGGGATCCTACTTTGGGGTCCATTTACTAAGCCTTGGGTGAAGATAAAGTGGACGGAGATAAAGTACCAGCCAACCAGTTACTGTCATTTTTCAAACACAGCCTGTGACATGGCAGTTAGGAGCTGATTGGCTGGTACTTTATATCCGTTCACTTTATCTCCATCCAAGGCTTAGTAAATAGGCCCCTAGTAGGTACAGCCCCATGATTGCAGGGGTCCCCATTCTCTGTTCTCCCTATACAGCCCTACATTCTGCATTACACACACGGTTAAGCTTTAATATCTACACCAAATAAGTAGGGTATAAGTAGTGCTAATTTTAATTACTGATAAGAGCACTTATGCTGGGTACATACTAAATGACGTGTGTACCCAGCGATGCGAAAGATGATCCCCCACCCCCACCGACATATCAGGTGGCCCGTACACACTGGACGATCCAGTGCCCGACCTCCCCATATGTCAGCCACCGCCGCATGGGGTCGTCAGCCACATCGTCTGATTGGACTGTATGTACAAAAGATCAGTGCATGCACTGCAGGATATAGTGCATACACACTGCACGCTTTTAACAATTTGTCGTTCCTATGCGCCGGAATCAGCCAAATCATTAAAAAAAAATTGTGTAGGGGGCCTTTAGTTGAAGATATTTTTTATACAATATATACACAAACGTTCCATTATATGGCAACCAGCATACAGATCTCTATCCATACAATCCCCTCTCTTCCATAAATCCTTGCACCCTCCAATCAACTCTGTACAATCACATCCCCTCAATACAATCACATATCCCACCCCCCAAAACAATCACAGATTCCATTCCCCATATAATAGATTGCACTTGCCCCACATTAAAGCAGGGTATCCACTAAGCGATATACAAACGACAGCACGATTGCGACATTGCAATCATGCTGTTGTCTGTATAGCTAGTGATGTGCTAGGACTGAACGTTCACTCGTTCAGTCCCGACACATCCCTCATCCCTGCACATGCAGAACCTGACGAGATCGTCAGATTGACCTGCATGTACGAGCGATGCCGGAAGCGACCTGCGGGTCGCTTCCGTCCAAAACATCCACGATGCATGCGCGATTTGCAAGCGATTGCACGATAACGACATCGTTATCATGCAATCGCTTGTTTAAATCGCTTAGTGGATACCCTGCATTAGAGATCCCACCCCCATCAAAGCCAGGACCCCACCCCCATACAATAATAGATTCCAACCATGCAATCAGAGATACCCCGATACAACCACAGATCCCACTTCCATACAACCACATATCTATTGTATGAAGAGTGGAATCTGTGACTGTCGGCAAGATGCAGGAATGTGAGAAATCAGATATAACAGATCCCACCCCCAATAAAATACCAGAACCTCCCCTCCCCGATATAATAGATTCCACTCTCCATACAACAAATCCCACCCAATACACTGACATATCCAATCCACATGCATGACGTATCACACTCGGGATGCAATGTATTCCGCCAGTGGTAACGCCGGTATGCATGACGATCACCACAAAGGACCGCTCTGTCGGTAAGAGTGGCCCATTGCGATGGAGGGACTTCCGGGTCTATGACCCAGAAGCCCCTCCGTTGTCCCTCTGCGCATGCAGAAGGACGCACGTACCGCGGGGGGTGCTGGGAGGGATCCGATTGGATCCCTCTATCAGCACTCTGCGGAGAGAAGCCCATAGGCTCCACCGCATCCAAGCTCTGGAGTGCATCACGTTCCGGGGCTTGACCGCATTTCTCACCTTCCTGCATCTCACCCACAATCACCGATTCCACTCTTCATACAATAGATTACACCCATAAAATCACTAATACCCCCCCCATAAAATACCAAACTCCCCCATACAATAACAGATCCCACCCATAATCACAAATCCCCAATACACTCACAGATCCCACCCTAATAAAATCCCAGAAGTGCCCCCCTCCCCGAATGCAATCAGAACCCCCCCAATACAATCCCTGCCCCCATATAATAGATCTCCCAGAACAATTACAGATCTCACCCCCACATAATAAATCACAACCTTTGTTCAATAAGAATCCTCCCCCACATACAGTTAAACATCCCACCCACAGTGCAATCACAGATCCCACCCCCATCAAAGACACCCCCAAAACAATCACATATTCACTCCCCATATAATAGATCCCACCCACATACAATGCCAGACACCCCCCATCCCTCCGCCCAATGCAATCACAGATTCCTCTCACCCCCATACAATATATCCCCCCCCCATAAAATAACAGATGCGACTCCAAACAAAATCCCAGACAATCACAGAACCCCCCTTTCCAAATACAGTCACTGAGTCGCATATGCCCCCTAATACAAGCACAGACCTCCCCATGCAGTCTCATTCCCCCATATAATAAAATCCCCCCATACACACACATATACCGGCCCGGCTGTCTCGCTCACCCTTTCACAACGAAGAACGGATCCTCCATAGACATGCTGGCTGTCCCCGGCGCCGGCGGCCTCCCCTCCTAGATGGCGGCGCTTGCTGTTATCTTTTCAATGGGTCCCCCCCCTGGTTCTTCTCACAGACCCGCTGGCGAGCGAGACTAGTACGGGCCACCCCGGAATGTCGTCACTTCCAGCCCCAGCCTCCTCCTGCTTCATCATCATCATCGGCCAGGAGGGGAGGTTGTGGTTACACAGTATACTACACACTGCTGGAGCACAATCGCCGTCTGAGGGGAGATTATCACTATATAATCCCTGTGGGAGTCTGTTTGAGCTGGAAAATCGGGACACTACCTTCCAGTCCAGCATTATACGTATCAGTGTGGTTACTGTGCTACTATACCTTCCTGTATTGCTACTTATCTCTATTAGTACCGTTTTGTATATTTACTAATTAGTGTTATAAAACAGTCTGCTTCTGCTTCTCCTCTGCCACTACAAGGTAGTTCCTGCACTGGCAGATTCTAGGGAAGGCAGTATACAAAGCAATAGTATGGTGCTGCTGGGAAGTTTGTTGATTTTGAAAAACAGGGACAGTAAATGAAGCTGCAAAGATGCACAAAAGACATGCTTTTCCATGTATTGTACGAAGGGAAATCCCACGGGTGAGGTACAATCTGTAGGGTTGGTCATGGACTATCGATGATAGCAATCATCAGGGGTGTGATGGTGATGAAAACCAGTATTACCATCGATAAGAGGCCACCTTCACGGCAACAGTCAGCGCATGCGCAAAGTTAAACTGTTTCAAACTATTTTTGGTAGAATGGTTGATGGTCAATGGTTAGGTGCATACACACGTAACGATTTTTTTGAATGATTTAACTATAACGATGTCGTTATCGTTGAAAAAATCGTTGAGTTTCTGAGTTATAACGATTATCGTTCATGCACGTTCCCGTTTGTAGTTCATTCTGACTGACCGATTGAACGACTTTCATTAAGGGAAGTTAAGGTGCATACACACGGTCAGATATGACAGATGGACGATTGAACGATCTGCAAACGATTGAACTATTTCAGCCTGTATTAAAATGACTGGATATCGTACAAAACTGACTGCAAAAACATCACGTCAGATATTGTTATCTGACTAACGGGAACGCGCATCGTTCAGTGTTGCACACATGTCAGATTTTTCTTTCAGATATGAACGATTGAATGATTTTTTTTAATAAATAACTGCTAATAATAATAATGTACTTTAAGTAAATGTTGTTATTGAACTATTTGTTAATTTACTGTTCAACTGGCCTGTGTGCTTGTTCCAGGCAGGCTGACAATCTTTGATTATTAGACATTAGCAATATTTAACGAGGAAATAGCCTGGTGGTGTTATAACCTCCATAATCCATCCATACCAGATAGGATTTGTTCCAGGTTGTCAGGCCTCAGTCAACACAACAGTAGTGATCAGCATTAATTCATCTTCTATTGGCTGGCGCTTTATGTGGTTGACTTTGGCCCACATGGGATTTAGAGGCAACATTCTCTATGGCATCTTACTACTGTAAGCCCTCTGCAGCCTCTCTTGTCATTGGCTTCCTGATAATACCCATTTAAAATATTGAACGGTGCGTTTCAGCAATGCCCACTCACGCTGTTGAACTGGGAAGCAGGAAGCCCGATACCCGGCATCCCGATCGAAGGTATGCTGGGAGCGGACAGCCACGCAGCGCGCGGGGGGGTTTAGGGGCTCCTGGGGGGGACTTAGGGTTAGGCACCCCCCGGGAGGTTAGGGTTAGGCTATGGGAAGGGGGGTTAGGGTTAGGCACCCCCCCCTGGGAGACTTAGGTTTAGGCAGCGGGGAAGGGGGAGGTTAGGTTTAGGCACTTAGAGGGGGGTTGTTAGGCCCTTGGGGAGGGGAGGTTAGGGGTAGGCACCCCTAAGGGAGGGTTAGGTTAGTTGATACTTGCCTTTAGCGCAGTCGGGATTTTCACCTCTGCCGGGCTTCCACTGTCAGGATTTGAACTTATTCATACCGAGCCCGTTGAACTTCACTCTTGCCATGGAGCATCTTTAATCGGAACCTAGTATTCTGTTCAGCTCAGCTGCCTCCTGCTTCGGGACAACTGCCTTTAACAGCCACGTACCTGGAAGATGCTTCTGCACCACTGCTCCTGACATTCGGTGATTTCCTGCTTTTGTTATTTTCTTGCTCTTACCTTTGTCTCTCATTTAGTTTTCCTTTTTATTGTTTTCTTGGCTCTGTCATTGGGGTATATTTACTAAAGTGACAGTTTTTAGAAGTGTAGATGTTGCCCATATCAACCAATCAGATTCTCACTATTATCTTTTAGAAGACGCTAGATAAATGTTAAGTAGAATCTGATTGGTTTGCCTTTGGCAACATCTCCACTTCTAAAAACTCTCTCTTTAGTAAATATACCCCATTGTCTTCTTGAAACTACAGCCTTCTCACCCTGAGGGCCGAATTCAATTAGCCGCGAAAAGTGGCGTCTGGTGAAAAGCGAATTGAATTGCCTCATACGCCATTTTTGACGCAATGTTTTCTCCATGCGCGTCCCCGCTTTTCACCCTATAAAATTGTAACACAGGCGAAAACGCAGATAGGCGAACGTTTGACAAAGCGAAACTAGCAAAAAGGATCTCTTTTTGGGGGGAAATCAGTCTGTACCCCATAAAAAGCTTCAGTGACCCTGGGAATCAATATAGAATAGTAGTAGTAGCAATAATAAAGGTATTTAGTGAACTTATTTTGTTGCAAAGGGCTGTTATATGCATATTTGCATATGTGTGAAAAAATTATAGCAATGTTTTTTTGTGAAAAATAAGTAGGGAGGTAAAATTTGGGGTACCTGAAAATGGGTACTAGTATATTTTGATGTCTCTAAAATGAAGATTTAAAACATTTCAAAAATATACCTGCTGCAACCTCATGCAATCTCAAAAATACCTGCCCCAACCATATAGCCCCCCCAAAGTACCAGGGCCCCCCACTTTTTTTTTTTCCGTTTTCCAACACTTTTCTCATTTTTGCCCCAAAAATTACGTCTTTTTTTTGGGGGGGGGGGGGGGGTGAATTCATTTAATTTTTTTTCCCTATTAGTCATTAGGGGGGATGTCCAAAGAGTTCTGAACCAAGTTCCCCTCATTCCCAAAATATGGATTTTGCAATTCTTTTCTCCTGCCTTTTGCTGGAGAAACTTTTTCGCCTGTTTTTGCCTTTGGAGTTTTCGCCTAACTCCGGGGAACTGAATGTGGAGATACTTTGAAAACAGGCGAAAAGTGCAAATCGGAGAAAACTTTCTCTAAACGGCACTTTTCGCGGCTAATTGAATAATTTGCTATCATATTGCTGTACACTGTCCTGACTTTTCTCAACCCTTTTTCTGCCTTTGAACAATATTTGATTAACCCACACACTAGCCTAGGTTGTGCGCCGTCGCCTAGTACTTCTGTGGATAGGATGAACAATCTGCGGATTCTGTAGGGGTCTTACCGTTCGCACATTATGGGTCAAATGTAATAGGGTGAGAGTTTAGAAAATGTGAGAGTTTAGCAGTAAAACTCTCACATTAATACCTTGATCGAGTTGTATTTTCAAAACAAGAAACACCTGGATGAGAATTTAAATCTTGAGCGTTTTTTTGAGTCTGAAAAACATGCAAATGTGCATGTTCTGTGACTTCATTACATTGGCTGAGTTTAAAAATGTGACAGTTTTCTCACATTTTCTAAACTTTCACCCTATTACATTTGGCCCTATATTTCCTACTTTCAGGGGTATTCAATATGGGTGCGATAACATCGTTTTTGCGTTAATATCGGAGCTATGACGTCATTATCGCAGGTTTTAGTTTTACACTGTATTCAATATCAAAGACTTATCGCAGTTTTGAAAAGTCTGATAAAAAACGGGGATAACTTTTCACCATTGAATAGGTGTCGAAAAAAAGTGCAGAATTGGGGTTTAGGGGTGCAGGCTTAAAAAAAAATAGCCTGCACCCCTGGGACTGACATTTAAAAAAGAACTGTGTCAAAAAAAGTTTTTAAAAAAAATAGGGACACCCCAAAAAATTAATTTAAAAATTGGGGTGAAAAAAAAATGGGAAAAAATTGTTTAACAATAGGGAAATAGGTTCAGGGCTATTCTGCATGTATGCGGCAGGTGTTTTGAAGAATAGAATTATAGCGGCAGATGCATAAATGCCGAATTTTTAAATATTTACTTTAGGGACTTAAAAATATGCTAGTACCCATTTTCTTGTACCCCAAATTTGATGGGACCACTTAAAAAAACGAAAAATATAACGTAAGTGCTCTTCTGCAACACTTCTTCAATGTCGGGAAAAAAACACCTGCTGCGGCTATTTAAATCCCCGACTTTCAATTAAAGGCTAAAACGGGGGTACCCATAGTGTTCCCCCATGTTTTTACAACTTTACGGGGGTCTTACAATTATTTTAAGGAAAAATTCGTAACTTGACGCAAATCCAACTTCGGAGTTTCCCGTTTTCGTTAATTTTATATTGGATACGGGGATAAGCGGGAGCGCGCACCATACTTTAACGCAGGTAAAACCTCCGATATGAAACGTTAACTTCGGCAGTGAATACCCTCCGATATGAAACGTTAACCTCCGATATGAAACGTTAACTTCGGCAGTGAATACCCCTCTTAGTATGTCTACCAAGTGTAATCATATCTCTGCGTATCGCTTATGCCAGCCAGTGTAATGATTGTGCACCCAAGGTGGCTGCCTCACCTGGTACTTACGTGGATAGGATAAGCGATCATAAATCCATTGTAGTGCACTCAAGATGGCAGCCTCCTTTTGTAATATGGTTTGTATCCTGCAAATGTAAAGCACTTTCAGTGCTTTTGGAGAAAGGTGCTATATGAATAAATCTTCTTCTTTGGCTACAGATGGTCACATAGACTGTTGTAGTCTTTCATTTCATCAAATTACCAAACCAGCGACTGATTGACTATGATGTGTGTTAGAAGAAAAAAAAAGTGTTACTATATTTAGCAGATTTGAAAACACTGCATTGGGGTGTATTTGGCCAGCTAAAGACCCTATTTATTATTATACAGCAATAATGAAGACTTTCTATCGCTGCTCAATGGTGCAATTTACTAATAAAATAACAGCGGAGCAGCGCTGACATGTTTGGCTGCCTGGAGATACTGGCTGACAGCAGTAAGAGAAATCTTGCCTGGCTCTGGGATAGTTGTTGCAAAAGGAGGATTGTAGCATTACACAATCCTCGTTAAATAGAAGTTTGTCTATGGCGGTAACCTTTAATAGATACACCCATTTTCACAGGAGATGGCGTTTTCTCTACATGATCAATAGAGCCCTGAGGGTCTGATTCTTAATCTGATCCTGCAGCGTCCATGTGTGCATCGTCGGTAATTGTGTATGTGACCTTATGTAAATGCAGCTATAAGTCCTTTCCCTGGTGTACATCCGTGCATTTGAATGCGCAAGGACTGAGATACCCACTTTGAGCGTCTTTAGGGCCTGATTCAGAGCCGCTCGTAAGCGGCCGCTCATTCGCTATGAGCGATGTTCGCACAACTGCGCATGCGTATGGGTCGTAATGCGCATGCGCAAACCAGTCATTGCGGTCGGAAATCGAGCGCTCGCAAAACAGCGAGGGGCTGCTAATTTGATTGACAGAATGTACCGTTTGTGGGTGGTAACGGGAAGGTGCATGAAAACGGGGGAGTGGAGATCCGAACGCAGGTGTGCCAAACTGTAAAAAGGGCGTTTAATGGGAGTGCATAATTAGTAAAGGAGCGTCATCGACCACGTCACTTGGTTGTCTTTTAGCCTGAACTGCTCGCAGTGACTGCGGTAGGAAAAACCTACCACAAGCACTGCGAGCAGTTCAGATGCCTTTCGATGTACCCGATTAATCAAATAAATACCGGAGATGACGTGTGATGCGAACGGCAAAGGGGCGTCTTTACAAAATAGCGAGCGTATTTTTCGTTCGCTCGCTCGGACATAGAGGCGTCAACAAACCGCAATGAGCGAGCGCTCAATTTAAATAGCCGGCCCCTTTTTAGGAACGACTGTCCGCAAATAGCGTCCGGCTCTGAATCAGGCCCTTAGTCTTTAGATGCTCAAATACTGGGCCTGTTTCAGAGATGGACGGAATTGCAGAGCCACACACAAGTGGCTGTGCAATTCTAAAATGCAAAAGCAGGAGGTGTCTGCAGGAAACAGTCACCTCCTCACTGCACCTGCAATTCCAGCACTGTGACCGAGGTTGCAGCCTGGGATCAGAATCGTTGCCCCTTTGGGCAGGCTGTGGTAGCAGAAGCTTATGCAGCCTGGCTGGGTCCTGGCAGCTGCGAGGCCAGGAAATCTGCATCCACCGGCGCAGACCATAGCCTCGTCCCTCCCGGAGAACGGGGGCAACACGCCCCGTTTCTGGGAACGGTGTCCAGTCGCGCCCCTGCTCCGCCCCCCAAACAGCATGTCAATCATGCTGCGGCTTGGAGGGGTGTGCAAGTGAGATTGCAGGACCTATTTTGCACATGTGCAGAACGTGTCCTGCTCATGCGCAGACCCTAAGCCATCGGAGCTCTACCATCGGGTTAGCGTACATCTCTGAATCCGGCCCTTTGTACGCAGCGGCTGTGTAATAATATGCTAATGCTGCAGGAGGCATCTTGTGTAAATAGACTCCTCCTGTCGGCTTCTGTGATCCGCTGCAGCATTGGATCGTCTGCATGAACATTGGTGATCTGAGTGTTACTCAGGGTGGCTGGTGTTTTCACGCTGCTGGGGCCAGTGAAGCTGCGTCCAAGGATGCAGCCACTGGCCTTGGCACACCCAGAAAATGGGTCCAACACGCCCCCAGGTTGGCCTGCAGCTTAGGGGGCACTGCGACCATTTTCGCAGTCAGAGATCTGCACATGCGCAGTACAGGTCCTGCGCATATGCAGATTGATAAATACCAGAGATGTATGTAAACCATTGGGTTCTTGTACATCTCTGAATTAGGCCCACTGCTTGGTGTCTCTTTAGACACAAGCATCGGTTGCACCATCGAAACTTGCAGCAGCCCAAAGCTAGATGCATATTCTGGGCCTGATTTAGAGGTGCACGCAGTGCTGATGCCTCGCACTAGGGCTGATGTTTACAGTGTGCTCTTGCGTCCAAGTCACACTGCGCATGGGTCCCAATGGTTACCGACGGGAGCTGCAGAATTAATTTAGGGATGCTGGTTACAATGCCGGACGCAGCAGCCATGTGAAAAATATGCTAATGCAGTAGGAAGTGTCTGAGGAGAAAAGACACCTCCTGACAGCATTACAGATAAGAGTACTGCGTCCTAAGACGCTGCATCGGATCTTCTGCAAAACCAGCGGTCATCTGAGTAACCCTGAGGTTACTCAGATTGTCCCTCGTAGACAGAGGCTGGCACCGCACTCACCCCGCTCCCAAATGGCCACAGCCTGTCAATCAGGCTGCGGTTCAGGGTGCAACGACGCATGACCCATTCTGCACATCGGGTGAGTCTGGGTGGTAAAAGGGGGATGGCCAGCCAAACAAGGGTGTGTCATGGTCAGTGGCAAGCTGCAGTTGCACTGATTCCAGTAGACATGTTCAGGTGGAGATTCTGCGCCTTTATAGGGCTGGTGCAATGTTCAATGGTGCATCTTAATGTGCATAGTGGCATATTATCGCCACAGCTGGTGTCTCTGTATGAATCCCATGGACTGTGGCATTAGCATGAAGACACAGTCGCGCCTCGGCAAAGAAACAGTGTTGCTTTAGCAGCCACGAGCAGTCTCCCAGTGCAGCCCAGCACACAGCAGCGTGTGCTGGGCTGCTGTGACTTAAGGGAGGGGGAGCGGCGCCGGACCCGGGTTACCACCGACCCCCTGCAATTACCCGGGCCTGGTAGCTCCCAGTCACCACCCAGGAACACTCAATACAATTTCAAGACATTTCTAAGACTGTGCATCTCAATCGGGGGCATACATACGATTTACCGCCGGCCACATGGATGGCGGTTCAAATCCCGACAGTGACAGCCCGACACAGGTGGAAATCCCGATCGTCTATTAAGGTAAGTATGCTAACCTAATTCCCCCCCTAACCCTCAGGGATGCCTAACCCTAACCTCCCCCCAGTGCCTAACCCTAATCCCCCCTCTAAGTGCCTAAACTTAACCCCCCCTTCCCCGCCACCTAAACCTAAGTCCCCCAGGGGGGTGCCTAACCCTAACCTCCCCCCCGGGGGTGCTTAACCCCCCCTTCCCCTAACCTCCGTAAACCTAAGTCCCCCCCGGGAACCCTAAACCTAACCCCCCCTGCTGTTCGCGCCCGTCGCCCAGCTTACCTTCAATCGGTAAGCCGGGTGTCGGGCTCCCGGCGTAGGTGTAATGACCGGCGTCGGGATTTCGATGCCGGTCATTAGACACCTGCCGGGTTTAAACAGTCGGGATGCCGATGGTCGGCATTTAGACCATCGGCATCCCGACTCGAGGCCTGATTCAGCAAGTATCGCGGCTGCGATTACACACGCAGTCTCATTGTGATGATATGCTAATCCTTTGCGATAGCTATGCCGTTGTAGAATAACATGAGGACGCCCACCTTACCTTACACACATCTGTAATGTTTAACAAGACTGCAAAACCATAGGTAACATCGAGTACAATCGGAGCCCTACGCACACTTGCACAAGGTCAGACCTTACTCAGAAATTGCTAACCTCGTCGCACACAGTGAAAGGCCAAGCTGCGTAGGGCATCGCAGTGGATAATTTATGCAAGCCCCTGCAACGGCGTTCAAACGCACTGACACGCCTGTGTTTCGCCTACCACCTCTCTGTCACCTCCCACAATGGATGATTCCTGTCAATCACCCTCCGATGAGTCTGCGTGGTTACTGCGATCGCAGTCCCGATCACAGTGGCTGGTTCGCGCATTGCGATGAATGCACAGAATGCAACAATCTGCCGATTGCATGCGTAATCGCAGATTATATTCTGGCTGAATAAGGCCCTCTGTCTGTACGCACCGGCTCTAGACACGTGGAGTGCAACCGAGATGCATGTGCAGTGGTAAACTTAGTTTCATTGCAACGGACATCGACATGCCAGCAATTCAGAAGCAGGTATAAGGGCAGTTTTCAATTTGTGGCGAAAAACGGCCGTCTTTCACCAAAAAACTGTGATATTTTTGTCAAAAACAGGCGAAAACGCAATTGGTGAAAAAAAACTGAAAATAAGTTTTCTCCATTCCAGGCCAGGCGAAAAAAATGCAAAACCCAGCTTTCTTCTAAAAATTGGGGGATTTCTTTCAGAAGCCTTTGGACACCACCTAAATCCCCCCCCCCGTAATGATAAATGACCCAAACATTTTTTCGGAAGTTGGCACTTTGGCGAAAAACAACTGCACAATTTTGGGTGAAAAAAAAACTTGTTGTAATGTATTGGATCTGATTTTTCAGGAGACGGTATGGATGTGTGAAGTATTTTAAACATTGTACACGGTTGCAGCAGGCGGTTTTTTAAAATTACATTTGAACAACACGAAAATACACTTACACCCATTTTAAAGTACCCCAAATTTACGTGGAACAGTAATTTCCTGAAAAAAAAAATAGCTCCCTATCATTTTCAATGGTTTTAATTTTTTTCACCCAAAATTGCGCGATCGCTTTTTTTGCCAAAGTGTGCAACTTCTGACATTTGTTCTGGGTAATTTATCATTACGGGGGTGTCGAAAGGGTTCTGAAAGAAATCCCCACATTTTTAGCAAAAAATAAGAATTTTGCATTTTTTTTCGCCTGGTCTGGGATAGAGAAAACTTATCTCCAGTTTTTTTTCGCCAATTGCATTTTCACCTGTTTTTGGCGAAAAACTGCGGTTTTCACCTGCAAAAAAAACGTCAGTTTTCGCCGCTAATTGAATACAGCCCTAAGTATCACCTCTATCTGGTAGTATGTGAGCAGTATCATAGCAGTATTATCTGGTCTCACCTCTATCTGGTAGTATGTGAGCAGTATCATAGCAGTATTATCTGGTCTCACCTCTATCTGGTAGTATGTGAGCAGTATCATAGCAGAATTATCTGGTCTCACCTCTATCTGGTAGTATGTGAGCCGTATCATAGCAGTATTATCTGGTCTCACCTCTATCTGGTAGTATGTGAGCAGTATCATAGCAGTATTATCTGGTCTCACCTCTATCTGATAATAGGTGAGCAGTATCATAGCAGTATTATCTGGTCTCACCTCTATCTGGTAGTATGTGAGCAGTATCATAGCAGTATTATCTGGTCTCACCTCTATCTGGTAGTATGTGAGCAGTATCATAGCAGAATTATCTGGTCTCACCTCTATCTGGTAGTATGTGAGCAGTATCATAGCAGTATTATCTGGTCTCACCTCTACCTGGTACTGTAGTATGTGAGCAGTATCATAGCAGTATTATTTGGTCTCACCTCTATCTGGTAGTATGTGAGCCGTATCATAGCAGTATTATCTGGTCTCACATCTACCTGGTACTGTAGTATTTATTATTTATTTATTCTGTTGCGCTTTACAATTGTAAACATTAATAGAACAAAACTGGGTAATAACGGACAGTTATATAGGTAGGAAGGCCCTGCTCGCAAGCTTATAATCTATAGAGAAATAGGCATTGATAGACAAGGATAGGTGCTATATATTGCATTTTGGTCCAGCCAGAATGCAGTTTCTTGGTGGGCTGCATGATCCATTCACACCGGAATGTCAGCCAAATGTCATGAGGATGTGAGAGAAAGACGATGTGTGAGGTTGTGTGTGGACTGTGAAAGGGGATGTAATTAGATATGGAAGCTATGAAGGTTATGTGAGCGGTATGATAAGCTTGCCTGAAGAGGTGAGTTTTCAGGGATTGCTTAAAGGATTGGAGACTAGAGGAAAGGTGTATTGAGCGAGGTAAGGCATTCCATAGAGTGGGCGCAGCCCGAAGAAAGTCCTGTAACAGTGAATGGGAGCAAGTAATGTGTGGGGATGAGAGACGCAGATCCTGTTCTGAGCGGAGGTCGGGTAGGGAGATATTTTGAGATGAGTGAAGAGATGCATGTTGGTGTGGTTTGGTTAATAGCCTTATGTGTAAGTAAGAGTATTTTGTGTTGAATACGGTAGAAAACCGGCAACCAATGGAGGGACTGACAGAGCGAAGCAGCAGACGATGAACGTTTGGCAAGGAAGATAAGCCTTGCAGCTGCATTCATAATTGATTGTAATGGCGATAGCCTGTTTTGGGAAGACCAGTAAGGAGGCTATTGCAATAGTCCAGTGGTTCTCAAACTCGGTCCTCAGGACCCTACACAGTTCATGTTTTCCAGGTCACCCAGCAGGAGCACAGGTGTATTCATTACACATTGACACATTTTAAAAGAACCACATGTGGAGCTAATATCTCATTTATGTTTCTGTGAGGAGACCTGGAAAACATGCACTGTTTGGGGTCCTGAGGACCGAGTTTGAGAACCTGTGCAATAGTCAATGCAGGAAATAATAAGTGCATGGATTATAGTTTTTGCAGTGTGAGATATGGGCGAATTTTGGATATGTTTTTTAGATGTATGTAACATGATTTTGAGACAGATTGAATGTGGGGAAAAAAGGACAGTTCAGAGTCAAGGATGACACCAAGGCAGCGAGCTTGTGGGGCAGGGTGGATTGTCAAGTTATCAACAGTGATAGAGAGATCAGGTTGGTAACTGTTATTGGCTGGTGGAAATATAATTAATTCTGTTTTAGAAATATTAAGTTTCAGGTGGCGAGATGACATCCAAGATGAAATTGCAGAAAGACATTCAATGACACGGACCAGTACAGATGGTGATTAAATCTGGGGAAGATAGGTAGATTTGAGTATCATCCGCATACAGATGGTACTGAAATTCAAAAGAGCTGATTAGTTTGCCAAGAGAGGAGGTATAGATTGAGAATAACAGAGGCCCTAAGACAGAGCCTTGCGGTACTCCAACTGATAGAGGTAGCAAAGAGGAGGCAGAATCAGAAGAACGAACAGTAAAAGAGTGATCAGATAGGTAGGAAGAGAACCAAGAAAGAGCCATGTCCTTAAGACCTAGGGATTGTAGTGTTTGTATAAGAAGAGAGTGGTCAACAGTGTCAAAAGCAGCAGAGAGATCTAGAAGAATTAGGGGTGAGTAATGGCCTTTAGCCTTGGCAGTGACCAGATCATTTACTACCTTAGTCAGTGCTGTCTCTGTGGAGTGTTGGGAACGGAAGCGGGACTGAAGTGGGTCCAATAAATTGTGTGAGTTAATAAAGTGTGTGAGGCGGGTGTAGACAAGTCTCTCAAGTAGCTTGGAGGGGCATGGGAGCTGGGAGATAGGACGGTAATTTGAGGGAGTGTCGGGGTCAGAATTTTTTTTTTTCAGAATAGAAGTATCACTGCATGCTTGAACAGTGATGGAAAGTTGCCAGTAGAGAGAGAGAGATTACAGATTTAAGTTGGGGTTGGGATAAGCACAGGAGACAGAGCTTTACTAAATTGTGAGGGTATAGGATCTAGAGGAGAGGTAATAGAGTAGAAGGATGAGAAGAGGGAAGATACTTCATCTTCGTTTGTGAGATCAAATGAAGACAATGTGCCAAGGGATTCAGGTAGGGAATTGAGCAGATCACTAGCTGAGGAAGAGCATACCATTTCATTTCGGATCTCATCAATCTTGTCCCTAAAATAGGAAGCAAATACAGATAGTAGCAGGTGGTTTGGGTGCGGGAGGGGTAAGAAGCAGTTTAAATGTATTAAAAAGTTGCTTGGGGTTAGAGGCTTGAGCAGAGATTAGAGATTGGAAATGTTTGTTTGGCAGTGTCCAGAGCAGTATGATAAGAGTTGTAGATAGTCTTATATGTGAGGAAGTCAGTTGGCGTATGAGACATTCGCCACTGACGTTCAACTTTACATGAAAGTTTTTGTAGATGCCTTGTTAAGTTCGAATGCCACGGTTGACGTCTAACTCTACGTGGTGTGTGATGGGTAGCTGGAGCTACTTCATCGAGAACTTTTTCTAGAATCTGGTTTAGGTGTGATGCAGCAGTCTCAGGAGAAGTGAATGTAGAAATTGGTGAGAGTCGTTGTTGTAGAGAGGTAGATAGTTGTTGAATAGCATTAATATTTCTGCGGGTTTTAGGTTTAGGTTTGGTTAATTTCAATGACGTTGATGTAATGGAGGAGAGTGTGCAGGTGATAAGGTTGTGATCTGAGAGAGGGAAAGGAGCATTAGTGAAATCAGAAACTGAGCATAGTCGGGTGAATACAAGATCAAGGCAGTGGCCCTCCTGATGAGTAGCGGAGTCAGTCCATTGAGAGAAGCCAAGACAGGAGGTTAGAGAGAGTAGTCTGGAGGCATGAGGAGATTGTGGACTGTCAATGGGGATATTGAAATCACCCATAACGATGGTGGAGATGTTTGAGGATAGGAAGTGAGGGATCCAGGCAGAAAAATGTTCCAGAAATTGTTGAGGTGGCCCAGGTGGGTGATAGATAACAGCAACTCGCAGAGAGATAGGGGTGAAAGTCCTGATACAATGTACTTCAAATGATGTAAATGTGAGTGAAGGTACCTGTGGGAGAACTGTGTATGTAAAAGATTGAGAGAGTAATATTCCTACCCCACCTCCTTTACAATTACCAGGCCTGGAGGTGTGTGAGAAGTGTAGGTTATCATATGAAAGTGTAGCAGGAGAGACAGTGTCTGATTGTGTGAGCCATGTTTCTGTTATCGCCAGAAGGTTGAGGTTAGTTGAAATAAAGAGGTCATGGATGGATGTTAGTTTTTTTGCAGACAGAGCATGCATTCCATAAGGCACATTTTAGTGACTTGGAGGGTGAAGGGAGGCATGCAATGTTTATGAGGTTAGCTAGATTTATAGCTCGTTGTGGGTGTGGCTTGTGTGTTGGCCCTGGATTTGGTGATACGTCACCAGCTAATAGAAGCAGTAGGAGAGAGATATAAATATATTGGTGGGATTTGTATGATAGATTTTTATGGCGAAGGTTGTGGATGTCATTGTTAATGTGTATAGATAATTTAAAAGCTCATGTTTGTTTGTAAGAGGAGAGAAGATTAATTTGGCAGCAATATGTACAGAAGGATGAGCTGCAGGGAGAGTAAAGGATGTAGTAGCCTTAGAGATGATTCCATGTAGTGAGATAAGAAATAGAAGTTTTTGATACATTGTGTTTTTTATATTAGGCAAAAATAAAAATTGTTAAGTAATGGGTTTGTAATTACCTGGTATTAGAGGTTGTTCAATGTTTTTCAACAGTTTTTTTAACTGTTCAGCAAGTACACTTGATTTTAACCACACTTTGGACCTCATTCATGGCCGGTCGCACAGAGCGTGCGGTCGGTCTGAATGAGGGGAGGACCTCTTGAATTTTCAAGACGTCCTCCTTTGCGGTGGTAAGGCTGTGGGTTAACACCCACAGCCTTACGACTGCCTAAGGTGATGGTCGTGATGGTCAAGACCATCGCGACCATCGGGGCTTACGACGAGACCCTAGGGTAGGGTCTCCCTTGTCGTAAGCCCCGGAGAGCTTTCGGCTCTGTCTGAGCAGGAAGCTCTCCACTGACATCACTAGTGATGTCAGTGGGGCCGCCCCCAAACGGTAGGCGTTCCCATTGGAATGCCCCCTTTTGGGCTGCCACCCCCCCGGGCCGCCTTCCAAACATGGCGAGCTGTCAATCAACATCGACAGCTTGCCCCCTTTGGATCGAGACCCACTACGACCAGCGCCGTCGTGCGCATGCTCTGTGGGGGGCCATCGACCCGGTCCGAGCGCATCGGCGCTAACGACCGGGTCTGAATGACCCCCTTAATGCATAACTATATCAAGCTGCCCTAAGACTCAATGTTAAAGGTGCATACACACACAACGATTTTTTGAACGATTATCGTTAATGATATAGTTTATCGTTCAAAAAATAGTTAACTTTCTAAGTTAAAACGATGAAAGATAAACGTTCAAGCGAGTTCATGTTTGTAGTTCAGTCAGACTGACCAACTGAACGATTTTCATTAAGGGAATATGCAAAAATAGTTTGTAGATCAAAAAAATCGTTCATTACACTTTAAAAAATCTGACAGAAAATCGTTGGTTTACAAAATCGTTGTGTGTGTATGCAGCTTAAGAAATAGTATGGCTGATTAAGACACTGGCCTCATCTGAGCCAATTGGTCAGTTGACTGAAATGCAAATTGATCAGTGGACATACAGTCAGGTCCATAAATATTGGGACATTGACAGAATTTTCATATTTTGTCCTCTATTCACCACCACAATGGCTTTGAAATGAAACACACAAGATGTGCTTTAACTGCGGACTTTCAGATTTAATTTGAGGGTAATTACATCCAAATCAGGTGAACGGTGTAGGAATTACAACGGTTTCTATATGTGCCTCCCACTTTTTAAGGGGCCAAAAGTAATGGGACAAACTAAAGAATCCTAAATCTAACTGTCACTTTTTAATACTTTGTTGCAAATCCTTTGCAGGCAATTACAGCCTGAAGTCTGGAACGCATAGACACCACCAGACGCTGGGTTTCATCCCTGGTGATGCTCTGCCAGGCCTCTACTGCAAATGTCTTCAGTTCCTGCTTGTTCCTGGGGCATTTTCCCTTCAGTTTTGTCTTCATCAAGTGAAATGCATGCTCAATCGGATTCAGGTCAGGGGATTGACTTGGCCATTGCATAACATTCCACTTTTTAGCCTTAAAAAACTCTTTGGTTGCTTTTGCAGTATGCTTCGGGTCATTGTCCATCTGCACTGTGAAGCGCTGTCCAATGAGTTCTGAAGCATTTGACTGAATATGAGCATATAATATTGCCCGAAACACTTCAGAATTCATTCTGCTGCTTTTGTCAGCAGTCACATCATCAATAAATACAAGGGAACCAGTTCCATTGGCAGCCATACATGCCCACGCCATGACACTACCACCACCATGTTTCACTGATGAGGTGGTATGTTTTGGATCATGAGCAGTTCCTTTCCTTCTCTTCTCTTCCCATCACTCTGGTACAAGTTGATCTTTGTCTCATCTGTCAATAGGATGTTGTTCCAGAACTGTAATGGCTTTTTTAGATGTTGTTTGGCAAACTCTAATCTGGTCTTCCTGTTTTTGTGGCTCACCAATGGTTTGCATCTTGTGGTGAACCCTCTATATTCACTCTTGTGAAGTCTTCTCTTGATTGTTGACTTTGACACATATACATCTACCTCCTGGAGAGTGTTATTGATTTGGCCAACTGTTGTGAAGGAGTTTTTCTTCACCAAGGATATAATTCTTTTGTCATCCACCACAGTTGTTTTCCGTGGTCTTCTGGGTCTTTTGGTGTTGCTGAGCTCTCCGGTGCGTTTCTTTTTAAGAATGTTCCAAACAGTTGATTTGGCCACACCTAATGTTTTTGCTATCTCTCTGATGGGTTTGTTTTGATTTTTCAGCCTAATGGTGGCTTGCTTCACTGATAGTGACAGCTCTTTGGATCTCATATTGAGAGTTGACAGCAACTGATTCCAAATGCAAATGTCACACCTAGAATCAACTCCAGACCTGCTTAATTGATAATGAACTAACGAGGGAATAGCCCACACCTGTCCATGAAATAGCTTTTGAGTTGATAGTCCCATTACTTTTGGCCCTTTAAAAAGTGGGAGGCACATATCGAAACTGTTGTAATTCTTACACCGTTCACCCGATTTGGATGTAATTACCCTCAAATTAAATCTGAAAGTCTGCAGTTAAAGCACATCTTGTTTGTTTCATTTCAAAACCATTGTGGTGGTGAATAGAGGCCAAAATCTGAAAATTCTGTCAATGTCCCAATATTTATGGCCCTGACTGTACATTGCTCTAAGTTTAAGAAAACAGGAGTATGGCACTATAAACTGTGCTTTAGTGATCCCCGTCCAAACACAGGTAATGACTATAGCTAGCAAGTCATAAGATTCCCATATGTTTAAAAAAAAAACAATTACAAACATGTACAAAATTATACACATACTTTAAATACCCAGCTAATTTTGCATTAGTGCAAAATATAGATTAGGAGTTGTGGTTTGTAGGATGGCAAGGAATATCACATACATTGCCTATACAGCTGCTGGTGCATGGGGGTTAAATGTGAGTATGTGAGCAGTATCATAGCAGTATTATCTGGTCTCACCTCTACCTGGTACTGTAGTATGTGAGCAGTATCATAGCAGTATTATCTGGTCTCACCTCTACCTGGTAGTATGTGAGCAGTATCATAGCAGTATTATCTGGTCTCACCTCTATCTGGTAGTATGTGAGCAGTATCATAGCAGTATTATCTGGTCTCACCTCTATCTGGTTGTATGTGAGCAGTATCATAGTAGTATTATCTGGTCTCACCTCTATCTGGTAGTATGTGAGCAGTATCATAGCAGTATTATCTGGTCTCACCTCTACCTGGTACTGTAATATGTGAGCAGTATCATAGCAGTATTATCTGGTCTCACCTCTATCTGGTAGTATGTGAGCAGTATTATCTGGTCTCACCTCTATCTGATAATAGGTGAGCAGGATCATAGCAGTATTATCTGGTCTCACCTCTACCTGGTACTGTAGTATGTGAGCAGTATCATAGCAGTATTATCTGGTCCCACCTCTATCTGGTAGTATGTGAGCAGTATCATAGCAGTATTATCTGGTCTCACCTCTACCTGGTAGTATGTGAGCAGTATCATAGCAGTATTATCTGGTCTCACCTCTATCTGGTAGTATGTGAGCAGTATCATAGCAGTATTATCTGGTCTCACCTCTATCTGGTAGTATGTGAGCAGTATCATAGCAGTATTATCTGGTCTCACCTCTATCTGGTAGTATGTGAGCAGTATCATAGCAGTATTATCTGGTCTCACCTCTATCTGGTAGTATGTGAGCAGTATCATAGCAGTATTATCTGGTCTCACCTCTATCTGATAATAGGTGAGCAGGATCATAGCAGTATTATCTGGTCTCACCTCTACCTGGTACTGTAGTATGTGAGCAGTATCATAGCAGTATTATCTGGTCTCACCTCTATCTGGTAGTATGTGAGCAGTATCATAGCAGTATTATCTGGTCTCACCTCTACCTGGTACTGTAGTATGTGAGCAGTATCATAGCAGTATTATCTGGAAGACTGTACCTGGAGGTTATAGTCTATAGTATAAAATAGCATCTTAGAAAACAGTTTATTGGACTGTACTAGAAATAGCAGTAGGGAATATTTTAATAAATACAGTATCTCCTTTATGAGCAAAACTTCATTTGGTTACCAGACAGCACTGCTGGGTGATCTACTAGATGTCCTACAGAGTCGTTGCCATCTTTATAACAGAGAAGCAGCTGTTACCATAGCAATAATTGATGCCAAATGGGACCTGCATTGTAAGGTCCTGTACATGCGGGTGTAGCAAAACAGAACATGGTAAAAGCAAAGACAAAACCTTATACTTTATTCTTCCTTTAAACAAGTCAGTGTACTGAAAGCTCTGCTACGCACAGTATAAGTAATCCAGGAATGGATCCAAGAGGGGGCCTTTTTGCTTGACTGGGGCCAGCTTATGACTGTCTTACACGCACAGTAGGTAGCAGTGTGGGGGGAGGGCACGGTATGGCCATGTGGTTACACAACACTGGGTTTTACTCTGAGGTATATTCTTCCTGCTGTCCAACTTACCAGAGAACAGAATTTATTGCATGTGTGGCATTGCTCAGACAAAGATGGGGTAGAATGATTAAAACTTTAGAGAGATAAAATGGAAAAGTTTCCCATGGCAACCAATCAGGTTTTAACTTTTTTATATGTGCTAATTAAATGATAACTATGTTAAAGCTTATTGATTGGTTTGTGCAACTTCTCCACTTAATCTCTCTCTAAGGTTTGATACATCTCTTCTCCAGTAATGAAATGATTAAATAGGGTTTTCGTTTAGGAAAACATACTATAGGTTCATAGGGACGTCTGTCTCAAAGGGTGTAGTAGGTGTAGTGGCCGGCAGTTCAAATCCCGACAGCGGCAGCCCGACAAGGGTAAGTATCGCTAACCTAATTCCCCCCCTAACCCTCCCATAGGGGTGCCTAACCCTAACCTCCCCTCCAAGTGCCTAATCCTAATCCCCCCTCTAAGTGCCTAGACCTAACCCCACCTTCCCCGCAGCCTAAACCTAAATCCCCCAGGGGGGGTGCCTAACCCTAAACCCCCCCTTCCCCTAGCCTAAACCTAACCCTCCCCCCCCAGCGACTGTCCGCGCCTGGTTTACCTTCGTTCGGTATGCCGGGATTAGACGGTGTGGTACTAATGACGCCTGTCATTAGTACCACGCCGGGATTAGAAAGTCTGGAAGCCGGCGGTCGGCATTTAGACCGTCGGCTTCCAGACTACATCCCATCTCAAAATAAGCCAAATGGGAAGCGGTCAAACTGAGGAGTCGGAACTATATACAGAGCCTCGTAATTTCTTACAGCTGCCCTGAGAACGGCCGATAGTCCCAGACAGATCACACAACTAGGGGCCTGATTCACTCTTTTACTGTCCACAGCCATCATCATGACACCCATCCCATAATGGGTGCAAAAGATTTGTCTGAAGCAGGCACCCTACCTCCGTCCTCACACTACAATTGGGCACGAATGTCGGCCTGCGTGACCACGACACTTCCATGATGCTTCTAATCCGCAAGATCTGTCCCAAAATTGGGTATTTATCAGTGTACAATGAAAAGGATTCAGATTATAACAACAGGGGTAGAGCTTTGTGTACCAAGCAGTCATGACGTCTCTCCCACAGTGCCGAGTGGGAGGACGGAGGAGTGGGCACAGGAGCGGGGATTCAGGTAAGTGTTATGTTTGTCATTTTGTGTGTCTGTTCTATATATGTAAGGGGCACTGCATAGGGGAGACAACTATTGGGGGCACTGTATAGGGGGACCACTACTGGGGGCACTGTATAAGGGGCACTGCATAGGGGGGACCACTACTGGGGGCACTGTATAAGGACCGCTACTGGGGGATACTAGGGGACCACTACTGGGGGTCCTGTATAAACGGCACTACTGGGGGCACCACTACTAGGGCACTGTATAAGGGGGACCACTACGGGAGGCACTGCATAGGGGGGCCACTACCTGGGGCACTGCATAAGAGGCACTGTATAAGTTGCACTACTGGGGGCACTGTATAAGGGTGCACTACTGGGGGTACTACAGTGGGCATTGCAAGAGGGGCACTACTACTGGGGGCATTAAGGTGCATATGGAATGGAAAGGAATGTTCCCAGAGTGACAAGCCACCATTTTCCAGTGGCAACACCCACTTTTTCGCTGTGCACCCTCGGCACACACACATACTTGGGAGGGGGGGGGGGGGGAGAGACTGTTTTTTAACTTTCCCTGGGCTCCAAATACCCTAGTGACGCCACTGAACATGACAGTTAGGAGCTGATTGGTTGTTACTTTATTTCTCTCCAAGGCTTAGTACATAGACCCCTACGTCAGTGATGTGCGGTCAGGTGAGGCAGGATAGTAGAGCCTTTCCTGTCACACTTCAGTATACTCCAAAGTTTTCACTATAAAATGATAAGAAAAAATAATTTTAATAATTTTTATAGTGAAAACTCTGGTGTAAAAAGTGTATGGCAGGTGAGGCACTGCCTCCCCTGTCTACCTTTTCCCACACATCCCTGATCAAAACGCACCAAATCTCCAGCACTATATACTGCTGCACCTTTGAATAATGCCCACATAAACCCTCGGGGTCATATATGTATCTGTAAATCTGGCTGTGATACTAGCCAGTGCCTCCCCAGCCATTTAGCTCACTGGCACAGATAGCAGACATCCACCTGATTTCAGGCTGATCTCTTGCACCAGGTATAGAGTTGGTGAGAGTGTGTGCTGATGATCCTCAGGTGGACGGGGTGGTCCAGTAGATATCTGCATTCGCATGCAACTCTGAATTGCACCCGATGTGTTCCTATAAGCGTACTTACCTTAGAGGGAATTAAATTTAAGTGGTGCAAATGTATTGGGGCACCTTTACAGCAGAACAGGAGCTTTATTTTATATTGCGTCTACAACCTGTCATGTACTTCAGTGTACTATAAATTACACTTGCGGTCTCCTATGCCTTAAGAGTTAAGATATATACAGGCAGCTCAAAATACACACGTAAGGCTGAAAATGTTGCAGCTATGTTTTATGTTTGAGTCCGTGCTGCTAAATTGTAGCCTACTTTAAATGAGACCCTTTCTGTGCAGTAAGGTTTGCACTGCAGTACATGGTGTTCTAGGTACTTTGTCCTTGTCACAGAGTTTATAATATGTTGTAACAAAAGGAGTTTGGATCACATTTTCACACAAGTCACACAGTGCTCAGATAGCATTTCAAGATGTACTAAGGCAGGCAGTAGATGTTCTTCCAATGAAGCGGTCAATCTGAATCCACATGTTGTTTCATAAATCCCTATTGACTGCCTATATGTGCCAACCATTTGTCCCAGAGAAAGTTTCATTTTAAATTAATTTGTATTTTACAAGAAGCAAGAACATCTGGAAGTAGGAAGTGTCCTTTTGATTAGTGACCCAGATGTGTGTCCCGATCACTGAATTACTGGATCTAAGCAATTTGCATTCTTATTTTGTCACCTGACAATATAATCAAGACCGAGGGTATATTTACTAAAGGTCAATTTTAATATAAATCGATCAACATCGATGTGTTTCAGGGGCTTAATCACACATTTACTAACAAACAATTTTTTGGTATTGACTTTTAAGTAGGGATGTGCAGGCTCGGATAGGTTCGAGTTTGCACGTGGAGTTCGGATTTTTCCCTCCAAAAAAACGGAACTCAGAAAGAGGCAAAACTTCATCTTGCATGGACGAACATCATCATTCCTGGACTTTAGGAATGATGATGTTCGTCCATGCAAGATGACGTTTTGCCTCTTTCTGAGTTCCGTTTTTTTGGAGGGAAAAATCCGAACTCCACGTGCAAACTCGAACCTATCCGAGCCTGCACATCCCTACTTTTAAGTTTTAGTAAATGCGCAATTGAGCCCCTGAAACACAACATCGATGTTGACCAATTTAGATCTATTTTTATCCATCATGATGCAGCACTGTCCTCTAGCCAAAGGCATGATGCTGTAAATAGAATGTCCCAAGTTATACAATGTATATTATGTTGGGAAGTACACAGCAAGTGTGATCAGCTTTACATAGAGCTAAAAGTTAAGGGGTCAATTTAAACTTTTAGTTAACTTATTTGACAGAGAAACTTTTGTCTTATGCACTTATCTGGCAGCCAATGAATGAAGTAATGCTCTGTATTTACATGCCATTGGATATCTGACTACTGTGTGTAGAATTACTATAGTAATGTGCATATAACTAACCGAGTCATTGTGTCACTAAGGAATGTCTCAAACACTGCTGTGTACACAAACACCCAGCATTTCTCCCAGAATAGCGCATTCATTTGTCCAGTTTCCAATTTGACTCACACATGTTGTAAGAATAACTGTGCCCTAGTGGTATCACATTACTCCCAATGACATGACAGTACCTAACATAAAGACAAAAATGAAACTTCACAGAATTAAACGCCTTAAAGGAAATGCTTACATATGCTGGTCATATGAGGCAAACAGTGTGATACTGTGGCATACGTAGACCAAATAATAACCTTGGCATGTAGTAATAATCCAATAAACCTTGATCAGACCATTGTTGGGCATGTTGGTAGATACGGTCATAAAATGACTGCAGATCATTGGCAATTTACCTGCTACCTGGATCAAAGTATCAAGCAACAGGTATATTGAAAATCACGTGACCACATCACCTGTGGTCACATGATTGCTTGCTTGAAAATTATTAGTGACTGCAAAGACACTCTTTTTGTGTACGGCACTTTATTACATTATTATATTGTGTACATATAAGCTAATGCGCTCTGGGTCTGATTCAGACGCAGTGCCGATTTTGTACGCAGATCAAGCGATTGTTTGCTAATGCGCATGCGTGAACGCTGCAGTGTGCACATGAAGCGATTGCATTGCGAATACGAAGGCACAGAGGACCCACTGGCAAAGTGAGTGACTGGTAGTCAGCGTTTGGGGGAGGTAACGGGGGGGGGGGGGTGGTTAGAAAAACGCAGGCATATCTAACTGTTTAAACACCATTTCATGGGCGTGCATAAATTAGCCATTGCGTTCCCCTGTGTAGCATGATACCTCTCTGCGTGTCAGGACCAGACTTGACGTACGTGCTGCGTGACTGCCTGCTGTGCGTCCATGTGTATGCTGTTGCACGTCATTGACTGATCTTAGAAGGCAGCAGTGGGCGTCCCTGGTTTGGAAGGCATTAGCCTATTTTAGCAACTGCGATTCATGATAATATGCAGTTGCGTTTGCATTACCGTCCATCTCTGAATCAAGCCCTCTCTATGCTATAGTTGGAGTAAGTGTACACACTTGTTACTGCCGACATAAACCTGCTGCAGTAAGTTAGTCTTGCACAGTTGGACGGATCCAATTGAACAAATGCGCTTTTTAATGTAGGTGTTGTTTACTGTTAATGCATACATGCCTACTCTACCGAAAGTTGTGGGAGGCTCACGATTTTTGGAGTAACTCCCTACACCCCCGGAAGAGTAGGCATATCTCCCGCATCCTGCACACTTCCTAGTGAAGTAGGGATAGCCCTCAACCATCGATGATTCATAATCAATGGTTTGTGGCCGATTTCGAATGCTTTTACCATCAATGGGGAAGAACTAGATGGTTTCCCTTTATCGATGTCTATGCATAACCAAAATGTTTTGTTTTTTTTACAAGGTGCCGGGACTTTGAGCATAGCTCCGCCCCCAGCACATGCGAAGCCCCATCCCCAGGTTCTGATTGGCCCACAAGCCAGTCACAAAACAGGGATGACCATCAGCTGGTGAAACCATGGATGGTCATCCATTGAATAGTTTGTAGCCAACGATGGCTACTTTTTTTTTTTTTTTCATCGATGGTAACAACACCGATGGCCCTCCCTATTGTTAAGTGGGCAGGATGGGGAGATTTTACAGGGAATTTACGGGTCCGCGAGTAGGGGGCAGGGCTAAATGCTACTAATCGCATCATTTATCTCCGCCCCTTACTCACGGACCCGTAAATCGCGACCTTCTTCTGTGGTGGGGGGGCCTAATAACATATACAGTCTGTCCCCGCCCCCAACGGTGTTAACCGAGGGCTTGATTCAGCATGGATCGCAAGTCTACAATCGCACCCACCAGCTTGCTGCAAAAATATGCAAATTAATGCAATCGCAGTACTTTACCAAGATGGCCATCAGCTTATAAAGCTGCCCACTTCTCAACATCAGTAGCACCGAGAAACATTGGACCCATATGCAGAGTTGAGGTTGAGCGTGACATGCCTCACAACCTGCGAAGTTTCCTGTCGCCATGTAGTGCTCTGGCTGCGTATGTCGTCGCTGGGGCACAATTATGCACGCCCCTGTAATGGCGTTTAAACGCACACTCACGCCTGCGTTCCTTCGACCACCCCCCCTCTCCACCCCCAAACGGTGCTTCCTGTCATTCATTTCTGTGTGCCGTGGTGTGTCCGCTGCGTTCGCATACCCGATCACAACGCTACATAACCCCCGCTGTAAGTAATACAAAATGCATGTGTGATATATGCATTGGGTTATTATAACCATCACTAAATTATTATTCCAAAATTAAACAAAATGAAGATCAAAGAACAAACAATATATTACGTACTATGAAATTCCCAGAGAGCACTAGCAGTGAAATGTCCAATGCACACAAAAGAAAGAGCAGGAAAAAATCACTGTGGGGGATGAGAATTCAGTGGCTGCTGGTCATGTCTCCCTGTGACCTCTGCTCCCGCACGTAACCTCTGTGCATTCTGTGGCCTGAAACACTCCAGGTGTCATGGCTACCCCCATCTATTTTTTTCTTTCTACATTCCTTCCTTTGTCTCCGATATACGACCCCCTTCCCACAACCCCACTCGCTTTGCAGTTTTGTAAGAGGCTGTTCTCTGTGAACAAGTCAGTAACTCCAAGCACTTTCTAAATAAAGGATGTATTGTTCAATTCCAAATTAATATTACATGAACAAAAAAAGGAAATGAACAGTAAAACCTCAATAAACATTTACATTTCTTGTCCTAGTCCTAATGTTTCTCCTTTTCCTCGGAAACCATGTGGCCAAACGCCCACTCTGAACAAGCACTTGCTTCCTGATCAGCTGTCTATTTAAATAACCAAAACGTCTTAGTGGGGGCATCTCTTTCCAGTGTCAAAATAACGATGTACATCTTTTCAAACAACTGCAGTGCTATCATTTAAAGTTTTTCCGCCATAAATGATCAGCAGATGGAGTGATTGGCTGTCTCCAATTGATTATAATAGATTGCCTTTCTTCAATAAAAAAACATTATTGGACTGAATGGTTAGACCGCTGCGTGCTATGTTGCAGCTTAAGATATGTTAGGAAGTGGAAAAACTGAGGCCCTGATTCAGAGCCGCTTGTAAGCGGCCGCTCGTTCGTTCTGACCGATGTTCGCACATCTGCGCATGCGTACGGATTTTAATATGCATGCGCGAACCAGTCAGTGCGGACGAAAACCGTTTGTTCGCTATATAGCGAATGCCTGCTATTTTGAGTGACAGAAGGAGGCGTATGTGGGTGGTAACAGGGGAAGGTGCTTGAAAACGGGTGTGTGGAATTAGATCGCAGGCATGCTTAAAGGTCAAAACGGGCGTTTTAAGGGAGTGCATAATTAATACAGCAGCGTCATTGACCACGTCACTTGGTTTTTTTTACTCCGAACTGCTCGCAAAATAGCGGTTGAAAAAACCAGCCACAAGAATAGCGAGCAGTTCATACGCTGTTGGATGTACTCGATTAATCTAATAAATAGCGGACATGACGTATGGTGCGAGCGGCAAGGGGGCGTATTTTTCAAAATTACAACCGGAAGTTTTGCTCGCTCGTTCAGACTTAGAGGCGTGAACAGACCGCAATTAGCGAACGGTTCATTTGAATAGCCACCCCTTGTTTTAGAACGAACGACCGCAAATAGCGAGCGGCTCTGAATGAGGGCCTGAGACAGGATCAGAAGGTAAGTTCATCCGGATTCCTAAACAAATTTGTAGGTTTATTTTTTTTTATATGTGGGCTGGAGATATTGAGCGCTAAGCTCATTTTCCTTTACATCTATAAATATCATGACTGCCTCTCTTGGCCTTGTGTGGACATAAGTTGTGGACTATTACGTTACACATGCTTTCATTATCATTAGCAGTCACTAAGTGGAACCTCAAGCTCCAGTGCGGCCGCCTCAGAACCTTCTCCCTGGCTGCACACCTGCTTTGTCAAAAGCTAGTGCTGCACGCTCAGCAGACATCAACGATATATAGTCATCTATAGCGGGTCAATCAGAATGTCACATCAAGATACCCCAATAAGCAGCGCTGCTAATGGATCGTCGCAGGGCTATCCACTTAGCCCCCAAGTGCCGCCCGACGCCGGCACTATTTGTGGGGTTTTTTCGGGACCTGGTAGGTCCAGAAAAATAATCCACGAAAAGTGCAATTTTTTCACCGCTGCAATGGCAAAAACACATAGATCCATGAGCTCATCATGGATCCTATGTGTTATAGGGCGAAATATCCTATTTTTTCATCCGGAATAATAGGATATGGGCAGTGTCGGACTGGGATATGAAGGGCCCACAGGGGGAATGTAATGGTAGGGGCCCACTGAAGGGAGGCGGCACAAAGCTGAAGGGGTGTGGTCAGCTGGGGGAGTGGCTAGCTAGCAGAGGAGCAATAAGTAAAATAAAAAAAACTGCACAGGTCCAGAGCCAAATAAAAAAATAACAACAGTAATGCCGAATCTGTTATTATAGTTATAGTTTAAAACCAGGTAAGTAATAATTTTTATGTCCAGTCTCCAGAAGGCAGGAATTAGAAGCTGCAGCTCTCACACTGAGCTAGCTTGGATATACAGCTATCAGCATTTTAAAGTCTGAAATGTATGTACGGTGAGGGAAAAATGGATTGGGTACGGGATACCGGCACTCAGTATCCCAGTGGTTAGAATCCTGACCTGTCGGCCGGGATCCTAACCCGCCCCCTCTCTCTACCACATCGGTTCTCAAACTCTGTCCTCGGGACCCCAAACAGTGCATGTTTTCCAGGTCTCCACACAGAATCACAAGTGAAATAATTACCTCCACCTGTGGAACCTATAAAATGTATCAGTGAGTAATGAATACACCTGTGCACCGGCTGGGTGGCCTGGCAAACGTGATTTGTGTGGGGTCCTGAGGACCGAGTTTGGGAACCACTGCTTTACCCTAATGTCTAGACCTAACCTCTCCTTCCCAGCACCCTAAACCTAACCCTCTCTGCATATAATGCAGAGTGTTGGATTGCTCACTATAAAATGCAGAGCATCACATTGATCACTGTATAATGCAGAGCAGTGGTGGGCTGGGCTGGGGGGCAGGGTGCCATGTGCCCCCCGGGCCGCAGCGTCATGCGGGCCGCGGGCAGTCTGTGTCACTGTGACACAGACTGCACCGCGTGTGTAGCGCTGACCGGACGGAGTTCGGTCAGTGCTACACAAGTGACAAACACACAGCCGCCTGCTCCGGCAGCTGTGTGTTTGTTTTGATCAGCAGCCAATGAGAGTCTGTCAGACTCTCAGTGGGCCACCTACCATGACGTCATATGACGTCTCTCCCACAATGCAGAGCAGCCCGGCCCGGTAAGGACAGACAGAGGAGCGGATGGCGACGGCGGGAGCGGGGATTCAGGTAAGTGTTTTGTTTTTTTGTTACTACGTGTGTCTACTGGGGGGGAGGCTGGCACTACAAGGGGGAGACCACTACTGGGGGCACCACAAGGGGGGAACCACTACTGGAGGCACTGCAAGGGGAGGACTACTACTAATGGGGGCAATACAAGGGGGGACTACTACTACTGGGGGCACTACAAGGGGGGGACTACTGGTGGCACTACAAAGGGGGAACCACTACTGGACTGGGGGCACTACAAGAGGGAGGGACTACTACTTGGGGCATTACAAGAGGGAGACCTCTACTGGGGGTACTACAAGGGGGAGATCACTACTAGGGGCACTACAAGGGGGGACCACTACTGGGGTTTATAACTGAGGGCACTTCAAGGGGGGGACTACTACTGGGGGCACTACAAGGGGGGGACTATTACTACAAGGGGAGGGGACAACTACTAGGGGCACTGCATAGGGGGGATCACTACTGGGGGCACTACTGGAGGCCTGCATAAGGGGGTCCTCTCCTGTGGCACAGGGGGGCACTGCATATGGGCACCACGATGGGGCTGTTCCTAATCTTTATTTTACTTTACATTAATCCCATATGGACCCGCCTCCTCCCTGGAACACTTGAGGGGGGGGTGCCATAGCACGCACGTTCTTCGGGCACCCTGGCTACACGCTACCCCTCTGCCAGGGCTGCCTGCATGCATTTGCCCCCCAGGCTAAAAGTTGCCAGACAGCCCCTGACGCAGAGAGTGCCACAGTGCCCTCCATATAATGCAGAGAGTATCGCAGTGGCAACTAAATAATGTAGAGTGTCGCAGTGCCCACCATTATTATTATTATTATCCTTTATTTATATGGCGCCACAAAGGTTCCGCAGCGCATTACACAGTACATAAATGAGCACACAAGAAGAACAGTTAATAGTAATACAAAACAATGTAGGACAAGGACATGGTTTATAAACATAGCTGCATAACACAAGCAGCAGGACATGAGCAGCCAGGTGTTAGGTGTCATTGTGGAGAGTTAAGAGTAAATTATACTATAAGTAGGGGGAGGAGAAGCACGTGAGGGATGAGGGCCCTGCTCGTGAGAGCTTACATTCTAGAGGGGAAGGGCAGACAGACAGGGGCGACACAGATAGGGTAGATAGTGAGGAAGGAGCATGGAGCAGTGGGTTAGGATATGTGCTGCGGTATGTGTGTGTTTAAGATAACCTGATGTTATGTCAAGATTAAGTCCTTCATTCATCTCTATGACAGAAAATATATTTTGTTTATGTGTTATTTACGAGAGATGTACAAAATAAAGTTGTAGCACTTTAATTATTGTGTGTTACATTTTAGCAGCTACATACATCCTGATAAAAAATGGATATATTATGGGACTGTCCCGCCATCCTAATACAGTAGTGACTAATTTAATCCCAGCTGCTGTGTGCTACGCCATGCTCCAGTGAGTGGGTGCATCTCACATACTAGACCCACCCACAAATGGGTGCAGCCATGCCCAACATGTTGTGGTCCCACAGGATGTTGCAGTACCCGGGCCCAGAATTTCTCTTGGTAACCCTGGAGGTGACAGGCAGAACTAGGTGGGCATAGTGGTGGGGTAGCAAGACCATGGAGGGAGGTGGTTGAGAATGGAGGAACAGTAATGGCGGGGAAAAGAAGCAGAGGGTTGGAAAGCAGACTGATGAGAGAAAAAAGGGGGAACAGCAAGTGGAGGAGACAAGAGGGGGAGGATAGGGATGGATAAAGTAGAGGATTATGTGGGCACTGAATAAGGGGGGTGTTTGCAGTAAGAGTGTTCATGCTATGGAAGAGGTAATAAGTGAGATGAAAACTGGAGTGGAGGCTGTGTGATGTAGAGACAGTGTGGATTAAAGTTTGTTAAATGTTCAAAAATAGAGATAAAAGAACAGCGCTGCTAATGTATGAGCGCAGCTCCAAAAGTGATATATAAAGAGAGGTGTGTGAGTAGTGGGTGCAGGAATTAGTTATTAAATAAATGATTAAAGAGGATAGATGTGACGCAATGGGAAAAGGCAATACAAACAAGAATTTATGTAGTTTGAGGTTGATTTTGGTAATTCACATAAATATGTTGCTTGTTGTCGTTCAGAAAGTGTTCTGGTTTTGAGATTATTTTCCCTCAGTTTTCCTCCAGGTTAACTCCGGCGTAACTCCGACTTAGTTATCATATTGTAATTACACTTATAATCTCACACTTTTCATCTAACACAGCCTACGTCTATGCAGCCTTAGTGAGCACTAATAACTAAAGTTACAAACATGTCTCGGTGTGTGCTCACTGATTGGGACCCCACCATATAATAGTGTTGCAGTGATCGCCATATTATACACAGAGTGCCGCAGTGCCCACCATATAATGCAGAGTGCCGCAGTGCTCACCATATAATGCAGTGTCGCAGTGGTCACCATATAATGCAGAAAGTGCCGCAGTGCCCACCATATAATGCAGAGAGTGCCACAGTGCCCACCATATAATGCAGAAAGTGCTGCAGTGCCCACCATATAATTCAGAGAGTGCCACAGTGCCCACCATATAATGCAGAGAGTGCCGCAGTACCCACCATATAATGCAGAGTGCCGCAGTAAACACCATATAATGCAGAGTGCCGCAGTACTCACTATATAATGCAGAGTGTCGCAGTGCTCACCATATAATGCAGTGTCGCAGTGGTCACCATATAATGCAGAAAGTGCCGCAGTGCCCACCATATAATGCAGAGAGTGCCACAGTGCCCACCATATAATGCAGAAAGTGCTGCAGTGCCCACCATATAATAGTGTTGCAGTGATCGCCATAATATACACAGAGTGCCGCAGTGCCCACCATATAATGCAGAGTGCCGCAGTGCTCACCATATAATGCAGTGTCGCAGTGGTCACCATATAATGCAGAAAGTGCCGCAGTGCCCACCATATAATGCAGAGAGTGCCACAGTGCCCACCATATAATGCAGAAAGTGCTGCAGTCCCCACCATATAATTCAGAGAGTGCCACAGTGCCCACCATATAATGCAGAGAGTGCCGCAGTACCCACCATATAATGCAGAGAGTGCCGCAGTAAACACCATATAATGCAGAGTGCCGCAGTGCTCACTATATAATGCAGAGTGTCGCAGTGCTCACCATATAATGCAGTGTCGCAGTGGTCACCATATAATGCAGAAAGTGCCGCAGTGCCCACCATATAATGCAGAGAGTGCCACAGTGCCCACCATATAATGCAGAAAGTGCTGCAGTGCCCACCATATAATTCAGAGAGTGCCACAGTGCCCACCATATAATGCAGAGAGTGCCGCAGTACCCACCATATAATGCAGAGAGTGCCGCAGTAAACACCATATAATGTAGAGTGCCGCAGTGCTCACTATATAATGCAGAGTGTCGCAGTGCTCACCATATAATGCAGAGTGTCACAGTGCTCACCATATAATGCAGAGAGTGCCACAGTGCCCACCATATAATGCAGAAAGTGCTGCAGTGCCCACCATATAATGCAGAGAGTGCCACAGTGCCCACCATATAATGCAGAGTGCCGCAGTACCCACCATATAATGCAGAGAGTGCCGCAGTAAACACCATATAATGCAGAGTGCTGCAGTGCTCACTATATAATGCAGAGTGTCGCAGTGCTCACCATATAATGCAGTGTCGCAGTGCTCACCATATAATAGAGTGTCGCAGTGCTCACCATACAATGCAGAGTGTCGCAGTGCTCACCATACAATGCAGAGTGTCGCAGTGCTCACCATATAATAGAGTGTCACAGTTCATGTGATATAATACAGAGAGCATCAGTGGCCCACAGATAATATGAATACACCCTTCACACAAACAATATTAAAACACCCCCACACACATACAACATTAATACACCACCACCATAGACAATATTAAACTACAACACCCCCAGAAAAAAAATCGCCCCCCTCCCCCCCATATACCTACCTTCTTAGATAACACAACATTTTTCACACCACCACATGCACTTACCTACCCAGAGGGAAGATATGTCCCTCAGTGATGAATGGACCTGGCTCCTCTGCTCTGTGTCTGTGCAGCCTGGGCTCCTCCCCCCGCTGGCTGCATGTGACATTACCACAGGAATCAGGGGGCAGCTGCTGCTTTTATAAAACATACAGACTGCCACAATATCAGAATATAAGCCAGCGCTCACCTCCCGGCTCCTGCCGCCGCAAACCTCCCAGCCGTCAGCCGGGTCAGTAAACAGGGAGCCTCTCTGACAGCCCAACAAGAGGGGAACATCTGCACTGTGATGACTCCTCCCCATGATGTCACCTGAAGCCAGCGCACGCTCCTCACTTCCTGCAGCCTCCGGGTCAGTCAACTAAATTGACTGCCCGGCAAGACGTTGCAGTTTGTACCACGGCGCCGGTGACATGGGCTGGGGTGCCGGGGACATGGGCTAGGGTGCCGGTGACATGGGTTAGGCCCCGCCCTCCCACAGCAGAGGGAGTGGCTATAAATCACTGGGGCCCACCGGGGAATCCCCCGAATCCCCGGCAGCCCAGTCCAAGCCTGGATATGGGGAAAATAACCAGTCGAATAACGAGGAGTATATGCAAAATAATCCCTGTTTTTCCACCCTGAAAAAATATCTGAGCTATTTTGTAAAGACGCCCCCTGGCCACTCGCATCCTAGGTCATCTCTGCTATTTATTTGATTAATCGAGTACATCGAAAGGCGTCTGAACTGCTCGCAGTGCTTGTGGTAGGTTTATCCTACCGCAATCATGCGAACAGTTCAGGCTAAGAGACAACCAAGTGACATGGTCGATGACGCTGCTTTGTTAATTATGCGCACCCTTAAAACGCCCGTTTTGACCGTTTGGCACGCCTGCGTTCGGATCACCACTCCCCATTTTCAAGCACCTTCCCCTGTTACCACCCACAAACGCCTCATCCTGTCACTCAAATTAGCAGGCACTCGCTATTTTGCGAGCGCTCGATTTCCGATCGCACTGACTGGTTGGCTCATGTGCATTACGACCCATAAGCATGCGCAGTTGTGCGAACATCGCTCGGAGCGAACGAGCGGCCGCTTACGAGCGGCTCTGAATCAGGCCCTGTTTGTGGGCAACAACGGAGGGCGACTCACGCAGGCGTGTCGCAACCTTTTTATGGGCGGTTCTCACCCTGCGACTGTCACCCCATACACAGTAAAAATGGCTCTGGTATCTCACTTCCCGTGACCATAGGGTTACTCAGGAGTCCGATAATCGGCTGATCTGCAACCGATTCTGCCTGTTGGTACGCAGTCGCTTGGATTTGCAAAGCCACCTGTGGGCGCCTCAATACAAATCCCGGCAGCTGCTTCATTTGCATATTTTTGCACAGCTGCTGCGTACAAATTCGCAACAGTGGTAGCATTAGCGTACATCTCTGAATCAGGGCCCAAGTCTAAAGGGCCCATACACTAGCAACAGATCGCCGCGTTCCTATGATGCCGGGTTGCAGGATCGATGAAATCCAACATCTTGGATTTCACTAATTTGCCGATCACGATCAAAATATGATCGTGATTAGCAAATCTGTTAAATTTAACATGGAGAATTTCAACATTGATGGCTGCCTGTCGGCTTTTCTGTCCCGACCGCATTATCGTGCAACCTGTCGGTAGGTGAATGAGGGCCTTTAGTCTCTCTGTCTATACTGAGCATCCTCGGTAAGAGTGGACAAGATGTTAGCACCTGTAAGCTCTGTTCTACATCATGTCATATCCTTGAGTACAAGTGCTAAGGTACCTGCATCTTATAAGTGAAAGCCTTCATCAATTGTTTACCTAAAGGCTCCGCAGCCCCAGTGAAAACTGTAAGAGTAAACCAGCCTTACCGATGCGTCAACTTCCCATGTGGGCAGGGCCGGTTCTAGACATTGTGGAGCTCAGGGAAAAAGTTCCCATTTTCTCCCCCCCCCAAAAAAATAACTTTTTTTTAGATGGCGTTCCTATGCGCGCGCGCGCGCTTCCGGAAAGGGGGCGTGTCCTTTCGGAACACCCCCAATTCATCACACTGTGAGGCGTGCCCAGCACTTACGAAGGTGTCTTAAGGTGCCCACACATATACCGATGTGCTCACGATACGATTTTATGGCCAATTTCCTCATGAACTTTCACGGGAGCTCCCTTGCCGTTGTGATCGCGATTTTGGAAAAAAGACACCCAATCTGTCTTACAATCTCACGATCTATCGGATCGTACGTATCGTGAGATTGGCCATAACAAATCGTGAGTTGAAAAAAAAAAATAAAACAGGCTCTTGACTATTGGAGGGAAATTTAAATAGCCATAACAATGGGAGGGGCTAGCTAGGGAGTATAAAAAGCAGGCACCCTTTAAACTCTGTGTACATTCTGCTCTGCTACTAGATGAGGCTAGGTGTATTCCTGCTGAATCCTGTACATTGCTACTGTGCTCTTTGTATTTGGCTTGCCTTATACAATGTTTATTCTACCTGCAAGTGTGTGCTACCTACCTGCATTCTATCCTGTTCCTGAATTCTGTACTGATGCGTCCCTATCAGTATAGAGTGTTGGTCGCTGAAGCCGGGGTCCGGGAGATTAGGAAGAGGGCCCAGCGAAGAAGGACGAGAGCATGCTGGACCAAGGAGTGGCTGCTACAAAGGGATACCCGCTCTCACATGTCCCTGCTGATGGAGATCAAGGAGAACAACCCGGATGACTATCTGAACTACCTGCGCATGGATGACGCCAGCTTCCAAGAATTGCTGCATCTGGTAACCCCCCACATCAAGAGACAGGTCACAAGGTGGCGGAGGGCAATCCCTGCTGAAGACAGACTGGTGGCTACCCTAAGGTACCTGGCTACAGGATGGTCACTGGAAGACCTGAAGTTTGGGACACTCATCTCACCTCAGTCCTTGGGCGTCATCATTCCGGAGACCTGCAAAGCCATCGTAAAAGTGCTACAGTACCATTATTGCAAGGTAAGTTTAAAAAAAACACCACACTTTGTTTTCTTGTGTAAAGAAAATTTTTTTTTTTTTTTTTTTCTAAAACAAAGAAAAAAATACCCTTCATTTAGTACAATGTGCACTGACCTGCAGGCAACTGAAAGTGTGCACTAAACTGTGTGCAAAATACTTTGTTTATAACAACTTTACAAAAGAACATTATCACCAAATTTTATGAATCCCAATAGGTAGCCGGCTGTATGTGATAGGGTGGGTCAGACGCCAGTTTGAACAGGCCAAAACACATATGGCACAAGTACACATTGTGGCCCCGGCTTCCAGCAATGTGTACTTGTGCCATGTGCGTAGTGACCTTGTCCAAATGGCGTCATCACCACCCTATCTCATGCAGCAAGCACCGATTAGAATTCATAAAATTTGGTGACATTAAAAGCAAAACAAAAAAACAACCAAATTAAATATCACCAAATTTTATGAATCCCAATAGGTAGCTGGCTGTATGTGATAGGGTGGGTCAGACGCCAGTTTGAACAGGCCAATACACACATGGCACAAGTACACATTGTGGCCCCGGCTTCCAGCAATGTGTACTTGTGCCATGTGCGTAGTGACCTTGTCCAAATGGCGTCATCACCACCCTATCTCATGCAGCAAGCACCGATTGGAATTCATAAAATTTGGTGACATTAAAACCAAGAAAAAATTTACATCTCTGTATATTGGGGCGACTCATCTGCTGCATCCAGCAGAGCATTATACAAGGTAGTGCTGGTGCTTGGTGGGGGAGTAATATCTAACTGGGCAGGGGGGGGCGGACATACCTATTTGGGGCAGGGGAAAATAGCATGGGATCTGCAATGTATGTAGAATTTGAGATATTTTTGCTCATACAGCAACTCAAGAGGTCGTAGTTTAACCTTAAAAAATTTCTTTGGATATCTGCATCCAGATTTCTCAATGTGCTGTTCACATGAGCTGTGAAATCATCAATTGCATCTGGGGGTTTCTGCAGCAGCCGTTCTGCGTTTTGTAAAAAATGGTCCTCATGTTCTGTAAAATTCTCCTTTCTGCCTTGTTTTTTTTTTTCTTTTTTGGGGGTTGTTGAGAAGATGAGGGTCCAGGTGGAAGTGGAGTTTCCACTTGTGTGCTATTCTCCGGATCACTGTCGCCACTGAGCAGATTGAGGTCCGGTGTGGATGTTAAATCAGGGTCTTGGGTGGGAGTCTATATAGGGAAAAAAGATATAAAAAATATTATAGTCATGTTTTAACATCTTTTTTACTATTTTTACAGTTTCCTAACACCGTGGAGGAGTGGACCAGCATCGCGGAAGATTTTGAACAACGTTGGAATTTCTCTAACTGCGGAGGAGCCATCGATGGGAAACACATGCGCATCAACCCACCTTCCAACACCGGATCATATTACTACAACTACAAAGGATTCTTCAGCATCGTTCTCATGGCAGTGGTGAATGCCAACTATGAATTTCTGTTTGTGGATGTCGGCAAGAATGGGCGTGCTTCGGATGGTGGGTCCTTCAAAAAGACGGCTTTCTACCAGAGACTCGCCAACAATCAACTTGCCCTCACTGGACCAGACAAAGTACGGCCTAAATTACGTTTTCGTTGCAGACTAGGCTTTTGCATTACATGAACATGTGAAGCCATTTGCACACAGGGGCCTGACCAGAGAGAAAAGGATCTACAACCGTCTATCCCGGGCACGGCGCATTGCGGAAAATGCGTTTGGAATAATGAGCAACCGCTTCCGCATTTTCCACACCACCATCAATCTACATGTGGAGAAGATAGACTGGGTCGTGATGGCGTGCTGTGTGCTGCACAACTTTCTGCAAAGAAAATCTACTCAACGAGGACCAGTCCCAGCTAGACCAGAAGATGTAGGACCCCTAGAGGACATTGAACATTTGACATCTGTGTCTGCACCACCAACTACAACAACATCCACCGCACGTGCCAAAGAAGTGAGGGAGGAGTACATGACCTATTTCAATGGACCAGGTGCTGTACCATGGCAAGGGGACTGTCTGTGAACTACTGACTAAATTGGACATTTGGGATTTAACAACAAAAACATTGAGGATTTTGGTTTAAACTGTGTCACTACTTACCAAGACTTCTGCAACCTCCTCATCTCCCTCACGCTCAGACATCAAGGAGATTGATTCCCTTTGAGGCTCTTGTTCACTGATGAATGACATCATTTGGTATTACCACAGCGCAGGAGTATATATTTCATCTGTAGCCGCTCCTGATTTTTTGGAGTCATCCACCTTCTTTTTTTCTTTGATGTACACTGTCCTGAGATTTTGAATCTTTTTCCGTACAGTTTTCAGGTCTGCATCAGATATGTATTTTTTCGTATACACCAACAGTTCCTCGAGTGCAGCCAACTTGTGCGACTTATTGTGGTACTTCCGAGAACTGATCTTGAACAGACAGTCTTTCGAGTGCAGGATTTCAATGAATCCTGTAACGAATTCACGTTCTGAATCCATGGACATTATCTATGAATAAGAAAAAAAAGGACATTTAAATATTTGTGTATATAGTTTTGTTAAATGTAATGTTGTTATAGTTCACATTTTTAATGTTTTAATATTTTCTTTTTTACAGGTTTTTAAAGGTTTGTTATGGTATTCTAATCATGTTTTCTTTTACAGGAATGTTATGTGTTTATTGCTTGGTAATATAATGTTTTTCTTTGTTTGACAGTATGGGTTTTCCACCTTTGGGCCTGTCGTTGTGGTAGAACTACAGATCCCAGGATGCCCTAAAAACAGTTTCAAAGGTGGGTGGCAGGTCATCCATGGATCTGTAGTTCCACAACAGCTGGAGACCGAAAGGTAGAAGACCCCCAGCTTTATATAATGTGTGTTTTTAAATGACCCAGCCACCGCCCGCTTCAATACGGCGGGCGGTGGCTGGGTCATGCATTTATTACCTGGGGGCACACATTGGTGGGTAGCAGGGGCGTAGAGAGCTACGCTGGGCCCCGGTAAAGAGGGGGCATGGCCTAATTTCAGAAGGCGTGGCCACGCCCCCTTGAAAAAAAACAGTACTTTGCGGCGCTGCGCACCGGGGAGGGGGCGCTGTGAGCCCCTCAGCCCGGTGCAAAGCCAGTGGGGGGCGCGATCAGTGTGATCGCTCCCCCCTTCAGGCATAGGAGATTGCTGTGGCTGCTACTTAGCAGCCGCAAGCAATCTCCCGCTGCAGCCCAGCACACAGCGTGTGCTGGGCTGCTGCAGAGGGAGGGAGGGAGGAAGTAAGGGGGGGGCGGCGCCAGACCCGGGCCCCCGCCGGGCCCCTCTGGAAGCCCGGGCCCGGGTATACTGTACCCGCTCCCCCCCCTCTCGGCGCCCCTGGTGGGCAGTGGGGAGCACATATTGGTGGTCAGTGTGGTTGCAAACTGTACAAATACTCACCAAATATCCAACAAAACAAGACTTCAGTGTGCAGGCTCCCAAAGTGCGACTGTCTTGCTCTGTACACGATGCTGCACAAGATGGCGATGGGGCGTGTCCAGGCTTCTGTCAGTCAAATTCCGCATTGTGTGATGAATTGTACGATTCATCGTGAGGAAAAAAACCCTCACGATCGGCTTCCATCGTGTTCATGGTTGGCTAATCTGCCCTACAGCACGGCACATCAGAAGATGCGATATACGACGAGCGGGGACGCGCATCGGCATCGTGCTCGTGAGTATAAACTCATGATTTGTACTTTTTTTTAACCAATTCGTAGTCACGATTCGTGGAAATCGGCCAAATCGTGTAAAATGTCGCTATGTGTGTGGGCACCTTTACACAGTAATGCCCTTTATAACACATTATGCCACATGCAGTAATGCCCTGTATAACACATTATGCCACACGCAGTAATGTTATAATACATTATCCCCAATTCATAATTACGCCACAAAGTAGTCCCTTATTCATGTTATGACACACAGTGGTGCCCCTTTTACACAATGCCCAAATTAGTGCCCCTTATACATAAGGCCCACAGTAGTAGTGCCCCTAATACAATGCCCACAGTAGTAGTGCCCCTTATAGAATGCCCACAGCAGTGGTGCCCCTTACACAATGGCCCCCCAAGTGGTGCCCTCAATAGTAGTGCCCGCAGTGGTAATGCCCCCATTGGTAATGTCCCCTATAGTAGTGCCCCCATTGGAAATAACCCTAATAGTAGTGCCCACAGTAGTAATGCCCCCTATAATAGTGCCCACAGTTGTAATGCCCACATTAGTAGTGCCCCCAGTAGTAATGCCCTCTATAGTGCCCACAGTAGGAATGCCCCCTATAGTAGTGCCCAAAGTTGTAATGCCCCCTATGGTAGTGCCTCCAGTAGTAATGCCCACTATAGTAATGCCCCATTAGTAGTGCCCCCAGTAGTAATGCCTCCATTAGTAGTGCCTCCAGTAGTAATTCCCCCTATAGTAGTGCCACCAGTAGTAATGCTCCCTATGTTAATGCCACCATTAGTAGTGTCCACTGTAGTAATGCCCCCTATAGTAGTGCCTCCAGTAGTAATTCCCCCTATAGTAATGCCCCCAATAGTAGTGTCCACTGTAGTAATGCCCCCTATAGTAGTGCCTCCAGTAGTAATTCCCCCTATAGTAGTGCCACCAGTAGTAATGCTCTCTATGTTAATGCCACCATTAGTAGTGTCCACTGTAGTAATGCCCCCTATAGTAGTGCCTCCAGTAGTAATGCCCCCTATATTAATGCCCCCATTAGTAGTGTCCATTGTTGTAATGCCCCAGTAGTAATGCCCCCCTATAGTCGTGCCCCCAGTAGTAATGCCCCCCTATAGTAATCCACCCTATAGCCATGCCCCAAGTTCTGGTGCTTCTGAAAAAAAATACAATTAAAAAACAAATACAATACTTACCTTAAGCCCCGCTCCTGCGTCCGCTGCCATCTGGTCCGACTGTGGCTCCACCACAGATCTATGGGAGAGACGTCATGACATCCCTCCCATAATGTTCTCTGCGGGAGAATTTTTTGGGGGATTTTTAATTTTTTTTTCTCCTGGGGACTCAGTGGCGCCCTCTAGGGGCTGACGCTCCAGGCGATGGCCCTGTTTGCCCGCCCCTAGAAACGCCACTGCATGTGGGGCAGTGAGCAGAGCCAGCCCTAGGCATATGCCTAGGGCATTTGGAATGTCTAGGGGCATGCATTCCAAGCCTAGAGCCAGCTCAGCTTGGCAGCCGCAGGACCAGGATGGGCAGACGGTGCCGGCGGCCCTGGTCGGGCTGCTCTACCGCAATTGGAGCGCTCAGCTCCGATCGGGTGGCAGCTCATACAGCCGGCAACAGCGAGAGTGGGGAACAGAGAAAGTGCGGGCAGTGTACATTAACAAAAATGGCCACAGGAGGAGTGCTGCTGCGCATGCCCAGCCGCAGCAGCTGTACCTCCCTTGTGGAGTCCAGCAGCCTTTGGCACTCATTGTCCCTATTTATAATATGGGGGGTGGGGGCACCAGTGCTTGCTGACACAGGGGGATGCAGTCAGGAAGCCGACGTTTCAAATGCCAACCACCGGCTACCCGATTGTCAAATCCCGGCAAGGTACTAATGACAGGCGTCGAAATCCTGACGCCTGTCACTAGACCTACGCCGGCATAACGAACGAAGATAAGCCAGGCGCAAACAGCTGTGGGGGGGGGGGGAGGGTTAGGTTTTAGGGCTCCCAGGGGAGGGTTAGGTACCCCCCCGCCGGGAGAGTTTGGTTTAGGCTAGGGGAAGGGGGGGTTAGGCACTCCCCGGGAGATTTAGGGTTAGGCTACAGGGACGAGTGGGTTAGGTTTAGGCACTTAGAGGGGGGTTAGGGTTAGACACTAGGGAGGGAGGTTAGGGTTATTCACCCCTAAAGAAGGGTTAGGGGGGAGAATAGGGTAAGTTATACTTACCTTTTTAGCGGTTGGGATCTTCACCCCTGCCGGGTTTCCGACTGTTGGGATTTGAACCATGCGGCCGGCGGTATTACATACTGATCCTGACACAGGGCACCAAAATGTCTAGTTACAGCTCTGTGGATGAGGATTGCTATGAGGGGTGATCTGTGCTGCTGGGTGATGGGTTTTGTGCTGGGAAAGGGTTGTTGGGTCAGAGACGGAACTAGCGGTGGGGCTAGTGGGCACAAGCCAAAATATTGCCTAGGGCATCAAATAGGTTAGGGCCAGCTCTGGCAGTGAGGATTCAAATTGCTGAATGGCCCCACCCTCTACTACACAATGCCCCATATTGCGGCATTATTTAGCAAGAACTTGTTACACCACGCTCCCCCCCTCTTGGCCCTCCCCTCCGTGGTCTGCGGGTATACACATAAATCTGATCAGTTGATAGATGCATACTATGTGAGTCTGTTCATCAGCCAAAAACACAGCGGAGGGCTCCTCCAGACATGTGATCTTTCAGCCCAACCACTGAACAGCCACATCTGTGTAACAATGGCCCCATAGTGATGACTTGTGTAGGGCCATCCTTTAGTGAAGCAAGGTCTTTACTGTTTGTATTCAGGGACTGTGGGCAAAGCACACTGAAGAAAGCAGAAGGCAAGACAAAAGGAAAACTAGTCGTCACATGATATGCTGTATCTGCAGAGGTCTTTGACTGTCAACTGGCCAGCCTTACAATAGAGATTTTGAGATGTGTGCCAGCAGGAAGTACACAGAACCTAGGCCAGCTGTCTCTTGGTGAAGGCACGGCTGAATAACTTGAGTACGTAATTCTCACGTCGTAATACGCAAATATAGAACATTGCAGTAGTAGAACTGTCAGTACGCAGATCTTTGACGTTTGGCAACATGATAAATAATAGAAATTAGCCCTTTGGTAGATGAACAGACTTGACAATTATGAGGCATATGATCACTAACCCTCCAAAATGAAAATGCATGATATACATTACACATTCACAGCCGATGTTTGTATAGCTGATTTCTTTCTGGCCAGTGGCAAATCGCCTTATGTAATAGAGTTAAAACATCCGCAAAATCAACAGAAAAACGCCATTTTAAACCACGAGTCGCCTCGAGTCATTTTCTCGATATCATCAATGTTTTGAGTTAACAAGTTGCCGAAAAAGGGCAGAAAACAAAGACGAAAAATAGAGGTCCCTCTGGTCGGAGAGATGGTTGCAATTGAAGCAGCTAATTGGCATGTCAACTAACTGAAACTAAGGGGTAAATTTACTAAAGTGAGAGTTTTTAGAAGAGAAGGCCTGATTCAGAGCCGGACTATTTGCGAACGGTCGTTCAGAAAAAGGGGCCGGCTATTTAAATTGAGCGCTCGCTCTTTGTGGTCTTTATCCCTCTTCAAGGCTTAGTGAATAGACCCCAAGGTGTGAATGAAACAGCGCCCTCTGTAGGTGCTACACTCTAATGGCTGCATGGGCATGAAATATCTCTGTTCTGATGCAGTATAGGCGCAGTATGAATCTGCCCCGGAATAGAGTTCGAGACCCCCTGTGCAGACCACTTTCAGCATTTGTGATCAGAAATACCCCGTGCAGATTAGGACATACATAGGGCCTGATTCAGAGCCGGACGCTATTTGCGGACGCTCGCTCAGAAAAAGGGGCTGGCTATTTAAATGAAGTGCTCGCTCTTTGCGGTCTGGTGACGCCTCTATGTCTGAGCGAGCGCATGTTACGAAACATGCGCTCGCTATTTTGTAAAGACGCCCCCTGGCCGTTCGCATCATACGTCATCTCCGCTATTTATTAGATTAATCGAGTACATCGAAAGGCGTCTGAACTGCTCGCAGTGCTTGTGGTAGGTTTTACTTCCCGCAATCACTGCGAGCAGTTCAGGCTAAAAGACAACCAAGAGACGTGGTCGATGACGCTGCTTTGTTAATTATGCACACCCATTAAACGCCCGTTTTGACCGTTTGGCACGCCTGCGTTCGGATCTCCACTCCCCGTTTTCAAGCACCTTCCCCTGTTACCACCTACAAACGCCTCATTCTGTCACTCAAATTAGCAGGCCCTCGCTGTTTTGCGAGTGCACGATTTCCGACCGCAATGACTGGTTGGCGCATGCGCATTACGACCCATACGCATGCGCAGATGTGCGAACATCGCTCGGAGCGAGCTAGCGGCCGCTTACGAGCGGCTCTCAACCAAGCCCAGAGTTTTAAAAGTGATGTTGCTTATAACAACCAATCAGATTCTAGGTATTATCTTCTAGAAGGTGCTAGTTAAATGTTAAGTAGAATCTGATTGGTTGCTATGAGCAACATCACTTCTAAAAACTCTCACTTTAGTAAATTTACCCCTAACAATTCTTCCTACGGATTGACGTGTCCTGTAAAAGGGGTGGCTTGTTCTAACAATGACTGTGAAATTTTGAAGAAGTCACAGTTACTTTGCTGTAACCTGAGGCAAGTCACTATGTCATTGTAAAATATAGCTTTCAGACTCACTGCACTTAAAGTATGTGATTCTTAGTCGGATGCAGTGCTTTTGCCTCACAATGTTTTCAGATCGAAATTGCAATGAGATCCATGACATTTCAATAGGCATTTCTTGATAGTAACGGGAGGGAGTGGCTACAAGACGCTGGGGTGCGGCGGCCAAGTTGACTGCGTCATTCTGCCATAGGCAGAAGCAATGTCCTATGGCCATGCCGATGGTCCGCCAACGTGCCTTTGTGTGCAAAATGTTGGAATCGCCAGAGCCAGGTGGGCGTTACACACCCTACACTGTCAGTCCCACTGTCTCCCTAAATACATAATAATACATTCATAATTTTGTGAGACAACTAGAAATACAATATTAGTACTTATGATTTATGGCCGACTGTGTGCCAGCTAGGCAGCTGGTCGTCATTATGCTGCCATAAATATGGGCCTATTTTTATGTGGAGGCCTGGAGCTGTAGCTCCATCCGTCCCATTGTTACTCTGGCCCTGAATTTGTGCACAAACCTCTATTTAATACTCATGAACTCCTTTAATATCTTCATTCCTTACATGCAATATCCTCAACCCGTAAGCACAGAATAACTATTTAGTTTTACAATCATCTTGACTACCTCCCTGTCCTACTTTAAACTTCCTTGCCCCTTCTTAGGCCATCACAGGATCAATACCAGTCTAGCCTCCACCAGGGAATTATTTAACAAAAAATTTTGTCATACAGAGATATCATCATTTTCAGAGATTTTCTACATTTAAATTATCTCTGCGAATATTCCCTTCCCAACACTGGTGCCCGCACAATCTCTCCACTACATTCATCTCGGTCACCCAAATTAATCTCACCTTCTCGTCACAGCAATCGTGATAATCTCATTCACATCTCTCCCATAAACACTGTCCCTCTATCTTGTGCCCTCTGGAATGCCAGATCAGTCTGTAATAAACTGGTTCCCACCCATGACCTTTTCATTCCCAAAAACTTGCATCTCCTAGCCATTACTGAAACCTGGATTTCATCCTCTGACACCACTTCCCCTGCAGCTCTCTCTTCTGGGGGCCTCACCTTCTCTCACACCCCTCGCCCTGGGGGTCGCCATGGTGGTGGTGTGGGGGTCCTTCTATCCCCAGGTTACTCCTACCAACTCCTACCCTCTGAACCATCCCTAACATTCTCTACATTTGAGGTTCATGCTATACGCCTCTTCCAACCAGTACACCTGCGAGTAGCTGTCATTTATCGTCCCCCTGGCCTTCCCTCTAAGTTCCTTGACAACTTTGCTTCCTGGCCCCCTCACTTTCTCTCCTCTGACCTCCCCTCCATTATCCTTGGTGACTACAATATTCCAATTGATATCCCCACAGAATCCTCTGACTCCAAACTCCTTACCCTCACATCTTCATTTGGTCTCTCACAATGGACCTCCTCACCCTCACATGTGAGTGGGCACTCACTTGATTTAGTCTTCACTCACCGCTGTAATATTTCTAATTATTCCAACTCCCCATTCCCCCTCTCTGATCATCACCTTCTTTCTTTTAACCTATCTCTCTCTCCCTCCTCTCCTCTACCTCCGAAGGCCACCATCACTAAACGTAACATTGAGGCTATCAATGCCGTTTCTTTATCTTCCCTGCTTGACTCGCATCTCTCCCCTATCCTCTCTCTCTCCTGCCCTGAACAAGCTGCTTCCCTATACAATGCCTCACTTACTTCTGCTCTGGACTCTGTTGCACCGGCAATCACTACTCACCCTCGCAGATCCACACCACAACCCTGGCATTCCAAATGCACGAGATATTTGCAAAGGTGTTCAAGAACTGCCGAGCGACAGTGGAGAAGATCACGCTCTAAGGCAGCTTTTCTCCACTTCAAATTTATGCTCTCATCCTACAGTGTTGCCCTTTCCCTATCTAAACAGTCCTATTTCAAGAACCTCATTTCCTCCCAGTCCTCAAATCCCCAGCATCTCTTCACCACCTTCAACTCCCTCCTCTGTCCACCCCCTCCCCACCTCACTCACTGCCATGGACTTTGCTACCTAATTTACATCCAAAATCGATTCCATACGTCAGGACATCACATCCCACCAGTCCCCCTGCTCTACACCACCTTCTTTCCCTGATCACCCATCTCCATCCATTTCACAGACTCTGACAGCCTTCTCCCCTGTATCTGGAGAGGAAGTCATGGCTCTCATCCAGTCCTCCCCCCTTGACCCTATCCCTTCATGTCTCCTCCGCTACCTCTCTCATTGTGCCTGTTCCCATCTTGCCCACCTCCTCAAACTCTCCCTCTCATCTGGCACTGTCCCTTCTGCATTCAAACATGCGATAGTCTCCCCCATTCTTAAAAAACCTACCCTTGATCCCAACACTCTTTCCAACTACCGTCCCATCTCTCTCCTCCCTTTTGCCTCCAAGCTCCTTGAGCGTGTTGTTTACAAATGCCTTACCACCTTTCTTTCCTCCCACTCCCTCCTTGATTCTTTTCAGTCTGGATTCCGTTCTCTCCACTCCTCTGAAACTGCCCTCACAAAAGTCAGCAATGACCTCCTTGCTGCCAAATCCAAGGGCCACCACTCTCTGCTTATTTTCCTTGACCTCTCTGCTGCATTTGACACTGTTGACCATCCTCTCTTGCTGCAAATCCTTCACTCCCTTGGTTTACGTGACACTGCTCTCTCCTGGCTACCTCTTAGACCGCTCCTTCTCTGTCTCTTCTCATGACTCCTTTTCCCCACCACAGCCTCTTACAGTAGGTGTTCCCCAAGGTTCCGTTCTTGGACCTCTACTATTCTCCCTCTATACGTCCCTCTCTAGGTGAACTCATCAGCTCTTTTGACCTCCATTATCACCTCTATGCTGATGATACTCAGATCTACCTTTCCTCCCTGACCTCTCCCCCTCTCTCCTCACTCGTATCTCCAACTGTCTCTCTGCTATTTCTTCCTGGATGTCCCAGCGATTTCTTAAACTTAATATGTCTAAGACTGAGCTGATCATTTTTCCACCCTCCAACATAACCTCACTTCCCACTATTTCTTTAACAATTGATGGCACAACTATCTCTTCTAGCCCCAAGGTGCGCTGTCTTGGAGTTATCCTGGACTCCTCCCTCTCCTACAAACCACATATCCAGAGCCTCTCACAGTCCTGTCGCTTCCATCTCAAAAATATTTCCAAGATTAGACCCTTTCTCACCCAGGATGCCACCAAAACCCTCATACACTCACTGGTCATATCCAGATTGGACTACTGTAACCTTCTCCTATCTGGCCTCCCCAACTCCCATCTCTCTCCTCTCCAGTCTGTCCTCAATGCTGCTGCTCGACTCATCTTCCTCTCCAAACGCTCTACATCTGCCTCACCTCTCCTAAAAGCCCTCCACTGGCTCCCCTTCCCTTTTAGAACCCAATTCAAGGTTCTCACACTTGCTTACAAAGCCCTCACCCATTCCTCTCCCATTCACATTTCTGACCTCATCTCCCTTCACTCTCCTGGCCGCCGCCTTTCATGCCAACTGATTACTTCCTCCCACTCCCGCCTCCAAGATTTTGCCCGTGCTGCTCCCGACCTTTGGAACTCTCTCCCTCTCCCTCTCAGACTCTCCTCCTCTTTACAATCCTTCAAACAGGCTCTCAAGACCCACTACTTCATTAAAGCCTTCCAGCTCCCATCCTAACTTGCTGCAACATGCTCCTTCCTCCGTTTACCCCATCTGTGTCACACCTGTTTGTCTGCCCCTCCCCTTTAGAATGTAAGCTCTTACGAGCAGGGCCTCTACCCTCTTGTGCTTCTCCTTACTTTACTTTCACCTACTTCTTACCCCCCACCATGGCACCTAACACTTGGTTGCTTACGCTCTGTTGCATATCTAGGTGTTATGGTCACTTATGTATCAATGTATATTAGCCATGTCCTTGTCCTATTTTTTACTGTAAGTCCGTTGTCAAATTATTTGTTTATGTACTTTGTAAGGCGCTGCGGAACACTTGTGGCGCCATATAAACGTTAATAATAATAATAATAATCATAAATACTCTCATGGAGAGTAGAATACCATTTGCAGGTGTCTCATTCTTCTTTAATAATACTCTTGACATTGCAGAACCAATAAACCAATACACATCCAAACTGTCATTGCTGCCTCTTTAACACATTTAATCCTCTTTACAACCCCAAACACCAACCTCCTGACTCCAACTCCTTTATTTGAAGGTCTTGCTATCTTCTTCAAGTACAATAGTGTTCCCGCTAGGCTGTTTTAGCGGGGCGCCGCGCCCTGCAAAATTTTAAAGGGCAAAATACGCCCTGCCCTTTTAGCGGCACCCCACTAAAACAGCCTGCCCTGAGCCTTCCCGTGGGTGGGAAAAGTTGTAGTGACCAATCACCGCCGTGTGAACAGATGCCGTGTGCATTCGCGCGGCATCTATTCGCCGTGAGGCGAGTACTTGGGGGCAGCCCAGAACCTCCATAAGTGCTGGGCACGGTCCAAAGTCTGATGAATTGAGGACGTCTCCCGAACAGCCATGCCACCTTTTTGGGAATGCGCACGCAGAAGATGCCCTCCCCACGAGTCAACGCCCTGCCCTCCCGGTTTTCCAGCGGGAACACTATACAAGATTTGATATGAAATGGCTTCTTCAATTCCTTTCTTGCACCCTATGATAACATGTCTTCATCTGATCCTGCAAGTGAAGAAGTCTCTACCCTCTTCTACTCAATCCAATCTATAACCAGTCAACTCAGCTCTTGTCACGGATTTCGGATTATGTCGGTCCGGTCCGGGACCCTTGGATTTAACTGAGATTAGACGAGGAGGATGTATGTAGTTCTTGCTCATGGGGTACACAGGTTGCCCAGTGCACTAGTGGCATAGACTAGAAACCACTGGCCAGAGCTATGCAGGGATAAGGACCAGGAACTGAGGAGTGTCAGTCTGAAGCCTTCTGGGTGTAACTTGGCCCATTGACCTCATTTAGGCCAGCAGAGCCAAGTCCACACTCCAGGACTCTGGAGACAGTCACGGAACTCAGGGCAATATAGTACTGGTAGAGTTGGAACTCAGAACTCAGGCCAGGAATCAGAATCTAATGTATCCATGGTAAGGCATGCTGAAGCCAATGGGACTGCTCTGATGCAAGAACTGGTACCTGGTTAGCAACTCAGGAACTGAAGAACCAGGATTGGAAATACAGGCTTGCCAATCATCCTGGAGTGCCAGCCTGTACTCTGCATACTGAACACAGCCCTGGAACCAGCACCACTTTCTCAGAACCAGTCCCAGATGGTAACACACAGCACAGGGAAACCAATACTCAGCCAACAAGATAGTGTAACCGCTAACCTGAATAGATCTGAGGTGAGCCGGCTGGTAGACAGCAGAGTACTGGTGGATATGCTGAGGCACGAGGTCCACGAAGTACAGGCACCTGAACCAGTGGCACAGAGGCATGCTAAACGGGAGATGAGACTGGCGATGTTCACAGCAGCAGTTGGTTATAACCCACAGATGTAATAGTAGAACAGGGGATGCTGGAGATAGGTGAATACAGCAGCACCTGGATGCAGCAGCAGATGGAGTATGCCTGCAGATGAACGCAGGTACTGAAGTCCACTAGAGACACAGGTATCAAAGTCCACTGGAGATACAGGAGACAGGAGATACTGAGGTCTGGAGTCTAGAACGATCCTTGGAGGAATGACGTTGTTCTGGCAATGTTTCAGCTCCAGGTTCAAATAGGGAGTGGTTCAGAGTCATTGGTTTAATAGACCAGGTGAGCATTCAGGTGAATCAGCTGATGATTTTTTTACCTTGGGATATCTCAGAGGTGCTTTGCAGGCAGAAATGTATGATCAACTGAGCTTAAAAGAAATTATAAAACCTAAATTTGTGGCAACTCTATTCCAACATAAATCAGTTGCTTTCTTTTTCATCCCAGCCTTAACTAACATCTGTAATCTCTTCCTCTTCACTGGTAATTTTCCATCTTTAGCCAAGCAAGCAGTAATTACTCCTATTCTGAAGAAAAAAAAAATGACCCAAATTCTCTCTGAGATTATAGCCTAATGTCTCAGCTCCCATAACCCTCTAAGCTTCTTGTGAGACTGGCCTATACTAACTTTATCAGTTTCCTTTCCTCATACAGTTTATTGAACATTTTTCAGCAGTACACCAATGATATCATCACAAGTACATTTAAAGGGCACGACTCTATTCTAATTCTCCTCTTTGTTGTATACAAAACTGCTGACCACTCACTTATACAGATGCTGCATTCTCTAGGTCTTTAGAACACTGGCCCTCATTCAGAGGCGCTCGCAAGAAGCGAGCGCTCGTTCTGAATGAGGGCGGCCACTTCTATTTTTAAGTGCGGCCTCCTGGTCGCAAGCTAAGCTGTGGGTTATCACCCAGAGCTTAGCGACCAACCAGGGTGATGGTCGCGATGGTCAAGACCATCGGGGCTTGCGACGAGACCCTAAGGTTGGGTCTCGGCAGCGGCAAGCCCCAGGGAGCTTCCTGCTCTGATCGAGCAGGAAGCTCCCCACTGACATCACTGCTGATGTCAGTACGGCCGCCCACAAAACGGTAGGCGTTCCTTAAAGAACGCCTCAGTTTTTGAAACCACCCCCCCTGTCCCGCCTACAAAATGGGCCGAGCTGTCGAATAACATCGACAGCCGGCCCTTTTGTAGTGAGCTCCAGAGTGAGAGAGTTTCTCTCTCACTCCGGGGCTAGCGCACGCGCAGTGCGGCCGCTGCACGTGCGCAGGGCCTACCCATCGATCCGATTGCGAGCGCTCAGCACTTGCGACCGGGTCTGAATGAGACCCACTGTCCTATCCTGGGTCTCATCATTCTTATTAAACCCATCCTTGTTTGTTTCTCTAGCTCTACCTACTCTCCTTGTCCTCTATCAGTTGGCCACAAGGGTCAGGCCTAGGTCCTCTGCCCTTCTCTCTCTCTCTCTCTCTCTCTCTCTCTCTCTCTCTCTCTCTATATATACCACTTGTCTTGGGAAACATAAGCTCCTCTGGAATCATTATCAGCTCTGCAGAGGATACCCAAGTTAATATAATGTTTACGGATCTTGCACCGCCTGTGTTGGCCCACATTACTGAATATGTAATTTCGTCGTAGATATCTTCTCGCCACGTCAAATATAGGGGCCCATTTATCAACCAGTTTTATCATACGCAACGAGTTTTAAAACTCATTGCATATGACAAATGGTGCTCCAGCCAATCAGCTCCTGTCATTTTTCGACTGGCTAGAGCACCATTTATCATACGCAACAAGTTTTAAAACTCGTTGATGAATGGGCCCCTAAATCTTTCAAAATCTCAGCTAAGACTTGTCAGGAGACAACAGAGACTGCTCACCTGACATCTCTGTACAACACAACGGTAAACCCTACCCCTTGTGCATACATCCATGACTAAGAAATATCCATAGTTATCCACATCTATCTACATATTGTGTTACATTTATTGAAGAAACATCTACAGAATACGCGGAATCGGTATGAAATACCGACGGAGGAGATGTCGGCTGTCAGTACACTGACAGCGGCATCCTGATGGTTGGAATCCTGACAGGGGAACTGTGAGTAATGTTCCCCTATCTTATTTACCCCCTAACTCTCCTTTTTTGTACCCTAATACTTAACCCTTTCTACCCCACAACCTAACCCCTCCCGGCAAGTGCCTAACCCCCCCATCTGGAGCCTAACACTAACCTCCCCCCTCCCACAGCCTAACCCTAAGTCCCCCTGGGGTGCCTAAATCTAACCCTCCCCAGTGGCTGATACTTACCTTACCCTGGTATCTTACGATCGTGTTCTCTCGTTGATCGGGGTTCCGGCACCGGAATTCCGGCAGTCGGCATCCCGATCGTTGGGATATTAACCGCATCCTGAATACGCACATGTACTGTATCACAGTAGACATTGAGAACACTTTAGTTCATGGACTCATAGGTCCTGATTCTGAGTTGCACGAAACTTCACATTCCAGCTGCATCTAGGAAGTTTCCGCTTTCTATGTAGTTATTGCAGGCTGCATAGGCGTCTTTGCAAACGTATGCACAATTTAGAATCATACAGATATCAGTCATTTCTCTGCAGCTGAAAAATGGCCATTACTGGATGGCAAATGGGCCATGACAATATATCGCAGGTGAAGACTGTCATGTGGGTGTGTAGGTGTGTGTCGTGGGCGTGCTGCTAGAGATCCGGTCTATTTTGAGTGGTGTGTATCTCTAATCGCATTAGGATACCGTTCGCAATTCATTTGAAGCGGTCGTCCGTAGTTGCATTTGTGGCATCTTCTGCATTGAGTATTGTAATTCCCCTAACCAGGCTTTCACCACTACAGGCCTATTTGAGTGCAGCAACCACTCCCAACATTGTACGACTAACGTACAAAACCATAAACGTACAAATCTTTACTGGTCTTAAAATATCTTATAGCAGTCGCTGCTCCTCTTATCCTCACTCATTACTTGTTGCCATTTCCAGCTTTCTTGAGCTGGGTACACACTAATAGATATATCATTCGATCGAACGACGAACGATATATTGGTAGCGGATTGGAGGGTGTGTACACCCGATATCTGTGTGAATGGCGTCGTTCCTGTAGCATAGCATCGGTGCTAGTGCATGTATGTAAGAGTGACCCACTGACTGCCCATACACACTGTCTACAAGGACCACCGGCACTGACATCACAACTAGGCGGGCAAATATAAATGCTGGTCCAGGATCAAGGGACCAATTGGTAAATGTGTACAGCATACCAAACTGGCCTTTCACTCCGTGTGACGACTGGTCAGCCGCTAAGTTACCACTTCAGGCAAACATCAAATTCCCAAACAACTTTCAGAATTGACCTATGTTATTGTACCTGCATACTGCCCCTCTACACAGTTCACTCATGGCTTACATTTATTTTTTCTGTACTCAAGATATTCTGAATCCCGAACAAGGGAACTCATTCAGAGCCGCTCGTTAGCGGCTGCTCGTTCCCTCCGAGCGATGTTTGCACTACTGCGCATGCGTACGGATTTTAATACGCATGCGCGAACCAGTCTGTGCGGCGGAAAATTGTTTGTTCGCTATATAGTGAGTGCCTGCTATTTTGAGTGACAGAATGAGATGTATGTGGGTGGTAACAGGGGAAGGTGCTTGAAAACGGGGAGTGGAGATCAGAACGCAGGCGTGCTTAAAGGTCAAAGCGGGCGTTTTATGGGTGTGCATAATTAAAACTGGAGCGTCATTGACCACGTCACTTGTTTTTTTTTTACTCAGAACTGCTCGCAAAATAGCGGTTGAAAAAAACCAACCACAACAATAGCGAGCAGTTCATACGCTGTTCGATGTACTCGACTAATCAAATAAATAGCGGACATGACGTATGGTGCGAGCGGCAAGGGGGCGTTTTTGTCAAACTTACAACCGCAAGTTTTGCTCGCTCGTTCAGACTTAGAGGCGTGGACAGACCGCAATGAGCGAACGGATCATTTGAATAGCCACCCCTTGTTTTTGAACGAACGACCGCAAATAGCGAGCGGCTCTGAATGAGGGCCAAACTTTGCTGTATGAATGTGTTACATATAGGCCCAATAAGTATTATGTTCCCTTGCACCCAGTCTGGACTAATATGCTATATGTGGCACTTAAACTCATATTCAGTATAAAAATTTTATTTTTCTATAGATTACAGCAGGTTCGTCCTTCACCCCTTTGACTATTTGTTAAGGGTTAGGTACAGGATCCAGAGGGTCGGAATGCCGACAGTGGCATCCCGACGATCAAATCCCAATGAATTTTGGTAAGTATTTTAACCCAAATATTAACCCTTACCTTAACCCACCCCTCTCGCAGCTTAACCCTCCCCCTAGTGTCTAACCCTAATACTTATTGTCGGAATCTGTCAGGATTGTGAGGATGCCGCTGTCGGCATTGTGACCATCGCCATTCAGACGGTCGGGATCCTGACTACATCCCTTTGTTAATATACAGGGGCTTATTCAGACCCGCTCGCAAGCGGGTCGATGTTTGCCCCCGGCGTGCGCATGCGCGAGACCCAGCCAGCAACGAGCGCTCCATCGCTCCGGGTCTCGCACCAAAACGGGGTGGCTGTCGATTGTGATTGACAGCTCGCCCCGTTTTGGAGGCGGGTTTGGGGGTGGCTACACAAACGGAGGCGTTCCCAAAGGACCGCCTGCCATTTGTGGGGGGCACCACTGACATCACCAGTGATGTCAGTGGTGAGCTTCCAGCTCTATTTAGAGCAGGAAGCTCACTGGAGCTTGCGGAAACGAGACCCTACCACAAGGGTCTCGTCGCAAGCCCCGATGGTCGCGACCAAAGCTTAACGAGCATCCAGGAGGCCGGCTCCATAAAAAAAAAACGCACTGATTCAGAGCGAGCGCTCTGAAAGAGCATCCGGCTCTGAATCAGGGCCACAGTCTTTTATTGCTGTGTTAGTTTGCACTGGGAATGTTTGTTTGCGCTGGAAGTCTCTGTTGAATTGTACGGAAATCCAGTGTATGTTGCTACCGAACTGTACAATTAAAATAAGAATATTCACCCGTATGTGAAGTTGTATGCATCTTGTGTTGTGCCTGCTCCATATACGTATGATTCGTTTGCTACTATTGGTGCGCACTTGCATCAGGGCTATGCTAGCCCGCAGTTCCATCAACACCTCCTCACTGAACTTTGCCCTTGTGTGAGCGCCCCGTTGCGGCCTAGTTATACCTCCTCAGTCATAAGTGAAGGTGCAGTCGAAACGCATAGATCTCTGCACCGCCCTTGTGTACGCCCAGTTTTAGCACATGTGTAGTGCATAATATACATATGCTTTCTCATCAGGACAGCATTCTCCTCTGCATCAGTTTTTGTGCCACAAAATGTCCGGCTTATCTAACACTGACCAACTAGATCATTTTCTTTTATTAAGAAGCCAACATGTAACTCTCTCTCAGCATCAGTTTCCCAGCTACGAGTCTCAGTGGATGTGGAACTAGGACGAATTAAGCATAACACAACACAGTGACCTGCCAATTTCAGTCATACAGTATGTGGGCAAATGAAGACTGTGAATGGGTGTGCTGGCCATCACATCTGCAACCAAAATAGGCTTTCCAGGTATAGTTTACAATCACAAATATCTGATTGCAAACCGAAAATAGTGTGATGCTCATACAGATTGGGAGTGTGATCTCACCCTGGAAAGCATGACTGCCAACTCAATTGTGAGACACTTGCCAGCACTTGCAGTACTTATTTTTTGTGCCTTATATAGGTTCATATCTGTTATAGGTAATTGTTTACAATCCAATCGAACCGCAGTATAGTCATTGCCTTTGAGAATTCTATAAAAGATGGTTAGGCGGGTGGGGGGGGGGGGTTCATGCACGATGTGAAATGTATCTGCTTAGCAGTACATTGTCCTAGGAAATTGCACGCAAGGGTTGCCAAGTATGCTATGGGTTACACTTACAGCAGCATGTTTTATTTGCATGGTGGTATTAAATAGGGCGTTCAGTGTCGTTAATGGCTTTCTGGATCAGTAACAACGTTCCACAGAACTCTCCCCTTTCTGATACTTAATCTCTGCAGCCCAATTAAGGTTCAAATTTGTGAAGCTGACAATATAAGCTATTTACTTTCAGAAGTGTCGGCTACACACGTATCACTGGTTTTCTGGTTGCTAAGGAGTTAATTTCTAAGACTCTCTCTAGACTCTGGCTATATAATGCAGAAGTGACACTGCCCAAGACATGGGAGAATGGGGCTGTGTGGGGAGGCCATTAATCTCTCTCTCTGGCTGGCTGCTGCTCTCATTGTTATGCTGGGGATGAGGGGGGGAGGGTGGGAGAGCATGATTATAATTTTGCTGCTTTGCCCTGAGGTTGGAGTGTGCAGTGTCTGCTGCAGAAGGCTCCAGGGACAGACCGGTCAATGTTTCTTTCAGGCAGGAACCAAGACTTATCAACAAGAAAAATGTGCTAATGAGGAGCTACTGCAGCCACATGCTGCTTCCAGATCTATCTTTACCTCTTTCTCGCTCTCTCTCTCTCCTTGCCAGAATAGCTGGCTAGGAAATGACTGGGGGTGGATTAATAACTGCCCATCCCAGTGTGCATCCAGCTGAGCACCAGCCTCCATCCCAGTGCAGTAAACACCTGAGCCCCAATGTCACAGGTACAGACAGCCTGCAGGAAAGAGGGGCAGCTCACGTACTGGCAGATCAGGACATCGACAATCTTCAGTAACCTGCTGATTCCAAAGCTTTCTAAAGCACAGGACTCTCTTCTGCATACTAAAATCCTAGGCACCTTGATGTTCATGTTGCACTGTTGAGTGTAATACATCACGTATCTGCAGAGGAGCTATGCCCAGCCTGTCTGCCAGTCCTCTCTCACCAGGTGTCTCTGGCACGACATCCGTATATAGAACTATACAGTCTAATATCCATGCTGGAAAATGAAACGTCTCTCCTACGCTATCACACTGCTGTCTCTCGGTTGGAATACAATTTCCCGGCACAATTTGCTGCGGCTAATAATATGTGAGGCACAGAGCATTACAGATTCATTTATCATGACCAAACCTGATCACAGGACGGTTTTATTGGATGAAAAATAATCCCCGTCTATATGGTTTAAACACACACTGAATAAAGTGGGGCACGCGCACCGATCTGGTCTGCCAGCTATGGCACCATGTGTGGCCGATCCTGATAGATCAAAGTCTGTTCCCAGTGGTCTTAATTGATCCAAGATTATGGTCAATTCTGTTGTTCGATGACATCAATGTAGGTGGGAAGTCGCTGGGCAACCTGGAACTGAAGAAGTTCCATAGAGAGATGTGGAAGGTCAGAACAGCACATGAGTAGACAGATACACACAGTTAAATTACTAAGAGATATATTATATAATTAGGTGAATGACTGGAAAGTGATGCAATTTATCAACAAAATATCACTGGTGCAAGTGAGTGATGCTATCAGGGAGAGCCAAGTCCTAACAGCAGTTTGCTGGGCCAGTCTCGGGGAGTTGCATGCGTAACCCAGCTATTGGATTTGCAGATGCCCCATCAAACTAACAGTCCACATTTAGGCTTCAGTTCCACTAATTAGAAAAAAAAAAAATCAATTAAATAGTAAAAACAAAATTCATAGAAATCTGAAAAATGTGAGAACTTAAATCTGACAACTGAAAAAAAAAATGCTTTACTGATATAATAAAGCATTGTTCCATTAATTTCATCCTGCAATAACAAGACAAGGGGGAACTGTGGCTGGAGAAATGCATGGGGTAGCTGTAGGCGGCGGAATGCATGGGAACACTGTCTTCTGCAAAGTCTGGCGAGACTTATCATTGCCTACCACTGGCAGTGAAACCTTGATAGCTAGGGCCAGAAGTAGGGCATTGTGTAGTTATTTTACGAAAATCTAAAGGTGCATACACACTGGGCGATATTTTGGACGATGGAACGATAACATTCAGTCGTCCAAAATATTGCTCATTTGTGGCGCAAAAACAATGAACGATAACGACCAGCGATACGCGCTCCCACTGGTCGTTTGTCTTTGTCGTTCATCGCCAGAACATGCAGGCCAACCTGACGATATTGTCAGGTTGTTGCATGTTCAGGAATGAAGGAGTGAGCCCAGCACTGAACAATATTGTTCACGATATCATTCAGTGTTTGTGCTCAGCGTCGGTAACCACACTGAGCACACCCCAGCTGGGGACACACTAGATGATGTCACTCATGGAGCAAATTGCCTAGTGTGTACGCACCTTTACTTTTGCTCTTGTCCTAAACATCTGAGATATATAGCTAGTCAGAAAACAGGCTAATCTTCCTGAAAAGATTTTTATTTTGTCTTATCTTGTTCCATGTGCAATTATGAGGATCTGCTCCTAATATGTACCTGAGAAAATAAATATTTAAACTATAAAGGAATGCTGACAATGATGTATGATGTATACTGTTTATGACATATTACTATATAATAACAAAAACTATTTAAAAAAAAAAAAGATTCTACTACTAAACAAAATTGAAAGTCAGTGCTAGCATGTTAGAAAGGAGCAGAAACAATGGTACACTGTATTTGCAGTATAATACTAAATGGCAGCTACATAAAATTGCAAAGTGTTATACCAGAGATAGCCCAGAGGTTACAATTAATATCAATTAGTTGATGTTGTTATTTAAATATACTCATTCAGATGCATAGTGTAGGTAAGTATATGATTACACTTATCTGTCTCCTGCACCTATGTAAACATAAACACACTTAAACACATTTCCCAGTTGAGGATACCTATAACCCTCCCCCATGGGGAGATGATAATGCCGTTCTGTGTTGTCCCTTTGTCTCCCTCACTGCCCCCTCCATGGAGCGGTTATTTTGGGAGAGAGCAGCTGAGGCAGGGGAGTGTTCTGTCCAGGCTGCCTAGACTGGTTCCATCACACTGTGTCCTATTCACACAGACTGAATCATACACAGGCCACGTAACTCACATTACACTACTCTGAAACACTCTTCACAACAAACACACAGAGGAGCAATGCTTCTGCTGTACTGACGTTGCCTCGTTACAATGCTTTTATCCAAGTGTTCCACAAGGTTGGGGTCCTGTAAATGATATTCCTCTGGTCCGCAATCTTACAAATCAGGGAAAAGAAAGGGTTAGAGGATTCCGACTGACAAATCTATGATGTCTTAACAAGTCAGGGGAATGATGTCGCCATGGAGACATATAACAATGACCCTGAACTATCACTGAACATATAAATCTCATTACTTTATATAAAATAATAACCGCAATATCAAAAATGATAGTTTTTACAAGTGTGTGTTCATTGTTGCATGCGTTTCGGAACTATGGAACTATAAATATTTGACATATAGGGTCTCCGCACAGTGGGGGGGGGGGGGGGGGGGCTGTTTTTCCTACAGGCATAACAAATCTGTCATTAACCCCAAGGTGCTTATCACCACATATTAATAAACAGACACCATAGAAATGTAAGATTGGAGTGGAGACATCTTACAACTGTTAATTCCTAAGAGCATATTTATTTAGCAGGCAGGTTGTATCGGAATCTGGGAAGGATTACCTTGTTTGTTTTACTCAAGCCTCACAGAGCTGTGAGCAAAAATTAGCAAAGCTTTCCCTTCCATAATCGCTCACATTATGCACAGCGCTGTGATTCAGAATACCGACACCGGTAATATAAGCGGCGGCATCCCGACGCCCGGGATGCCAAACTCATACCAACACTGACAACCTGTCAGTCACTCTGTGATGGATTCCTATGTGCGTCCGTAATCGTAAGGCGATCGATGCACATGCGTAGTGCAGCTTATATCCATGCGTGATGGAAAACAATCACTAGATTGCGTGCGTATTCGCCTTTGCATAAGTCTCTGAATCAGGCCCTATGTACGGGCATTCACCTTTATGTGCTTTGTATGACATGTTTTTATGTTATCAGGCAGTGTTGTGTTTTTTTTGTTGTTCTAGATACAGCCCTGCTTTGCAGGTATTCAGAAAGCAGTTAGGTGTTAGAGAAGAAAAATGAAACACCTGTATTGTAACATTTATATAGTGCACACATATTCCACAGCACATAGAGTTGGGTACACAGTAGAGCAATATCGGCGCGATATGTAATTTCCTGCCGAATCGGAACAACATATCGGCCGGATCGTTCAGTGTGTACAGCCAATTTGCACGCTCCCGCGGTCATTAGCGATATCTGTCGGTCATGCTGCACTGCCAACCCGGACGATATTGCATGTGGCGCCGTGCACAGTAATGAAGGATGGAATGAGGGTTTGTTTCGTCCTTCATTACATCGTTCTGATGTGTACAGCGGATACGACATGTCGGCCCATTGGCTGCGATATCTTCCAGATAATCATCTCTCCAGTGTGTACTCGGCATTATACTTTATTTAATCATTCATATCAGTTTCTGCTCCAGTGGAGCTTACAATCTATATTTCCTATGGACATACACACTAATGGTGGGTAAACACCTGGGCAACATATGCGCTGACCCAGGGATCAGCAGACCGAGTGGTCGATTGGTAAGACAATACATACTTACCAATCGGCCGCTTGATTTGTCTGCGCTGACATCACAATCTGGGTGGGCATTTGAATTTGCCCACCCAGCTGAGATGTCAGTCACCGGCGTGTCCCTCCAGCAAGTGTACAGGCGGTCGGCGGGATGCCCGTACACACAGCCAGACGTGCCATCTGCAAGGTAGATTGGTGTCGGCTGTGCTGCAGGACAGATGAGATATGTCTGTGAACTACGCCATTCACAGACATATTGTCTGTACACACCCGCCGATTCACTCGCTATATTTTTACGTTCCTCGGCTGATTGAACGACATTGCATAGTGTGTACCCAGCTTTGAGTTAAATTTTTTTCGTCAGATGTCAATTATGGAAGGAAACCTAGTGCACATGGAGGAAACCCAGGCAAACATGCGGAGAACATACGAACTCAACACATATTGGGCCTCGTTTGGGAATCAAACCCAAGACCCTTTAAGTGATTCCTCAATTTCCTAACTGTCTCTAACTGCTGTTGATTAGGACACATCGAGATACAGAGAACTCAAGGCCTTAGTCAGCAAGGATCACTATTCTGCTAGAACCACCGTACCACAGTTGTTAATATTAGCGGTGAAATGCAAATGTTTGCAATCGCATTGCGATCACAGCCTAACATAAGGACGCCCACCTCCCTTTAGTCACATCCGTATACATGGGCAACATAGCAAAATAATGGGTAACATCGGGCCCATACCACAGTTAAGGCAGGTCAGACCTGACTCAGGAATTGCTTACTTCAGTGCACACTATGAGGCCTTAGGCTACGTATGGTATTGCAGTGGATCATTTATGCACGCCTACGTTCGCCCGACCACCCCCGTCACCACCCACAAACGGCACTTCCTGTCAATCAATGTGCTTGGGGTCTGCGTAGCCTCTGCAGATGCATTTCCCATCGCAATTGCTAGTTCGTGCACACGGGCTGCCATGCATACGCAATGCGAATTAATTGACCAATTGCGTGCGTCTTTGCTACTGCGATCCTTGCTGAATCAGGCCCTCAGTCTAACATGTAATGTGAAAATGTTTATTTCCCCAAACCAAATATTTGGATTGAACCTGTTATTTACTCACCTAATTCACACATCCCTGACATGTACATTGTACACAATAGCGAAGAAACAACCTATAAACACAAGAAAGGAAATTTTTTTTGTCACTTCCCCATATAAAAGAGATGAGGTCACTGGAAATGCAGCTTTATCCATAAACACTGAGGGGCTTATTCATCAACACTAAAATAACGTTTTTAAGGACATTTCCCTTAATTACCGTTATTTTAGTATTCATAAAGACACTTAACACAGACTGATATCTCCTGGTTAAGTCCACCTACGTTAATTTCCACACTCCCCATACATTAGTACGGGGATATGGAAATTATGCTATTCATCAAATTCCGAAAATTACCTATGTATTTTTGGAATTTGATGGAGTTACTATCCGCCACTGTGAGGTGGTGAATAGCAGGTGACACTTACCTGTGTCAGCGTGGGCGGGTCCCCTGGCGTCTTCCTCCGGCGCTCCCAGGTCTCTCCTCTGGCTACGATGGCTGCTCTGACACTGTGTTCTCCAGCCAGAACACAGTAAAGTTTAGAAAAAAACGTTACTGTGTTCTGCCTGGAGAACACAGTGTCAGAACAGCAGACGGAGCCTGAGGCGGCTGCAGTAGACAGATAAGTCGGGGACGGTGGGGGACATGGGAGGGGGGTTGTGAGGGGCACACAGAGTTACCGCAGCTGTAGGCAGTGCTGCGCATGCGCTGCTTTTACGAATGTAACAGCGCATGCGCAGCACGGATTCCAGCTGCGGTAAATTATTGTAGAGAGGTAAAACTATCTAATTCCTGAAAAGCTGTCATCGCAAAAATGACAGCTTTTTGGAATAGATAGTTATGGAGAGGAGGAATGTTGGCCTAGGGTCAGCAGGATATGAAAATGAAGAAGGAGTAAATATGTCAAGTTATGAGTGTACTGTATAGAGGGAATGTAATTGGATAGACTAGCTTACGGAGTTTATGTCAGTGGTTCTATGAAGGGGTGCTGCCTAGTATTCCCCTATGGCTAGCAACAGCCCTGCTTTGTCATTTATTTTGGTTCAGCCCAAACAATATCTCCCTACAACATGTTTCAGCAAAGGGTATATGTTAAAACGCAAAGCAGGGCCGTCTTGAGTCCCTGTTAGACAGTGCTTGTGGGATCCCATTTATCTATATGTGTCTGTGGCTCAGCTATGAGGTCAGCATGGTTAATAAATGTATACTAATAATATCAATTACTATGCTATTGGGCTTTTCTTCTGCTGAAAATTGGATGTTATAGGACCTCTATCTTGTTTCCAGCCGTAAATAATCTTCCTTATCAATGGCGGAACTCCCGGAGACAATGGAGTCATTTGCCGCCGGGCGTCAGCCCTGAAGGAGGCACCTGGCTCCAATGTCCCCGGGAGCTGCATGGAGAAGGAGCGCCGCTGATCGGCGCTCCACCTCCATTGGCATAACTACGGAGGGTGCAAGGGGTGCGGTCGCACCCCCTGCACCCTCCATTTGCCGGGCGCCCGCTATTCAAACCCCCGGCGGCGGCCGGAGGACGGAGCTCCCTCCGTCTTCCGGGTCCCGCAGTGTACTATGGGAGTGACGTAATGACGTCACTCCCATAGTGCCGAGGAGCGGGCGCCGGGGATGGACGGCAGCAGCACTGGAGCGGGGATAAAGGTAAGTGCTTGTTTGTTGTTTTTGTGTGTGCGCGCGGTGGGGGCCATCACTACTGGGGGCAACTACAGGGGCTCACTACTGGGGGCAACTATGGGTGCTCACTACTGGGGGCAACTACAGGGGCCTCACTACTGGGGGCAACTACAGGGGCCTCACTACTGGGGGCAACTACAGGGGCCTCACTACTGGGGGCAACTACAGGGGCCTCACTACTGGGGGCAACTACAGGGGCCTCACTACTGGGGGCAACTACAGGGGCCTCACTACTGGGGGCAACTACAGGGGCCTCACTACTGGGGGCAACTACAGGGGCCTCACTACTGGGGGCAACTACAGGGGCCTCACTACTGGGGGCAACTACAGGGGCCTCACTACTGGGGGCAACTACAGGGTGCTCACTACTGGGGGCAACTACAGGGTGCTCACTACTGGGGGCAACTACAGGGTGCTCACTACTGGGGGCAACTACAGGGTGCTCACTACTGGGGGCAACTACAGGGTGCTCACTACTGGGGGCAACTACAGGGTGCTCACTACTGGGGGCAACTACAGGGGCCTCACTACTGGGGGCAACTACAGGGGCCTCACTACTGGGGGCAACTACAGGGGCCTCACTACTGGGGGCAACTACAGGGGCCTCACTACTGGGGGCAACTACAGGGGCCTCACTACTGGGGGCAACTACAGGGGCCTCACTACTGGGGGCAACTACAGGGGCCTCACTACTGGGGGCAACTACAGGGGCCTCACTACTGGGGGCAACTACAGGGGCCTCACTACTGGGGGCAACTACAGGGGCCTCACTACTGGGGGCAACTACAGGGGCCTCACTACTGGGGGCAACTACAGGGGCCTCACTACTGGGGGCAACTACAGGGGCCTCACTACTGGGGGCAACTACAGGGGCCTCACTACTGGGGGCAACTACAGGGGCCTCACTACTGGGGGCAACTACAGGGGCCTCACTACTGGGGGCAACTACAGGGGCCTCACTACTGGGGGCAACTACAGGGGCCTCACTACTGGGGGCAACTACAGGGGCCTCACTACTGGGGGCAACTACAGGGGCCTCACTACTGGGGGCAACTACAGGGGCCTCACTACTGGGGGCAACTACAGGGGCCTCACTACTGGGGGCAACTACAGGGGCCTCACTACTGGGGGCAACTACAGGGGCCTCACTACTGGGGGCAACTACAGGGGCCTCACTACTGGGGGCAACTACAGGGGCCTCACTACTGGGGGCAACTACAGGGGCCTCACTACTGGGGGCAACTACAGGGGCCTCACTACTGGGGGCAACTACAGGGGCCTCACTACTGGGGGCAACTACAGGGGCCTCACTACTGGGGGCAACTACAGGGGCCTCACTACTGGGGCCTCACTACTGGGGGCAACTACAGGGGCCTCACTACCGGGGGCTCACTACCGGGGGCTCACTATTGGAGGTCATGCATAGGGGGACCATTACTGGGGAACACTACATAGGCGGGCACTGCATAGGAGGACCACTACTGGGGGCATTATATAAAAGGAACTGCATAAGAGGGGCGGCGGCAGCTGGAGCTGGCATAGGTGCTGGGGAGGTGGTACATTTTAGTTTGGGGGGGGGGGGCACCAACATTTATCTTGCCTCCGGGCACCTGGGATAAAGATACGCCATTGTTCCTTATAACTTAGTTAAAAATAGATGGTATTGCGCCATACTTTTTAACAATTCCATTTCCAAAACATAAAATTTAAATAGAAAATAGACTACCAATATACAGCTTTTTGTGAGGAACAATAGAATGGATTTTCATCTTGACGGTGCTTGGCCCCAATTTTCTGGTACTTCACACTGTTAGTGGCTATGAACACTGCGGTCTGTCAGGCTCCTACTGTGCATCAGGCTGTCGCCTGGCAGTCTTAAATTAGTTCCCATCCTATCCAAGTGCATTGCATTGTTTATCCCCTTGTAGCTCAGACAAAGATTAGCTGCTTATAAAATTAGAGGATGTTGTTATGCTTTAGAATGCATTGTAATGTTTATCCATGAAAAGATACCGCTCTACAAATGTAAGTAAATTACTATTTAGGAAATGGATTGCATTTTGACAGGCATGTGAAGAGCTTTCACTTATCACAGAGCAATCTCATCACATTTAAAACAAAATCCTATAGTGCTATATAGTGCATAGTGTTTTTTTCAGGCTTTGATTGTACCAAAACACAAATACAGGTTCAGTTAACAAGTGTGTACCTGTGTGTGTGTGTGTGTACCTGTGTCTGTGTGTACCTGTGTCTGTTTGTGTGTGTGTGTACGTACGTACGTACAGCCCTGGCCAAAAGTTTTGAGAATGACACAAGTATTGGTTTTCACAAAGTCCGCTGCTTCAGTTTTTATGATGGCAATTTGCATATACTCCAGAAAGTCATAAAGAGTGATCAGATGAATTGCAATTAATTGCAAAGTACCTCTTTGCCATGACAATGAACTTAATCCCAAAAACAACATTTCCACTGCATTTCAGCCATTCCATAAAAGGACCAGCTGACACCATGTCAGTGATTCTCTTGTTAACACAGGTGAGAGTGTTGACGAGGACAAGGCTGGAGATCACTCTGTCATGCTGATTGAGTTAGAATAACAGACTGGAAGCTTTAAAAGGAGGATGAAGCTTGAAATCATTGTTCTTCCTCTGTTAACCATGGTTACCTGCAAGGAAACACGTGCTGTCATCATTGCTTTGCACAAAAAGGGCTTCACAGGCAAGGTTATTGCTGCTAGTAAGCATGCACCCTAAATCAACCATTTATCGGATCATCAAGAACTTCAAGGAGAGAGGTTCAATAGTTGTGAAGAAGGCTTCAGGGCGCCCAATAATGTCCAGCAAGCGCCAGGACTGTCTCCTAAAGTTGATTCAGATGCGGGATCAGGGCACCACCAGTGCAGAGCTTGCTCAGAAATGGCAGAAGGCAGGTGTGAGTGCATCTTCACGCATAGTGAGGCGAAGACTTTTGGAGGATGGCCTGGTGTCAAGAAGGGCAGCAAAGAAGCCTCTTCTCTCCACGAAATACATCATGGACAGACCGATTTCATCAGAGAAAATAACTTTACCCCAGTCCTCAGCAGGAATTGGACTGCAGAGGACTGGGGTAAAGTTATTTTCTCTGATGAATCCGTTCAGATTGTTTGGGGCATCTGGAAAAATGCTTTTCTGGAGAAAGGTGAGCGCCACCATCAGTCCTGTGTTATGCCAGTAAACATCCTGAGACCATTCATATGTGGGGTTGGTTTCTCAGCCAAGGGAAAGGGCGTACTCACAATTTTGCCTAAGAACACAGCCATGAATAAAGATTAGTACTAAAACATCTTCCAAGAGCAACTTCTCCTAACCATCCAAGAACAGTTTGGTGACGAACAATGCCTTTTCCAGCATGATGGAGCACCTTGCCATAAGGCAAAAGTGATAACTAAGTGGCTCGGGGAACAAAACATCGAAATTTTATGTACATGGCCAGGAAACTCCCCAGGCCTTAATCCCATTGAGAACTTGTGGTCAATCCTCAAGGTGGACAACAAAAACCCACAAATTCTGGCAAACTGCAAGAATTGATTAGGCAAGAATGGGCGGCCATCAGTCAAGTAATTGTGTCAATAAAAGCCTTGGACACTTTTGAAATGCTTGTAATTTTACTTTGGTATACCATAGTAACATCTGACAAAGAGGTCTAAAAACACTGAAGCAGCAAACTTTGTGAAAACCAATACTTGTGTCATTCTCAAAACTTTTTATATATATATATATATATATATATATATATATATATATATATATATATATATATATATATATATATATATATACACACACACACACACATTATCTTACTATAGCGTTGCATAGCAGCCCCGCCAAAAATATGGAAAAGAGGTGGCACTTCTGAATTCAATAAATAGCGTGTTTACTAGTCATCAAAAATATAAATATATAAGTCGACATTTCAAGGACCTAAGACCTTTTCATCAGGACTACATAGAAACAAACATGTAGTCCTGATGAAAAGGTCTTAGGCCCTAATAAATTTGCATGCAATGCTCAGGGGCGTTTTAAGAGAGGAGGGGGCCCGTGTGCATTCCTCGCCGGGGGCCCCCTCCTATCTCCTCGGCAGCCGACTGACGCGGATGGCCAGCCACCGCAGCATCAGTAAACTCTGGGCACTAGAGTGTGCCCAGAGTTTACTGCGCATGCGCAGATCGCCGGGGGAAATGGCGTGGCCACCATTTTCCCTGCAATTTCCTCACTGCGCATGCGCAAAACGCCGGAAAAATGGCCACGGCGGAGGTAAGTATTAGATAATATGGTTGCAGGGTGTGCGGTGCGGGCCCCCTGGATCCGGGGGCGCCCATGTGCACCGCACATCCAGCACCCATTATAGATACGTCCCTGGCAATGCTATAGTAAGATAACGTATATGTCTAATTAGGAGGGCAACCTGGCTTGCATATTCGTGATAGCCGAACAATAAGGACATTATATATATATATATATATATATATATATATATATAATCAATACACAATACCTTTATCTTGCGCTGAAAATTAAGCAGCACCTCGATTCGGAACCCGTTAGTGGGCCCCAACAAATAACAAAAAAAGATTTGAGGGCGCTAAATAGGTGCAAAATATATATATATAGATAAGTGTATATATTTCTGGCAGGTGAGGTGCATAACATTGATTATCTCGTTACAATAGTACAATACTATATAATTTAAATTCAAATAATTTCTTTCACATCTAAAATATTTTGGACAATTCTCCTTTCTTGTTTGCTCAGCTCACGTACAGTGAGTAAAGAAGGAGGTTGTCCATTGTATAGAGAGAGTCCTGGTCATACAGGGTACTAATTATCCACATTTAAGGTGTTTACGCAAAGTTACAGTTATGCACACTAAAGTCAGCACTGGGAATTAACTTGTATTGTATATCCCACCCCTTGACAAGTGCCATTGTAACGAGATAATCGATGTTATTCAACTCAGTGGTTTTTGTTATGGTCGATGGGTGTGTGTATATATATATATATATATATATATATATATATATATATATATATAGATATAGTGAACAGTGAACTTGATAACCAGTGCCAAACAGTGCTTCAAGTCAATATAATATAAGAATAACCTTATGTTCAATAAGGTATCATGTGCAAGATATTAATAGTGTCAGTGCTAGAAAGGTGCCTAAAATAATTTTAAAAATATGTTGTGATACCACAGGGGAATTAGCTTTGTAGAGAGGTCAGTGGTGCAGTCAGTAGGTGCATAATAACAGATTCATACGCAGCTTTGCAGGTTAAAATTAAAATAAATTGTGCTTTACTGACAGCATTTCAGGATCAAAATAATAAACAGCCTAGCCCCCATGCAGGGCACTACCTCACTGCTTGAACCCTGACTACAGTGGACAGCTGCTTCAACATCACACGTACAGTCTGAGAGATTTGTGGTCCTCCCTGCCATCTGCAGATCTGGACCCAGGCCCCCTGACCCCCAATGGATAGCTTGGCTTCACTTGGCTCTGTGGCTGCCACAGTCCCACTTAAACTGTCTCCACTGGCAGCCTGACTGGTCTACCTTCTCATCAGCCCGCACCAGGGCTCTATCCACAAGGCAGCCCTATATATATATATATATATATATATATATATATATATATATATATATATATATATATTACAGTGTGTGTGTATACAGTGGGTACCTGTGTTTGGGGCCTAGATTAGCCCTATTCCCTCTCATAATCCTGGACCTGTGGTGTCTCCCAAGGGTGTGCAGCCACATCCCCAAGTTGGCTTGGCCTCATTTGTAGAGAGCAATGGGTCATGTCCACGCTCACAGTATCGGGCTGTGTGAACCCTGCTAGCGAACCTGGTGGGAAAAGAATACACTAAAATTACAGGCCAGTCAATTCCACTATTGCATTGCACCAAATATCCAGTTCTGCCTGAGAAATGTATGGCCTGCTACAACTGTGGTGATAATGCATTGCTACACAGATACATTAATAAGATATAAGTAATAAGCATCAAAAAAATGCCTGTAAAATAAGACATAGGTTTTGTTATTGTAATTAATGTCAATGGGCCTGATTCACTACGGATCGCTATTGCGATCGCGGCTGCGATAACACATGCAAGTCTGCTGTGAAAATATGCTAATGCATGCAATCGCAAAGCCGTTGCACAGTCAGCATAGAGACGCCCACTACCGCTATCTCACATCCATAATACCTTACAGTCCTGCATATACATCAGGAACAGCTGGTAACATCGGCTGCTCACGCAGAATTACAGCAGGTCTGACCTTACTCAGAAATATCTGCCTAGGTGATCGCAGTGCGATTGTAATGCTAACTCACGCACTCACACTGCGAAGCATGCGCAGTACGGGGTGGTCCAGGCGACCCTGGACATAAATTACATTTAAATTAAGGCGGATCGGCGATCTGGCTAATGGGCGGTCCAGACTTTGGACCACCCATTAGCCAGATCACCGATCCACCTGAATTTAAATGTCCACGACCGCCCAGTCAGAAACTGATTTCATTGCCCGTCATTGCCTGCCCCTGAGTGGGAGGAGCTAGTTCATTCCCCAGCCTTGTTAAGTTATTATAAGCAGCGCCACTGCCACCAATAGCATGTAGACCGGTAGTTTAGAAGTGATGACATCACGTTGCGCGCGCACACACCCGCTCTCTCTCTCTCTGTGTGGTGTGCTGTTCCCAAGAAGAGGAGCAATGGAGGAGCTGCCTCAGCTGCGCACCACAACGCCAGGAGGAAGACCCGCCATACAGTGGGAGGGAGAGAGACAGCAGGCAGCTGCCTGTCTCTGACGGAGGTGAAGAGGAATCAAATTTATAGTTTCCAGGGGCACCGAACACCCAAGCACCGGCCCTGATGGGGGCCTTATCATCCTGATAAAAAGGGCTTCTGTTATCACAGAGTTGGAAGCATTTTATTTATTTATTTTTTAAGTAAAATTACACTGTATGCCAGGGTTTCCAAAACTCGTTCCTCCAGGCACCCTAACAGTCCAGGTTTAAAGGAAATCCATGCGTAGAGCCGGCGCTGCCATTAGGCAAGCTTAGGGGCACCGGCCACTAGAGGGCGCTTCTGAGTCCGCCTAACTACGGAGGGTGCAGGGGGTGCGGTTGCTATGGGGCCCGGCGGCTTAAGGGGCCCGCCAGCCCAGCGATCGCACCCCCCATTTGCCGTGCGCCCGCTGAGATTGTGTTACCAGCGGGCACCCGGCTCCTTCTCTCTCCCCCTCTCCCCGGGCGTCAGCCGGAGGATGGAGCTCACTCCTGAGCTCCGGCTTCCGGGTCCCGCAGTGCATAGTTCCGAGGAGCAGGCGCCGGGGACGGATGGTAGCAGGTACTGGAGCGGGGTGTAAGGTATTTTTTTTTTCGTGTGCATTCGTGTGTATTTTTTTTATGTGTGCGCGCGGGGGGGGCTTACTACAGGGGGCACTACAGGGGCATCATATGGGTGCACTACAACTGGGGGCACTACAGGGGCCCTCAATACCGGGGGCACTTCAAGGGGCATTACTACGGGGGCACTGCAGGGAGCCATACTACTGGGGGCACTGCAAGGGCATTTTACAACTGGGGGCACTACAGGGGCCCTTACTACTGGGGGCACTGCAGGGGGGAATCATCCCTTTAATTCGGGTCATGTGAATAGTATTAGGGCGCAGTGTATGTGTCTGTGAGCTGGGCGGAGGGTTTGGGGGGAAAACAGGGGCTGCATTATGAACCTTTGCCTAGGGCGCCCTGAAACCTTGCATAGGCCCTGTCTATGCATGTTCACATATGGTATAATGACTGAGAAACCAATTAAGTCACTTGTGCTTAAACAATGTATTCTTTAAAACCTGGACTAGTAGGGTGCCTTGAGCACAGAGTTTGGGAACCACTGCTGTGTGCTATTGCATTAATATTTTTCCATATTGGAATGAAGTGGTTTAGGCCAAACCATGAGGAACAGCCCCAGACCAATGTACTTCCTCCACCAAACGTTACAGTTTCCTGGTTTTGCTAAATCCAGATTAGTTAATCATCAGATGGAGAATTGTGAATCACTACAGAGAAAATCTAGGAGCAATAACACTTAAGTCATGAAGCGCTAGGCCACGCCCCGCTGCTCTTTAGTCCATAGGCAATGTGCTTGTCACCACTCCAGCCGTTTGGCATAGCACATGGTGAACGGAGGTTTGTGTGTGGGTGCCTATCCATGGAAACCCAATCTGTGAAGCTGCCATGGAACAGTGGTGACATGAGCTGAGGCAGTAGCACAGCTGTGTTTCATAAGAGTACAGAACATTTTTAAGCATTAGAAGTGGTGTAGCCTACCCCTTCGCAGCTGAGTTCTTATTGCCCTTAGATGTTTCCACTTCACAATAACAGCACTTACAGGTGACAGGGGGAAAATCTAGCAGGGTGATGAACTAACTTTTTGGAAACTGGCATCATATGCCATATTGACATTTTCTGAGCTCTGCAGTACAACCTTTTGTCCTACTAATGTAATATCACTATGGAGATTGCATGGCGAAATGCTTGATTTTATGCACGTTAGCAATGGGTGGCTCTGTAATAGTCAAACACACTAATTAGAAGAGGTGACCAGACACTACTGGCCATGTAGTGTAGTTTAAACTTAACTGTTTGCTAGCATCCCTGAAGTTAGGTGAAGTCCATACTGGTGTAGTTACCTCTCGGAACCACCATAATGCTGTCTTTCTTATTGCTGTGTCTTGTACTTCCGTGTTTTCTAAAAACAAATAATAAATTAAACAAATTAAAAAAATCATAAATGTCAAAGCCATTTATCAACATTTGCTTTAGCATGCCAGTGAGGTGTGAGGAATTATTATTAGCATTGTCAAAACACTTAAATTAAATAAAAAAAAAAAACTCACCAAAAACAGACACCTTGAAGTGTCCCAAAGACTAAAGGGCCCCACAATCGGAGCGATATAGCGGCCGATTGGAAATATATAGCAGCTATATAGTTCCATGTGTAGGCATATTGTCCATTGTGCGCTCCCGTTGGGTCGTCCGTCGTTCCTCCAGGTCTTTCTGCATGCACATGAGATCTGGAGAAGCGACAAACGATCACATGCGGGGGTGGCGGCATATTGGGCGGTCGGGCACCGGATCGCCCCGTGTGTGGGGACTGCCCGATATGTCAGCCATCAGATCGTTGATCGCATAGGTGGGTACTCATTGTACTGTGTACGGGGCCCTTAAGAAATTAAGCTGTTTATGTAAGTGTATTGTTTTATTCTTTCAAATCTTTTACATCAATAGATAGTAAGTCAAGAAGCATAGAATAAGAATTGCATCCAACATGCAGAAGAATATAAATTTGTCATTGTACAACACTGATCAGATAGCTATGTAATGTAGTATGTGTGTGTATATATATATATATATATATATATATATGTGTGATCATATGTCTATGACAGTGGACTGCAGCAGGTACTGTGGTGTGTGCGTGCTGAGGCACACACAGGAGGTACACACACACACACTGGCACACAGAGAACGAGACAGGCAGCCCCGTCCTCTGACCTCACACAGCATCACATGACACTAGTTTTTGAAACTTACAACAGCATTACATCAGCCTGGGAACCGTCACACTACCAAAACACTGCCGCCCTTAAAGCGGGAACACCACACAAACACAATGTGCCTACGTGCCCACACTGCACAGGTCTGTCTATACGTCACACACATCTATCTACAGCCAGACCCCAGATCGGATGTGTGACCACGCCCCGTGTGCCTATTACTGACATAGGCACGGGTCCCGCCAGGCAGCCGACCCGATGGACGCACTGTGTGTTTTTGTGTGGGGGTGGCGTTGCCGTTTTAAGACAAATCTCCGCGGGCCGGAGTTCGAATTGAGGCGTCCTGTCACGCCAGAGACGATTGGCTGCGGACCACGTGAGGGTGAGTAGGCGCCTTGGCACGGAAGCGGGAGGGAGGGACGCTTTGATTGGTCACTGGGGACGTGACGTGTCACCTATATAAGAGGTGGGAAGACGCGCGCCCGCGCTTACTTGGCGCTGGGATCTGGTCGGAGCGGTCAGCACGTAGCTCTCTGCCAGGCCGCTGACACGTTATACAGCCGAGTCCCGACAGCCGCAACGCTGGGCAACGAAGCCGCGCCAGCTCCTCCAGCCCGCTGCTCCCCAACCCACAAGATGCACCGCGAAGTCGCCGCCGAGCCTGAAGGGAGGGAGACGCACCCCGGGCTGGGCTTCCGCCTGGAGGCGCACCGCATAGTCAGCATCTCGCTGGGGAAGATCTACCACTCCCGGGTGCAGCGCGGCGGCATCAAGCTGCACAAGAATCTGATGGTGTCGCTGGTGCTGCGGAGCGCCCAGCAGGTGTACCTGAGCCAGAGCCCCGAGGAGCTGCACCCGGATTACGCGCTCTACCAGGGGCCGCAGGACTGCAGGGGGTCGGAGAGCTGCTCATGCCCCGGCGTTGACGGCCGGCCGGAGCGAGACCCTGCGTGTGAGCTACGGGAGACCCGGACCTGTCCATGTCCCGTACCCCGGTCCTGCCGGACGGAGGACGCTGCCCACTCCCGCGGGGGTCCCTGCTGCTCATGCCCGCTGTCTGAGTCCTCCCGCGTCTGCCCGACCCCGCACCCCCAGAGCCGGGAACCCGAAGCCAGCCACCCAGAGCCCTCCAGCCCCTGCTGCCGGAAGAGGAGCGGGGGCAACACGCCGGACGGTCCGGCCACCAAGCGAGCTCGGCGGGAGCAGAGAGAGCAGGAGGTGCCGGAGCCCGGGGAGGAGGCGGAGGAGGAGATGGAGACGGAGAACGTGGCCAATCTCATCAGCATCTTCGGCTCCAGCTTCTCGGGACTGCTCACCAAGGAGCCGGGGGCGGAGGGGGCTGCTGAGCCGGGACAGGAGGTGCAGGAACTGGACTCTGCTGCCCCCACAGGACAGAGTTGCAGCGAGCCGGCCATCAGCTCCAGCATCACCCCCTGGAGCACGGCCATAGAGGCCTTCTGATGCCCCTCACCCCTCCCCCCAGGACTGTCCCCTCACAGACGCTGGCTGATCGGACTGGAGTCACGCTGTCCCATGTTACCTGTCTCCCATGTGTGGGCTGGATAAAGTTGAATTTGTTCCATAACGGATCTGGGGAGGGGGTCTAAAAAAAAAAGTTCCCACCCTGATGTGTCACATCCCGGTGTCAGCACTGAGCTAACCCATGCATTGTCAGGGGACTGCTGCTGACAAGGAGCGGGCTGCGTGCCTTACTGCCCGGACACTGCTCATGGTTAGAGGTGGTGCAGGGCCTGCGGGTGGTGGCACCATCATCCACTGTTCCATCAATGTTTAACTATATGGAAGGGGTGGGGGGATTGTCTGGCACCAAATGGGTTAAATGTATACCGTAGGGTTCTTAAATTTAAAGATGAGGGACCCCAAGGGCAAAGCTATACACTTAATTACCCCCCCCCCCCCCCAAATCCCTTGCTAAGAACATTTCACCCTCCCCCAATTCTGTTGGTCACCACGTGCAAGGGGAGTTCCCCACCACTATGGGAGGTGGGGGGGGAGGGAAGTTCCCAACACTACCCATTATTATTACACCACCAATTGTGTGCTGGGGCTGTAAATTCAGTTTACACAGCCACTCCTTTCTGTTACATGTCCCGACTTGTGGGAAAATACCAAATAACTGACAACAGTCTGGACCACCAGTCATTGTTTCTGCCCAGCCTGGATCCGCTGCATTCTTCATTGTTCAAAGGGACCACTCTGACTTCTAAATTAGTCAACAGTTAAAAAATATATATTTATATAGATAAAAGCCCTTTGGTGCATAGGCATTTCCCAGTATCTCCTTCCCAGCCGCTCACAGACATGGTTACTGACCTGTAGAAGCATGAGGAAGTGACTGTTCAGTGTTTTATTTGTGTTAACGTTGGGACACGCAAAGCCCTATAAGTATAATGTATATGTATTTCTTGACAGCTGGTCAGACTTGGTGCTTGTGATTTCATACAGCTCTGTCCATAACGCTGGTCCCTCCTGCCTTTGTTTTAGAAGGTGGGACATCTGGCAAGAAGTAATTACCATTGGAGTTTACAGTATTTTTAAAGCTCAATGCTGTAACATGGATTTCTGTATAAAATGACGTTTCTACGTGTTTGACACGTATTAAATATTTTGAAAAGTTTCCTCTGATTCCTGGTTTGCTTGTGTGGGATGTGCATTTCCTGTGTCGCCGGCTTACAGTACCTAGCGCGATTACATTTTTTGACTTCAATCGGGCACAAGCTGCATCGTGTAAAATAATGTCAAGTTGTATTACATGAAGGTTATATGCTGTTACCAAGCTTTGCTTTCCTTGTTCTCTATTTACACAATGTTCACATATGTTCCACCATATACCTATTCGCTTCCATACTAACCTATTTTTGAACACAGATCTTTATTTAGTCCTATAGTAGACTGCTACACACATGAACCTTATAGCACTCCATTAATGATCTGGTGCATTCAACCCTGTTCATGAAGAATGGGTCTGCACTGTTGTTCATCAATGTACAATAGAAATGAATGCACAGATGGCAAGTATGTAATCTAAAGATGATGTACTGTCCAGGGGAGGAGAGGGGAGCGGTGTCATGCTGAGTAACCCTTAAAGTCAGTTGAGATCCTGTCTCAATGGAGAAAGCTCCTGTATAATCAAAAGTGTAACTGGTAAATCTGGGTCTGGTATAATTATATTCCTAAGCCTTACCTGCAACTCTGGTGGTTTATAACTGACACATAATGGTCTGCCTGCTCCATATTACCACAGAAAATGTTATTTCACTGCCAGCTGTAACTGGCTAGATTTTGTTTATATGCATGTACAGTCCATAGTCCACGCGTTAGATCAGTTGCGTGCTATCTGTGTTGTAACATTAAATATGTAACCTCTCCAGAGCAATAGCTATTTATATCACCTCTGCTGTCGTCATGGTTAAATCTGGGTATAAAGTCCGTTCCTGTGGCTGATGCAAATGAGCTTCCTTGTCTGACTGCACCATGATAGCTGCAGATCCTGGGTCCTCTCACATACAGGGAGCAGGTGGGGGGTGACAGTCACCTCTGGCCTGGCCAAAGGTCATGAATTGTTTGTGGAAATGAATGCTCTTACCAGTGCTGGAAGAAGTAATCTATTCACCACCATGAGCTTTCAGCATTAGCAAGAGTCGTTTCATAACAGAATTGTTACATGCAGTGGAGGTCGTTTTGTGAGCAGAGTGGATATTAAAATGCCTTCTGAATTTACTGCAAATTGGTTGTGACCCTGGTATAAGACATCACTAGTCTTTAGAGAATGGAAGGGCTGTATTTAAATGCATGAAACCAGACCTAATAACCATTGATAGGGTTTGTTGCTTAGATACCTGTTCATAGCAATTTAAAGGCATTCATTATATCAAACCTTATAGGTAGAGTGCCTAAATATTGAGAGGACAGTACCGTATTATATGATACCAGGCATGAACACAGCCTATTACCTCCAGGAAATGCCATATGCAGGTCAAAAACAGCTCTGAATCTATTTTTAAGCAAGAGCGAGAAGCCATGAGCTAATCTTGTAAGACGTGGTGCCAGTGTGTACACTGTCAGACTTGCTGCAATGTCTTAGTATAGCCTGTCTCTGGTATGAGAGTAAGATCCGTGTTTATATAATCTGCTACCTTACACTGGCATACAGTGATATGAGGCAGTATATCACATGGAGCATTGTTTGTGTTCCTGTTCCCACGATCCTTTGCATGTAGATCATGAATTATTCTTTGGGAAATAATTCAGTTTGCAAGCACTAATCCTGTGAAGAGACTACAGTACTTGTGTGTTAGTGGGGCTGTGTAGACCAGTCAGCTAGGCTCTGGATAGAAAGCAGGAAGGGGGGGGGAGGTGTCGTCTGGAATAAACCAACTAATGTTTTCCAGCAGCAGAAGTTTACTTTGTTGTAGATCAAGCCGGGTTCCTTCAGCAGCTTTGCCCCAAAATGGTCATGTCACTAGATGGAGTTTACAGCTGGACCCAGGGGCCTTTGTCCTGTAATTCGTAACCCTTGCTTTCTTAGATATTATGCATTGAATTATTTTTAATGGAAGATCAGTCTGCTGACCTGATCCTATGACTGTAGCCACATGGTACCAGACTGAGATTTTCAGTACTTTTAAACATCTATTTTTAAAGTGTTGGTTTTCATTCTGCTTGCAAGTGAGATAATGGGAAGATTCTTTGTGCTTCCATGTAGCTTGATCTATTAATGTATTATGGATGGGGGTTAGACCAAGCCCCAGGATCCATGTAGCTGTTAGGTAATCCTCTTACCATCACCATAAAGTGAGCTTGGAAGACCTAACGATCACAACACCTTTAACCGCTCAAAGAGGGCTTTACATGTTCTATGGCCAAATAGTGATTTTCATTTAACGCCTAGAAAAAAATGCAAACACCTCTTCATTCACGTCGATGTTGCAGAATTAAGGCAGCAAATACCACACACATTGGCATTGTGTTCTACTGAGTCACTTGGCAAAAACTTGCATTACTAGGTTTTATAATAAGTGGCAATGGTCGTTTTGTTTTAGCCTTTTCCCCCCAAAAAACACAGAGTAAAGCATTTCATGCCAGTCATTTCTAGCTTTCAAGGTACTAAGGTCCTTTACAGAAAATAAGTGAGTGCAAGGCAGGGATACCCTCTAATGTATGTCCAGTCTACCCTTATGTAGGCTGTGTGTGATCTGGAGAATCCATCATTTCTTTTAGAACTTTTATGTATATGAATTTTGTAGGCTAACCTCTCACCACACTCTGTACATGGGTGCTCACTCAGCAATGAGTGGGAGTGTGCACTCTGCTGCTCTCCCCTTCAGGCAATATTCCACAGGGTCTCGGACAGATCCTGTTCTTTCTCAGCCTTCCACATAATCACATGAGAGGAATACCGGCGGCCTCGCCCTCCCTTCCCCTCCTTTTCCTTGTCTGCCTCACAGCTCTGGAATCCAGTGAGCTAGAAGAGCTGGCTGCATTCCTGACACAACCATTCTCCCTGGGGAAGGAGGGGGGAGGTAGCCTCACATCCTGCCCTCTTTAGGAAGATGTGGAAGGAAGAGGGGAGGTGGGGGGGATGTATTGTCCTGTTTAGGAAATCTTAACCCCTTCTATAACCTTACATGCAGCCAGTGACCCAGCTGAGTATGTTTAGAAGTGGCCATGCCTTACATAGGTAGGCCACAGTGCTGGACATTGTGCAGCCATGCCAGTGCACATTAGCCTGGGCTTCCATGTGGCTTGCTATTCTCAGAACTGGCTACTAGAAATCTCCCAAATGACAAAGCTTATTTTCGTTATCCTGATCGACTGGACTCCATATATACCCAAAAATAAGATGTGTAATAAGTTTTCCTTTGATTGTACATCCAGAAATGAAATTGGTGTATTGTCTGGCCTGAATAGATGTCATGTTTCATGGGGGAATTCAAATGAATACAAGGTGCCGTTCCGGAATGGCACATTGCGCCTGCTGGTATGTCCGGTTGTCCCTCACACCTCATGGAGGTGCGAGGGAAAACTTGCGATGTCTGCACTACCGTCACTGGTAGGTGCGTAGCCGGGCATCACCGCATCGCCTGGCAGCACGTCACGTCCAATTGAATCCTCCCCCCATTGTATCCGGTCTCCCAATTCCAAAGCTAAATTATGGGAATTGTCACCTCAGGTCGTCTAAACCTATATGGATAAAATAACCGTAACCTCAGTTTATGCATTATATTGTTTATAGAATTATGTATAGAAGATTCTGTACAGGTCTGTTGCAAAATAATAAATACACGTGGTTAGCTCTATGCACATGGGTTTATATACTGCTCAAATACATCTAGCCAGGCAGATAGCTCAATAAGGCAAACCAGGACCCAGGGGTATGTCTGCACTAGATGCCATGGGATAATGTTCTATAGGTGTGTGTACAGCTTGGGAAAAACATAGGGCCTGATTCAGAGCCGGACGCAATTAGCGCTCGCTCGTCCAGAAAATAGGGGTGGCTATTCAAATCAACCATTCGCTCTTTGCGGTCTGTTCACACCTCTAGGTCTGAACGAGCGAACAAAACTTGCGGTCGTTTTTTGAAAAAATACGCCCCCTGGCCGCTCGCATCCTACGTCATGTCCGCTATTTATTAGATTAATCGAGTACATCGACCAGCGTATGAACTGCTCGCTATCCTTGTGGTTGGTTTTTGCTACCACAAATTTGCGAGCAGTTCTGGCTATAAAATAACCCAGTGACGTGGTCAGTGATGCTGCTGTATTAATTATGCACACCCATAAAATGCCCGTTTTGACCTTTAAGCACGCCTGCGTTCTGATCTCCACTCCCCGTTTTCAAGCACCTTCCCCTGTTACCACCCACATACGCATCCTCATGTCATTCAAAATAGCAGGCATTCGCTATATAGCGAACAAATTATTTTCGGCCGCACTGACTGGTTCGCGCATGCGTATTAAAAACCGTACGCATACGCAGATGGGCGAACACCGATCGGAACGAGCGTACTGCCGCTTACGAGCGGCTCTGAATCAGGCCCTTAGTACACAACTTTTCCTCTGTACCAGGAAAGATGCATTCTCACAATATCAGAGAAAACTGATAGACAACTCCTGTGGCTGGAGGAGGAGACCTGCACATGAGCAATAGCTTTTTCCTCATCATTGACATCAGTAGGCTGATTCATTTGTTGCAGAAGCAAACATGACAGTGTAAGGTCAATATTGTTTTATTTACACTAAAACCTAAAATAACTGATGTGTTTGGCTCATTACCTATAAAGGGTAAAACTAGTATTGTATGCGTACCTGAGTTTGACCATTTCATAGCAGCTTATATCCTATGAAGTGGTCTGCAACAATTAATCGTGTTATTGACTATGAGCCAAGTATGTCCTCCTCAAGACACCCTAACAGTCCAGGTTTTCAGGACATCCATACTTAAGCACAGGTGACTTAATTGGTACCTCCAGTCAGATTGATTATACAATCTATGCCAGTGTTTCCCAACCTCGGTCCTCAAGGTACACTAAAGGTGCGTACACATTAGACGACTCGCAAAAGATGCAACGTAATCAACGATTTCCCTTGAACTCCCCGACAATATCTTGCATAAACTGTCCAATCTGATAAACAATCTGATTCTTGTTAACAAGATTGGCAGATCATGCATGCTGTAGGCAAGATCTGAAGATGCGATTTGTTGTTCCGATACGTCGAAATCGCGCAAATCATTGAAAATATTGTCTAGCGTGTACGCACCTTAACAGTCCAGGTTTTAATGGTATCCATTCTTGAGCACAGATGGTTAAATCAAAATAACTGAGGTACTAATCAAAACATGTTTAAATATGACTATCCTTAAATGCTGTACTGTTTGCCTTGACGACCGTGGTTGGGAACCCCTGATCTATGCACCAGTATGGATATCCTTAAATCCTGAGCTGTTCGGGTGCTTTGAGGAACCCATGGTCTATAAAACTAATTGCACAGGTCATTGTGGAAAAAAAGGAACATTAAGAGTGATCGATTAATTGATCATACTATTATAGTCAGCGGTTGATGAGTCAATTGAATTCCATGCAAATGCGATTCAATTACGGCATCAAAGGTGATGGTGACACTACGTGGTGGTTTATAATCGCCTGTGTCATTGACCCCACAGGAACCAAACCGCTATATACTAGGCCATTGCTGGTAGGTGATTTTTTTTTTTGCCAGTTAAAGCAGTTAAAAACAGTTATTGAAATGTATATAAAGGCAGGAATGTGATTGGAAAGGTGGGTAACATATATAAGTACTGTATATGCAATAATGAGTCAGTATGGTTAGTGTAAGTTTGGGTACTGGTAGGCTGATGTCTGTGCTTCTAATGTTTCCAGACATTATTTTATTATTTTGCATTTCAAGTGCAATTATCAATATTTTTTTCTGTGCAATGAGTCTAAATGACTTTACATTTTACGTATGTATGCATTTATATTGTAAAGTATCTAGAAAAGATTACATTGAGTAATGTGTAAAGTATGATTTGGGTGGGTGTTTGTACGTCTTTAATGTTACGATGTACCTGGCTAAATGTATTTTATGACCATATAAAATATCATCTCGCTCTAAGCTCCCAATCAGTGAGTTACATCCCTGAGTCCTGCACTGATAGCTGGCAGTGACTGATAGCTCATGGTGAAGAGGAACTTGTTGTGTTTGGGCTTCTGTGGTTGTCTGTGGAAGCCCCATAATAACCATGTGATTATTTGCTTTTCTTCCTGCCCTCCCCCCTGTTAAAGGGCATAGGTTTCTTTTCCTCCTTATGCTTTCCCTAGTATGCAAAGTCTGACTCAGAAGTTGAATGACAGGTTCAGACATGTTCTGCTAGAGAATGCAGAAAGTTACCCACAGGAGAAACCTAGAACATGATTTGTGGTGTAGCAGCTTAGAGTGAGGAACATTCAAATACACAGGGAAGTGGAATACAAATATGGGTCACACACACATGCCCAAAAGCTAGGGCAGAGGTTCCCAAACTCTGCCATTACAGTCCAGGTTTAAGGGTATCCATGCTTGAGTCCAGATGATTAAATCAAATTGATTGAGGCACTAATTAAGTCACCTGTGCTCAAGCATGGATATTCCTAAAATGTGGGCTGTAATGGTGAAGTTTGGGAACCTCTGGACTAGGGTGTAAACCAAGGTTTCCCAAATGCAGTTCTCAAGGAATCCTAACAGTCCTAGTTTCAAGGGTATCCATGCTTGGGCACTGGCACAAAGGGTGAAAGAGAAAATGAAAGGAAAATTGTATATTGTGGTTTTTCAACTAACTTGTAAAGAGCTAATCGGTGGGAATCGATGGAATTACCTGAGGCACTCTGTGACTTCATTGAGGCACCCTCTGTGTGTGACTTCATTGAGGCGCGCGCCCTCTGTGCCTGACTTCATTGAGATGCGCCCCCTCTGTGCCTGACTTCATTGAGGCGCGCACCCTCTGTGCCTGACTTCATTGAGGCGCGCCCCCTCTGTGCGTGACTTCATTGAGGCGCGCCCCCTCTGTGCGTGACTTCATTGAGGCGCACCCTGTGTGTGTGACTTCATTGAGGCGCGCCCTCTGTGCGTGACTTCATTGATAAACCCACTGTGGGGGGAATTCAGTTGATTCCTCATAAAGAGCAGAATTAATGGGCTTTCCTCACGCATTAAATCCTAGAGGGTGCCTTTTCTTGTGGACTTTCTCTCACAGCTCCTAAAGCTGCGAGGAAAAGTCCACTTCTGGGTCTTATAACAAGCGGGGTAATCCTGCTGACTGAATCGTTCAGCGCTGGTAATTAGCCCCAGGGTGAAGCTCCGGGGCATAACTGAGACACCCTCCAGGACAAGTATTCAGGAGTCCAGCTACTGTTCATTAATCACTGCATCCTTGTATAAAGTCATGTGGTAATAGTAATGTTAGTCAGATAATCTTGGGTCAGTAAACCAGAAAAATAAACAGTGTATTTTTATGGGGATTTCCAATGTTACACAAGCACAGAGTTTTGTGTTAGTGCCAGAACCACTGCAGCTTGTTAACCCTTTATTTCCTGTTTGGCAGTATACTGAAATTCAAACAGGGCTAAATAAGTGTCGTTATTGACGCCCAAAGTAACCTGACACTTGTCCCTCCTGTAGTTTGGCTCAATCCTTAGTTAAGATTACCCTGGGGATGTACCTTAAGTTGTTTTATTAATGCAACCCTACAAGAATACATTCTTTTATTATGTCCGTGTGGTAAGTGTGCCAGAAGTGAACAAGTTAAACTGAGTGATGTTGGTGGAAGCTAAAGACAAATTAAGGAGAGTGTCAGAAACATACAAAGAAAGTGAGTCAGTGAGCCTGAGTGAGAGCAACAAGACAGATAGCAGCAGTCTCGCCCACACATTGATGAAAGGGGAGGGTGTACAACTTGGGGAAAATTGGAAACAGGCCGGCATTAACCCAGTAGTGGCTGAGGCTATCATATAAGGACACACAAATATACCAGAGCTGTGTATCCAAACAAAAAACTATTGTGCAACTTCATGTAAACCAATTTAAACCATAATTTGCAACACCTAGTGTAGGGACAGGTCTTATCATGACAAGTGTTGTATACCTGTTACCAGGTCCACCGTGATAACTTCTGACCCCCCGATACTTTAAGGAGGCGTGGCAATTCCCCATCATGCACGTCAGGCCCCCATGCTACACCACATTAAATGGCCCAGACCTGCGTGTTTTGTACCAACCTCTGCCCTCTCTGTACTCCTGCCTACTATGATAAGTACACGGGCACTGATAATTATTTTGATGTTAATCCCTTTCTCTGATTGGTCCATGTAATACATTGACAATATCTCCTGGAAAGAAGATTCCACATATTCTCTTTACATGGCACCACAAGGGTTCTGTAAACTGCGAGAGCTTCTCCAGATTGAAACCTACCCTTGTTCAAAGCTGGGTACAAACTGGGCAATATATATCGGCCCTTCAATCGAAACAGCTGATATATCGCGAGTGCGACGGTGTGTACCCCCAATATGTCTGTGAACAACGCTGTTCACAGACCTATCGAATCAGCTGTTCAGCACAGTAGATGTCCGATATATCTGCAGATATGTGGGTGTATCTGGTGGTGTGAGCGGGTGACCTGCCGATCACCTGTACATATGCTGCAGGGACCCTGCCGTGAGTGACAGTTCAACTGGGTGGGGAAATTTAAAAGCCCGCCCAGTTGTGACATCAGGCGTGACACATTGGCTGGACGATTGGTAAGTGTATATGCACTTACCAATCATCAGATAGGTCGGCGGGTTGACCTAGTGTACCCAGCATTAGTCCCCTCTTTCAAACAATGTAACGACCAGACAATCGCACTATGAACTGCAGAAAGCATTATGAAGTCCAGGGGAGGAGGGCACAGATCTCCAACCTGGCTTCATTAAACTCAGGGATACCCTCATTTTAAGAGCAAAATCCTTACTCACAAATAATGTGCACTCTTAGTAGTTATTGTCTGGTGATATGTGATTAATAGACAATAACACCCTACATAAGGGGGTCAATTAAATTAGATGTGCAGTGTTTTTCCAGCCGGGTGGCATCCAAAAGTAGCTGGGTGGGGGCCTTAGCAATTATGCGTGCGCCGGGAAAAGGGGTACCTCCCTTACCAATCCAGCCCGACAGGTCTCGGGCTTCTTCCCCACTGGCTCTGTCAAAAGTGCCCATTATACAGTGCCCCTTGTCGTTTTCCCCTTTATGCATTGCCCCCTGTAGTTTAACTTTGCCCTTATGCATTGCCCCCTGGCTGAAGTAGTGCCCCCAGACTGGCCCCTTATGCAGTGCCCCCAGGCTTAATACCTTAAAATCAAGCTTTTCTCCTTCATCCACTAGGGGACACTGGAGTCTCTAGATGTGGGATAACTGAGAACTGGCACTATAATAAATCTGAATAGTAGCTAGCTCCTCCCTCTCTATACCCCCCTACAGGCCAGTCTTAGTTTTGTGCCAAGGGAGCTGGTCACATACAAAGCTCTCTGCTAAAAATCAAGGATCCTCGATCAGCAAGAGGATCAGACAGGCACCTCACTGCACCTGCCTGTCTGCTTCGTTGGAGCTGCCGGGGAAAGCTCACCGTCGCTGCTTGCGGTGTGCGCTTGGGTCTTCAGCTACAGAGACCACTGTCTCTAGGGGGTACCCAGACGCGCACTGCGTGCGGCGTTCGTAGCAGTCCCTGATTAGCTCAGCCCGCCACCAGCAGGTTGGCCAGGAGAAATGACAGGCGGGCATTAAAAAGCAGCAATTGATACACCTTCCAGAAGGAGGCTGGGGGCCATTTTAGAGACAGGCTGCTGACAAATGCTGAAGAGAGACCTGTCTGCCCAGATTGTGACTGCACAGTGGGGTTAGACTTGTGAAGAGCAGGTTAGACTGACTTCAAAGGGGTCTAAGGCTGCACAAAAAGCTTTCTCCGGTAAGAATTGTGCAGAGAAGTTTACACAGGGACTATCATCCAGTTTCCTGTTGTGTGAGAAGTGTGTTTCAGAAACACTGCAGCATCCCCACAACACCCTATTTGGGCTGATCAAATTACATCAGTCATGTCTCAAATGTCTGCAGAGCTGGAAGCTTCTCACAGGGAGAGAACGGTTGAAAGATCTCAGAGGTCTGCCTTCTATGAACCAGACTGGGCGCGGTCTTTAGCCAGGTCTGTAGAAGGCTCACAAGGGTTATGTCAGCCCAGGTTCCTCCCATGGCATCGTCCTCTAGTGTCCCTGCTAGAAGACTAATACTGAATCCCCTTATGTGGGATGATCCAGAAGTGGATGACATGCCTGATACAGAGGAAGGGGAGGTACAAGACCCTATAGAGGAACAGGTGCCAGAGGAAGTGGAGCCTGTATCTCAGGGTGTATATATAAAGAGATTATTAATACTATACTTGATACTTTGTCACCACTTATGTGTCTTATACTATCCATTTTTGAGACATTGTATTTGATGTGTATTTAGAAAGATTTACTTTATGCATATAGCTATGATGATAATGTCTTTAACGCAAATGTGATTAAACTGAGCAGTATTTTAGGAGAAAAACAGAATTTATCAAGTGAGAGTCAGCCGTCTCTCTTTCTACTCAATGCCATCAAACTCTGCAGGCGGCTGGGCTACTACTAGCATTCGACTTTGTTGAAACATTATGGACATGCCAAACTGTAAACCCTGAGTGCTGCATAGAAGCTGACAATAGAAGCTGACAATGTTATTTTCAACCATAGGTCTGATGTTCTAGGTTCTTATTTCATTCAGAAACTTCAAGGTCTTGCTGGAACAGCGTCAATTCTACAGCACCAAAGAAGTCACAAAGGTATTTGGATGTTATCATATGATACATCAGCTTGAAATGAAACAACCACACAGCCAAACACCCATTACACGACACACATCTTCAAAGGCAATCTAAGCTCAAACTGACTTTATTTGTGTACAAAAGTAGATGTCTGTTTTATAGTCTTTCCATGGGTAAATTGCAGCGCTGCTGGGACACTACTTATATAAAATGAGAAACAATAGCACAATTCAAAATCAGTGCAGCAACTGGCTTCAGCACACCCACAACGAGGCTGACGCCCCCAAATGCTAGCAGCGTGTCAATCATGCTAAGGAGCGTTGGGCACTGCGAGCAACGACGCTGCCCCAGATCTGCTTGTGTGCAGTACTGCTTTTGTGCAGGCGCATATCTAAAAACACCAGAGATGCGCACAAACATCGGGTTTGCATTCGTCTCTGAATTAGGTCCATAGTTGCACTTGTTCTATCTGTACATATTTTTCCATCAGTCGTAATGTCTTCTCACTTTTCATCCTAATATATTAACAGCTTGATGTCTGACCACTAAGTAGCTTTACAGCCTAGGGAAGACTCAGGTTTGCCATATGTTGGTCCAAGTCATTGTCTAGTCTGATAAAAATTTCAAATCCAAATTAATCAGATTTATAATGACCTATATAAATTTGGTTGACTGATGACTGCCGGGCATAGGACCTCCTTTTATATGGTTATTTAGACCAATTGTTGAATGGAGATGTAGGCTGCCGGCCACAATCCCGACAGTGGAATGCCGGCTAGGGTGTTATGATAGGCGTCGAAATACCGACGCCTATCATAATCCTGACGGCAGAACGCCAAGCCCGACATCCCTAACGAAGGTAAGTCCGGTGCACCCTTAGCGTTAGCCGCGGGGGGGGAGGGTTGGGATTAGGGAGTCTAGCGGGGTTAGGTTTGGGGGGGGAGATTAGGGTTAGGCACCCCCCCGAGAGCATTAGGTTTAGGGAGCGGTAAGGGGGGTTGGTATGCAGTCGGGAAGCCGGCGGACCTAATCTCGACAGCCGGCTTCCCAACTGACATATCCCGGCAAGGGTCTAAAGACAGGCGTCTGCAGGCCGATGCCTGTCATTAGACATACGCCGGGAGCCCGATGCCCGGCATCCCGATCGGAGGGACGCCGAGCGTGGATAGCCGTGCGCGGGGGGGGTTAGGCTTAGGGTTCCCGGGGAGGACTTAGGGTTAGGAACCCCCCACGGGAGGTTAGGTTTAAGCTAGGGGAAGGGGGGTTAGTGTTAGGCAACCCCAGGGGGGACTTAGGTTAAGGTGGCGGGAAAGGGGGGGGTTATGTTTAGGCACTTAGAGGGGGGATTAGGGGGTAGAAATAGGTTAGTATATACTTACCTTAGACGATCGGGATTTCCTCCTCTGCCGGGATGCCGCTGTCGGGATTCCAACCGCCGGGCATGGGTCTGGCGGTAAATCATACTGATTCAGGGGGGTTAGGGCTAGGCACCACTATGGCAGGGTTAGGGTACTTATCTGCCTCTGTCGTGATCTTGACTCTCTCAGGCAGCCACTGTCAGGATTTGAACTGTCAGCATTTCAATCCCATTCCGTTGAATGGCTGAATCCATACGGTTTGGCCCTCCTCCTGTGTGGCCATATTGGTCACAGATGGGTCATTCAGCAACAGGTTTGGGTAAGTAGAACTGCTCATGTCTAAATTGAGTTGGTTGAAGTTGAGAAAGTAGTATGACCAGGTGGATAGGAAGTAACTGACAGATTGCAGATTATAATTCTGCAAATTTGAGTTTCTCTTGGTTAGCTAATTTATTTCTATAGGTCAAGCTTAAAAAAAGTTTGAAACAAACTTTTATTAGAAAATGTCTTTCAATAAAAAAAAAAAAATTCTGCACACTAAATTCTTATAAAGAAAAGCTAAAATTAAAAATAACAGCAAATTGATGGAGATTAGCACAATTCTACTGCTGTGTAAGCGTTCTAGGAGGAGGAGTGCAACTTTTTAGATAAATATAATGGAGAGAACAGAATGGAGAACATTTTATGTTTGTCATTTTTTTATTGAAAACGACATTTAAAAACACGGTACCTGAAAAATAAAATATTCCTTTTCCATAATATCTGATTGTCAGAAAAAAAGGATTGATCACCGCAGAGCATCCAATCGTTCATGAGATGGAGACTATGTACTATTTCAGTACTCCAATCCTTGCTCCCAGCTTGTGATAAGACAAGTCCAAATGGGCGACTCCATCAGACGAGGAAGACTCTTCCCATGTGAAGATTCACTAGGCGGGTATCCAAGCATCTGCATAAAAGAGACATTTATACATTTTAACACGATAAAGGGCACCATTCTGAGTTGGAAGCTGCAGCTTACTTGTCTGTGTCTTTTTCCGCAGTTGCGCCTGTGACTTTATGCTAATGCCGCTACATAGCCCTTCCCTGGTGTACTTGCGTGTGTCTGAATGTGCATGGTCTGAGATAACCAGACAGTGGGCCTGATTCAGAGCCGAACGCTCTGACCAGAGCGCTCGCTCTGAATCAGGGCCCTCCTCCATGAAAATGGAGCGGCCTCTTGGACGCTTGCATAGCTGTGGGTGACCACCTACAGCTATAGCGAGCGTCCATGATGATGGTCGCGATCAGGGGCTGGCTGGCAACTTTCAGTCTTGGGGGCAAACACAAGCAACTGGCCCTGGTGCATTGCAATTCAAAAAATGGGTGTGACAAAAACCCTGTAGGTGTGGTTTATCTAATGTGGGTGTGGCTTAAATAGACTGACATTGTTCTGTCAAAAAGCTATATACAAATATAATTCCTACGATTCTCATCTGACAAAGCAGATACTATTGTAGTGACCACTATTAAAAATAGAGCATTGAACTGTATACAATACAGAAAGGATTCTAGTTACTGATACACAGCACAGCGAGCATCGAAAAACACCCAAATAAGATACAGGCACCATTCCAGTGATCATACATAGGAGAGGATTGGGAATTTAGAGTGTCCCCATAAAATATTCTGAAAGCACCTGTGCAAACCTCCACATTATGGCACATATTTATCAAAAAATATTTGCAGGATATCCTTTTCGGGGGGTTACCTACAAATATTAAGTACCATCTGGATGGACGTACAGGGGGCAGCAGCTAGGTGCTGAGATCCCCCGGTTTCTAATGCAAAACTAGCTCCCATAGGTTTCTATGGGGCTGATAAAATGCTGACGTTACCAAGCTCCAGAATGCAAAGTGTTACAGAGATGAACGGTGGTAGCTAATGCCACCCTCAGATGACTTAAGCCATTCTAGCCTATGGGCTACACTTTGAAAAACTTACCTCCATAGGATCCCTCACCGGCAATGGCCACACACGGCAATGGCACAGGTTGGTGTAGCACCACTGGGTCCCAAACCTAGAAGTGGTCATCGCAATCAATTAACTTTTACATTTCACAGGGATGAGCTCCTTTCGGAACCCCTGTCCTTGCGCGTGTATATTAGTACATCCCGGCGGAACTTAATTTCTTATTGCCGCAAATAGCAATAAGAAATTATAGTTATCGGGTCTTATCTGGCACATTGCATCTGCTGGCATTGCAAGTTTCTCCTTGCCCCCACATAGAGATGTGAGAGAAAACTTGCCATGTTGGTACTACCACAACTAGCTAATGTGCCCAGCTGGGCACGGCATACTGTGCAGATTTAATTCCCCCTCTGACTTTTGCTGGAGAGTAACCAAACTCTAACAACTACAAAGGGAGGCCTTTACAAGCAAATACAACATCATTAATATCTGCCAGGTAATACACACACACAATTCTTCTTAGGGCCACATATGTTTTCCTGATCAGATAACCAATATAACAAAACCAAATAATCCCCAATCTCCCTAAAAAAAATTGTGCCCATGGCAATGGCCACAGCCGTCCTCCCCTCACACGATCAGCCTGCAGTCCCAATACTATTTGCAACTCTGCCAGCAGCCAGGGTCTCCGTCCCACCCTCCCTGCACCCATTATAGGTGTAAGTAGTCGCACAACACAAGCAGAATGAATGGAGGACTCACCTCAGTGCCCCAGCCTCCCTCCCGCTGCTGTCCCCCTATTGTGTGCTCCCGCAGGAAGGTTGAACCATGAATGATGCTGCGTCTGAGTACAAAAACATTTAGCGACACACCAGCGACACCCCATAGCATGCCAATTTTTGCCCGCATTAATAAACATCTCTCTTTCTCTGCCCAGGAATGCTCATCACTTACCCATGACATTTCTAATAGCGTGTCTTAATCACACAGCGTCTTTGTGCATACACACAATGTAACACATGCATGGCACAAATTTATAAGGATTTTTGGTCGAGATGCCAATGCTTACATTACTGGCGCTGTTCAGAATCCTGGCGCTGGCATCCTGACCGGTAACTAGCGGGCTTGGGGGAGGGTTAGGCACTAAGGGGAGGATTAGGTTAGGCACTAAGGGGGAAGGGTTAAGTTTGGGGTGAGTTCAGGCACTAGGGAGGGAGGTTCGGGTTAGGCACCAAAGAGGGATGGATAGGTTAGGGTAGGGAGAGGGGGAGAGTTGGCATACCAACCAACAACTGTCGGTATATTAACCCTGTCGGGAACCTATACATATTCACAACATCTGTATTTTTAAACGTAAGAAAAAATCAAATCATACATGATCTAAATATATACACATACATATATATATATATATATATATATACATACATACACACACATCTATCTGCATATATATATATATATTTATCTACACATATATATATATGTTTATCTACACACATTATATATATATATATATATATATATATATCAGCCTCAGCCTGCAGTGCATTGTACTTAAACATTTTATATTTTAGCAGCAGTCAGCAGGGCTTACATCTCACCTCAGGAGGCTCAGTCACCCTCGGACCTCCTTCAAGAAGCTGCCTGTGTAACTGCTCTGCTGCTGCTTCCTTCAGGGCGCGGTGATGGAGGGCACCTTTGTGACGTCACATGACCTGACGTCATGCGGCGCAGAGGAGGCACTGGGTCACTGACGTGCAGCGCAGGCGGGTGAAGCCTTCCACTGCGCCGCCATGTTTATACAATATATGATGGTGCCGCGGCTGGGTGCTAGGGGAGGATCGTGGCTCGTGACTGGGGGGGCGGGGCCTCAGACATGATACCAATGACAAGCTGCTGTCATGATGTGGTGGTGGCTGGGAGGCAGGCTGACGATTCTCCCTGCATGCTGGGTGTGCCGGCGGCCCCACAGTAGTAAAATTGTACCGGCCCGGGGGGCAATAGGCACCCTGCCCCCCAGCCCAGTCCGCCACTGGTCGCGATGGTCAAGACCATCGCGACCATCGGGCTTGCGACGCAGACCCTGCGGTAGGGTCTCGCTGCCGCAAGCCCTGGAGTGATTTTGGCTCTATCAGAGCCAAAATCACTCCCACTGACATCATTACTGATGTCAGTGGGGCCGGCTTCAGACGGTAGGCGTTCCCATGGGAACGCCTCCGTCTGGCAGGCACGCCCCCGGCACGCCCACCAAAGGGGACGTGCTGTCAATCAACATCAACAGCATGCCCCCTTTGGTGCGAGACCTGGAGCGACGGAGAGCCCGTCGCTATCCAGGTCTCGCGCATGCGCACGGCGGAGCTCCCTCCGTTGTGCGCATGCGCAGTGGGGCAACATCGACCCGCTTGCGAGCGTCCTGCGCTCGCGAGCGGGTCTGAATGACCCCCAGTGTCCTTAGATGATAAAATACTACTTTGCACGTAATGAAAGCAACCCCTATCAGCGCCACGCCTGCAACACTCCCATAGTATGCAACATCTCCGTGTGTCTGATTAGTTAACCTCCTGGAATGGCCCATACATCTCCAACACACTTCTGCTACCATGCATCCAAATCTGTCTGACTCTGTATGTAAAAAATCAGGACACGTGCAGACGAAAAAACATTTCTTCACTGCATCCAATATCGCCACTTTTGTTATGTTATTTAAATTCAGTATTGGATATTTGAGTAATGGGCACCAATCATAATCATGGCCTTATCTAGGGGTGTGCGAGTGGTGTGGTGATGCCACGCAGAGAGCGGGGCCCTGTGGGGGGCACCGCCTAGAATGGCACCCCTCCAGCAAGACTCTCTGCAACAGTGCCGCCCAGATTGTCCTTAGGACACTTCAGATGTGCACACTGCTGCCCTTACCGCCCCTCCAATCTGGGCATTGCTGTCATTTTGACCCAGCCCCTCTGCATGATATCATGTGGAGGGGGCGTGGCTGACGCTGGGACCCACAGTTATGGCGCTGATCTTAATCCAGCGAGTTGACTGCACTGCCTCTTCTAAATGTCTCTGTTGGTGGTTGTTTAGTACTGATAGTCTGCTGAAGTAGATTATAAACATTTTAGAACAACACGGTCTAGATTTACCTAGCAGTGGTTCTTGAAAAAAGGTGATTCTTAAGGTGCGTACACACAGTACGATATTGCGAACGATATGAGTGATAAAGATATCGTTATCGTTCATACTGTTCAATATCGTTCTGTGTGTATGCATGACATCGTTAACGATGCGCACTCCCGCGGATCGTTAACGATGTCTGCCGTCGCCCGAACATGCATGCCAACACAGAGCGTATCTATAATGGGTGCAGGGGGCCCCCGCACCGCATACCCTGCACCCATATTATTCACAATTCACCTGTCCGTGGTCCCGCGTCGGGTGTCAGCGCTGCACAGAACACCGGAAAATGGCTGCCGCAGACATTTTTCTAGGTGTTCTGCGTATGTGCAGTAGACTCTGGACACATTCTAGTGCCTAGAGTCTACTGCTTCTGCGTTGGCCGGCCATCCATGTCAGTCGGCTGCTGGCCGCCAGGGAGAGAGCAGGGGGTCCCGCACAGGGAATGCACACCCCCCTCCTCTCTTAAGATGCCCCTGGGCCAACCTGACGATATCGTCTGTCCCTGCATGTTCTGGACTGTGGCCGGTGACGTCACTGAACGATCATTAACGATATTGTTCAATGTGTTCAAGGTATGTTTTGCCTTTAATATTATTGCTATATTAAATGTTGGGGTCAAACCCACCAAACATCAGTGGCTGTCAAAACCCACTGCTTAGTAAATCTAGCCCCATACTGTACCTTTTACGCTCTTCCTGCCTATGATAAATGTTAATCCTACTTCTCCTGTTTATCTTTGAGTGTTTTGCTGGGTACACACGTAAAGATTTCTGTCAAACCATCCAACTAGTTATTGGTTGGAATGAAAATCTGATAAGGTATGAAAGCAAATGACAATCAGCAATTGCTCCCAAACGCCGAAAAATGGACAAAAACTGTTGTTTGAACAAATTTTTTAGATCAAACATTTAACAAACTTGTCTGACGACCATTTTCATCTGTTTTCTGGCATTTAGGAGCTAATTGCTGATCATCAGTTACTCCCATACGTTACCAGATTTTCATTACAACCAATCAACTAGTTGGATGGTTGGACAGAAAATCTTTACGTGTGTACTCAGCCTTAGGGTAGTAGGATAATATTGTTGCCGTGGAATTTAGCAGTTTCATGCGAGTGTGGCATCTTTTGATGTACTAACTGGTTGACAGAGCATGCTGGGAGCTGTCAATCACACGGCGTTGAGACCTGCCAGTTTCTGCCCTCTTAGCCAGTGTTAGATGTTAATAATCAAAGAGTTATAAATAATTGTGTATTAAACACACTGAGTTTAACATTTTAGAAAATAAAGAAAATCTAATTTCTCATTAAACATTGTTCATTTGCTCCTATAATTTTACTGACCATTCAAGCGTGGTAGTGAATGCCAAACCTCTCCTTCATTCTCCTTTATTGTACAGTGTAGAATTTATTAGAACGCCTTTAGTAGAGAAATAATATAATTTCATAGAATGGCCACACATTGGGTGTTGCTGTTGTTTAAAACTATATTCTGGCTTAAATAGTAAAGAAAATGCCGCTGGACTCATTCCCAGGATTGCTGTATAGCGCTACCTAGGAACTCAGCATCACATCAATTTAACCCACAGACCTCAGATCTGTAGCCATTCAGCGATTAGGGCTACAAAACATTCACAATATTAATATGTGTGAATATTTTCTATTGCACTCAAATGTAACATTTGATTTCTGTGTAGAATGGATCTTAAGGTGAAATATATGGGGTGTAAGTAAAGACACAGTAGCCCATAGTCCTGCTGTAAGCTCCAGCAGCCAGGGAATCCTTTGGTCAGGAATAAACATGGGCCTCATTAATATGGCTGCATATTGATTTTTCAGCTCTTAAGCATAAAAGGAATGTTCTATATAGTACAGGCAGCTGTGCCAGGTTGGTGAAGATGTAATTATGGCACTTCAGTGTTAGCTTTTGGAGCAGATATTGACTTGCCTGTGGTTCACAAACTCGAAGCTCAAGGCACTCTAACTGTCAAGGTTTTTCATGAAAACCATGGTTACGCACAGGTAGCTTAATTAGTACCTCAGTCAAATTGATTTAACCATCTGTGGTCACACATAGATATCTCTAAAATCTGGACTGCATGCAGGCCAACCTGGTCGATATCGACCAGATTACATAGGGACCCGCGATGCTGGCCCGTCGTTGGTGGTGTGCTGGATGAATGATAACGATCATCCAGCACACCGGGAAGGTGCAGGATGATCAGTCAGCGATATCGTTATCGCTGACTGATTGTACCGTGTGTATGCACCATTAGTGTGCCTTGAGGACCGCGTTTGGGAACCACTGGTCTAGAACAGTGATTCTCAAATCCAGTCCTCAAGTACCACCAACAGGTCATGTTTTGTGGATTATGTAATCATGCACAGGTGAGCTAATCTATTTTGCTGAGTCAGTAATTATCCCACCTGCTTCCACAGACATAAATCTTTAAAACATGACCTGTAGTGGGTACTTGAGGGTTGGAGTTGAAAACCACTGGTCTAGAACTCTGGGCCTGATTCAGAGCCAGACCCTCTGACAGAGCGCTCGCTCTGAATCAGGGCCAGCCTTCTGTTTTTTTAGAGCGGCCTCCTGGCCGCTCACATAGCTGTGGGTGGCCACCCACAGCTATAGCGAGCGGCCATGATGATGGTCGCGATGGTCAAGACCATCGGGCTTGCGACGAGACCCTTGTGGTAGGGTCTCGATGCCGCAAGCCCTAGAGTGCTTTCGGCTCAAACAGAGCCGAAAGCACTCCCACTGACATCACTTGTGATGTCAGTGGGGCCGGCCCCAGACGGTAGGCGTTCACATGGGAACGCCTCCGTTTGGGCAGCCACTCCCCCGGCCCGTCCACCAAAGGGGGCGTGCTGTCACTCAACATTGACAGCATGCCCCCTTTGGTACGAGACCCGGAGCGACGGTTTGCCCGTCGCTATCCGGGTCTCGCGCATTCACACGACGGAGCTGGTGACGCTGATTCCATGATCCCAGTGATTTCTGTAGTGTGCATGTACATGGTGTCGGCGCCATATACCTGGTGATATCTGCGGTGCCAACAAAGAAGTAAGTATTGTGAATAGGTGCGGGGGGTGTGAAGTGTGGTCCTCCTTGGACCCAGGGACCTGTGTTCCCTGCACCCATTATAGATACGCCCATGGGACAGCAAGTTGATTTTAAAATAGTAATACTGTAAACCTGTCATGGTAAGAAGTTACATTGTGATCAGTTTTCTCTTCCAAGAGTCCCCAAGGCAGGTTCACATGGGAAATTTGCCATCTCCTCCTCTCCATTAACTAGAACAACTGTAGGATTCCAGTGCTTGCAGTCTCTCTTGTTTGGTAGCTAATTGGTGGTTCCTCTGGCATAAGAGTTGTACATGCACAAGCTGAAATGAACAGTAGTCAGTACAGCTAACTAAATGACTGCCACTGCTTATTTATACCCCTTTTACACCGACTGAAATATCCCGGGTTGATGCACGTGAACGCGCATAACCCCGGGATTTTAGTCGGTGTAAACAGATCAACTCGGGTCCAGTGACCCGGGGATCCGACCCTGCTTGATTGCATGGTTGAGCACGGGTTGTTCCCATGTCACCCTGCAATGTAAACGGCACTGCCCGGCTCATGATGACCCGGGTCGCGCCACATGCCGTCTGATTGGCCGGCTTCAGTGACGTTTGGAGATGACATCATCTCCAAGCGGCCACTGCAAGCAGCGCCTGCCCGAGTGGCACGAAGCAGCACACCCCACCTGCTCTCCCTGCCTCCGGACCGCTGCAGGATAAGGTAAGTAGATCGCAGAGGGAGGGGAATAAACGCTGGTCACCTTCGCCGGACAGCCGGGTCAGTGCTGACCTGGGTCAGGTGTGAATGGTGCCGACTCGGGCATAGCCTGGGTCGGCGCCGCAGTGTAAAAGGGGGTTGTCCCGGGTCTGATCCGGGTTGGAAACCTGTTCCAAATCCCAGGTCAGACCCGGGGACTTTGGTTTAAAAGGGGTATTAGTGACCTGCATTAATAACCCTTTGATATATGATTTACCTAGTTATCTCCTTTTTATATAATTGACAGAATTCTCAAGATGTTCTGCATCAGCTGAGTCATTTTCCAATCCTTGCCTATCTCTGCAGGAAGCAAGATATAACATCCTGGTCTGTAAGCTCAGCAAGATTATTTTTACCCCCCTCTCCTCTCATGTAGGCACCTTGCAGGCTTGTCCTGCTCACATGCCATTATAAACTTCTCATAGCCATAACTGTTCAGCTTATACTATGGAGGAAGGAAAATAAACGGCTTTAGGTTCATGTTAAATGTCATGCTTGCCTAAAGTTATGTATTGAATTGCACGTTATTAGCAGTTCAGCAGGATAAGGGACCACCAATTTATAAATATGGCCCCAAGGTGTCTGTTATCTTATGAGGTGAAATGGTATCACTCTCCGTTCCATTCTGAGATCCCTGGGCAGATTTACTGCATGCCGTGGAACAAATGTGACACAGGGGACCACAGAGATGGAACAGATGAACCAAAGTGTGATCGTATGCTCCCATTAATCATACAGGATGAGGGGCTGGCTGTCAGGTGGCATATTACGCAGGTCTTTTTCTCTATTGCTAGCTATTGACTTGGAACACAATCTCCATCGTCTGTTAGGAGCACTATGCTACCAGTCTTTAATCCTTTGTACGGTTAGGAGCTTTGTAAAAGACTACCATTTCTCATGGGACCAATTTTCTAAAAGTATTTTTGAAAAAACTCCGTAGAAGGGAAAGGCAAACTGACATGGGTGGCAGGGCGATACCTATCTATTAGGGCTGGTTTGAATTTAATTATTTTTAGGCACGTAGTTGTATATTTTGAAAGTGTACTGTGCCTAACAGCAATCCAGGTGACCTCATACAGGTGCTAACACTCTTATATACCAGGTTAATGGTTCCAGAATAGATTTGTGGATGGGGAATACAATGGCACTACCAATTCCATATTCCTATAAATCCCCGATTAGCAGGAAAATCACTATGATTTTACTCAATAACATGTGGAGAACAAAACCCTTTAGTCCTCATTCCTAACATTCACAGTTACAGCTGACCACAGATTGAAAAGTACCAGCATGTTAATCTCATCATTCTGTGCTGCTTATACCCCTTTTCCACTGCTATAATAACCCGGGTTATTACTGGGTTTTCCCAGGTAGCGGCTCAGTGGAGAAGGGTCCCTGAAAAATAACCCAAGTGACCTGGGAATCCAACCCATGTAGCTACCAGGATGGACCTGGGTAATGGTGCAGTGTAAATGGTGTGACCTGGGTTAACCGACCTGGGTCATGCCTAAAAGGAGCTGACAGGTGGCTGTGGAGCAGACACCTCCCACTTTTTATGACCTCACAAGTTTAGCAGGGCAGACCCGAGTTCAGTGTGAACGGGGCTGACCCAGGAATAACCCGGATTGAAGGTGCAGTGTAAACGGGGTTTGACCTGGGTTGGAACTATGTCCAAACCTCAGGTCAGACCCGGGTTTTTGATGGAAAATGGGTATAAGTCGCCATCACTGGATCCCAGCTGTCCAACATTAGGTTCGGGAACCTTTCCATTTGGTTCCTGTAAGGACAAACACTGTGTGCAGATTGTGAAATGCATTACTAAAGGTTAGCATTGTGATGTCACATGATAATGTCACAAAGATAGACCTGATTTGTATAGTGTTTCTGTGTCATAATCATTGTATGCTCAATCAGTGTTGCTCCATATGGCTGTACTGTGTGTAACACCCCCTTTAAAACAAGCATATAGCCACATTACCTGGTGACATGCGGGGACAAGAGTCACCAAGAGGCCGTGGTGAAGCAGTGACAGTTAAGGTAGGTACACACCTGATAGATATATCTGCAGACTTTGCAGAACATATGTTCTGCATATAGTCTGCACGATCCGTCACAACTGGGCGGTCATTTACATGTGCCCGTCCAGTTGAACTGTCAATCACCGCTGACCTGGACAGGCTGACTGCAGGTATACACAGCACAATGCCCCAATGGTATACAATCGGGAAGCCGGCTGCCTTAATACCGACAGCCGGCTTCCCGACTGTCATATCCCGGCGAGGGTGAAATGCTGGGCGTCTAGATGTAGACGCCTGACATTTCCCCGATGCCGGGAGACTGGCGCCCGGCATCCCGATTGAAGGGATGCCGGGCGCCGCGAGCGGACAGCCGCGGGGGGGAGGGTTAGGGTTAGGGCACCAGGGGGGGACTTAGGGTTAGGCACCCGCCCGGGAGGGTTAGGCTAGGGGGACGGAGGGTTAGGGATAGGCACCCCCGGGGGGGCCTTACGGTTAGGCACCCCCCCGGGGGACTTAGGTGTAGGCAGCGGGGAAGGGGGGGTTAGGGTTAGGCACTTGGGGGGGGAGGTTAGGGTTAGGCAACCCTAAGGAGGGTTAGGGGGTTAGGTTAGTCAATACTTACCTATCGACGATCGGGATTTCCAGCGCTGTCGGGCTTCCGCTGCCGGGAACTCTGCTTTGGTCAGCCAGGCGCTGCCGGGAACTCTGCTTTGGTCGGCCAGGCACTGCCGGGAACTCTGCTTTGCGGCCGGCGGTATTTCAGACCGATTCCGCCCCAATATATTAGGCATCTGCCCATCACAGGTAACTGTATAATATGTTGCTTGGGCAACATTTTAATATTCTTTGAAATGCATGCAATGCAAAAGCTGTTTCTTCCCTATTTGTGATGTGTATCATCTACTGCGCTGTTTGTATCGGAATTCGGAAACTACATGGCTTTGCACATCAACATGGGGGGGTTTAGTAATACTGTATGCAGGGGCGTATCTATAATGGGTGCAGTGTGTGCGGGGCACACGGGCCCCCGGGTCCACCCTGCATCCATATTATTTTAAACTTACCTGTCCGTGGTCCCTCGTCGGGTGCCAGCGCTGCACAGAACACCGGAAAATGGCCGCCACGGCCATTTTTCCGGCGTTCTGCACATGCGCAGTAGACTCTGGGAAAACTCTAGTGCCCGGAGTCTACTAATGCTCTGGTGCCTGGCCAGCCGTGTAAGTCAGCTCCCGGCCACCGGGGAGAGAGGAGGGGGCCCCGCACGGGGAGTGCACACGGGCTCACTCCTCTTTTAAGACTCCCCTGGCTGTATGCATGATGATTTAAGCAAAGGACAACTCTCCTGATAAGAGCTGTCTTCAGCGGTGTGGGGACTCCCGGGTTTATGTCCCGGTAGTCCCTCTGCGCATGTGCGGCCTATCGGATTCCTCTGAGGGAAAACATCAAAAAGAAGCCCGTAGGCTTCTATTAGGTTTTGCTTTCTGGAGCTTAGTGCATGTGGGAAATTTGGTTAAACCTCAGAAAACGCCATTTTAGGAGGTTTGACCGAATTTTTCACTATAGTGCACCGAATAACCGAAGACAGTCACTCTGCCCATCATCACAAGGGTTGGCATAAACTTCTTATTGACAAGATGCCAGCTATCGCCATGAAAGCCATCAGGGCTATATTATACAACTCTAGTTAGGAAAGGGTTAATCATACAGGGGAATGGTCTTGGAATGATTAGCAGAAGTTGTGCTCCAGCTTGACAGCATCACTGGCGCAGTCCTTACTGAGCTCCCCTTTATTTAGTCTGATAATACCGCTCTTCCTGTGTTGCTGCTATTTAACATCTGTTAGCAATCGCTCTATTGCTTAATTAACACAGGATTCATTATCTGCTACGCACGCACTTGGCAAAGGCACACACAGTGAAAGATACAATATTTTATGCTCTCACAATATCACAAACAACAAAAGGTAATAATGAACACACTGATCCAATAAAATATACAGTGCGTTTCCTTACATGTACTATTCCTTTATTTAGTGACTCTGTGCACCTGTAATCTACACGCGGTAAGAATGCGAACATCTGTCTCTTGCCGTGTATATGGTATTTGTGTCTTGTTTTGCAGAATTGCTACTGCTTCTATACTATGCGTGTAAATTATGCATTTGAGGCTCAGGCTGGCAGTGTGTGTGGCATTGCTAAATTTTGCGTCTCCTTATGGGCAGAGGTTCCAGTGAGTGGATCTGGCATCCCTTGCTCAGAGCAGGATAGATGGCCAGTTACTGTAGGTACGTTTCTGCACCAGTATTCATGCTCTGTAACATCTGACAATGCATGCCTGGGGGCCCTCAAATGTGCGGTGCAGTCCTGTGCTATGTACTGATAAGAGGTGCAAGCAGTGGCCCCTCACCACTGCTATATCGGTAGATAAAATATGCCAAGCAAGAGGGTTGTGAGAAAGATTCAACTCGGATCTTGCATTAGGGCTCACGGGCCTTTATCCCACTGTAGGGGATATATTTACTAAAGTGCTGGTTTATAGAAGTGGATATGTTGCCCATAGCAACATCTATTGCTATTATCTTCTAGAAGGTGCTAGATAAATGTTTACTAGAATCTGGTTGCCATGGGCAACATCTCCACTTCTAAGAACCCGCACTTTAGTAACTATACCCCAGCGAACACATAGAAACAGAGAATTTGATGGCAGATAAGAACCTATTGGCCCATCTAGTCTGGCCCTTTTTTAACCTTAACCCTATTTGATTCTTAGTTGTTTGCAAGGATATTCTTATGCCTATTCTGAGCATTTTTAAATTGCTCTACTATAGAAACATAAAATTTGACGGCAGATACATCAGGGCTCAATTTATTAATGTGCAGATTCTTTTGCAATTTTGTCATAGTATTTAACAAAGCAATTATTTGAAAGGCATCGCACAGCAAAATGACTAAAATATTGCCACTTTTCCCAATTTGCACTCCATTACAGTCCTTGTAATAAGGGTAGAAAGATTATACATATCGATATATGCTATCAGTACAAAAGGAGGAGCAAAGAAGAAGAAAGGATGACAGGCTGCAATATGGGCTTAAAAGTTGGATCTTCCCTAAAGAGGTTCACCTGGTGTGAGGTATTCCTCAGTTGTAGGTCTGCATTGGTGTCAGCTATGTGTGGGTAGGAGGGAGATAAGTTTTGGTGGAGGTCGTGTTGGTGGGAGGTACGCATTGGTGGGATTTAAGCGTTGGTGTGTGTTATACATTGGTGAGAGGTATATATTGGTGAAATGTATGCATTGGTGAGAAGTATGCATTCGTGGGATTTAGGCGTTGGTGTGTGTTATACATTGGTGAGAGATATGTATTGGTGAGAGGTATGCATTGCTGAGAGGTATGCATTGGTGAGAGGTACACATTAGAGAGAAGTATGCATGGGTGGGAGGTACACGTTGGTGGGAGGCATACATTGGAGATAGGTATGCGTGGTTGGGATGTACGTGATAGTGGTACGTGTTGGTGGGTGGTACTCATTGGTGAGAGGTTTTCATTGTTGGGATGGACACATTGGTGGGAGGTATGCCTGAGTGGGAACCTATCACGTGTTGGATTGCACTCACATACTTCACGGACCGCCGGCCGATCTCTCCAGATACGCCAATCTGAGAATCGCCGCCCGTGACTTATACCAGTTACCTGAGCACGCGTGGTTAAATAAACCGAACAACTGCCACCAGCAAAGAGGAGCTTTAGTAGTAAATACAGGGTAAGCCTTTGCTTTTACCTGCTATATGATTATGCACACTTAGTAAAAATAGGTTACATGGGCCAAATGAGGCGTTGGGTCATAAAAACACAGTTCCAGAGCTAGAATTAATGTTTTCATTCAAGAATATCTTCAAAGCTTAATTACAAAATGTTACAAGATTATAATAATATTAAATAAAAGAGTTCACACAAATTACTCACAATTCCAAGAAATAAAATAAAAGGGAAGAAACAAACCACACAGTTTGACCTAGGTGGCTCTGGACGAGGCAATCCCAATGATGAACTCTGGATCAATCTGTACCTCACGATAGCCTCTCAGAAATTAACACTGAACTATAGTTGAATCACATATTTATGACTGCTCATCCAGCATCCCCCTTCATCCCCCTCCCTGTGTAATTTTAACCCTTGTCAGCTGAGTGTATTGTCCCTCTAGCTGGACTCCAGGGTCTCTCTGTCATTTTGGCAGGGGTTATTTATTAGTTTTGTTAGAAGTTGAGCTCCAAGACTTATGTCAATAAACATACCCCTGGACTTAGGTGAGGAAATACACACCTTTTGAAGACAGTGTGTCTCTGGTAAAAGCAATCCTGATTTGATCTCTGTTCAGGAACAGTACACAAAGCTCTTCATTACTTATTTTAGCAGAGCCTGGTCAGATGGCTGGTAATTTCCAGGGTCATCTATCTTATGTGGGATATGCAAATTGACACAATTATAACTGAAGCAGGAACACAACTTCCTAACCTCTTTTCAACCTATGTTCAAAGGCTTGTCACCCTTCACACACGAATAACATTACATACCAAGTCAAAAAAAAAGGCAAGTGACATGTTTATACCAATAACATAGCCTGCGCAGTTATGCCCATGCGGACGCCAAAATCCACTTTTCGCTACACGCAGTACGGTTAATCGTGCAAAAATTCCCAGTTTTTCTCTGATATATGCTGTTTATCACTACAAAAGGAGGGGCAATTTGAGAAGAAAGGGTGTAGGAGCAATATATGCACAAAAGCTGGAATTTTCCTCCAAAGAAGTATGGTACGCATTGGTGATAGCTATGCATTGGGGGGAGGTTTGTGTTGGTGGGAGATATGGTATGCATTGGTGATAGCTATGCATTGAGGGGAGTTTTGCGTTGATGGGAGGTAGGTATTGGTGAGCGGTACATGTTGGTGGGCGGTATGTATTGGTTGGAGGTTGGCATTGGAGAGAGGTATGCATGGGTGGGAGGTACACATTGGAGAGAGGTATGCATGGGTGGGAGATATGCGTTGGTGGGAGGTATCTGTTGGTGGGAGGTATGTGTTGGTGGGAGATACACATTAATGTGAAGTAAGCATTGGATAGAGGTATGCTTGGTGAGAGGTACACATCAGAGAGAAGTATGCATAAGTGGGAGTTACTTGGAGAGATGTATGCATTGATGAGATGTATTCATTCGACTGCACTCACATACTCAGGGGTCTATGTACTAAGACTTGGAGAGAGAAAAAGTGGACGGAGATAAACTACCAACCAATCATCTCCTAACTGTCATTTTTCAAACACAGCCTATAAAGTGACAGTTAGGAGCTGATTGGTTGGTACTTTATCTCCATTCACTTTATCTCTCTGCAAGGTTTAGTACATAGGAGCTCATTCAGACCCGGACACTAAGCTGCACTCTCACGCAGCTAAAAGGGTCCGGGTATGAAAATACCGCAAACGCACTGTCTGGTGTTTGGATGCCCTCTATGTCTTAGAGAGCAACGGCAGAGCGAACGCACACCGGTATAAAGATGCCCACTTTTCTCTCTTAACACACGTCATCTCCAATAAGTGTAGAAACAATCGGAACCATCGAGAGCCATCAGAGCTGCACGCAGCGCTTGAGGTAGACCTTACCCTGCCGCAAGCACTACAGGGTGAAAAACAACCAAGTGACATGCAATGACGCATCTTTGCTAATTATGCACACCCATAAAACTCTGCCAGACACACCTGCACCACTCCCACGTTCACAAGCACCTTCCCCTGTTACCACCCACAAACGGCACTGTCACTCAAAATAGCGTCCATTCTGTGTACTACGAGCGCACGATTCCCGATCGCACTGAGTGACGCACGCATGCGCATATTGATGCATATGCAAATGGATGACTATCGCCCAAAGCGTGCGTCCGTGGCTTATCAGGCACATAGACCCCTTAGTAAGGTGAATCATACAAAATTCCCAGTTATTCTCTGCCTGTAGTTACTCTCACTTTTGCAGAAACTAAGCTGTGTAAATGTCACATGCAATGATGTCACCCATCACACTGCTGTGCCCGCTACCACATGATCACATAAGGACAAAACACATGTATATTTCCATTATTGTATTTTATTAAACAGTTCCGAGATGTGGCACAAATATGTTATCTACATAAGCATCCCCTGCTATAATCTGCCTGCATAGACTGACATTAGTGTTTACAATAGAACTGCTCATTTGGGATATGTAAGTTTCTATGAGGAAGTTTTGTATTTGCTGACTCACAGCATAATTACTTTACTATCAGGTAAACATTCATCTTTTAAGTACAAAGTCCTTTCAGTCTTTGGCTTGCCACCAAGCCATTTATATGAAACAAAGTTTAAACAGTAGCAATACAGACTCATACAGGGTAGTAATAAAACAGTAATGAAAACCACTGTAACCACCTCTGTGCCTGGCACATGTGGACACACTGAGATGCATCTATCATAACGATGTATACTGCATTTCATGTCCGTCAGCATGTCTGACAATATGCACCTAATTTACAAATGTCAGTGTTGTTAATCTCGTGTCGTGCCCAGGTAACAAATGCTTTTCTGAAATTGACACAGTGACTCTTACTAGTGAATGAAAGCACAGTTTTCTTGTCATATGTGTCAGCAGGCAGAATGCTTCAGTAGCCACACCTTCCAGCAGTGACGGAACTTGTGAGTGGTGGGCCCAGAAATATGCCCCACCCCGAGTTTATTATATGCCACATGGTAGTGCACCATGTGATCGCCAAACAATACAGACAGTGACTGCCAAACAGTACAGAGAGTAACCACGTGAATGGCAATCAGATACCATGTTTTCTGTAGGTAAATTGTCCCAGCCAGCAAAGTTGAGAAGGTAGTATATAAAATTCTAATCTGAGAGAGTAATTACTCTGAAGATGGAGTGTATATTTTGTGCTCATAATCCCGGCGTACGGGATGCTGACGCTTAGAATGTCGGCACCAGAATCCCGACACCTGTTAGAATGCCAGCACAGGCATCCTGACCTCCGACATCCCGTTGGTAAGTAGTAGAGTTGGGGGGTGGGGGTAGAGTTAGGCACTAGGGGGAGGGTTAGGGTTAGGCACTAAGGGGGAAATTAGGTTTAGGTTGCGGGGGAGAGGTTAGGTTTAGGTACTAGGGGGGATGTTAGGTTTAGGCAGCGGGGAGGAGGGTTAGGGGTAGCAAGAGGGATAGGGTTAAGATACTGAACGACAGGTATCCTAACCCTGTCAGAATGCCGGCGTTGGGACTCTGACCGCCGGGATCCCAAGCACCGGTATCCCGTACCCAACCCTTATAAAACACCATTCTTCCCTGTGGGCCTGTAGTCTAGTGAAATCCTGTACATGAACTGACAGCCACAGAGAGGTCAGCAGCACGTGCAGGTAAACACACCGGTGTCTGATGTCAGCAGTGTTGCTCTGAGGTTCCACAGATAAGGTTAGGCAGACGGTGACAGGGAGAGGCAGACGGTGACTGGGAGAGGCAGTGGGTGATGGGGGACAAGCACACAGTCATGCACCCTGTCCCTTGCAGTTTGGCAGCAATATCTGTTGAAAGGAGCTGACCAGTTCAGATTGCAGAGCAGATAGTGGTTCTCCGGAGGTTGGTTGCTATTTCAGGGGCCCAGTGGGAATACGGTTGCCTCTAAGCTAATCCACGGCTGTTAAAAACTAGGCAGTGGTGAACTGGAGACCTTGCTAAGAAGGCTTTCTCTCCTCGATTGGCAGTGACACCAGTAGTAGCAGAACCGTAACTATACAATTTAGCATCCTGGGCGATATTAGTAATTTGATGCTATTTCCACCCTACCCAATATATTTTTTTTCCCAGCAATTTTGTGCCTTATAGTAGGGGTCAGGGTCACACATGGCCGAGGGGGCCCTGAGCCACATATGGATATGGGGAATATAGACTCACACATGGGCAGGGTTTGGACATAGTCGCATATGGTTGGGGGAAGTCAGAGACACATGGGTTGGGGGCAGCAGACACTTATAAGTAGGTGTTATGGGCAAACAACTAAGGGTAGAGGATAGGCAGACATCTATGATCAGGGGAGTGGACAGACACCAATGGGCAGCAGTGTGGACAGACACCAATGGACAGGAGGGGAGCAGAGACCTATCGGGCAGGGGGTTGGGGAAACACCTATGGGAGCGGGGGTAGCAAAGACATATATGGGCAGAGAGGAGCAGACAGACAGGGCAAGAAGAACATGTAGGGGAAATTGAGTCCGACTCAGATAGGGGGGCTGTGGTGTCACGTCTCTGCGGCTGCACCCTTACCTAAGGTAAAGGGCAAGTCCCTCAAGCAGTGGGGCCCACCCTGCTCCCTGAGCTGGGCCAGACCGACATTGCTCAAAATGGGGGTAAATCTGATTGGTGGTCTGGGCAGAGGTGGGTCCCTTAGTACTCAGGGACCCCAGTGCAGTTCACCTGATGCACCACTGGTAGTTCTGCCCCTGCCAATGAATGACTAATCCTGTCATACCGAAGGGCAGATTGCTTCTGTAGCTACAACTCCCAGTGAATGAGAAATCCTGTCATACTAAAGGTGCCTCAGAGGGCAGATTGCTTCTGTAGCTACAACTCCCAGTGAATGAGAAATCCTGTCATACTGAAGGTGCCTCAGAGGGCAGATTGCTTCTGTAGCTACTAACCCAGTTAATGGGTAATCCTGTTTTACTGAAAGTGTTTCAGCCAGCAGAATGCTTCATTAGACAAACCCCCCATTGAATGGGAAATTCTGTCACATGGACTGTGCTTCAGCAGCATAGACCATGCTCCTGTAGTGATAGCTACCAGTGAAATTAAAACGCGCTTTCCCTGTCACACGGAAAATGCTTGAGCTTGGAAATTGCTTCTGCTGAGAAAATGCTACTGTAGTGACTGCTTTCTCACAGCTTAAATGCCCTAAACTACGTCCCTTGTGACAGGGTGACTCTGTTTCCCGTTCTTTTTCAAGTGTTACTCTCTGGGAGGTTCAGAATACTGTATTATTCCTGGCTGGAGAGCTTTGGGGACTTATATATTAATGCCGGCATAAAAGGGCAATGTATCAAAAAGTTAATGCGGGGAAAAAGGTACCGATAAAAGCTCGTCCATGTGAACTGTAAAAAGTAAAGTGATTGCTTATGCCATGACTTTACGCCTGAACACGGATCTAGCAAAGCAACTGAGCATGTACGCATGTCCGGCCATTACTGGAGCGGGTTGCACAGAATTTGACCTGACAAAAATGCAATCTTGTGACCTATAGGCTGCCACAGCTAACCCCATCAAAAGATGGCATTAGCTATTGGGTGGCAAGTTCTGAGCTTGATAAATTTGACCAGATCTCAGCCCCCATAGACTTCTATAACGACCATATTTGCAATAAAAAAATAAACACATTCAGGGGAAACTTATTTAATGCGGCAATCCTCCAAAAACTATGTGATACGTGCGCTTTTGAGGCATCTTTGATTATTTGCATGTTGCATGCAATATATTACTATTTCCAGTATTTTTTTTAATGTTTCCTGCACACAACATAGATATATTTCATTGACCCTTTAGCAAATTATTATTAGAATAGATTTTTCCTTTAGATCTTTTGGTGCCAGAATCTCGACTGGCACTTTGCTTCTGCATTTTGCAAGCGAGAAATGTACAGTGATCAGATTATGTGCATTATCCACTTGTGTCAGGGATAGGAGAGGACGGATGCTCCTGCTGAGATTGTGATGACAGTCTTCCTTAGAAACAAGCATTTATTGCCATGACGTCACCAATATATGCATAGGCTTCTGGTTTAGGGGCCCTCAGGACATAGCAACTGCATCAAGAGGCACCCAACCAGTTAATACCTTTTTTATTCCAGTATCAGCAGATAGGGGAATCTGTGATCCCTGCTGTTAATGTACATTCTGAATTTGATGGATTAGCTGTCTTTGCTTTCTACAAGCAGCAGTAAGGTCTTGCAGTTTTGCTTCACGATATGATGACAACTAATCATTCAGAAGACGGCAATGCCAGACAGCATACACTGATCATGGTTTCAGATGTTTTGAGAAAGCAAATCACAACTGTAGATTCACATAGTGCCATCTTTTAGTCCTGGATGCACAGTTGTTTCTGTTATGCATTACATCAAGGTAGGGTAGGTGGTTCTCAAACAGTGGGCTGCAGTGGGAAGATTTTTTTCGTCTTATATGAGGCCCATTTGCCAGACAGAGTGGACAGGCTGGTGGAAAAAGTTCATGTGCAGGGCTGCAACGAAATCAGTATTATTCCAACAACGGAAGCCCGGCAGCGGTGAAGATCCCGAAGCTACAAAGGTAAGTATTAACTAACCTATTTTTACCCCCTAACCCCCCTCTAAGTGCCTAAGCCTTACCCCCTCTTCCCCTAACCCTAACCTCCCGGGGTGGTGCCTGACCCTAAGTCCCCCCGGGAGCCCCTAACCTAACTCTCCCCACCCGCGACTGTACGTACCCGCGCCCGGCTTACCTTTGGTCGGTAAGGCGGGTGTCGGGCTCCCGGCGTAAGTCTAATGACAGGCGTCGGGATTTCGATGCCTGTCATTTGTACCTTGCCAGGATTAGACAGTCGGGAAGCCGGCGGTCGGGATTTCATCCATCGGTTTCCCGACTGCTTCCCGGCTGCAACACAGGGAATGAAATGCTGCCACCAGTCAGGGTACTAGACCTACAGGTAATGCCCCAATTGCATTTGCTTCTGACTTGCAACAAAGACGATGGATCCGGTCCCTATCTTCCTGCTCCCAGCGCTTGTTGCATCCTCATAACTGAGGGCAGGGGAAAGGGTGCTGGCCCAAAGACCCTCTGCATCTTGCTATGGCACTGTGGGATTGCTTCAGAGGTACATGTGTGAAAACTCTAGTAAACCCTTACTGCACACACACAAACCAAAGTGTGCGATGGCTTATGCATTTGCGTACAACATCACTATGACTGACCTAAGGTCATCATAAAAAGGGGATGTGGCATAGGCATGTTATGGGAGTGTCATGGGCGTGTTTCGGCATGCGGCTGCATTTTCTTTCGCAGCAACGCAGCCACATTGGCCAGATTTGAGAAAGTTACCAGGAGACTCTGTGCCAGACAGGGGCTGCTTGGACAGTCACTGTTAGGACCGATGGTGCATTGATGGTGGAGTTGTCGGATCCACCAGAGCAGTCGAGCATTGCTCAGATCTGCAAAGTGGGCGTCGTGGGGTTAGCTCCATGCATTGTACGGAAGTACACAAGAGGAAAGCGTAATCTGACATTTGCATATTTTCGCACTTGAGAATCCGTGAGAACTCGCAGCTGCGCATGAAAGACGTGCACCTCTGTAAAAAAAAATGTATTTGTTTTATGTAGCTTAGTAGATGAGCAGTGAATTTATAACAACTCATCATGACATGCACACTAGACATAGCTGTGATGTCATTTTTTAATTTTAAATAATATTGTTCCAGTAAATATTAAGATAAAAGCTTAAAGAATAAAGATACTCTTGAATTGTACTCACACAGCGAGAAAACATGCACTGAACAAGAATAAAAAATAGCTAAATTTAAAGGGGGATGTGATTGCTGCTGCCATTTAGGGTGCCAGACCTACATGTGGTGCCCCACTTCCACCTATTTCTAGCTTGCAATATAGAAAAGTGTGGGGTACGTCCATAGAATGTGGCCAGCGCCCATCTTCCAGCTCCTGATGTTTGTTGCATTCTCATGAGGTCACAAGGGGAGGGCGGGTGCCAGCCCTAGAGCCCCTCTGCATCTTATGACGCTGTGGGTCTGATTCACAGTTGGGCGCAGGTGCATCTGTTTGCGGAGTCGCAGCAAGATCAGCCTTTTCCTATTGCAGTAGCCAACATCTAATGTGTAAGTCCTGAGATGCCCACTTCAGCGTCTCTGCACGCTGTAACACCGCTGGTGATTCTTGACATGCCACCACCATCACTTGCACCAGCCCTGTGGCAGGTACAGTTTCTTCATCTGGTCATGGCCTATGCGGCTGCGGCTTTGTGAATGCAGCTGCTTTCACTGACACACCCACCACACTTCCTTCACACGCCCAGGAGATATATTTTTTTTGAGTCCACTTCAGGCCACTTCCCAGTCACCGCCCAGGAATGCGATCACTCTGTCGCCCCATTTCTGATGCCGTCTCCCAATCGCAATAGAAGCATTGAGGGTACACTCTGTACAACACATGCTTCATTGGGGTTTTCAGGACTTTTCCCGCATACGCAGTGGGAAATAATCACTCAACTAGGTGAATGGGTTGGGTACGGGGTCCTGGTGGTCGGGATGCCGACTGTCACAATACCAACAGCGGCATCCCAACAGTCAGAATCCCGATCCAACTATGTGAGTACTCTAACACTCCCCCTAACTCTCCCCTCTGCAGCCTAACTCTTCCCCCAACAGCCTAACCCTAATCCTCCCCCTAACTCTTACTCTCCCCCCCGCAGCCTAACCCTAACTCTTCCCCCGCAGCCTAACCATAACCATCCCCCTAGTGCCTAACCCTAATCCTCCCCTTATCTATTACTTTCCCCCCTGCAGCCTAACCATAACCCTCCCCCCACAGCCTAACCCTAACCATCCCCCTAGTGCCTAACCCTAACACAGTGGTTCCCAAACTGTGCATTGTGGCACCCTGGGATGCCTCGGGACACTTGCAGGGGTGCCTCATGTTGGTGGTCCAGCACCAAATCAAATTATTTATGGTCAATGAAATGTAAATATGTGGACAAACAGAAGTGCAACACTGTCCACCACCACATAACTGAGCCTAAAGATGACAGGTAAGAACAATTTACTTCACTTTACTACATTAATTTTTGTCTGAATATCTCAATAACAAACTTTTGGCTTAGGGTGCTGTGAAAACAATGCTGACAATCTGGGGCACCATGATTCAAAAAAGTTTGGAAACCACTGCCCTAACTCCTAAACCGAACCCTCATCTAACCCTAATGCCGGTATTCTGAGTGCCAGCATCCCAACTGCCGGGGTGCTAACTACATTCCAGGAGAACATCGGAATTGCTTTTGAATTGCGTGCACCTCTGAATCAGGACCGTATGTCAGTGGCGTAACTAGGGCAGGGCGAGCGGGGTTAGTGCCCTGGGTGCCGTTGGACCGGCGGCGCGTGGGGGCGCCGCCGGCCACGGTACCGGCCCGCCTGCCCTAGATAGCCAGTGTAGCGCCGACCGCAATGAGTGTGGTCAGCGCTACACATTTGCACAGGACCGGCGCTAGGCTTCCAGCGCCGGTCCTGTGCTGCACGCCTGAGCCCGTTCCCTCCCCCTGAGCGCTTGGCCAATAGCGCCAGGAGGCGGGCTCAGGCTGTGCATAACACACACTGGCGGCGATGCGTGTGTTAAACAGCAGCCAATGAGAGTCAGATAGACTCTCATTGACTGCTGCAGTACCCACTGCAAGAGCCGGACTTCCGTCCGGCTCCTGCAGTGGGTAATGGGACTGACGTCATGACGTCAGTCCCATAATGCTGAGCGCGCCAGCCCGGGCGGACTGGAGGGCGGGAGCGGCATCGCAGACAGGAGCAGGAGCAGCGTGGAATCAGGTAAGTATATTTTTATTTATTTATTTTTAAACCTATCTGCACAACGGGGAAGGGGTTGGCTACTACTGGGGGGACCTCTACTGGGGGAGGTGTGGCTACTACTGGGGGTGCCATTGGGAGGACCTCTACTGGGGGGGGGTACTCTACTGGGGACTACTACTTGGGGGGGGGACTACCACTGGGGGCATTCTAAAAGGGGCCTATTACTAGAGGCACTGCACTCGGGGGACCACTACTGGGGGCAATAATAGGAAGGGCCACTACAGGGACCACTGGATAGGGGGGGTCAAAACTGGGAGCCTGCATCAGGGGGACCACTACTGGGGGCACTGCATGGGAGGGGGGGACACTACTGCTGGGGGCACTATATAAGGGGCTTACTGCTAGGGGCACTGCGGGGACCACTACAGGGGGCACTAGATAGGGGGGATCACTACAGGGTGCCTGCATAAGGGGACCACTACTGGGAAAACTGCATGGGGGGAACTACTGCTGGGGGCACTATATAAAAGGGCACTGCATAAGGGGATACCGCTACTGGGCGCACTGCATTGTGGGGACTGCTACTGGGGGCACTGCATAAGGGGGAACACTATGTGGGGCACTGCATTTGGGGGGGGCACTACTGGGGGTACTGAGTAAGGGGAACTAATTGGGGGCTGTATAAGAGGGACCACTACTGGGGATACTGTATAAGGGGCACTACTGTGGGCCTGCATGAGAGGGACCACAACTGCATACTGGGGGTACTGTATAAGGGGTACTACTGGGGTTAAGGTGCATATGGATAGGAATGTTCAGTTTGAAAATAAAGGGGTGTGTCATGTTGACACGCCCCATTTTTAAGTGACCACGCCCTTTTTTTTGCGCACATGGGGGGGGGGCTCCCTTTTCAAATTTGCCCTGGGCTCCAAATACCCTAGTTACGCCACTGCCGTATGTATAAACAACATTAACTGCACACCTAGTTCAGTCTATGCTCTAGTAGCCTGAGGATATTTTAAGAGCCAACAGAGGACAACATGACTATTAGGTAGCTCTCCATAATAATGTACCCACACGGTGTACTTTTGCTGAAAGGGAACAAAAGTTAAACTCAGGATTCTAAATGAAAACAAAAGAGTCAGATGCAGCTTGTGACATTTCCAGGTCCCTACTAAAGTAAAGAAAACAGTAGCACTTATTCTGAGTTACATGCACAAGCAAACGCAGCAGTGTGTACATACGGTCACCAGTCTGCAAGTTTATGCAAATGTCGGCACACTAAATGCCTTCCCTTGTGTACAGTTGTGTGGCGAAATGTGGAAGGACCGAGACGCCCTTTTAGTGTCTGTGCATGTTGTAATACTGATCGGTGCATCCTTATACACCATCATCAGTTGCACGTTCAAAAAATGCACCAGCCCTATGGTGGTGGAGTTTCTCTGTCTGATTACGTCCTCCAATGCTTGCGGCTGTGCATCTGGAGATGCAGATGCTTGCAATGACGCACCCGCGACACTCCCATAACACGCCCATGAGACAAACTTTTTTGGGTTCACTTCAAGCCGCCTCCCAATCACCACCCATCACTAGTGCACCACCTTTCTGATACCGTCTGTCCCGATCGCAACAGCACCTTTGACTGTACACTCTGTGTAACACATGCATCCAAGGGTTTTCAGAACGTTTCACAAATGCGCAGTTGCAAATAATCGCTCATCTACGTAAACATCATCATTGTGCGTGGATCGCATGTAACTCAGGTTCAGGCCGTTAGTCTTGTTGGGCACCAAGCATATTGAACGCAAGTTCTTCCCTACAAGTGTAGATCATGCATTATGTAATCAGCATGGTCCTAACGCATGAAAATGCTGAGCTCTCCTGACTACCTATAATTATGACTAGCATGCCTGGGAGACCTGCATCACTTTGTGGGGTTATTGTTTGGGTGTGTTTGGCAGGGGTTTCAGTGGTGCAAAGGTAACAAATGGATTATTGGGCAGTGGGAGATAGAGGGGTCTATTCATCAACACTAAAAAAATCGATGGAGGTAATTAGGTTTAGAACTCGCATGTAGTACTACCTAATTACCGGAGGAATTCATCATTCCTCCTCTCCATAACTATCTATTCCGAAAAGCAGTCATTTTTGCGATAACAGCTTTTCAGGAATTAGATACTTTTCCCTATCTGCTCTAACTTACCGCAGCTGTAATCAGTACTGCGCATGTACCGTTCCGTTCACAAAAGTGGTGCATGCGCAGCACTGATTACAGCTGCGGTAATTCTGTTTTTTTTTTTAAAACTTTACTGTGTTCTGCCAGGAGAACAACAGTCGGAGTAGCAGCCAGAGCCGGAGGAGGGACGAGGGAGTGACGGAGGGAGCCGGCGGAGGACCTGCCCAGCTAAAAGCAGGTGTCACCCGCTATACGCCACCTGAGAGTGGCGTACAGTAACACCATCAAATTCCAAAAATACATAATTTTCAGAATTTGATGAATAGCCTAATTTCTACATCCCCGGACTTATCAGTGATATCTCCTGCGTTAAGTGTGGTAATGAATACTTAAATAACGGTAATTACTGAAAATGTCCTTAAAACCGTTATTTTCGTGTTGATGAATAGGCCCCTTAGTCAGATCAATTATTCTTAACCAAGGCCCTGATTCAGACCCACTCGCAAGCGGCTGTCCGCTCGCAAGTGGGTCGATGGTCTGCACTGTGCATGCGCACGATGGAGGGAGCTCCGTCGTGCGCATGCGCGAGACGTGACGAGCGAAGGACTTTCCTTCGCTCGTAGTGTCTGATCAAAGGGGGCGTGCTGTCGATGTTGATTGACAGCACACCCACCGGGGGCGTGCCTGCCAGACGGAGGCGTTCCCAAGGGAACGCCTACCGTCAGAAGCCGGCCCCACTGACATCACTAGTGATGTCAGTGGGAGTGATTTTGGCTCTGATAGAGCCAAAATCACTCCTGACCTTGCGGTTGAGAAACTCAACCGCAGGCTTCTGCTCGCAGTGGCGATGGTCGCGATGGTCAAGACCATCGCGACCATCATCCTGCACGCTCGTATATGCTGTGGGTGGTGACCCACAGCTATACGAGCATCCAGGAGGACGCTCCATATTTATGGAGGTGGGCCCTGATTCAGAGCGAGCGTTCTGGTCAGAGCATCCGGCTCTGAATCAGGGCCCATGTTTTTGGCAATTGCACAAGTACACCTGTTACCAACATAAACAATTCTACAGTCCTGACTGCTTCCAACAGTAAAGGGTTCTAGTGATGTTGTGGAGCGCATTTTCCTGGCATGGTGCATGTGCAGTCATTCCCTTAGTAGGCAATGGCAATACTAAACACTACTTAATGGTACTGAGTGATTACCCTATGTCACTGAATTTTTCTCCTGATGGGTGGGGTGTCTTTCAGGTTGATGAATATGACACTGAAGCTATGTATCAGTAATGTCCTTGTCACCAGCAATTATGAAATATTCTAGAACAATAGGGGTTGATGAAAAGAGTGGAGAAGTTGCCCATAGCAACCAATCAGCTTTGAAGTAGCATTTATGAAGTACATTCCATAAACTGATATGTAGAAGCTGATTGGTTTCCATGTACAACTGCTCCATTGGTCTATTTCTCCAGTTACTTCCCTAGGGGGTGCGATCAGCACCGGGTGACCCCATCTGAGGGGTGACAGCAAAATATCAGAGCTGCTCTGCTATTTTGGTGTCACCCCCTCATTTGGTGTCACCGAGCAGAGCTGCAGCGGTGATGGATGATGCAAGCATGCGAGCGTTAGCCACACTATGTTGGGGGAGGCTGGAGGCTTCCTCAGCAGTTCCCGAAGCGATGGGCAAGCCCCCCCAGCATAACGAGGATGGGGGTGTGGCACGCAGTCATGCCTCCAAAATGGCAAATCAGGGGGCATCCATGAGGGGGCCTCATGGATACCCCCCTTTTGCTCGCACACGCATCTTCGCCGCTCGCTAGGGGTAGATGAGTGCCGCTCTGGGTGTTACCACACCCAGTGACACCACTGCACTTCTCCACTCTTCTCCACTCTTTTCCATGTTTGATACATCAACACCATCAACCAGATGACAAATGAGTGACCTTCGTGTAGAACATACTTGCTTACTCTCCCAGAAGGTGCGGGACGCTCTTGATTTTTTTTCCGGGTAGTTGCCCAAAGCAACCAATCAGCTTTGAGGTTGCTTTGGACAACTACCCGAAAAGTCGGACTTTACAGGTAACCCCCCGCACCCCCGAAAGAGTAGATGGATCTCCTGCATCCTGCCCACTACCTAGTGTAATTTAGCCCCACCCTCTTTGTGGGCCCTCAAATGGTGGAAATTTGCTGGGCGGACATAATGACATGGAGGGCCCGCCCCCGCCCCTGAAGCTATCAGTTGCATCTCCCCTCTGGGTTTCTCCTGGAGAGTAGTTGTTTAAAGTAGGATAGTATGTTGTGGAATACTGGTTGTGCATTCCTCCTACACAATTCCACACATTGATAGGATCAATGTACTGATGCACACAGGCCAAACTGGTCATACGTGGTGGCCCAACATCCTATTAAGTAACTATATATGTGTTCCCATTTTATCTGCACTACCCATAGAAGCCAAGCGGGAATATAACCAAAAGTTGTACTGATGTTCGTAATGTATAACAGCCCAGTATAACATTTCTTGCATTGTGATGGCCAGAATAAAGGCAGTGTCAGTGATTACAGCATATTCACTTTAATGATTTACCATTTGTTTAGTTAGGGCCTGATTCATTACTGATCGCAACTGCGATTACGCACACAGACGGCAGATTGTTGCGTACTGCGCATACGTATGCATCGTGCACTGCGAGTACTAAGGCTCCACTGTGATCACACTATGATCGCAGTGTCTACGCAAACCCATCGCAGAGTGATTGACAGGAAATTACCATTTGTGGGAGGTGACGGGGGTTGGCAAAACGCAGGCTTGTCAGTGCATTTGAATGCCGTTGCAGGGGCCTACATAAATTAGCCACTGCGATGCCATACAGAGCTTGGGCTTTCACTGCGTGCGATGAGGTTAGCAATTTGAGACGGTGTAATGGTTAGCGGTACTGCCTCACAGCACTGAGGTCATGGGTTCGATTGCCACTACGGCCCTAACTGTGTGGAGTTTGTATTAGGGATGAGCAGGTTCGGATTTCTGAAATCCGAACCCCCCCGAGTCCCCCCGATCCGAGTCATATCCGAGTCAGGCTCGACTTTTCCCGCCTGACTCAGATCTGAAATCGAGGCAAAACGTCATCATCCCGCCTTCCGGATCTCTCTGGTTTTGGATTCTATAAAAGGTCCCCGCGTCAGCGCCATTTCTCACTCCGGCTGTCTACAGTGAAGAGGGAGGGTGGGAGCTAGGGCTGGCGGGGCTGTGTTGTGCTGCTGTTGTCCATAGGGGCTGTGTCCACTCAGTCCATAGGGGCTGACTGGGCTGTGTTGTGCTGCTGTTGTCCATAGGGGCTGGCTCGGCTGTGTTGTTCTGCTGTCATAGGGGCTGGCTGGGCTGTGTTGTGCAGTCAGTTGTCCATAGGGGCTGTGTCCACTCCAAACTCTATAGGGGCTGGCTGGACTGTGTTGTGCAGTGTCCCATAAAGGCTGTAGTCCTAGAGGGGTGCTGTAGTGTTGTCCAGGGGGTGATCTGTGCATCAGGGGTGCTCCCCCAAAGTGCACTCCAAAAACAATTATTTTTTTTTTCTGTGTTTGTGAATTGTGTGCGCAGTAGCTGCACGTGCATCAACAAAGTAGCGCCAAGCGCACGCCTGTGTCATAAATCAAGGGCCGGCTGGCTTGTCCGTGAAAGGGTGCTGTAACCCCCAAAGTGCACTCCAAAAAAAAAAAATATATATTTTTTTGTGTTTGTGAATTGTGTGCGCACTAGCCGCACATGCATCAACAAAGTAACACCAAGCGTGCACCTGTGTCATAAGTAAAGGGCCGGCTGGCTTGACCATTAAAGGGTGCTGTAACCACCAAAGTGCACTCCAAACAAAATAAGAAATTATTTTCTGTGTTTGAGAATTGTGTCCACTGTGGCTGCACGTGCATCAACAAAGGAGCAGCGCCAAGCGTGCGCCTGTGTCCCATAAGTAAAGGGCCGGCTGGCTTGTCCGTTAAAGGGTGGTGTAACCCCCAAAGTGCACTCCAACAAAATAAAAAAATATTTTCCGTGTTTGTGAATTGTGTGCACTGTGGCTGCACGTGCATCAACAAAGGAGCAGCGCCAAGCATGCGCCTGTGTCCCATAAGTAAAGGGCTGGCTGGCTTGTCCGTTAAAGGGTGGTGTAACCCTCAAAGTGCACTCCAAACAAAATAAAAAATTATTTTCTGTGTTTGGGAATTGTGTGCACTGTGGCTGCACGTGCATCAACAAAGGAGCAGCGCCAAGCGTGCGCCTGTGTCCCATAAGTAAAGGGCCGGCTGGCTCATCTCTTAAAGGGTGGTGTAAGCCCCCAAAGTGCACTCCAACAAAAAAAAACATTTTCTTCTGTGATTGTGAATTGTGTGCACTGTACGTGCATCCTCAAAGCAGCAGCGCCAAGCGTGCATCTGTCTGTTAAAGGGTGGTGTAACACCCAAAGTGCGCTCCAACAAAAAAAATAAATCTTTTTTTCTGTTTTTGTGTGAAATGTATGCGCAGTAGCTGCACCTGCATCCTCAAAGCAGCAGCGACAAGCGTGCATCTGTCTGTTAAAAGGTGGGGTAACCCCCAAAGTGCGCTCCAACAAAAATATAATAATCTTCTTTTTTTCTGTGTTTGTGTGTGAAATGTAAGCGCAGTAGCCGCACCTGCATCCTCAAAGCAGCAGCGACAAGCGTGCGTCTGTCTGTTAAAGGGTGGTGTAACCCCCAAAGTGCACTCCAACAAAAATAAAATAATCTTTTTTTCTGTGTTTGTGTGTGAAATGTATGCGCAGTAGCCGCACCTGCATCCTCAAAGCAGCAGCGACAAGCGTGCGTCTGTCTGTTACAAGGGTGGTGTAACCCCCAAAGTGCGCTCCAACAAAAATAAAATAATCTTTTTTTCTGTTTGTGTGTGAAATGTATGCGCAGTAGCCGCACCTGCATCCTCAAAGCAGCAGCGCCAAGCGTGAGCCTGTGTCCCATAAGTTATGAGCCGTCTGGCTCATTTCTTAAAGGGTGGTGTAACCCACAAAGTGCACTAGTCTCCAACAAAAATAAAACATTATTTTCTGTGTTTGTGTGCACTTTAGCCGCACGTATATATCAATATAACATAAATGGAGGACCAAACTTTCTCAGATAAAAATAAAATAGGGAAAGATCAAGAACCACTTCCTCCTAGTGCTGAAGCTGCTGCCACTAGTCATGACATAGACGATAACATGCCATCAACGTTGTCTGCCAAGGCCGATGCCCAATGTCATAGTAGAGGGCATATACAATCCCAAATGACAAAGTTCAGGAAAATGACCTTAAAAAAAACATTTAAATCATCTGAGGAGAAACGTAAACTTGCCAATATGCCATTTACGACACAGAGTGGCAAGAAACGGCTAAGGTCTTTCCGTATGTTCATGACTAGTGGTTCAGCTTCACATGACGATGGAAGCCCTCATCCCGCTAAAAAATCAAACGCGTTAAGCTGACAAAAGCACAGCGAAGAACTGTGCGTTCTAAGAAGATATCACAAATCCCCAAGGAGAGTCCAAGTGTGGTGGCGGTTGCGATGCCTGACCTTCCCAGCACTGGACGAGAAGAGGTGGCTCTTTCCACCATTTGCATGCCCTCTGCAAGTGCTGAAAGGAGCACCCACAGTCCACTTGTTGATATGCAAATTGAAGATGTCACTGTTGAAGTACAACAGGATGAGGATACTGGTGTAGCTGGCGCTGAGGAGGAAGTTGGCGAGGAGGATTCTGAAGGTGATGTGGTTTGTTTAAATCAGGCTCCGGGGGAGACAGTTGTTGTCCGTGGGATGAAAAAGCCCATCACAGTCATGCCTGGGCAGAAGACCAAACATTCCACCTCTTTGACTGGCAATATTTCTATCCAAATCCGGACAACAACTGTCTTACCATATGTACCATATGTAAAGGTGAAATAAGTAGGGGTGGGGACGTTAACCACCTAGGAACATCCTCCCTTATACATCACCTGCAGCGCGTTCATAAAAAGTTACTGTCAAGTTCAGAAACTTTGGCTAAGACCGTAAGCAGTCCACGGACACCTAATTCCCTTTGTCCTGTTGTATCCAAGCGCCTGCAAACCACACCGTCAATTTCCTCCTTAGTCAGGATCGGAAGTAGGCCTGCAGGCCATGTCACTGGCATGACTGACTCTCCTACCCGGGATTCCTCCGGAGGATCCTGCATTGCTACGCCTACTGCATCATCCCAGAGAGGAAGTAGGAATACCACTACTTTTACTAAACAATAGACCCTAAAACAGTCCTTAGCGAAGAGAATGAAGTATGACAGCAGTCATCCTGAAGCAAAACGTATAACTGAGGCCTTGACTGCTATGTTGGTGTTAGACGTGCTTCCGGTATCCACCATTAGTACAGTGGGATTTAGACAATTGATGGAGGTAGTGTGTCCCCGGTTCCAAATCCCGTCTAGATTCCACTTCACTAGGCAGGCGATACCGAGACTGTACAGAAATGTCAGATAAAGTGTCCTCAGTGTCCTGAAAAATGCAGTTGTACCCAATGTCCACTTAACCACGGACATGTGGACAAGTGGAACAGGGCAGACTAAGGACTATATGACTGTGACAGCCCACTGGGTAGATGATTCACCTTACGCAGCAACAACAGCAGCATCACCAGCAGCAGCATCTCAGAAACGCCAGCACATTCAAAGGCAGGCTACGCTGTGTATCACCGGTTTCAGTAAGAGGCACACCGCCGACAACCTCTTAGAGAAACTGAGGGAAATCATCGCCCAGTGGCTTACCCCACTTAAACTCTCCTGGGGATTTGTGATATCTGACAATGCCACCAATATTGTGTGGGCATTACATCTGGGCAAATTCCAGCACGTCCCATGTTTTGCTCACACAATAAGTTTGGTGGTGCAGAATTTTCTGAAAAGCGACAGGGGCATGCAGGAGACGCTTTGGGTGGTCCAAAAAATTTCTGGCCACTTTCGCCATTCAGTGACTGTGTGCCGAAGACTGGAGCGCCAGCAAACACTCTTGAACCTGCCCCGCCATCACCTGAAGCAAGAGGTTGTGATGTGGTGGAACTCAACCCTCTATATGCTTCAGAGGATGGAGGAGCAGCAAAAGGCCAATCAAGCCTATACATCCACCTATGACATAGGCAAAGGGGGGGTATGCACCTGACTCAAGCACAGTGGAGAATGATTTCCGTGTTGTGCAAGGTTCTCCAGCCCTTCGAACTTGCCACACGTGAAGTCAGTTCAGACACTGCCAGCTTGAGTCAGGTCATTCCCCTCATCAGACTTTTGCAGAAGCAGCTGGAGAAAGTGAAGGAGGAGCTAAGACGGAGTGATTACGCTCGGCATGTGGGACTTGTGGATGAAGCCCTTCATTCGCTTTGCCAGGATTCCAGGGTGGTCAATCTGTTGAAATCAGACCACTACATTTTGGCCACTGTGCTCGATCCTAAGTTAAAAGCCTATGTGGTATCTCTCTTTCCGGCCGACACAAGCCTGCAGAGGTGCAATAACCTGCTGGTGAAAACACTGTCAGCTGAAGCGGAACGTGACACGTCAACAGCTCCTTCTTCATTTTCTCCTGCAACTGGGGCTGCCAGGAAAAAACTTAGGTATCCTAAGCAACCCGCTGGCGGTGATGCAGGGCAGGCAGGACCAAGTTTGAACATCTGGTCCGGACTGAAGGACCTGGCAACAATTTCTGACATGTCTACTGTCACTGCATATGATACTGTCACCATTGACAGAATGGTGGAGGATTACATCGGTGACAGCATCCAAGTAGGCATGTCAGACAGCCCGTACCTGTACTGGCAGGAAAAAGAGGCAATTTGGAGGCCCCTATACAAACTGGCTCTATTTTACCTGAGTTGCCCCCCCTCCAGTGTGTACTCCGAAAGAGTGTTTGGTGCAGCCGGGAACCTTGTCAGCGAAAGGCGTAGGATGTTGCTTCCACAAAATGTGGAGAAGATGATGTTCATAAAAATGAATGATCAACTCTTCCAGGGAGACCAGCCTCCAGAACGTACTTGTGGTGGTGGATTCCAGCGGGGACGAATTAATACTCTGTGAGTGATGAGGATGTACACAACACTGAAGAGGGTGAGGAATCGGTGGATGAGGACGACATCTTGCCTCCGTAGAGCCAGTTTGTGCAGGGACAGATTAATTGCCAGCTTGTTTTGTGGGGGCCCAAACGAACCAATCATTTCAGCCACAGTCGTGTGGCAGACCCTGACACTGAAATGATTGGTTTGTTAAAGTTTGCATGTCCTGTTTATATAACACAAGGGTGGGTGGGAGGGCCCAAGGACAATTCCATCTTGCACCTCTTTTTTTTCTTTGCATTATGTACTGTTTGGGGCCTAGTTTTTCAAACTGCCATCCTGTCTGCCACTGCAGTGTCACTCCTAGATGGGCCACGTGTTTGTGCTGCCCACTCGTGTCGCTTAGCATAGTCATCCAGCTACCTCGGTGCAACCTTTTGGACATAAAAATACTATTGTGAGGTGTGAGGTGTTCAGAATAGACTGGAAATTAAGGTTATTGAGGTTAATAATAGCATAGGAGCAGAAAAACCCACAAATTCTATGATTTTAGCTGTTTATATGCTTTTCTAAAAAAAAATCCAGATCCAAAACACAAAACCAAGAACCCAAACACAGAAGGGTGGTTTTGGCAAAACCAATCCAGATCCAAAACACAAAGAAAGATCCAGATCCAAAACCAAAACACGAAAAGTGGCCGGTGCACACCCCTAGTTTGTATATTCTCCCTGTGCTTGCGTGGGTTTCCTCCAGGTACTCCGGTTTCCTCCCACACTCCAAAAATATACTGGTTGGTTAATTGGCTCCCCACAAAATATTGACCATAGTTTGTATGTGTGTGAGCATGTGGTAGGATATATAGGGCCTGATTCAGAGCTGGACGCTCTTTGAGAGCGCTTGCTCTGAATCAGTGCGTCCCTTTTTTTTTTTTAAAGACGGCCTCCTGGCCGCTCGCATAACTGTGGGTGACCACCCACAGCTTATGCGAGCGGCCAGGTGATGGTCGCGATGGTCAAGACCATCGCGACCATCGGGCTTGCGACGAGAGCCTTGTGGTAGGGTCTCGTGGCCGCAAGCCCCAGTGGACTTCGTGCTCTAATAGAGCAGGAAGTCCACCTACTGACATCACGAGTAGGACCGCCCACAAACGGCAGGCATTCCTTCGGGAACACTTCCGTTTGTGTAGCCACCCCCCGCCCCGCCTACAAAACGGGGCGAGCTGTCGATCAACATCGACAGCCGCCCCTTTCGTAGTGAGTCCCGGAGCGAGAGAATTTGGAGTGAAGTGGGCGTCCTTATGTTAGGCCGCGACGACATTGTGATAGCAATCATTAGCATATTTTCGCAGTGGGACTGCATGCGTAATCGCAGCTGCAATCGCAGTAGCGATCCGTAATGAATCAGGCCCTTAATCATCCCCCCCAGGATGGGATGTCAGCTGACCGGAGCCACAGAGGACATCACCGGAGCACCGATCACTGCAGTAAGTGTAATTAAGGGAGGGGGGGTTGTGGGGGGGAGGGGTCCATGATCGCGGGGGAGGGGATTCGCAGGGACAGAGCTTTATCGCAAGCTATGTCCCTGCAAGGGATTTTAGTAAATCCCTGTGATATTGGCTGAATTGGCAATGCAAATTCAGTCGGTAATATCACACTACAATCTGCATTCCCTATGCGGATTGTAGTAAATAGAGCCCTTTGTAATAAGCCTTGGAGAGAGATAAAGTTGACGGAGATAAAGTACCAACCAACAGGGCCGTAGAGAGCCGTCCCGGGCTTCATTACTATCAGGGGCGTCGCCAAATTGTGTAAGGCATGCCCACAGGCACAGGAGACTGCTGCTGTTCAGCAGCAGCAGTCTCCCTGGTCTCACACTGCAGCGTGTGCTGGGCTGCTGACAGCTAAGAGGAAGGGGGGGCAGCGTCGGATCCGGGACCCCGCCAGGCCCCACCAACAAGCCCGGGCCTGGGTAATTAGTACCTACTCCCCCCATCTCTGCACTCCTGCCAACCAATCAACTCCTGTAATTTTTCAAACACAGCTTGTAAAATGACAGTTAGGAGCTGATTGGTTCTCTGTCCACTTTATCTCTTTCCAAAGCCTAGTACATAGACTCCATAAATTATAAACTGAGGCAGGGACTGATGTAAAGTGCTGATAAATGTGTGGCGCTATATCAGTAAATGTTAATAAATGAAATAAATACATTTTGAATGGGGTTAGGAGACAAAAAGTGCTATAGCTGGCAAACCCACCCCTTTTCAGCTAATGGCAGAGGTTTTATATCTTGAGGGTTGAGTTTGTAAAATAGACTCTAGGGATTGTGGGCCTGATTCAGAGCCGGACGCTCTGACAAGAGCGCTCGCTCTGAATCAGGGCTCTCCTACCTATTTTGGAGCGGCCTCCTGGCCGCTCGCATAGCTGTGGGTGACCACCCACAGCTTATGCGAGCGGCCAAAAAGATGGACCATCGCGACCATCGGGCTTGCGACGAGACCCTGAGGTAGGGTCTCGCTGCCGCAAGCCCAGGAGTGCTTTTGGCTCTATCAGAGCCAAAAGCACTCCCACCGACATCACTAGTGATCTCAGTGGAGCCGGCCCCAGATGGTAGGCATTCCCATGGGAACGCCTCCGCCTGGGCAGCCACGCCCCCGGCACGCCCACCAAAGGGGGCGTGCTGTCACTCACCATTGACAGCACGCCCCCTTTGGTGCGAGACCCATAGCGACGGCTTGGCCGTCGCTATGCGGGTCTCGCGCATGCACACGACGGAGCTCCCTCCGTTGTGCGCATGCGCACTAGGGCACCATCGACCCGCTTGCGAGCGGTCAACGCTCGCGAGCGGGTCTGAATCAGGCCCTAAATCTCCCACACAGAGGGCATGATTCTCAGACGCACGCAATGCTGATGTTGATGGAGTTGATCAAATTATTTTTGCAACTGTGTGAAAATCCCTATAAACTTGTACAGCGCTATTTTTACACTGAGACGCGTTTGCAATTGAGACGCACTGTGTATTGTAAATGTGCTGGGCATTCCTGATGGTGACTGGGAGGAGACCATTCTGAAGCACGAAAATTATATTGCAGTACATGCGTACACAGATGCTTATCGCAAAAGCTTAGTACGTTTACCTCCAGTGGTCTACTTTGTATATATAACCCCAATCTAACCTATAACCATTTCTATATACCATCTCAAGCGGAGGCCTCCATGAGCTGCTGCCATCTTCAGGCAGGTGAGGTGTCATGCAGGGCCGTAGCTAGGGTAGTGCGGCCGGTTCCATCGCACAGGACACCACAGGTCAAGGGGTGCAGTTTGGGCCTGTCAAATTTCTATTTATGATCATTATTGCTTGTAGCTTCCTCTTATTTCATCCCCTGGCCTCCCCTATCTCTTCCCTGGCCCTTCCCCATGATGCCATGGCCATTTTTTGGGTGCATTATGTCCCTTTGAAAAATGAGGAGGGCACCAATGCTCTTTCTGGCGCAGGGCAACAAAAAGTCTAGTTACGGCTCTGCTGTCATGTGTCATCTCTCTACAGAGAGCTCCTGCATCCCAAACCTGGGGCCAAATGTAATAGGGTGAGAGGTAAGAAAATGTCAGAGTTTAGCAGTAACTCTCACATTGGTCGAGTTTTAGCTTAAAAATGGGAAATCATCTGGATGAGAGTTTAAATCATGAGAGTTTTTCGAGTCTAAAAACATGCAAGTTCGCCTGTTCTCAGACTCACATAAGAACAATGTGTAGTTCGGCCGACGGCACCACCAATGGGACGAGATGTTGGTTGGCTGTACACGCTGAACGATATAACGTACGATCGTGCACTATCTCGTTCATGTCTGCATTCAGCTGTATGCTGTTGCAGCACAGCAGATGGAATGACAACGATGTCGGCAGCGGGAGCGTGCGGTAATGCGTACACTTTAGATGATGTGTACGATATGTTGCCCCAATCCGCGGGATCAGACATACCACCCTTACAGCCATGAGTACTTGGGAGCAACAGTTTGCTTAATGGTGTCTAGTATTCCAGGTCATGAAACACAAAACCATGGGGGAGATAAAGTGTAGAGAGACTGGGGTCTATTTACCAAGCCTTGGATGGAGATAAAATGAACGGAGATAAAGTGCCAATCAACCATCTCCTGTCATTTTTCAAACACAGCCCGTGAAATGGCAGATAGTAGCTGATTGGCTGGTACTTCCATTCACTTTATCTCCATCCAAGGCTTAGTAAATACACCTACACCCCCAAAGTAAAAACCATACCTCCCAACATGACCCTCTCCAGGAGTGACACAATGCTCTGGTCCTGGACTTCCCTGGTAATTTATGATTGGTGGTGGCTCCAGGGGCGGGGCTGCAGCACAGTCCAAAATTCAAATAGGGGAGTCACACCAACTGCCAGTGAGTCCCAGCCAGTGATGTTTGGCAGCGTGTGAAATGACAGTTGGTGTGACTCCCCTATTTGAATTTTGAACTGCGCTGCAGCCCCGCCTCTTACCAGGGAAGTTCAGGACCAGAGCATTGTGTCCCTCCTGGAGAGGGTCATGTTGGGAGGTATGAAAAACCAATCAGCTTCTAGCTGTCATTTTTCTAGCACAGCCTGTAAAATGACAATTAGAAGCTGATTGGTTGGTACTTTACCTCTCTCCACTTTATCTCTCTCCAAGATTTGATAAATCTCCCCCATGCTTTGAAAGCCAGACGGGACATTTCATATACAAACTGACCAGGTGGACATCCTATATATTTACAAAGGTGTTGCCATTTAACAGTCTAGTAAAAGGAGAGTCCACAAAGCCATGTCTGTCCCAGCAGAATGTCATAACCCTGTCAGTAGCCATTGATAAGGCTGTGTGTGCCTTTGTCCTTGCGTGGGCCGGGAATATGTATAGCAGCTATCCAGGGAATGCCTGGCTTGTGTTGACAGTCATCGGGTTGCTATGAAGCCAGCTGTCATGGTTACCTGAGTACAACAGATGAGACTGCCTGGAGGTGGTGTGGTTTGAGAGCAGGAAGGGGGAGAAAATGACTGCTGGGCTGTCAATGGAAAAAGAGATATGGCTTGTCACAGGGAGGGATAGCTCTTACTGATCTACTCTTGGAAGAAGAGTTGCTCAATGGTCTCCCTAGTAACAGAGCTTCTATTTTCAACCACTGATATTCTACTATTAGGACCCAAGAGTCTTTTTCTACACGCTTCCAGTTGTTTCTTGACAGACATTAAAGGGTAATTTTGCTCTAATTTTCTGCAATGCAGTCATCGTCTTCATTTAGATTGTGAGCTCTGAAAACCAGCATATTTTTGCAGCTCTGAATCCGTGTGATATTTCTGTGTCTGTGGATGATTTATTTCTCACATACAGCACAGTGGTTAATGAGAGGAGCTGTATCATTTACTTGGATTTTAGCTCCACTGCAGACATGTGTTTATCTTAGATCTGACATAAAGGGTCTATGGGGTAGATGTGCTAAGCCTTAAGGTGCGTACACACTGGGCGATAAATTGGACGACTGAACGATAACGATATCGTTATTGTTCAGTCGTCCACTTTATCATCCATTTTTAACCCCAAAACGATGTACGATAACGACGACGAGCGTTCCCGCGGGTCGTTCGTCATCATCGTTCATCGGGCTGACATGCAGGCCAACCTGACGATCACGTCAGGTTGCTGCATGTCAGGGAATGGGGGAGAGAGCCCGGCGCTGAACGATATCGTTAATGATATCGTTCAGCGGCTGTGCTCAATGTCATGAACGACATTGAGCACAGCCTGCCGGGGACACACTACACGATATCGCTCAGGGAGCATATCGTGTAGTGTGTACGCACCATTAGAGAGAGATAAAGTACCAACCAATCAGCTCCTAACTGTCATTTTTCAAACACAGCCTGTAACATGACAGGAGCTGTTACATCTCCCCCATGACTATAGTAAGGTGACTATAGAACAGCACATTTACACTCTCTGTGCTATATTCGTAGGGGGCATTACATTTTTCTTACCCTTTGCCCTAATTACTTGTTGATTGACATTACGCAAAACATAATACATACCTACTTCTGGAAACTGTGAAAGTAACATCTATGAGCACTAAAGTGGACGTGTACTGCTACATCTGAGAAACGTGTTATAAACCTGACTTGCATCCAAATGTAAATGAGCCCCAAAGCAGTTAGTAAGATCTATTTGTTGATGAAAACACACTGATACTTTTCAGAAAATGCATAGCCATAGGGATCATAGTGCCTTATATAACCAATGCAGGGAATTTATACTAATGATCCCTTTTGATTGTATATATCTTTTTTTTAATATATATATAACAGCTACATAATGGGGGTAAGGTACAATCAGGGAGATTACTAGACTCTTCAGGGAGTCAGGGAGATTGCTACTATTTCAGGGAGTCTACCTGACAATGAGGGAGAGTTGGCAAGTATGACATAGGGGCAGTGACTGTTCTAGGGGCGGGCTAACAGGGCCGTCGCCTGGAGTGCCAGCCTCCAAAGGGGGCCTTTGAGTATCCAGGGAAAAAAAAGGTCCCATGAAAAATAAAATGGGTTGGTCCCCGCACCCCCTCCCCGCTTGCCGCCGCCATTTTTAAAAGAGTCCGACACTGTAGCTGCTTGCCGTGGCCGGGTAGTCAACAGATGTTGACTGACCCTGCGGCTGCATCCTGCGGGCGGCGGGTTGCGGGCGGCAAGCAGCAGCTGAGCAGTGATATGTCACATGGGAGGAGCTTAGCAATGCCGCTTCCAGGGTATTGCTGAGTGCTGCAGAATCAGCCCCTCCTCCGCACTGGCACGCGTGACAACACATAGGGGGCAGTTTTAAATGAGGGTTCCGATCTGCTCCTCTTTTGCAGTAATGATCCTGACACAGGCGCCGGGCTGTCTGAAGAGGCGCTGGGTACCAGCTTCTCTGCACTCCACAATGAAGACCCTGCTGCATCTCTGTCACAGTAGTCCGGCCGACGGGGAAAGAAGACTGCCTATGGTAAGATTACTACGGGGTGCTGCAGTAGATCAGGGGAGGGGGGTTAAAACACAACTGGGGACACTACTATAGGGGGCATTACTACTGGGGCAGTACTATAGGAGGCACTACTACTATAGGGGGCACTACTACTGGGGGCACTACTACAGGGGGGATACTACAGGGGGGATTACTACTGGGGGCATTACTATTGGGGGGCTCTACAATAGGGGGCATTACCACTGGGGGCACTACTAATGGGGGCACTACTCTAAGGGACATTACTACTGGGGGCATTACTATAGGGGGCACTACTAATGAGGGCATTACTACTGTGGGCACTACTATAGGGGGCATTACCAATGGGGGCATTACCACTGTGGGCACTACTAATGGGGCACTGCATGGGGGCACCACTACTGGGACTATTGTGTAAGGGGCACCACTGCTGTGGGCATTGTATAAGGGGAACTACTGCTGTGGGCCTTGTATATAAGGGACACTAATTTGGGCATTGTGTAAAAGGGGCACCACTGTGTGTCATAACATGAATAAGGGACTACTGTGTGGCGTAATTTGAATTGGGGATAATGTATTATAAAGGGCATTACTGTGTGTGGCACAATGTATTATACAGGGCATTACTGCGTGTGGTATAATGTGTTATACAGGGAATTACTGCATGTGGCATAATGTGTTATAAAGGGCATTACTGTGTGTGGCATAATGTGTTTTAAAGGGCATTACTATGTAAGACATACTGTGTAAGGTGCATTACTGCGCATGGCAATTGTTCGCCATGAGGGGAGAGCTGGGGAGAGCTCCGTAAGTGATGCCTCACAGTGTGATTAATTGGGGGTGTTCCGCGCACTTTCAGAGGAACGCAGTCTATTTTGGGGGGGTATGCGCAACTGGGAACTTTCGCCATGAGCTCCACAATATCTAGAACCGGCCCTGCATAGGGGCCTATTCATCAACACTAAAATAACATTTTTAAGAACATTTTCCTTAATTAACGTTATTTTACTATTCATGAAGAGACTTAACACAGGAGATATCACTGATATCTCCTGGTTAAGTCCCCCTGCGTTAATTTCCACACTCCCCATACATTAGTTTTTTTTTTTTCTAAACTGTACTGTGATCTGCTGGGAGAACACGTGTCAGAACGGTCACTGGAGCCGGAGGGGCTGCAGCGGGCAGGTAAGTCGGGGATGGGGGGGAGGTGAGTGGAGGAGGGAGGGAGGGTTGGGGGTGACACACAAAATTACCCCAGCTGTAGGCAGTGCTGCGCATGCGCTGGCACAGATTCAATCTGCAGTAAGTTAGTGTAGAGAGGGAAATCTATCTATTTTCCAAAAAGCTGTCATTGCAAAAATTACAGATTTTCGAAATAGATAGTTATGGAGAGGAGGAATGATGAATTCCTCCGGTAATTAGGTAGAACTCCATGCGAGTTCTAAACCTAATTACCTCCATCGAATTTTATTTTATGATGACCATAACCTAATGATACAAAGTAGTGAGATTGAAACAGACATTTGATGCATAAATTCCTTTTATAATAATGAATTCACTCATTGTTTTAGTGTATTCATTTTGAAGCTTCTTTATGAAATATTATTATATAGATTGCCATTATTAATAGTTTTATACACACACACACACACACACACACACACACACACACACACACACACACACACACACACACACACACACACACACACACACACACACATATATATTGTGATAGAAGCACTGGAGAAGTGTGGAATGGCTGCTATATATGTCCCAGATTCCTGTCATATGTGTTCTGAAACCCCCAGGAGAAGTCTGTTTGGGAAAAACAGACTAGAAATGTCGGCTTTAGAGAAAAGCCGGTATGGGTCCTGGGGGTGTGGATGTGAGGAGAGGGAGGGCTTCATCCACAGGCCACTCCAGGTTTTGGGCCTTTTAGCCTGGTAACAGGCTCATTAGGGCTTGTAGCTGGAAGTGGCTAATATAAGCTGGGTTTGTTTGTGGCTGAGTGTCTCACACCTGGGAGAGCAGGCAGACTAGCCTGTTCAGAGGCACTTGGTTACTTTCCTTGTAAGTACCGTGCATGTGTTTTGTTGATGGTGAGGGCAATAGGCCCTACCATTATTATAGAGGGAATCTGCTGTGTAGCTAGTGTCCAGCCGGGCTAGAACTTATGTTTATGTTTTGTCTATATTAATTTGGCACAATAAAAACTAGTGGAACCTGGAGACGGGCAAGCCAGGCCAGGAAGGTTCATACCCCGTAAAAGACTAGATTATAGTGTGATTCAGTGTTTTCGATGTGGTGGTTTTGGCCATATTACGGCTAATTGTTCACTTACCTCTGAACCTATGCAATGTGATACTGCTCATGTCAACCGCAGGATGTCTTTCTTTGCACAACCAGCCTGTACTGCTGACCGGCAGGTTGAGACAGATAAGTACATGTGTATACTCACTGTAGAAGGCAACCGAGTAGAGACTCTGTTAGATTCTGGTAGCCTGGTTACACTTATGAAAGCTGAACTGTTGAACCCCTTGAAGCTTAAGGGGAAAACTGTTGGTGTGACCTGGATACATGGGGATACCCGGTATTATGTTACTGCAGAAGTGAACGTAGAAACACCATGTGGTTCCGCAATAGTCTCTGTGGGTTTGGTACAGGGCTTGATGTATGATGCAATATTGGGGAGAGACTTTGCTCACTCCTGGAAGTTGTGGGAAAGCCGATTTTGCACAGAGGTAAATCACCCTGACTCATTTGAGAGGGTTACTGACGTAGTAGCAGAGTCAGAGATGTTCCCTTTTTCTAGTATGATTGTCGAACTAGAGAATGAGGAGCGTGATGGTGGCTCGCCAAATGGTGTGCCTACCACTGAGGTGGGGAGGGTTATTGAGCCCGTGGCCCGCCTGCCTGACTGATCTTGAGGTCAGGAGAGAGGTCTTTGCCGTGGAGCAGTTGAATGATCCTACTCTGGTAAAAGCCAGGGAGAATGTCAAGGTGATCATTGGTAAACCCATAGACTCCAATAGTCCTTTGTCATATCCTCACATGGTAGTATGTCAGGATTTGTTGTATTAGGTGACTAAGAAGGGGGAAGATATTGTGGAACAATTAATAGTTCCCAAAGCATACAGAAGAACAGTATTAGATCTGGCCCATGGTCATATAAAGGCAGGCCACCTAGGGGTAGAGAAAACTACTGAGCGAATTGTGCAGAGGTTTTTTTGGCATGGGGTCCATAAAGAGGTATCTGACTATTGTGCATCCTGCCCTGAATGTCAGTATCATACTCCAAGGCCACATTTCAAAAGTCCCCTGGTCCCGTTACCCATTATTGATGTGCCATTTGAAAGAATAGCTATGGATTTGGTTGGGCCATTAATGAAATCTGCCCGGGGCCAACAATATATTCTGGTGATAATGGATTACGCTACCAGGTACCCGGAAACTATACCATTACGCAATACGTCAACCAAGACCATTGCTAGAGAATTAGTCCATGTCTTTAGCAGGTTGGGAATACCTAAGGAGATCCTGACTGACCAAGGTACCCCATTTATGTCAAAAATCATGAAGAAGTTATGACGCCTGTTTAAAATTGCCCAATTAAGAACCTCTGTGTACCATCCCCAGACCGATGGGTTAGTGGAGGGGTTTAATAAAACTTTAAAACACATGCTAAGGAAAGTAGTGGACAATGATGGTAGAGATTGGGATTACTTGTTACCTTATTTGCTGTTGGCCATAAGAGAGGTTCCCCAGTCCTCCACAGGGCTTTCCCCTTTTGAGTTATTGTACAGGAGACATCCAAGGGGATTACTTGACATTGCCAAAGAGACATGGGAGGGGCAGTCCAGTCCGTATAAAACAGTTATTGAGCATGTTTCTCAAATGCAAGAAAGAATTGCTGCTGTGGTGCCGATAGTAAGAGAGCACTTGGAACAGGCCCAACAGGCACAGCAGAGGGTATACAACCGCAATGCTCGCTTACACAACTTTGCTCTTGGGGACAGAGTGTTGGTGTTGGTTCCCACACTAGAAAGTAAACTTTTGGTTAAATGGCAAGGACCCTTTCAAATCTTAGAAAAAGTGGGGCAGGTCAATTATAAAGTTTACCAGCCAGGGAAAAGAAAGCCAGAACAGATATACCATGTAAATCTTATAAAACCCTGGAAGGATAGAGCAGCACTGTCAGTCGTCAGAGCCCCTCCAGTAAACCCAGGGCCCATGGTACCCGAAGTGACAGTGGAAAAAAACCCTGTCAGCCAGTCAACAGCAGGAAGTTAAGGAATTTCTGATCAGAAATAGGGTGCTGTTTTCTGACCTACCAGGGAAAACCATGGTCATTAAACATGACATAATCACTGACCCAGGAGTTAAGGTTAACCTAAAGCCCTATAGGTTACCAGAAGCCCAAAGAGAATCAGGGTCAAAGGAAATTAAAAAAATGTTGGACTTGGGTGTAACTGAAGATCGCATAGTGAGTGGTTAAGTCCCATTGTGCTCATTCCAAAACCGGACGGTAGTGTTTGGTTCTGCAACGACTTCCGGAAATTGAACAGTGTGTCAAAGTTCGATGCCTACCCTATGGCTAGGGTGGACGAACTAATTGAAAGGCTGGGGACAGCCAGATGCTTAACTACTCTTGACTTAACCAAAGGGTATTGGCAAGTGCAGTTAACTGAGAACGCTAAAGAAAAGGCAGCTTTTTCTGCACCAGATGGGTTGTTTCAATACAAGATGTTGCCCTCTGGGCTACATGGGGTACCTGCTTCCTTTCAAAGAATGATGGGTAGGATTCTAAGGCCCCATAGACAGTATGCTGCTGCTTATATGGATGATGTGGTCATTCATAGTCCTGATTGGCAGTCTCACTTGCCCAGAGTACAAGCAGTGTTGGACTCCATCTATAAGGCAGGTTTGACAGCCAACCCTAAAAAGTGTTGTCTGGGGATGGAAGAAGTAAAGTATCTTGGGTACACCATTGGCAGAGGTTTGATAAAGCCACAGCTCAATAAGATTGAGGCAATACAAAACTGGCCAAGACCCCTGAATAAGAAGCAGGTGAGAGCCTTCTTAGGGATCACTGGGTATTATAGGAGGTTTATACCCAATTTTGCCACCAGTGCAGTCCCACTGACTGACCTTACCAAGGGCAAACAGAAAGTCATGGTGGAATGGGGTCCTGAAGCAGAGAAGGCTTTCCAGGAGTTAGAAATAGCGTTATGTACCCAACCAGTTTTGATGACCCCTGATTTTTACAGAGAGTTTCTTGTACAAACTGATGCATCAGATGTAGGCATCGGAGCAGTCCTGTCCCAAAGCAAAGAAGGTGAAGAACACCCGTTTTTTTTGTTAAGCCGGAAATTAAATGTACATGAGAGAAACTATGCTACGGTCGAGAAAGAAGCATTGGCCATAAAGTGGGCGTTAGAAGCTCTCAGGTACTACTTGGTGGGAAGGAAGTTCAGATTGATCACTGACCATGCCCCTCTGAAGTGGATGTCAGAAAACAAGCACAGTAATGCAAGAATAACGAGATGGTTCTTGGCGTTACAAACCTTTAAATTTACAGTAGAACACAGGCCAGGAAGCCAGCTGGCCAATGCAGATGCTTTGTCACGTGTCCATTGTTTGGGGGTTGCAGTTGTTCCGCCCCACAGGTCGAAACAAAGGGGGGGGATATGTGATAGAAGCACTGGAGAAGTGTGGAATGGCTGCTATATATGTCCCAGATTCCTGTCATATGTGTTCTGAAACCCCCAGGAGAAGTCTGTTTGGGAAAAACAGACTAGAAATGTCGGCTTTAGAGAAAAGCCGGAATGGGTCCTAGGGGTGTGGATGTGAGGAGAGGAAAGGCTCCAACCATAGGCCACTCCAGGTTTTGGGCCTTTCAGCCTGGTAACAGGCTCATTAGGGCTTGTAGCTGGAAGTGGCTAATATAAGCTGGGTTTGTTTGTGGCTGAGTGTCTCACACCTGGGAGAGCAGGCAGACTAGCCTGTTCAGAGGCACTTGGTTACTTTCCTTGTAAGTACCGTGCACGTGTTTTGTTTCTACGGCTGCTGTGTGTGTAAAGAGGGAGCCCATCTACCCCAGGAGAGGGACCCCTATCCCGACTGTTTCACAATATATATATATATATATATATATATATATCACATTATGCAATGTTTTCCAGATAATATTTCACTCACTCAAATCTGTCCTTGCCCCAGTAAAGGTTACAATCCATAGTGATTAGCAACACTTAGCAACACTTAGCAATCCATAGTGATTAGCAACACTATACAATCTATTAGCAACACTATACAATCTATTGTCTGATATATCGTACACATCGTATAGTATGTATGCCCAATGCATCGTTCCTGGCCGTCATTCATTGAATCGTTCCCTCTGCTGTGCTGCACATCAGATGGGACGATTCCATGGCCGACGTGGTGTTGTTATATGCAGCATGTAATGATACATTGCACCGTCATTGTGTAGTGTGTACAGCAACGCAGTATTTCGTATTGCCGCATCGCTGGGTTGCACTGTCGTCTAGGTGTGTAACCAGCTTTACACACACACATACTTTAGGGGTCATTTCTGTCAGAAGCCAGTTAAGCTGTGTTTTTGCATTGTTGGAGAAAGACCCCAAGGTTTCAGAGTACCCAAAGGAAACCCATGCAAACACGAAAAAAACATACAAACTTTACACAGATATTACGCCAAGGAGTTTGTATGTCCTCTCTATGTTCATCTGTATTTTCTCCTATGGTACTTATTTGTAGGTTAACAAAATTGTGACACAGGTCCTGATTCAGAGCCGGACGCTCTGACCAGAGCGCTCGCTCTGAATCAGGGCCCACCTCCATAATTATGGAGCGTCCTCCTGGACGCTCGTATAGCTGTGGGTCACCACCCACAGCATATACGAGCGTGCAGGATGATGGTCGCGAACCATCGCCACTGCGAGCCGAAGCCTGCGGTTGAGTTTCTCAACCGCAAGGCCCGGAGTGATTTTGGCTCTATCAGAGCCAAAATCACTCCCACTGACATCACTAATGATGTCAGTGGGGCCGGCTTCTGACGGCCAAAGGGCGTCAATCAACATCGACAGCACGCCCCCTTTGATCAGACACAACGAGCGAAACCCCCAGGAGCGAAACCCCCTCGTCGCGTCTCGCGCATGCGCACGACGGAGCTCCCCCCGTCGTGCGCATGCGCAGTGCACACCATCGACCCACTTGCAAGCGGACAGCCGCTCGCGAGTGGGTCTGAATCAGGCCCTAAATTGGCTCTAGTGCCTGTGTAAGGAACGTTAGATTAGATTGTAAACCCCACTGGGGAAGACTGATGTGCCTGAATTTAAGTCCTCTCGTTGTACAATGCCACATAACATGTTGGCACTATACAAATAGTAATTATAATACACAGCTCCAGACTGCATATAAAAGTGTGTATATTGGGCCTGATTCAGCAAGGAACGCACGGATGCAGACCCACGCAATCGGTCGATGGTTTTGCACTGTACATGCGTAAGGCATCGCAGGGTGTGTGCACGAACCAGCCAGTGCAATGGAGTATACGTACGCAGGGAGTCCGCAGCCCCAGGGACAAGTGATTGACAGGAAGTGTTGTTTGTGGGTGGTGACGGGGGAGTGGTCGGGCAAACGCAGATGTGTCTGTGCATTTGGACGGTGATTCAGGGGCGTGCATAATTAAGTCCTTGCAGCGACGGACGCAGCCTGAGGTCTTGTTGCACACAGGAAGTCTCGCTATGTCTGCGGGAGGATCAGGTCAACCACTATTGTGCGTATAGGTCCAATGGTTCTCGATCTTACCGATGTTTCTGCTGTCTTGCCAGGTATAGAGGACGCAAGTAAAGCGAAGTGGGTGGTATTATGTAGTGCTGGGCGTCTGCTTATTCTGCTGCGATTGCTGTGCGTATGCATTCATTAGCATATTCTCGCAGTGGCCGATTGCGTGCGTCCGCATCCGTGTGTTCCTAGCTGAATCAGGCCCATTGTCATTACTTGTGTGTCTTCCTCACTCACATGAATGCTAAGTGAGTTCGTCACAGATACAAGAACCTTGTTTTCCAACATTTCTTGCTATCTGCGCTGCAGACTGTATACTGTTTATGGTCATCGTTAATAGGTTCATATAGGACTTTGTTCACACTGGCTAGGGAGCAGAGAGATACAATGACACTTATCAGATGTTGACTGTTGTCAGCCAAGTGCACAAGATACAGCATATTGTACACAGATGGGAGGTGTTTGACAGATGACATTTTATAACCTCACGCCAAACTGTTGTATGCTTACATAACAGTGTCACAAACCCTTCCTCCAAGTTATCTTATTGGAAGAAACCTCAATGCTGTTCGTTCAACCTCGACTGTCAGGTTCAGCAGGGTCCAAAGTACATATGCTCACCTTTGTTTATTACTAGGTCATACGTCAAAAGCAATGTTAATATTATTATGTTTTATTTATATTATGCTACTTATGCAGTTTTCTACAACCCCAGAATGTGTGGTCATACACACAGTCCCTGCTCTAGTGGATATTACAATCTGTATTCCCTAAAACTGTGTACACACCTACCTTATCAACAGTGAGACCCAGCGGTGCGATGTAACGATATGCTACATTGCCGCACACACTCCGCGATCTTCTATATGCAATATATTGTTACATGTCTAATATAACTATACCGCATCATCCATTGCATCCTCCCATCTGATGTGCAGCCGTGCTAGAGTCTTCACCGTTGGACATATGTGGAGACAGTGAAACAGACAACAATGTATTTTTTAACCCTATTTCAGTCAAAAGACACATGGGTCCTATTTATCATTAAATATTTGCGGGATATTCCATGAAAACAGCCGTTTTCGAGGGGTACTTGTAAATATTAAGGATTCCCCAGATGTACTATAGAGGGATCACTGCTGATATCTCTGATATCTGCCGTGGTCCCTTCATTTTTGTCCGCAAATGCAGCCCTCATATGTTTCTATGGGGGCTGCTGTGCTACCAGGGTTACCGAAGCATGCTGGAGCTTGGCCCCAATAGGATAACCGCATCTCCAGATGGTTTTATTCCATAGTATCCTATGGACTACTATTTTGCAAAACGATCCTGAGAGGGATCCTCCAGATCCCTCTCTGCCAGCCCCTGGTGACTAATGCTATGGCTGCACATGCGTATCTTCCAGATAGTCTATTTGCAGTAGCTTACTGTGCTGAAATTAAATGTATTTCATATATTACATATATATTGTATTGTACATTTACTTGCTTAATACACAAGTTTGGGAAATTGGTTTAAAAAACAAACAAGGGATTGAAGCATTTTTTCAAAACTTAGGGGGAGATTCAGTTAGGCGTGGGGTTAGCTAATTGAATTCATTGCCCGCACGCTACCCAGAGGGTGGGTTGTTTCTCGCAGCCACAGGAGCTGCGCAGAAAAAAAAAATCTGCATTAAAATGCAGACTCTGCATTTTACTGTGCAGAGAAACCCATAGATTCCAGCACTTGCGCAAAATTCCTAGTATGTTCTAGAATGCAGTCTAGAATGTTGCTTTTTTTAACGCATTATCATGGGCAGAACTATGATAACTGCCTCTCCCTGTCACCCACAGCCTCTCCCTGTCACCCACTGCCTCTCCCTGTCACCCACTGCCTCTCCCTCTCCCTGTCACCCTCTACCTATCCCTGTCACCCTCTACCTCTCCCTGTCACCCACAGCCTCTCCATCACCCTCTACCTCTCCCTGTCACCCACTGCCTCTCTCTGTCACCCACAGCCTCTCCATCACCCTCTACCTCTCCCTGTCATGGACTGCCTCTCCCTCTTCCTGTCTCCCTCAACCTCTCCCTGTCACCCTCTACCTCTCCCTGTCACGTACTGCCTCTCCCTGTCTCCCTCTACCTCTCCCTGTCACCCACAGCCTCTCCCTGTCTCCCTCTACCTGTCACCCACAGCCTCTCCCTGTCTCCCTCTACCTCTCCCTGTCACATTCTACCTCTTCCTGTCACTCATTGCTTCTCCCTGTCACCCACAGCCTCTCCCTGTCACCCTGTGCCTGTCCTTGTCTCCCTCTACCTCTCCATTTCACCAGCAGCCTCTCCCTGTCACGCTACCTCTTCCTGTTACCCTCTACCTCCCTGTCACCCACAGCTTCTCCCTGTCTCTCTCTACCTCTCCATGCAACCAACAACCTCTCCCTGTCTTCCTCTCCCTGTCACCCACTGCCTCTTCCTGTCTCCCTCTACCTCTTCCTGTCTCCCTCTACCTCTCCCTGTCACCTACCTCTTCCTGTCACTCACTGCTTCTCCGTCACCCACAGCCTCTCCCTGTCACACTCTGCCTCTTCCTGTCTCCCTCTACCTCTTCCTGTCTCCCTCTACCTCTCCCTGTCATCTGCTACCTCTTCCTGTCACTCACTGCTTCTCCGTCACCCACAGCCTCTCCCTGTCACACTCTGCTTCTCCCTGTCATCCTCTACCTCTCCCTGTCTCCCTATACCTCTCTGTGTCACCCTCTACCTCTTCCTGTCACGCAGTGTCTCCCTGTCTCCCTCTACCTCTCCGTCACCCACTGCCTCTCCCTGTCACCCACTGCCTCTCCCTGTTAACCTCTACCTCTCCCTGTCATCCACAGCCTCTCTCTGTCACAAGGTGGTGATGTAGGAATCAGTATGAATTACTTTGGTCCAACGGTTGACAGGCGTCTATCATTTAACCCTCGCCGGGATAAAGCAGTCAGGAAGCCGGCTGTCGGGATTATGTATGGGCCCCATTAATCCAAGAGTGCTCTACAAGCAGGGGATGTGACTAGTAGTCCAGTTTTAATTAGAGCAGCAAATATATTGGCACATGTGGAACCACGACTGGAAATCCCACAACATGGGTGGTACTGTAGTTGTCATCTGTATGAGACAGAATTCACCAGCATAGTACACAGCATAATGTATTCACTGAAAGAACACTATTTATTTTATAAATGAAATACATATGTTGTCAAATATATGTAATGGAGACTTCTGCATCCCGTTTCCTGGCAGAGAGGACGGCAACATCTGGCAATGTGGAAACCACAAAAATGCAATTATCATAAACATAGTATACTATAGATCCTGCTACAAGAAATCTGCTGTGAGGGTGAGGGAAACATCCTGGTGCCCTGTGGTCTGAATAGCAGCCTTCATAACATCAAAGGTGATTCTGTAAAATTGCATGTCATATAGGGGCCTATTTATCAACCTTACCGGGCCCCTAAATCATACGGAAACTGCCGTAGCTGCGTGATTTATCTGTTTTTCCTATCTATTATTAATATGCTTAACGCAGGAGATATTGCAAATATGTCCTGCATTGGTTAATATTTATTGAAGACATGTATCTAAAAAGCAAAAAAACACATTACATTAAAACCAAAATCAGTATGTCATATATATAATGTAATGTACCTAGGTCCATCCATGGGGAAGGGCAATGGGCTTGTTCTAAAATGTTAGCAAGTATACTATAGATAGACCTGTAAGGTAATTTGGGCACTGCTGAGACTGATGAACCTAAGCTCATCATATCCGGTTGGCGACTATACCAGTTGCAGTTTTCTGGCTCTTTGTATCCTTCTGAAATGTAAAAGTGCTGAGAGAGTAACAGTCTGCAGCGACATCATTTGGCCTCATTCACAAAGTGTTTGAGTGGCAGTGCCAAAAGCTCTTGGGTGAAGTCACACACCCTGATTGGCACTGGTGAACATGGAATTTGTGTCTGTGTGGGTTTTTATTTGAAGCAGTGCAAATATGAGATTTCATTTTATGACGCAAGGTTATTAAAATCACATCAACACCAGGGTTTCTGGATACATTAGCTACAGTACTGTGTTAGAGCTGCAGGGAAGGTAAAACATAATGGAGTTTATAACTTTATATCTGGATGGGGCCTACCAGAAAAGTCGTAAGTATTTATGGCATTGCCATATCTGACAAAGGAACACTCACAGGTACCATGTTATATTGGAGAATATGTATGTGTCTAATTCCGTGACTGTGGGTTCGGTATGTTTTGTTGACATTCATCATGTATTCATGAGAATCTCAACATGGCTTTAATGTCGACATGTGGACATGTTTAGCACGTCCAACATTCATTATGTCGACATGGATGTCATCTCCACAAGATTAAATGTCAACAAAAAGTGGGTCCCATTGGTGCTGCGCCGTTTTACCTGTGTTTCAGCGGTGCCTGCTGATGGTGAGTTTCTGGTGGAGTCATCTGAAGCAGCGGTTACGTACCCTAGCCCCTATTCCTAACCCTGCAGCCTAACCTCCCTTCCTCCTCAGCCTAACATCCCCCCTGCCGGCCTAATCCCGCATCCCAACTCTAACCCTAATGTCGGCATTGTGAACATGTCGACATTATGCAGATGTTGACATGTTCCATGTTGACATTTCACCAATGTCAACATTATGGTGTTGACATTATCTCGACATGGTGACTGAATCCAGTATGTTTTGGCCTATGGTATATAATGGGAGCCATCTTAAGAAGTCCTTTAATAAACTCATCAAAGTTACTAAAATGTAATGCTAGTGACATAAGCAACTGGCCTCCATTGATATTTACACAGTTCACAATTGTTCCTGATTTTCAGGCACATAGTCTTAGATTCCAGATACTCATCCTTGAAAATGTTCCTAGTTTACAATAGTAACCAAATGTGCAATACAATTCCTCTTTGTCTGCCTCTTTTTTTGTCATTTATTCTTATTTTATGGGCTTTATCATTTTTATTAAAGAGGATGGAGTATTGGACATAGGAAACAATCAAATGCAGAAAACATGATGTGATGGAGATTGTAGAGCTGTGACGTCCACCATACAGTATTGTCAGTGATGTGACTGTAATTGATGATTTAGTAAAACACAGCTCTGTACCTGTAGGGAAACACACTATTTTCCAGAGCATGTTTTGTTAGAGTAATATATGCCCATTTTACTTACAAGGCTGCATAGGCCTAGGGCTGCCCGAGCCATAATTATGGCCCTATGGATGGGTGACATCACCCATAGCTTCCAGTTGAAATGTTCAGGATAGTTCATTACATTAGAAGAATTTCAACTACTTCAGAAAGACAATATAAAACTTTGGATCTGAATTTTGGCACCAATGTCCAGGGGAGGGAAGACCTATAAGTCCCGTTCCACCAAAGAATTAAGGAGAATCCTATACTTCCAAATTATAGAAACAGTACCGTATCTAGGGACCTGGGTGCCCCTAGCAATGTAAAAGGACTTGACTAACTTAAACTTCTCAGTTGCCTAGAAACGTCATGACATTGCATGTGCTGTACTTCCAGGCCACAACATCATGGAGGCTCTGTAATGGAAGACAAGGCTAGTGTAATTTGTAGTTTGCCACTGATGGTTTATGGTTTTGCCGTTGATGTTGGAGCTCTTATGTATCTCCGCCATTGATGGAAAAAATAGGGTGGTGCGTGGCAATGATTTTTTTCTTTGCACGGTGCTTAGCTCCGCTTCCATTGTGTATCGCCTTCCTTCCTTGAGTGGCCAGCCACATTCTTGTGACTCACAGTAGTGATGCCCATCGATGGTCAATCCTTTGATGGTTTTCTGTCAATTGTTTCCTGCCATCGATGTACTGATGACACTATTGACGGTGAACCATCTCATGACCATCCCTAGTAATTTGTGGGGAGCCATCTTTGGCATCAAGTGGCCTCAGGCCGACCAGGGGTTCAAATTTGTGGATGACAGAGATGGGTGGTGCCACCCCAGCCCCTCCCCCTTTCCTTTGACCAGCACCCTAGGCCAGTATCATTCTGGCTAACCGGTAGTTATGGCCCCAAATATAAATGATTACAGTCTTGGTATTGGCATGTTCCTTACTCAAGCCCTTGTTGACCTACATCATTCATCATGCTTAGCTATACTTATAGTCTACTACAGGACTGGTGCTGTTGTTGAAAGCTCCAGGTTTATTATGGAGAGTAAAAGCTCTGCCCTGCCATGCAGTTGTCACGCCTGAGGGTTGGTTTTGGTCAGAGGATGTTTTTTGGAAGCCGACGGTCTAAATACCGACCGCCGGCTTCCAGACGTTCAAATCCCGGCATGGTACTAATGTCATTAACCAGACGCCGGAAGACCGACGCCCGGCATCCCGATCGAAGTGATGGGGGCAGCCGTGGGGGGGGGGAGGGTTAGGTTTAGGGCTCTCGGGGGGACTTAGGGTTAGGCACCTCCCTGGGAGGGTTAGGCTAGAGGAAGGAGGGGTTAGGGTTAGGCACCTCCGGGGGGAGGATAGGGTTAGGCACCCCCTCGGGGGACTTAGGTTTAGGCGGTGGGGGAGGGGGGGTTAGGTTTAGGCACTCAGAGAGGGCGGATTGGGGTTAGGCACTTGGGGGGGAGGTTAGGGTTAGGCACCCCTAAGGGAGGGTTAGGGTTAGGGGGTAGAATTAGGTTAGAACATACTTACCTTTTGATGATCAGGATTTTTGCCCTTGCCGGGCTGCCGCTGTCGGGATTTGATACCTACTACACCCTTGGTTGGAACAAGAGTGGGAGGCTGAAGAGGAGACTTGGGAGGTGTGGATGAAGCTGGGTGGCTAGAGCCAGGATTTCCTCATGTATTAATGTGAGGAGGTAAGGGACTGTAGAGGATGATGGGCCCGAAGGCAAGGACAGGAATGTAATGTCTTTATTAAACAGCATGTTGGAATGAGAACTGGAGATTCTGATATCGGACTGGGACCGATGATGTGGAATTGATGATGAGCAGAAGAGAATATAACTGGAGTTGATGATACTGGATAGATGAGCAGAATCAGAGTGGGACAAATGATGCTGAATTGATGAGTAGTGCCGGTTTGAGACCGGTGATGCTGAATTGCAGAGTAGGGTCAGTTTGATTGATATTGATGAATTGAAGAACTGGATCGTTTTGAGATCGATGTTGTTGAATTGAAGAACTGGGTCGGTTTGAGACCGATGTTGTTGAATTGAAGAACTGGATTGGTTTGAGACCGATGTTGATGAATTGAAGAACTGCATTGGTTTGAGACCGATGTTGTTGAATTGAAGAACTGGATCAGTTTGAGACCAATGTTTCAGAGATATCGAATGGGACCGATGTTTTAGAAATATCGGATGGGACAGATGATTGGAGATATTATATAGGACCGATGATTGGAAGTATCGCCTGGAGCCAGATTTTAACAAGTCCCTATGGTAGGGAAAACCAGACTGGAGTGTAAGACAGAATAGGAGACTTGATTAACAGACTTGGGGGTCTATATAAGCTGTGTTAGGAGATAAAGTGAACGGTGATAAGGTACCAGCCAATCAGCTCCTAACTGCCATGTCACAAGCTGTGTTTGAAAAATGGCAGTTAGGAGCTGATTGTCTGGTACCTTATCTCGGTTCACTTTAGCTCCTAACACAGCTTAGTAAATGGACCCCTTGGAACTGAAATGTAACGGACTGGGACCCTACAGATACTAAGGGCCTCATTCAGAGGCGGTCGGAGGATGCAAGCGGTCGCTCAGAAACTGGGCGGCCACTTGCATCCTGACCGCCCGCCTCTGTTGCGGTCGTTAGGCTGTGGGTTAACACCCACAGCTCTAACGACCGCTCCGGTGATGGTCGCGATGGTCAGAGACCATCGCAACCATCGGGGCTTACGACGAGACCCTAGGGTAGGGTCTCCCTTGTCGTAAGCCCCGGAGAGCTTCTGGCTCTGTCAGAGCTGGAAGCTCTCCACTGACATCACTAGTGATGTCAGTGTGGCCGCCCCCAAACGGTAGGCGTTCACATGGGAACGCCCCCGTTTGGGCTGCCACCCCCCCGGCCCGCCTTCCAAACGGGGCGAGCTGTCAATCAACATCGACAGTTCGCACCCTTTGGATCGAGACCCGCTACGACCGGCGCTGTCGGTCGTAGCGGGTCTCCGCATGCGCACGACGGCGCCGGCGCCGTCGTGTGCATGCTCTGTGGGGGGCCATCGACCCGTTCCGAGCGCATCGGCGCTAACGACCGGGACTGAATGACCCCCTAAGTACCTGTGAGCTCAGCACAGAGCTGTAACTTCAGCAGAAGCGACATTGTACTGACAACAGAAGCCAGTCAGGAAATGGAATTTATAGGGGAAGATCCCCAGAGATTGGATGCTGCAATCAGCTAGTCTGGGAGCAACACTCTGAGTGGAGGAAGAGCGTCAGGTGACAGAGTCCAACATGGCTGCACCCATACTTAGGAGGGAACTCTGGCTTGCAGCTTATGTGCCATCATGCTGGGGAGACACGCTGTGAGCAGGGAACTGCAGAGAGCCATCTCCAAGCTCAGTGACAGGACATTGAGTAGACTGGGCAGGAGCAGCACAGACATGGGCGTAACTACCATTAGGTGCAAGGGGTGCAGCTGCTATGAGGCCCATCTTCCTTGTCAAAGTTACATGTGTAATATACATTTTCCACCACTGGGTGATACATAGGGGCTCTTACAAACTTTTGCTATGGGGCCTGCCTCAAGTACCTAGTTACGCCCCTGAGCACAGAAAGACCCAGTGGTGGATTGCAGCATGAAAGGCCCATAGGGGAACGCAATAATAGAGGCCTACAAAGGGGTGTGGCTAGTTACTGAAAGGGGTGTGCCAACTATAATGTGGAAAAATACTTGAATAAATAGAATATTATAAAACTCTCTCTCTCTCTCTCTCGTAGAAGAGTTCAGTAATCTACTCCTGTGCATGGCAGTATGTTATGTGGGCACAGGTCAGTTGTGGTGGGCATGGGGGGGTCATGTAGACAGTGCAGTATTCGGTATGGAGGGGCCAGTTGGATAATACAAACAGCAGAGAGACAGTGTTTGGTAAGGAGGGGTCAAGGGAACAGTACAGACAGGTAGTGGTGAGTATGGAGGGGTTAGTGAGGTAGTGCAGATAAATAGTGTTTGATAAGAAGGGGTAAGGGTGTTGTGCAGACAGGTAGTGGTGAGTATGCAAGGGTCATGGAAGTAGTGCAGAGAGATAGTGTTTGGTAAGGAGAGGTCAGGGGGTAGTGCAGATAGGTAGTGGTGAGTATAGAGGGGTCAGAGAGGTAATGGTGAGCCACCCAGTACCCCTTGCAATGCTGGTCAGTTGTGGGTAAATGAGACATGTATTAACATTATGCCACACTGTAGTACCCCCCCATATTATGTCACACTGTAGTGCCTCTACATTATCCCACTCTACTGAGCCCCCCCCCACCTTATGCAACTGTAGTGCTCACACATTATGCTACCTGTGTGCCCACACATTATGCCACCAGTAGTGCCCACACATTATGCTACCGGTAATGCCCACACATTATGCCACCTGTAGCGTCCACAAATTTTGCTACACTGTAATGCCCACATTATACCACATTATGCCACCTGTAGTTGCCATACATTATGCTACCTGTAACACCCACACATTATGCCACCTGTAGCAGACACAAATTCTGCAACACTGTAGTGCCCACATTATGCCACACTGTAGTGCCCCCACATTATACCACACTTAGTACCCACACATTATGCCACCTGTAACCCCTACACATTATGTCACATATAACACCCACGCATTCTGCTACACTGTAATGCCCACACATTATGCCGCAATGTAGTGCCCCCACACATTATGCCACACTGTAGTGCCCACACAGTGTACTCACCAGAAACAACAGCAGCCCCAGGCAGCCAGCAGAGCAGCAGTCACAGCCTCACAATGAGTCACTCCTATGAGGCTGCTGCTGATCTTCATGGGTCAGGGGAGCATTTGGTGAGCTCATCCAATCAGAGCTCAGCACATGCTCCTCTGACCCCTCTGCAGAGACTACTGGGATTTATTGCCCAGTAGTGCAATGCAGTGCTGAGTCTGACTGTCAGTGCACTGTGCTCCAGTCCCCTGCGTGTAGCTGCTGGCCGGGTTAGTCACAGCCTTGATGGCTGCCCGGCCAGCATCTGCACTGCAGCCTGTAAGAAATGAATGGTGCCATAGGCCATGCCCTCCCGTGATAGAGGGCATGGCTACAAATCACCGGAGCCCAACAGGGATTTCACCAAATCCTCGGGTGTCCAGTCCGAGCCTGCTTGCCCCCACCATCCATCCCTTTCCTTTCTTTCACCTCCCCTTTTCCCCTGCTATCTCACACATATATAAAACGTTAAGGAAGCAATATAGTCTGTATGCACCATACCATTTATTGTAACTGATAGGGGTCAGCACATAGACCCCTATGTACTAAGCTATGGAGAGAGATAAAGTGGATGACTAAAAAGTACCAACCAGTCAGCTTCTAACTGTCATTTTTCAAACAACCTCTGTAAAGTGACAGTTAGGAGCTGATTGGTTGGTACTTTATCTCCATCTACTTTATCTCTCTCCAATGCTTAGTACATGGACCCCTTAGTCCCTGCCCCCTCTCATAGAATTGCATATTATTGGTCCCGCATATGGGCTCTAAATCTGTGTATCAGGAGGGGTTTATGGGTACTGAGAAACCCCACTAGCATGCGCCACTGCTCTGTCTATCTAACTTTCTAATTAATACTATTCTTACCAGAAAGAAATATTTCCTTAATTTTAAGAAAATAATTATTCTTTAAAAAAGAAACAAAAATATACAAAAGACTCAAGAATATAATCGCCATATTATAATGCCACCTATTATTATATAATTGGGATCAACAGACAAAATTTAGAATGATTTTTGTTACAAAAAAATCTAAGTTGGTATTTGCCCCCACAAACAAACCCCACATGCCCCCCACAAAAATATCCCACATGCTACCACAGAAATACTCCATATGCCCAAACAAAAGTATTCCACATGCCACCACAGAAATACCCCATATGCCAGGGGCATATTTATAATGGGTGCAGGGTGTGTGGTTCACACGGGCCCCTGGGTCCAGGGGGGCCCACACCGTACACCTTGGACCCATATTATACTTACCTCTCCGGAGTCCCACGTTGGCGCCTGTGTCAGTGCTGTAAAAACGCCTGGAAAATGGCTGTTGCGGGGCCTCAGGGGTGGATCTGGCCTTTTGGTTTAGGGGGGGCGGTGTGATATACATATATATATATATATATATATATATATATATATATTATGCACACATGTATGCATACATGTATATATATATATGCACACATAAATATATATATATCTATCCATAATGACAGTACCCCGTACTCCACCAGTCACTGGGAGGCTCGCTTACTTGTGCTATCTATCTCAGCGCCTCATCCCACACATGCCCCAGCTTCTTACTGTACTTGTTCCTGATAGCAGGGCTGTGGAAAGCAGGCTCGAGTCAAGAAGAAGGGGGTGTGGCCTAATTGAGGGATTTGTAACCACGCCCCCTTAAAAACTTTGCTACATGGTGCAGCATGTCCCCGGGCTCCTCCGATCTGTGTGCACTGCATTAGGTAAGGTAACCTGTCCTGAACAGATCATTGAATCCATAGCTGAAGGAGACTGCCATTACTGTGAACACCGTGGCCGAGTGTTAACTGGATCCGCCACTGGGAGTGATGTACAGCATGAGCGCACCTCAGCGCTAGCCTGGACAGACACCGGAGAGGTAAGAAGGTGGTTTTAAGGGTCAGCAGTGTGACAGCAGTGAGTTAAGGGCCTGATTCAGACCCGCTTGTGAGCGCACAGCGCTCGCAAGCGGGTCGATTTTTGGCCCCTGTGCATACGCCGCCTCCGGCGTACACATGCGCGAGCCCCAGCGAGCGACGACAGCTCCGTCGCTTCGGGGCTCACTTCAAGACGGGGCGGCTGTCGATGTTGATTGACAGCTCGCCCCGTTTTGTAGGCGGAGAGGGGGGATGGCTGCACAAACGCAGGTGTTCCCTTAGGAACGCCTGCTGTTTGTGGGCGGCCCTACTGACATCACTCTATTAGAGCAGCAAGTCCACTCGGGCTTGTGGGAGCTGAGACCTTCCCGCAGGGTCTTGACGCAAGCCCAATGGTCGCGATAATCGTGACCATAGCCAGGCCACTTGCACTAGCTGTGGTTGGTCACCCACAGCTTTGCTAGCGGCCTGGAGGCCGAAACTTTAAAAAAAAAAATGGCCTGATTCAGAGCGTGCGTTCGCAAATAGCAAGCCCCTCTGAATCAGGCCCTAAGGCCCTCATTCAGAGCCGTTCGCTATTTGCGGTCGTTCGTTTAAAAACAAGGGGTGGCTATTCAAATGATCCGTACGCACATTGCAGTCTGTTCACACCTCTAAGTCTGAACGAACGAGCAAAACATACGCTCGTTTATTTGTTAAAAACGCCCCCTGGCCGCTCGCACCATACGTCATGTCCGCTATTTATTAGATTAATCGAGTACATCGACCAGCGTATGAACTGCTCGCTATTCTTGTGGTAGGTGTTTGCTACCACAAATTTGCGAGCAGTTCTGGCTATAAAATAACCCAGTGACGTGGACAATGACGCTGCTGTTTTAAATATACACACCCATAAAACGCCCGTTTTGACCTTTAAGCACGCCTGCGTTCGGATCTCCACTCCCCGTTTTCAAGCACCTTCCCGTTACCACCCACATACGCCTCATTCTGTCACTCAAAATAGCAGGCACTCGCAATATAGCGTACAAACGATTTTCGGCCGCACTGACTGGTTCGCGCATGCGTACTAAAAACCGTACGCATGCGCAGATGTGCAAACATCGCTCGGAACGAGCCTACCGCCGCTAACGAGCGGCTCTGAATGAGGGCCTAAGTCCCTAAACTTACCCATCTGTTAGATATCAGTGTTATGTATTTACAGATCTTTAACCATATTTAAAAATATAACTCTCCTGATTTGCAGACAATGCACCAAACTGGTCTGCACTAGTTAAATACTTTTTAGTCTGATTAATAGTTGATTGAATAGTTAAATTCTACAAATAATTAACTTATTTGACTTTCTTCAAAACAAATATATGGTTTTGTTCACATTCAATAATAGTCAAAATGTAAACAGAAATTATATTTTTCATATATATTTACAAATAATTATTTTCATACTACAAGGTACCATCTTTCAAAGTAATGTTATATATTTCCTCAGATAGGCAAAGTCCCTGATTTTCAACAATCCGAGCTTGGTGACAGGCAGTGCAACTGGGGCACTGGAGCCAGATGCCACTTCTGGAAGGATTCACCTAAGGATATACACAGGGTGTTGATGTGAAGTTATATCTACCCCGCAAGGCGTTGGTTATTATTATTATTACCAGTTATTTATATAGCGCACACATATTCCGCAGCGCTTTACAGAGAATATCTTACCATTCACATCAGTCCCTGCCCCAGTGGAGCTTACAATCTATATTCCCTACCACGTGATCACACACATACACACTAGGGTCAATTTTGTGGGGAGCCAATTAACCTATCAGTATATTTTTTGGAGTGTGGGAGGAACCGGAGAACCCGGAGGAAACCCACGCAAACACAGGGAGAATATATCTGTCACCATTTTATTTGATGTAAGTAAATTTTATTAATTTGAATTTTTTTTTATAAAGAATAAACAGTCTACTGCTTTACTAACAAGGAGCCACTTGGCCATGTTATGGGTGATTTTTAGTGAGAGGGTCTAATTCCAGGACACTCTAGTTTATCTACCTAAGGGATACCTCCTGAGTTGATACAGGAAAAAATCACTTCTAATGGTCTTAGGAACCAGAATGCATTAAAGGAAGATTTGATGCCCCAAGTGGTGATGCCCCAGCCAGAGTAGTTCAAGGGGCCCCACGCCCCAAAATTCACCCCATACTTAGTACTAAATACATGTAGGTCTTACCTGTGGCTTTGTCATAAAGACTGTGCAGTCAGTAAATGAAATTGAAGATTGAAGGAGTGTTGGCCTTCATGTATGTATATATATATATATATATATATACACATATATATATATATATATATATACACATAATATATTAAATATTGTGGGAAAGGGGGCCTGGACTGCACACCCTAGCTCTTTCTAATGGGATGTGCTACCTAGCTGAGACTTAATATTACAACATAGAAAAAAAGAGAAACCAGATGCACCATTTTACCATTAATAATTATGCATAATATGCAAGGTTTTTGGCATAAATTTGGCCAAAGTTATGAGCTTACCCACCATCGTCGAGGTAACCTCATCTTGCCCAACGCCCCAGACATAAACCCCCATAGTGTTAGGGACTGACCCGATGAGGTTACATTGACAAGGTTATGTTTTTTAATCAATATACTGTTAGAAATTGACCCATAAGAGAGCCCTGGAGTGCACCTTTTAAGCCTCACACTGTTTTTCTCTTTGTAACTTAAGTTGTATCTAGTGAGCAAGGTAGCACCACTCCCCTTCATAGTGGTCATAAATATATAATAAAAACGCATACCAGACCTTAAATATAGCACTGTTTGAAATTTTATGGGAGAAAGGAGATGTCAAAATTCAAATTCTAATATAATCTGTGCAGGATTTCCTCAAAACCTTTCTAAATACACATCCGTAATACTTAGCAAGTCTGCAAAACCATCAGTCCATCGAGTAACATCGGAGCCTCATGCACACTTGCACAAGGTCTGACCTTACTCAGAAATTGCTAACCTCAGTGCACGCAGAGAAAGGCCAAGTTGCCTATGGCATCGCAGTGAACCGAAATACTGTATGTGCGTTGATCAGCCAGATAATATATCCTGTTAAACAGGCTGCTCCTACAGCAGTTTCTGCACCTGCTATAACAATAAGAAAAAAATGAAAAAAAAAGTGTATGGAGCGCTAGCTTAATCAGGTAACCACAATTTACAATACAATTTTTATTAAAAACTGCAAAGAGTCAGTAAAAAAGTGCATGAACATCACACAGGTACAAATTATTACATAACACGAGTACAATGTATTGGGGATATGTGGCTAAAGGAGCACATAAGGCCACAATGAGATGAAATACGGAACTGCTAATAACGTCCCTCTCCTAAAGTGTGTCCACAATATCGGGCTCTACTATAAGTCCACTCCCTGAAATCCTCTGGTCAAAATATGTAATAATTTGTATCCGTGTGATGTTCATGCACCTTTTTTACTGACTCATTGCAGTATTTAATAAATATTTTATTGTAAATTGGCATGGCATAGCAGTGGCTAATTTATGCACGCCCCTGTAACAGCATTCAAATGCACTGGCAGGCCTGCGTTTTGCCGACCACCCCCCAAACGGTACTTCTTGTCAATCACTCTGCGATGGGTCTGCGTAGTCACTGCGATCGCAGTCTTCACGCACGCACACTGCAATGAATGAGCAGAACGCAATAATCGGCCCATTGTGTGCGTAATCGCAGTAGCGATCAGTAGTGAATCATGCCCACAGTTCTTTAGCTTTCCTTATCATTTATAAGTTTAAATGTATTAAATATAATTATATTATCATTATGTGCGCCAGGTATGTCAAGTTAGATATTTGTCATGCACGATATCCACATATAGATTGTTCCAGACAGCGCTGTCTGGCAATGAATGGGTGATATACATGTCTGCTTGAGCTCCTGCCTGCATTCCATTTGTCCAGAAAACAGGGTGGGAACACATGACCCCAGAAAACCTTCCAGGGAGGAGTGGGCTGTAAGGGAGGAGTGGGCTGTAGCAGAGAGACACACACACATGGGCAGCCAGAACAAACAGGAAACAGGTAATGAAGGAAGGAAGGGAGTGCTCAGCCAATAAAGGAGGAGCTCTGGCATTTTTTTTTCTGCGGGGTTAAAATTGAAACCAAATAAATTGCAGCCAGAAGTCAGACACAAAGGATCCGGCTGTGAATGTGTGTAACAGAGGTCTGATTGTGCTCAGCTGCTTCTCAGGCTACAAGGGTTGGGGGGCGAAGGAGGAAAGGCGGCTGCTGTTGAAATGATTAAACATAAACTTATGTAAGGAAAGGACGTATATGCCATTCATACTGGAGTTTAAACTTTTTTATACATGAGTTTATATCAAGTTTAGATTGATACATTTTGTATATTCCCTGATTTTTACCTTTCTTTCTTGCAGGTTTCATCATTATAATCCATGTTGGTGAAGATAATGTGTTGTTGGCAAATTGCATTTTTGTTCTGAGGGCATAAAACAAACACCTAGGTCTTCCCAGAAAAGATGGCAGGTATATGTGCAGCTATATACTGTATTTATGCAAAGACGCTTTAGGGGAAATTTAATTTGCAGGATGTTAATGGTTATGTAATACAATTGCTGAAAGGTGCAAAGCTGCATTAGAACCATAGCAGCCATCCATAACACTTGCTTTTTTTGATCACTGTATATTAAACTATTATTAGCCTAAAACATACTTGGCAGGTGAGCGTTGTGTGGGGCTTGCAGTCTGGGGCATGGCGCCGAGACTGAGTCATCATGGCCCCGTCCTCTACTATACAGTGCCACCCGAACTGCCTCCTTCACTCAGGAAATGGGCCGTGGCAGCCTCCTGGGACTTGACTATTCTTCTGGATATCCGAAAGAGCCATCCAAGATTCGGGAGTCTCCCAATGTTCTATGGCCTAAAAGTATGGTGTGGTCTAAAAGCTAACTACAGATTGGTCATTTTAAATTACCCTCAATAATACCAAAGCCTCAAAGTTGAAAAAACAGCAGTGCAAATGCTCATATGTAAGAATACATCCATACTTTTGTGCAAATATACACAGTTTTCCAGGAAGAAGCATGGAGCTGGCTCGCTACATTTACACCGAAGTGGAAAATTGTATTCAAATACGTAACATGGGATTATTTTAATGAGATAAAGGGGTAAGGAGGGCACATTTACAGGGGTGGGTGTAAATGTGGATGGTCACATTGAGAAAGGGCATCTCTGAGAAAGGGCATCTCTGAGGCCCCAGAGAGTGTCTTTCGTATCTGTACAGGTAAAAGAAATGATAGAATGTCATTTAAATGGAATTTGACTGTAGGCATCATTATGTTGAGTCTACTGCCTGGTTTTGGTTAGTGTGAAATCATATGGTGTCTCAAACATTATTTCAAAGTACTCCATGAATGCTCAATTGTGATTAGGGACCCCATGTAACAACGAAGCATAACCCCTTTAGAACTCGCTAAAGGGGTTATGTCATCTATTCTGTATTCAACAAATAGCGGTAAACTAAGATTACTGCTGTTTGTCACTGCATCTTTAGATGTCGAGAGTGATGTGGTCCTCTCCAGCTTCAGCGAAGACTTCCAGGCACTGCTGGGTCCCCGTCGGGTTACAGTGCCATGCACATGCCCAGACGGAATGTTGCACATGCACATTACACAGGAGCCCATCGCTGGCAGCGTTAGGCTGCCAGCAGCCGAGCAGAGTATCACGCAGACGAGGAGGGCTTCGCTGGACCTTGCCGGAGGGGTATGTATTTGTATCACTGTGATACTAAACGAAAAATGCAGCTAGGATTTACATTCATTTATAAATGGGGCCCTAGATCTGCTGACTGAGGGTCCTATTTTTGAACGAATGTATCACAGTTATACAAACGAAAATGCCAGTGGTATTAATCAATACTTACCCCTCTGGCGAGGTCCTCTGCTTGGCCTAACACTGCCAGCGACGGGCTCCTGTGTACTGTGCATGCACAACGTTCCTTCTGTGCATGTGCATGGTACTGTAACTCGGCAGCGGCCCTGGAAGGCTTTGCTGACGCCGGAGAGGCAGCGTTGGGTCCCCATTGGGCGAGAGCGATGCAGTGACAAACAGCGGTAATTTTAGAATACTGCTGTTTGTTGAATACAGAATAGATTACATAAATCCTTTAGCAAGCGCTAAAGGTGTTATGTTTAGTTTTTAAATGGTGCCCTGAGAAGGCAGTAAGACATAGGGATAAAACCAGTACCATGCCAATCAAACTGTGAATGTGAATGGGGAATAGCTAAGTTGCCATGGCAAACTTTTATTGGTAAATTACATAAATAGATTCTATATCTCCAGAAGTAGCCCACCACTAATCTGTTAAAGTGCACATATGATGCACCAAAGTTCTTTCTAAATCGAACATGACGCTTGTATGTCATTATTTAATAGTGACCCAAAATTATACGTAAGTTCACCTGAATGCCCCCCGGCCCACCCACTTCCTTACCAGATCATCAACGCCACACAGCCACACACACTTATGCTTATCTGGGATACAGTCAGTATCCCAGCGGCCGCGATGCTGGCCCTGATATTACCGGCACCGGAATCCCGACACCTATCACAATCCCGGCGTTGACATCCTGACCGCCAGGATACCGAAGGTATGTAACGAGATGGGGGGGAGTGTTATGGTTACGGACTAAGGGGGAGGTTAGGGTTAGGCAGCAAAGAGGGAGGGTTAGGGTAGGGAGAGTGGGAGGTTAGCATACCAAACAAGTCCCGACTGCTGGTATCCCATACCGATTCCGCTTATCTAGATGTAAGAACCCATCTGTTTGTAGGGAGGATCTTCCTTCCTTTATAATGTGTTTAAATGGTCAAATGGGAACATTCTCCATGCATTACTACTAACCATATGCTGACACACACGGCTGGCAGAAGGAGTGTTGTAATGCAGCAATACCTACTGCCAGTTAGTTGTAATGTGCTCAGAATGTACTGGGCAAATGTACAATACAATGGGGAGCATGGCGTTTACGACAAGGATTCTGACATTGGCTGGTGGGACATACAGTATGTGAGGCAGACCATCTTTTTATTGCTTACTTTGCTCCATCACTCTTGTGTTAAATTATTTTACTACTGTTCGCTATTCATTATTAAATCAAAGATGACAGTTGTTCCAGCTTGTAGCATTCACGTAGGTATAGGTAAAAATGGTCACACCAAGACCCAACCTGTGTTTTACCAGGGTCAGATTAGCCATTAGCTAGCCAAGACAGGAGCCTACCACTCATTAGCGTGATATTTCTTTTTAGAATCTGCCCATTACCAATATTATTAATGGCAATATTCTGGCTTGTGCTGTGGTAAATCTGAAATTTCAGCAGAAGTGATGTTGTAATCACTATCTCACTTATACAGTGCTTAAGGCCATTGTTCCTTCAAGCCAACACCACTTCGATGCACAGGGTGGCAGGTGTCGAGAGTTGTAAAGAGTCCAAAAGAGTTGTGTTGGACAGAGTGGTTCCAGGTGAAAGAGAGTTAGTGGAATCAAGTCAGGGAGGAATGAGATAGGAGCTCTGCAGATGGAACGTAAGAAGAACGTTGAGTCCCATGGTGTGGAGCATATGTGGACTACAAAAGAATAGATGTAGCTGAACTAAACCTACATGTGAATTTGCAGCTGAGGGAGCGAGAGATCTGGGTGTGAGATTCAGAAAGAGAGAAAGAAATCAGGCATCCTAGTAAAACTGAGCAGCCAATTTGAGTGAGAGATATATTATGGTGGGAGACTTAAATTCCATGTGATCTACAGTGAGAGACATTACTGTGGGGAGACAATCAGCTTAATGCTGAGTTGAACACATACCTGCCTACACTTCCAGAAAATCCAGGAAGCTCTTGAATCCCAGTCTGGCTCCCCGAGATGCCCAGAAAAGTGGACAAGAAGGTTCCCAGGTGGCTAATTTAGCTGCTCCCCCGTGGAGGGTGCAACTGACAAGTGGTCAAGTAGTGTTGAATGCACACCTTTTTGTGGAATATATCTTGCATGTTTTTTGCACTGTACGTGTTCCAAAGCCAGTACCCAAGTATCTAAGCTTACTATTCAAGAGGTGTAACTGTTTTCACACAGGCAAAGTACAATGATAGTGCAGAGTTGGACATCAACGCTAATAAACCTGATTCCAAGTATATGACTTGCTCCAAATTTACTCTGGTGCAAATGTGCATGAGGTTGTTGACGAGTAGCAACAACTCATTACATTACACCATGGTCTGCCGTGCGCCTTAAGGAAGAAGAAGAGAAGGAGGTCCCCTCTCTTTCATATCCTCTACCTGTTATTCTAGACTAGAGTGACTCTGCTCCCAACTATATCTTATATAAAATACAATAAGCTCTTTATATAATACCCCACTTCCTCCTATACCTGCCTGAGACCACACCACTTCACCCAAGTCCCCGCCCCCTCTTTTCCTATGTCTATTCTTCTACAGTCAACCTCATATCACTGCCTGAGGCCCCACACCCTAACCCTATGTCCCCACCTCTTTCTCTCTAGTTTAACCATGTGTCTCTCCTTTCCTGTGCCCTGGAGCTCCACAGGGACCTCACAGATCATATTTCTTGATAAATAAGTGCCAGTGGAGGTGTGAAAATGTTATAATGTTATCTAGGGGGTTGGTAGATTTTTGCAATGAGGGATGTGTATTTGTTTTTTCTGTTGGGATGGTGGTGCATGTGTTTTAATACTATTTGTGGTGTATTAATATGCGTATGTGAGGGGTGTATTCATATAATTTGTGTTATATGTGGGTCACTGATGGTCTCTGCATTATATGACTATGCAAACATGGTCACTGCATTGCTCTCTGCATTATATGGTATCAAAACATATATATTATATAGCGGACACTGCGACACTGCATTATATGGCAGTCACTGCAATGCTGTCTGCACTCTATGGTGGGCACTGATGGTTTCTGTATTATATGGTGGTCTATGTGACACTCTGTATTATATGGTGGTCACTGCAATGTTCTGCATTATATGATTTCCACTGCCATGCTCTCTGCATTATATGGAGCTCACTGAGATGCTTTCTGCATTATTTGGCAGTCGCTGCGGTGCTCTTTCCGCTATCTGACAGAAACTGCAATGCTCTCTGCATTATATGGCGGGAACTGCGATGCATCCAGTATGTGATCCTGTGACTGGAGCAATGACACAGGCAGCCAGTACTTATACACTGAGTGCTGCATCATTGAACACAGGGGCGGATCTAGACTCTTGCTTTAGGGGGGGCGGTGTGTGTGTATATAATATTCATGATGACAGCATGCTCCCATACTCATAGTCATCTATCTCAGCCCTCCTCCCATACACATACCCCCCCAGCTACCTACTTGTCCCTGTAACCAGATCCTTGGAGATCGGCATGAGCTGATGGGAAGGGGGCATGTCCTAATCACGGGAGGTGTGGCCATGCTCCCTTAGGAAAACCCCCCCACATTTTTGCAGCATGGTGCGGATGGCATGTCCCCGATTCCACGGGCTCCAAGCATCGTGCATAGTGGTAACTTAAGCAGATCACTCAAGCTGCCAGTACTGTGTACAGTGGCTGTGTGTCATGGGGACCGATCGCCCTGATCGCCCCCCCCCTGGATCCGCCACTGATTGAACATGAATAATACTGATACCCTGGGTGCTGTGAAGCCATGCCCCCTACCCACAAGGCCACACTCCTTTTCTAGGCATAGACAACAAGTCCCTACTTTTCAGGGAAGGGAAGGGGGTTGGCAAAGTATATTATTGCACCTGGACCCACCACTCACTAATTCGTCTACTGCCCCGGTGGTAACCATCTGGACGCATACGCAGTGCAGAATTGAAACACCTCTGACTCAAGGGCCTATTCATTAAACGTAAAAATTCAATGGAGATAATTAGCTTTAGAACTCTCATGGAGTTCTAGCTAATTATAGGTGGAATTCATCATTCCACCTCTCCATAAGTATCTATTCCGAAAAGCTGTCATTTTTGCCTTGACTACCTTATCGCATCTGGAAACAGTGCTGCGCATGCGCTGTTACATCTGTAAAACCAGCGCATGCGCAGCACTGCCTACAGACTAAGGCCCCTTAGTCTGTTCATGAATACCAAAATAACGTTATTTAAGGAAAATGTCCTTAAAAACATTATTTTAGTGTTGATGAATAGGCCCCTCAGGCCCTATAATGATGATGATACCTGCATCACTGTCTAGCCACTTATAATTGGCTGCTTGCATATTAACCCCCCAGCTGATAATAAATAGCTGCGGCCATCTATTCTGATTACTTATTTGTCAGTTCCATTTAGATTGCTGTAGGACAGAAGATTGCTACTGACTTTGGTATTGTTGTATTTCCTTACATTTTATATAGAAAATGCTCTTTCATTTATTATGTGGCAAATACATTGACATTTTATTAATAACACTGTCATAACACCTTTTATCACATTATATTGTGTACGAATAGGGTAATGTTTACATTTACTACTATACTAACACACTGTATACATCTCAACCCTTTAGTGATGCATAAGCACGGGATGTAGTTCATATCTCCGCTGTCGGGATGCCAGTGCTTAGAATGCTAGCGCCAAAATCCTGACGGTAAGTATTGGGGTTAGGGCGAGGGTTAGGGATAGGGGTTAGGGTTAGGCACTAGGGGGAGGGTTAGGCTGTGGGGGGGGAAGGGTTTGGTTTAGGCTGCTGGGAGGGAAGGTTAGGTTTAGTGGGTTAGAATACTTACCTGCAGGTATCGGTAACCTAACCCTGTCGGGATTCTGACCTCCTGGATCCTGAGCGTCGGCATCCCGTACCCAACCCAAAAGCACATGCTCTCATGCACCTGATGTATATTTGATGTAGAATAACTACTGCTTTTGAGTTAGACGTATTTTGAGTAGGGGTGAGAGGGTTCGGATTTCTGAAATCCGAACCCCCCCGAGCCCCACCGATCCGAGTCAGGCTCGACTTTTCCCGCCTGACTCGGATCTGAAATCGAGGCAAAACGTCATCATCCCGCCTTCCGAGTCTCGCGGGTTTTGGATCCTATATAAGGTACCCGCGTCGGCGCCATTTTCTCACTCGGCTGTGGACAGTGAAGAGGGAGGGTGGGAGTTAGGGCTGTGTAGTATAGTGTAGTGTAGTGTAGTGCTGCTGTTGTCCACTACTTCAAAGTCCATAGGGGCTGGCTGTGTTGTGCTGTGCTGCTGTTGTTAATAGGGGCTGTGTCCACTACTTCAAAGTCCATAGGGGCTGGCTGGACTGTGTTGTGCAGTCAGTTCTCCATAGGGGCTGTGTCCACTCCAAAGTCCTGTGCAGTGTCCCAGTCCTAAAGGGGTGCTGTAGTGTTGTCCAGGGGGTGCTCTGTTCATCAGGGGTGCTCCCCCCAAGTGCTAAAAAAATAATATATTTTCTGTGTTTGTGAATTGTGTGCGCAGTAGCCGCACGTGCATCAACAAAGTAGTGCCAAGCGTGCGCCTGTGTCATAAGTAAAGGGCCGGCTGGCTTGACCGTTAAGGGTGCTGTAACCCCCGAAAGTACACTCCAGTCCAAACCAAAAAAAAAATTATTTTCTGTGTTTGTGAATTGTGTGCGCAGTAGCCGCACGTGCATCAACAAAGTAGTGCCAAGCGTGCGCCTGTGTCATAAGTAAAGGGCCGGCTGGCTTGACCGTTAAGGGTGCTGTAACCCCCGAAAGTACACTCCAGTCCAAACCAAAAAAAAAATTATTTTCTGTGTTTGTGAATTGTGTGCGCAGTAGCCGCACGTGCATCAACAAAGTAGTGCCAAGCGTGCGCCTGTGTCATAAGTAAAGGGCCGGCTGGCTTGACCGTTAAGGGTGCTGTAACCCCCGAAAGTACACTCCAGTCCAAACCAAAAAAAAATTTATTTTCTGTGTTTGTGAATTGTGTGCGCAGTAGCCGCACGTGCATCAACAAAGTAGTGCCAAGCGTGCGCCTGTGTCATAAGTAAAGGGCCGGCTGGCTTGACCGTTAAGGGTGCTGTAACCCCCGAAAGTACACTCCAGTCCAAAGCAAAAAAAAAATTATTTTCTGTGTTTGTGAATTGTGTGCGCAGTAGCCGCACGTACATCAACAAAGTAGTGCCAAGCGTGCGCCTGTGTCATAAGTAAAGGGCCGGCTGGCTTGACCGTTAAAGGGTGCTGTAACCCCCGAAAGTACACTCCAGTCCAAACCAAAAAAAAATTATTTTCTGTGTTTGTGAATTGTGTGCGCAGTAGCCGCACGTGCATCAACAAAGTAGTGCCAAGCGTGCGCCTGTGTCATAAGTAAAGGGCCGGCTGGCTTGACCGTTAAAGGGTGCTGTAACCCCCAAAGTACACTCCAGTCCAAACCAAAAAAAAATTATTTTCTGTGTTTGTGAATTGTGTGCGCAGTAGCCGCACGTGCATCAACAAAGTAGTGCCAAGCGTGCGCCTGTGTCATAAGTAAAGGGCCGGCTGGCTTGACCGTTAAAGGGTGCTGTAACCCCCAAAGTACACTCCAGTCCAAACCAAAAAAAAAATTATTTTCTGTGTTTGTGAATAGTGTGCGCAGTAGCCGCACGTGCATCAACAAAGTAGTGCCAAGCGCGCGCCTGTGTCATAAGTAAAGGGCCGGCTGGCTTGACCGTTAAAGGGTGCTGTAACCCCCGAAAGTACACTCCAGTCCAAACAAAAAAAAAAATTATTTTCTGTGTTTAGCCGCACGTATATATCAAATCGATATAACATAAATGGAGGACCAAACTTTCTCCGATAAAAATAAAATAGAGAAAGATCAAGAACCACTTCCTCCTAGTGCTGAAGCTGCTGCCACTAGTCATGACATAGACGATAACATGCCATCAACGTCGTCTGCCAAGGCCGATGCCCAATGTCATAGTAGAGGGCACATACAATCCCAAATGGCAAACTTCAGGAAAATGACCTTGAAAAAGACATTTAAATCAGCTGAAGAGAAACGTAAACTTGCCAATATGCCATTTACGACATGGAGTGGCAAGGAACGGCTAAGGTCGATCCCTAGTATGTTCATGACTAGTGGTTCAGCTTCACATGACGATGGAAGCCCTCCTCCCACTAAAAAAATCAAAAGAGTTAAGCTGGCAAAAGCACAGCGAAGAACTGTGCTTTCTAAGAAGATATCACAAATCCCCAAGGAGAGTCCAAGTGTGGTGGTGGTTGCGATGCCTGACCTTCCCAGCACTGGACGGGAAGAGGTGGCTCTTTCCACCATTTGCACGCCCCCTGCAAGTGCTGAAAGGAGCACCCACAGTCCACTTGCTGATATGCAAATTGAAGATGTCACTGTTGAAGTACAACAGGATGAGGATACTGGTGTAGCTGGCGCTGAGGAGGAAGTTGGCGAAGAGGATTCTGATGGTGATGTGGTTTGTTTAAATCAGGCTCCGGGGGAGACAGTTGTTGTCCGTGGGATGAAAAAGCCTATCACGGTCATGCCTGGGCAGAAGACCAAACATTCCACCTCTTTGGTCTGGCAATATTTCTATCCAAATCCGGACAACAACTGTCTTGCCATATGTACCATATGTAAAGGTGAAATAAGTAGGGGTAGGGACGTCAACCACCTAGGAACATCCTCCCTTATACGGCACCTGCAGCGCGTTCATAAAAAGTTACTGTCAAGTTCAGAAACTTTGGCTAAGACCGTAAGCAGTCCAGGGACACCTAAATCCCGTTGTCCTGTTGTATCCAAGCGCCTGCAAACCACACCGTCAACTCCCTCCTCGTCAATTTCCTCCTTAGTCAGGATCGGAAGTAGTCCTGCAGGCCATGTCACTGGCATGACTGACTCTCCTATCCGGGATTCCTCTGGAGGGTCCTGCGTTGCTACACCTACTGCTGCCGCTGCTGCTGTTGCTGCTGCTGGGAGTCGTTCATCATCCCAGAGAGGAAGTAGGAACACCACTACTTTTACTAAACAATTGACCCTCCAACAGTCCTTAGCGAGGAGGATGAAGTACGACAGCAGTCATCCTGAAGCAAAACGTATAACTGAGGCCTTGACTGCTATGTTGGTGTTAGACGTGCGTCCGGTATCCGCCATTAGTGCAGTGGGATTTAGACAATTGATGGAGGTAGTGTGTCCCCGGTTCCAAATCCCGTCTAGATTCCACTTCACTAGGCAGGCGATACCGAGACTGTACAGAAACGTCAGAAAAAGTGTCCTCAGTGTCCTGAAAAATGCCGTTGTACACAATGTCCACTTAACCACGGACATGTGGACAAGTGGAACAGGGCAGACTAAGGACTATATGACTGTGACAGCCCACTGGGTAGATGTATCACCTTACGCAGCAACAGCAACAGCGTTACCAGTCGCAGCATCTCAGAAACGCCAGCTCGTTCCAAGGCAGGCTACGCTGTGTATCACCAGTTTCAGTAAGAGGCACACCGCCGACAACCTCTTAGAGAAACTGAGGGAAATCATCGCCCAGTGGCTTACCCCACTTAGACTCTCCTGGGGATTTGTGATATCTGACAACGCCACCAATATTGTGCGGGCATTACATCTGGGCAAATTCCAGCACGTCCCATGTTTTGCTCACACAATAAACTTGGTGGTGCAGAATTTTCTGAAAAGCGACAGGGGCGTGCAGGAGACGCTTTGGGTGGCCCGAAAAATTTCTGGCCACTTTCGCCATTCAGCGACTGCGTGCCGAAGACTGGAGCGCCAGCAAACACTCTTGAACCTGTCCCGCCATCACCTGAAGCAAGAGGTTGTGACGCGGTGGAACTCAACCCTCTATATGCTTCAGAGGATGGAGGAGCAGCAAAAGGCCATTCAAGCCTATACATCCACCTATGACATAGGCAAAGGAGGGGGTATGCACCTGACTCAAGCGCAGTGGAGAATGATTTCCGTGTTGTGCAAGGTTCTCCAGCCCTTCGAACTTACCACACGTGAAGTCAGTTCAGACACTGCCAGCTTGAGTCAGGTCATTCCCCTCATCAGGCTTTTGCAGAAGCAGCTGGAGAAAGTGAAGGAGGAGCTTAGACGGAGCGATTCCGCTCGGCATGTGGGACTTGTGGATTAAGCCCTTCATTCGCTTTGCCAGGATTCCAGGGTGGTCAATCTGTTGAAATCAGACCACTACATTTTGGTCACCGTGCTCGATCCTAGGTTTAAAGCCTATGTGGTGTCTCTCTTTCCGGCCGACACAAGCCTGCAGAGGTGCAAAGACCTGCTGGTGAACACACTGTCAGCTGAAGTGGAACATGACACGTCAACAGCTCCTTCTTCATTTTCTCCCGCAACTGGGGCTGCCAGGAAAAAACTTAGATATCCTAAGCAACCCGCTGGCGGTGATGCAGGGCAGGCAGGACCAAGTTTGGACATCTGGTCCGGACTGAAGGACCTGGCAACAATTTCTGACATGTCTACTGTCACTGCATATGATACTGTCACCATTGACAGAAGGGTGGAGGATTACATCGGTGACAGCATCCAAGTAGGCATGTCAGACAGTCCATACCTGTACTGGCAGGAAAAAGAGGCAATTTGGAGGCCCCTGTACAAACTGGCTCTATTTTACCTGAGTTGCCCCCCCTCCAGTGTGTACTCCGAAAGAGTGTTTAGTGCAGCCGGGAACCTTGTCAGCGAAAGGCGTAGGAGGTTGCTTCCACAGAATGTGGAGAAGATGGTGTTCATCAAAATGAATAATCAGCTCTTCCAGGGAGACCAGCCTCCAGAACGTACAGAGGGACCTGTGGTGGTGGATTCAAGTGGGGACGAGTTAATACTTTGTGAGGATGAGGATGTACACAACACTGAAGAGGGTGAGGAATCGGTGGATGAGGAGGATGAGGATGACATCTTGCCTCCGTAGAGCCAGTTTGTGCAGGGACAGATTAATTGCCAGCTTGTTTTGTGGGGGCCCAAACGAACCAATCATTTCAGCCACAGTCGTGTGGCAGACCCTGGCGCTGAAATGATTGGTTTGTTAAAGTGTGCATGTCCTGTTTATACAACATAAGGGTGGGTGGGAGGGCCCAAGGACAGTTCCATCTTACACCTCTTTTTTTTCTTTGCATTATGTACTGTTTGGGGCCTAGTTTTTCAAACTGCCATCCTGTCTGCCACTGCAGTATCATGCCTAGATGGGTCACGTGTTTGTGCCGCCCACTCGTGTCGCTTAGCATAGTCATCCAGCTACCTCGGTGCAACCTTTTGGACATAAAAACACTATTGTGAGGTGTGAGATGTTCAGAATAGACTGGAAATGAGTGGAAATTAAGGTTATTGAGGTTAATAATAGCATAGGAGCAGAAAAATCCAACAAATTCTGTGATTTTAGCTGTTTTTATGCTTTTTTAAAAAAAAATACAGATCCAAAACACAAAACCCAGAACCCAAAACACGAAAGGGTGGTTTTGGCAAAACCAATCCAGATCCAAAACACGAAGAAAGATTCAGATCCAAAACCAAAACAAGAAAAGTGGCCGGTGCACACCCCTAATTTTGAGATACATATGAAAGTGTGCTTTTTTTGGAATAGTATCTTTGTGTACTGTACATTAAAAGTGAACAATGTGTTGAGATTCATTGTAATCAGGCCCATTGTGTTTATTAAGAGACCGTATAAAGTTACATGGTAATTTAAAGATAAATAATGCTATTTATTTACAATCAGAAAATTAATTGGCGCCAACTGTTTTCATCAGTTGTGTCTGGGCCCTAACTATCTCATCTATATCACACCTGCATCTGTGCCAACCTTAACCCCTTAACCCCTAGGATGAGAAATACTGAGCTACATTCGGCTGGGCAGGGGGAGTTACTGTACGTCACTACAGCATATCCATAAAGGGGTTACACTAAAAACAATGGCCCTCATTCAGAGCCGTACGCTCTGAGCAGAGCGCACGCTCTGAATGAGGGCCGCCCTCCATAATTCTGGAGCGTCCTCCTGGACGCTCGTACAGCTGTGGGTCACCACCCACAGCCTATACGAGCGTGCAGTTTGATGGCCGCGATGGTCGTGACCATCGCGACCATCGAAACTGCGAGCCGGACCATGCGGTTGAGGTTTTCAACCGCAAGGCCCGGAGTGATTTTGGCTCTATCAGAGCCAAAATCACTCGCACTGACATCACTAGTGATGTCAGTGGGCCGGCTTCTGACGGTAGGCGTTCCCTTGGGAACGCCCCCGTCAGGGAGGCACGCCCCCGGCACGCCCACCTTAGGGGGCGTGCTGTCAATCAACATCGACAGCACGCCCCCTTTGATCAGACACAACGAGCGAAGGACTTTCCTTCGCTCGTCGCGTCTGGCGCATGCGCACGACGGAGCTCCCTCCGTCGTGCGCATGCTCAGTGCAGACCATCGACCCACTTGCGAGCGGACAGCCGCTTGCGAGTGGGTCTGAATCAGGGCCAATATTATTATATTTTTCTGAAGACTTGATTGGTATCCTCTTCTTTTGTCCCTTTTAAATCCTCTCTGGTTTGTTAAAAATAAAAAAAGTGATCATGTCGCAATATGATTACAGCAGACAATAGCAATAGTTTCTTATTCAATATACAGAACTTTTAAAATGTATTATTTTTACAGTATTATCGACGGCTACTGTGTTTTTTTTTTGTTTTTTTTAAATCATTTAAATGTCTCTGATGTCACTTCTTCCTGTGCAGTAAGGCATGTCAGGGGAGCTCCCCTCATTTCTCCCCCCCCTCCACTATGAAAGTGTGGGATATTCAGCCGACTGTAAGGTTGATGCTCCCTGCAAGTGGTTCAGTTCGGTGTTTGGGGATTTAAACTGGAAAGAATCCAAGAGGCATTTCTATACCTCGGGCACTATTTCAGCAAGCACCACTATCTCACCTTCTTCTAGGCTGAAGTTAACATTTCCATGGTAACGTAACACCCACCATCTCTCCCTGATCACCTACTAATCTGCGGCAACACTGCTTGTAGAGTTTTATTTCCTGTAAAGAAGGGGGTCATTTATTCCCGTCTCCCGCCAGGCAGACATATTATAGTAGGGGATTTGTCACATTAGAACATTTGGCTTTTTTTCCCTTATGCGATGATTTTGAGAGTGAGAGATTTTGTGGTTAACCACTGAAGTACTTAAACTCCTTAGGTCTAATAAAGATGACATCTAAAAACTGAAGACCAGCTCGCATGTTGAAAAATCATTAATACACATACACGCGCCATATGGCTCATTCAGGGCACTCATCAAGGTCCACTCTTCAGTTAGTTAAAAGTCACATTCTTCTTGTTTCCTGCCTTTTTTGTATTCTTTCTGTAACTTCGGAGCATGATACCAAGCCCCCTATTGACACAGGCAGATAAAAATCACCAGGAATCTTGGACATGCAGTGACAGGGCCAATAGTTGACAGTTGTAGAGAGAGATTAGTGTCATCAGAACTGGTGAGCCAGGAGGAGAGGACTTCGTTGGCTTCTCAGATTTGGCCTTAATGGTTTCCACGAGGGGCCCTAAAGTCATGATTCATTACACTAATAGGCAAGGTATAAACCCCTGCCATGGCGTAGGTACAATTACAGATTGTGGAAAGAGGGAAAGTCAAACCTGTGAAGCCCTGGATTTGCTCACTATAAAAGTGCCATTCAAAAGGAGGAGAGTCCCTACATTAGATAGCCTGATGTTACTGAAAGAGGGGAAAGTCCACACATACCAGACTACTATAGAGGGTGATAGTCCCCATATACCAGAGACTACTAAAGAAGAGGAGAGCCCACATACCAGAGATTACTGAAGAGGGGGAGAACTCACATACCAGAAACTACTACAGAGGGGGAGAGCCCACATACCAGAGACTACTGAAGAGGGGGAGAGCCCACATACCAGAGACTACTGAAGAGGGGGAGAGCTCACATACCAGAGACTACTGAAGAGGGGGAGAGCCCACATACCAGAGACTACTGAAGAGGGGGAGAGCCCACATACCAGAGACTACTGAAGAGGGGGAGAGCCCACATACCAGAGACTACTGAAGAGGGGGAGAGCCCACATACCAGAGACTACTGAAGAGGGGGAGAGCCCAGATACCAGAGACTACTGAAGAGGGGGAGAGCCCACATACCAGAGACTACTGAAGAGGGGGAGAGCCCCCCTACCAGAGACTACTGAATAGGGGGAGAGCCCACATACCAGAGACTACTAAAGAGGGGGAGAGTCCCCACATACCAGAGACTACTAAGGAGGGGGAGAGCCTACATACCAGAGACTACTGAAGAGTGGCATGGTCCCCATGTACAATAGCCCCAGCGGACCGTGAAGAGCAGCCACTTCTGAGGCAGTTGAGCGAGTGAATGAGCTAGTGGAGTAAAAAGGTGATGTTTAACATTCATATGTGCCCTTTAATAAGGGCACATATGAATAAGCAATTTGCAGGAGTAAAGAAAGAGGAGTGAATATAAATTTATTTTCTGTAACCTAAAGTGTGTGTGGTGGTGGGGAGCAAGTATCAATTACCTGGGCTTTTTGGAGGGGCTTGGGTCAGCTGCTAAGGGGGACATTGTCCCTCTGTTTGCCCGCTGGTGCACCCTGTACAGCAGCAAGGAGGAGGGGATGTGAGGACGGGGGTGTACACAAAAGGAAGTCTCTCCCCATAGGTGCTGGCTGCTGTGGACAGGGCTGTGTGATCTGCAGGAAGCCTCCTGCAGTTCACTTAGCCCCATCCACAGGAGCTGGCACCTATGGGAAGAGACTTCCTTCTAAGTGCACACGCTCCCCCCCTCACGTCTCCTCTCCGCCACTTTGTGTAAACTGCGCATGGATCTGAGTCGCACTGCGCATGCGTCAAGTTTCATCACCGTTGCTCATGATGAGGCCATTCTGCATGACCATAGGGTTACTCAGAAAACTGATTATTGACTGATCCGCCACCGATACTGCATCTTTGTGCGCAGTCGCTTGGATGTGCAAAGACGCCGGTGGGTGTCACTACAAATCCGGTCGGCTGCCACATTTGCATGCTTTTACACAGCCACTGCGTACAAATTCACAGCTGTGCTGGCATTAGCTGTGAATCAGGCCCTGAATGAAGGACTAGAACTCAATGAGCTATATACCTAAAAGCTCTGTGTGTTATTAATACGAGGGCTGAATGAGAAGTAATGAGACTGATTTTTTTATACAGAATCAGATGACTCCACAGGATCTGAACATTTTTATTTTTCAAATTAGCGTCCTTCACATTTAATACATTTTTTTCAGCGTTTCAACAACGAATCGCAGACGTGCAGCAGACTGTTTTGTGACATCATTGTTAGTGTTGCAGCTGTGGCTTTTTTCACTTCATCATCTGTTGAAAACTTCTTTCCGTGCAGTTGTATTTTCAGGGTTGGGAATGCCCAGAAATCACAGGGCGCTAAGTCCGGGCTATATGGAGGGTGTTCCAGTGCTGTCCCACTAATTTCAGTCAGTGCTGCCAATGCAATAGCAACAACATGTGGTCGGGCACTGTCTTGGAGCAAAAAATATTGTTTCTTCAGCAAATGTGATCTTTTCTTCCTCATGGTTCCACACAAATGGGTCTCAGAAAGAGGCAAAACGTAATCTTCCATGGACAAACATCATCTTTCATGGACCTTTGTCCAGGAATTATGATGTTTGTCCATGAAAGATGACGTTTTGCCTCTTTCTGAGACCCGATTTTTGGCCGAAAAAAAAAATCTGAATTTGGCGGGAAAAAAAAATCTAAATTTGGCGGTAAAATCTGAACTAATCTGAGTCTGCACATCTCTAGTTTTCGGGATGTTTGCATAGTAGTCACCATTAATTGTTTGCCCACGAGGGACCCAGTGCTGTAGGGTCATACCGTGCGCATCAAAGAACAGCAGAAGCATGACTTTACACGCCAAAGGAATCACACAGAATTTTTTGGACGGAGGTGAATGTGCATGTTTCCATACACTGGACTGTTGTTTGGATTCCAGATCATAATGTGAAATCCACTATTCGTCACACATCACAATCGATATCAGGAAATTGGGTATCCTCTCCGACATTCAAATGGTGTTCTTGCACGATTCAATTAATTGTCACATCTGCTCTTCTGTGAGATTTCTGGGTACCCACCTGGCGCACACGCAATGCATTTTCAGTTCCTTTGTCACAATAGGCTGAACCCATTGGAATGAGATGCCAAGTGAAGCCGATAGTTCGTGTAAAGTTAACCTTCTGTTATTTTGCAACATCTCTGCAGTTTTGGCAAAGTTGACATCTGTAACTGCGGTGGGTGCTCTCTCAAAAACGTGCTTCGTCAGTCAGAAGTGCTTTCACCACCAAAATACTTCAGCACGGCTAATTGTTTCTCAAACGTATGCTTGCTGTAACAGTTCATGTGTTTCATTTCCGCTTTTTCCAAGTTTAACACAAAATTCAATCACACATCTCTGACGTAATCTCACAGACAAGTCTTTGTCATCCGCCATGACGAAAAGTACAAAGATCTTCCACTCGCAGTAACCAAAGATGACTACGGCAGTCCAACCGCAGGTATTCATTGTATACACAGTAAGGCACTGTATACATATGGCACTGTATACATATGGCACTGTATACATATGGCACTGTATACATTGGGCCTTATTTACAGTTAGGAGAAAACCAGCTAATGGGTGCAATTTAATTTCTGCATGCAGGGAAAATACTGCCTGGTTTTCCAGATACATTAAACTCAAAATTGTTAAAATAGGCTGCAGCAAGAAAGGCTTTAAATATATCTTCATGTGACTCCAGTCATCATCAAGTTTATGATGACCTGCATTTTAAATACCCCCTCCAGCACTCATGGCACTAGGTCTAAACTTAGCACACCTGGACGGTGGATGTTGGTATATGTAATGTAAAAAATTAGCATTATACGCGCTCCCGATACCTGCGGTATCCAATAAAAAAAAAGTGGTCGCGGGGTTTTCAGCTCTGAGATATGAATAAAATCAGACTGTCCACACATCCACTTTTATCTAATGAGGGAGGTCTGTCGCTTCTTGCTAAGTGTTGATTTCCATTTACAACTGCGGCTTGCCTCATCCTCCATAGTTGCAGCTGTGGTTTTCCCTCTTATCTTTGTGATCGGAGACAGAGCAGGAAGAGTGGGCTGAAATTAGACAATTGTCGTAAACATATATGTGTGTATGCTTGTGACGTGTTTCTTCAGTGGTGATACCATTGACTGGCGAAGGCGGCTTGTATAATTATTTGAGGCTGCAGAGGTTCCATCTTCAGTTTAAATACAGAAAGCAGTTGTAGTTCCCAATCAGTGTGTCAGAACACATTTATCACAATGCCAGGCTGGATGTGTCTCAAAAATGCAATAGTAATCTGTTAGTACCAGATACATAAGGATATCTTACACTGCAGCAGAAGACATTGCAGCCAACTTTCAGTATCTGGTCCCTTTCTTCAATTTTTTTTTACAAACTATGGGTCCCATTTAACAACGAGGCATAACCCGTTTAGCACTCGCTAAAGGGGTTATGGCCTCCTTTTAATATTTAACAAATAGCTTTAAACTAAGATTACCGCTGTTTGTCACTATCTCTTACGTGATGGCGAGAGCAATACGGTCCCCATTGCCGGCAATGAGGACCCAGCAACAGCCTTTCCAGCTTCAGCGAAGCCTTTCAGGTTTTGCTGTGCCCCTGCCGGGTGAAAGTATCATGCATACAGTATGTGCAGACTGACCATCGCAAATGTGCATGACACTGCAGCTTGTCACTGGCAGCCATCTACTGACAGCAACATAGCAGAGGATTGGCGCCGTGGGCAGGGGTAAGTAATGTTGAAAACAAGTGGTATATTTGTTAGTATCACTGTGATACTAAACAAAGTATGTTGTTAGCATTGAGATTTATTGTCAAATGGGGCCCTTTATTACCATCTTAACAAAACAAATATGTATCACAGGGCCGGATTAAGGCTAGTGGGGGCCCTGGGGCAACAAAGTTGTGGGGGCCCCCCTCCAATAAATTGGGCTCTTACCTTGTCCCCCTCCAATATGACCACAGTGCCCTTCACTGGTGACTCCTTCTGTCTCTCCAACGCAGTGTTTCTTCAAGCCCATAAGAGTTCCTAGACTTTAGCACTATGGTTGAGTAGAAACTTCCATCTTCCTCTTTATCAATCTGGCTTCCAAAGTAGAATATTACATATCCCAAACATTTGAGAAAATTACTTAACTTTGTAAATTGTTTGTCTGTCTTGTGAACTATGATCACATCATTTTCATTTCTAAGGGAGATGTATCAAGACTTAGGGGTAAATTTACTAAGATGGGAGTTCTATTAAGAAGTGATGTTGCCCACAGCAACCAATCAGATTCAAGGTATTATCTCCTAGAAGGTGCTAGATAAATGAGAAGTAGAATCTGATTGGTTGATATGGGCAACATAACTTCTTAATAGAACTCCCCAGAGCAACTAGATTTTTTTGGTGCCCTGTGCCAGAAAGAGCATTGGCACCCCCCCACATTTTTTAAATAGGGACATAAGATAGTGCACCTGAAAAAGGGCCATGGCTTCATGGGGAAGGGCCAGGGAAGAGATAGGGGAGGCCAGGAGATGCTGGGGATAAAAGAAGAGGAAGCTACAAGTGAGAATAATAATTATCAGGAAAGTTTACAGACCAAAACAGTGCCACCTGCCCTGCGGTGCCCTGTGCCATGGCACTGGTTGCACCACCCTAGTTACGGCCCTGGAACTCCCATCTTAGTAAATTTACCCCCTAGGGTGGCCGGGATGTAGTAAATATTGCATCATGGATGCGGTACATCCCACCACTTATCGGGTACATACCGTCATTATCAACGCCAGTATGTACCTTCAAATGCGATTAGAGCTGTCCTTTGTGATAAAGGGACTTCAGGGTTTATGACTCTAAAGTCACTCTTGCATCCTTCTGTGCATGCGCAGAGTGACGCGCGCTGCAGAGGACACTGGGAGGGATCAAATTGAGATAAGAAGCCCATAGACTTCTATTAGACAATGCCATCTCAAGATGGCATTTTTCCACCTGGTCGAAGCTCTGGAATGTATCGCATTTGGAGCTTGGTATATATGGAAAATGTGGCCAAATTCTAAAAATGACTGTTTCCTTTTAGTACATCCCGCCCTTGGAGAGAGATAAAGTGGAGAAATATAAAGTACCAACAAATCAGTGTCTAAGGGATGTAGTCAGGATCCTGACGACCAGGATGCTGATGGTCACAAAACCGACAGTGGCATCCCATCAGTTAGAATCCTGACACATTCCAGCGGTAAATATTACAGTTAGGGAAAGGCGTAGGGTTAGGTTAGGGGAAAGGTTAGTGTTAGGCTGCGGGAGGGTTAGGCTGCGAGCAGTGGCAGGAACTCCCGGAGACAATGGAGTCATTTGGCGCCGGGCTACATCCCTTAAGGGGGCACCTGGCTCCATTGTCCCTCGGGCCATTCCAGGCAGTGCTATGGGAATGGAGTGCTGCTGATTGGAGCTCCACCTCCAGCGGCGTCAATACGGGCACCCCCTATTTGCCTGAGTGTGTTACCAGCGGGCGTCCGGCTCCTTCTTTCCCCCCGGCGGTAGCCAGAGAAACGGAGCTCACTCCTGAGCTCCGCTTCCGGGTCCCGCAATGCACTATGGGAGTGACGTCACTCCCATAGTTCAGAGGAGTGCACTGGGGGACGGTAGGCAGCAGCACTGGAGCGGGGTTTCAGGTAAGTATTGTTGTTTTTTTTGTATGTGTGCGCGCTGGCGGGGGGGCTCACTACAGGGGGCATTACTGGGAGCACTACAGGGGGCATTATGGGAGCTTATTACAGGGGCTTACTACAGGGGACATTACGGGGGCTTACTACAGGGAGCATTACTGGGGTATTTCTGCAGGGGGCATTACAAGGGTCTTACTACAGGGGGCATTACTGGGGGCTCACTACAGGGGGCATTACTGGGGGCTTACTACAGGGGGTATTACTGGGGGCTTACTACAGGGGGCAGTATGTTGGTTTACTACAGGGGGCATTACTGGGGGCTTACTACTGGGGGCACTACAGGGAGTTTACTACTGGGGGCTTACTACTGGGAGCACTACAGGGGGCTTACTACTGGGGGCACTACAGAGGCCCTTACTACTGGGGCACTGCAAAGGGGGACCACTAATGGAGGTACTGCATAGGGGGACCATTACTGGGGGGTACTACATAGGCGGCACTGCATAGGGGGACCTCTACAGAGGGCACCGCACAGGGGGACCACTACTGGGGGAACTGCATAAGGGACCGGCAGCTGGGGCTGGCATAGGTGCTGGTATATTTTAATTTGGGGGAGGCACCAACATTTATCTTGCCTCCGGGCACCTGGGATGAAGTTACGCCACTGGCTGCAAGAGGGGTGGGCTAGGGTTAGGCTGCGGGAGGGGTGGGTTAGGAGGAGGTTAGGGTAAGAGTTGGAGCACTTACCTAAATCTGTTGGGATGCCGCTGTCTGTATTCTGACCATTGGCATCCTGACTGTCGGAATCCCATACTCAACCCGTTTCTAAAGGCTCATACACACTAGACGATAGCTCCATAAGCGAGTGTTTGCCCTTGAACTCCCAGGCAAACAACATAGAGAATACACACTAAATGATATCCCTAACAATATCGTTCAGTGACATCATCCTGCCACATCTCCAAACAAGCAGTTCCTGACGATATCGTCAGATTGACCTGCATGTTTGGACTACAGAAGCAGGGCCAGCTCTTGGGGTGTTCGACCAGTGCGGTCGAACAGGGGTGCCACCCCATAGAGGGTGCACCCCATCGGAAAGATCCCGATTTCAGTGGTACAGCACTGTCCCGCTGTTCCACCCGTGGGCCGAAGTGTCCTTCGGGTGGTATAATCGGGGCGTTGGGACCCCCACTGCCGCAGCTCTGCGGTGGTGCCAGACCCCGGAGTAGCTGAATGGATGCTGCGCGCATGCGCTCGGCATCCATTCAGTGCCGGGAAAGGGCTGGGGGAAGCCCAGCTAGTGACGGAGTGCTGGGCTCTCCCCCAGCCTGACGTTACACGGGAGGCATGCCAGGCATGGCCTATGGTATTTAGGCCACACCCTCATTTTCGGTCGCGCGCGACTAGAGGCGCTTTACACCGAGCCTGCACAGGGTGCGGCTACCCCTGGAGCCGGCCCTGGACAGCAGACATCGTTAACGACCCGCAGGAGCGTGCATCGTCGGTCATTTAGTTCATACACACTGAACGATATGAACAATATATCGTTCAACGATATCATTATTGGTCATAAAAATTGTCTAGTATGTACGGCCTTTAAGTTACAAGCTGATTGGTTGGTACTTTATCTGTCTCCACATTATCTCTATTCACTTTATTGATACAACTCCCTTTAAAGCTTTACACTTGGATCATCTTCATTTTGTGGGCACTCTTCCTATAACAGAACCTTGTCCATCTTAGAGTTCCATGCTCTGGCTGGATGATCCCTGTAAATTGCCGAGAAGATGATCTTCTCTTTTTCCGACCTTTCCTTCAGGTTGTGACATGTACATCTCTTCACTAACACTACTGGGGAACAGTATTGATATTGTTATATCTTCTTTATAGCTGAGACGGACATCAATGTCATGAATGTACTTTTTCAGTAGCTGAAGCAAAAGTAGAATCATTACATATTTTTTGCAAATATCCCTTTGCTAGTAATGCAGCCTGGTTGACTATGGACCTGATTCTGGGAAATATGTTATGCCGATGTTTCCGCAGTTTAACGATTATCAGTAAACAGCGCATGCGTCAAAATATTTTACCGTAGTTGCACACTGCAACCTTTTATTCACGGTATGATTGACAGGCCAACAGCATTTTGGGAATGTGACGGGGAGTGGCAGCAAAAATGCAGACATGTCACGTTTTTGTCACCACTTCCCATGGGGTGTTTTGCTGTCTGTATCTGCTATCCCGTATGCAGGAAACATGGCTCCAAGTGTTTCGCTTCCCATGACCATTCTGCGGGACCATAGACTTACTCAGGACTGCGACAATGGAATGATCTGCGTCCGATGCTTAGACTTTTTTTTGCAGATGCTTGGATTTACAAAGCTGCAGGCAGGCGTCTCAATACATTTCCAGTGTCTGCGACATTTGCATAATTTTGCATATTTAGCGTACTTCTCTGAATCAGGCCCTGTAGTCATTACCTGCGTCTTGTGTCTTTAATGGTTACTCTGTTATGAGATCATTGTCATCGCTTGCACTCTGTTTTCCATTTTGATTCATCCACAAGCTTATGTTTGACATGTTCTAACATGAATTGACGTCTGATTGAGTAATGCTGCTATATGAAAGTCTCTTACTTCTTCTTATGTAGTTCTGCATCCACCGTCCCTAATCATCTTAGTTTGATCACCGTTTTGGATTAAATACAATTTATTGCCGAGGTACCACTTTCTGTAGCTCCTCCCATATCTGTTTTGTATTTGCATATGTGCAGAATTTGATCATTATCTATTCGAAGGTGAGATGACACTGTGGGCATGCAATAAGCCTATACTGGAGTATAATTATGTGACTTCTGAGAACAGCTAATTGCTCCAGAGATATGTTAGGTGTATTTTAGGGTATGAAAACTTTTGCAATCCAATTACAGAATAGTATATTGTTTTTATTTCTGATTAAGTATGAATAAGCTTTAGACTGATTTGTTTTTTTATGTGTAAATTTGACACTGCAAGAAATTTGTGGTTTAAAACACTAATAAAGGGTGATATATGTGACTGAACGTTCTTATTTGCTTTTTTTGCACTGAAATCTAATCAATCAGACATTTTGGAGAAAGACTGAATATAAAACTTAGATCAAATATCATCTCATGATGTCACCCTCTCCAAACATTGCAGGTTCACATCCATGTCTAGTTTAGGCCGGTCTGCATCCTTATTTCCATGTATAGTGTTTTTCATGTCTACCAGTTCCTCTCCCTCTTCCCTTCCCTTCCCATCCCGATATCATCCTTCCTCTTGCTGCCACACTCTGCCAGATATCCTTAGGGGCGTGCAATGCTTTCCAGCAACCTCTGACTCTTGGCTGTGTGCCTTGCGGTGCTGGCTGCTTCTTGCATTAATCTGTCACTAAGCCGCTGTCATCTTAGAGACAGACAGTTATGTCTATCAGACAATCCTCTCTTCCCAGGTGCACAAACCACAGAGACGAGCAAGGCACTGAAGATTAGAATACTGCTTAGAGAATGCATTGGTGCATTAGTCGGATATCAGGTATTAGGGCCCTGAATCACAATAAGCCTGTACTCCACAGGTAGGTGATGAAGAATATATACTTTTCACAATCTGTTATTTATAATACCCTGTTAATTAAAATAAATACATATTTAATTGTTACAATGGCTGCATGTGGATATCATTGTAGGAATGTAAATGTAATGAGTTGACGGCTTTGCAGTACTCCGCTGCACTCCAATACACCTCTATTTAGAAGCTATGGACAGATTGTACATTTACCCTGTTATATCGCTGCAGAAAACAGAACCAGGTTGTAGGGTAATCCAGCACCTACCATCAGGTAATATGGAATCTCCTAAGCTGGACTCCCTATTTGCTAATGAGATGGGACGCTTTATCGAGGAGGAGTTGTCCGAATGTTGACAATTCCTTAAAAAAGTTTGCTTGCATCATGTAAAACATCAACACATTGGGGTAAATTTACTAAAGTGAGAGTGTTTAGAAGATTCTACTTAACATTTAACTAGCACCTTCTAGAAGATAATAGCTAGAATCTGATTGGTTGCTATGGGCAACATCTCCTCTTCTAAAACTTTCACTTTGGTAAATTTACCCCAATGTGTACGATTTAGTTACATCTGTAAAATTAAATGAAATGTTATTTTGGGCTTCTTTGAGCAAACCTGTCTAGTCCTATTATGCATGGTGATTTGTGTCTCTTTCATAGTAAAACATGAATTATAACACAGTACAGAGCACTTTGCTGTATTACACAGCAGAAAACAAACACACAATAAACATAACAAAACACTAGCGCACAGTAATAGTGACTTTTAAAACTTCAAATTTTACCTCCATATTAGGTGGAAGTAGATTAAATGGAGACCAAGAATAACTATTTGTCACCAATGCTAGGTGTTATGTGTACTGCAGTCTTATGGAGGGTACACACGGTCAGATTTTCTGGAAGATAATGAACGATAACGTCGCTAAGCCCCCCTCCGCTGCTATGCACCGCCCCCCGCAATCGCGGACCCCCTCAACCCCCCCGACCCCCCCTCCCTCCCGCGATCCGCCCTGCCTTAATTACACTTACCTGCAGTGATCAGTGCTCCTCCATGGCTCCGGTTAGCTGACATCCCATCCTGCACTGGGGCCCGGTCAGGTGACGACCGGGCCCCAGTGCAGGATGGGAGACCAGCTGACCGGAGGGAGGACATTACCGGAGCTCCGATCACTGGTCCCTGGACTCAGGTAAGTTTTTTTTTTTACTAATGTTTTTTTCTTTTTTTTACAGTGAATCAGCATGTGGTCTGTTTAGACCACACAGCTGATCACTGGCGCCGGCTCCAGGTTCTGCTCTGTCCGTTAGAGCAGAGCAGGAGTCCGGTAACCAGGGAAGACCCTGGATAACGCCACCTCCAGGTGACGTTATTATCACAGGGCTTTCCCCGGTATTTTTTCACAATTTATTTTTTGTAACTTTGGCCAGATCACATTTCCCATTACAATTATGGGAAATGCGATCTGCTTACTAAAAATAAGTGATAATTAGGGCTTGGAGTAGAATTTTACGAATTTTACTCCAATTGCCCTTTAGTAACTTTAGGTGATACTAAAATAATGTGAAAAGGGTGTGAAAACACCCTTTTTCACTTTATTTTAGTAAAAATAATGTTAATAAATAGAGCCCAATGTATGAGAGTGCATCTTTCAGGGGCTAGAATATAGAATGCAAAGCAAAATGGATGGAGCAAGATGTCAGCACAGCTTGTTAGAAAACCTGCTGCAGTCTGCAAGCAACCTCGGACAAGGGAGAAGATTTATATCCAGCAGGGCAATGACCTAAACAGCAAATACCACATTAGAATCACTGAAACACACTAAAAAACTAATATCTGGAGTCACTAAAGTACTGATCTTATCAAGAATCGGTGTGAAGTGAACAGCTTACATGATTAAGAAATCAATGATCCCTAATACTGCAATGTTCAGCAATTGTTTGTGTTTGTATTCTGCTCAGAATATGACATGTAATCTGAAAAAATACTCATATGTCGCAAGATTAGATTAAGAACTACAGTTTCCTTGGGGTAAATGGCTGCACTCTGCATGCAGTATCTCAATCAATATTACACCAGTCCAGGACCTTGGTACAAGTAACCACAGCTAGTTTTCTTTGTGGAGCAAATTAAACTAAATCATAAATATAAATTCTAGCCTGTTTAACTAAACAGATCTTGTGTCCATCGAACAAAACAGCAATTTAGCACAGCACTTACGTCAAACAGTTACAGTGGTTCAGCAGGCAGTGAGAGACTGACCAGAGAAACTGACACACCTTTTTATCAGCCTCTCACAGGTGGTCTGGCAATCAAGGTTGCTAACTAGCTAAGTGTCTAGCAGACAGAAGTTAGTAAATTGGTGCATATATACAGTACACTATATGGACAAAAGTATTCGGACGCCTGATCATTACAAGGACTGTAATGACATTGTATTCAAATACATATACTTTAAAATGGAGTTGGTCCCCCTTTTGCAGCTATAACAGCTTCCACTCTTCTTGGGAGGCTTTCCACAAGATTTTGGAGTGTTTCTGTGGGAATTTGTTCCCATTCGTTCTGTAGAGCATTTATAAGGCCAGGCACTGATGTTGGACGAGAAGGCCTAGCTCGCATCTCAGTTCCAGTTTATCCCAAATTGCTTGTTGGGATTGAGGTCAGGGTGCTGTGCGGGCCAGTCAAGTTCTTCCACATAGACCTCATCAAAACATGTCTTTATAGTCCTTGCTTTGTGCACTAGGGCACAGTAATGTTGGAATAGAATAGAAAAGTTTTGCCACAAAATTGGAAGCATAGTATTGTCCAAAATGTGTTGGTATGCTGTAGCATTAAGATTAGCTCAAACCCGAAGAACAGCCCCATACCATTATCCCTCCTCCATCACACTTCCCTGTTGGCACAATGCAGTCAGGCAGGTAACGTCCTCCCTGCATTCACCAAACCCAGACTCGCCCATCTGACTGCCAAACAGAGAAGCGTGTTTCATCACTCCACAGAACACATTTCCACTGCTCCACAGTCCAGTGTCGGTGTGCTCTACACCACTCCATCCAACTCTTGGCATTGGACTTGGTGATGTGAGGCTTGCATGCAGCTGCTCGGCCATGAAAACCAATTCCATTAAGCTCCCGCCGCACAGTTTTTGTGCTTACATTAATACCAGTGGAAGTTTGGAACTCTTCAGCTATTGAGTGTTGGCGACTTTTACGCACCATGCGCCTTAGCAGTCATTGATTCCGCTCTGTGATTTTACGTGGTCTTCCGATTCGTGGCTGAGTTGCTGTTGTTCCTAAACGCTTCCACTTTCTAATAATATCACTTACAGTTGACTGTGGAATATCCAGCAGGGATCAAAGTTCACAAACCATCTAATTGCAAAAGTGGCATCCTATCACAGTACCACGCGTGAAGTCACTGAGCTCTTCAGAAAGAGCCATATTGTATCACAAATGTTTGCAAAGGGAGATTGCATGGCTAGGTGCTTGATTTTATACACCTGTGGCAACGGGTCTGATAGAAACACCTCAATTCTATAATTAACTAATATTTTTGCCCATATAGTGTATCTTTCATCAACAACTTCCCCCATCACACATCACATAAATCTCTAATACACGACAAAAGTTTTTACAACTATATCAAATAAAAGAAACATAATATACACACAGAGCCGGCCCTAGCCAATTTGGTGCCCTAGGCAAAATTTTGACTGGTGCCCCTAGCATATAATCCCACCACCAATCTTATTGTTTATACGTGGACACCAAAAATAACACATCAATTGATCGACCAATATATCGGGTGGTCGTCGGCCACTGTGTATCAGTGATATGTTCACAGACATATTGCGTCGGCTCTGAAAAATTGTCATTAGCCATGGTATAGCGGAGTGTGTTATTGAAAGTATCTGGAGCAATATAAATATAAATATATATATATATATATATATATCAATCACACACACACACACACACATATATATATATATATAATTATATATACATACATATTATACATAAACATATATATATCCATATATACTGTATATCTTTCCCTCAGCTAAATTTAATGGTGCTGTGGCTAGTGGCTGGCTGTGCTCTATTGTTATTAGTTATTTGAAACTCTTACCTGCGGGGGCTGGGCAGCAGCCTGCGTTATTCATAATGGCTGGCCCTGGCTGGGAGTGGGACTTAAGATGAAGGCGGAGGGCAAAGGCCCATGGGAGGTGTGGCAGCGGCAGGGCATGCGCAGGCCATCTTGGCTCCTCCTGTAGACGGTCAGAATGAGCTTCTATGCAGCTCATTCTGACTAAGGGCCGGGCGGATGCAGAATGTGACCGGCCTGGCCATTCGCTGCGCTGCCCGATCGGAGAGCTCCGATCGCGGCAGCGTTATTGGCAGTGCCAGATTAAGGTCCACATGGGCCTGGAGCTGAAATTGAAAAAAGGCCTATTGTGTGCCGCCACAGGGTTGTGACCAGCACAGTGTGGGTGTGGCTAGTGTGTGTGGGGGAATGTATATACACACACACACATTATATATATCTATATATATATACACACAGTATTTGTGTGTGTGTGTATATATAAACACATACATAATTACATATATGTATCTATATATATATATATATATATATATATATATATATATATATGCAGTACATATAATGTACACATCACCAGGCGGCACTCGTTGGTCTTTTATCTTGATACAAAAAGGCACGGACACCTTAATAATAAAATCTAAGGCTTAAGGTGTCCGTGCCTTTTTGTATCAAGATAAAAAGACCAACGAGTGCCGCCTGATGATGTGTACATTATACAGTCGTTTGATGTGGAGGGCACAGTGGCATAATTAAACGGAATTGAGGAGTGCCGGTCCTGGACATTGCATATTATATATATATATATCTTCATACACACAATAATTGTGTACGGTCTGCCCAGTGCGGGCATAGTGGAGGCCTGGACTCGCACCCCATTGGGAACAAGTATACTATGAGAGCTGGGGGGGGGGGGCAGGGTGGAGTTGGGAGGAGAAAGGCAGGACTGAGCAAAGCGGGAGGGGGGTGGGACAGAGCAATGAGAGGGGGGGTCAGAATGGAGCAAAGGAGGGTCAGAACAGCAGAGAGGGAGTGGAAGGCAGTACAGAGAATTAGGTACCCCGGCATACATATATATATATATATATATATATATATATATATATATATGTATATATTATATATATAATATATATATATATTTATATACACAGTATATACTCATATATATATATATATATCAAAATATACATACATATCTATACTCTATACCTATATCACAATATATATCACTCATCTCGAGCAGCAGTGCACTCATAGGGAGCGGAGTATGCCTTTTTCAGAGGCACTGGACTGAGGCTTAAGCTACAGGTTACATATTCCTGATGAAGCTCCGCAGCAGCAGCCCTTCCCTGATCAGCAGCAGAGTCTTGGCAGCCTCAGTCACCATCACCCGGCCTGCACATGTCACATGGCGCGGAGGAAGAGGAGGAGCCAAAATAATATCTTTGCAGCGCAGGGAGGGCTTAAGAAGTTTGTGAAGCCTCCCACTGCACTGCCCAGCTCCGGTACTTGGGCCGCCGGTGGGCGGGTAGGCGGGGACTCGGGGAGTCTTATGGGGGAGAGAGTGGGTAGCTGCGACGCCGGCTCTGGGGTAGCTGGGACTGGGAGCAGCGGGCTGCGGGCAACAGCTAGAGGCGGCGGGACTGAGGACAGCCAGGCAGAGCTCAGGCTGGAATGCCCCTAGCATACTGAGTCGCCCCTAGGCATTTGCTTTATAATGCCTATGCCTAGGGCCGGCTCTGTATACACATAATATAATTGACGAATGGTAAACATCTAAAAATATAACAATATACAAGATAGAGAATTACTATACATTCTTTGATGATAAGGACAGCACAATGAATTAGCAAGTACAACATTCATATTCTCGTGGTGGTGCTACATTCTATACACCTGATCAATAACACACTGTGCAGGCTGATCTTACATTGTTACCAAAAGTATTTACATTTTTCATCATTTTATTTCCAAATAATATTTAATTTGGCTTTAAATAAAGTTATCTATAAATATTGGAAAGCAGAAATGCTTATTAGGACTGTGTGGACTGGGCCAGACCTATCAGTTTCAGAATGAAATTAGCATTCATATAACCAAAGAATTCTGTTGTATGTACCTGTAAGCCTTCATTGATTAATTACAGCATTAAAGGCTAGGTTTAGAAAAGCAAATTTGTACCTTAGGGAATCTGGGCTAAGTGGGAAGAGACGGAAGAAAGACACAAGCTCATTTGCATGTTTCCGCCCCAGGCTTTCTCCAATCAGTCACTTCTTTGCTCTTGTGATTTCTGGGAATTCAGGTTCTAAACTTGATTGGTGTATTTGTGGCTACAGATATAAAGTGTTGTATAACAAATTAATCAATGCAGTCTTTGTGCCTAAGACACATTTTCGGGCGGAAAAGATGCTCGGTGCAAGCTCTAAGTGTATTAGTATACATACCACATAGAGGTCAATTTAGACTTGTATGTGAGTAAGACACAATTGTATCCGCACTAACTACAAAGAAATAGATGCAACTTTGCATGCATCTATGCAGCCACAAATCCTGGTAGTGGAAGTTGGCTTCATCACTAGATGCAAGAGATCCATCTGAAATCACAGATATCTCTGCACATGCTCAGCATAGCACACAGTTGTATCTACATGCCCTCAGAACACTTAGGGGTAAATTTACTAAGATTCGAGTCTAATCGAGTTTGTTTTTTTTAAACTCGATTAGCATCGCAGAAACTCGGGTGATTTTCCCGTTTTTCAACTCGCAAATTTACTAAGAAGTTAGTTTAGCTGAAAGTGAGTTGGTGAAGCATATCAAGATTTCTCCCCTGAGTAGCAAGTTTAGGTGTTTATTACTCACCCGAGATTGCAGTGTCTTCTCTATGCAAAACTCTCCCAAGCAAGCAGCCTGCACATATCAGTGACATGTATGAAGGCTGCTTGTGTGGTCAACCTGTTAAAGAAGGGTTAAATGTTTTTAAAAAATTATGTAGGGTCCCCCCCAAAAACATAACCAGCCCTGGACTGGTTAGCCAGTCCTGGTTCCTAAAATTACAGGGAACAAAATGAGTATGGTTACCCCGTAATTTAGGAACCAGCACCTGGCTGCAGGGCCAGTGCTGGTTTTAAATATAGGGGAAAACATTGCGTAGGGTTCCCCCCTACATTTAAAACCAGCACCGGACCCAAAACGACCGGGGTGTAATTCCACAGCCAGGAGATGCTATTCCCGGGTCTCCATGGGCAAAGCATTCGCACCCCAAGCCGGACAGGCCAAGCGAGGGATCTCAAGGGAGGTGGGGACCCCCCAAAGAAGGAGTCCCCCCTCTCCCAAAACCCCAGGCTTGGTCTGAAGCCCAAGGCTCTTCCCTGCACCCCTAGACTACGGGTATGGGGGTAATAATGTGTAAAATAGTAGAAAACTATTGTATTTTACAGTGGAACTACAGGTGCCAGCATGCCTGCCCTTTGGCACTTGTGGAACTACAAGTGCCAGCAGGCAGCCGGCACCCGTACCCCCACTGTAAAACAAATAGTTAACAAGCCACAGTACACACACACCGTATACAGTAAAACTTTATTACATACACCTAACCCACTCTCACATACAGTCAGGTGCATAAATAGTGGGACATTGACAGAATTTTCATATTTTGGCCTCTATTCACCACCACAATGGCTTTGAAATGAAACAAACAAGATGTGCTTTAACTGCAGACTTTCAGATTAAATTTGAGGGTAATTACATCCAAATCAGGTGAACGGTGAATAGAGGCCAAAATATGAAAATTCTGTCAATGTCCCAATATTTATGCACCTGACTGTACTTACCTGTGCCCGCTTCATCTGTCCCCTTGTCCCATGTAGATTACATGGATGTACCTTAATCCCAATATTACCTCCATCCTGGCGCCGCTCTCCGTAGCATCCCAGTACTTGACAAAATAAGAAAATGAATTACGCGATCCATGCGGACAGGTGCAAGTATATGTTGTGACATAATACTTGCACCTCACGAAATGACAGATGACTGTGATCATCTGTTAGTTCCCATGGGCCGCTAGCCAGCCAATGAGCGGCCGCTACATGTAAAGCGGCCGCTGACCTGCTAGCGGCTCGTGGGAAATAACAGATGACATCTGTCATTTCGAGAGGTGCAAGTATTATGTCACAACATATACTTGCACCTGTTCGCATGGATTGTGTAACTCGTTTTCTTATTTTGCCAAGAACATGGATGCTGCGGAGAGCGGTGCCAGGATGGAGATCTTTTTTCCAGGTACATACGTGAAATCTACATGGGACAAGGGGGACAGACAAGCTGGCACAGGTAAGTATGTGTGAGTGACATAGTTGTATGTAATAAAGTTTTACTGTATACGGTGTGTGTGTACTGTGTTTTTTTAACGATTTATTTTACAGTGGGGTTACGGGTGCCGGCTGCTTGTTGGCACTTGTAGTTTCACAACTGCCAAAGGTCAGGCATGCTGGCACCTGTAGTTCCACTGTAAAATACAATAGTTTTCAACTATTTTACACATTACTACCCCCGTACCCACGGCCCAGGGGTGCGGGGAAGAGCCCCAGGCTTCAGACTAAGCCTGGGGTTTTGGGAGAGGGTGACCCATTTTTTGGGGGGTCCCCATCTCCCTTGAGATCCTCGGCTTGGCCTGACTGGCTTGGGGTACGAATGCTTTGGCCATGGAGACCTGGTAATAGGGTCTCCTGGCTGTGGCATTACACCCCGGTCGGTTTGGGTCCGGTGCTGGTTTTAAATATAGGGGGAACACTACTCAATTTTTTTCCCCCTATACTTAAAACCAGCACTGGCCTTGCAGCCAGGTGCTGGTTCCTAAATTACGGAGGAACCCTACTCATTTTGTTCCCCATAATTTTTGGAACCAGGACTGTCTGACCAGTCAGGGGCTGGTTATGTCTTTTGGGGGGGGGACACTACGTAATTATTTTTTTTTATATAAACACCTTACATTAAGTACACATGCAGAAACATACACAAATCACACTGATCTGTGTATGTTTCTGGCAAATTTGCAGCTCAGGAGGTTGAGTGTTTGAAACTTAAATTTCTCTGCGAGTTTGCTCTAATCTCACCCGACATAGTAATTTCGAAATTTAGTAAATTTGCAAGCTGCATCTTTTTCATGAAAAGTATTTCCGAGCTTGCCCGATGGTGAGTTGATTTGAGTTTGCGATCTCACCACAGTTTTACGAGTGAGAAGAGAGAACACTCTCCCAAACTCATTCAAGTTTGCCTTTAGTAAATTTGCGAGATGAAAAACATACCTAAACTCACCCGAGATTGCAATCTCGACCAAACTCGAATCTTAGTAAATTTACCCCTTAGACTACGTGTAAAGGCACCATTGCCACCCAGTTACGCCAATTCAAATGCAACTGAAATGCATACAACTCTGAATTAACTGTACTAGCTTGCAAGATCTGTCATCAAAATGGATTTACGTGCAACTCTGTATCAGCCCCATAATATGTAAGGTACATAGCAGACAAGTGTAAATAGAACATGCGAGAGACATGGTATAAGGACGCGGTAGCTGAGGTTGGAGAACACAAGAAATTAGATGAGATGTCCCTTGTTTTCAGATCTTAACAATCTGATGGACAAGGGCTAGGTGGAGATAAGATTGGGGGCAACACGGAGTAAGAATGCCGCAGAAGCAGACTTGACCATCAACAGTGGAGTAAGGTGGGAGGCTGGTAACCTTTAGTTAAAAGGTTTGCTATTAAGAAGTGTTTGAAGACTGATTGGTCATGGGAATGTATTCCATAGACTAAGAGTGACACAGAAGAAGTCTTGCTGGAGGGAGTGGGTTATAATAATCAATGGGAAGTTGAGGTACTAGACGTTGGTAGGGAGGAGAGGATTGGGGGGAGTGAGATAAGGCTAGGATAATTGGACTCTGCCAGGATAATGGGCCAATAAAAAGACTAGCAGAGCGAGGAGGCAGAAGAGGAAAACTGGTCACACCCGTAGCATTAAGGATGGATTGAAGGAGGGAGAGATAATTGAGAGGGAGGCCAGACAGGAGGAAGTTGTAGGTAAAGTGAAGACATGAAAGGAGAGAAGGACAGGGGGCCTGATTCAGACTCACTCGCAAGTGCTATGCGCTCGCAAGCAGGTCGATGGCCAAGTAGTGTGCACACGCTGCGTGCGGAGCTCGCTACAAATGGGGCGGCTGTTGATGTTGATTGACAGCTCGCCCCGTTTTGTAGGCGGGGAGGGGGGGTGGCTGGCCAAACGGAGGCGTTCCCGAAGAAACGCCTGCCGTTTGAGGGCAGCTCTATCACAAGGGTCTCGTCGCAAGCCCGATGGTTGCGACCATCACCTGGCCGATCGCAAAAGCTGTGGGTTGCCACCCACAGCTTAGTGAGCGTCCAGGAGGCCGGACTTTTAAAAAAAGCGGCCGCCCTGATTCAGAGCGAGCGCTCGCTCTTTGCGAGCGGCTCTGATTCAGGTCCAGAGTTCAGGAGAGGACAGGACAAAGGACTAGGGGCCCATTTATCAAAGTGAATTTGAGGTAACACCTGTTTTCGGGGGTTTACCTCAAATACTAAGTATCCCTCGGATGTATGAAGGAGGGACCGGAGCAGGTATCTCCGATACCTGCTGTGATCCCTCCATTGCCGCTGGCAGCCGCCTCCCCCATAGGTTTCTATGGGGGATGCGATGCTGCCAAATGTATCAATATCTTGGAACCAGCAGCCAATGCCATCTGAAGATAGTGTTAGCCGCTGTAGTCTAGGGCAACTTGCCGCATATTTAGCTAGCGGAGGGATCTCACGGAACCCTCCACCGGCAATGACAGCCGCTCATGTGCAGGCCGCCGGACTGCGCAAGCGCAGCAGCCCCGACTTCCCTCCGGAGACATCGCCCATCTCCCTGCATGTCCCGGATAGTACATCCGGCAGATAGGATTGCATTTTGCAATGCGATCAGGGGCGGTACTGCATGCCCTGATCGCATTGCAAAGTGCGATCATTAATAAATGGACCCCTAAGCCTTTTAAGATCAAATGTGTTGTGCATTGAGAATAATGCACAGGTATAAACAGAGTTGCAGTGTTAGAATAGGGAAACAAGAGTCTGAAGTAAATGAGAAGGAAAGAGAGACTTAAATAAAAAAGAGAGAGTTACAGTGAGTGATAACGTGAAGTAACAGTCTGCAGTATTAGGAGAATAGACAGAGTGACAAGGACGATTGGACAGAGCTGTACTGAACACAGAGTGCATCCCGCTAAAGTAAATCTAATGGAAAGATAGAGAAAGTCCAGAGAAACAAAAGGGAAACTAAAAATAAATATATACCACCACCAAAACCATTTGGTGTAGTCATGTTCGCACTGTCTGGCTAAAGAAATATTTCTTGTTGAAAAATACTGAACTGTTAAAACCTATCAGCAAGGCTTTAGGGCTATAGCAAGAAGGTAAATAAAGATTATAGCTCTTTTTACTAATTTCGGAAATACCAATACATTTCCAGTCTACCTCAGAACCAGTAGATGAGAAGTAAAGTTAGCCCTGGCAAAGTGGTTATAGTTGTTGAAGACTTTAAACTACAAAATTCTGTTGTTGAGTTAAAAAGGTGGCATGGTAATAGTAGGTAGATTTGGAAGCTCCAAGCAGCCTCACCTGTGGAGCACAAATGATCTGGCGATCTGCAGAGCGTCTCTCTGCCACACAAATTGTGAAACCTTTCACTGAAGGACCTTGAGGGCCTTCTAGGACGCTTGAACTGGTAGACATGTGATCTAATAAAGTGCCTTCAGAAGCCAGGTCATCTTTATCAAATAAAAAAAAAAAAAACTACTTACCCACAAGATAGTTCATGTATTCAATTCCTCCAAAGGGATCAACTTTGGGGTAATTAACCCTATATGTGGTGGGTATTAAACCCTCAATTCTCTAATGATGCTGACTGCCACCTAAAGGCAAAATTGACCTTCAATTTAGAGATCAGAGAAGATGGCGAGATTATATTGCGCACTTAGGGGCTGATTCAGTGGTGGACAGTATGCTAGTGAAACTGAGGACCTGATTCAGAGCTGGACGCTATTTGCGCTTGCTCGTTCAGAAAAAGGGGCGGCTATTTAAATTGAGCGCTCGCACTTTGCGGTCTGTTGACGCCTCTATGTCTGAGCGAGCGAACGAAACATGCGCTCGCTATTTTGTAAAGACGCCCCCTGGCCGCTCGCATCCTACGTCATCTCCGCTATTTATTAGATTAATCGAGTACATCGAAAGGCGTCTGAACTGCTCGCAGTGCTTGTGGTAGGATTTTCCTACCGCAATCATGCAAACAGTTCAGGCTAAGAAACAACCAAGTGACGTGGTCGATGACGCTGCTTTGTTAATTATGCACACCCTTAAAACACCCGTTTTGACCGTTTGGCACACCTGCGTTCGGATCTCCACTCCTCGTTTTCAAGCACCTTCCCCTGTTACCACCCACAAACGCCTCATCCTGTCACTCAAATTAGCAGGCACTCGCTATTTGGTGAGCGCTCGATTTCCGATCGCACTGACTGGTTGGCACATGCGCATTATGACCCATACACATGCGCAGATGTGCGAACATCGCTCGGAGCGAACGAGCGGCCGCTTACGAGCGGCTCTGAATCAGGCCCTGAGTCCGAGGACACAGGAACTGGCTCCGGCACGCCCAGAAAATGGGGCCAGCACACACCCCCCATTTTCTGGAATACTCCCGGTCACCACCCCCAAATGTCAGCAGCATGTCAATCATGCTGCGGCTTTCGGGGCACTGTGACCGATGTCGCAGGACTAGATCTTCACATGTGCGGTGTGGCTCCTGCGCATGTTTAAAATAATCTGAGATTTGCGTGAACATCGATCCAAATTAAATCTCTGAATCAGCCCCCTTATTATTGAAAATTATATATATAGTGTACACATATTACGCAGCACTTTTCAGTCATTCACATCAGTCCCTGCCCCAATGGAGCTTACAATCTATATTCTCTACAACATGGTCACACGTACACAAAGGGATTCATTTTTTTGTCTGAAGCCAATTAACCTGCCAGTATGTTTTTGGAGTGAGGGAAGAAACTGAAGCACGCAGAGAAAGCCCATGCAAGCATGTGGAGAACATACAAACTGCACACAGATAGTGACTTGGTCAGCAATTGAGCTCATGTGCCATTAAGGCCATAGAAAGGAGGGGAGTTTATATTTATTTTTCTCTGAATCCACACTGGATGGTCCATGTAATAGGTTGAACATGAACTTTTCTCTTTTTTCAACCTTAACAGAGTGATAATGACCACAAGAACAGACTCCTCGGGCATCTGACTACAGCTCACCACAGACGTGTGTATGCGGCCTCTACAGCACAATAGGACTTGTAACTGACTATGGAGTGTATCAAGCAGTGAAAAGTGTGGAGAAGTTGCACATAGCAACTCCTACCTATTATTTTATAGACTGTACTTCATAAATGTTACTTCAAATCTGATTGGCTGCTATGGGCAACTTCTCCACTGGTCCACTTACCCTCGCTTTTCGCTGCTTTATACATAAACCCCTATGATGCTTAGGGGCTGATCCTGAGTTGCACGCAAAAGCGCACGCTGCAGCGTCTGTTGGCTGGCATCCATCTGCGACTTTATGAAAATGCCGCTACAAACTCCTTCCCTTGAGTACATCTATTCGGCCGAACGTGCAAGGACTGAGACACCCACTTTTAGCGTCCTTGCACGCTGTAATAGCGATTGGTGCATCCTATGACAGGAGTAGTTTCTCCATCTGACCATGGCCTCCTATGCCTGCGGCTGTGTGTCTGTGAATGCATCTGTTGGCATTGCTTTACCTGCGACACTCCCATAACATGCCCTCTGACCAGACAATGGAGTTAGATCAGGAACAACTGCAGATAGCAACTGTAACAATAATCACATAGACCGGGTAAAATCCAACAGACGTTTATTTCCTCACCACAGGCAGGTATACAAGACAGTGTTCATAGGCAAGATGTTACAGGCTGATACACAAAACTTTCCAAACAGCAATACAGTTGTTTAGTGGACTCACAGGTCCAGGATCCCTAACACTAGTCACCCCCACGCCTATAACCTGGGTGACTAATTCACCGTCAGGATCACTGTGGACCTACACTGACACAGCTTTAAAGAGAGATAACAGGTGCTGCTAATTAGCTTTGCTTGTGGTTTACAACAGAGTCCAGGAAAACCTGGACTGGAGCTTGTTATAATGTTGTCTTATTGCTCCATTTCTGCACAAACCTGCTGCTCCACATTCACCTCATGTGAAAGCAGTCTGTCCCTGTCACACAACCCAAAGCATCTTTGTATACATTGTTACTCAATTTATCCCAATTTTGCTATTTGTATGTCCTCCATCCTGTCCTATAGAGTATTTCTTATTGTGTTTTTCTCACTCTGAAAATGGTTACAGTATTGTACAAAAAACACCTATACACTTCCCAATAGTATATTTAGCAGTGTTTTCGGAGATGCAAACAACGTTCTGTGTATAAGTGGTTATTTGCAAGCTTCGTCATGCTTACTTGTGTGAGCTTTATGTGTAATCCAGGTAGGATTAAGTTTTCATGCATAGTTTATGGACAAGACCAAACTGATCACAAGCATGCAATACAATGAGACCTGGACTCCTGGAATTCTATCCTGCCTCTTCATACATTCCAACACCTTCACCCATTCCCTGCCGGAAACTATCTCATGCCTTGGTACAGCCACCTTGCTGTTAAAAATCTGAAGGCTGAATATATGATCATTAAAAGTGACAGCATTATTAACGTATTAGGTTCATTAAATTGAATTATTTTCTAGGCCAGGTTTGTGCATTCTGTAGAACTACATATTTAAGCTGCATGTCATGCTGGAACCTTTAGTTCCATAACAGCTGGAAAGCCTTTGGTTGGTTGGTCATCTCTATTTTATGTGTGTTATTGTAGAGAGACAAAGAAAATATTGTGCATTTCTGATATTTTTCATCAGCATTCCAAATTTGAAGTCATCATTAAATTGTATCCAGTATCTAACAGCCATAGATGCCACACTGGCCGAATTCAATTAAGTGCGATGATGAATAGCCACGGGAGGGAGCTCCCGAAGCTATTCAATACACCGCGCTGTTTCGGCGGCTAAAGGATTTCTTCTCGCGCCCCCCTGGAGATACGAGGAGAAATCCGACAAAAGTGCCGGGCACGCAGCTGTTTGCTGGCTTAACGTGGTGCTAACAGCCTCGTGCCCGGCACTTTAGTCAGAGAAAGCCAATTAACGCGCCTTAACACCCAGGTTAAGTCGTGAGAACCGGCATTCTCAGACTTAACCAATTCCCGAAAAGGCAAACAGCGCCTTGTATTGAATAACTCCCGTGGTTATTCAACATCGCACTGAATTTAATTCGGCCCCTAGTGTGGTGGTGCAACACTTACATGAAGAGGTAAGTTCAACACTGTAAAGACTGAACAGATCAATTAAAGAAAATGCTGTCACATACTGCACTCACCTGAGCCTGCAAGACGTGTGCCACAACAATCTGGTCTATTTACAAAAAAAAAAAGCAACATTATTCCACCTCATGTTAACTTTTATCCACTGACACCATCAAAATTTGTTTTAAACATTAAAGGTGCCCACACACATAGCGATGTTTTACACGATCTGGTCGATTCCGACACATTGGAACAACAGATCATGTAAAATATGGCCAAATCGTGAGGAAATCGTGAGTCCCCACTCACGATCACGATGTGATGCGCGTCCCCGCTGGTCGCATATCGCATCTTCAGATCTGCCGTGCAGTAGGGCAGATCTGACAATCTAGGACGCGATGCACTGTAAAAAGTCTGACTGCAGGAGAGATCGTTTGAAGATTGGAAACCAAATCGTGTGCAGATCGTGTGGAGATCGTGTGCTGAGCTGCCAGGGAGAGTTTCAAGGGAAATCGTACACAAATCGTACACATCAGCTGATCGTGGGCAGATCGTTATGTGTGTGGGCACCATAACACTTTACAGAAGTTCTTCCATCCTCACAGACTTATTTCTCACTGCAATCACAACTAAAATGAACAAGACTTTTTTGTAACTAAACAAACCCCTCAATTTCAGTTATATAACATCTATAATAACAAAACTTTACTAGCATGCACATTTGTTAAGTACACAAAGATATAATGTTATTAATAAGAATTTAATATAGCAAAAAGAGTCACAATGCTTTCTGTTAAACAAAAAAAGCTAATACTACATACAGAGATATACAATTATTTGAAGGCATTTCCGAAATTAAATGAAAACAAAAAAATTACTGAAAAAACAACACTTATGGTCCTGTGGTTTGTTGGACTGCGAAATAGACCTTTACAAAGACTGACAATGTCTTAAACTGTGTACACACTAGAACAGGGATGGGCAATAAGGGGCTCTCCAGCTGGTGTTGAAGTACATATTCCAGCATGCCTTGCAACAGTTTTAGCATGGCCAAATCTTCATCTTTGTTTTAACTCCTGTCTTGTAGGTAACAAAACAAACAAAACATTATCACAAGGTCATCCATGTTTATTAAACTAGGTCCAGAGTTCATGAGGCTCAGCAGGTCCCCCAATGTGCCCATCACTGCTCTCCTAGCTCCTGTACACTCTCACAGGTAGGGAGCGGTCAGCACTTGACACACTATCTGGCCGAAAGAGAGACCAGATTGGCAGAACTAAGGCAAGAAGAGTGTGGCTGATCTCTCCTTGCTGACCTGGACTTTGTTCAGATCCTGACAGGTGTTGTGCATGAGAGCTGTAGCTGCTCTTTGGACCTTATTAATGTTGGACCCCAGATACTTCAACTTTGGGGATGGGCTATACAGTAATGTGGTAAAAATGTCAATTTGGTGGAAATACTGTTTAATTCAGCCTAGATTACTGTATGAGGAAACAAGAATCCACTTAGGGACCATCCTTTATGACTTTATGTAATACTGAGACAGCATAGTAAATAATATAAGCAGGTTTCTTAAATCAATACCATGTTCCAGTCTAGTCAGGGTGGAGCACACTGCGAGTTACTATTGTCAGTGCTGTGCTTGCAAACTGCCTGTACACCTGTCCTACATACAATAAACCTGTTTGTGTTATCTAACTGGCATGAATGAGTATTGTTATGTTTAAAAGGAAGTTAACTCACCTATATTTGGTCAGGCATAACTTTGATACAGCATCAAAATATTGACCATGAATTGGCTAAAATAAGCTTTATTTGATTCATTGAAAACTAAATAAAGTTATTACAGGATGTACCTTTAGTGCCACCCCGAAGCCTGGCATGCTGTGGTGTCTCCTCTCCCACCTCGCCCAACGTTTTCTATGAAGTCTAATCCAGCAACCCTAACCACCCCATTATTGGACCTGCTGCTGGTCACCTGTTGATGTAAAATACGCTAATCATTTTTTGCTAAGCACCAATTCCAATAGTGAATCATGGGCTTGAAGCACCTATCGCTGTCAGAATAATGATGTAAACAGGGAAAAACTGAGAATCAGAGACACAAACATACTTGTTATTATCACATTACTGTGAACAAAGATAGATAACACTTAAGAAGACATTTTCAACCATCAGCATTTACTCCCCATGAATTTTGATTTCCTGTAAATAGAGTTGTTAGCAAACTGCTTCCTGCTGCTATACTATACTCATAACTATATAAGTAACATGTACAGGAGATTGGGAGGGGTTGATGTGTCATGCAGTGAAAAGTGTGGAGAAGTGGACCAGTGGAGATATTACTCATAGCAACTAATCAGCTTCTACCTATTATTTTATAGAATGTATTTGATTAATGTTACCTCATTGCTGATTGGTTGCTATGGGCAACTTCTCCACTGGTTCACTTATTCACTTTTTTCACTGCTTGATACATCAACCCCTAACGGCCACTTTCATGATGCATTACAGTTGCAATTTACTCTAGAATTGTGCCATGTTCCCGGTGATTTCTGTACTGTAAATGTGCAAATCTCACTGATTATGGTGGTCACGCCATTTCTCCAGTGATTTGTGCAATGCCGATGTGGGACTATGGAGAGGTGTGTATACTAAATGGGTGTGCGGTATGGGCCTCCCTGGACCCAGGGGCCCATGTGCACCCCCCATCCTGCACCCATTATAGATAAACCACTGGCTGTATACCTTGATGGTTACAGGACATATAAATGCACAGATGCAAAATACAAGCGTTATGCCTGGTGCATCTAGAGCATTTCTGTGCTGAAAATACCTTCTCGTCTTTGATTGCAAGACAGCATATAATTACGGTTATAGAAATATTTGCATTATTTGCATATTAATGGCCTGTACAAATTCTACTCCCCAAAATAAACTATTTGAATGTTTGAAGTTAATTTTCTTATAAAGGTGTGTTTGACACTACTATCAGTTTGACAGGAGCCTCACATTACTAGTCTGCTGTTAGAGGGCAATCCACTTCCTTAAACCAGAGAGAGACCTCACAATCTATGTATTCAATCTAATAGTTTTTTCAGTGATAAGTGTGTGGGTGACAAGAAACCTGATAATGGAGATGCTTAAACTGATAGACAACCTGATAGAGGGAGAATAGTCATATAAGAGAGATCATGCTGATGTGTGTGCATTGCAGTTGTGATTAAGTATAATGTTCCTATAGATGTCCACCATTGATGTTCTGCTCCTTCAAATAAAAACAGTAAAGCTTGCAGACACAATTCTCTGCCTTTGGCCTCCTAAGTTTCTTATTTCATTCCTCATAGCCCATAACACATTTTACCAGTCTTTCTTCTTTGGCTTTGTTTAGGTTGTGGTGGTTTTTGGCTCCCACGTCTCTGAACTTTTCTGAGGCTCTCTCTTTTGGAGAGGAATAAAATATTTTGTCCCTAGGCTGGCCTCCTGGAGAAGGGACTGCATGGATTTGTGGCGAAGGTGGGCTTGACCTTGCCCTCTGATGACACCCTTGTAGCCAAGGGAATTTGTGGATACACTTTCCACCTAAGTGAACTTGGTGCTCTGGGAGTTGGGGAGTAAAAGTCTTTCTTTTCTAAGGAGGTTCTGAAGACCCCAACCCAGTGCACATTTTGTGCTTGCAATATTCGCTCATCAGTCCGTGGATTTACATTTGCTCCATTCTCCGCAAACACCATGGGGGAAATGTGCTAAGCCTTGGAGAGAGATAAATTGGAGAGAGATAAAGTACCAACCAATTCGCTCCTAACTGTCATTTTACAGTCTGTTGGGCAGATGTATTAAGCTCTAGAAGGCGATAAATTGGAGAGTGATAAACGACTAACCAATCAGCTCCTAACTGTCATTTTACAGTCTGTCAGGCAGATGTATTAAGCTCTAGAAGGCGATAAATTGGAGAGTGATAAATGACAAACCAATCAGCTCCTAACAGTCATTTTTCAAACACAGCCAGTAACATGACAGCTAGGAGCTGAGTGGCTGGTCGTTTATCATGCTCCAATTTATCACTTTTAAGAACTTAGTACATCTGCCCCTGTGCTTGAAAAATGACAGGAGCTGATTGGTTGGTACATTATCTCTCTCCAAGGCTTAGTAACTCTACCCCCATGTCACTGATCATGTCATGTGCACCTCTGCCTTTATTCTAGGGTTGTTCAATAACCCTAGTATCTCCCACCGATGGTCTATGGTTTCAAACCATCAGTGAGAAACCATCAATGGTTGAGCCATTAATGATTCAACAGGGCACATAAACAGGCCTTGGCTGCCATTAGCCAACAGTACTTCGACACTGATGTACACTATCATTGGTTATCAAATTAAATCAATAGCACAACTAATTGCCATTACCATCAGGCCATCGATGGTCGATGGCAGGCCTGGTGACAGGGGGGGTACAAAGGGCACACCTGTCTCGGGCCCGAGGTTCCTGAGGAGCCCCAAGTCATGGATGGGCCCAAAACATTTAGGGGTCATCAAGCACTGATAGTTAGAAGGTAATTAAAATTAGGAACTGTGGCGGCTAGCAGCGCAATGATAAGTAAAAACATAAACTCAAAAGTAACAACCGCCCCAGGGTAACCCCTGCCATACCAAGTGTGGAAATGTCATCCAGTGCTCTTCGCATGCCTCTAAATAATTAATGACATGGCAGTGTCATAACTGTTGATAGTGGAGTGAGCTACTGTGCAAACTCCATTTTTTACCTCCAGGGAGGCTTCATTCCTTGTTTCAAGATGGCTGCTGAGGTTAGTACTGTGCATAAGCAGTGCCATCTTGTCACTGTGTAAAAGTGTAACAGCGGGAGACTGACGTCTCCCACTTAGACCCGGTGTTATATCTGCTATTACCACTGTTCCAGCACCTTGCACCGCTATCCACTTGTAATATACACTCTAGTGAGCTGTATCTCACTCCACTACGCTCAAGCTCCACACCATCTACATCCAGTATGTATCACAGTGAGTATGGCTGTACATCATATATCTTCAAATAAACAATCCCACTGTTTAAGCGACTGGACTGCCTCTAGTGATAAGGCATCCGCTGGTGTATAGATACCACACCTGTACACACACATTTCCAACAACTACCTGTGGTGCCAGCGATTCTCTGTCTCTGTCTCTGTCTCCCTGGTTCCCACCAATGAGGAGCAGGAGGAGGTGGAAGTAAACACTGGACTCTCACAGACGTGTGACAGTCCAGATAGAAGAAGCGCAGCAGTATCTGCATCATTAGTGACAGTGTGAGGTGAGTGTATGTTTAGTGTATTTAATTTCCATTACTAGCCACCATCATCAACTTATTAAATCAAGTCCTGTCCATACCATACACAGACATGATGGTTATGGGGGGGTCGGGTCAGAGACATTAGTGTAACGTGTCCCCAGATTTCTGTTGCTGGCCCTTGTCGATGGCCATCCCTAAGTTATGCAGTGACAAGAGTGGACAGGTCACTGCCTTCAGCAAGAAGCTTTCAATATTTCAATAAGCTTATTGCCTAAAGGTTAGTGATTAAAAATATAAGACATGCTCTCACTGTAGTGAATGACATCTAAAAACTGTTATAAAATAGGCTATGGTCTGATATACCAGAATCACCCCAAATTCCTCATTGCCATGACTCTTAAATCTAGTAGTAAATGTTAATTTTGCTTACAGTAGTGTCCTACAAAAATAGGGACTGTTGGGAGGTACAGTATGCTGTAGATGCCGTTTCATATTGTATCAACTTGTATTTTCAATTTAGTGACCATGTTAAATGCATCATAACATTAAATAAATCTAATAGAATTATAAGATAGAGGACATATTAAAGAGAACCTGGGTTATCTCTAGGTTTATCCCATGCAATCTCTGTGTTTCTCCCGTACAGGCAATGTACACATCACCCTTCTTTCCTCATTAGCAAAGGGCGGCAAAACAATTAGCTAATATAAAATGAAAAGTAGATGATTAGCAAAGTGCTTGTATATACAAAGGTTTCTAAATTGCCATGTCACATACAATTATGTACATGACGCTCACTCTGAGTGCAACTGGTTATCATGGAACCATATGACCTTTTAATAGACTAATACTGTTTGTGCTCACTGATATAATAATTGCTTTCATTATAAGGTTTTGGTGATTCTCCTTCTGAATGACTAGATAGCACAAACAGCATGTTCTTAAAGCTATCTCACCTGTCACAACAGCTTCATTTATTTGGGCGGGTTTCTAAAGCCGACACTTAGTAGATACGGGGTTTCTATATGTGTACTGTAAAAAATATTAACGTTAAACTGATGTACTGTTCTATTCTATTCCTTTCCTTCTGATTGGCCAGATATGTTGGTTTTACAATGCTTTTATGGTGGCTTTATGTCGGTTTGGTCTAAATCCCATTATAAAGCCCCCCAAAAATCTATCATAAAACTGATGCACATCAATAGTGGTTTAGAAACCCCATCAAAACTGATGAATATTAAATACAGTGGTTTGGTGCTTCAATTTCCCGGTGATGTGCTGGGGTTTCGAAATCCCTGAAAAACCAACACTTGTTAAATTTACCCCCTAGGCCGTTCCTGTCTCAGCTCATGCAGTTGGCAGATAAGGCACACAGTAATTTTTTGGGGAGGTTCACCAGCTATTCGTTCACAGCCAGATTTGGGGCTGATTTGCTGGTTATTCTGGCTCCACAAACACATGGGGATTTTAAACAGAAAGAGTGAAACCAGCTTTAGTTTGGAACCAATATATGATTTACATGGAATTTCAGTCTGAGTTAAACAAGAGAACCCCTATGTCTGAGTGGTACCTTGTTCAAAAGTAATATCTTGGTAAAGCCACACAAGTATTTTTTTCTAATACTTTAGCCACAAGACAGCACCGTTTCATGCCTTCCCACACTTTCAATGGTCAAAGAGAGACATGTATCAAACCTTCGAGAGGGATAAAGTGGAGAAGTTGTCATTTATGTAGCACAGTTTATAAATTGACAGTTAGAAGCTGATTGGTTGCTATGGACAAATTAACTTTATCTCTATCAAAGGTTTAATAGTACATCTCTCCAAAAGGGGCTACTTCAGGTAGGTTTTTTTCCTCCCTCCTGTGTAGTCTTAGATTCAAATGAGATAACTATTCACATCGACAAACACTGTGAAACAATAACACTTAAGTGCACATTTATTAATTATCAGATTCTAGACCCGATAATTATAATTTGTTATTGGCGCTTATCGTGGCAATAAGAAATGAAAGATTGCTAAGACACCTCTACACCATACTTGCCTACCCTCCTGGAACGCTCTCCTCCTAATGGCTCCAGAAATGGCCAGGAGGCTCACGAATATAGGGTGCTGCTCCCAGCTGTCCACAAAGGCATACTAGTATCCTGCAGCGTGACCCAGCACTAATATGAGGGATTGCAGCAGATACCCCGTAGGCAGGAGGGACTGGGGTTCCAGATCAGCCCTGGCAGTCCCCCTGCACTTGCAAAAGGAGCATAGCCTCGCCACAAAAGGGGCGTGGTTACGTCTCACAGGGGCCTGGCCTCACAGCATGCCCTCATTTTTCAGTTTCCCAGCCATCGGCCCTTTTGGCATTTGCCAGGAGTGCCAGAGGGCCAGTCCAGCCCTGCCAGTAGGTTCATTTGGGTAACACTTCGTATTTGCGAGTACCCCCAGAAAACAAGTGTTTTCGGGGGATATCCCACAGATATTATTTAATAAATAGGCCCCTTAATATTGTAAATGGTGCATGCATCAGATTAACCCAGTCTGTTATATCCACAATCAAACTGCACATTAAGTGCTTGCAGCACATTCTCACGTCATCAAAGCAATACTGTTCCCACAGGTCCAGTGTTGTAGAAAGTAGGTCACCCAATGACATGTAACAAGCAGATATCACATAAATTGCAAGGATGGAGGTGATTAAATTGCCTTTGTTATTGTAGAGCATAAAAATGTGGTACAGTCAGGATATATAAATAAAGCTCTTCTATAACTTGCACTTATGAAGTCAGCCCTGATTACACTCTGCAGGCTAAACAGCCACGTCCACAGACAGTATATAGGGGATAATGCCCCTTATCTTAACCCTGAACCATCCTTGTTCCACTACCTTTTTACAAAACATGTCTGCATCTTTGAAAAAAAAATGGCTGTGACAAAAATAATTATAAAGATTAGAAAAAGGTGACTGGTGAAAATAAACCGTCTTGTGTACTTTTTGAAAAGCAAAATTGGGTAGATTAACTTTTTGTATCTTGAACATAGCTGACTCAAAATGTCTAAGAACTCATCTGCGTTGTAAAAGAAACGATGGCTGTCTTGGAATTTTGGAAATAGATTGCGCTTTAGTGGCAAAACCACAATATAATATTCAGTGGGGCTCATTCACTAACACTGCATTCAGATGAAAATTTGGTCGTATGGATCTCAGTCGCATGTTCACTTTCGGCTGAGCAGTAAATATGCTACAAATTGGCGTTCGCCAATAGGATAAGTCTGCTGTGGATATGTTAGGGGCATGTAGTTGGAATGGCGGGCCATTCAGAATTGTGTGTATGCAGAGATCCCTGCAATTTACATCGCATCTCTTGCACTCTTCCCATTGCATTCACTGCCAATACCCCAGCTGCACCCAGATACACACCCATCACCTTCCCCTATAACCACTACTAACAATGTAGAAGCACTCACTCTCCTCCCCTGCACTACCAACACTACAGCAGCACACAGACACATTCTCCTCACCACCCACACTCACTACTAACACTTTAGAAACACACCGAGACACACTCTCCCCCTGCATTCACTGCCAACACCCCAACAGCACCCAAACACCCCCTGCATTCACTAACACACTAGCAGGACCCAGACACACACTCTCTCCACAGCATTCACTGCCAACACCCCAGCAGAACCCACTCAGTCCCCCCTACATTACTACCAACACCCCAGCAGCTCCCAAACACACCCTACCACATGCATTTACTGCCAACACCCCAACAGCACCAAGACCACAGTCTCTCCCCTGCATTCACTGCCAACACTACAGCAGCACCCAGGCACACTCTTCCCACAACCTGCATTCACTACGAACACCTTAGCATCACCCAGACACACAGACTCCCCCCTGCATTCACTGCCAAAAACCCAGCAGTACCCACACACCCTCCCCCCTGCATTCACTACTAACACTCTAGCAGGAATCAGACACATGCTCTCTCCCTGCATTCAATGTCAATACCCCAGCAGAACCCACTCACTCCTCCCCCTGCATTCACTGCTAACACCTCAGCAGTTTCCAGACACACACCCTACCCTCATGCATTCACTTTTAACACTGTAGAAGCACCCAGACACACACTCTCCCAACCCCCTGCATTCATTACTAACACCTTAACAGCACCCAAGCACATACTCTCTCTCCCCCTGCATTCACTACACCGAGAAGCAGCACCCAGACAAACACTCTTCCCCAAATTAATTACCAACACCCCAGCATACAAACACTACCTGTTGCTGATCAAGGTCTTCCATTCTTGCTTTTTTCTGCTCTTTCACTGCAACAGCAAAGGTAAGAGGTCCCACGTGTGTAAGAGGGAAGGATCAACAAAGGAGGGAGGGGCCATGCACTCCAGCCTATGTCTTGCCCCTTCATGTACATTGATGTGGAGATGTGTCTCTCCCCAGAGATCGGACCCCAGGGTGAGAGCCCTGGGAGTGGGAGGGCCGCGGTGCATGCCCCCTTGGCCCTTGCTTAATTCTGCTCTGGGGTGCATAAAGCAGAACCTGCAGCAATAGAGGAGGTCAGTGTGCGCCAGCGCCCTTCAGAGCTGGTGCCTGGAGGCAACAACCGTCCATTGTCTCCTGTATTTCCATCCCTGCTCGGCTTATATTAGACCATCTGCTACTACAGTATAAGACTTTATTTCTGTCTAGCTACCTGCTCTGTATATCTAGGAAGGCTTCCAAACCTTTATTTAGAGATATACTGAATTATTTATACTGCCATATTAACTTATTATTACATATTTGTATGTTTCCTGTATCTGACCATAATACCGTATAGCAGAGACACTAGAGGTAAACGTGTAACCACATTTCCCCAAATAAAATGTAGTTACTCTTGTAGATATTAGTTATGTTATGTGGCTGGCATATTGATATTCCTTTGTGGCCCCTGCCCTTCGCCCTGGAAGTTACCCGGCGGCCATTTGCAATGTCAGTCCGATGTTAGTCTTAGCACAGTCATTTTGCTCAGTTCCGCATCCTTTCATGTCTTGCTGATTGAGCATCATCTACAACGCTGTTCCAATCTGTCTTCTAATACTGGAATCATGGTTGGCAACAAGAATTAAGTTTTCAGAGACTAATTAATTGCGGGGCTAGAAATGGAAGACAATCCTGTATCACACAATGGGGTAAATTTACTAAGATGGGAGTTCTATTAAGAAGTGATGTTGCCCATAGCAACCAATCAGATTCTAGGTATTATCCTCTAGAAGGTGCTAGATAAATGAGGAGTAGAATCTGATTGGTTGCTATGGGCAACATCACTTCTTAAATAGAACTCCCATTTTAGTAATTTTACCCCAATGTGTGCAGATGACAATAGGATAATCTTAATGACAGATTCGGTTTACATGACATCTTCCCACGCCTTGCTACAGCTAACCGCTTATTATGGAACCTGTCCTTTAGGTTTCTGAGAGGTAACTGACCTGTTTTGCAGCTCAGCCTGAGGCCACATGAGTAACTGTAAAATAGGGCAGGGAAAGGGACTCTTACAATTAGTAGTTGTCAACATTTTATCTTCAGATGAATCATTTCTGGTGAGAACTTTTTGTAGGACTGGTCGATCATTGTCAGGTCACAAGATCATACCTCCCAGCAGTTCAAGTTTTGGAATTGGGACACTGGGGGGAAATGTATCAAACCTTCTAAAGAGGACAAGTAGATGTGTTGCCCAAAGCAACCAATCAGCCTGTACCTATCATTTTATAGAATGCACTTGATGAATGATAGCTAGAAGCTATTTGGTTGCTATGGGCAACTTCTCCACTTGTCCTCTTTAGAAGGTTTGATCCATGTCATCCAATGTGAGAAGATGTACCCAACTCACGTTTGTCGCGTCACAGTGGGGAAATGGGCGCATTACACTGTGACATGCCCAGTGCTTCTGCAGAGCTTAGCCACCTCTAGCTCCCCCCCTCCAGGGCACGAACCCTCTCATCTCTTTGAGCATTAAATACATCCTAACAAGTTGGGCACAATGTGTCGACGGTCATAATGTCTACATTCATCATGTCTGCATGAGAATATCAGCATGTTGATAATGTCAACATTGACCATATCAGCAATCATTATATAGACAGTGATGAATTGTTGACATGTTAGAGTGTTGACATATCAGCCCTGGTGGCCCAGCAATGATTTATCTGTTCCTGACGGCTGCTTCTTCTCCAGCAGCCTAACCTTAACCCTCCCACCAGCAGCCTAACCTTAAAAAAAAGGGGGATTAACAGCGCTCTCGATCTCTCGTTTGTAAAGACCCTAGCAGCTCCACTAAAAAGAGGTATCCCACCTCTACACAAGCACAGTTAATAATTATATTAGTGGTGCGCTCTGGGTTTCTAAATGCAACTAATTTGTGGTGATCATCTCTAAATAGTGCACTCTATAATTGATTGCAATGTCTCTAAAAGTACTCCTATCCCTGAACGGGAAATGTCTTCTAACGTATCCACAATGTCCAAATAAACTCTCGTGGGACTTGAAATAAAAGTGTCTTAAGAAAAATGTCTTATGCAAATCTGTGGGATGGATGTTCTTTATATGATGCTTTCCTTAATTCTGTAGGATGGGTGTTCGGTATTGCACGTAACCTCTTCTATCTCCTCTCCACCTCAAAATGTAATGCATATGCACAGTATCAGGAACAGGGTATACGCGATCATGCAGGTAGGTAAGTGATGGATGTACTTACCAAGCGTGACTGTAGTGCACACTCCAGTGCCCACATTCCAGCCACCGGAACCATCGACGACGCGATCCCAAACCCGGAAGTGCGGTGGGCTTTTGTCTTCTCTGACGTCATAAGGTGGCATCGCAACATGTGACCGCTCAGACACACAGTCCCCGGGTCCTGCAGGCTTCATTGGAATAGGCTAAGGTTTTGTGGATCGTCTGTGCTTGCTGCCGCTGTTCGCGCCCACCGCACTTCCGGGTTTGGGATCGCGTCTTCGTTGGTTCCGGTGGCTGGATTGTGGGCACTGGAGTGTGCACTACAGTCACGCTTGGTAAGTACATCCATCACTTACCTACCTGCATGATCGCGTATACCCTGTTCCTGATACTGTGCATATGCATTACATTTTGAGGTGGAGAGGAGATAGAAGAGGTTACGTGCAATACCGAACACCCATCCTACAGAATTAAGGAAAGCATCATATAAAGAACATCCATCCCACAGATTTGCATAAGACATTTTTCTTAAGACACTTTTATTTCAAGTCCCACGAGAGTTTATTTGGACATTGTGGATACGTTAGAAGACATTTCCCGTTCAGGGATAGGAGTACTTTTAGCCTAACCTTAAAACCTGCAGCCTATCCCTAACCTGCTCCCCAGCAGCCTAACCTTAACCATCCCACCCGCGGCCTAACCCTAACCTCCTCCCCAGCAGCCTAACCTTAACCCTCCCACCGGCAGCCTAACCCTAACCTTCTCCCAAGCAGCCTAACCTTAAGCGCAGCCTAACCCTAACCTGCTCCCCAGCAGCCTAACCTTAACCCTCCCACCGACAGCCTAACCCTAACCTCCTACCCAGCAGCCTAACCTTAACAGCAGCCTAACCCTAACCTGCTCCCCAGCAGCCTAACCTTAACCTTCCCACCGGCAGCCTAACCCTAACCTGCTCCCTAGCAGCCTAACCTTAACCCTCCCACCCACAGCCTACCCCTAACCTCCTCCCCAGCAGCCTAACCTTAACCTTCCCACCCGCAGCCTAACACCTCAGTAGCTCCCAGACACACACCCTCTGGTGGCCTAACCCTAACTCTCACACCAGTAGCCTAACCCTCCACCCAAAGGCTAACCTTAACCTCCCCCTAGTGCCTATTCCTAACCTCCCCCTAGTGCCTAACCCTAACTTCCCCCTAGTGTCTAACCCCCCCGCAGCTTACCCTAACCTCCTCGTAGTGCCTAACCCTAACCCTCCCACCCGCAGCCTGATCCTAATGTTAACATTTTGACAATGTCAGCATTTCACCTGTCAACATTCTCAGAATGTCGACATGTTGCCTGATAAATGTTGACATTGTCGACCTTCTACTACATCCCCCTCCTAACATTGTCTGTAGGGTTGGTACTCCAGAGTTGGGGCTGTCCTGAATAAATCAGGATTGTTTGCAGGTATGGAAATTTGAATACAAGTTCAATGTTGACCTATTCCAGTGGAATAATTTCCCTTCAGTGATATTTACATGTAGAACACCTTGCATAAACATAACATATTAAAAGTCAATAACGTTAAAATATACTTCTGACTTTTAGCTGGGCTGACATATTGGTGATCAGCTGTGTACATTACATTTCAAAATCCCATCCAAGAAGGAGTAAAAGCAGGATTTGATGGGAGACAAAAACTTACATGGACATTTTGCTACATACAGGAATATATTTAAATGTATCAGCGCTTGTCAATATCTGTAACCAATGCCTTATTAAGCTGTGACCATCGGGGCATATGGGTACTGCTGAGCCAGCCCTGCCTCTCCCCCAGAGCCGCCATCAGAAATTGTGGGGCCCGGTACTGGCAAAATAGGCAGGGCCCCCCTTCCCCCCGGGATGGATGGAGCAGAGGTGGGGGTCATCAATTGATGCGTAAACCAGTGTAAAAAATGCTGTAAAATTCATACACACATAAAACCAAACTCTCTCTCTCTCTATATATGTTTATATATATATATATATATATATATATATATACACACACACACATCAGACCCACATAAAAATACACTGAGTCGGATCCACATACAACTAGAAGGAAGGGTAAGTGTAGAAGTGTAAGACATGGGGCAGGGAAAGGCTGGCTGAACTAGGGAGGGTGGCATGTCAAGGTCAGGGAATACCTCCTTAGTGGTGTGTTCAGCTGGCTGTGCTGGTGCAGCCAGTCAGGAAGAATCCACGCTGGCTGCTTTTGAAGTATGGAGAGAGATGGGGCCCCGGATGACAGCGGTGCTGCAGCGGCAGACAGGATGGCAGGGAGAGAAGTGATAAGAGTATGATGCTGACATTTGCAGAGCCTCTTGGCATTTCAAACATTGCCGCTTATTGCGCCGGGCCGCGAGCCAATCACAGCTCGCGGACCGGCAGCCAATCAGGAGCGGCTGCTAGGGCCGCTCCTGATTGGCTTCCGTTCCGCGACCTCAGGCTGGCTTGCGGCTGCCCTGCTTCTATCTTCCTGCCTGCATCATTTGCTGCTGTTGCAGCGGCGCTGCTACCCGGGCCCCCCTCACTCATTCTCCCTCCGGGCCCGGGACTCGAGGTTCGGCGGTCCTCCCCTGCTCTCCCGTGTCCCCTACTCTCTGTACATTCCATGTAGAACGTTAAAGCAAAGTTTCCCAATGTTAGTCCTCAAGGCTCCCTAACAGTACAGGTTTTAAGGATAACCTACTTAAGAACAGGTGACTTAATTAGTACCTCAATCAGTTTGATCTAATGATCTGTGCTTAAGCATGGATTTCCTTAAAGTCTGGACTGTAAAGGTGCCTTGAAGACTGAGGGCCTGATTCAGACCCGGTGGCTATCAGCCGTCCACTCGCTGCTGCCGATGTTTTCTAATCTGCGCATGCGTATGCATCGCAGTGCGCGTGCGCAAACTACTCATAGCGATCGGGAAGCACTCGCTCGCCCGGCAAAGACAGCCCAGCAGAGTGAGTGACAGGAGAGGCCGTTTGTGGGGGATAACAGAGGCAGTCCAGTAAAAACGGGGGAGTGGAGGTGCGAACACAGGTGTACCTGAGTGTCAAGACTGAGTTTAATGGGAGTGCATAATTAGCAAAGTAGCGTCATTGTATACGTGACTTGGGTGTATTTCAGGCTGAACTGATCGCACTGTTGCGGTGGGGTAAGGTCTACCACAAGAGCTGCGTGCAGCAATAAAGCTATTCGTTGTACTCGATTAATCACTCACTTCCTGGAGATGACATGTGCTAAGAGTGAGAGGTGGGCGGCTTTATACTACAGCGTGCGTTCGCTCTGCCGTCGCACTGTAAAACAGAGGGCGTCCTTCAGCCAGACAGTACAATCGCATATTTGCATACCCGGCCTCTTTTTTGCTGCGAGAGAGCGCAGCATAGCGACCAGGTCTGAATCAGGCTCTGAGTTTGGGAAATCCTGCATTAGAAGATTCTGAGAGGTTGGTATGGATGTAGCTAGCCGTAGATAGCCTTGTGCAGTTGCATTGATTGTATGATTGTTAACATTTGCAGAACATTCCCATCCAATGTTATTATTATTCTAATATGTTTGTAAATAATTGCACTGAATTGTTTATCATTTATACTGTACAAAGATACATAGGAATCTGTATGTAATGCAGGCGGCTGTTTAGCCACCGGATCAAATACCAACAGCGGCAGCCCGACGGGTCGGAATCTCGACAGCATCAGGTAAGTAGTCTAACCCTCCCCTCTCCCCCCCTACCCTCCCTTAGTGGTACCTAACCCTAACCTCCCCCCTTAGTGCCTAACCCTAATCTCTCCCGTTAGTGCCTAAACCTAACCCCCCTACCCGCACCCCAAACCTAACACTCCCGGGGGGGTGCCTAACCCTAACACTCCTAGTGGTGCCTAACCCTGAACCCCCATTTCCCTACCCTAACCATCCCGGGGGGGGGGTGCCTAACCCTAAGTCCTCCCTGGGGTCCCTAATGCTAACCCTAATCCCCCCCCCTGTAGCTACACGCTAAAACACGTGGCTTACCTTTGCTTGGTAAGCCGGGTGTCGGCATTTAGTAGTGGGGCTAATCATAGGCGTTGGGATTTTGACGCCTATCTTTAGTCCGATGTCGGGATGTGGCTGTCGGGATAGCGCCCGTCGGTATCCTAACTACATCCCAATACATACAGTATACAGTACTGTACACTGCTATGGGGAAAGCCCTGAGATACTGTAGACTATTCATTACACTGTGTTCTTCCTTCTTCCATTTTATCATGAAGGCTCACCTTCAGTGTCAGGGCCAGGGACGTAGGAGGGACTGGGTCATTTGCTCCTACCGTAGGACCAAGTGACCCAGTCCCATTGCAATTTTTTATTTTGTTGCAGGGACTGGCAATCCGCTCAGGAGAACCACTGCTCTGCTCAACTAAGAACTCTCAGTGAAACCCCTTTAGGGCTCTCAGGGACCCCAATTAACAACAAATCTAAATACCAGCTCCATATTTAGTTTAGTATCTAAGTGATACAAATGAATACGCCACTGGTATTCATCATTACATACCTCTCTGGTGAGGTCCAGCGACGTCCCCCTCGTTGGTGGGGTCCTCTGCTTCACTGCCTATCGCTGCCAGCAACAGGTTACTGTCATGTGCATGCACCACGACGGTTAGTTTCCGCATGTGCATGACTGTTTAACCTGGCGGGGACCCAGCAGTGCATGGAAGGCTTCTGCCGGCTCCTCATTGCTTGCAATGGGGACCTCATTGCTCTCAACATCTTTAGATGCAGTAACAGACAGCAGTAATCTTAGGTTACCGCTGTTTGTTGAATACTGAAAGGATGACATAACCCCTTTGGGCGAGTGCTAAAGGGGTTATGTATCGTTGCCAATGGTTTGAGCTCTAACTGTACAGCGCATGGGATCCCCTCATTATTTACTCATTCAGCTACAGCAGTTCTGTATAAACCTAATAAAAACATCTCTGAAACTCTGCCTGGATTTAGCTAATATAGACAAACTATTCAAATAATTGATCAGCAGTTGGATAAGTCAATTGCATGCCTCATTAGAAAGGTGACTCCCAAGAGAACCATGACAAGGTTCACTGTCACAATGTATTATGTACTACGATTTCACTAAGGCAATGCAACAACTAAGCAATGATGTACAAAATAACAAATCCCAGGGCTATTAAATGTTATTATAAATGAGATTTGTGGATGTTTACACAAAGCTTTAATAGTAAACTTGCTGCAAAAGACACACAAACGATTATGCAACTAGTAGTACATATAGTAGCATCCATTTAGTTAGCATTGCTGGTCAGGGCTGGTGAGTAACAGACTGTCTGGGATATTAGTGGGTGTCAACAAGTAAAAACGAAAGCAGGTAAGATAGGAACTTTTATTAATAATAATTAATAACAATGTTAGAGGAATAACTTTCAGTTACAGATAACTGACAAAACAAGGAATGCTGCAATCCTTGTTATTACCTGGAGCTATTTAACAGGTATATATTTATCATAATGATTGATGTGACATTTGTGCTTTTCATCCTTAAATAGTCAAATAATAAACAGTGAAATGAAGTGATGTAACAAAACAGGACAAACCAGATATTCAACATCCTCAGCACTAATTACCAACTGTTCAAGGTCATCGCTGGACTTAATGATAGGTGTCTGAGTTGAGTAGGCATTACTGCAGACTCTAAGTGTAGAGGGTTATAATTAAAATAATTGCTGTTTTGTAATCATTATTTTGGGACATGTATAGTATTCACAGTTCCTTCCACATCTCTTTGGAGATCAATTATGCAATGAAAGATTAGGTTACTAATAGGTTCACATTCGTGGGAAATGTTAAATTTATACACTTGTTAATGATTTTTAGTCTGTGACGGAAATGAGACTGGCACCACTGCTAGTCTTCCAGAACTTTCCGGGAAATCTATACGTAGAGCCTGAGCAGCAGGCTCAGCGACAGCTGGGATATTTCATATGTCACCTTCGTTTTTCCGCTGGGCGTCCATGTCTGTTCATAGTGTGTGGGCTACAGATGGTGTTATATCTGGGCCAGTACAAATCATTTGCCCTCCAGAAAAGAAACTGCCAGACATTCACTAGTCACTGTACATCCAGCTGTCGTCTTAGCAGGCTGGAAACAAAAATGCAGCAAAACACTTTAGTCAGGCTGGAAAAGGATATGGAATGGACTTATCCTATTGAATTGGTCGTGGTGCCAGCCTATGAGAGGGATATTGAGGCAACATGAGATCAGAGGTACAGCAATCACATGGAACCAGATTAGTCCACAATGTCAGGAAGAGTAGAGGAAATTCCTCCCTTCTGGTTATGGAGACATTATGTAGAAATGTCTGATTCTTAACAATACAAAATACGCCAAAGGTGGTGACATCCACTGGACATCATACAGGTGTTGTCCCGGTCAAACGTTTTAGAGATTTTTTTTTCTTTTTTAAAGTACATAAGCAAAATACAGGCTCCAAACCTTAAATTTAGGTTGATTCAATCTTGAAACTATGATAATAAATCAGATATTGTGGTGCAGAGTTTACAATGACCTCACCCACAACTCAAATTAATATACGGTATGACAGCAATGTAGACTACCAAAGGCAACAGATTTTTATTTCTTGGACCCATAACCATACTTGCAGACCTTTTGGCTGCCTCCACCGGGTCGGCACTGTGGGAGGGGGGGGGGGGAGGAGAGCGAAAGGAGGTGGCAGGAGGCGGGGCTCGATGGAGGAGGATGGGTCTGGAAGCCACCCCATTTTCGGGAGCTTCTCCGCCATTCCAGGAGAGTAGGCATGTGTGTCCCATAAATAGCTATGAATGGTAAATAATGTGTCCTTTCACATATATCAGCTACATCAATTGTGTATCTTTAATGGGGCATAAGCTGGTTGGTTGCTATGGGCAACTTCTCCACTTTTTCTCTCTCCAAGGTTTAATACATCTCCCTTTTTTGAGAGATACCCAAGAGACAGTAATTACTTGTACCCACAACAGCTAAAATCAATTTAAGGGAGTATTGGAATCTGAGGGATTTCATCAGTGAGAAGATTGTGTCAGTAGAGAAGGAGATTCACCGAGCCTTGAAGAGCAGGAAACTCTGATTCTTTACTCTAATCTTGTAGTATAACAGACAGGAAATAGACTGAGAAAGAGATAGTAAAAGACCCACACAGAATGAATGTCAGCTCCTAACACCAGTGATGTTTAACCAAGTAATTGTGATGAGGTGAGTTGTACTGCAAAATAAAATTAGGCAACAATACAAAGTGTTCATAAAGTGAGAGGGTAGAAAATGTAAATTAGAGATGGTACATAAAATAAATTATTGCGATTTATTCAAGTAAGATACCTTGGCATCAGTCCTTTTTATTGGGGTTAACTGTGCCTCATTTCACCTGCTGCATCTGCATGACATCTTTCCTCCTGTTATCAAATCTGCATGTGCAGGCACATCGGTGTGCTGGCTCTAACCTAAGGATTGCGTGATGATGGAGTAGATTGAGCTACACCTTGTTGGCTGACCCAAGATTGCTATAAGGGCACTGTCACTACCACCACCCATCCAATCCAGCAGGAGTTGTAGAAGGATTCTTTTAAAGCTTCAGCAAATGAAAAGCCAAACTGATATTAAGCATCACTTTTATAAGTCATCCCTTTCTCTGCCTAGTATATAAGGTAGCTACATTCTATGCGATTTCATGCATTTGATTGACTTGACATTCAGCATGATTTTCCTGCAAGTAGAAGGCCCCGATATCTGCGGTACACACTAAATGAAAACGCTGCAGATTTTCAGGCTCATGGATCGATACTGAGAGAATGAGGTAATCAGGAAAATTCGTAGAAAACATGGTCTGAGTATTGTGAATGCCCACACACTACACCATATCAGGACCTTTTGGCTGATATCTTCTGGCAAGTCTGGCCGTTTCGATAATCGAAGGGGAGCTTTTGTCAATGTTTCTCTATCGATGTTTATCACTGAAACGCCGAAACTCTCAAGCCCACACACTATACAATGTTACATGTAACACGCAATCACCCAATTATTGCCATATCAGCACAATAATTGCTTTAGTCTGGAGCTTAGGCTACTAAAGACATCTCAAAACAAGAGAGAATCAAGGGCCTGATTCAGCAAGGATCGTTCACAGATCTGCTGTGAAAGTATGATAATATGTGCAATCGCAAAGCACTCACATGGACAACATGCAGACGCCCACTTCCCATCTTGCATATCCGTATTACCTTGCAATCCAGCCAAAACATTGGTAACATCAAAGTACATCGGAGCCACTCGCACATTGGCAGCAGGTCAGACCTGTTATAAATTGCTAACTTCCTGTACGCAGTGAGCACTGAAGTTGCATATGCCGTCGTAGTGGCTAATTTATGCATGCCCTTGTAACGGCGTTCAAATGCACTGGCACGCCTGCGTTTAACCGACCATCCCTCTGTCACCACCCCCAAATGGTACTTCCTGTCCATCACTCTGCGATGGGTCTGCTCAGTCTGGATAGCAGTGAGGCATTCGCACACTGCAATGCATTCACATGCGCAGTACGCAACAAACGGCCATCTGTGTACGCAGTCTCATCAGCGATCCTTGTAGAATCAGGCCCCAAGTGTGTGACTGAGAATCCGAGCAATGAATAAGAAAACTAAAAATAGACTAGATGAGTGGTTCCCAAACTGTGCGCCGTGGCACCCTGGGGTGCCTCGGGACACTTGCAGGGATGCCTCAGCTTGGTGGCCAAGCACCAAATCAAATTATTTATGGTCAATGTAATGTAAATAAGTGGACAAACAGAAGCACCAACCTGTCCACTAACACATAACTGAGCCTAAGGATGACGGGTGAGCACAATTTACATCACTTTACTACTTTGCTGCAATTTTTCGGAGTTTCTCAATAACAAACTTTTGGCTTAGGGGTGCCGTGAAAACAATGCCGATGCTCTAGGTCGCCATGATTCAAAAAAGTTTGGGAACCACTGGCCTAGATATTTATCAGCAGAAAAACAGGAAAGTTTTGCTGTGAAAACCAGATTACTGTTAGTGAGTAATGTCCAGTAGAAGTCCACACTGAAAATAGTATTGCTATAGAAACAGGAATAGTTATACAAGTTGAACTCCAAGTCTCCAGGAAATACAGATTAGAAAAAAGGTTACTCACACGGCCATTGTTGCATCTATTATTAGTGTGTTACATCACTCTTAAATGCAGGGCTATCTAGCAGGTGGCCTATGGCATAATTGAGTCCTTTAACTTTTTCTGTGGCACCCAATTTCCATGGAAATTGTCATAATCCGAATTGTACATATGTCCTCTTATAGGATTCGTATGAACACATATTAAATACTTGTTCTGCTATTGAAAACAACAATTACAGTTTTTGTCTAGAGCCAGTATTCAATTGCTGGCAAAAAGTGCCGGACTTTTCGCCTGCCGGACTTTCCGCCGTCATTGCTAAGTATCGTTCTCGTCCCTTATCCCAGCAAATTTGGGGTACATGAAAGTCGGGGCTAGCATATTTAAAAGTTTCTAAAGTGAAGTTTTATAAATCTTGGAAAATCCACCTGCTGCAAACATCTGCAAAGAAAAAAACACCTGGGGCATACTTGGGGACCCCCCTTGGAGTCTATTTTGCTAGTTTTTATATTTGTCACCCAATATTTCACTTTTTTGCCCCCAAAACGAAATAACTTTTTTGGGGTGTTCTAATGGTTTTTTAAAACTGTTTTTGACGCAGTTTACCTTTGGGGGACTGTCCTAACACTGCACGGGGGTTCCTGCTACTTTGCACCCCCAAACTGCACTTTTTTCCATCTCCATTCAGTGGCAAATCTTTTCCGCCTATCTGAATGCATTGACTTTCCGCTTAGGAGAAAAGTCATTGCAATTGAATTGGGTGGAAAGTTTCCGACAGATGAAATTACGTCATCGTCGAGAACTTTTCACCGAGAACGGCTTTTTGCTGGCAATTGAATACGGGCTTAGGATGGTTAAACAAGGGACACTTTTTTAATATTTAATGGCAGTGATAATCCAAACAATGGTAAATATTGCTGGCATAAGCTCCTTAACTTTGAGTTACAGCGCCCGGTGGCGACTATGCCGACTCAGCGCATGACATGGGGGTGGGGCCACAAGCGACTGGAACAACAGCGCTTCCCCCGAGCATCTGGGGTGCTGTTATGGCTGCAGTCTGCCCATTCCGGCCACCCTGCTAGCCAGATACAGGGACCGTGGATGGTTGGCGGTTCTGTCCACAAAGCACTGCGCTATGTGCGGCGGCACTGGTCGCCTGTAGCTAGTTATTGGCCCTGGCTGGCATCCACTAGTGATTTTCTATTCTGTGCTTTTGTGTGTGCATCTCTGTGTGTATGTGTTGGGGGTTATTTAGAATGTATCATGTTTTTGATAGTATTTAAAACTGGATAAAATAAGCAATTGCTTGTAAATTCCAAAATATAAATATATCTGCTTCGGCTGTTAGACTGTTAGGGGGAAATTTAGTAAAGGTTGATTTTAATGGATTTTAATCAGTTAAAATCAATCAACATCAACAGTGTGTTTCAGGGGCCAAATCACACAGTTACTAACAGACAATTTTTTAATATCAATTTTTAGGTGTTAGTAAATGTGCGATTTTGCCCCTGAAATACAACATCAATGTTGAACGATTTAAATTGATGTAATGATTAAAATCAGTCTTTAGTAAATTTTCCCCATACACTCATTGGGTGGATCTGTAGAATTGCTGGAACAACTTGGATAAGTAAAAGCATTTTATTTTAGGTTTTACAATTCCAGCCAAAATATATATTTTTTTGCTTTGGTTGGGGGCAGCCTGTAATTTAAAAAACAAACAAACATATAATTTGACTTTTGCTTAAGTAAAAACTATCAAAAATGTTTTAATATTTTGTAGAGAAATGTAAATATAGAATTTTGTTTCCTCCGCTGGGAGAATTCGGCCTAATTCGGCTCATTTTTGCTACACTCACTTTGAAAGGTTTATCATGGCTGCTCCTAATACAACTGTAGCTGACAAAGTAGAACATATAATTTATGTCTTTAGAATGTAAGCTCTCACGAGCAGGGCCCTCTTCCCTCATGTGTTTTTCCTTCCCTTACTTATATTGTCATCTACTCTATACTCCAAATGTTTATATACCATGTACTTGTCCTGCAATGTCTTGTACTGTATGTCACTGTTCTCTTGTTTTGTTCAAATGTTTCTGTACTTTGTTTATGTTCTTTGTAAGGCGCTGCGGAACCCTTGTGGCGCCATATAAATAAAAGATAATAATAATAATGTCAGTATACACTGCACATTTATCACTTTCACATGCAGGATATATGGAGTTTTAAAATAAATATTTTCATTTTTAGGGAATCCAGTTCCGCTTAAACTCATTTCTAAGTTAATGCAACAATTGTTTTGTCAACTTATTTCATCCTTCAGTGTCACACTTGTGTCACAGGGGAGCAATCAGCTAAATGGTAATTCTTGTTTTCTGCTGCTACTGTAACTGATCACTGTGCTACTGACTGATCACTGTGCTACTGACTGGATCACTATGCTACTGACTGATCACTGTGCTACTGTAACTGATCACTGTGCTACTGTAACTGATCACTGTGCTACTGACTGATCACTGTGCTACTGACTGATGACTGTGCTACTGTAACTGATCACTGTGCTACTGACTGATCACTGTGCTACTGTAACTGATCACTGTGCTACTGACTGATCACTGTGCTACTGTAACTGATCACTGTGCTACTAACTGATCACTGTGCTACTGTAACTCATCACTGTGCTACTGACTGATCACTGTGCTACTGACTGATGACTGTGCTACTGACTGGATCACTATGCTACTGACTGATCACTGTGCTACTGTAACTGATCACTGTGCTACTGTAACTGATCACTGTGCTACTGACTGATCACTGTGCTACTGACTGATCACTGTGCTACTGTAACTGATCACTGTGCTACTGACTGATCACTGTGCTACTGTAACTGATCACTGTGCTACTGACTGATCACTGTGCTACTGTAACTGATCACTGTGCTACTAACTGATCACTGTGCTACTGTAACTGATCACTGTGCTACTAACTGATCACTGTGCTACTGACTGATGACTGTGCTACTGTAACTGATCACTGTGCTACTGACTGATCACTGTGCTACTGTAACTGATCACTGTGCTACTGACTGATCACTGTGCTACTGTAACTGATCACTGTGCTACTGTAACTGATCACTGTGCTACTGACTGATCACTGTGCTACTGACTGGATCACTATGCTACTGACTGATCACTGTGCTACTGTAACTGATCACTGTGCTACTGTAACTGATCACTGTGCTACTGTAACTGATCACTGTGCTACTAACTGATCACTGTGCTACTGACTGATGACTGTGCTACTGTAACTGATCACTGTGCTACTGACTGATCACTGTGCTACTGTAACTGATCACTGTGCTACTGACTGATCACTGTGCTACTGTAACTGATCACTGTGCTACTGTAACTGATCACTGTGCTACTGTAACTGATCACTGTGCTACTGTAACTGATCACTGTGCTACTGACTGATCACTGTGCTACTGTAACTGATCACTGTGCTACTGACTGATCACTGTGCTACTGTAACTGATCACAGTGCTACTGACTGATCACTGTGCTACTGTAACTGATAAATGTGCTACTGTAACTGATCACTGTGCTACTGTAACTGATCACTGTGCTACTGACTGATCACTGTGCTACTGTAACTGATCACTGTGCTACTGACTGATCACTGTGCTACTGTAACTGATCACTGTGCTACTGACTGATCACTGTGCTACTGTAACTGATCACTGTGCTACTGTAACTGATCACTGTGCTACTGACTGATCACTGTGCTACTGTAACTGATCACTGTGCTACTGACTGATCACTGTGCTACTGTAACTGATCACTGTGCTAATGACTGATCACTGTGCTACTGTTACTGATTACTGTGCTACTGACTGATCACTGTGCTACTGTAACTGATCACTGTGCTACTGTAACTGATCACAGTGCTACTGACTGATCACTGTGCTACTGACTGATCACTGTGCTACTGACTGATCACTGTGCTACTGTAACTGATTACTGTGCTACTGACTGATCACTGTGCTACTGTAACTGATCACTGTGCTACTGTAACTCATCACTGTGCTACTGATCACTGTGCTACTGTAACTGATCACTGTGCTACTGTAACTCATCACTGTGCTACTGACTGATCACTGTGCTACTGTAACTGATCACTGTGCTACTGTAACTGATCACTGTGCTACTGTAACTCATCACTGTGCTACTGACTGATCACTGTGCTACTGTAACTGATCACTGTGCTACTGACTGATCACTGTGCTACTGTAACTGATCACTGTGCTACTGACTGATCACTGTGCTACTGTAACTGATCACTGTGCTACTGACTGATCACTGTGCTACTGTAACTGATCACTGTGCTACTGACTGATCACTGTCCTACTGTAACTGATCACTGTGCTACTGACTGATCACTGTGCTACTGTAACTGATCACTGTGCTACTGACTGATCACTGTGCTACTGTAACTCATCACTGTGCTACTGTAACTCATCACTGTGCTACTGACTGATCACTGTGCTACTGTAACTCATCACTGTGCTACTGACTGATCACTGTGCTACTGTTACTGATCACTGTGCTACTGACTGATCACTGTGCTACTGTTACTGATCACTGTGCTACTGACTGATCACTGTGCTACTGTAACTGATCACTGTTCTACTGACTGATCACTGTGCTACTGTAACTGATCACTGTGCTACTGACTGATCACTGTGCTACTGTAACTGATCACTGTGCTACTGACTGATCACTGTGCTACTGACTGATCACTGTGCTACTGTAACTGATCACTGTGCTACTGACTGATCACTGTGCTACTGACTGATCACTGTGCTACTGTAACTGATCACTGTGCTACTGACTGATCACTGTGCTACTGTAACTGATCACTGTGCTACTGTAACTCATCACTGTGCTACTGACTGATCACTGTGCTACTGACTGATCACTGTGCTACTGTAACTCATCACTGTGCTACTGACTGATCACTGTGCTACTGTTACTGATCACTGTGCTACTGTTACTGATCACTGTGCTACTGACTGATCACTGTGCTACTGTTACTGATCACTGTGCTACTGACTGATCACTGTGCTACTGACTGATCACTGTGCTACTGTAACTGATCACTGTGCTACTGACTGATCACTGTGCTACTGTAACTGATCACTGTGCTACTGTAACTCATCACTGTGCTACTGACTGATCACTGTGCTACTGTAACTGATCACTGTGCTACTGTTACTGATCACTGTGCTACTGACTGATCACTGTGCTACTGTTACTGATCACTGTGCTACTGACTGATCACTGTGCTACTGTAACTGATCACTGTGCTACTGTAACTGATCACTGTGCTACTGACTGATCACTGTGCTACTGTAACTGATCACTGTGCTACTGTAACTGATCACTGTGCTACTGTAACTGATCACTGTGCTACTGTAACTGATCACTGTGCTACTGACTGATCACTGTGCTACTGACTGATCACTGTGCTACTGTAACTGATCACTGTGCTACTGACTGATCACTGTGCTACTGTAACTGATCACAGTGCTACTGACTGATCACTGTGCTACTGACTGATCACTGTGCTACTGTAACTGATAAATGTGCTACTGTAACTGATCACTGTGCTACTGTAACTGATCACTGTGCTACTGACTGATCACTGTGCTACTGTAACTGATCACTGTGCTACTGACTGATCACTGTGCTACTGTAACTGATCACTGTGCTACTGACTGATCACTGTGCTACTGTAACTGATCACTGTGCTACTGTAACTGATCACTGTGCTACTGACTGATCACTGTGCTACTGTAACTGATCACTGTGCTACTGACTGATCACTGTGCTACTGTAACTGATCACTGTGCTACTGACTGATCACTGTGCTACTGTTACTGATCACTGTGCTACTGACTGATCACTGTGCTACTGTAACTGATCACTGTGCTACTGTAACTGATCACAGTGCTACTGACTGATCACTGTGCTACTGACTGATCACTGTGCTACTGTAACTGATTACTGTGCTACTGTAACTCATCACTGTGCTACTGTAACTCATCACTGTGCTACTGATCACTGTGCTACTGTAACTGATCACTGTGCTACTGTAACTCATCACTGTGCTACTGACTGATCACTGTGCTACTGTAACTGATCACTGTGCTACTGTAACTCATCACTGTGCTACTGACTGATCACTGTGCTACTGTAACTGATCACTGTGCTACTGACTGATCACTGTGCTACTGTAACTGATCACTGTGCTACTGACTGATCACTGTGCTACTGACTGATCACTGTGCTACTGACTGATCACTGTGCTACTGTAACTGATCACTGTGCTACTGACTGATCACTGTGCTACTGTAACTGATCACTGTGCTACTGACTGATCACTGTGCTACTGACTGATCACTGTCCTACTGTAACTGATCACTGTGCTACTGACTGATCACTGTGCTACTGACTGATCACTGTGCTACTGTAACTGATCACTGTGCTACTGACTGATCACTGTGCTACTGTAACTGATCACTGTGCTACTGTAACTCATCACTGTGCTACTGACTGATCACTGTGCTACTGTAACTCATCACTGTGCTACTGACTGATCACTGTGCTACTGTAACTGATCACTGTGCTACTGTTACTGATCACTGTGCTACTGACTGATCACTGTGCTACTGTTACTGATCACTGTGCTACTGACTGATCACTGTGCTACTGTAACTGATCACTGTTCTACTGACTGATCACTGTTCTACTGACTGATCACTGTGCTACTGTAACTGATCACTGTGCTACTGACTGATCACTGTGCTACTGTAACTGATCACTGTGCTACTGACTGATCACTGTGCTACTGACTGATCACTGTGCTACTGACTGATCACTGTGCTACTGTAACTGATCACTGTGCTACTGACTGATCACTGTGCTACTGACTGATCACTGTGCTACTGTAACTGATCACTGTGCTACTGACTGATCACTGTGCTACTGACTGATCACTGTGCTACTGTAACTCATCACTGTGCTACTGTAACTCATCACTGTGCTACTGACTGATCACTGTGCTACTGACTGATCACTGTGCTACTGTAACTCATCACTGTGCTACTGACTGATCACTGTGCTACTGTAACTGATCACTGTGCTACTGTTACTGATCACTGTGCTACTGACTGATCACTGTGCTACTGTTACTGATCACTGTGCTACTGACTGATCACTGTGCTACTGACTGATCACTGTGCTACTGTAACTGATCACTGTGCTACTGTAACTGATCACTGTGCTACTGACTGATCACTGTGCTACTGTAACTCATCACTGTGCTACTGACTGATCACTGTGCTACTGTAACTGATCACTGTGCTACTGTTACTGATCACTGTGCTACTGTTACTGATCACTGTGCTACTGTTACTGATCACTGTGCTACTGACTGATCACTGTGCTACTGTAACTGATCACTGTGCTACTGTAACTGATCACTGTGCTACTGACTGATCACTGTGCTGCTGTAACTGATCACTGTGCTACTGACTGATCACTGTGCTACTGTAACTGATCACTGTGCTACTTTAACTCATCACTGTGCTACTGACTGATCACTGTGCTACTGTAACTCATCACTGTGCTACTGACTGATCACTGTGCTACTGTAACTGATCACTGTGCTACTGTAACTCATCACTGTGCTACTGACTGATCACTGTGCTACTGTAACTGATCACTGTGCTACTGTAACTGATCACTGTGCTACTGTAACTCATCACTGTGCTACTGACTGATCACTGTGCTACTGACTGATCACTGTGCTACTGTAACTGATTACTGTGCTACTGACTGATCACTGTGCTACTGTAACTGATCACTGTGCTACTGTAACTCATCACTGTGCTACTGACTGATCACTGTGCTACTGTAACTCATCACTGTGCTACTGTTACTGATCACTGTGCTACTGACTGATCACTGTGCTACTGTTACTGATCACTGTGCTACTGACTGATCACTGTGCTACTGTAACTGATCACTGTGCTACTGACTGATCACTGTGCTACTGTAACTCATCACTGTGCTACTGACTGATCACTGTGCTACTGACTGATCACTGTGCTACTGTAACTGATCACTGTGCTACTGACTGATCACTGTGCTACTGTAACTCATCACTGTGCTACTGACTGATCACTGTGCTACTGTAACTGATCACTGTGCTACTGACTGATCACTGTGCTACTGAATGCGGGGTCTGCATGGGGCAAAAATAAGGACAGTTTGTTTTTCCAGATCACTCCCCATGTACAAAGCATTGATTATCTTGCCTACTAGAAAGGTTAATTTGTTCCTATAGACAAGATTCTGCCAGTCAAAACAGCATAAAATGGATCTTAGGGAATATAAACATTCCACTAGTAAGATAAAAACAAACTCCTGCTGGTGCCCTCAGGCTGACCAGGACAAAACTCCAATTGATCATTAATCAGATTACCCAGGAGGTAACAAAATAGTCATGCAATATAGCAAGTTCAAATCATTCTGTAATGGCAAACAAAAACAGATTTGCTCTATATTTTAGGTTGTTAAAGACTTATAGTCAATTTTTTGCATAAACAAAGCTGGTTTACATGCTCAAAAAAAAACATCACAAATGTGTTCCTTATCACTTTGAAAACAAAGGTGAATATTCTCAGGGGATGCAGGCAGGAAGCCGACGGTCGCAATGCCGACCGCCACCTTCCTGACTGTCAAATCCCGGCAAGGTACAAATGACAGGCGTCGAAATCCCGACGGCTGTCGTTAGACCTACGCTGGGAGCATACCGATCAAAGGTAAGCCGGACGCCGGGCACGGAGAGCCGTAGGGAGGGAGGGTTAGGTTAGGGGCTCCCGGGGGGGACTTAGGGTTAGGCACCCCCCCCCGAGAGGGTTATGGGGTGCTAGGGGAAGAGGGGGTTAGGCTTAGGTACCCCCGGGGGAGGTTAGGGTTAGGCACCCCCCACGGGAGACTTAGGTTTAGGCTGCAGGGAAGGGGGGTTAGGTTTAGGCTCTTCAGGGGGGTTAGGGTTAGGCACTAGGGGGGAGGTTAGGGTTAGGGGTGTAGAATAGGTTAGTTTTAATTACCTTTTTAGCTTTCGGGATCTTCACCCCTGCCATTTAAGAAGTCTTACAGTGATTTTGTGTTTATTCAAGTATTTTAGGGCCTCCAGAACTGTGCACAACACTTGAGGTGAGGTCTTACTATAGTGACAATATAACCTCCCTCCATTAGCCGGGTTCCCAAGATGGCATGGACACCCCCCCTGGCTCGCACTGCCATGTAGCTTCTTCAAGAAGGGGCCCCGTACTTACAAAGTGGCATTTCTTGTTGCAGCGATAAATGGTGATGAGAAATCAGCCTTATTACCGGAGTAAAGGGGCCTTTTGATAACTATGACTCCAAGTTCCCCTTCTTCTGTTATTGGTGTCACAGCAAGATTTATTTTTTATTCTGTTTTTGAATCTTCGAGTAACACATGCATCATTTTACATATTGATGCATTACATATAAGATGCCATCCTGTAGTTCATTCTTTTATTCTTTTTTTAAATCACTACATTTGTATCGTGTTAAAACTCTGTATCAATTGCAGAAAGTCATAATGGCCCTGCTAGACCACAGGTGTTGTCACTAATAAATAGGTGGAACAAAACATACAGTAGCCCCGGACTGATCTTCTCAGCTTGGCCAGCCACCACAGAGGGACTTGGCCAACCATTATAGAGTACATGCAAAGAGTAGGGGCCCTTTATAAAGATGGGGGCAGGAGGGCTAATCTTGGTTTAGTTTCCATAGAAACAAAGCAAGCATCCAAGTTCATCCATGATCCTGCTCCACCAAGTTACTGACCCCTAGAGGAGGGGGTGGGGCCCTCAGGCAGTGGGGCCAACTGTGGATTTTCCTTTTACACCTGTGGGCCAGTCCGACCCTGCATGAGCCTCATTCAGAGTTATGAATAAATTTAACTAGAAGACTATTTTAATAACTCCAGTTCTCTCCCCCTTTCCCTCCCCCACATGAGGGTGCGGAGAAAGGAGTGGAGGTGTTACAGATTACCCAGGCCCTGGACTCTGTAGGGGCCCAGGATTGAAGGGGAGGCATAAAACCTCCGTGGCCTCACCACCCCAGCACACTAGCCTGCCAGAAGTCTAGGCAACCCTGCCCCCCCCCCCAAACTGCTCATGTTTGCAGGATTACTTTAATCATGCACAGGTGTCTTAATCAACTTGGCTGGTTCAGTAATTGTCCTCTTTTTAAAGACAGAAATCCTGAAAACATGAGCTGTTGGAATATACCTGCCTTATTTTGGGGAGTCCTTCTGGGAAACTAGGGAGAGTAGGCTACCTACTCGGATCCACATCTGTTTATTAAAAAGAGGGCAGGGGTAGGCGGCATTTAAAATGAGCAGACTTTTAGGTTAAACATAGAGGTGATCATTAATTGTGCGCTACATACAAAAGCAGTCTATATTTTTCCTGCATGCAAAGAATATTTCCGTTTGAACATGATTTGTCCAGATACAATTTGCAACCTTTTAATGCCAGTTACATAAGCTCTATCCTCTGATTCACCATGATCTATCACTTTAGTTTCAGTGCCAAAAATATCTATTCCTTTAATTTCCATTGCATCACTGACATCTAGTGGTTGTAGCCAAAATCCTCATAGTCATAACACTAAATAGATAAAATGAATCTGCAAAAATGTGGGTTTAGAAAACGTATTTGGGCATCAGCAAAGTTTGCGCTGGGAAGTGCCCAGATTCAGATGATCTGTCTGTTTTTTTTATTGAATTGTGGGCATTGATGACAAAGCCAATATCGGGAAATCTAAAAATCTGTGATCCTGCATAATAACTAGTGGCCATACTGATGATTAAGTTCAACATTTATGTATTGAGATTTTCTTCCATAAAATACAGCTAGTATTTTAGTTGGAACTTCATGCAGTAGATCACATTAGTGCATGTTAATGTTTGTTGGTACAATATTTATGCACATAATAATGCAATTCCCTATATAAAGTGCGTCTTGGTGCAGTAGGTGTTCCAATAAAACCCTCAGGCACAGTTTCTGCCACATGCAAAACTCAGGGCCTGATTCAGAGCCGCTCGTAAGCGGCCGCTCGTTCGTTCCGAGCGATGTTTGCACAACTGCGCATGCGTACGGATTGTAATACGCATGCGCGAAATAGTCAGTGCGGCCGAAAATCGTTTGTTCGCTAAATAGCGAATGCCTGCTATTTTGAGTGACAGGAGGAGGCGTATGTGGGTGGTAACAGGGGAAGGTGCTTGAAAACGGGGAGTGGAAATCAGAACGCAGGCGTGCTTAAATGTCAAAACGGGCGTTTTATGTGTGTGCATAATTAATACAGCAGCGTCATTGACCAAGTCACTGGGTTATTTTATAGTCAGAACTGCTCGCAAGATTGCGGTAGGAAAAACCAACCACAAGAATAGCGAGCAGTTCATACGCTGGTCGATGTACTCGATTAATCTAATAAATAGCGGACATGTCGTAGGATGCGAGCGGCCAGGGGGTGTAGTTTTCCAAAAAACGACCGCATGTTTGGTTCGCTCGTTCAGACCTAGAGGCGTGAACAGACCGCAAAGAGCGAACGGTTAATTTGAATAGCCGGACCCTTTTTCTGAACGAGCGAGCGCAAATAGCGTCCAGCTCTGAATCAGGCCCTCAGGTCATATTGTGGTGGAAAAATGTTCTACATCCTCTTACTAAACCAAGAATACCCCCCTAAATCTGGCATAAAAAAATGCATGGTGGTACAAAATTGCACTCGTGCAGGAGATTGCAGTGATAGAATAGATTAGGGGCCTGATTCAGATTTGGGAATAGAGTAAGATAGCGCAAGCAATGGGGCATACACGCTAGACAATAAAAATGAACCATATGAACGATAACGATATCGTTCAATGATATATTGTACATATCGTCCAGTGTGTATGCACCAAACGACCAATGATGCGTGCTTCCGCGGGTCATTAACGATGTTTGCTGTCGTGCATACATACAGGCCAATCTGACGATATCATCAGAAAGTGCCTGTTCAGGAATGTGGCAGGATGATATCGTACAGTGGGTCTGATTCTGTAAGGATCATAATTGCAAAGCTGCATGCAGGCTATAGATATATGATGTTTGCAATTGTGATACTTGCAGATATGGTTATGCACAGGAGGCCTCACTCCTCCTGTGCATTATTTATCTGATCTGCGTTGTCCAACGCAGCATCGGATAATCTGCGTAACATCAGCCGGCTGCGGTGACCCATGGGCAGCAGTTTAGAGGAAGAGTCCAGGAAATCTCCATCAGCCGATGGAGATCCTGGTCTCTCCCCCCCCCCCCCCAACAGCGGCGACAGGCCTCCATTTCGGGTAACGGAGGCTGTCACCGCCCCCTCCCCGTCCCCAAATGGCAGCAGACTGTCAATCAGTGCCAGTCTGCTGCCAGTTTGCAAGCGGACTTACAGACCCGTTCTGGGTCTGGTGCCTGCGCAGATTGCAAAACATCGGGAATCTGCGCTGAGCAGTGCACGCTGAATCAGGCCCAGTGTGTACACCAAATATCTTTCACCAATATTTTTCAGAACATCATCTAGTGTGTATGAGCAGTGCCAGATTAATGTCCACATGGGCCTGGAGCTGAAATTCATGAAGGGTCTATTGTATGCCGCTGCAGGGGGTGTGACAAGTGCCGCAGTAGTGTGACTGGTGATGTGGGGTCGTGACCAGTGCGGTGTAGGTGTGGTTTACATAGGGGTGTGGCCTGTGCTGTGGGTGTGTTTAGTTCCATGGAGGGCATAGCTGACGTCTACCTTCAGCCTTGTGAAAGGATGTAGGCTGTATGGTCTGCCTTTCCTTGTGTGCTAGGATAGTGTAGATTTATAAAACAAAAAAAGAAATCCAAAATTATTGGCATATTTTTTCTATAAGTGTTATAAACATGTCATTATATAGACAGATAGACAGACAGACAGACAGTAAATTGGTAGGGCACACACTTAAGGGAACCTAAGCGGGTGTAGTGTGGTATGTTGAAGGGAAGGTTAGGGTTAGGCTGTGATGGGAGGAGGATAGGGTTGGGCACTAGGGAAGGTTAGGGATAGGCTGTGGGGGGAGGATAGAGTTAGGCACTGTAGGGCATGCTTGCCGACTATCTGGCTGCCCCTTCCGGGAGGGAGCAGCCAGATCGGCTTGACTGGGGGGGGGGGCGTGGCCAGCAAACGGGCCAGACTACAAAAGTTTGTGGGTGGAGCGGGGGCGGAGCCACGCAATAGCGTCATTTTGGCCCCGCCCCTGTTACACGCTGCCGATATTACAGGCAGCGTGAAGCAGGGGGCGGGGCCAAAATGACGCGATTCGACGTGAATCGCGTCACAGGCCCCCCCGCTGCCGAGGATTTCCCTGTCATTGCGGTGGGGGGCAGGAGGGGTCGGCAGCTTACCGGGAGACTTGCCAGCCTTCCCGGGAGGTCGGGAGCGGCACCCGATTTTCGGGAGGCTCCCGACCTAATCGGGAGGGTAGGCAAGTATGCTGTAGGGAGGGTTAGGAGCTAGGGAGAGGTTACAGTTAGACTGAGGGGGGGAGGAGGTTAGGCAGTACAGGGAAGGTTAGGCAGGGGTGCACCTCTCCAGAGTCCCGCGTCTGCTGCAGCAGAGCTGCTTAAATCACCTAGAAAATAGCCACCAGCCATTTTCCCGGAGTTTTGCGTATGCGGAGTGAAATCTCCAGGAAAATGGCAACTGTGCCATTTCCCCAGTGACATGCACATGCACAGTAGACTCTGGGTACAGACTAGTGCCCAGAGTCTACTGCTGCGCTCAGTGCGCTGCCAGCTGCTGGGGAGAGAGGAGGGGGCCTGTCGCCCCTTCAACTCTTAATACGCCCCTGGGTTAGGGAAAGTGTGTGTGTGTGTGCTGTATGTATGCAAATATAATTTTTGTGTGTGTGTGTGCTGTATGTATGCAAATATAATGCGTGTGTGTGTGTGCTGTATGTATTCAAATATAATGCGTGTGTGCTGTATGTATGCAAATATCATGCGTGTGTGTGCTGTATGTATGCAAATATAATGTGTGTGTGTGTGTGCTGTATGTATGCAAATATAATGTGTGTGTGTGTGTGCTGTATGTATGCAAATATAATGTGTGTGTGTGTGTGCTGTATGTATGCAAATATCATGCGTGTGTGTGCTGTATGTATGCAAATATAATGTGTGTGTGTGTGTGTGCTGTATGTATGCAAATATAATGTGTGTGTGTGTGTGCTGTATGTATGCAAATATAATGTGTGTGTGTGTGTGCTGTATGTATGCAAATATAATGCGTGTGTGTGTGTGCTGTATGTATGCAAATATAATGTGTGTGTGTGTGTGCTGTATGTATTCAAATATAATGCGTGTGTGCTGTATGTATGCAAATATAATGCGTGTGTGTGCTGTATGTATGCAAATATAATGCGTGTGTGTGTGCTGTATGTATTCAAATATAATGCGTGTGTGCTGTATGTATGCAAATATCATGCGTGTGTGTGCTGTATGTATGCAAATATAATGTGTGTGTGTGTGCTGTATGTATGCAAATATAATGCTTGTGTGTGTGTGCTGTATGTATTCAAATATAATGCATGTGTGCTGTATGTATGCAAATATAATGCGTGTGTGCTGTATGTATGCAAATATAATGCGTGTGTGTGTGCTGTATGTATGCAAATATAATGTGTGTGTGTGTGTGTGTTGTATGTATGCAAATATAATGTGTGTGTGTGCTGTATGTATGCAAATATAATGTGTGTGTGTCTGCTGTATGTATGCAAATATAATGCGTGTGTGTGCTGTATGTATGCAAATATAATGCGTGTGTGCTGTATGTATGCAAATATAATGTGTGTGTGTATGTGCTGTATGTATGCAAATATAATGCGTGTGTGTGCTGTATGTATGCAAATATAATGCGTGTGTGTGCTGTATGTATGCAAATATAATGTGTGTGTGCTGTATGTATGCAAATATAATGTGCGTGTGTGTGCTGTAGGTATGCAAATATAATGTGTGTGTGTGCGCTGTATGTATGCAAATATAATGCACGCGTGTGTGCTGTATGTATGCAAATATAATGCGTGTGTGTGCTGTATGTATGCAAATATAATGTGTGTGTGTCCTGTATGTATGCAAATATAATTTGCGTGTGTGTGTGCTGTATGTATGCAAATAGAATGTGTGTGTTTGTGCTGTATGTATGCAAATATAATGTGTGTGTGTGTGTGCTGTATGTATGCAAATATAATGTGTGTGTGTCTGCTGTATGTATGCAAATATAATGCGTGTGTGTGCTGTATGTATGCAAATATAATGCGTGTGTGCTGTATGTATGCAAATATAATGTGTGTGTGTATGTGCTGTATGTATGCAAATATAATGTGTGTGTGCTGTATGTATGCAAATACAATGCGTGTGTGTGCTGTATGTATGCAAATATAATGTGTGTGTGCTGTATGTATGCAAATATAATGTGCGTGTGTGTGCTGTAGGTATGCAAATATAATGTGTGTGTGTGCTGTATGTATGCAAATATAATGTGTGTGTGTGTGCTGTATGTATGCAAATATAATGCACGCGTGTGTGCTGTATGTATGCAAATATAATGCGTGTGTGTGCTGTATGTATGCAAATATAATGTGTGTGTCCTGTATGTATGCAAATATAATTTGCGTGTGTGTGTGCTGTATGTATGCAAATAGAATGTGTGTGTGTGTGTGCTGTATGTATGCAAATATAATGCGTGTGTGTGTGCTGTATGTATGCAAATATAAGTGTGTCTGCTGTATGTATGCAAATATAATGTGTGTGTGCTGTATGTATGCAAATATAATGCGTGTGTGTGTCCTGTATGTATGCAAATATAATACGTGTGTGCTGTATGTATGCAAATATAATGTGTGTGTCCTGTGTGTATGCAAATATAATACGTGTGTGTGTGCTGTATATATGCAAATGCGTGTGTGTGTGTGTGTGTTGTATGAATGCAAATATAATGCCGAAGCTGTGTTGTTTTTAAGAGCATAGAGAGCTGCACCCCCCACTGACTTTTTGCAGACACCCAGCTAAGCATTTTTTCTACAGGAGAGCTGGACCACACGGACATTGTTTATACATATGTGTGTGTGTGTGTATATATATAGATACACACACACATATTTATATATACACACACACATACAGTATATATATATATATACATACAAACACACATATACATATATATATATATTATATATACACTGTATATACATACATATATGTACCTGTGTACCCACCTAATTTAACACCTATATGCATATCTATATAGATATATCTATCAATATACACATACATACATACACAGGGGACAGATATTATGATTACACTGACCTGTTGAAAGATTCTGAGCATGCTGGGACCTGGGCTGCTTTCCTTCATGAGCTAGGACACAGCTTACGAGTAGGACAGCACAGGAGGCGGAGCTTCAGACGACTCATGGGCGGAGCTTCGGCGACCAGCGGTGGGCGGGGCTTTTGGACTGCCAGTGAGTAGACCAACCGAGGGGGGGAAGTGGGGGTTAGAATAGGCTAAACTTCGGGCGGCTGGGAGGTGAGTGAGCTGGGCAGTGAGATGGACTGTTGGTGGTGACAGGAAAAAAAAACATTTTTTTCCTGTCTGCACTGCAGTCTGTGTATCTTATGGGCCTATTTCCAATGGGAGGCATGGAGCTGTAGCTCCACCCACCCCATTGTTAATCCGGCCCTGTGTATGAGCCTTAACTGTGGGCCTGATTCAGACCCGCTCGCAAGCGCTATACGCTTGCAAGCGGGTCGATGGCCAGGCAGTGCACGCACGCTGCGTGCGCGAGCCCCATAGCGAGCGAGAAATCACTCGCTCCGGGGCTCGCAACAAAACGGGGCGGTTTTGTAGGCGGGGAGGGGGAGTGGCTGACCAAACTGAAGGAACGACTGCCGTGTGTGGGTGGCCCTACTGATATCACTCGTGATGTCAGTAGTGAGATTCCTGCTCTATTAGAGCAGGAAACTCACTGGGGCTTGCGGTGGACGAGACCCTACCACAAGGGTCTCGTCGCAAGCCCGATGGTCGCGACCATCACCTAACCGCTCGCAAAAGCTGTGGGTGGTCACCCACAGCCTAGCGAGCGGCCAGGAGGCCAGGTAAAAAAAAAAAAATGGCCGCCCTGATTCAGAGCGAGCGCTCGCTTTTTGCGAGCACCTCTGAATGAGGTCCACAGTCAGTATCCCAGCGGCTGCGATGCTGGCACTGAATCAGGCCCAGTGTACATAGACAAACCATGTTGCAATGTAGTGGTGCAAATACTTACAAATTTTTTGGCATGCAGGGTAGATACTGGCTGCTTCTGCTTGTGGCCCACAAATGCAGGATAGCTTTATTTTTACACTGGGCATATTCAATTGGGTGCGAGAATAGCAAAAATCACGCACCTGCGAGGTTTTTCCTGCAGGTGCAGGATTTTTGCTATTCAATCAGGTGTGTATTTTTCTAGATTCCTCACATCTCCAGAGCAAGTCTGATTTTTCCTAAAATTATTAATTTTAGGAAAACTCAGCGGGACTTGCTCTGGAACCCTGGCAACACCCCCCTTGAGGACTAATTAAGCAGTTGGCAGTTTCCAATTAGCTTAATTAGTCCTTAATTAATTACCTTCTGCAACACTGTCTTCTTCCTCAAGCGTCGAGACCCAATCTCCTGCAGCAGCGGTGAGTATGTCAGTGTTTGTGAGTGTGTACAAGTGAGTGTGTGTGTGCATGAGTGACTCACGGTGTGTGTGTCCCCTCCCTGTAATGGGTGCAGGGAGAACTACATCTCCCAGCAGCCCTTGCTCCTCCCACCAGCCCCTGGAGCCCCCCAGCAGCCCCCGGGACCCCCAGCAGCCCCTCCACAGTGACAAGTTGGAGGGGAGGCCACCAGGAGCTGCGGAGACCACCGCAGACCCCCAGGTATGTAAGTGTAATTTTTTTTAATTATGCGGCGTGGGGTTTTCAGAGCTGAAAACTCTGCAACCACTTATTTTAATAGGACACAGCGGGTATCGGGAGTGCTCATACCAGCGGTAATCCAAAATTGGGCGGGAGGTTATTTTACCTTGCTAAACCTCACGCCCAATTGGATATGCTCCTTAGATTTCAGTTTGGGCACACCCCTCCCAAATCTAAATTTCTCTGCACCTGCAATGCAATATGGTTATACCAAGATGCCACAGTTATACCCCTTTTCCACTGAGTGAAAACCCCAGATTATTGCCGAGTCAACCCGGGTCGGGCCTCAGTGGAAATGGCTCCCAAAAAAAATATCCCGGATCCATTTACCTGGCAATCCAACACAGGAAGCAAGCAGGATTGTACACAGGTAGGAAACGGATGCGACCCGGGTTTTTGACCTGGATAATGCCGAGGAACACTGATTGGAGCTTCTGGGGCACTGATAGATGGTGTAATCTGTTAGAGCCCCGCAGAGACAGCACATGCAGCCATCGCAGCAGCTGGTGGTAATGTTAATGCACAGCACAAGCAAGCTGAACCACCTTCAGCCTGACCCTCAGCCTGACCTGCATCCTGATCCACAGCCTGACCTGCATCCTGATCCACAGCCTGACCTGCATCCTGATCCACAGCCTGACCTGCATCCTGATCCACAGCCTGACCTGCATCCTGATCCACAGCCTGACCCTCAGCCTGACCTGCATCCTGATCCACAGCCTGACCTGCATCCTGATCCACAGCCTGACCCTCAGCCTGACCTGCATCCTGATCCACAGCCTGACCTGCATCCTGATCCACAGCCTGACCTGCATCCTGATCCACAGCCTGACCTGCATCCTGATCCACAACCTGACCAGCATCCTGATCCACAGCCTGATCTGCATCCTGATCCACAGCCTGACCTGCATCCTGATCCACAGCCTGACCTGCATCCTGATCTGCATCCTGATCCACAACCTGACCAGTATCCTGATCCACAGCCTGACCTGCATCCTGATCCACAGCCTGACCTGCATCCTGATCCACAGCCTGACCTGCATCCTGATCCACAGCCTGACCTGCATCCTGATCCACAGCCTGACCCTCAGCCTGACCTGCATCCTGATCCACAGCCTGACACTCAGCCTGACCTGCATCCTGATCTGCAGCTAGAAATGCAGCCTGATCTGCAGCTTGCATCCTGAGACGCAGCCTGAAACACAAGCTTACCAACAGGCTAAACCACAGCCTGACCCTCGGCTTGACCCACAGTAGCATATCTGACTCCACCTGGACAGAGGCAGATCAGAGAGGAATACACCGGTCACAGCAACAAGTTGTAAATAAATTAAAGGCCTTGCGCAAGTACTTTACTAAAGTGCATGATCAAAATCGTAATAAAGTGGTGCTGCACGCCAGGGATGGGTATATAATGATGTTTGCTACAGCGTATTTGGAAACACTGCACTGACAAACCTGGTAGCACTGTCCTCCTCAAGTGCACTTGAGGAGGACAGATGGAGAACAGTCAAGAGACACCAGGCCAGTACACAAGCTACTCTGCCATCCTCCCAATGCAACCCATCATCACCGCTCCTATTGTCAGATGACCCCGCAGAAAGTAGTGGAATGTATTTGTCCATGAATGACAACAGCATTAGTGCCACTATAGAGACAAGGTAGTCGAAGCGCACCCCAAACAGAGCCCAGCGCTCCGTTCTAACGGAAGTATAAAATACATTTAAAAAACACACACATTACACACACCATATATTCATTAAAATCCAAACAGTATCTGTTGCAGAGTGTCGCTAGTGTGCAGGTGGGAGAAGGCCACAAACAAGTCAGAATAAGTCAGAACAAGCGGCTAGAGCCATGACGCCTGTAATTGTCGAGCATCTCCGTAAATTGCACTCTGACATGCAGGCCCAGGAGGATGCTCGTATGGAGAGATTTCTAGAGTCCGAAAGACAAATGACTATTCAGGAGAGACAAATGTTCTTCTTCAAGCACATGTTTGCTCCTGGTTTAGGGAACCCCACACATCAAGTACAACAGGCCCCAGCCTACCCGGAACTCGCATATGGCCAGTATAAAGGGCCCAATAATTACAATCCTAGCACTACTACTACCACAACAACAAACCCACAATCACAGGAATATACTGTGTATAGGCAATTGCCTTAAGCATACCTATTTGTTATTAAAAATACCGTTAGTGTGCCATCCGGTACCTTTACTGTTTTAATAATGTTTTTATATATTGTAACACTTTTAAAATTTTGGAATTACTGTTACATTAGGATTTTTGCCACTGGTTCCCAAACTGTGTCCTCAAGGCATCTTAAAAACTAGGTTGGAAGGTGAATGTAACCCGCATAAATATCTTTAAAACCTGGTCTGTTAGGCTGCCTTGTGGGCCCAGTTTGGGTAACCCTTGATATTTGCCTACTTCTATGTCTTTTTTATGTGTGTTTATATTTGAAATGTTTTCCTGCAGCTATGCCACAAGGGATGCTCCAAATAATATGTTCATACTACGCACTTTTGTAATTTATTATTGTGTGAAGGCACTTTTCTATTGTATATAAACAGTGTGTTACAAAACACCACTTTATATTGTGGCCTGATATCTCCTCCTTGACTGGCCCAATAATGTTGATACTTGGCACTTGTTTTCTTACTAGATTATAATATTGTGTGCAGGGATCTGCCGTTTGTATCTGCCTACATGGGATCGGTATGAAATACCAACAGTTGGGATGCTGACAGGGTTAACATTCCAACACTTGTTGGTCGGTATGCTAACCCTCCCCCTCTCCCTACCCTAACCCTCCCTCTTTTGTGCCTAACCCTAACCCTCCCCCTCTAGTGTCTGAACCTAACCTCCCCCTCCCCGCACCCTAAACCTAACCCTCCCCCCTTAGTGCCTAACCCTAACCCTCCACCTAGTGCCTAACCGCTAAACCTAACCCTTACTCTCCCCCCAACCTCACCACTTACCTTCGGCATCCTGTTGGTCGGGATGCAGTCACTAGGATTCTGACCTGCGTCTGTATTCTGGCGCCGGTAATGTATGCATTGGCATCCCGACCACCGGGATGCCGAACGCATCCCACCTACATTATAGTGTTCACTTTAGTTGCAGGGTGCTAAGTGAGGAGGACATATTTTAATAGTGTAAGGCCTAATTGTAGATGGTATGTATTGCTACAGCTACCATAGCTAATATGTGATGTTTGGTGTTTATAAATTAGAATATGTCTTCCTCACAAACAACAACCTGCACCCACAGTGAACTCTACGTGATATTAGGCAATTGTTATGTCAATTTAACTAGTAAAATATACAACATTCTGAGAATGTGTATAAAATGTATATTACAGTGGTTCTCATACTCGGTCCTCAGGACCCCACACAGGTCACGTTTTCCAGGTCACCCAGCAGGTGCACAGGTGTAGTCATTACTCACTGACACATTTTGAAATATCCACAGGTGGAGATAATTAATTCACTTGCGATTGTGTGAAGAGAAAGAACAAAAGGATAGGTACATCTGCACACATCATATAAAATAGAGAAACCCCAAAATCATTGTGCAAAATTATATTAGGTTTGGGGGTGCTGCTAATTGACAATAGTAACGATTGCCAAATTACACAAAAGGAAAGAGAAAAGGTTTGTCTTTTTGATGGCACACTAAACACTGTTATAAATTAAACAAATCTTTATTGGATATACGGTAAAATATGTTCCTGTGGAACAGTAATCAGCTAAATATAGTTTAAAAGATAGAATAAAGAGTGATTGTGTATCAAATTACTCTAGAAAAGTGTAACAAAAACAAATTAAATCCTCGCCTTGTGTCTTCTTTGTTTGTTTTATCCTATATTATAAGAAAAAATCTAGTCATATAATAATGAGACCACTTTATTATTTTTCAGAGCTCTAGATTTAATAACTTGAAACAAGATCGTGAAGGGGAAAAAAAGGGATTACAGAGGGGTTTGCCTCCGATTCATATATACCATTAGTTATTAGTAAATAGCAGGGCTGTAGATAGGGTAGTGCGGCCAGTGCCATCGCACAGGGCACCACAGGTCAGGGGGCGCTGTTTGGGCCCATAAAATTTCTGTTTATTATCATTCTCACTTGTAACTTCCTCTTATTTCATCCCCAGCTTCTCCTGGCCTCCCCTATCTCTTCCCTGGCCCTTCCCCATGAGGCCATTCCCCTTTTTTGGGTGCATTATGACCCTTTGAAAAATGAGGGGGGCGCCAATGCTCTTTCTGGCACAGGGCACCAAAAAGTCTAGCTACAGTTCTGGTAAATAGTACTGTTGTGATGTTCACCCAGATGAAGGGGGCACCCACCTATCTAATAACGTCACATATGTATCTGTTATTTCTATTCTGTAATTATTCTCAAAGATTTGAGAGAAAATATCTCATGCGATATATGGCCCTAATTCACCCTTTTATTTATTTAGAGTTCTTTATATAGTTAATCCAAGGAGGTTCTTCTTCATCACCATTCAGTTAGTGCATAGTCACCTATTTTACTAAATGGGGTATATATGTTTATTGAACATCTTATTAGAAATTTATTAGATGTTCATTTGATATCCTATTTATTGATATCTTGTTGATTATTATGGCATATATCCCAAGTACTTTATCACACAGTCAGGAGTATGTATGTTGTTTAGCAGTATACACCTATAAACCTCGATGACAGGATTCATCAGAAAGGGTACCGGTTGTATATTATTCCCATTATTGGTGTAAGAATATATGCTCTGAATGAATATTGCGCAATTAAGGAGAGTCTATTATACAATTCTTCAACCGGGATATCCTGATTATTATGTGTATTTAGGAGAAATAAGAGCATTTTATATTCCACCTTATTTAGGAATCAACAAGGCCTTGATAAAGCTAACAGCGAAACATGCGTTGGTACGCCCTCCATGTGCCTCTTGTTTGAACGAAATAATGTTTTAATTCAACTTAATAACTGTAACAACTGAACCACTTTAAAATAACTGTGCTGTGACAGGACGCTGGTGTAATAGTCAACAAGATATCAATAAATAGGATATCAAATAAACATCTAATACATTTCCCGGATTTTGGTGTAAAGGGGATTTAACGCTTACTGTATTCCAAAATCTGAATCAGGCCTTAGGGCTGGTACATGAGATCCTATGAAGTTAGGTGGACCTCTGCATAAGCACAACACAACCTGGAGGAAACTGCAATTCCATCTACATGCTCCAAGGACCCACTGACCCTAGTGGCTGCTTAAGCTTCCTAGTGTATAATATGGCCCTGCATATATGGCATAAATATGGATAGGATTTTATGTCTCCTTAGATTATTGTTGTATAATAATGCAGGCTTTCAGAGTTCTGTTTTACATGTTTCTTATCTCACTTATGTCTCAACCAGTTCTTCAGACTATATCTATATGACCATCACATGCCCTCAGGCCTCTCCATATGCCTTTTATATACCCATCAGACATGCCATTTATATGCACTTCACACATTATGTGTCTCTTCAGAAATATGTGCGAAAGTTGACGGTGAAGAAGTTCTTCATTACTAAAAATGGTGAGGAGGATTTTGGTCTTGTGGAGGACAGGTCATCGTACACATTTAGACCCAAATCAACCTTCTTTCCATCATATCTGAAAAGATGCTTCATAGAGACCTTAACAGCTCAGGTTTTGGAGGATGTAAAGGAATTAAAAGATAAGAGAATTAAATCCAACCTAATCTATAAGAAGAGACTTGCCCTAAAGAATCTTAGAGAAAAAAGGGTCTAATTATAAAACCTGCAGATAAGGTGGGTGGTTTGGTCCTCATGGATGCATCTATATATGAGAATGAGGCTCTTAGGCAACTTAATGATAGAGTTACTTACAGGAAACCTAGGAAGGATCCCACTGGGAGTTTTCAGAATGATACTTATTGATGTATATAGCAATAATGGGACCTTAACTACACCAGAATCACGGTTCCTTCTAAACAATAAAACTATGGTACCAGTCCTCTATATACTTCCCAAGGTCCATAAGGGCCCTGTTAAAACCCCCGGGAGGCCGATAGCATCAGGGGTTAAGTCAATTACAACCAATATGCCGGAATTCATGGATTTTTACCTACCATTCCTGGTACTTTTTAATATCTGAAGGATATGAAGGATATTTTAAATTAAATATCATTGATTGAATGGGAAAATTATTATATTTTGGTTAGTTCCTTGTATACAATAATTAAACATATACAGGATAGAAGGTGTATTGAATTACCTCAAGAGGTCGGATCTGAATCATCAACTACAGGATTTTTCAATTAAGGGAATTCATTTTATTTTAAGTCATAATTACTTCCTTTTTAAGGAAGAATTTTATTTCCAACAAGTCAGGACTATGATGGGCACCAGGTTTTCCCTGAGTTATGCCAATATTTTTATGGGCTTCTGGGAAGAGGAAGTAGTGTGGCATAACAATCCATTTAGGGCAAACCCTGTGTTCTGGTCGCCTTATATTGATGACATATTTTTATTTGGGAAGGGGATAGAATGATTTTAGAGGACTTCAGCAGTTTTTTAAATACTGATGATAACTTTTAATATTGATTATGAAGTTATGAATTTTGGATATAACTATGTTAAGGATGGAAAAGTGCAAACTAGATCCTATCAGAAACCCACGGATTCCATGACGTATATCTGTGCAGATGTCTGCCACCATATGAGCTGGCTTAACAAAATACCCGCGGGGCAGTTTATGAGGTTACAAAGATACTGCATGGATTTGAAGGTATTTGAGAAACAAACTACAATAATGGAGAGTTCCTTCTTAGCCTTTGGATATAAAGAATCTAAAGTTAAGGAAGGGTTAAAGAAAGCTAGTGAAGTAGATAGGAATGAGCTACTTATCCAGGATCAATTTCAATGGGCAAGGATCCTGTGTTAGGGGGGTACTACCATCGAAACCAAAACATTTATAAGAAAGCTGAAAATTTGAAAGTGTAGTTGGTGAAACGTTTGCACTCTTCAGCTGGTGGAAACGAGTGACATATTAAATCCACTGGTTTTCACCGTTGTGGTATGTGCTTGGGCTGCAGGAATATTTTAAAGAGTACTAATGAGAAGAAAATCAATTCAGTGGTAATCAGTGGAGGAACACATAAAATCATGGATTTTATCATGTGCTATTCTAAAAACATGATGTATGCGGTAGAATGTGGGTGCCGAAATTTTTATATTGGACGCACAACAAGATGTTTAAAAATATGTATAGGGGAACATCTTAATAATATAAGAAAAGGGTTGGAAACCCACTCTTTATCAGCCCATTATAAAAAGACACACAATTGTTCGATACGTGATAATACATTTTTTTATGGAATTAGGAGGAGTGGGGATTCCGTGAGATGTAAGGATGTACAAGGTAGATTGGCAAAAGAAGAAATGTAATATACTTTTACATTCAACACTCTGGTACCCTCAGGTATTAAACTTGATTTTGAGCTGAAGTGTTGTTTTTATAAATTATGACTTTTTTTTCCAGGTTATATTTATGCATCCTGGTGTTGTGATTTTTAATTTTTTATTATCATAGTGATTTTATTGATTATTTATTATTGTGATGGAATATGATGCATTATACTTATATAGGATGTATGTTTATATACTTTTCATATGCATATGATAAAAATGTATGATTTTGAGTTATAGATCTGATTATGGTCAGTTAAGGGACCTTTAGGAAAGGGGCCGGTTCCATGTTCTCAAAAGAATGGTTATAATCAACAAGAGAATGTAAATGTATCTTCAAGGAAACTTACACTCAGAACCTTGTCGATCAAAGAGTGATTATCGACATATGTAGGGAATGTGTCACAAACTGTGCTGGAGACCTCTGTCCCTGACCCCTGCATCTTCCCATGCATCTGTGCCATCAATGCCCGCTGAGCCGTCAGCCTGCTGTTCGAGTGATTTCCGATGTGGGGCCTCCGCTTGAGGATCATCTGCAGCATCCACGCTGTTGCCTGTGTCCCTCTGCCGCAGATCCATGAGCGCACGACACGCCAGTACACAAGCTGTCCGGAACATGGGCGCAGCCATCTTGGGCCAGGTCAGGTGATACTCATGTATCCAGTCAGCAGCAGTCTCAAGTTTCTTCAGCCAATCCGCTTCAGTCTGATGCTATAAAAGACCTTCCTGTAACACATACTAGTTGCCAGTGCAACAATGTCCATTCCTGCAGCATAACCTTTGTTCCTGAGCTCCCGGTGTGAAACCTATGCTTCCCAGCACAACAAAGTTTATCCAAGTTTTTAATCCACCATACTCCAGTCCGGAGTCAATTCCAAGTTCTTCAGTTCAATCCACAGTACTCCAGTCCGCAGTCAATTCCAAGTTCTTCAGTTCAATCCACAGTACTCCAATCTGGAGTCAAATCCAAATTCTTTAGTTCAATCCTCCATACTCAGTCTGGAGTCAATTCCAAGTTCTTCAGTTCAATCCACAGTACTCCAGTCCGGAGTCAAATCCAAGTTCTTCAGTTCAACCCACAGTACTCCAGTCCGGAATCAAATCTCAAGTTCTTCAGTTCAGTCCACGATACTCCAGTCCGGAGATCAAGTTCAAGTTAATTCAAGTTCCAAGTCCACAGTTCCTTTTCCAAGTTCCATGACTAATTAGAGACTTTCCACTTCAGTATTATTCACCATCTTATAGTTACATTATCTCTGCCCAGAGGACTCTAGTATTTCACCTTATATTACAATCTTCTTTTATTTCAACTGTATGAGCAGAAATTGTATTAAACCGTCCAGTTTCAAACCATCTACTGATCCAGTTGTCTCTGTCCAACACCCCAGTTTGGGTACACAACTCCAAGTTCCTCAGTCCATGACAGAATGTGGATAGAGACCCATAGAAAATGGCAGCGAAAGTAGATTTGAACTTTTCCCTGTATGAAGCCTCCAACAAGATTGCTGCTGCTAGGTGTATAATGGAGTTCGTCCTTCTAAATATGGCCACCGGACTAACTCTAGTAAATAAACCTACATAGGATGGTTATCGAGTTACCAGCCTGGAGGACAGGAAGGTTGGTGCTCCTTCGATCGTGAATCGCCTGGGGATTAACAACGGAATGTCACTTCCGGTCGTGTGGCCGGAACCAGAAGTGATCTGGACATGGAAGCGACACTGGATTGTAGATTATAAGGTGGGTGTTCTGGCTTTAGATGGGAAGTATGGAACACCAGGAAGGGATTTTTTGGTCTGCCTTATTTATATACATGTTGGTGGGGATGGGTTAGGATAGATACTCCATGTCTAGTGTTAGGTTATACCCCATATCATATGGAGTGGGGTATAATTATCCTGTTCAGGTTGTCCTCCCTACACATAAAGATACCTGTGTATCAAAACACATTGGTAGAGGGAGAACTTTTTGTGGATGTAAAGACCAGCACTTGTTTTTGAGGCAGTAGCTGACCTGGGATCCTGACTTTTTCAACTACATACAGGGCATATCACCTTATTTTCCATCTATGCAATTGGAACCTATGCTGCTTTGTTTTTATAGTGTGTATTTTTGGATGTAATAAATATTTTAAACTGAGGAAGATAATTTCTTTACTTTTCACATGACCAATGTTCCCCCTGTGACTTTGGAGGAAGAAAACACCTGACGAGATTGAGTAGAAGCCCCAATAGAAACCATTATATGTATTTACAGCATAACCTTGGGTTTCGTTCTGATCGAAATGAATAGTTACACATGTGACCATTTCAGTGTGTACAAATTAACACACTTTATTTACAAGTAACAACAAACAAACAGTTAACATACAAAGTATACAGTATATTCAACTTTTGTCTATATATTCAGATGACAGTTCATCATGTTCAACATAAGATGTAGTTCATCCTCATCTTCTCTGGGGAGCCCTCGTTTCAATAATGTCCAGGTCTTTCAAATTACATTGCAGGTACTCTACTGCATTGTCAAGTCCATGCATGAGCCGAAGAGCCTTTGCCTAGCTCTCGATTTATATACCATAGTATGGGTGTTGACTTTCCGTATATTAAGCCCATATTAGTTACAAACTGGGTATCAATCACTGATTGGTACAGCATAGCATGGACCATTCTTATCTCTTGCACATGCTCTGTAAGCACTAACATATACTCAGACAAAGAAATACAGTTATGACGTATCCTAAAATGTCTGGAATTAAACTCTGTTTCAAAGCCCCTTTGTACAGAATCTGGACATCACTATCAGTAACCCATAAAGCTTAGCATCTCTACCCAGCTTCCAATGGAATGTGGCTTACTGTCTGCTGATAATACCACATAAGGTATGAATGGCTCATTATACATCTACTAATGACAGGCCCCTCAATTTATGTCTTGTCTGACACTAAAAGGTGATTTGACCAGTCTATGCATAGACTAGAACTACATGAATACAATGTATTTCTTCAAACCTCAATGGGACCTAGCACAGGTTGTATGTTACATCTTATATGCCTATGTAGAAATTAATTATTTAACCCAATGGTTACAATATACAAAGATTGTTCATTGTAAGTGGGGTACGTTTACCATTTACTGCCTATCTGGTATATGCACGACTATATGTGGGAAATTAGAAGGGATCTGAGAAAGAAATCTTTACATGTACACCACCATCCTGATTTTTTGTTGGGTTTCGCTCCTTTCCTGTGGTTCTCAAGGGGACTCTATGCACCTTTTTCTGAAGGAGTGTAATATTAGTCCAAGACATACTACACTATCAGTGTTCCTTTGGTCTCTGTTTTTGTGTTTCATGACCCTGGGAGACGGTATTCATGGAAGATTGCAAGAGAGAGGAAGTCGTTTTTGCCTATTGGAACTATAAAATTATTGAGTCTATTGGGACCTTATGATGATTGAGTATACTGTGACTCTATTGAACTGTACAATATATGTTTGTGACAAGTCATTAGGCATTTATATATCTATTTTCCCCTTATTTTTTTATTCTTCTTTGTTCCGATTGTATTTTTATTGGGAACTAGGTGGGTTTCCAGTGATTCTGTGGAGAGTGAGGCTGCTGGTTAGCGCACTGTATAGATATTACATTTTTCCATAATAGTATTTCAACTGGGCAGCCGAGTCTGGTGCAGCTACAGCAAGCATATGTCCCCCTTAATCTGGGGATATTTCCCCAGATTAAGGAATGCAGGTTAAACTCTGTGTGAATTGCTCTTCAGTACATAACAGCTCTGTGGAATAGATATAAATGTGGCTGCTAAAACAGACAATTGCAATCTAACATTCTAATTAAACACTGGGCGAAAGTTTTTTTTTTTTTAACAAATTACATCTTCACACTACGACTTCCAGCGCTGATATTATCGGTGACACGGCACCTACTGAACGTTACTTTTTAACACAGAGCCACTGCCTGGCCCTGAACACACCCAAATTTTATAACAAGAAAAGGCTTTCTTTTTTAAATGAATTACAACTTCACACTGATACTGTCAGCGCTGATATTAACGGTGGGACGGCACCTAATGAACGTTATTTTTTAACACAGTACACTGCCTGAACAAACACAAGTTTTAGAACAAAGAAAAATTAGAGATGTGTGCTGGGCCATTTTTGCTGGTTTTGGATATGTATCTCCTTCGTGTTTAGGATCTGGATTTGGTTTTGCAAAACTGCCCTTCTGTGTGTTGGTTTTGGATCTGTAATTTTTTTTTTAAATCATAAAAACAGCTGAAATCATATAATTTGGGCCTGTTTTTGTTACTACAGTATTATTAACTTCAATAACATTTATTTCCAGTCAGTTTTGACCACCTCACAGCTCACAATATTGATATCATCCAGTTTAGGCCAAAAGGTTACACTGAGCTAGTTGGCTAACTAAGCTAAGCGACAGCAGTGGGTGTCACAAACATGTGGCAGTTCAGCTTCTAACATGGTACATCTAGGAAACAGAGTGGCACTGCAGTGGCAGATAGTATGGCAGTATAATACGCTATATGACCCCATAGAGAAACTAATAATGTTTTCATTAATCAAGAACTAGATCAGAGGCCCGAGGGAGATGGAGTATGTTTATGGAGTAGTTGAAGACAGGGAAAGGAAGGAAGGATTGATTAGTTTATTCATTTATTTTAGCTTGTTGATTTTGAAGAAAATTAATAAGGGAGGATCAATGTAAGATCAAGTTCTTCAGTTCCTGAAAGACATCTTCGATTTGGAGATGGATCGCTCTTTGAGCGTGGAGAGTTTGTCAGAAGATATTATGCAGTGATTGCACCATCACACAGAGATGCTTGGGGAATATATGGGAGCATGCTCACTGTAGCCCACTTGTGTCCAATCCTATGTGAACCAACCACCTAAAACCTGATCAACTGAGTGACATCTGCAGAGCACCTGTCGCTAACACACAGTGAGGCAGCTATTTAGTGCCATATCCTTATTGAATATTCATTCAGCCCATATACTCTATATTTTTTATACATCCAATAGAAATGTGGTGGCCTTGCTTGTGGAGGTGCTAAATAGTACACACTGTAAACAGACATTTACTCTGTGCAAATGGAGATTGTTGGGGCTAATGGGACCAAGACTTGCTGTTACATCAGAGGAAAGCAGCCTGTAGCTCTTTGGGTGAACTACAACTCCCAGCATCCGTGCTGTTTACCAGGCCTGCTGGTGGTTGTTAACAACAGGTGGAGTGCCTCAGCCTGCTTTACGCCCGGTATGTACCATGTAAATATGTATGTATGTGACCAATACACAAATAATTTTTGTATTAAACGTATTTGCACTTTATTGCACACATCCTGGCAGGAAGATGCTCTGTGCTGCTGCTCATATTTCTGATTTATCGCATGACATCCACCATCTACATTATCCAGTTATTCCGCTTAGAGTCACCTACATACAAAGGAGGCAGGCTTTTTGAGCTGAACAGTTATTTATACCAGCCTATTCACCTCGGCAACTGTTTGGAATGGAGGGGGGGGGGCAATTAAAAAAACTGGGTAAATTTGAAAATCTACCCACCCAATCAACTTGGTGGTTCAGAAATTTTTTTTTTTTGTTAAATCTTTTTATTGAGACTTTATAATAGTTACATACAAAAGAATTAGATGCTTTGTGTTAAATACAAATAGATATTATGGTAACAATTTGACATAGATGGAAATTATAACCAGAATATAAAATATATATAGTTGAACAACTAACTCACTACAGTATACAGCAGTAACAATATCTGTAGTGATGATACACATTGGGGTTTTAATACTAGTTTGAGAAAATATGAATATCTGTACTCAGAGGCTTGCTCCGATTTTTCCCCATTCGTGCAGCTTTAGAAAACAACAACAAAAAAAAGAAATCGTTGTCTACATGGATTAAAACAGACTAACAAACATTTCCATCATTTCTCTTTTGTACACCAATTCAATAAGTACAATTATTCATAAAAAGGGGGGGGGGTACACAAGACAAACATACATGTGGGGAAACACGATAGGGTGGGAGGGACATAGGGAAGATTCTCAAAAAGAAGTTGTATTTCGAACCTCACGATTTCTCCATCTGTATATAATCAGGCTCCTATTTTTCTGTTTCTGTCAGTCATATCCGCATATCGTCACAAATACAATAATAGTATATATATTATTAACTTATAGTGAAATATAATACAATCATACCCTCTATATTTAAATCAGCTGTCTCAGCAAATAACAGTTTGTGTTTTCAAACACCTGTAGTATTTGGGTTTGGGTCTGTGGTTGCAAATAATCAATGTAAGGACCCCATCTCCTGTAAAATTGCACTACTCCCTTCTCGACATCCGGAAATGAAGCCCTCCTATCAAAATATAAATTTTTAAGTAGTAAATGTTGTACCTCAGAAATAAAGGGTGGGGTCTTACTGGTCCATTGTTTTAAAATAACTTTTTTGGCCGTAGTTAGAATAATAGAGAGTAAAGGAATAATGGATCATTTATATGGGCCCAGTTCCCAATTGGTGTAAATAAGACATAAGACCGCTGAAGGGTCTGGTCGTAATTGTAAGGAAAAAATATTATTAATAAACACAATTGTTTTGTCCCAAAATCGGCGAATCTTCCTACACTCCCAGAAATTGTGATAAAAGGAGGCTGATTCATGATGACATTTAAGACATCGATCGTTAGGTACCATATATTTCCTCTGATGTTGTGAGATATATGCTCTATTCAGTACTTTATAATGTACTTCTTGAAGCATTGCCGTGCGCAAGTGCTTCATTGTAGAGTCAAAATGTAAGAGAAAGCTGTTAGGTTCCGGAAAAGATGGAATATCCCTGGTCCAACTACTATATAAAGAGTTCCAGGCATGGTGGGAATCAGTCTTATTCAGCATGTCAGTTAATAGTAGATACGGGATTTTATTAGAGACAAGAGTGAAACTAGTGGGTCAGATCCATCTGGAGTTAAAGAGGCTTTAGGTAGACCAGAAATATAGTGTCGCAATTGGAGATACATATAGAAACAGTTGTTCGAGACGTTAAAGGTATTTCTGATATTGATAAATGGTAGTATGTTGCCCCCCGGGTCGAATACATCATTGATTAGTAGAATCCCCTTCCTCTTCCATTCTGTAAAACCCCTATTGGTCATAGCAGGGGGAAATAGTGGATTACCACAGATAGAGATAAACGGAGTGAAATGCCAATCCCTTTTCAGCCTGCAGTTAATCACTATCCAGGCTAGATAGGTGCTATTAAACAAGGGGCTTGCTATAATTTGTTGGGGAATTGATTTTCTGGGGGTGTGGAGAAGAGCACTCAGGGAGTATGGTTTAAATAACTCTTTCTCCACATCCAGGGAAGTATAAACAGAAAGATTCAGTAACCAATCTGAAATATAGCTGAAGGCAACTGAAGAAAAAATCTTTAGATCAGGTACACCCAATCCCCCCTCTTTCCGGGGCAAATTAAGTCTAGCCAAGGTAATCCTTGATTTTCTGCGGTTCCAAATAAATGTAGTGAACATTTTTTGGAGTGCATATAGATCTGTTTTGGTGAGGGAGATCGGCAACATCTGCATAGGGTATGAAATTTTGGGGAATATAACACTCTTCAAGATGGCAATGCGAGCCAGTAAGGACAAAGGTAAGGATAACCAATCTGTTAGTCATTTTGATATTGATCGGAGTAATGGGGTGTAATTCACTGAGTATAGTTTCCCAGGATCAAAAGGAATATGTATCCCCAGATATTTCAAGGTAGGGTGTGCTAAACGAAAATGTGAAAATATGGGGATTGAGTGAAAGTCCTCTGGTGCACCAGAAAGTGGTAAGTATTCCGACTTGGCTACATTCACCCTGTAACCCGCAAAAGATCCAAATAAATCTATGAGGCGCATCACCTCCGGCATCGAGGAAGCCGGGTCGGACATAAATAAAAGCATATCATCAGCAAATAATGCTACCTTTAGTTCAACTGCTCCAACCCGGATTCCCCAAAACACCGTGGAGGCGCGGAGCGCCATAGCAAGTGGCTCCAAAGCGAGTGCAAACAGGAGTGGTGACAGGGGGCAGCCCTGTCTGGTATCCTTGTATATAGGGAAGGGATCTGAGGCATAGCCATTACAGACAATTTGTGAGGATGAGTGAGTATATAGTGAGGTAAGAAGCATGACAAAATCTGACTGGAATCCAAATTTATGGAGTGTGAAAAATAAATGGTCCTAAGATACCAGGTCGAAGGCCTTTTCGGCATCAAACGATAAAATAGTATGTAAATCCCTGGTTCTTAATGACTGTACCCAATTGGACGCTGCCAGTACTCTACGTATATTGGTAGTCGAGTGACGCCCCCATATATAAACCCAGTCTGATCTTCATGAACCAGTCTGGGAAGTACTACTTTCATTCGCTCTGCCAATATTTTTAATAATATTTTGTAGTCATTATTAAGAAGAGAAATAGGCCTATATGAGCCAGAGCATTCCAGGTCTTTGCCTGATTTGGGTAGGACTTTTAGGATTGCTGAGTTGAAGTAAGATGGTAAGGTCTTAGTAGTTAAAATGTGATTATATACAGACGTTAATATATCTATAATTTTGGGGGAGAGAAATTTATAAAATTCCCAGGTAAGGCCGTCAGAGCCAGGGGCTTTACCCGAACTCATACCTTGTATAATTTTTTGTACCTCTGATGCAGAGATCGGGGCGGTTAAGGAAGCAGCCAAGTCGGAAGGCAATTGAGGAGGGGTAATAGTAGACCAGAACAAATCTCTGTTTGATTCGTCAGGGGGGGACGCAGCATATAATTTGGTATAAAAACAACAAAATTCTTTGACTATTTGTTTGCTAGAGGAAGTGTAAGAGCCGGTGGATGTGCGGAGTCTTTTAACCAGAGTGGACGGTCGTGGGCCCTTTAAAAGATTGGATAAGAGGCGTCCGTCCGATCCTATTGCCGTGCTTGTAAAATTGAAACCCTCTTTGGAATGTGTGCCGATCTCCCATGTCAGTTAGGATAGCGTCAAAATGGGTTTTACAGCCCAAGTACAATTGTTTATGTGCGGGAGTAGGACAAGTTTTAAATCTCGAAAAAGGATTCTGTAAGTGCTTGTTGTGCAGATTTAAAAGTTTTCAAAAATCTTTTTCTATTATAACTGACATATGAAATTAATTCCCCTCTGAGTACTGCCTTTGAGGTCTGCCAGAACAACAGAGGGTCTTCTTGCTCATATGATTGATTATCCTGCTTGTAGTTTTGCCACGAGGACTCAGGACCTCATTCAGAGTCGGTCGTTGCGGCCGCACGGTCGTACGCCACCGATGTTCGCTAAACTGCGCATGCGTAAAATTCGCAATGCAGGTGCGCACACTAGCTGTTACGATCGGAAATATCTCTCTCCTTCAACTTGGCCAGGTCGTTAGTTTGAGTGACAGGATGAGGCGTTTGTGGGTGGTAACAGGGGAAGGTGCTTGTGAACGGGGGAGTGGAGATCCGAATGCAGGCGTGCCTGACTATGCAAATGGTGTTTTATGGGAGTGCATAATTAACAAAGTAGTGTCATAGCACATGTGACATGGGAGGTTTTTACACTGATTTGATCGTAGAGCTTAAGAGAGGGTATGGTCAACCTTAAGCTCTACGACCAGTTCCGATGGTTCTCGATTAATCCTTATATGCCCGGAGATGACGTGTAATGCGTACGAGAAGGGGGCATATTTTTTGTCTTACGGCCGCATCCTCCCCTTGGTCGGCCAGCTAACGATCCGATCTTAAGGACGCAACTTGCGAGTGCATCATTTGCATATCCGGCCCCTTTTCCCTTACGACCGTGCGGCCGCAACGACCGACTCTGAATGAGGTCCTCAATTTTTTACGAAATTTCAGTGAGGACATTAGGCTGGACGGAAAGCGCAATTGGCGAAATGGGCCTTTATCTACATTGACTGCAAAATCAACCCAGACCAACGCGTGATCTGAGAGACTTATTAGTTTGATACAACTATCAAGTGATTTCAAAAATATGGAGTCGGACATCAAAATATAGTCCAGCCGGGATAATGAGCCATGGGCAGCCGACAAGCAGGAGTAATCTTTTTCAGTGGGATGCTTGGCTCTCCAAACATCAATGAGCTTTAGTTGTTGCATGACATACGGTATACCATATCTGGGCATGTGTGCAGATCGACGGGATGGGTGTTGACAATCCATCTCCTTTGAAACTATTAAATTAAAATCTCCACATAAAATTACGTTCTCATTACATATAGGGTATAGTTTTGAGAGAACAGATCGTAAAAATCTCTTGTCATACCGGTTAGGTGCATAAATAGTACAAATCACATAAGGTACATCATAAATGGAAGTTTCCAGGATGGCATATCGACCTCAGGATTTGTCTCAGGGGGTCATTCAGACCCGCTCGCGAGCGGCAGGACGCTCGCTAGCGGGTTGATGTTCCCCACTGCGCATGCACACGACGGAGGGAGCTCTGTCATGCGCATGCGCGAGACCCGGCGAGCGACGGGCTCACCATCGCTCCGGGTCTCGCACCAAAGGGGGCGTGCTGTCGACGTTGATTGACAGCACGTCCCCTTTGGTGGGTGTGCCGGGGGCGTGCCTGCCAGACGGAGGCGTTCCCATGGGAACGCCTACCGTCTCAAGCCGACTCCACTGACATCACTAGTGATGTCAGTTGGAGTGATTTTGGCTCTGATAGAGCCAAAATTACTCCAGGGCTTGCGGCAGCGAGACCCTACCACAGGGTCTCCGTCGCAAGCACCATGGTCGCGATGGTGAAGACCATCGCGACCATCATCATGGACGCTCGCTATAGCTGTGGGTGGTAACCCACAGCTATGCGAGCCTCCATGAGGACGCTCCAAAAAAAGGTAGGAGGGCCCTGATTCAGAGCGAGCTCTCTGGTCAGAGCGTTCAGCTCTGAATCAGGCCCTCAGTCCCAAGGATTGAAACAGGTAGATCATGTCTGGCCATCACCACCACACCTCTAGATTTGGAGTTGTATGGGGATGACGCCAATACTCTCCAACCCATCATATTAAGTTTAGCAACCTCCGTCGCAATTAGATGCGTCTCTTGTAAACACACCAAATCTAGATGTAATTTATTTAAATATATTAGAATTTTTTTACGCTTAATTGGGGAGTGGAATCCTCCCACATTCCAAGTGCCAAATCTTATTTGTGACATAACGTTAATTTAAGACGATGCTAAGAGGATATGTGCTATAATTCCAATGAGCCAAAATATCAAACCTATCATAAGGACATGGTGAAGAGAAAAAGAAATACATGCATGGACAGGGGGAGGGGGAGTGGACACAATAGGGAAAAGACATACAATGGGGCAATAGTAACACAGCCATTGTAAAAGGCGCTGATGAATACTTGTAATTACAAACAGGCTGTTTCGTTATCAAAATTGAGACTTCCGGTTGGCGGAGGTGGATAGGTGCCAATAATAAAGAATCCTGGCCAGTAAACTCCTAACCAGACCCAGCACAACAATAGTAATATATCCTTCAGCAAAGAATATTTTCACTTTTGTAGAACAACGTGTATTATAACTGAATGTGTTATTCATTGTCATTGCTGACATTGCTGTTTAATTCGTTCATACCCTGTGTCGTTCATGACACAGGGTATGAACGAATTAAACAGCAATGTCAGTAGAACACATTATGCTCAGACCCTCGTGGGTGAAGTAGGAGAAGACAGTGCAGAGTCTTTTTCGGATTCAAATAACTCCTGAGCATAGGCTTCAGCATCTGCTGCGGTGGTGAAATCTTTATATGTGTCGCCGTCGTATAATCTCAGACGTGCGGGGAATAATAAAGCAAAGCGACGACCATGTTGGATTAAATTTTGGCAGATAGGAGAAAATTCCTTCCTAGCCTTGGTGACTTCTGTAGAAAAGTCTTGGAATATAAATAGGCGGTGAACTTCCCATGTAAGGTTACGACATTTGCGGGATGCTGACCATATAATATCTTTATGGACATAATTCAGGCATCGGAATATGATAACTCGAGGTCGCTTGTCAGGAGTGTTTCTTTGCGGGCCCAAACGATGCGCTCTCTCCACAATAATATTCTGACAGTTCTCAGCAACATTTAAAAGTGCCGGGAGTTGTTTAGATAAAAATTTAACAAGGTCTGTCCCTTTAATGGTCTCCGGGAGACCTACGACTCTTAAATTGTTCCGACGTGACCTGTTCTCAAGGTCGTTGACTTTAGAAAGTAGTTGCTGGTGAGATCTATGTAATGTAATAAATTCAGCTTTCAAAGTGTTAAGTTCGTGAAAATTAGATCCAGACACATTTTCAGTTTCAGAGACTCTTTGAGAGATCTGCTGCATCTGGCCCTTTAAGGCAAACATTGTCTGCTGAAATAGATCTGCCTGTTCCTAAAGCATAGGTCCCATAGCTTCTTTAACTGCTTGGATCACCTCCCCATAAGTTATGAAAGAATCAGCGGTACCTGTAGCAGGCTCTGAGGATGTCTGAGTAGCCTGCTGTGTAGAAATAGGATCGATTCTCCCTGCTGCGGAGTTGCGGCCGACATCTTGGATTCGGAGGGGCGGCAGTCAGCGCGGTTCCACTGTGATTTCCCCGGCATTAAGGAGGGGAAATACTTTTCCATACAGGTAAGCGGGGTCTTGAGTGTCTGAGGAAGCTTCAGGGGACAGATTGGAGGCTGTCAAACAGCCCTGTGGTATGTAATTCACCGGGTCTGGAGTGGAGTCCTAGCCACACACAGCTCACTGCATAGTGGGCGGAGCCGGAAGCTCAGATTTTTTATTTTTTTTTAAACTGAAAGAGGCATGCAGGAGATGCTGTCTGTGGCCATAACAATTTCTGGACAGTTTTGGGATTCATCAACCGCATGTGGAAGATTTCTGCGGCTCATCTAGGAAACAATAGTGGGTCTGCAGTGGCAGACAGTTTAATAAACTTTAAAATTATTTGTTGTTGATGCAAAAAGTCAGTCAGCAATGCCCCAGTGCACAGTACTTATATGTATACACTGGGGTATGGCCTGCAGCGTCACTATACTTTTGTGTTAGGGATACATACTGGGGTACTGCCTGCACATCACAGTACTTGTATGGATACACTGGGGTACGGCCTGCAGCTTCACAGTACTTATATGGATACACTGGGGTACGGCCTGCAGCGTCACAGTACTTGTATGTATACACTGGGGTACGGCCTGCAGCGTCACTGTACTTGTGTGTATACACTGGGGTACGGCCTGCAGCGTCACCCTACTTGTGTGTTAGGGATACATACTGGGGTACTGCCTGCACATCACAGTACTTGTATGGATACACTGGGGTACGGCCTGCAGCGTCACAGTACTTGTGTGTTAGGGATACACACTGGGGTACAGTCTGCACCGTCACAGTGCTTATATAGATACACTGGGGTACGGCCTGCAGCGTCACAGTACTTATATGGATGGATACACTGGATTACGGCCTGCAGCGACACAGTGCTTATATGGATCATACTTGCCTTCCGGGAGGGAGCAGAATATCTGAGCACAGTGGGGGGCGTGGAGGGGTTATGATGCGGCATTGGGGAATATTGGCATTGTAAAGCAGGGGGCGGGGCCACGATGACGCGATTCAGCGCAAATTGTGTCACTGGCCCCCTCCACTGCGGGGGTTTCTGTAAGTAATGTGGGGGTCAGGCAGCAGCCGGGAGGCTTGCCTACCTTTCCGGGGGGTCGGGAGCGGCACCCGATATTCGGGAGGCTCCCAACCAAATCGGGAGGGTAGGCAAGCCTGATATGGATACACTGGGGTATGATCTGCAGCATCACAGTGCTTATATGGGTACACTGGGGTATGGCCTCCAGCGTCACAGTGCTTATATGATTACACTGAGGTACGTTCTGCAGCTTCACTAATTATATGGATACACTGGGGGGGTATGCCGCAGTGTCACAGTGCTTATATGGATACACTGGGGTGCACCACAAAAAAATCCTACTTTTAGTTTTTAACTTATTATTTTTTTTTTTTTTTACTTTTCTTCACTTTTTTTTACAGCCCCTGGATAGACAGCACAGCCCCTGAATGGACAGCAAGGCACACCCCTGGATGGACAGCACACTGGATGGACAGCACACCCCTGGATGGACAGCACACCTCTGGATGGATAGCACAGCACACCCCTGGATGGAAAGCACACCGCTGGATGGACAGCACACTGGATGGACAGCACACCCCTGGATGGACAGCAAGGCACACCCCTGGATGAACAGCAAGGCACACTCCTGGATGGACAGCACAGCACACCCCTGGATGGACAGCAAACCCCTGGATGGAGAGCACAGCACACCCCTAGATGGATAGCACATCCCTGGATGGACAGCAAACCGCTGTATGGACAGCACGGCACACCCCTGTATGGATAGCACCATGGTAGCAGCAATCACTGCTCTCACTAGGAAAAAACCTAACCTGAAACCAAGGTCATCAGATGCCTCTGAAGCCTTCCTTGCTTTGAAATGTGCTTTTTCCACTGCCCATGTACTTAATCTGGCACCATGCAGTCTATGATCCTAGAAGTCCATTGTGGTTGGAGCTATCCTGCATCTGTGTAGTTTCTTTTATTTAACGTTTCTGCTGGCCTAGAGGAATGATACTTTTAGTGATAAAGATCTCCTCGCTATGATGCTTGCTCTTGACTTTGGTGAAGGTGTACAATGATCATTTTTTTCCCCTACAGATGGTTCATTGAATAAGCCTCCATGAAGTGTCTCTTTTTTTCTTGCTTTGACCTGTGCATCACCTTTAGACCCAGTAACATGAATCTGAAGGTGGATGCTCTATCAAATTTATTGGGTGAATCAAACATTTTAGAGACTTGATGCATACTCGATCCAAAGTGTCTGCTTACAACATATACTACTTCTCTTACTACTCTCTATCATACGCCACCAAAGTTTGGCTTGTTCTTACTGGGGTCATCAGTGTCATTCAGTGCTTTCCTGCCAGGGCTCCACTTGCTGTAGTATACTTCTGTGGTCGACTTACATATCATTTTCTTGTATAGAGGAGGACATGTAGCTCTTTCCGGAGTTTGCACTAGTGGTCAGGTGACCGCACACAAATCAAATGGCCTAGCCTACATTATCCTCACTCTGGCATCCACTCCTTGCTAGAGAATTACAGTAGGTCTCATGAGTTTCAGTCTTCCTGTATTTTCCCTACTGCTGCTGCTTTTGCCCATCTTTCCTGTGGTTTACCTGGGTAGTCCTTGTTGGGGTATACAATCGGGAAACCGGCTGCCTTAATACCGACAGCCGGCTTCCCGACTGTCATATCCCGGCGAGGGTGTCTAGACGCCTGTCATTTCCCCGACGTCGGGAGACAGGGTGGGTTAGGTTTAGGGCACCCGGGGGGGACTTAGGGTTAGGCACCCCCCCGGGAGGATTAGGGTTAGGCTAGGGGGAGGGAGGGTTAGGGTTAGCCACCCCCGCGGGGGAGTTAAGGTTAGGCACCCCCCCGGGGGACTTAGGTTTAGGCAGTGGGGAAGGGGGGGTTAGGGTTAGGCACTTAGAGGGGGGATTAGGGTTAGGCACTTGGGGAGGAGGTTAGGGTTAGGTACCCCTAAGGAGGGTTAGGGTTAGGGGGTTAGGTTAGGTTAGTTTATACTTACCTTAGCGACGATCGGGATTTCCAGCGCTGTTGGGCTTCCGCTGCCGGGAACTCTGCTTTTGTCGGCCAGGCGCTGCCGGGAATCGAACCGGCCGGCGGTATTTCATACCGAATCCCTTGTTGGCGAGAGTGCTCTGTCTCATTGTAACAGAGGTGTGCTTCTGGACATGCTCGACCTCCGATCCAAGGTGCTGCTGCGTATGTGTGCTATTTCCTCTCGAAAGTAAGGAGGTGGCCCTGAGTGTCTCCTAAGAGAGATTATACCATAGAGACAAGGCGGTGACACTATACACCACAGTGCTACCACCGCTAGCTGATCTGTGTATTCTACTCGAGGTGTGCTGGTAACACCTGGGTGGAAATCGGGGCCTGTGTTCAGGTCTTACTTGAGGCATTGTGGGGACACATAGATACCATGTGTAAGGTGTCTGACTGCCATGTCAGAAGTGATAGGTTGAAGTCCCGGGTATGACAGTTTTTTAAATGTGTGTGTTAAATAAAATAGGATGAGACTAAATGTACTTGGGGAGGTGGCCAGATGGAGGGGGAGTCGGCCAGGGAGGAGATCCAGGGGATAAAAAAAAGAGGAAGCTACAAGTGAGAATGACTATAAATGGAAAATTGACAAGACCAAACAGCACCCCCTGCCCAGTGGTGACCTGTGCCATGGCACATGTCGCACCATGCTAGTTATGGCCCTGCATGTCATGAAGCCTTTTAACACTATACACATTACCTTGGATACCTTACAATATCCTGAACAATAAAGTTGATTCTAAAAAGCATCAGGAATTAATGCTATTTGCAGACCCCGGTTTATGGGTTGCCATGGTTCCTATTGAATTCCAATAAAATGTGCTACCCCTCTAAACTAAAACTAGATGGCTATCTTCACTCACAAGGCCCTAACCTTTTCTCAACCTAGGACAAACAACTAAAAAAAAAATAACAGCTTAGTATGGTGTGGTGCAGTCTACTACCAGCTCTTTCCTATAAATTCCCTACAATTTCAGTGCATAACAGTACTATACATTAAGGGGTCTATGTACTAAGCAGTGATAAGAGACAGAGTGAAAAGTGATAAGTAAGTGATAAGGTGTCAGCCAATCAGCTCCCAACTGCCATCTCACAGGCTGTGTTTGAAAAATGACAGTTGGGAGCTGACTGGCTGACACCTTATCACTTACTTATCACTTTTCACTCTTTCTCTTATCACTGCTTAGTACATAGGGCCTGATTCAGACCCGGCCGCAAGTGCTGTGCGCTCGCGACCGGGTCGATGGTGGGCCAGTGCGCATGTGCACGACGGAGCCGGCTCCATCGTGCGCATGCGCGAGACCCGGATAATGACGGGCACTCCGTCGCTCCGGGTCTCGCACCAAAGGGGGCGAGCTGTCGATGTTGAGTGACAGCTCGCCCCCTTTGGTGGGCGGGCCGGGGAGGTGGCTGCCCAAACAGAGGCGTTCCCATGAGAACGCCTGTCGTTTGGGGACGGCCCCACTGACATCACAAGTGATGTCAGTGGAGAGCTTCCGTCTCTGTTAGAGCCGAAAGCTCTCTGGGGCTTGCGGCCACGAGACCCTACCACAAGGGTCTCGTCGCAAGCCCGTTGGTCGCGATGGTCTTGACCATCGCGACCATCATCATGGCCGCTCGCTATAGCTGTGGGTGGTCACCCACAGCTATGCGAGCGACCAGGAGGCCATTCTAAAAAAAAAAAAATGCCCTGATTCAGAGCGAGCCCTCTGTCAGAGCATCCGGCTCTGAATCAGGGCCATAGACCCCTAAATAACAAGTGTAAAGGAGCCCATACACGGTGCGATTTGCAAACGATCCAATGTCGTATGCAATCTTTCTTGAACTCTCTCCGGCAGCTGAAGTGAACGATGTGCAACAAAAGCTCCACGATGTTCACCCAGTCTATCATGCACGATCTAATGATTTGCATATTCATTAGATCGAGTGCGATATGACACAGATGCATGCACGTACCAGGGAGATCCGTGCTTACATGCATCTGTGTCAATGACACAGAAGCACGGACGGGATCAGTGAGACCCATCTGTGCTGCTGTGGTTAAAACAAAATGATTTCTGTGGAAAAATAAAAGGAAAAAAACAGCATGGACCCCCCCCCCCCCCCGGTCCTTTAGTGACTCAATGCTGGTTGTGCTTAAATACAGGGGACAAACAACGTAGGGGTCCCCTGTATTTAAGCACAAGCAACACCGGGCTAGTCAGAACCAGCCCTGGTTGCCAAAATACGGGGGACAAATGAAATAGGGGTCCCACGTATTTGCGCAACCAGCACTGAGCGGTTTAGGAAAGGCAAGTTTGTGGGCATGTTTGCCAGTACAGCGGATGCTAAAAGGCATGATTGGCATAGTGGTTAGCAATCCTACCTCAGTACTGAGGGCTTGGGTTTGAATCCCAACAAGGTCCTATCTAGATGGAGTTTATATGTTCTCTCAGCGTTTGTTTCGGGCGAAGGCCTCATTGGCATTTTGGGGTCGGTTACTGTCATTTCATTCCTGATATGGTTAATCGGTTGGTTTGTATTTGCGGTGAGTTTTACTGGAGAACCTGACTGGGGAATTCCTGGATGTGCTGAAGTACATGCAGTTTTTTCATGAAATAAGCAGGAAGGTTAAGCAGTGTTTTAGTTCGTGATTCAAGGACGTGGAGTTTTTTGGTTGAAGTTTACTCAGCAGTCCTGTTATACTTATGGGTGCCGCGATAGCCTGGAGGCAACACTGTCCAGCCTGTACGAGTACCTCAAGAGCCAGGCGCGGTGAAGGCTATGAGTTCAATAATGCACAGTGCAACAGGGAATCGGGCGTAGGTGCATTGAATTCTGCATGCTGTGAGGTGACGGACGGCCATCGGCCAGTAATATAATCGCATTGGCGGTGCAGGAGCGGGTCGAGGGGTTATCGAAACGAGCAGAGAAGGGGTATTACATAGTGTTAGAGGGTTTTTCATTTGGGTTTTGTTTGCTCTTAACACACAATATAGGCGTCGTATTCCAAACGGAACCTTCAGTCCATACGCAATCACCCAGAAGTCGTTAGGCGTAAATGGGAAGCGGAGTTTAGATTAGGGCACATGTGTGATGCTTTCTCGTCTTTCCCTGGGAAGGGGTTTTGTACCTCGCCTTTGGGGTTTGTACCTAAGAGGGTGACGGGCAAGTTTAGATTTATCCAGCATTTTCTTACCCGGAGCGGTGATCTGTCAACGTCTCGCTTAGATTCGGCAGTTTGCCGAGAGCTGTACCAATTCTACGAGCAGGTATTGGAGAGGGAGTGAAGTTTTGGCAAGCGAGCTCCCCTGGCTAAAGTGGATATTGAATACATTTTCGTTTAATGCCGCTTTAACTCTGTATCTTTTCTGAGTAAGGGAATTTGTGTTCGCTGGAACTTATGCTGTAAAAAACCTCTTTCCAACGGGTTATTCTGTTTACTTTTCCTTTGTCGTCTGTTGCAGCTCACCTTTGCAATTGTACATGCAAGCACTTACACGTCACGGGAGGGGTGGCCCAGATTTTTTGGTTGCTTTATTGGTAGTGGGGCCAATTGGTGGTTTTAGCTTGCAAGGATTTATTTTTTCTTTACAGGCGTTTATCGATGCTAGGCGTACCGGTTTCTCGCGACGAAAACTGAGGTCTCTGTTAGACGTTTGTCCTATATGGGGATAGATAGACACTTTGCTAGGTCTTTACCGATTGCCTTTGGTTAAAGTTAGGAAATTGGAGAATTATTGGGGATGGTCACTAAAGCAGTTGCAATAGCTTATAGGCCGTGAATTGATTGTAGAGTAGTACCCACGGGCAGGAAATTGTCGTCGCTCGGACCGCTTCATAGCCAGGATTCAGGATCTCACCAGTTTGGCTTGTCTCAAGATTTGGTAAGGTTTCCGGATTTCAACGGAGTTAGAATTGGCTACCTGCTAGGGTTTAAGGACGCGTCTAGTTCCGTAGTTTTAGGGGAGTTATCGGAGGGTGGCTGTGCGCGAGAATTTGGCCAGATTCATGGATGCTGCAAGATCTAACTGCCAGTATGCTCTTTTTGGGAGTTTTTTCCAATCATGGTTGCAGCCAAAATCTGGGCTACCAGATTCGGCAGCCGGAGGATTGTTATGCAGAGATATTTTAGGTGTAGTTCATGCTATCAATATTTACGGTCGTTGCGGCCGCACGCCACCGATGTTCGCTAAACTGCGCATGCGTAAAGTTCGCAATGCGCGTGTGCAAACTAGCTGCTACGATCAGAAATTTCTCTCTCCTTGAACACAGCCAGGTCGGTAGTTTGAGTGACAGAATGAGGCGTTTGTGGGTGGTAACAGGGGAAGGTGCTTGAAAACGGAGGAGTGGAGATCCGAACGCAGGCGTGCCTAATTCAGCGAACAGCGTTTTATGGGAGTGCATAATTAACAAAGTAGTGTCATGGCACACGTGACATGGGTGGTTTGTACACTGACCTGATCGTAGTGCTTAAGAGGGGGTATGGTCAACCTTAAGCTCTACGACCAGTTCCGATGGTTACCGATGATCTTGATTAATCCTTATATGGCCGGAGATGACGTGAAATGCGTACGAGAAGGGGGCATATTTTTTTGTCTTACGGCCGCATCCTCCCCTTGGTCGGCCAGCTAACGATCCGATCTTAAGGACGCAACTTGCGAGTGCATCATTTGCATATCCGGCCCCTTTTCCCTTACGACCGTGCGGCCGCAACGACCGACTCTGAATGAGGTCCTGTGTCCCCTCCGGCTTTACGTTTATTTTTGGCGTTCTTTCACCTCTTTGTGTGTTTGCACAGGAGCATAGATGTTAGGGCACGTCACGTTTCGGGAGTAGAGTACGGGATAGCAGATGTCCTTGTCTCGTTGTCCATGGATTGTTTTTTGGGGGCTGGCCTCCCCCTTTTTTGCTGAGATACACGGCTTACCCTGCTCCTGTTAATATCGGGTGGCTGTCACGCCGGAATATAAGTAACTTGTTTTTGGTGTCATTGGCTTTGCGTACCCTAAGGATTTAGTGGACGGTTTGTAATGCTTAGCAAAGTTTTCTTGGTTACGAGTGCAGGGGGAGGTTCGCCATTCCATACATACCTTTTAGAAGAGTGTAAATGGCATGAGCAAAGTCGTTCCGGATCGTCCACGTCGGCAGCTCGGTCTAGCGTTTTTCTTCTTTCACAAAGTTTCCTGTTATATCGGTCAGGAGTGGAGAGCCCCATTCTAAGTGATTTCGCAAACACCAATTGAGCTATCAAATTTAAAGGAGCTGATAGTTACAGGTTTGGGTATCGCATCGGTTGATTAAGAGGCACAACTCTTTAATTTGGCATTGTGGTTAGCTTATTTAGGGATCTTTATAATTGGAGGGTTGTTCTCAAATAAGATGTGTTAGACATCAACGGGTTGTTGTTTGACAATGAAGTTTTCATTAATTAGTTTCCTATAATTGTGTCGTACTCATGGATTAATAAACTGATCGGCTTGCTAAAGGGCATTGGACCTCTATCCCAGCTCAAGCACACCCTTTCACCAATCCTAGTCGGCTTGGCTGTACGTTTAATGGGTTACGGCCCCCAGGCAGTGCATGCTGCCTCATCCACGCCACTCAGACAACATATCTAGGTTTTACTACACAAGGGTTTTTCACAACTGTTTGTTGCTTTAGAATTACCGCTAGATCAGTTTGGCACACATTTTTCAGGATTGGGGCAGAAATCTGCATGGCAGCTGCAGGTGCTTCCCTTGACGCCTTAAAACAACTAGGTCAATGATAGTCATCATAGTTGCGCAGCGATAAGTTGCATAGTTAGCAGCGCTTCTTGTAAGTTTGTTGGGAAACCCAGGGGCCTTATGCCTACTGCCGCTATGGAGTTTGAAGGGCTTTTCAGATTTATCCTCAAAGAGGTTTGCTGTTTTTCACCTTCAGATGGGTCACCCAACTATTGTTTTCCTTCCCTTGGCTAGGCTGTTTCTCTGTAAATTGTATTAGCCTGTCCGGGCGTGATTAACCCCTTTTGCAGGTTTATAGGAATGCTAACTGTCGGGTGTGGTTCATGGAACATTCAGGTAGCTATTGGGCTAATAAGCATCCTTTAGCATTTCAGGCCCAGCATTTATTCGGTACTAATAAGAATTAGTGGTTTAGTTTTAAGGGCATACCCTAGGGTGGCCTTCATTGAAAGGTTATGGACAACGGAAGCCAGATTTGGGACCCCGATTGGTGGTACAGTTTGGGGGCAATGATCAGGGTACTTGCGTTTGCATTGCACTTATACTTGCTATTAAGAAGGAACTGCAAACAATCTAACTAGAGATGGCCAGCAGTAGGGTAGGCTAGCGGTAATGTCTAGTCCGGTCACTAAAGGATGGAGGTGTGGTATTGGCACCTTCGATTTGCCTTACAAGGAGAAGAGTTTTTTATAGGCCCGTTGGGTTACACCTCATGGGCGCAGGTCTACAATGTTATATTGTAAACATTTTAGTCTTCCTCAGTGTGCGATTTATTTCTTGATGGGTGGCGGGGCTCGGGTTTTTGAGCTGAGCTTTTGGCAGGAAGCAGTGCTCCTGGGCGGCCTATTATAGCGTAAGAGTGCCTGGGTAGCATTTTGATAGCGGCGAGTTGATCATTCCCTTTGGGGGAGGACCGGACCATCATCTTAGGGAGGGGTCAGGGCTATGCCAATTAAGGGAGAATGGTTCTACATCAGGCCAGTTTGCGCCGGGCGGGGATCCGCCTCTTATTTATTTAGTAAAATATATTTGCCGGGCTGTGGCCTTGGAGCACTGCTTTTTTACTGCCACCATCTTTCTAATTACAAATTTTATCAATAAATTTCGGCTGTGTCCTCTTTTAATTCCATATAGGTGTCCGTGTGGTTATTTCTAGTTAATATTTAAGCGAGTAAATTAGCATAATGTAAGATTCAAACAAAGGGTGACTTATTACAGATATTTATTTTACTGTATCCAAACCCTATAGATAATGCTTATTTTGCTATCAAAGCAAAATAAGTTAAAGACAATGATTATTCTGATAATTATACATAACAGACAGATGTTCACAAATACAATGTTGGTTACTTAGTAGACAAATGAAACATTTTTATAAAAGCAGTGTTTAGTGTTAACACTATGGGCATTGATTCAAGGACTAGTTGAGATCAAATAATATCACAAATGTATAAACTACAATACAAAAAAATTGGTTTGTTGAAAAGAAAACAGTAGAGGGCGCCAAAGACTTACAAAATAATAAAAAACAAAACTGAATGTTGCGTCAATGTATTTTAATTATCTGGATAATCCTCAGAGAATTCTGTTTTTCTTTATATGTGCATCATTATTACTAATTTAAATTATATCCTATAATAAGTGAGTAACATAAATAAAAAGTATAACTTTTCTATGTTATGTAATATTATGGGTAGATTTAGTGTAATATGCTGTACTAGTAATATCTGCCAATAGGCTGTGGTGGTGTACAGAACAGGGCCCGCTAGTATAGTTCTGTAATCAGCACATATGTAGAGCTGTACACTTCATGTGCGGTATCATATGTGCCTGGATTTTGAGAAATAATCTTAAAGACCCCCATACACCAGCAATCTGAAAATCACAACTGAACAAATTGAAGATTTATCGCCTGATCTTCGGATTTCCCAGTCTAGCAATCTGCACCCATACACTACAGATCTTTTTCAGTGATTTGCAGATCGATTGCAGCAAACACAGATCTGACAATCTTGAAAGGCCCATCATTTTACTAGTAACGCTCTGCAAATCTGCTGATCATCTCCACTAGCAATCTACAGCCCCAATCCATGTGAAATCCAACATGTTGGACAATCTGATTTAACAATTCCAATCACTTTTTGGTTGCAGTATGCGATCTGTGAAGCCCATACATTGCAGAATTGTATACACAATCGATTGCAAATTGCAGAATTGCCACAATCGATTGCTGATGTATGGGGGCCTTAACAGGTGCACAACACTGCAAGTCTGCATGAGCTGCATTTGCATAAAGTTGCCCATACTGTACTTGATCTGCATATACATGCCCATTCCCCATCCTGCCTCTCTAGTCACAGGCAGGCATATGTGGCATAATCAGGCGCATATTGGTGCACCCACTTTCTGGGCATGTGCAGAGTGATTTCTCTCCTTCTGGGTGTAGTTTTCAGGCTATGATAAAAATTATAAAAATGCTGGAATTATGAACAAGCCATAATATCAGCTCCCAAACATACAGTATAAAGGACATAGGGGCAGATGTACTAAGCTCTGGAAAGTGATAAATTGGAGAGTGATAAACTACCAGCCACTTAGGGGGTCATTCAGACCCGCTCGCGAGCGCAGGACGCTCGCAAGCCGGTCGATGTTCCTCCACTGCGCATGCGCACAACGGAGGGAACTCCGTCGCGCGCATGCGCGAGATCCGGCGAGCAACGGGCTCTCCATCGCTCCGGGTCTCGCACCAAAGGGGGCGTGCTGTCAATGTTGATTGACAGCACGCCCCCTTTGGTGGGCGTGCCTGCCAGACGAGGCGTTCCCATGGGAACGCCTACCGTCTGAAGCCGTCCCCACTGACATCACTAGTGATGTCAGTGGGAGTGATTTTGGCTCTGATCGAGCCAAAATCACTCCAGGGCTTGCGGCAGCGAGACCCTACCGCAGGGTCTCCGTCGCAAGCCCGATGGTTGCGATGGTCAAGACCATCACGACCATCATCATGGACGCTCGCATATGCTGTGGGTGGTCACCCACAGCTATGCGAGCGGCCAGGAGGCCGCTCCATTTTCATGGAGGAGGGCCCTGATTCAGAGCGAGCGCTCTGGTCAGAGCGTTCGGCTCTGAATCAGGCCCTTAGCTCCTAACTGTAATTTTTCAAACACAGCCTGTAACATGAGTTAGGAGCTGATTGGTTGGTAGTTTATCACTCTCTAATTATATCTCTTTCCAGAGCTTAGTACATCTCCCCCATACTCTGATGCTGGTAGTATCAGTCCCTTACCAGCAGTATGTTCAGTACTACAGCTCACATGTCCACTCTATACACTATTCCGATCCAGACGCAATTTTATTTGCAATTTCACTTGCACCACAAATTGCAAACATATGTTAATGACTCAGAAGTTTACCTGAGCATAGGGACACCCACTGGTTTCCTCTCATATCCGTCCGATGGCGTGCAATAATGTAAACATCGGAAATATCACTGCATCTTTGGTGCCCATTGACCTTCTGAGTAAGTCTGACATGTAACAAGACAAAAAACACAAAAAAATAAAAAAACAAAAAAATGGCAGCTGCTCAATCAATCTGGTAGTACTTTTTCAGGTGCATGAAAGGGAGGGGTCATACCAAGTAGAAAAGAGAGGGGGGTTTAACCCCCTATTGTTCCTCAGCACACTGAACCATACCAGCAACAATATATGAACACTATATGGTAATAGAATTTCAGAGATATTAGTTGCATGCATTTGCAAATACATGGGATGCTGCTAGGCCTCGTCAAGGCTTCTCTGTCACTAGCAGTCCCTACACTAAATGGTTCACGTCCGGGGCGCAGAGCACCCCAAATTAAGTCCAGCCCAGGACCCCCCCAGGGCATCACACGAAAAATGGAAAAAGAGTGACAATGCAGTGTAAAGTATAGAAGTGTGCAAGTAATTACTAAGTGTTAAGGGGTTAAAATATATGTGAAAAATTACATGAATAATAAACAAACATAAAAAGGTGATGTGAAAAGTAACTATGAGTATTAAGCGGTGATGCCCTCAGGAGGCCCAGCCAGAGCAGCCTCGGGGGCCCTGCGCCCAAACGCTCACCCCAAATGTAATTGGCATACATTACATTTGGGGTGAGCGTTTTTCACTCTTTTTCCATTTTTCGTGTGATGCCCTGGGGCATACAGGAAGAAAGAAACTCACATCTTCTTTGATCAATTAATGTTACGTACACCAAGAGTCAGCAGTAGCAATACGTCAGGGATCACCTTGCTCCCTTATCTCTATCACGGCTGTTACTGCATTTTCCATATGTACAAAGCACCGGAATGCTTTGCATCTTCAGGTTGCATTACCCAATAGAAGCCTATGGGCTTCTTTTCGGGTCGCCTCCCCTGAAAGGGATCTAATCGGATCCCTCCCATCCCCCCCGCAGCCTTCTGTGCATGCACAAAAGGATGCCAGAGGGGCTTCTGGTGTTAAACCCGGGAGTCCCTCTATGCTAGGGCATCACAAAGGTCTTCTCTTATCGGGAGAGCTGCCCTTTGCGATTTTCATCACATTTCTAGGTACATACCGTGGTAATCAACCGCATTAAGGACCCGAAGAGAGGTGGGATGTACCACATTGCAGGTCCAGCTCGTTGGAGATCAGTGACCCTTTCAGTACCAATCTGGAACAATAAACAGTAGTACAGTAATAGTTTTTAAGAAAAATTACATGGGAGATACATTGGGGCATTTATTAAAGTAGACTAATCAAAACCTGGAGTAAAAAGTGTTTATGGAGCGAGGATGATGATATTACTGTTTGGAAAGTGTTTTTTGTTTGTGGAGTTAGTTTTATATGACATAGTTGCTAGGGATTGATATGAATCACCGCCGGCAGCATAAACATAACCCCCTCATTCCCGCGCCCTAAACCTAAGACTCCCGGGGGGGTGCCTAACCCTAACCCCCCCCTTCCCCTAGCCAAAACCTAACCCTTCCGGGGGGGTGCCTAACCCTAGGTCCCCCCCGGGAACCCCTAACCTAACCCATCCCCCCACGGCTGTCCGCGTCCGGTGCCCGGCTTGCCTTGGATCGGGAAGCCGGGTGTCGGGCTCCCGGGTAGGTAAAATGACAGATGATAGATATCTGTGATTAATGGGCCTGATTCAGCAAGGATCACAATTGCAAAGCTGCACGCAGGCTATAGATAGATGATGTATGCACGCAGGCTATAGATATATGATGTATGCACGCAGGCTATAGATATATGATGTATGCACGCAGGCAGCTTTGCAATTGCGATCCTTGCAGATATGGTAATGCACAGGAGGCAACACACCTCTTGCTGCATTACTTATTCAAGCTGTGTTGTCCAATGCAGCATCGGATACTCTGCCGAAAATCGGCTGGCTAAGGTGATCCATGGGGTCATGCAAGCTGGCCGTCGCACATGAGAGGAAGAGGCCAGAAAATCTCTGTCAAGCGACGGAGATCCTGTTCTTTTCCCTCCCCCACAATGGCGGCAACACACCTCTGCTTCGGGAAACGGAGGCCATTGCCACCCCTCCCTGCCCACAAACGGCAGCAGACTGTCAATTAATGACAGTTTGCTGCCAGTCTGCATGTGGGATTGCAGACCCATTCTGCACATGAGCAGAACCGGTCAGGCACCTGCCCAGATTCCTGATCATTCAATAAGACCCAATGTTTTATGAATAGAACCACCTTCAGGGTTGGCCAGTTTGTGGTGGCAGGATCAGAGCATTTAAATGCCCCAGGAAAAACCTCAGATCTCAGGATGTAACTTCAACCTCCCCTTTGAGTATAACCCCTTAGCTTCTGGCTTAGCTTTCCATTCAGTATGAGAGTCCATCTATCCCAAAGCTAGCCAACAAATATCATGGCCAGTGGTAGTTAGCAGCTGCAGAGTGACAAGTGTGACCCAGCAGCAGGCGTTCCAAGCTATCCCAAGTGCTGTGTCAGTGATAGACTGTGAGTTCTGAGAGGACCCAGAATGCTGCAGCAGAGAGATTGAGAGAAGCCAATGACACTGCTGAGAGGTGATATCAGCTAGCTTGTCAATGAGCAGAGAGAGAATTAACATGGATTTATGGTCTACTAGATGTTGTCCCCAGTGCTGCCTGACTTTCCTCCTTCCTCCTCTTCCTTCATCTGTCTGTTTCGCTTATCAGCACTTGCTTTATTATACAGACTTTGCTTAGCATTACCTGTTTCTTTTCATCTTTATTATTGTACTGTTTGTGGTATCTTCCTTTTTGTGTGACCTGTGCATCCCTGGCTTTTTTCTTTCATCTATACTGTTATACATTTTTGTGTGTGGATAGTGTTGTGATGTTGTTGGTATGTGATGAGTGTGTATGGGAAATAACGGTGTTTGGAGACCGTAGATGTGTAGTATACTAGAGCTCTCTGGAAGTGACATCACTGACGGGAGGGGCCAGAGTTTATACCACCTGTCTCCACCCCTATACATCCACTTGTAAGAGCAGCCATCGTCATATTCAGCACAAATGTGCACCAACCCTATCTTTGGCACAAAAGAGCCACCTGAAATCTGCTGGATATCTGTTCATGTTCACAAGTGAATTGCCCACAATTCCATCTACACATCCACAAAACGCCAATGGCTCGCTTATGCTACATGCAAAATAATTTTCCAAATACACAATGAATTGCTGTTATATCTCTACAATTGATTAGGTAATTGCTATAATGACAAGTATAGGAAAAAATAGTGTCTTGTGCCAGTCGGTGCACTATAACAAATACACCTTTTAAGATTGCAATGTCTATCTGTATATCTAGAGCTATAGCTAATGGTGTTCATGACAAGCACAGAAATAAATTGTGTTTTGGAGCGGTTAGTGTGTTTGGAAAATATTCACAATGAATTTCCAGTTTATATCTACACCTAGATAGATAATACCACTAATGACAAGCAGAGAAGCTAGAAAGTCAGCATTGCATGAGTAGGTTCCTTCCTGAGATTCATTTCAATCTCCAACTTAGTTCAGTTTGTAGAGATAGCTCATACTGTAATACTCCCAGTAACCAGCACTTTAACTTCACTCAGATTATAGTCTGGACAATGAAGGTCCAGCCTTTGTAACAACTCCTCCAGATAATGAATTACTGAACTGTAAAGTTCCCATATTCTTTATTTACATACAATGACATATCCACCATGGCTGCAGGGTGAGCCGGGGGGCCCAGCACCGGAGATTCTGGGCTGGCTGCAACTAAATCCTACTTGCTAACTTTGGGGGCAGAGCCAGATGCTTCTCGTCAGTAGGCCCTATTCCCTCACGGCATAATGCTGCAAACTGCAGTACCGTGAAAAGAGGTTGTGGCCAAGAGGAGGCGATTCTGTGAGTATCACATCATTGCCCTCCACGGCTCATTTCACTAGGAAGAGTGGCCTATCTTTCCAGGAGTCCAAAAATGTGTGATTCCCCCAGATGTTCCAAGAGAGTAGGCATGTATAAACTAAATACAGCTGATATTAATCATAGGAAAAACTATGGTGTGGTACATGTGTGCACCAGATAACCCATTAGAATCTTGCATCTATACAATAGCATACTCGTAGGACTGGCCATGCAGCTCTACCTCCTGGTGCACCACAAACTTGGCTTTCTGCTTGTAATGTGCCATGCGGCGCGCCCACCAACACTGTGAGCAGCCAGTTAGTGAGAATGTGCGAAGAGGAGCTGAGTAGCAGCTGCGAGTGCAAAGAGGTCGCTGACAGTAAGGGACAACTGCTTGATAGGACACAGGAGCACCTCAGCTCTTCGCTTCCAGAGAGGGTGTCAAAATAGAGCTTAGAAGAGGATGAGAGAGGAGGGGTCAGCTAAAGGGAGTGGACTGCAGGAGGTGGAAAGACCCAGCAGCATGGTGGATCAGTAGAATTACTATGGAAATACATATAATAAGATGGTATCTCTGTTATATATAGTGTGTGCAGTGTGTGGGCAATCTAGGTATGAACACATAATGGCCTGACCTAAGTCCTATGCTTATGAGGTTCACATAAATTGTATGAATACCAGTGCTGCCTGATAGCCTACTGTCATGACATCATCTAAACTAATGTGGTCACCCTATTCTAACTAATAACTAGTGCCTGATAACCTCCCAGCAGTCATATAATAACTAAGTACTGTCTCTAATAACCTCTAATAACCTGTACTGTTATCCTGCAGCATAATTATACTACACTAATGTATATCTAGTACTGCCTATGACAACCTGCAATGTGTATCATACACTAATGTACTTACTGTCCCACCACCACTCCACAGTAGCCCCCTTCTCTCATGACCCTCCCTTCCATTATACTCATTGCTGTTGGGAATGATGTGTGTGCAGGTGTTTTATATTTCAGAGTTAAGTAGGCACACACCAGTAGGTGACTCAAACTATGTATGAACAGCCCAGTTACTTAATCAGTGTTGTTGTTTTATTGAAGTATAGTAAGTACAGCTGTACTCACTGTTACATGCACACTGGTGATGGAGGGGAGCAGGGTTCCATACAGCTCACCAGATAGTGACTGTGTGCTGCAAACGAGTAGTGGTGCAGGATGCTGGAACAGCTTTATAGAAGGTAATAACTAGCTTCTCTATAGGCGCTAAGTAGGAAACCACTGTTTCCAACCATGTCACTCTACACAGTACATACAAGATGGCCCCTGCACATGCTCAGTGTTAAGCTCTTCGGCCATCTTTGCATAGTTCATGAAGCCTCCCCGGAAGGACAGGAAGACTGAAGTCTACGTAGTAGCACACTCGTCACAATTGCCCCCATTACTATGACTTCTTTCTCTATCTCTCTATCCCACTCCTTATACCTCTTTCTCTCTTTCTGCCGCCCCCTCCTCCTCATTTGTTCCCTCTTCACCTTATTCCTGACGCATCTCCCTTCCTGTATCAGCTCTATCCCTGCCTCCTGTTCTAACCCTGCTCTCTCCTCCTCACATTCACTCTACAACTTCCCTGAACCATTTAGGTGCACCATCATCCCTGCTATACACTTCCCATCCCCCCTCACTTTTTCCTGTGCCCTCTGGAGTGCCAGATTGGTTTGTAAAAAACAGGCCTTTATCCATGAACATTTTATCTCTGTGGCTTTGCAATGTAGATGAGGGCAGTCCTGTGCTCAAAGATGTTTCACTCAACTGAAGCACAGCAGAGACTGCTGAGGAGTTTCTCACTTTTCGGGACACTCCTCGGTATTACAGGCCATCCTCTGCCTCCTGCTAGGATGTGGGGGACGTGCTCCTGCAGTAGCACAGCGACAGGTGATGGCTGGGGTGCTCCAACAACTGTTGAACAAACATAACTTTATTTGCGCTATATTTACATATTTTCAGCAGAGGGAGCGGTCACTCCACCTGCACCCCCCCTGACTATACCACTATTGGCAATAGCAGGCACAGCACTAGATCCTGCCTCAAAGCAGTCTGCAGCCACAGCCACTGTGCCCGTTTCAGGCATCAAACAGTCGGTAATAGCAGATACAGCAATAGTCCTGTTCACTTCAAAGATGAAAATTAACCTAAATTAATATACAAATGTGACACTTTTAAAGAAAGCTGCAACTGACAGGAATAAGGAAATAACACTTTGCACCATTAGTCAGTTCACACGGGGCTGCCTAACCCGAAGTACAATTATTTAATGCGATATAATAGAAAAAGGACATCATCATATTTCAAAGGAGAGTTCATTGTCACACAGTCATATTTCTATATTAAAGGAAAGTGTTAGGAGGTCAAAAGAGATGAACTGCTTCCAGCACATAGAAGAATATGTATTTCCGCAGACATTTTTCTTTACATACTGTATTACTAAGCTTTCATTATTTATCCTTCCATTTGGTTTTAGTTCTAAAAAATATTCTCTGCTGTATTTTTGGTATTAATGCCACTCAGTTAAAGTACTTTTATTCTGAAATGTGTAAAGTGTTAACATCGTTATAGTTCAATTGCCCCTTAATTGTGCATAAATCGGGCAGTATAATGTCAGAAACAACCAGCGATGAGCTATCCTGCTGGTCGTTTCCGACATCAATCATCGCCTGAACATGACGGTTAATCTGCTGATAACGGCAGATTGCCCATGTTCGGGGATGAGGGAGGGTGTGTGCATTGAACGACATATCGTTCAGTGTGGGCACCTACAGGATGAGGAATGACTGAACGATTACGATGTCGTAATCGTTCAAACGTTCCTCGGTCGTCAAGTGGATACGCAGCTTAAGAGAACATAATTTAGTTGCTGATGTGACTTGTTTGTATCAAATTACTACATATTTAAATTTAGAAAACTGTCTTCAGTTAAATAAGATGTTATTTTTTATACTCCAGATCTATTGGTTACATCTTCAATAACTTAGTGGGAGATTAATCGAACCTTCTACCCATAGCGACCATTCAAATTCTAGCTACCATTTTATAGAACGTACTAGATAATTTTATAGCTACAAGCTGGTTGGTTCTATGGGTAATACCTTCACCTGTCCCTTTTAGTGTTGCATAGGCAAATTACTCTAAATATATAGACACAAGCACAACAAACCCTCAATGTGCTAAAATATTATAAAATTCATAGATGGTGAATAATTGGGGAGAAATTGGATAAAGGCAGCTCCTCCTGTATGATTCTTGCCAGTAGAGGATCTAGGATACAAACATTAAATAACATGAAAGGAAGGCTCTCATAGTATAGTAAACACAACACCACTAACTGCTATTAATGGACAATATTATGCATATTTCATATTTTGAAAAATAGGATTTAAAACATGTACAATATAAATTACAGATGAGCGGTTCGGTTGTGGTCTGGATCTTCCAGCCAAGTTTGGATCTCAGAACGAGGCAAAACATCATCTTTCACGGACATCTGTGCCGAGATGTCCATGAAAGATGACGATTTGCCTCATTCTGAGTTCCAAACTTGGCGGGAATATCCGAGGCAAAACCAAACCGCTCATCTCTAACATAACTAGTTAAATTGCATATGAACAAATGAAACACCCAGATCCTTTGGAAGAAGGAGAGGGGGAACCCGCTGCAGACCATACTCAGCTGGATGTGGGTGTCCAAAGGAAGGTACAGGGTCAACCAAAGCATTTATTTTGACACAAACATCCTCAGGGAGTGTATATATATATATATATATATATATATATAAAACACAGAGCAGACACAGGCAGCGCTCCTTCACAAACAGCAACAATGGCAGATAGTCGCAGGTGCCCACCATTACAGCCAGACAACCGTCAGGCAGCAAACCATACAAGCAGCGGGATGGCGGCACTCAATGCAAATAAATAGATTCTGCAGGCAGGTTGTTCACCAACGTTTCAATACATGTTGTATTTTCATCAGGGTGCAAGATATAACAGACATAAACTTACCAGCTTAAATCCCCCTGTGGACTGTCCATGGCGCCGAGACCCTGGCGGGTACCGTCAAGCGGGGTGACATCATCAGTATCGCGGCGTCACGGAGGTCAAACCACGTGATTTCCTCTACAAACAGTGAAGGATCAAAGTCGTTGCTAGGATACATAGACATAAACAGGGAGCATAATCTAATCAAGAAGGGGACAGCATAAATAAATAAACGGGTGATCAAATAAATCCTGCACATGCAAAGAAAACAAATGCTGCACAGAAAAAGACCAACCCCAATACAGAATGTATGTGCCATCCTCACAATTAAACTAGCCTATATTAAATATGCTGGCTGAAGGAACACACAAAAAATGAAATATCAATACTGCATACATAATGCAGCAGTCGAATTACTAGCCAACAAGGAGCATATAATCGAAGTATAAACATAAAGAATAAAATATATTAAATTGAAATATATCAAAAACAAAAACAAAAAAATAAATATAAATAATGAAAATAAAAAAATAAATCAATGACAAATGAGACGACGAAAAATATACCAAAAAACCATAATATTAATACCAAAAAAAGGAAAAACTAGAAAATTACTCATTCAAAGAAAACAAGATAAGCCCAAGTTCTCATTGAGGCCCCTTGGTGATAATGTCCCCAGACGATGGATCCATCTGCTTTCAGCCTGTAGTAACAACACAGAGCGGTTACTGCCCCGTTTTGGTATAGGTATATGGTCAATGATACGGTATCTCAAAGTTGCCAGACTGTGCCCGGCTTCTACAAAATGTCTAGCAACAGGGTGTTCACTCCGTCCAGAAGTAAGGGCCAAACGGATGGTAGACCGATGTACGGCCATCCTCTCCTTAAAGGCACGCTCTGTTTTTCCAACGTAATTGCGTCCACAAGGGCAGCTAATCAGGTAAATCACGAACTTGCTGTGACAAGATAACCTATGTCGTATAAGAAATTTCTTTCCAGTGTAAGGATGATAAAACGTATCCCCAGCAACCATGTATCTGCAAGTGGTGCAGTTAATACACTTAAAACAACCAAGCTTCTTTCCACTCAAAAAATTGGCAATTCCCTGATTGGTTGTGTTGACACTAGATGTATCAGTATGGACTACATAGTCTCTGATGTTACGCTCGTTGATAAGCTGTCATAAATTTAAAGTCCTGCAAATTCGAAAATGCTGGATCAGACTGTATTATAGGCCAATATTTTTTTGACTTGCTATTAATAAGAGGGCTATATTCATTAAACTTATTCACCCAAATAAATTTTTTGTCCGCAGAATTTCTCCCTTTGCCGAATCCATAAAGTGCCACGTCTCTTGGAATCTGGATTACCCAATTCATTGTAAACAATAATTGTGATCTGTTATAACCACGATTTTCAAACTTATCAACCATATTTAATAGCTCATGATGTAGAACAGAGTCTTCGCTTGTAATCCTTCTCACCCTCAGCATCTGTGAATATGGTAGTGCAAGCTTAAGGGGAGTTGGGTGATGACTTGTAGCGAGTAATAGGTTGTTCCGATCTGTATTCTTGTGATAGATTGCCATGGAAATAAGCCCATCTTTCACAGAAATGGAAACGTCCAAAAAATTAACACAGTGTGTATCGATAGTGTAGGTAAATTTAAATTGTACTGGTGAACAAGAGGCATTATGTGTCTCTAATAGTTGGATTAAATCTTCCTGAGCACCCTTCCACAATAACAGGAGGTCATTGATATACCTTGTGTAGAAGATAACGTTCTCCATGACTTGTTCATTTTGATAAAATAAAGTCTGCTCAATCTCCACCATATAGCAATTAGCGAACGACGGCGCCACGTTAAAGCCCATGGCGCAGCCAGAGACCTGTAAGAAGAATGCGTCATTGAACATAAAATAGTTTCTTTTTAAAGTGAGTTTTAGCACTGTCAAAAATAATTCCAAATCACATCCTGAAAATTTTGGATTATCAGTGATCATTTTACGAACCGCATTCAATCCTTCCTCATGTGGGATGCAGGTGTATAGACTTTTCATGTCAATAGTACAAAGGAAACACTTAGATGGTAAGGTGATAGATTGTAATTTTTGCAAAAGATTACTTGTATCCTTGAGGTAACTTCTACTAGCTTGCACACATGGTTGTAGAAGAGAGTCCAAAAATTTTGAAACAGATTGATACAGAGAACCTCTCGCTGAGATAATCGGTCTTCCTGGGGGGTGGTGCCTATCCTTATGAAGTTTCGGTAGAGTATATAGAACTGGAGTAATAGAAAACTCAATAATTATAGCTTCTTGTATTGATTTAGACAAAAATTCAGCTCTAACGGCCTCTTCCAAGACCGCATCAAGCTCTTGTTTATATGAGCTTATAGGGTCACTGTCCAATGTTGTATAGACATGTGGATTCACTAATTGGCCATTGATCTCTTGAATATAGTATGTTGTATCTAGGATAACAATGGCACCACCCTTATCCGCCGGTCTGATGGTAATCGATGTATCATCGCTTAAATTACGTAATGCCTGCCACTCTGTTCTAGAAAAGTTGGACTGAAACTTGCTCTTTGTTTAACTGTTTTTTGACTATCGTGGTCAATCATCCTCATGAATGTCTTGATTGATGAATTAGAAGATATAGGATCAAATCTGGACCGTTTCCTAATGCATGTTGGAACAATACTATCTGGGTTATCATTTCTGTAATCCATGGAGTTGAAATATTCCTTAAGTCGTAGCTAACGGCTAATCTTATATTGCTCAACTTTATTTTGAAAAGAATCAAAACCCACATGGGGTACAAAATTCAGACCTCGTGAGAAAACCTGGGTTTCTATGGGTGATAACTGTCTCTTGGATATATTAAAAATTATTTCCGCTTGGGTAGCGGTGGCTTCCTGCTTCCTCTGCCTTTTCTTTTTGCCCCCTCATCGGGTATATTTTCTCCTCCGTCTATACCCTGAGCTCGGGTCCGAACCCCTAAAGGGATATGACCTCGAGGCTCTAGGTCACTAGCAGAGGAGGAGCCAGAGACGTCTGTCTCAAATTTCCTTCTGTTGAATCTGGGAAATGGGCGTCTGCTATCTCCCCTATGAGATTGAGATGTACCTGTCAGCCATGGATAAACTAAATGACACTCATAGTCATGATTGCCTGTGTCCAATTTTTTCTTTTTAGAAGCGATTAGCTCCTTACGAGATTTCTCAATTTGCATATTAAGTTTATCGCTCCATTTAGAGGATAAATCGGCTTCCAAAGTAGGTTTATTAATAGTCTCAAAAGTATAAATTTTGTTCTTAATTATAGTCAATTCCCTTTTTACCTCCTCAATGACCAAAAGCATCAAGTCATGTGAACATTTATTGAGGATCGACACCCATTTCTTACAGAATGGAATATTAAATCGCCCAATAGTTGGCACATTCTTTATCCTAAATCCTCGTGAGATCCTTTTTTCTTTAAAATAGTCAGACAGTGTCACACCATGAAAATAGAAGTCTATTTCGTTTTAACTTAAGCCATTCCCTAAAAAGATCAGCATTATCTGGATTGCCTGAGGTGGTGATTAAATTATCATTAAATAGTATGGATTCCGCATCCGTGTCAGAATAACTAAAAGTCTCTGCATAATTAAGTTCAATCCTACTGGATGTTCCCTCCCCGCTATCCAATATGGGGGTTGATGTCATATTGCAGCCAGAAAAAAACTAAATAATATAATATAACAGCAGTCCAATTTCTTATACGACATAGGTTATCTTGTCACAGCAAGTTCGTTATTTACCTGATTACCTGCCCTTGTGGACGCAATTACATTGGAAAAACAGAGCGCGCCTTCAAGGAGAGGATGGCCGTACATCGGTCTACCATCCGTTTGGCCCTTACTTCTGGACGGAGTGAACACCCTGTTGCTAGACATTTTGTAGAAGCCGGGCACAGTCTGGCAACTTTGAGATACCGTATCATTGACCATATACCTATACCAAAACAGGGCGGTAACCGCTCTGTGTTGTTACTACAGGCTGAAAGCAGATGGATCCATCGTCTGGGGATATTATCACCAAGGGGCCTCAATGAGAACTTGGGCTTATCTTGTTTTCTTTGAATGAGTAATTTTCTAGTTTTTCCTTTTTTTGGTATTAATATTATGGTTTTTTGGTATATTTTTCGTGGTCTCATTTGTCATTAAGATTTATTTTTTAATTTTTTCATTTTCATTATTTATTTATTTTTTTGTTTTTGATATATTTCAATTTAATATATTTTATTCTTTATGTTTATGCTTCGATTATATGCTCCTTGTTGGCTAGTAGTTCGACTGCTGCATTATGTATGCAGTATTGATATTTAATTTATTGTGTGTTCCTTCATCCAGCATATTTAATATAGGCTAGTCTAATTGTGAGGATGGCACATACATTCTGTATTGGGGTTGGTCTTTTTCTGTGCAGCATTTGTTTTCTTTGCATGTGCAGGATTTATTTGATCACCCGTTTATTTATTTATGCTGTCCCCTTCTTGATTAGATTATGCTTCCTGTTTATGTCTATGTATCCTAGCAACGACTTTGATCATTCACTGTTTGTAGAGGAAATCACGTGGTTTGACCTCCGTGATGCCGCGATACTGATGACATCACCAAGCTTGACGGGACCCGCCAGCGTCTCGGCGCCATGGACAGTCCACAGGGGGATTTAAGCTGGCAAGTTTATGTCTGTTATATCTTGCACCCTGACGAAAAAACAACATGTATTGAAACGTTGGTGAACAACCTGCCTGCAGAATCTATTTATTTGCATTGAGTGCTGCCATCCCGCTGCTTATATATATATATATATATATATATATATATAATGCACCCCTGTCATTATCGGCACTGCTATCTAAAAGATAGCAGCGCCGATAAGCCATGTATGAACGGTCAGATCGCCTGACCATTCGGCCTGCTGTAGTTGTCGCTATAGACAGCTACAGCCTGGCATTGCCCTATCCCCGCAGCAGGGACAGCGCTGTCCCTGCTGCAGCGGCTGCCGGCTCCAGGCTGCACATGGTGATATCGCGATACTTGCAAGATCCCGCTCATGCTCGGTGGAGCCGGCCGGGACTGAGACACAGCGCATCAGCACTAGGCTGATGCGCTGCGGTTTCTAGCGGGGAGCGCCGGAGGGGGGAGTTAATGCTTCCCCTCTCTGGCCGATGAGATGTTCATACATCTCATTGGTAGTGCTTCCTGCTTCGTTGCGGTAATGAGGCGAAGCAGGAAGCGTTATAGTGGCATGTTAAGTGCCGCTATAATACATCTACCCCACTGAGTCTTATTCCTGTTTGCAGGCTGGTATAGTATGGCAATCACTTAGGAAGCAATAAATGTTTTGGTTTAATATCCCTTTAACATATTGGGCCAAATGTAATAGGGTGAGAGTTAAGAAAATGTGAGAGTTTTGTCTCACTTTTTAAACTCGGCCAATGTAATAGAGTCCGAGAACAAAGCAACAGGGCAAACTTGCATGTTTTTCAAACTTAAAAAAAATTCTCACGATTTAAAATCTAGATGTTTTCCCATTTTGAAGATAAAACTCAACCAATGTGAGAGCTTACTGCTAAACTCAATTTTCAAAATTGTCACCCTATTACATTTGGCCCTTGAAGTTTTTAGATATTTGGGACCATATGTAATAGGGTGAGAGTTTAGAAAGAGATTAGAAAATGTGAGAGTTTAGCAGTAATCGCTCACAATGGTTGAGTTTTATCTTCAAAATGGGAAAACATCTGGATGAGAGTTTATATTGTGAGTTTTTTTAGTCTGAAAAACATGTGAGTTTACTCTGTTGCTTTGTTCTCAGACTCTATTACATTGGCCGAGTTTAAAAAGTGTGAGATATTTTCACATTTTCTAAACTCTCACCCTATTACATTTGGCCCTCGACTGCAGACAAAAAAAATCCACTGTATTGTTCTGTCTTACATGTAGGACCGCGTAGTACAGTTTGGTTAAACCCCCATTTAAATTCCTAAACGGAGAGAGGAATATAAAGAATTCACACATCTAGCACTTTTCATGTCTGTAAATTTGTTTCTCTGTTTGCAAAAATTGCTTGAAGGATTTGTGTGCATCTAAATCAAATAGCTGGGCCTGTGCAATTTAATGCTAACAAAGTCAGAAATAGCAAATATATGAGAGGAAAATAAAATTGTTGGTAGAATCTAAGGATAAATTGCATTCTGTAGAGCAAATGACAGCTACAGTATATTGCAGTCATGTGAAAAAGATAGTACGCCCTTCATTTAATCTGTGTTCTGACATCAGGGCCACCAACGTTTGGGCCCCGGTACTTTAGGGAGGAAGCTTCTGCGGTGTGACCCCATTGTCAATATAGAGATACCCTATTTCACATATCAGGACATAATTAACAGTCATTAAGTTCCAAAATTTGCAATTTTAATCTCATGTGAGATATAACTCATAACATATTTTATCTTGTCATCATTTATTAAACAGAATTTTCAACAATGTAAATGCTGTCTAAGGGCTATGGGGGACACTTCATACTTGGGTCCAGAGTTTGTCTTCTTCGATGGTGGGATGATCAGTTATAGTGCTGGAAGCAGGTACCTCAACTTAACTTGATTAATGAATACACTATACTATATTAAAGTAGTTTGGCTAAATGATTATTGCACGATTATAATCACTGGTGAATACTAGTCTATACTTTTACCTATCGGGGAATGTACATCAAAATGGTTAGTAAAAAAGGCTCTATTGGAATGAATAAAATGCTTGGTTTATTGTTTTTTATTTAAATAATCTTTTTAGTTTAGGCCAGTGGTTCCCAAACATTTTCAGTTCAAGGCACCCTTAGGGTCTCCTTCATTTTTTAAAGGCACCCCTAAGCCAAATTAATTACCTGTAGTACTGCCCCTTATGCAATGCCCCCAGTAGTACTGCCCGTTATTCAATGCCCCCAGTAGTAGTGCCCCTTATTCAATGCCCCCAGTAGTAGTGCCTCTTATCTAATGCCCCCAGTAGTAGTGCTCCTTATGTAAAGGATAATGCAATGTCCCCTGTGCTACTGCCCTTTATGTAGTGCCCCTGTAGTACTGCCCATTATGCAATGCCCCTGTAGTTGTGCTCATTATGCAATGCTCCCTGTAGTTGAACCCATTATGCAGTACCTCTTGTAGTAGTGCCTCTTAGGCAGTGCCCCCACTAGCAGCCCCCACACCCCTGTGCAGAACTTACCTGACTGAAGATCACGCTGGGGACCGCTCCTCCTGCTGTCACTCCCACTGCCGCTGCGCTGACTGGATCAAGCTGCATCCAGCAGGCGCGCAGGATCCTCACAAGTTCCTAGTGATGCATTGTGCAGGGCCGCGGGTGCACGGGTGACGTCATGATGTCACCCGCGCCCCCGTGCACTGCATCACTGGGAACGCTGAAGTGATCAGAGGCGTCTTTAGCCACTGATAGCTTCAGAGGTCAGCAATCCAGTTTCAGCAGGAAAGTTGATCTGATCTACCGACGGGAGCTCCGGTATATCGCAAGTTTTGGCCAGGCCTGCTGAGATGGGGTGCCATGGCGAACAGTTTGGGAACCATTGGTTTAGGCTTTATATAATATATACATTTAAAATGTAGGGATTTGCCAATACATCTATTTTTATTTCATCAGGTGCTGTCCATAAATTACATACAGCATCTCCCAGCCATTTCCTATGTTCCTGTGTGAGATGGTTTGCCAGCTTGTACATGTGCAATGGGGGGCAGGTACTAATTTTTTGGGCTTAAGTGGCCTGGGCCAACTGTACAGAGGGAAAAATGCCCCCTCTCCTCGGCGGCGCACACAGTAGTTTTCAGTGTTCTTTTTTCTCAGATGGGAGTGGCCATGTCCTAAGGTTGGGCCACGCCTCCCCCATCACCCAGGTCTGACGTTGCTCTGTATGGCACTGCTCCACAAACACTAATGGAATATTTTAAATAAATAATATATTTAGTCTTTAATATTATGTAATATTATCATCCGTTATACAGCACCAACTTATTACGCAGCATTTTACAAATAATATTTCATCATTTTCATCATTACTTGCCGCAGTGGAATATTTAGTCTAAATTCTGCTCCACACAAACAGACATAAGATTAATAAGGATGAAAAACAAATCTAGAAAAAGGTGCTAAAGTCAATGACTCACACTGCTGATAGCATACATAACCACGGATGTAACCTAATAATCACATATACAAGCTTTTTGCAAAAGATTATATAATTAGTACTTAAAAAGACACATTCAATAGAGCCCTGTTGTATGTTCTTGTGTATGGTATATTGTTCAACTGTGCCAATTAGTGAACAAGCCTCAGATGTACAGATTATATAAACCTGCAGATAACAGCTCCGACATAACACTATCTCATCAGCACTGAATGTGAGGCATATAAAGCATAATACACAGCCACAAATGTCTAAGCTACAAATGTAACCTGAATCATATTAGGGATCAAAATTCTGCCACTTAAATATTTCAGGAGGGGCAGTCAGGTGGCAGGTGCAGGTGTGTGTGATATGGCAAAGTGAGCAGTGCATGGGGGCATGGTTCCACAATCACATAATCGTGGCCCTGCACAAAGCCGTGATTCCTGGACTTGTACAGTGGAGGAGGGGCTACAAATGACATAATTCACAGCTAATTGCATTAACAAGCCATCTAGACCACCCTCTAGGGATGGCCATTGGTGGGTTAACCAACAATGGTTACCATCGATGATATCATTGGTGGTTTACCTCGATGGTATGAAATCATCAATGTGTACCATTGGTGGGTAACCTCGATGATATGATATAGACGGTTTTGCCCCACTGATGGTTATTCCTCCTCTGGATGGACAGCAGGCTAATGAGAGGTGGGGGTGGGGCTTCGCAGGTCACATCGGGGTGGAGCTAGTCTCCGTGTTCTGATACTAGGGAAAAAGAAAAAAAAAACATTGTGGGCCTATGTGTCATTGATGGCAGAGATCCATTTGATCAATGGCAAAATCTGCCAACGATGGTTAATCATGGATGGTCAATAGCCATCAGGAAATGGGTGGTGGCGGCCAGCAATGCTCAGATTCCGGGATACTTGTCTACTCTTCCCGTGGTCCCGGAGACTGACCTGAGATTCTGGATTTTTCTCTTCTTCCTTTTCCCGGTGGCCTGGCACTCTCGATGTGAAGTCATGACATCAAATGTTCAGTGGTAGGGCTGGTAATGGGCAGATTATAGCCCTGCTATGGGTTTGGCATCCTCACTGCAGGTAAGGAAGGCAGAGAATCCCCACTATTTAAACCAACCACCCATCTGGATGTTGCGTTGGCTTAGTAACCCACCGTCATATTTGTAAGAATTGTTCACAGCTGAGGCTAGTTTGCTTTGATTACATTGTAGTTATTTAAACATCAGAAAGGACGAGTATCATTGTGCTACCTTCTGGTAATAACGTAAAACAAACTGTAAAGAGTGTAATGGATAAATGATTTACTATGGTCCCTCTGCAGCAGCCCAATTGGTGACTCCGCAGATAAAACAAAAAAGGCAGCGATTGAGAGTCTAATAAAAATACAGATGGTTCCAGATAAAAAAAAAACCATATATTTAATACAAATATAACCAAACAATATATAAAATAGACAACACTGTTGCAAAAGTTTCCTAAATCAGAAAATGTAACAATGTATCATATGCTGTCTGTATTCAGACACTGCCGAATAGGACAATCATACACAGGTTTATCATACAAATGCACAGCACACTTGCAAAAGCTTATTTAAAACTGAATTCAATAAATAGCAGCTCGGCATTGAACAGTGTTATAATCAATGATTATTGAATTGTGCGCTGCTTAAACAAAGTCTATATAAATCATCAAATGAATAAATAATGCTCCTTCCCGTTTTCTCCAGCAATAGCGGCTGTAATCTGAATGTTTAGAGACCCAATAGGGAAACTAGAGAGCTGGATTCCCCTTATATTCGGTTCTCCAATCTCTGTACATCTAAGTCCAAGATGTATTGAATGAGCCGCTGGTACAGCGATGTGTCACCAGTGGTTTAAAATGACAGGCAGTGCTGCACCATTTATTTATAGTGCAAAAGAACAATCTTAGCCCATCCTTTCGATGTGCCCAGAGTGCTGCCTGTGCTGTGGGACATGCGTTGTCCTGCTGACTGCACATGTGTAGCTGCCATTGCAGGAGAAGGATTCTGGAGGAACCCTTTTCTGGCTAATTATGCGATGTGTAGCCCATAGGCTAGCTGTGGGAGCCAATATCCGGAATGCATCGCATTCCAGATGATGGTAAATTTGGCAGCATCGCATTCCCCATAGAAGCCTATGGGGGATGTGGCTGCCTGAGGAAATGGAGGTATCACAGCAGTTATCGGAGATACTGTACCTGCTGCGGTCTCTCCTTCATACATTTGGTGGAAACGTAATATTTATGGTTAACCCCTGAAAACGGGTGTTTTGGGGGATTAAGCCACAAATATACAGTGATAAATGGGCCCCTTAATCCCATATGTGCCAATGGTGGTGTAATAATAGCACCAGGTCTTTACGGAAGTATTTTAGGCGATTGATTGGCCACAGCTGTAACGGTATGCAGTCGGGATGCCAACGGTCTAAATGCCGACCGTCGGCATCCTGACTGTCTAATCCTGGCAAGGGTCTAATGGCAGACGCCTTTCATTTTACCTATGGCGGGAGCCCGACGCCCGAGATCCCGATCGAAGGTAAGCAGGGGCACTGGGTGCTGACAGCCGAGTGGTGGGAGGGTTAGGTTAGGGGCTCCCGGGGGGATACGGGTTAGGCACTCCCCCGGGAGGGTTAGGCCAAGGGAAGGGGGAGTTAGGGATAGGCACCCCCGGGGGGAGGTTAGGGTTAGGCACCCCCCGGGAGACTTAGGTTTAGGCTGCAGAGAAGAGGGGGTTAGGCTTAGGCACTTAGAGGGAGTTAGGGTTAGGCACTTGGGGGGAGGTTAGGATTAGGCACCCCTAAGGGAGACTTAGGTTTAGGCTGCGGGGAAGGGGGGGTTAGGTTTAGCCACTTAGAGGTGGGTTAGGGTTAGGCACTTGAGGGGGGAGGTTAGGGTTAGGCACCCCTAAGGGAGAGTTAGGGTTAGGGGGGGTTTAGGTTAGTTAGTACTTACCTTAGCTGCTGTTGGGATCTCCACTGGTGCCGGTCTTCCGGCGTCGGGATTTGAACCGCCGGATGCATGTATATCATACCGATCCCGACGTAAAAAGGAGATACTGAATTCAGGAGATGGTATCCACTCGTGGTATTGAGTTACAGAGTGCTCTCTCCTCAGTCCAGGAGCGCGGGCTCAATGGGACAGTTCAAGGGAGCAAAAACTCCAAATGATAGTACTATACTCATTCGTTTCTTTATCCCCATGTGACTTCATCAAAGATTGGTAATGGACAAATTATAGCACTGCTATGGCTCTGGCATCAGCACAGCAGGTAAGGAAGGCAGGGGATCCCCACAATTTAAACCAAACATCCAGCTGGATGTTTTGCTGGCTTAGTAGCCCATCTGATTCCTTACCGTCCCTCTAGATTACTGCGATCCATTGATGAAGGACTATTAACAGTACCTAGAATTTCACGGAATTCGTCTGGCGGTCGAGCTTTCAGTTTTGTGGCTCCAACCTTGTGGAACTCACTTCCCCGCACAGTGCGAGAGGCCTCCACTCTAGAATCCTTCAAAAATAGTCTCAAGACTCACCTATTCACCCAAGAATTTCACTAATGTCCCTTGTTTAAGCTTGTTGTGTATTTTGTACTGTAAATGTAAAGCACTTTGAGTCCTTTAGGAGAAAAGTGCTATATAAATAAAATTATTATTATTATTATTATTAGTAACCCACTGTCATATTTGTAAGAATTGTTGACAGCTGAAGCCGGTTTACTTTGATTACCATGTAGTTATTTAAACACCAGACAGGACGAGTATCATTGTACTATCGTCTGGCAAATATTTTACAAACTGTAAAGAGTGTAATGGATAAATTATATTGTGATCCCTCTGCAGCAGCCCAATTGGTGACTCTGTAACCTGGTTATACCAGATTCCCGGACACAACCCGCCACCAGGGCCGTAACTAGGGTAGTGCGACCAGTGCCATGGCACAGGGCACCGCAGGGCAGGGGTCGCTGTTTGGGGCTGTCAATTTTCTGTTTATTATCATTCTCACTTGTAGCTTCCCCTTCTTTTATCCCCAGTATCTCCTGGCCTCCCCTATCTCTTCCCTGGCCCTTCCCCATGAGGCCATGGCCCTTTTTCTTATGTCCTTATTTAAAAAATGCTCTCTCTGGCACAGGGCACCAATATGTCTAGTTACAGCTCTGCCAGCCACCAACCAGGCTGGTCTAACATTTATTTCTGTTGCCACTTAAAAACTAATGGTCCAAGTTGCTGATCATCGGCGTCTTTAACAAATCGTGTAATAGTAATCTAGACCCTTGTTTCTTTTTTAAATATTGTATATTGTTTGCTGCTGCTGCTATAATTCAAAGGTCATACTATAAGCATGTTATTGCAAATGATCATTTATCTTTAGAATAACTTTTAAAAGGTAACTGTGTATATGAACAAAATATATGTTTATATACCGATATTGATTCTCTTGGTGTTTTTCTGCCATGGTTGAATTAGTTAGTGGGTTTGAGTGGTAATTCTATAACCATGTACAGTGCTTTTTGTGTTAGATCCATGGCCCCAGTGCTGTGAGGCAGCAATGCTAACTGCTGTGCCACTGTGCTGCATATGCCCATATACTCCATGTCCCAAATTCTTGATTAGCTTATCAACTCTTGGCACTGGATATGCATAAACATGAAATCATTCTTTTTCATACAGTCTTTGCAGAAGCACTATGGCCCTCATTCAGAGGCGGTCGGAGGATGCAAGCGGTTGCTCAGAAACTGGGCGGCCGCTTGCATCCTGACCGGCCGCCTCTGTTTCGGTCGTTAGCCTGTGGGTTTACACACCACAGCTCTAACGACCGCTAGGGCGATGGTCGCGATGATCATAGACCATCGCGACCATCGGGGCTTACGACGAGACCCTAGGGTTGGGTCTCACTTGTCGTAAGCCCCGGAGAGCTTCTGGCTCTGTCAGAGCCGGAAGCTCTCCACTGACATCACTAGTGATGTCAGTGGGGCCTCCCCCAAATGGCAGGCGTTCCCATGGGAACGCCTCCGTTTGGGCTGCCACCCTCCGGCCTGCCTTCCAAACGGGGCGAGCTGTCAATCAACATTGACAGCTCGCCCCCTTTGGAAAGAGACCCGCTACGACCGGCACTGTCGGTCGTAGCGGGTCTCATGCATGCGCACAAAAGAGCCGGCTCCCTCGTGCGCATGCGCACTGGACAAACATCGAGGCCGTGCCGTCGTAGACCATACGGCCGCCTCTGAATGAAGCCCTATGTGTGGTCTGCTTGGGGTACCATTGACTGTATTATGTCCAACATTTTCAGTATTTCCGTTTGCTTCTGTTTGCTAATAGTGGGCCTGATTCAGCAAGGATCACTATTCTGCTTATACGCATGCAACGCACTTGCCCCTATCAGTGGTGATATATAAATGTTTGCATTCGCATTGCGATCGCAGCCTAACATAAGGACGCTCACTTCCCCTTACTCACATTCATATACTTTGGCAACATAGTGAAATGATCAGTAACATTGAGTAACATTGGACCCATATGCACAGTTAAGGCAGGTCAGCCCTCGCTCAGGAATTGCTGACTTCTGTACATGCTATGAGGCCTCAGGCTGTGTATGGTATTGCTGTGGTCCCAATGCACTGGCACGTCTGCGTTCACCCGACCACTCCCCAGTCACCACCCACAAATGTCTCTTCCTGTCAATCACTCTGGGTCTGCGTAGCCTCTGCGATTGCAGTCCCGATTGCAATAGCTAGTTCGCGCACGCACACTGCAATGCATACGCATGCCCAGTACGCAACAATCGGCCAATTGCGTGCATATAAGCAACTGCAACCCTTGCTGAATCTGGCCCAGTTTTCTGCTTAAGTTTATGACCACCTGTAAATAAATTAGCAAGTTCTAACTCTCTCACCTTCTTCCTATAGAAGTAAAGTATCAAGAAGATTTTCTGTATTTGACTTTCCTCCATACCTACTCTGTAGCAAAAGTAAATCCTGAAAATGATTGAGGCTGGCTGGGCATGAATCCCCCCTTAACTTTGTATCATTGATATCTGCCACTGGGAATGGTCACCAGCCTGCTCTCTCCCAAGGAACATAATGGTGTAAAATTCTATTATACTCCAAGAATTCATCCAGCTCTCCAGCTAACTGTAAAATGTTGCTGAAGAATTTAAAGATAGGGTTGCTATGTAACCACTGCTGACTTAGATTTGGGAACTGACACATTTGTGACCTAAAGGTTCAAAGAAAATCGGTGTGTCGTATTTATGTGTTTATTATGAGTTGCCTGTATCAGTATCTTAAACCCACCCATCCACCCACCCCCCTTAAAGTGATGCAAGCACAATCGCTCATTGTATGTGCTGTTTGTTGCTGTTGCATAGGAATGAACATTGTAAGTCAATACACAAAAGCCACAACCACCTCCAGGTAATGAAAGGCTGGCCACACTATTACTAAGAAACCTAAAGAGTGGGGTCCCCCTATCATAGTAAGACACAGCCCCAATTTGTTAAAAAATGTGTCTCACTCCCCATAGGAAAAAAAAGCAGAGGCATACTGACAACACTGGGGCTTCTCTGTACACACGTGGGCAATGTAAGTTAGGGTAAAGTGTTAAAGTAAAAAAAAAAAATCCAAGCGGAGAAAGTAATATAACACATTGACGGATGTCTTGAGAAACAGACAGGCTATGTGTAAACCAGTAATTGTACATACTGTAGGTTGTCAAGTGCTGGGGAGCTGTAAAGTGACACATGACTCTGCTAATTTGTATCCTAGCACAGAAATAAACTCAGAGGATTTCCAGGTGTAGGTGCAGAGGAAAGACAGCGAAATTGATAGCAAACTAGATGACAGGGCAAGCAGGGAATACAATAAGCTTCCCTGTGTTTTCAGCAAGCACTTAGAACTGAGGGTTAAGTGCCAGGCTGATAGAATAAGGAAGAGCATTCCAAAGGAAAGGCGCTTCATGGGAAACCGCTGAGTACCTATTACAGAGGTTCCCAAACTCGGTCCTCAAGGCACCCTTACAGTCCATCCAGGTTTTAAGGATATCCGTGCTTGACTTAATTAGTAGCTAAATCAAATTGATTTAACCACCTGTGCTTAACTATGGATACCTCTAAAACCTGAAGTGTGGGGAGCCTTGAGGACCGCATTCAAGAACCTCTGACCTATTATCAACATTAATGCACAGTCAGTTCTAATGTGCTAAACGTGATTAAGGCTGGGTCACACTGGCATTAGGAATATGACAGTGAACCTGCATGTCAAACACAATCACATTTACATGTCATGGTAATTATCTCTTGCAGACCCTCCAATATGACCCCTACCATCAAGTACAAAATGCTCTGCTCCTGCATCTCCCTCTTCATTTATGATCGCCATCACCTGTGTTGAACAAATTAGCTAATGAGAAAGGTGTTTCAGCAGAGAGTCTGCTCTTGCACTTGAGGTCAGGTTGGAAAGATGGATGACACCAAAAAGTACACTTGCAGCAAGTAAGTAAAGTAGGCAGTGTCCTAAAGATGTCACCATTGCTCCAGACCACAAATGCAAAAAGTTATGGGGTTATTGGCACCACTGAGGAGACTATGGGATCTATTCAGAAAGAAAATGAAGCCTGAATTACTACTTATCACTATATATCGCATCAGTTTGATGCGATATATAGCTTTGTTAAGTAGCAATTCATGTATACTTACCTTTCCAGCGATGTGATCCGGTATCCAGGGGTCCGGCGGTCCTGTCTTCGCTGGGTGAGTAGCTGGGAGGCGAAGGTAAGTCCTTCCTGTGCATGCGCTGGTGGCTGAGGTCAGGGGAGGCTGCAGTTGCTGCTGGGACATCAAGGGGGCAGAGCCAGCGCTGGGTGCCGGCAGAAGACAGGGAGGTAAGCAACTTCCATGATCTCTTCATGACGGTGTTCAGCTCACGCTATCCTGAGATCGTGAATCTGAACACACAGGAGTCCTTTAATGAATTGCAGTCACCATAGTAAAATATAGTGATGCGATTCAGCCACGGAGCGGGGCTACCACTGGAGAAGTAATGAACTTCTCCATGGTAACCCACTTAGTGAATTGCACCAAGCAGAGAAAAGCCTTGTTGACCGCAATACAGGACTTTTCTCTGCTCCATGAATAGACCCATATAATATATTCTCATGTTCCCATTGTGTTCTCTTGCTTACCCATCATATAATTATAACCTGTACTACATTCTGTTGAATCAGTGTACACGTCTGCATAAACAATGCTTCAAGACAATATATGTGTCTACATATATATTTGTTCATCTTTTTTGAGAGTCCTATGTTTTTCACTCTCAAAACACTGCAGGCAAACCACTTGCTATTTGTCAGAATCAGAAGCTTGTTTATTCCGGGACAAAGGAATCCGATAATGTCAATAGCATTTAGTACTTGACACTGTGCTGAAGTTCTTGTGGTTTAATAATCAAAACAAGCTTACTGGACATCAAGCCATCCTTGATAAAGTGCGTTTATCGCATGAAACGCGTTGGAGGCTATCAGTGGAGACCACCAGGACATTCTGCACACCTAGCGGAACTCCCCGCATCCACACCGTCACCCGCGGCACCCACCAAGTACATCATCACCCTCCGCAAGGCTGGGCCGGTCACGCCGGGATAGAACGCTGTAAAAAACCCACAGCTGCAAGCCATGAGAGAGACGCTTTACCACCAGGAGGCAGCAGCGGGAAGGAGCGCTGAGATTAACATCTCAGTACCATCGGCAGGGATCGCATCATCACCAGGACAAGACAAACGGGACTTTACTGCCACTTCCATTCCAGGATAGAGGTAGGGAAAGTCAGTATGTGATCCCTTGCACACCTTTTGGAATTTATCCTAGTAGGTCTCCTTTGAATTATCTCAAAAGAGCTATAAATCATCTATGGTGTTTGTCAAACTTTTTTCTTTTCTTCTCTCTCCTTTTTTCCTTGCTTGGTTTATTTTATTGGTTTTATTACATCAGTAGCGCTCTTATCATTTTTTTCTCAAAACACTCACATTGTATTCTGGCTCATGGAACCTTGGGCCTGATTCAGACCCACTCGCAAGCGGCTGTCCGCTCGCAAGTGGGTCGATGTTGTGCACTGCGCATGTGCACGATGGCGGGAGCTCCGTCGTGCGCAAGCGCCAGACGCGACAAGCGAAGGACTTTCCTTCGCTCGTTGTGTCTGATCAAAGGGGGCGTGCTGTCGATGTTGATTGACAGCACGCCCCCTTTGGTGGGCGTGCCAGGGGCGTGCCTCCCTGACGGGGGCGTTCCCATGGGAACGCCTACCGTCAGAAGCCGGCCCACTGACATCACTAGTGATGTCAGTGGGAGTGATTTTGACTCTGATAGAGCCAAAATCACTCCGGGCCTTGTGGTTGAAAAACTCAACCGCAGGCTCCGGCTCGCAGTGGCAATGGTCAAGACCATCGTGGCCATCAACCTGCACGCTCATACAGGCTGTGGGTGGTGACCCACAGCTATACGAGCGTCCCGGAGGACGCTCCATAATTATGGAGGACGGCCCTCATTCAGAGCGTGCGCTCTGCTCAGAGTGTACGGCTCTGAATGAGGGCCCTTGTTTATTGATATAATTGTGACATTGGCTCTAATATTCATTGCAATTTCAGTATTATTTTGTCTTATAGAGCCTTTGTGATACATACGGTATATTGGAAATACTGACTCATACCACCATTGTGACTTATGTTCTGTTTGTATGTTCAAGTGCTTTATTAATTTTTTAACACTTATAATATTAAAAGTTAAGTTTTAACATTTACACAGTATAGAGTTCTTGTCTGTTCCATGTCCTATAGACGATACCCTGATCTTAACGCCAGAAAGAGACTACAGTATATATATACTTTTCTTTTGACTACTAGACTTCAGAAATGTGCACTTTCTATATTTTGTTGTAGAAGAAGGGAATAAGGGGCCTATTTATTATGTTAATTATCGGGGGCAGGATGGCCCCCGATAATTAAGTATCTAACTTGCTGTGAGCATCGGAGCAATTCAACATTGCTCTGGTGTGGAGGCAGCTGATCTTTGTATAAGTTGTCCCCGTGAATCCTTTCACTGGTGAGTCTGACTCAGCAGTGCTACTGTGCATGTGTGAACTTGGGTTCAGGCATGCACTACTTCCGTGGGTAGGAGCCGATCAGTGGCAGAAGGATTCATACAGATCCCTCTTTGCAACTGGGACTCCTTCCCATAGGGAAAGGGCAGGGGTGTGGGAACAAACCCATCTGCAGATGGTGAAGGTTCCCGCAGTCAAGCTCCAAAAATGTTGTATTTTTGTAGCTTGATGAATTTAGGTCTCCATACTAGTGTATGGAGACAGCAGGCCTGATTGGGACTGAAAGGTAAGTAGGAGATATCTGTAATTCCTTCTGTGTTACCTTTATAATGAATGGCCCTGACACACAATTAATACAAATGTAGAATAAAATGTTAATTTTCACCTGCTTTTGTAGAAATTAAGTAATGATGAAAAGACCCCTAAGAGTTTAGGGAAACTCCTGCAGGACCCTTATCTTGTCCTCCATTTCCAATGTTTATCTCCTTAATAGCTTTACTCGCAATCATTACAATGTTTTTATTCTACTAATTCTAGACTTGTAAAGACACAACAGATGGGGAAAGGAGATGGGAATTAACAAAGAGGAAATTGGTATATGGTATAGGCCAATTGGTGATATGGCGGTTAATCTTAATATCTGGTTTATGAGACCTGCCCCCATTACTAAGAAAAAAAGATGAGCGGTTCGGTTTTGTCTTGGATCTTCCCGCCAAGTTCGAATCATGGCCTGATTCAGCACAGTACTCTTAATACGATCGCATCAGTGATTTCACATGAAATGCAGCTGCAAATATATGCAAATGCCTGCCAAAGCTCAGCCGGCATAGAGATGCCCACTGTCAGGACTGCCATCAGAAATTGTGGGGCCCGGGACTGACAGAATAGGCAGGGCCCCCCCCATTATTAAATGCAGACTGACAGAATAGGCAGGACCCCACTTTTTTTTTTTATCACCTCATGACCTCACTAACCCCCCCCATTATTAAATGCAGTCTGGGCGTCCTTCCTTTGTTATCACCTCATGACCTCACTAACCCCCCCCCCCCCCCGGTTATTGAATGCAATCTGTTTGCGGCGTGCCTGCCTTTTTTTTCTTTATCACCTCACTCTCCCCCCTTGAATGCAGTCTGTGCACGGTCAGCGGTGCGTGCACGGTCCGACTCCTGTTGTCTTTTTTTTTTTTAATTACCTCCCCCTTCCCCACGTAGTATATGTGCGCCATTTCCCCACTTACCTTGTTTACGATAAGAAGGATCCGGCGGCAGCTACTTCCTGCACGGTCCACTGCAGCTCCTCTTGATCCACGGCTCTTCCTCTAACGTCGACCTCGCCCTCCAGTGGCGTGCCGTGACGTCATGACGTCACGTGCACTGACTCCAAAACAAGCTTTATTGAAAGCTTGTTTTGGAGTCTGACTGTCCCACTGTAAGCTAGTGGAGGAGCTGCCTCCTCCAGCTCCATCATTTAGTAACGGGGACCGGGTCTCTTCAAGGGGGTAGTTCAGGCTACAGACTCTGCAAAGGTGTAGTAGTGGGCGGGCCCACCCTGGTGCAGCCAAAGGCCGGGCCCGGGACTCCAGTCCCGGCAGTACCACCATGATGGCAGCCATGCCCACTGTTGCTTTCTGATATCCGTCCAATGTCGCTTTTCTGTGTAAACTTCAGTACAATCGGCTAGTCACACAGAATGTACAACAAGTCTGACCAGCTGCAAACACTGCAAGTCTCCTCACATGCAGAGAGCTCTCATGCTGCCTATGCAGTGACTAATTTATGCACGCCGGGAAAAGGCGTTCAACCAGACAGACACGCCTGCATTTTTCCAACCCTCCCCTCTGTCACCAGCCCCCAAACTCTGACAGCCTGTCACTCACTTTGCAATAGATTCCTCTGTGCATCCGTAATCGCAATGCGATCGCTGTGCAAGAGCAGTGCAGCTTATACGCATACACGATGGGAAACAATCATGCCATTTGTATCCGTAATCGCCATTGCATCCGCTGCTGAATCAGGCCCTCAGAACGAGGCAAAATGCCATCTTTCACGGAGATCTCGGCACAGATGTCTGTGAAAGATAACTAGGTAAGTGGCACGGAGTTAGCAAGTGAAACAATGTAAGAGACTAAAGGTGGGTACACACCTGACAGATAAATCTGCAGATGATGGTCGTTGATACACACTCTACGGCCATCATCTGTGTCTTGCTGAGAGTCCCGGCGACCAGGGGGCATGTTGGGGGCGTGTCCCGGCAGGCAGGGGTGTGTCCCGCACTCCCTCCCCGCGGCTGCTGTTGTGTGTGTACGGGCGGTCTGCAGACCGCTCTGTACACACCTGCCGATGGAAAGATATGTCTGCAGACATATCTTTCCATTGGCAGTGCAGCACAGCCAATGTGATATGTTGGTGAAGAAGGCATTACCCTGCCGAAACACATTGGAAATACTCCTACATCACCCCACTTACCCCGGCCTGCATCCTTCGCCGTTCGACTACCCACACGGGAACGCCATTGGCTCAGCCGCCCCCCACCCCACACTAGGGCACTGACTGGCTGCATTACCGGTCACACCATCAGTGACCGGAGAACCACCATGGACCATCCTTTCTACGAGGGTACCCCCACCAGAGGACACATCACCAACGTGTCCCGGCAAGACCACCCTCCACACAAGGATGGTCCCATCCATACCGCATCACAGAAGTTGGTCCCCTCAGCAGTTCTCCCCACCCGCCCCATTGGCGCAGCGGACTGCACGGCAGCCACCAGGGGACCCAGCACCCAGCGTACTCAAGCAGGCATCGCACACCTGCTATTCTACCTTACCACCACAGGTTTGGTGACCTTCTGCAGCAAACAGCACTGTGTACCCACAGTCCGACCACCGCACCATTGGCAATAGCCTGAATTACCACTGCATCAACCGACCTCCAGCAACATGACCGCACCGTCAACACTATACATACTATAAAACCTATCGGTAGGTAAGTACTCCGAGACAATCATCACCACCGCGCGGGACACCGCCTGAGTGCTCACACCATACTCACCGAACTCACACACCTACCACGTGAGACTCCTAAGACTGTAGACCATAGGTCCAGCAGGGGAGATTTGCCGGTCACTGAGCCACACGGCAAGCAGCCCCCTGAAAGGGTCTACCCACCTCCCCATCTGGAGTCTCATCCTTATCCACCTCCACCCCCCCTCCCACACCCACACCTCCCCTTACTCCCAAATTGCCCGGGACCCCATCGGAGCAGCACTGTGACTACTCTAATAAATTATTTGGCCCCCACACTCTGTCTGTTTTTTTTCTTTTACACACAAGCCCCATACCGTACCCACTGATCACACCACAACACCCATTATCACAACACCAAAGGAAGAGCGCACTTTTCTCCTCCTATTTCTATAATGACCACTGTTCAGGACCTGGTACTCCTGCACAAAGGTGCAGCACTCCCTACACCCCACACCCCTACCTACATACCCACCTCAGAACCCAACACCAGCCTATCCACATCCCCACACACCACCACCACACACTGGAACACGCCGCCCGCCAACACGAAAGAGCACAGTCCAACCCCATTAGGTCTCTAACATACTGGGGTTCAAATCCAGAGCACAGGATACCCCAAACCAGCTCAGCCGAGCCACCCCAGGGCATCGCTCTAATGAGAAAGGCGAAGTTTAGAGTAAGAGAAGATACAAGCAGCTACGGCTGCATGTATAGAGTAGAAAAGTAAAAATACATATATAATAAACAAACAGTAAAAGTGTTTAAAATGTGCAAAAAAGGAAAAGTGTTATAATGCGATGCCCTGAAGCAGACCAACCAAAGCAATCCAGGGGCCCCACGCCTCAAAAATCAACCCAAAGCTGCTCTACAATATATAATTTGAAGGCCTTACCTATATTGTCCCTTGTACTAGTGTGTATAACAATGCCAGACTCCATGCTTTAAACCAATGGGGCAGGAGTGCTAGTCCAGGCTGAAGGTGTCTCATGCCTTCAGGTGTGCAAAGAAGCACACTGATTAGAGTATATGGAAAAAAGTCCTAGACTGCACACTCTGAATATACATGATAGGAGGTGCTACCTGTTGAGACTATTAATGCAGATGCAAAAAAAGACAGATCACAGGTGCACAACTCCAAATTACTAATTATATATAAATACATTTTGCAATGAAATTTTGCAATAAATAGAGATTTTCAGCATAATCATGGCCAAGGTTATGGGCCTACCCACCATATCCAGATAACCTCTGTAGGGTAGGACCCTAACATACTCTCATTGACTGCTGCGCCCACTACCGGAGCCAGGCTAGAGCTCACTCATGAGCTCCATCTTCCGGTTCCCGCAGTGGGTATTGGGAGAGACGTCATGACGTCTTTCCCATAGTGCAGAGCGGGTCGGCCCGGGAGGATGGACGGAGGAGCGGATGGCGGTGGCGGGAGCGGGGATTCAGGTAAGTGTTTTTTTATGTTTTTATTACATGTGTCTACTGGGGGGGTCACTACTGGGGGTGGACCACTACTTGGGGCACTACAAGGGGAGACCACTACTTGGGGCACTACAAGGGGGGACCACTACTTGAGGCACTACAAGGGGGGACTACTACTTGGGGCACTACAAGGGGGGACTACTACTGGGGGCACTACAAGGGGGAGGGACTACTACTAGGGGCACTACAAGGGGGGACAACTACAAGGGGAGAGGACTACTAGGGGCATTTCATCGGGGGACCACTACTGGGGGCACGGCAGAGGGGGGGACCTCCACTGGGGGCACTACAGAGGGAGGAATACTACTAGGGACACTGCAAGGGGGCATCTACTACAAGGGGAGGGGACTACTACTAGGGGCACTGCATAGGAGGGGAACTTCCAAAGGGGGCACTGTATCGGGCGACCACTGCTGGGGGCTCTATATAAAGGGCAATACTGGGGGTACTGTATTGGGGGGACTACAACTATTTAATGCGCACTGCATAAGGGTTACCACTATTGGGGGCTCTGCATGGGGGGATCTACTACTGGGCACTATATAAGGGGCACTGCATAGGTGGTACCACTACTGGGGGCACTATATAAGGGGCTTACTACTGGGGGCACAAGGGACACTGCACAGCAGGGACCACTAGTATAAGGGGCACTACATAGGGGGGATCACTACTGGGGGCACTACTGGAAGCCTGCGTAAGAGTGACCTCTCCTGGTCCACAAGGGGCACTGCATATGGGCACCTATACAGGGGGCATTGCATAAGGGCTCAACTACAGGGGGCACTGCATATGGGCACCACTACAGGGGGCACTCCATATGAGCACCACAACAGAGGGCATTGCATATGGCACCGCTGCAGGGGGCACTGCATATAGGCACCACTACAGGGGGCTGCCCCATATCTTTATTTTACTTCTCTTAGGGGGGGGGGCGCCGTGGCACGCACGTGCTCCGGGCTCCCTGGCTACACGCTACGCCTCTAGACATTAGTTAGCTCTAACATGGTTGAAAAAACACTAATATTATAACTGCTAAATTGTATTATTGCCCAGATTTTTCATCACAAGCTGTAGGTTATAAAACCCTGATTAAAGGGTCAATTGCTTAAAATACTCTGGGGTTGCATTGCTCATTAAGGGCATTGCTTTTTTCTGGGGGTATTCAGTTTAATAATTGTTTTATTTTTATAACTAGTTCCAAAAACAGGAAACAAAATGTCAGAAAAGAGTAAAATTAGTGTCTGAAGACTTGTCCAGAGTGTGGAAGCTACTAAGAAGCCTGTATCAACTTGTAACATTAACAGGGCTAGCTCAAGGGCTGTTCGAGCAGAGCGACCACACAAGGTGGTGAAGTGTGGCCCTTACCATACAGGTCGTCATATGTTATCTGACTAGTCGGAGGCGGACGGGGAGCGGCTGGGGCTGTGCAGTGGCTTGAAAGGCACAGTGGCCCGGATGGGTTAAAAGAGTAGGGTGGAGTTGCCATTATTATTATTAAACTTTATTTATAGGGTGCCACACATGGGGCCTCATTCAGAGGCGGTCGGAGGATGCAAGCGGTCGCTCAGAAACTGGGCGGCCACTTGCATCCTGACCGCCCGCCTCTGTTGCGGTCGTTAGGCTGTGGGTTAACACCCCCAGCTCTAACGACCGCTCGGTGATGGTCGCGATGGTCAAAGACCATCGCGACCATCGGGGCTTACGACGAGACCCTAGGGTAGGGTCTCACTTGTCGTAAGTCCTGGAGAGCTTCTGGCTCTGTCTGAGCCGGAAGCTCTCCACTGACATCACTAGTGATGTCAGTGGGGCCTCCCCCAAATGGCAGGCGTTCCCATAGGAATGCCTCCGTTTGGGCTGCCACCCCCCCGGCCCGCCTTCCAAACGGGGCGAGCTGTCAATCAACATCGACAGCTCGCCCCCTTAGGAAAGAGACCCGCTACGACCAGCGCTGTCGGTTGTAGCGGGTCTCACGCATGCGCACGAGGGAGCCGGCTCCCTCGTGCGCATGCGCACTGGCAAAACATCGAGGCGGCCATGCGGTCGTAGACCGTACGGCCGCCTCTGAATAAGCTCCATGGTCCGCAGCACCATTCATAGGGCAGAATGATAAGACATTCCACTGTAAAACTATACAGTACAATACAGCATACTTGCCTACCCTTCCGGGACCTGTGGGAGGCTCGCGATTTTTCAGGTAACCCCCTGCAGCCCTGGCACTAGGCACTTCTCCCGCATTCTGCCCACTTCCTAGTAAAGTGGGCAGAATGGGGAGAATATTCCAGGGTATCTGCGGGTCCGTGCGTAGCCTCTCCCCCAACACTGCCCTCCTGCTTCTCCTCCCCGGGCTTCACCCGGGAAGGGAAACTCAGATGTCGGTAAGTATGCAATACAGTGGCCAAGTAACAATTAGCACTACAAATCTCAACACAGCCACATGTAAAAGACATGCAATTGAGATATTCAGCATATGCTAAAACCTGTAGCTATTGGCATGGGTGCATAAAATGGGTCTAGGTTGTAGGAGTGGAGTCCAGGGGCAGAGAGCTGGTGTGCAAGAGAAGTAGGTGATGAGAAGAGGAGGGAGGAGGGCCCTGCTCATGGAGCTTACACTCTAAGGTTAAGGGGGAGACAAACGGATGACATAAGGAGTGAGCCAGTGTATAGGGAGCTAAGGGCAGGAGCAGGGGTGAGAGAACTGGAGAGTGCAAGAGGATGAGGTAGACTACATGATGACATGGGTTAGTGGTGGACGTATAGGCTTTTATGAACAGGTGGGTTTGGAGGTGAGCTGGAGCTGTGCTTCACTGGGGGATGAGCAGAAGACATGAGGGTGGCTGGGTGCACTCTGAGGTCCCCCCTCACACTGTCGCTCGGCTGCCAGTGACGCTGCTGCTCCTCCTCGGTCACTGGATGGCTGCGACTATGGCACAACCGGGAGGAGGGAAGGGGTGGGCCCGGACCACAGTTAAGCCAATGGGAGGGGGAGGGCGCTAAAAACATTCTCACACTGGGTGCCTGAACACCTGGGGCCGGCCCTAACCTTTAGGTGAGTATTAGCATTTTTTTCTAAATACTGTTTGTTTTTCATATAACGAAAAACAGATTAAACGCCATTCCATTTATTTGGTTCTGTTTTCAGCAGTACTTTTAGTTTTAAAGAACATCTAAAATGTCTGTAAATTGGCAGCATTGGCTGTTCCTAAGCCTTTTATATGTGCCATTCTGTTACTCATGTGCCCTCTACTTATCAGGCATTCAGCTGCTTATCTGTCACTTTGCCCCATTCGCTCGTCATCAGAACACAATTCATTCTGACGCGCTCTGTGATTATTCTGTCAGTGGATCCTTTCTTTGACTCGTTTGATGAAACAGTTTGCCCTTCCGTGTCTTATGTCTTTCTGCCATGCAGAGTCGCTTCTTGTTTGCTTCAAATTTGATTACCTCTAGTTTATCATCCCAAATATTCATCCATGTTTTACCATGTATTATCAAATAACTATTACTGAATGATGATGTTGATAACAGGTATCGGGCATATTGAAAAAGAGGTCTGACTGGCATCCCCTCGTGCCCAGGAAATGGGACATAGATTGTAAGCTTATGAGCAGGGCCTTCCTAACTATATACAGTATCTGTGTGTTTATTACCCAGTTTTGTTCTATTTATGTTTCCAATTGTAAAGAGCAACGGAATATGCTGCGCTATATAAGAAACTGTTAATACATAAATAAAATGTTGTGAACTGCAATAATGCATTTTATACAAGTATGTACTGTAATGTGCCCAGTGGGATTCTGTAGGTTCCTATGACTTCTCTAACACGTCCCCTTAATGAGCTCTGTGCCTTATTCAGCTAGTGCACTGCAGAACACAGATTCCCGATGATTGGGAATCTGCGCAGGCACCTGACCAGTTCTGCGCGTGTTGTCAGTGATTGACAGTCTGCAGCCATTTGTGGGCGGGGAGGGGTCGGCGATGACCTCCGTTTCCCGAAAGGGTTGCATGTCGCCGCCGTTGGGGGGTGGGAAGAGACCAGGATCTCTGTCGGCTTACCCGGCCGATGTTCCCGCAGAGTATCCAAAGCTGTGTTGGACAATACAGCTCGGATAAGTAATGCAGCAGGACGCGTGATACCCCCTGTGCATTACCATATCTGCAGGGATCACCTACGTGCAGCTTTGCAATTACAATCCTTGCTGAATCACTTATTAGGACAAGTATCAAAATACATTATTGCAGTTCACAATATACAACAAATATCACATTACTTAGGGAGAGGACATGCCAGGCTCGCCTAACCTTTACTTTCAATATGCTCAGCACCCTGCTCTCATTACAATTTCATTTTGCACTCAGCAGTGTTCATTTAATTAATAATTCATTTTGCATATGATTAGTCATAGTAGCTTGTTTCCTCTTAGAAGGCTCTCGTACCTGTGGATTCATTTAGCAGCATTTACCTGTCCTCCATCAACTTTTACTAAATATATTTCTTACTTTCCACTATGGTTTTCAGCCAAGTGAGCAACCAGAGTTCTTTATTTCACAATATGCCATCACATTATCAATGATAAAAATAGTGGCAACATAATTTGAGGCACTATACAAAGAGAATGGCTAGTAACATATTTCTAACGACTCAGTAACAAACAATACAACAAAAGGAGAGGGGTCTAGCTTGCTTGTGTTCACTGTGCCCTTACATATGATCACTGACAGTGTGCCCCCCAATTGCCATCCCTGGTTCTTGGCCTCTGTACAATGTGTACTGTATAGCTTTCCCTTTGAACCTATAGAAAAAGGTAATTCAATCTTTTTACTGTGGTGATCTGGGATTTGGCAGCAAAATGGCAGTTTTGGCATAAAAAAATAGCGATATGGGCGTCACGTGCATCTAAGGCCTCTATAGGACTGAATTAACTCTTTTGTGGCTGCACCTGGGCCAAAATCCAGGGTAAATTGTGGTGGGAGTGATAACCTCCTATAATGCCAGGGACCTAACTAAGTAGAGTTGGCCTTACGCCTACTGGAGTTTGCATGCTACAGGCATGGGACTTATTACAATGAGACATAAGAGTCAGCCCGATGCCTCACTATTGAGCACGAGGAAGGGACAAAGAAGGCCTAGTGCCTTCTTTCACTGCTTGCTTAAAGACCTAGTACCCAATGTGTGGTAATGTACTTTGGCAAGGGCCTAGTACAGAAGGAAGAGCTCGAATCAAGTCCCTAAGAAACAAAGGTGCCCCACCAGGTCCGTCCTCTCATCCTTGCAATGGTGGAACCTCTTTTCCCCAATAGCACGTATCTTCCTTCTTCAGATGGTGTTCATTGCTCCCTCTTTACTACTGGACAGACTTGGCTTTGCCTGGACTGTTGCGAAAGGGGCAGGACAATGATACAGTTCACTGTGGTTGACTCACCGTGGAAGAATCTAATTGCTCCGCTATTGGCTGACTTTGAACCCTTGCAGCTTAAGTGAGCCAAGGCCAAACACTGCAAACTTCTTAAAGAGCTTTTGGACCTCCTCAGCAGCACTATTTTCTTCTGCACTGGCTCTAGCAATGACAATCTGTAGGTAAGTGTCTTCATCCTCCATATCTCCTCCCTCCCTCTCCGGGCAAATCTCTACACTTCATTGTAATATAAGGTGGAGTTATTATATTATATTTGTATCAATCATTTTAATGTATACTGTATGCTGGTGTGCAATGAAAGTGATTTTCAGAAGAGAAGAAAAATATTTTGAAATGATAAAAATCTTTGCAAATAAATATAGACGGACAAATTAATGCCTGGGGCATACAATGCAGAATTGATAGAAGAGTAAACTCTGCGAATATATAATATCTGCAGAGAAATAACCCAAAATTATTTTCAATCAAATTTTATATTAAAACAAAGTCACTGGCCTTTTAAAAATAAAGTTTTTGGGGAAATATGAAGAGTTAAAACAAGAACTGTATACTTGCTTACCTGCAACACTCCATTCGCTGAATTCGATTCATTCTAATAGTCCCATCAGAGGGCAAAGTGGCTTTGTTAGACCTATCGGGGGTCCTCAGTGGTGATCTCCTTTAAAACAGATTTCCTCTTAAAGTTTTAAGCAAAGTTTTTCTGTGCTTATTATTCTTACACTGTAAGCAGGGGTGCCGAGGTGGGGGAGGAGCGGGTACTAATTGCCCGGGCTTGATGGAGGGGCCCGCGTCCGACGCCGCCCCCTCCCTCTTACCTGTCAGCAGTCCGCATCCAATGCCACCCCTCCCTCTTACCTGTTAGCAGCCCAGCACACGCTGCAGTGGGAGACTAGGGAGATTGCTGCCTCTGAGCAGCAACAGCAGTCTCCACTCTTCTGCCTGTGGGGGGAAGCGATCACACTGATCGAGCCCCACTGGATTTGCGCTGTGCTGAGGGGCTCACATCGCCCCCCTCCCTTGCAAATAGGGTATTTTATTATTTTTTCTAAAAGGTAGGGCCCACTCCTCCCGTGATTAGGCCACGCCCCCAATAGTAATGGGCCTGGGTCGGGTCTCTACGGCCCTGACTGTAAGTTGAATATCCAAACTTTTAATAACAGACAATTATTTCAAGCTAATCTAACTGCAATCAGACCTTTGCGATAATTGTCAGTAAATGTCTGATCTCATAGAAAACTTTGCTTTAAATCAATTGCACACAGAAATATATCGGAGATTATCTACGTTTTTTTTTTATTAATGATGACATATATTTTTGTAGTGGAGAGCATCATCTTTATACATGATATTTTATCAAAAAACATCTCATATTGCTAATATAGGGAGTTATGTAATAGTCTCCGAGTTTAAGGAACCAACGTGTTTTCGGTCAGTTTGCCGCTAAGTTTAAAGAAGCGATTACTTATAAGGCTGATTTAACCTGTGGCTTTAAAACTTGCAGAAAACTTGCTGGTTTCTTAAACTGGGAACCTATTCCATAACCCCCCTAGTCTGCCTTGCTGCATATAGAATATGAGCATTGATAAGTATGGTTGTGGATTTATAGACAGTATCTAAGTTAGACAGTCAATACATAGGGGCCTATTCATCAACACTAAAATAAAGTTTTTAAGGACATTTTCCTTAAATACCGTTATTTTTGTATTCATGAAGTATCTTAACACAGGAGATATCACTGATATCTCCTGGTTAAGTCCCCCTGCGTTAATTTCCACACTCCCCATACATTAGTATGGGGATATGGAAATTATGCTATTCTCAAATTTTGAGGTGCCGAATAGCAGGTGAGACTTACCTGCTTCCAGCTGGAGAAGTCCCCCGACATCTTCCTCCGGTGCTCTGCTTTATCCTCTGGTTCCGGTGGCTGCTCTGACACGTGTTCTCCCAGCAGAACACAATAAAGTTTAGAAAAAAAAAAGTTAATTTTTTTTCTAAACTGTACTGTGGTCTGCTGGGAGAACACGTGTCAGAGCAGCCACCAGAGCCAGAGGCGCTGCAGCGGGCAGGTAAGTGCTGGACAGTGGGGAGGTTTTCGGTGGGGGGAGGGGGTTGGGGAGGGGGTTGGGGGACACACACAAACTTACCGCAGCTGTAGGTAGTGCTGCACATGCGCTGGGTTTACGAATGTAACAGCGCATGCGCAGCACAGATTCCAGCTGCGGTAATGCAGTGTATTGAGGGAAAACTATCTGTTTCCTGAAAAGCTGTCATCGCAAAAATGACAGCTTTTCAGAATAGATAGTTATGGAGAGGAGGAATGATGAATTCCTCCGGTAATTAGGTAGAACTCCATGCGAGTTCTAAACCGAATTACCTCCAGAGAGTTTTAAGTTATGATGAATAGGCCCCATAGACACCAAAGGTTAGACAAGCAATAGGTTGACAGGGACAGAAGGTCGACGGGGTTAAAAAATTGACAGGTAAATGGTCAACATGGTCAAACTGCACATGGTTGACACATTTTTTTGTTATTTTAACCCTAATCCTAACCCTCCCCTTAATGCCTAATCCTAACCATCCCCCTAGTGCATAACCCTAACTGTCCCCTTCTATAGCCTAACCCTAACCCTCCGCCAAGTGCCTAAATCTAACCCTTAAAATCATGAAAAACAATGTGTCGACATTTTGTGTGACAACCATTTGCATGTCGACCTTTTAACCATGCTGTCCTTTTAACCCTGTCGACCTATTCACTGTCTACCATTTACCTGTCGACCTTTTAACTCTGTCAACCGATTCACTGTCTACCTTCTGGTTTCTATCTATGAGCTATCTACCACCCAGATACCGATAAAGAGAAGATGCCTTCTGTCAGGAGTCTTATATTTTATGGTATAAATTACATGCAATGATATTAGTAAGAATAATAAAGCAAATGTTTCAAATCTATGCTGGTAAGGAAAAACTGTTAATCAAATGATGATACCAGACATATTTGGCATATTTTCTAGTTTAAAAAAATAGGTGTAGAAACTCAGTACACACTGGGTCTATATACTGTATGTATACATTTCAAGTTCAACTCCCCTCTTTGCCCAATATAACATGCTTCTGTGCATTAACTGGCTGCCCAGGAAAGCACTGTATCCAGAGGAGTGACCACACAAAGGGGCATATGTATCAAAGCTTGATGTGAGATAAAATTGTGAAATATATATCACCAATCAATCAGCTCCAAACTATCATTTCTTAAACACAGCCTGCAAAACGTAAGTTAGAAACTGATTGGGTGGTGATATACAGTCAGGTCCATAAATATTGGGACATTGACAGAATTTTCAGATTTTGGCCTCTATTCACCACCACAATGGTTTTGAAATGAAACAAACAAGATGTGCTTTAACTGCAGACTTTCAGATTTAATTTGAGGGTAATTACATCCAAATCGGGTGAATGGTGTAGGAATTACAACAGTTTCAATATGTGCCTACCACTTTTTAAGGGGCCAAAAGAAATGGGACTATCAACTCAAAAGCTATTTCATGGACAGGTGTGGGCTATTCCCTCGTTATTTCATTATCAATTAAGCAGGTAAAAGGTCTGGAGTTGATTCTAGGTGTGACATTTGCATTTGGAATCAGTTGCTGTCAACTCTCAATATGAGATCCAAAGAGCTGTCACTATCAGTGAAGCAAGCCATCATTAGGCTGAAAAATCAAAACAAACCCATCAGAGAGATAGCAAAAACATTAGGTGTGGCCAAATCAACTGTTTGGAACATTCTTAAAAAGAAAGAACGCACCGGAGAGCTCAGCAACACCAAAAGACCCGGAAGACCACGGAAAACAACTGTGGTGGATGACAGAAGAATTATTTCCCTGGTGAAGAAAAACCCCTTCACAACAGTTGGCCAAATCAAGAACACTCTCCAGGAGGTAGATGTATATGTGTCAAAGTAAACAATCAAGAGAAGAAGTCTTCACAAGAGTGAATATAGAGGGTTCACCACAAGATGCAAACCATTGGTGAGCCTCAAAAACAGGAAGACCAGACTAGAGTTTGCCAAATAACATCTAAAAAAGCCATTACAGTTCTGCAACAACATCCTATGGACAGATGAGACAAAGATCAACTTGTACCAGAGTGATGGGAAGAGAAGGAAAGGAACTGCTCATGATCCAAAACATACCACCTCATCAGTGAAGCATGGTGGTGGTAGTGTCATGGCGTGGGCATGTATGGCTGCCAATGGAACTGGTTCCCTTGTATTTATTGATGATGTGACTGCTGACAAAGGCAGCAGAATGAATTCTGAAGTGTTTCGGGCAATATTATATGCTCATATTCAGTCAAATGCTTCAGAACTCATTGGACGGCGCTTCACAGTGCAGATGGACAATGACCCAAAGCATACTGCAAAAGCAACCAAAGAGTTTTTTAAGGCTAAAAAGTGGAATGTTATGCAATGGCCAAGTCAATCCCCTGACCTGAATCCGATTGAGCATGCATTTCACTTGATGAAGACAAAACGGAAGGGAAAATGCCCCAAGAACAAGCAGGAACTGAAGACATTTGCAGTAGAGGCCTGGCAGAGCATCACCAGGGATGAAACCCAGCGTCTGGTGATGGCTATGCGTTCCAGACTTCAGGCTGTAATTGCCTACAAAGGATTTGCAACAAAGTATTAAAAAGTGTAAGTTAGATTTAGGATTGTTTAGTTTGTCCCATTACTTTTGGCCCCTTAAAAAGTGGGAGGCACATACAGAAACCGTTGTAAATCCTACACCGTTCACATGATTTGGATGTAATTACCCTCAAATTAAATCTGAAAGTCTGCGGTTAAATCACATCTTGTTTGTTTCATTTCAAAGCCATTGTGGTGGTGAATAGAGGACAAAACATGAAAATTCTGTCAATGTCCCAATATTTATGGACCTGACTGTATATCTCACAATTTTATCTCACATCAAGCTTTGATACATATGCCCCAAAGTCTTGTAAAGGCCCAAATGTACGAGGGTGGTTCAATAAGCAAGGTACCAAGACCTCTCACGTGTGTAATGGTCTATTCTAATTTCTTGCCAGGCCAGAGCAGGTAGGCCACTGCTTCCCCTCATGGCCATTAGACTGCGCCTCCTATCACTCATACTGTCCCTACATCAGTTGTAACATGGTGGGGTTGGCGGAAACATGGTCAAACATTGAGGTGCGTAGGGTGATAAGATTTCTGCATCTAAAGGGCACATCAGCAGCTGAAATCATTACAAACTTGTCGAGGTGTATGGTGATAACTTAATCCACGGAAACAGGTTTGGGTTTGGTGCGCTGCCTTTGATAACGACAGGACACACGGTTAAGATGAGTAGCAATACAGCCGACCAAGCACGTCCACTACAGATGATAACTTGTGCCGCATTGAAGGTCTGATTCTGGAGGACAGACACATTACAGTTAGTGATATTGCTGAAAAATGTAATAGGTTGCAGAGAGCAAAAGACCTGGGTTGCTGCGAACTGGCGTCATATTGCTGCATGATAACGTCAGGGCACACTCAGCCAACCGCACGCGTGAGTGGCTACCACTGGGAGGTACTGGACCATCCTCCCTACAGCCCTGACCTGGCACCAAGGGATTTCAATCTCTTTGAACCATTGAATAAGTACCTGGGTGGAAGGCGATTCCCATCCGATGGTGAAGCCGTCATTTCCTGGCTTCAGGCGCTGGACACTGATTCTTCTATGTTACGGTCAGATCTCTAGAGGGAGCTTCAATAAGCTGGAAGAAATTTAAGATTGACTACAGCCCCACTGCTGCTGCTATTGGTATTGAGAAGGCAGACAGTGCCTCATACAGGAAGCTGCATGGTAGCTGCACCCTCCAAACAGGTCACCAACCTCTTTATTGCAAATTCATTTTCAGGTCATACAATTCTATATTGATTTATTCAAACTTGTGGCTGCAGAAAACTTGGCTTTCAAATCAAAATCTAATGGGAAAAGCTAAGCAGATACATAGCTAGTCATTCCACTCAATGTGACGGTTTCACACATTTATTACCCACCAGCAAATTATATACCTAATACACATTTTGGTAAAAATTTATCAAAGTAACTTTAAAGGTTCCTACGGTCAGACATATCATTTTTAGATATAAGCATCTATTTATATCCGAAGAACCAGAATAGATCCAGTATTGCAAAATATTAATTTCTTTTTGCAGCAAATAATATCAAAACAGGGAAACAAATAATATCACAAATATAACCATATAATACATAAAATACTAAAAGCAGAATTACGGTACTTATTGTCCCTTCACAGATCATGTCAATCCAAGTAGATGTACAGAGAATAACCTGTTTTGTAACTCACCTTAATTACCATACAGAGCTGCAGAAAAGACTGCCACTATGTAAACAACATTTATTAAAATAAAAGGTCTGAAAAGGGTCCATTAATTTAGTTTTTAGAATTGTATGGGTCAGAACATGTAATACACTTCCTATTAGGGAATGCTGGGACTTGTAGTTCCATAGCAGCTGGTGAGTTTTATAGTTACCCTAAGTTTGATGTAGAAGAAAATAATAATAAAACCTAAGTTACTCTGTTCTTGTCCAGGCAATTATTGTTGTTTGTCAGAAATGCCAGGGTTTAGTCTAGTTTGTAGATACAGCGACAGACCTATAGAACAGAGGACGAACATATGGCATGACAGACATAAGAGAAAAGATCCCACTTACATCTCGGGTAGGAATGGACATGACAGACCCCCCAGACTTCTGCCCACTCTAATCCCCTGAAGTGTGGGTAATTACAGTTGGCCAGAAAGGTGCCCCCTGCGGTTCAGAGGGATGTTTGATCAGTGGGATGTGGAAAGACTATGACTCTGTCAGTGTTTTGTGAGTCAAAGCCTTCTTCCAAGTGACTCACTGAGTACTTCTCTATATTATATACAGAAGAACCACAATATTCTTCCTATTTATTTATAATAGGCAACGTTAATACTGTAGGTTAATTTAAGTTGAAACCTGATTTCATTTGAAATTTAAAATTAAACTGTCTCATAATGATGTCATTGTAACTTTTGTGATAAAAGTTAACATTTGTTAAAATAAGTAGGTGAACACATGAATAACAAAAGAAAACCTTCTGATCAAACAACATAAATGTCTGCATTGCTGAGTCCATGGCCTAGATTTCACAAAGTGTGCTCAGCCCTAGAAATTGCCTCTACCTATATAAATGTAGACTAGATAGGCCATTGTAAGCTGTTACTCTTCCATGTCATATAAAATAGGGACATATATATTAGTGCATTACAAGGTGACTTTGAGCTACTAATAGGCCCTAGCCATATGTTAGACTACCCTAACATACCAAAGGTTATCTTGTATAGACGATTTGGCATTAAATGCTATTTATCCTATCTATTCCTTCCTCTGTTCTATCTCCTGTACAGTGGGTACACATATACCACATGTAGAGGGTAGGTGCTTTTTGTTACAGGGTTTGTACGCTCCTGCGCAGTCTCCACCTTTCTGTGCAGTGACTCCAGCAGGGTGCTATCATAGAGGCACCACTGTGCATGTGTGACTCGGTGCACAACACAGTGTAGAGTGTCACAGTACTGAACACGTGCAGTACTTCGCTCCTCTAGGTGAGACCAGTATTACCAGCAATACCACTGTTATAGGCATCACCAGTAACCACTGCTGTTACCTTGCCTTACTGTGTATACCGCTGTTACTGCTATTAACCCTCTGTGTTACCAATATTACCAATAAACATGCAAGCCTGTTTAAAGACTCTGGACCTCATTCAGAGTCGGTCGTTGTGGCCGCACGGTCGTACGCCACCGATGTTCGCTATACTGCACATGCATAAAGTTCGCAATGCGTGTGCGCAAACTAGCCGCTACAATAAAAAATTTCTCTCTCCTTGAACACAGCCAGGTCAGTAGTTTGAGTGACAGAATGAGGCGTTTGTGGGTGGTAACAGGGAAAGGTGCGTGAAAACGGGGGGAGTGGAGATCCGAACGCAGGCGTGCCTAATTATGCGAACGGCGTCTTATGGGAGTGCATACGTTTTATGGGAGTGCATAATTAACAAAGTAGCGTCATGGCACATGTGACGTGGGAGGTTTTTATACTGACATGATCGTAGAGCTTAAGAGAGGGTATGGTCAACCTTAAGCTCTACGACCAGTTTCGATGGTTCCCGATGGTCTCGATTAATCTTTATATGCCCGGAGATGACATGCAATGCGTACGAGAAGGGGGCGTATTTTTTTGAATTCCGACCGCTTCCTCCCCTTGGTCGGCCAGCTACCGATCCGAACTTAGGGACGCAACTTGCGAGGGAATCATTTGAATATCCGCCCCTTTTCCCGTACGACTGTGCAGCCACTTCGACCGACTCTGAATGAGGTCCTCTGTGTGGAGTAACCTCAACTAACCTCAATTTCACATTTCGCCATTACCCTATTAAAACCAACCAGATTCCACCAATAGGTTATACCAATAGGTTATGTGCCCAGTATTCCAAGTGTGAAGAATACAGAAAATGCACAGTGCAGCATCCTGCCTGAGGTTTTCAAGATTAAGATGCTCAGAGAATTATGCCACGTGGAAATTTGTTATGGAAATGCACGTAAAGCTAGAGAAGCTGTGGAAAATCACAAATGATCCAGGTGACAATCCAAAATCTGATGATGTGAACAGAGCCATGGGAACCATTGGCCTAGCTGTAGAACAGCACATGAATACCATAATTCACTGGAAAGTGTCAGCACATCACATGTGGATAGCCCTGCAGACAGCGTATGAAGATAAAGGTCTAATGAGGCGTACACTGTATGGTACAAAACTGAGTGCATGCAGAAACATGAAGAAGTACATTGACAAGATGTCCATGTCTCAGTAATTGATATCTGTAGGAATCCAGGAGGACGACTAGGAGGTTGCAATGGTGATGCTGCAGAATCTGATGCATGAATTCAACTGCTTGGTGGTGGCTTCGGAAATCTGTGCGACCAAGCTGTCAATGGATATTGTGAGGGCTAATCTCCTGCAGTTTCAAGAACGCATACTGGTTGAGAGTTCTGCTTTACTCACAAAGGACATTAAGCCCAAAAGGCCTAAGTACAAGTGTTTCATATGTCACAAAAGGGGGACGTAAAGCCTCTGAACACAGACTGAGAGACTCAAGTGGCACACAGGAGAAGCATGATAAAATAATCATCCGGGTGTACTTGCACCTGCCCTATACTAAGTGTATAAGATATATAATTTAACAGTTGTATATTTGCTTACATGCTAATCTGAATATTATGCATTTTCATCACCACACTCTTGGTGAACTTTGCTTATGTAAAAATCTAAACCCAGTTCTGCTTTTTAGGGTGGATGCATCCAATTGCATACAACTTTGCATATCTGCATTTGCATGTGCCCATTTTCTCAGTATGGGCAGCGTGAATCTAAGCAAGATATGCTACACAAACAGGCATATGTCCAGTCTTACAGGTACTGCTGGAACATATTGAATATATTCCTCACCAACGAGATACATTTTGCAAGCACTGTTTAAGAGTAATGTTTTGGATCTTCAAATTGCAGACCCTTCATCTGTATGGAGTTGCTGGATTTACCTACAATGTTTTCCCGATCCCAGACATGTTCCATTCCTTCCTCACCTCCCTTTTTCTTTTTCTCTCTGTCTTTCTTTATCTCTTTTTTTCTTCTTCACGTTATGATGAAGAACATAAGCTTCTATAATATATGAACATAAGCTTATATAAAATATAAGTCACTGGCTGATACAAACGTATATAATAAATGCTTATTGCTAACTCTCCTCTGAATAAGTGAATATAGAGATAGTAGCACCTCTTATCTTAATTATCTCCTTTTCTGAATATAACCAATTCTGACTTTAGAAGGAACAGGAAGGAAATGTAATTAATTTTCTCTTTCTCTTCTGTCTCACTAGAATACTTGGTTATATGCATCTTGATTGTATTATGTAATATGTGATGCATAACACATTATTATATTATAACATTTGATTAAGTTTTAGAGTAAACAAAGAAATGTGTTTTTTTGGTAAGTGTATGAATAGAGGATCTCTTTATTGAGTGAAAGAGGTTTGTAGTAACTGAAATGTCACTCTGATCACAGATGATTATATAAATTAATTAACTCACTAAAGGAAGGCATCCTATTAGGAAGAGGGTTTAAATGGGATGTAGTTATAATACACTACAGACGGGATCCCAGTGCCGGAATCCTGTGACCTGTCAGGATCCCGGCGCCAGCACCTCGACTGCCGGTATCCCGATTGTAAGTACTGGCGATAGGGGGAGGAGTAAGGTTAGGCACTAGGGGGAGGGTTAGGTTTAGGGTGCGGGGAGGAGGTTCGGTTTAGGTAGCGGGGAGGGAGGGTTAGAGAGAGGGGGCGAGTTAGGTTACTGACCGACACGTTTCGGTATCCTAACTCTGTTGGGATTTCGGTGTCGGGATTATGACTGCCGGGGTCCCGGGCACCGGCATCTTGTACCCAACCCGTTTAAATACCTATGAAACTGATGCAGGACTCCGATGTATCCTCACATTGATTATGTTTACATTTGAAGTAATGATTTATTTCTGTTTTGAGATATAACATTAATAATCCATCATTTTGTATTATTTGTGATACCCCTGAAGGTGTTCACTGTCCAGTTGATAGATACTGTATATAAAATATATACAGTTAAAATCTGTAAATTAATATATGTACACCATATACAGTTACTTCTCATGTAATAAATAGAAAAAATATGTCTGCATTATTGTGCATACATTGTACTCTGTTTTATGGTAATAAGTAAAGGGGATGATGGTAGTGGGTGCTGTGTACCCCGTTGGACTGAGAAGGCTGCCCAATCACTTATGGGTGCCCCCACCTCTCACAGAGGGGAATTTGGACCAGGCTACCGGCTCTGAATGATAGGCAGTGAAGGGCGTGCGGCATGGACGCTTGGACTGCAGCCACAGCAGTGGGGAGAGATAGCCCTATAGAGGACTAGGTATGCAGGAGCTGGAGCGGCGTGTGTGGCCGGCGGGAAGAAGCCCCGCACGCGACCGCTGGACATATAAAAGGGAGACCCGCGGGAGCTGCTGGGAAGTGGCTGAGGTAAGCGAGCAGCGGGGGAAGCGCTGCGCTTACCGGGGAGAAAGTCTCTGAGGAGAAAGACATCCAGAGCCGCCTGAGGTAAAGGGAGAGCAGGACTAATGGTGCATACACACGGTCAGATTTTTCTTCAGATCTGAATGATAATGATTTCAAAATCGTTCAATCGTTCATATCTGAAGGAAAACCCTAAGGTTGGGTCTCGGCAAACACAAGCCCCAGGGAGCTTCCTGCTCTGATCGAGCAGGAAGCTCCCCACTGACATCATTGCTGATGTCAGTGGGTGCCGTCCCCAAACGGCAAGCGTTCCATCGGGAACGCCTCCGTTTGGCCGGCCACCCCCCCTTCCCGCCTCCCAAATGGGGCGAGCTGTCAATCACCATCAACAGCTCGCCCCGAGACCCGTAGAGACAGTTAACATTGATTATTGTATACATTGTATAGATTTGCATACATGATATTACACTGTATGCGAGGAGAATAACCCATAAAAACATTGTATGAATTGTTGTTATACAAACACTCCATTAAAGTGATTTTGAGCAAACTGGGTTTCACATTGATTGATTGATTCACATTGATTGATTATAAAAATAGAGGGAATAACAACCAGCCACAGTGGCGTAAATTCATCCCAGATGCCCGGAGACAAGTTATATTTGGGTGCCCCCCATCACAGCCGCTGACACTGTAATGTAGGAATTCACATGTAGACAGGCTATATATAGACAAAGGTAGCAGCTGATGGTCTGACATGGAGCTCTCCACTAGTGTTTTGTGGCTTCTCAGGTGCCTGGAAGGGGTGCCATGTGTTGGGCGGCCATGGCAGTACATAGTTACAGCCCTAAGTGGGGTGAATATGATGTGGACAATGGTGGAGGTGCCCCTTCAGACCTGGAGCCCGGTGGCAGTCACCTCCATTGTCTCCCATAGTTCTGCCCCTGACCAGCCACTCTAGTATTTAGTCCAACAATCATTGCAGACCCACAAAGGGGAGAGCGCAGTTAGCAACAACTTGTTTTTTCATAATGTGATTAAGGAGCTCAATGCCACACAGTAGAGACCCCCCCCTGCACCTAAAAAGTGGACTAGGCCTGATGGCCAGCTGTGTTGGCTTGCGACCGGAGTCAAATTAAAATGCTGACGCCCACCACTGCCCTGCTCTCCCCGCAAAACCGGGACAATTGGGCATCCTGAAATATGTCTTCAGGACATCGGGACATGGTGCAATTACGGTACGTTCCCAGGAAAACTGGGACGTACTGTATAACAACCCTACCCTTCCTATACTTAGTCCTCCGTTAGAATGCTCCAGTCTCACATCATCCCGTCTATCCACACGTAAGTTGCACAATCACAGACATCTGCATGGACACATTTGAGTGAGACCACTTTTCTGAGCATGCTTAGGGGGTTTATCAAATTTCAATTTTGTATTCACTTTGTTAAATATAGCTCACCTCGAATCAAATCGAATGTAGAAATCCCTCATCAAATCCCACATTTACTAAAATTCAATTTTAGATGCTTTTTCTAAATCGCATTCGATTTGGTTTGATTTTGAACAGTGATTTGATGTTTGATTTTGCATGCCCATGTACAAACCGAACACCAAATCCTACCCAAAAACGAACTTCAAATCCCCAAATTAATAGACTTGCTTTATTCTTGTGATTTTAGCATGAGCAGGTATGATTGACACAGATGCATGCACAGATCAGTGAGATCTGTGCATGCATCTGTGTTTAAAAGCTTCTAATTTTTTTAAAAAAATGACGAGGGGTCCCGGCCTAAAATCACAACCAGCCCCAGACTTTTCAGAGCCAGTCCTGGTTGTGTAAATACGGGTGACAAAAGATGTAGGGGTCCCTTGTATTTAGCATAACCAGCACTGGGCTCAACAAGCTAATCTTGGTTTTGGAAATACAACAGACAAAATGAGTAGGGGTCCCCTGTATTTTCTATAACCTGCAGGGGTGTAATGCCATAGCCATGGCAACCCTTTCACTGGGTCCCCCGGCTAAAAAATTACACCTGACCGCTAGTCACCCCAGGCAGGGTACCCCTGGGGAGGTGGGGACCCAAATCTCCAGGGCACCCCAGGCTTGGGCTGATAGTCCAGGGTAAATCCCGGCACCCCTGGCTGATGGGTGCCGGGTTGATTGTGTACAGTGTATGTAAAAAAAGATATAACATTGTCTTTTACAGTAGAACTAGAGGTCCCAACAAGCCTCCCCCACATGCTGGTACTTGGAGTACCATAATGCGGGGCATTTACCACTAGTTCACCTATAAAACAAAACCTTCACACCGTGAAAGTATAAGTTTATTACACACTCACATATACAGTACTCACCTACAATCCCTAGACACGTCCTCATGTAGACATCCACGTCTTCTTAAACAGTGGTCAAAGTGGGAATTTTGAAGTGGGGGTATGGAGACACGCTGTGAAAAATGGGCATGGCTATGTGTCACAAGGGGCATTGCTACGTGTCATGAGGGGGCAGCAACCATTGCGACTGATGATCGCGATGGTTATCCAAGGCATCCTCTATGGACGCTGCACTTGGATGGCAATAGCATGCGGGAGGAGTCTATTTCCTACAGACGCCTCCTGCTGCATTTGCATTTTAGTTGGACGGGTCACATCTAAATCAGGCCCTTTATGCAAAGCATATGAAATCCACCAATACAATTGTACACATATATGCTGGGTAACAGATCCAGATATATGATTATTCCCTGAGTTACCCTTTAACTAAATTGTAAGCAGAACCAGCAGAACGTTTTAGTGATGCTGCTGAACTTGACAGTGGACATTAGAGAAATCTCTGCCTGAAAAGGGTAGGAGCTCCTCTCATTAGCTTTGCAAAATTAGTTCCATGTGAGGGGGAGGTCCTCCAACCAGCACACCCTCCCCTTTATTTATGTGTAGTGGGGGCAAGGATATGTTTGCCACCATGTCGGCGATCCATCCATTATCATGGATACCAATGGGGGGGCCCTGGGAGTGAAGTACGTGTCGCCTGGGTCATCAGACTCCTCATTAATCCGGCTTTAGCCATCTGTAGGAGGGGGATCTTGTGTGTCATATCAGGGCCGGTTCTAGTAGTAGAGCCCAGGGCGAAAATTCCTTTTGGCACCCCATTTAAAAGGACAAAAAAATAATCTACACTGTTTTTGTGTGTGCTAAATAAAAATTTGTCTTACCTATATGGTGGTTTCTCGGCAGTGGGGAACCTCAGAAGAAATTGATCTTCCGTCGGCAGACAGGGTCCTCAATGAGTAGTCACTATTCACATTGAAGATCACATGGTCTGGAAGATGCCTATTTGTGTAGGAATATAACCAATGTCATCATCATACAACAGAAATTCAACCAAAATTGTGCCCCATGTGTCCCCACCAACCTCCTGCCCCGTGTTCCCTCCAGCCCCCTGTCATTCCAGCTTCCAGCCCTCTGTGTCCCCTCCAGCCCCCTGTCATTCCAGCTCCATCTTTCCCCCCCCAGCCCCCATCATTCCAGCCTGCAGTCCTCTGTCATTCCAGCCTTCAACCCTGTGAATACTCCAGCCCCGTCCCCACAAGCCCCCTCTCAGTCCAGCCCTCCAACCCCCTGTCATTCCAGTCTCCAGACCTCTGTGTCCCCTCCAGTCCAATCATTCCAGCCTCCAGCCCACTGTGTACCCTCCAGCCCGTCATTCCAGCTCCCTCTTCCTCCTCCAGCCCCCCATCATTCCAGCCTCCAGCCACCTGTCATTCCAGGTTTCAGCCCCCGTGTTCCCTCCAGCCCCCTGTCATTCCAGCCTCGTGCCCTCCTGTCCCCACTCATTCCAGCCTTCAGCCCCCTGTGTTCCCTCCAGCACCCTGTCATTCCAGCCTCCAGCCCTGTGTTCCCTCCAGCCCCGTCATTCCAGCTTTCAGTCCTCTGTGTACTCTCCAGCCCCCTATCATTCCAGCTCCCTCTTTCCCCTCCAGGCCCCCATCATTCCAGCCTCCAGTCCCCTGTTATTCCAGCCTTCATCTCTGTGACCCCTCCAGCCCCCTCTCATTCCAGCCTTCAGCCTCCTGTGTATCCTCCAGCCCTGTCAGTCCAGTTTCCAGCGCTTTGTGTCCCCTCCAGCCACCTGTCTTTCCAGTCCCCTCCCCTCTCCAGCCCCCTGTCATTCCAGCCTCCAGCCCCTGTGTAACCTCCAGCCCCCTGTCATTCCAGCCCCTTGACCCTATTTGCCCTGTCCCCTCCAGCCTCCACTCAATCCAGCATTCAGCCCCCTGTGTTCCCTCCAGCCCCCTGTCATTCCAGCCTCCAGCCCTCTCTGTCCCATCCAGTCCCCTCTCATTCTAGCCTCCAGCCCTCTGTGTACCATCCAGCCCCCTGTCATTCCAGCCCCATCTTTCCCCTCCAGCTCCCTGTCATTACAGCCTTAAGCACTGTCCCCTAAAGCCCCCTCTCATTCCAGCCTTCAGCCCCCGGTGTAGTACAGTATATGCCCTCCAGCACCCTGTCAGTCCAGCTTCCAGCCCTGAGTCCCCTCCAGCCACTTGTCATTCCAGCCCCCAGACCCCTCCAGCCCCCCTGTCATTCCAGCCAGCCCCCTGACATTTCAGCCAGCCCCCTGTGTCCCCTCCAGCCCCCACTCATTCTGGCCTCCTGTCTCCCCTTCAGGCCCCTGTCATTCCAGCCTCTAGCCCATGACTAACCTCAACAACCAACCCACTCCCTGGTCCCTCCAATTTATCTTCTTTTTGGCAGCCGGATTGCTCCTTTCGCTCTCTGTTCGGCATCCTGCTGCTCCATCCAGGGCAGCCATTTTAATATCCGCTGCCTGCTCCTCAGGCTCTTCTGCTCTTCCTCCCGACTCGAGCACTTGCAACAGCCACACACACAAAATGCTTACCGTGACATCATCACTGGGGAATCCCGGATCACCACACTGCAGCTTCAGCCCAGTCCGCCGCAGGCAGGACTGTCTTGACTAACGTTTGTGCAGTGCAGCTGCAGAGGGTGACATCAATGTGGCCGGCTCCGGAGGAGGTCCCCGTCCTCCACCCAGACGTGCTGGTAATCAAGATTTAAGCTAATGGGGGAGGGAAGAAGCGGCAATGCTGCACAGGGTGCAGCGCACTGCCGCCCTCATATGTACCGACCTGGCCGCAGGGGCATGCCAATCAAGATGCAGGCCTTGCTCATGTCTGATCGATCAGCAGCAGCAGTGGGACAGAGCAGCGGGGTGGGGGGGCTGAACTGGGAAAAAATATATATTTGGGGCTGGGGGAACAGTGGAGATCTGTAACTCCACCCCACCCTCACCCCGCTCAGCGTTAATACAGAGCCAGCTGCACAAACACTAGCTGCGGCTGGCTTTAGCTGGGGGTTGTATTAAGGGCTGTCCTCCTGTGACTGCTTTTGAGCAGTGTCAGGGTAGCGGAGCTCTGGTGTCCTGCTGAACTGAAAAAAAAAAAAAAAACATCTATTGCTGGAAGTGCCGGTATGCCATACCGTTGCATACCGGCACACTTCGAGCACTGTTCTTAAAACAATAAAAGGAGAAGTCCAGACCCATGAACTTCAGTACCATCCTCTAAGGATGATACTTCCCGAATGAAAGTTCAGCCGTGGAATTTCTATTAGATCCCATGTAATTTCTTTTTAAAATTTTAACACTGAACAAGCTTTTTACACAGAGATACGTGTACGGATCTCACTGATCTGTGCATGCATCTGTGTAATTCATACTTGCTCATGCTAAAATCACAAGCATGAAGCAGGTCTATTATTTTGGGGATTTGAAGTTTGTTTTTAAGTCCGATTTGGTGTTCCTTTTCAAATAGAATCTTAGTAAATGTGGGATTTGTATGTAGGTCTATGTAAAAGTACCAATGTTTGTCCGATGTTCGATTTGAAGTGGGATTTGAGTGGGATTCGGTTTTATGTTCGATTTGACATTCGATTTTGCCTTTAGTAAATATCCAAATGCAAAATCGAATATTAAATCACTCAAAAATACAAATCGAACATTAGTAAAAAACTAAAAATATACCCCCTAAAGTGAAATCATGCAATAAATCTTTATTTTTAGCCTTAGAATTAATGTTAGAAATGTTTTACTATATGTTGCCACCTCACGGATTAACACAGAGAGTTTAATTATTGCCAAGATCTGCAAACCCAAAGGGAAATCCCAGCCTGGGTGGAGGCGCTGCTTTTGAGAATAGGTAATGAGGTATACTGAGGTTACGTGCACACTGCTTTTGTTCTTGTCATGCACCTGGTGCCCTAATCATGGATCTGGTTTGTGTTTTACATATGGTGAATGCAGCCTTAATTGGAATATGAATCACTTATCTCTATGCAGAACTTTACTCTATTAATCCTGGTGTAGTACCCACTCTGCTGCAGCCCCTCACAGTGTCATTCTTTATTAATGCACAGTACATACAAAGCTTATAGTGAACACAGGGCCTGATTCAGAGCCGCTCGTAAGCGGCCGCTCGCTTGCTCCGAGCGATGTTCGCACATCTGCGCATGCGTATGGGTCATAATGTGCATGCGCCAACCAGTCATTGCGGTCGGAAATTGTGCGCTCGCAAAACAGCGAGGGCCTGCTAATTTGAGTGACAGAATGAGGCGTTTGTGGGTGGTAACAGGGGAAGGTGCTTGAAAACGGGGAGTGGAGATCCGAACGCAGGCGTGCCAAACGGTCAAAACGGGCATTTAATGGGTGTGCATAATTAGTAAGGGAGCGTCATCGACCACGTCACTTGGTTGTCTTTTAGCCTGAACTGCTCGCAGTGATTGCGGGAAGTAAAACCTACCACAAGCACTGCGAGCAGTTCAGACGCCTTTCGATGTACTCGATTAATCTAATAAATAGCGGAGATGACGTATGATGCGAACGGCCAGGGGGCGTCTTTACAAAATAGCGAGCACATGTTTCGTTCGCTCGCTCAGACATAGAGGCTTCAACAGACCGCAAAGAGCGAGCGCTCAATTTAAATAGCCGACCCCTTTTTCTGAACGACCGTTCGCAAATAGCGTCCGGCTCTGAATATACTGTATTTTTGGGGCCTATTATCTCTCTCTCAGTGGCATATCAATAAAGGGTGCAGGATGTGTGGTGCACATGGGCCCCTGTGTCCAGGGGGGCCCCACATTGCACACCCTCACCCATATTTAATACTCACCTCCCCTGAGTCCCGCAGTGGCAGTGCTGCAGTTGCACAAATCTCCGGGAAACTGGTGCACCGATGATTTGCACATGCACAGTAGAAAAATCAGCGGGAACATGACGTCTGCGTGTCCCAGGGACCTGCACATGAACAGTAGACCTTGTCACAGTGTCAGACTACTCGCCTGCACTGGCTAGAGAGGAAGGGCCCACACGCAGGGGCGCCGAGAGGGTGTGGGCGCAGGTACAAATTACCCGGGCCCGGGCTTCCTGAGGGGTCCAGAGGGGGCCTGGGTCCAACGCCGCCCCTCCCTCCCTCACAGCAGCTGTGTGCTGGGCTGCAGTGGGAAACTGCTCATGTCTGCTGAGCAGCAGCTACAGCAATCTCCTATGCCTGTGGGGGGGAGCGATCACACTGATCGCGCCCACATGGCTTTGCGCCGGGCTGAGGGGGCTCAGAGCTGAAAATCTTTTCTTTTTTTTCCCAAAGGGGGTGTGGCCACGCCTCCCGCGATTAGGCCATGCCCCCTGTTACCCGGGCCCGCCGCGGGTCTTGGCGGGCCTGCCCACATGGCAGCTGCACACGGAGACTGCACATGGGCCCCTTTCTCCCTTAATAAGCCCCTGCCTTCTGGGTCCCTTTTTCTCTGTCTGTCTGGATAATAAATGAAATACTGCATACAGTGCTATTTGGCTGTAATTGCACACAGGCCATAGTAGGGTAAGACAAATTACTTTGTCGACTTGTGCCAATTTAAATAGCAAAAGACTTTTTCCAAAATTAACTAAGCGGCGGGTTCTAAACCCCAGCGGTTTGGTGGTGGTTTGGCCAAAACTGCTTCAAAACTGCTGCAAAACCGAAGTCAAGACACATTTTAGAATAGAATAGGGCTAGGGTTAAAATTACTAGGCAGCGGTTTTGGTGTCATTCCAAAACTGCCACCAAACCGCCGGGGTTTAGAACCCGCCGCTGAGTAAATTTTGCCCTTTGAATCAGTTCTACTACAACGCAATCTTATCAATTCTGGTTTATTAATTATTGTTAAATGTAAGAGTTGTCCATAGTCAGTGGCGGGCTGGGCCGGGGGGCAGGGTGCCATGTGCGGGCCGCGGGCAGTCTGTGTCACTGTGACACAGACTGCACCGCGTGTGTAGCGCTGACCGGACGGAGTTCGGTCAGCGCTACACAAGTGACAAACACACAGCCGCCGGCTCCGGCAGCTGTGTGTTTGTTGTAAGCAGCAGCCAATGAGAGTCTGTCAGACTCTCATTAGCTGCTGCTGCGCCCACTGCAGGAGCCGCTCCATCTTCCGGCTCCCACAGTGGGCAATGGGAGAGGCATCATAACGTCATATGACGTCTCTCCCATAATGCACAGCGGCGCGGCCCGGGAAGGACAGACGGAGGAGTGGATGGCGACGGCGGGAGCGGGGATTCAGGTAAGTGGTTTTTTTTTTTTTTTTTACTATGTGTGTCTACTAGGGGGGGGAGGCTGGCACTACTGGGGGCACCACCAGGGGCTGGCTGGCAACTTTTAGCCTGGGGGGCAAATGCATGCAGGCGGCCCTGGCAGAGGAGTAGCGTGTAGCCAGGGTGCCCGAAGAATATGCGTGCTACGGCGCCCCTCCCCACCCTCAAGTGTTCCATGGAGGAGGCGGGTCCATATGGGATTAATGTAAGGTAAAAATAAAGATTAGGGCAGCCCCCTGTCGTAGTGCCCATATGCAGTGCCCCCGTGTGCCACAGGAGAGAACACCCTTATGCAGGCCTCCAGTAGTGCCCCCAGTAGTGATCCCCCCTATGCAGTGCCCCTTGTGCTCCAGTAGTAAGCCCCTTATATAGTGCCCCCAGTAGTGGTCCCCCCTGTACAGTGCCCCTTGTGGCCCAGTAGTAAGCCCCTTATATAGTGCCCCTAATAGTGGTACCCCCTATGCAGTGCCCCTTATATAGTGCCCCCAGTAACAGTCCACCCCCCATGCAGTGCCCCCAATAGTGGTAACCCTTATGCAATGCCCCGTAAATAGTGGTCCCAGTTGTAGTCTCCCCCTATGCAGTACCCCCAGTATTGCCCTTTACATAGAGCCCCTAGCAGTGGCATACCCTCCAACTATACCGTTTTAGCCGATACAGTACCGTTTTCTAATGGTCTGTACCGGCAAATGGGGCTGTACCATTTTGTACCGGGTTGGTACACTCACCAGATTTGTTAAGCAGCGCTGTTGGGACACAGGACTCCCGCAGTGCTGCTGAGTGACAGCCGACCTCCGTGCTTCTCTGCCCTGACCGCCAGTGCCGGTATACATACAGAACATGCAGTATATTACTGCAAGTTCTAAACTAGCCAGCGCCCGATGCCTCCAGCCCCCATGGACATGCCCCTTTACCTGTGACCATGCCCCTTTATTTGTGGCCATGCCCCCCATGTACCGGGTTCCAACTGGGAAATGTTGGAGGGTATGCAGTGGTCCCTCGATGCAGTGCCCCCAGTGGTAGTCCCCTCCCCCTATGTAGTGCCCCTAGTAGTAGTCCCCTCCCCCCTATGCAGTGCCCCTAGTAGTAGTCCCCTCCCCTTGTAGTGCCCCCAGTAGTAGTAGTCCCCCCCTTTGTAGTGCCCCTAGTGGTAGTAGTACCCCCCTTGTAGTGCCCCCAGTAGTAGTAGCCCCCCATGTAGTGCCCCCAGTAGTAGTAGTCCCCCCCTGTAGTTTCCCCAGTAGTAGTAGTCCTCCCCTTTATAGCCCCCCCCAGTAGACACACGTAATATAAAAAACTAAATAAAAAAAACCACTTACCTGAATCCCCGCTCCCGCCACCGCCATCTGCTCCTCCGTCTGTCCTCCCGGGCCGGGCCGCTCTGCATTATGGGAGAGACGTCATATGACGTCATGACGCCTCTCCCATTGCCCACTGTGGGAGCCGGAAGATGGAGCGGCTCCTGCAGTGGGCGCAGCTGGTGATCTAAACAAACACACAGCTGCCGGAGCTGGCGGCTGTGTGTTTGTCAGTGTAGCGCTGACCGAACTCTGTCCGGTCAGAGCTACACACGCGGTGCACAGACTGCACCGGCCCGCATGACACTGCGGCCCGGGGGGCACATGGCACCCTGCCCCCCGGCCCAGCCCGCCACTGGGCACCACAAGGGGGGAACCACTACTGGAGGCACTGCAAGGGGGGACTACTACTACTGGGGGCACTACAAGGGGGGGGACTACTGGGGGCACTACAAAGGGGGAATCACTACTGGGGCACTACAAGAGGGAGGGACTACTACTGGGGGCATTACAAAGAGGAACCACTACTGGGGGCACTACAAGAGGGAGGGACTACCACAGGGGGGGGCACTACAAGAGGGACACCACTACTGTGGATTATAAGTGGGGGCACTACAAGAGGGGGGACTACTACTACAAGGGGGGACTACTACTGGGGCACTACAAGGGGGGGACTACTACTACTATGGGCACTACAAGGGGAGGGGACAACTACTAGGGGCACTGCATAGGGGGGAGGGGACTACTACTAGGGGCACTACATAGGGGGGAGGGGACTACCACTGGGGGCACTGCATCGAGGGACCACTACTGGGGGCTCTATAAAAAGGGCAATACTGGGGGTACTGCATAGGGGGGAGATTACAACTGGGGCCACTATTTAAGGGGCACTGCATTAGGGTTACCACTATTGGGGCAACTGCATGGGGTGTGGACTGCTACTGGGGGCACTATATAAGGAGCACTGCATAAGGGGTACCACTACTGGGGGCACTATATAAGGGGCTTACTACTGGGGGCACAGGGGTCACTGCACAGGGGGGACCACTACTGGGGGCACTGTATAAGGGGCACTGCATAGGGGGGATCACTACTGGGGGCACTACTGGAGGCCTGCATAAGGGGGTCCTCTCTTGGGGGACACGGGGGCACTGCATATGGGCACCAAGCCGGGGCTGTCCCTAATCTTTATTTTTACTTTACATTAATCCCATATGGCCAGCCTCCTCCCTGGAACACTTGAGGGGGGGGGGCACCGTAGCACGCACGTTCTTCGGGCACCCTGGCTACACGCTACTCCTCTGCCAGGGCCGCCTGCATGCATTTGCCCCCCAGGCTAAAAGTTGCCAGCCAGCCCCTGTCCATAGTTGTGGGATAAAGGTGAAACACATCCTGATAGAAGTCAGATAAGATCCCTAAACAACAGTAAAAGCTGGTCTAAGCCAGGCTAGGGGTGTACCGTACATACATACCAGAAATAGCCTGCCTCTTCCTTTGTCAAAATAAGGCGGCTCTATAGGTTTTCCATGTAAAATGCTGGAGAAAATCTAACAGGTGCTCGTGTCTATTTCTTGAACATACAGCCACTTCCAGATGTGATTCCACAATCTCCTGCTCCCCTGCTACTCAGAGGAAAACCGAGCTGACATTCTGTGACAGGTCCTTTATACTTACAGTATACAGGAGGAGCTACTCATGCAAGAATAGACCAGAGAACATGAATGAAAGACTTTTTCAGCTTTCATCCACCGCTGCCATTAGATTGGAAGAGAGGCTAACTGAAGATATAAATAAACACACAGAATGTCCGCAGTACCGTACATACACTCTACAATAAAAGTGAAAATAGATATATCACAGCGTAAGCTGACATATTGTTGGAACAATGCAAAGCATGTAAGTGTTGGGAGACTCACTGTATCCTGATCAGGAAAAGGAAGGTGAGACCTTACCCAATGAATGGGAAGAACATAGAGTAAGTGTCACTGAAGGGGACAAGTATATAAGAGACAGGGAGCACTGAGAGCAAAAATAGTGTTTGTATGAACATGAGGAAGAGGACCCTTCCTGTGAGAGCTTGAATGCTAAGAGGAAGAGAAAACAAGTGGAGGGTGACAGGCAGTGCTTAAAGTGGTCCTAGAGAAGTGGTGGAACTCACCGCCCCCTCAATGTTTTTTTACAATAAATGATTAGCACGAGCCATAGGGGTGTGGCCTCAAACAAAAGGGGTGGGATCACAAAGGGGGTGTGGTCACATAATAGTATTTCAAATTACGCCACACAGTAGCACAATCTTGATTCACATTACATCTCCCTTATTCATGTATGACACACAGCAGTGCCCTTTTTACACATACACAATGCCCTCATTTGTGCCCCTTATACACAATGGAGCTCATTCAGACCCGCTCGCAAATTGCAATCGCTCGCTGGCAAAAAGGGACCGGAAATTTAAATGAAGTGCTTGCACTGCGTCGCGTAAGGACGCCCACTATGTTTTAGTGAGCTACAGCAAAGTGCGCTCGCAAGTGTCTGAAGACGCCCCCTTGCCACTTGCAAAACAAACATCATCTCCGGGAAATGTAGGATTAATCGGGACCATCGAGAGACATCGGAGCTGCTCACAGCCCTTGAGGTTGCCTTAACCCGCCGTAAGCACAGCGATCAGGGTGGGCTGATATACATGCAGGTGACATGTACAATGACGCTACTTTGCTAATTATGCACGCCTTTTAAACTGAGTTTTGGCTGCCTGACAAGCCTGCGTTCACACATCTACTCCCGTTCACAAGCACCTTCCCCTGTTACCACCCACAAACGGCACTATCTGTCACTCATAGCAGCGACCAGATAGTGGCTTACGAGCAACCAAAATCAGATTGCAACGACTGGCTTTCGCATTCGCACTACAAATGATACGCATGCGCAGATGGGTGAAAATCGCTCATAGCAACCGGGTCTGAATAAGGTCCAATGCCCACAGTAGTAGTACCCCTTATACAATGCACACAGCAGTGGTGCCCCTTATGCAGTGCCCCCGTAGTGATAGTGCCCCTTATGCAGTGCCCCCGTAGTGATAGTGCCCCTTATGCAGTGCCCACAGCAGTGATGCCCCTTATGCAGTGCCCCCAGTAGTGGTAGTGCCCCTAATGTAATGCCCCAGTAGTGGTGCCACTTATGCAATGCCCCCTATACAATGCCCCCATTAGTAATCATCCTGTAATAGTTCCCCCAGTAGTAGTGCCCCCTGAGCAATGACCCCAGTAGTAGTGCCCCCGAGTAATGCCCCCAGTAGTAGTGCCCCCAATAGTAGTGCCCCCAAGTAATACCCCCAATAGTAATGCCACCCCCGAGTAATGCCCACAATAGTAATGCCCCAAGTAGTAGTGCCCCGAGTAATGCCACCAGAAGTAGTGCCCCCTTAGTAGTGCCCCACAGTAGTATTGCCCCCAATAGTAATGCTCCCAATAGTGAAGCTGCTAGCTTACACAAAAAAAAATCTAATACTTACCTTAAGCCCTGCTCCCGTATCCGCTGCCATCTGGTCCATCTGGCTGCTCCTCTCTGAACTATGGGAGAGACGTCATGATGTCTCTCCCATAGTGCACTGCGGGAGCCGGATGTCGGAGCTCAGCAGTGAGCTCCAGGCTGGGCTGGATTAAGGTCTTTGGGGTCCCCTGGGCAACAAACATGTGGGGGCCCCTATTAAATATGAACGATATAGTAGTGCCCCCTGTAGTAATGCCCCCAGTAGTAATGTCCCCTGTAGCAGTGCCCCCAGAAGCAGTGCCCCTGTAGTAGTGCCCCAATAGTAATGCCCCCAGAATATAGTGCCCTCAGTAGCAATGCCCCCAGAATTAGTGCCCCCAGAAGTAGTGCCCCTAGTAGTGAAGCCGCTTTCACTGAAAAAAAAAAAAAAGAAAAACCCCCACTATACTTACCTTAAACCCCACTCCCACGTCCGTCTGGCTGGCCGCTCCTCTAAACTATGGGAGAGACGTCATGACGTCTCTCCCATAGTGCACTGCTGGAGCTGGAGCTCAGGTGTGAGCTCCAGTCTGTGGGGAGGGAGCCGGGCACCCGCTGTTAACAAAATCTCAGCGGGCGCCCGGCTAATGGAGCCTCCCTGCAGCGCCGGGGTTAAGTGGGCCGGAGGAGGTGGAACTGGTTCCGTCTCCCGTTTTGTTTCACTTTAACTCCTGGTGGGTGTGGGAGCCAAGGGGCAACCACCCCTGTCGCCCCCCCCCCCCCTTTAATCCAGCCCTGGCTCCGGGTTCTGGCGCTGCTGAGGTCCGCCTGGCTGCTCCGCTGAACTATGGGAGTAGTGGTGACAGTCAGAGAAAGAGGGGAGCAGGCAGGAGGTAGTGAGGGCAGAAATCAGGTCAAAGACGTAGGAGGGGGCAGAGTTATATAGGCCCCCGTTTACTTACAAGTTTTATCACCAAAACGAGTGATAAATGTCACTGTCTATGATAAATGGTGCTCCAGCCAATCCGCTCCCAACTGTCATTTTTCTAACAGTTGACAGTTGGGAGGTGATTGGCTGGAGCACCATTTATCATACACAGTGACATTTATCACTCGTTTTGGTGATAGGGCCTCATTTAAGTTTTAAGTGCTTTATAAGTGAGATATAAAAGTATAAACTGGATTCAGAGGATAGGGAGCCAATGAAGCAGGTTGCTCTGAAAGAGCGCTCGCTCTAAATCAGGGCATTTTTTTTTGTGGAGCGACCTCCTGGCCGCTCACATAGCTGTGGGTGACCACCCACAGCTATAGTGAGCGGCCAGGTTGATGGTCGCGATGGTCAAGACCATCGCGACTATCAGGCTTGCGACGAGACCCTTGTGGTAGGGTCTTGTGGCTGCAAGCCCCAGAGAGCTTTCAGCTCTAACAGAGCCGGAAGCTCTCCACTGCCACCACTTGTGATGTCAGTGGGACCGCCCCCAAACGGCAAGCGTTCAGTTGGGAATGCCTCCGTTTGGCCGGCCACCCTCCCAGCCTGCCCACCAAACGGGGCGAGCTGTCACTCACCATCGACAGCTCGCCCCCTTTAGTGCGAGACCCGGAGCGACGGAGCACCTGTCGCTAGCCGGGTCTCGCGCATGCGCATGATGGAGCTGGCTCTGTCGTGCGCATGCCCAGCAAACATCAACCCGGTTGCGAGCCCTCAGCGCTTGCGACCTGGTCTGAATCAGGCCCAGAGTGTATAGAGAGAGTCTATCTATCTATCTATCTATCTATCTATCTATCTATCTATCTATCTATCTATCTATCTATCTATCTATCTATCTATCTATCTCATACTTGCTCACCCAGAGGGGAGGTAGAAGTGCAAAGTGAGAGGGTGTATTGCAGTGTCGTAACTAGGAGCCCAGGGCAAGTTGAAAAATGGAGCACCCTCTCTTTATGTGCGTGCGCTGAAAAATGGGTGTGGTCACATGCCACAAGGGACGTGCCCACTGAAAAATGGGGCGTGTCAACATGACACACCCATTTCTCGTCACTCTGGGAACATTCCTTTCCATTCCATATGCACCTTAATGCCCCCAGTAGTAGTGCCTCTCTTGCAATGCCCACTGTAGTAATGCCCCTTATGCAATGTCCCCAGTAGCAGTGCCCTTTATACAGTGCCCGCAGTAGTGGTCCTCCCTATTCAGTGCTCCCAGTAGTGCCCTTTATACAGTGCCTCCAGTTGTGCACCCTTATACAGTACCCTTTATGAGGTACCCCCAGTAGTGAACCCTTATACTGTGCCCCCCTATGCAGTGCCCCTTATACAGTCCCCCCTGTAGTGGTCCCCCTAATGTAGGCCCCCAGTAGTGCCCCTTATACAGTACCCCCAGTATGCAATGCCCCCAGTAGTGCCCCTTATACAGTACGCTCAGTAGTGGCCCCCCTTATGCAGGCCCCCAGTAGTGCCCCTTATACAGTGCCCCCAGTAGTGGTTCCGCTTATGCAGGCCCTCAGTAGTGCCCCTTATACAGTGCCCCCAATAGTGGTTCCCCTTAGACGGTGCCCCCAGTAGTGCTCCCCCTTATGCAAGACCCCAGTAGTGATCCCACTTATGCAGACCCCCAGTAATGATCCCCCTATGCAGTGCCCCTTATACAGTGCCCCCCATAGTGGTCCTCCCTATTCAGTGCCCCCAGTAGTGATACAGTGCCAGTAGTTCCCCTTACATAACACACACACACAGACATAAATACACACACACACAAAACACTGACTTACCTTATCTGAATCCCCGCTCCTGCCACGCCCGCCGCTGTCTGCTCCTCCTGCTCGGGACTACGGGAGAGACGTCATGACGTCTCCCCCATCACCCACTGCAAGAGCTGGAAGGTGGAGCTCATGAGTGAAGTCCTGCGTCGGCTGTAGCATCCCTGCACAAAACACCTGGAAAATGGCTGTATCAGCCATTTTCCCAGCATCTTACACATACACAGTGGGAAAATTGCTGGGAAAATGGCGTCTACTGAATTTTCCTGGTGACCTGCGCATACGCAGCAGACTCTGGGCACAGACTAGTGCCCAGAGTCTACAGCTGTGGTCAGTCCACTGGAGTGGAGGGACCCCCGGACGAGGGATGCCCACAGGCCCCCTTCTCTCTTATTACACTCCTGGTTTCTTGTCATTGTATGAGGTTACTGTACATCTAAGTGCATTGGAGTTCAGGAGGAATCTACTTTTGATGACTTACCTGATGAGCTCAGATCTTTATGCTTTCTGGTATGTGCATATTTATTATATATATGACCATGCTACACTATTGTGAGTTTCTTTTTCTTGAGGCTACCTTGCCCTAACTAAAAATTGAGGCACGAGTAGTATTGCCTTCAGACCAGGATCCAATTTGCTTAAGTTGTTCAGAGATTGTGTCGGATAAGCACAATTATTATTTCTTTCTGGCACAAAGAATGTTAGTGTTTCATATGGACTATTTATGTTCAAATTTAATTACACAATGTTTGGTGCCAATGTTTGGTGCCTTCTGTTCTTTCTAATGCTGGCCATACACGCTACAATTATTGGGGCGTGTGGGGGGGCGACCGAGGGTTAAATACTGCTCGGTCGGGCATGCCGGATTGTCCAGCATGCCCATCCGATGCGATATCTCCCGGTAAACTGTTGGCCGCATTGGGCAGTGTATGCCCAGCTGCGGCCGACAGACAGACATTTCCTGTGTTCCTTCCTACGGAAGGAACAGGGAAATGTCTCCTCCCCCGGGGGCGGAGGGCAGATGTCTGCCGAATACACTGTGAGAGAAATCTCACAGTATATGCCGGTGACATCTGCGGCTGGCAGCCGGCCAGATAAAATGTCTGTCGGTCTGACAGGCATTTTATCTGGCCGTGTATGCCCAGCATAACTATTTTTATTTATGTATTTGTGTATTTCTATTTTTCAGTGACAGATGTTTTCATATACCTTATTCTTTTGCGCCAAATTGCACGATTCCCATGTTGCATACCTATTCCTCAATTTTGCTACTTTTCCATCATTATGTTACTTTTTCCTAAATTTTTCATCTTAGTTTGCAGATAGTATGCTAGGTACTTGTTATGATAGTGTCTCAATGAATGAAAAGTGTCTCATCAGAAAGGCAGGAAAATTTGGCTTGTAGAGAAGCCTGCCAGGAGGGCAGGATAACTTGGCTAGATAAGTTGCCTGCCAGAAGGGTAGGATTACTTGGCTAGATGAGTTGCCTGCCAGAAGGGCAGGATTACTTGGCTAGATGAGTTGCCTGCCAGAAGGGTAGGATTACTTGGCTAGATCAGTTGCCTGCCAGAAGGGCAGGATTACTTGGCTAGATGAGTTGCCTGCCAGGAGGGCAGGATAACTTGGCTAGATGAGTTGCCTGCCAGGAGGGCAGGATAACTTGGCTAGATGAGTTGCCTGCCAGGAGGGCAGGATTACTTGGCTAGATGAGTTGCCTGCCAGTAGGGCAGGATAACTTGGCTAGATGAGTTGCCTGCCAGGAGGGCAGGATTACTTGGCTAGATGAGTTGCCTGCCAGGAGGGCAGGATTACTTGGCTAGATCAGTTGCCTGCCAGGAGGGCAGGATTACTTGGCTAGATGAGTTGCCTGCCAGGAGGGCAGGATAACTTGGCTAGATGAGTTGTCTGCCAGGAGGGCAGGATTACTCTGCTAGATGAGTTGCCTGCCAGTAGGGCAGGATAACTTGGCTAGATGAGTTGCCTGCCAGGAGGGCAGGATAACTTGGCTAGATGAGTTGCCTGCCAGGAGGGCAGGATTACTTGGCTAGATGAGTTGCCTGCCAGGAGGGCAGGATTACTTGGCTAGATGAGTTGCCTGCCAGGAGGGCAGGATTGCTTGGCTAGATGAGTTGCCTGCCAGGAGGGCAGGATAACTTGGCTAGATGAGTTGTCTGCCAGGAGGGCAGGCTAACTTGGCTAGATGAGTTGCCTGCCAGGAGGGCAGGATTACAACAGGCTAAAATAGTACAGGTGCAAAGGTACAGTTCAATTACACACAGCTGCTGATTACACAGAGGAAACAGACCCAAAGGCTTGAGCCTGCATACACTGAGCACAGCATGTGGATGGTGAAAACAAACAGCAAGCTATCGGCAAGAAGAGCAAAGTGGAACAACAGTCTGTATAACTGAGCTACCTGCTGAAGCCTGGAAGGCAGCGTGGAGGGAGACGGGGAGTGATGAACGGAAGCAGTGGCTGGAGTGTAGATGATCACGGAGGTTAGCTGGAGCAACCAGACCGAGTGGTAGGAGGAAACTCTATAACCGGCGAGGCAGAATGAATCTGTAAGCTACAAATAGAAGGGGCAGCCAATCAGCAGCATATGGGAGTATACGTCACTCCCTGCAGCATCCTCGGTGCTTGGTAATCAGTGGAACCAGATTCCGAATATTGTGAATCAGTGTAGGTCCCGAGCCAGTGGGAAACAAGCCGCTGCCACGGCTTGTGACAGTACTTAGGGCTGAGAATTCATCAGTGGGTCATAAAGCAGAGACTATGGGCCTAATTTATCAACAAGTTTTATCACTTACAATGAGTGATAAAACTTGTTGCATAATGCTGCTCCAGCCAATTAGTTTCTAACTGTCATCTGTGTGAAAAATGACAGTTGGGGGCTGATTGGCTGGAGCACCACTTTTCATACGCAAAAAGTTTTATCACTTGTTGTGAGTGATAAAACTCATTGATAAATCAGGCCCGATTGAAGTTGATTTTATTTTTTACCTGTTGAAGCTGATTATACAGTAGTATCAGAACAGCCGTGTCAGAGTAGGAGGAACATGCAGTCTGCAGCACATGGTCTCCCTCTCCTCCATTGGAAAGAGCTGCATGAATCCTGCTTACTTCATTAAAAGAAGGACATTTTAGGCAGCCTGTGTTATGCACCAGTGTGCTGCAAAGTTGTCTGTTCCACTTACACAATTCAGAAAACATTTCATTTCATGGGGCAAATTAAAATCAACAAGTGCAATAGGCTGATGCATGGCCAGAGTGGGACTAAATTTGGCATTGGCATATAAAGCACACGGGCCTACTTCATCAATGGCGTCCATCTCCTGGTGTCCTACTCTTGGCTCCTCCAGCAGCCTCCAGCCTCCCCCAGTTTGTGCGATGTGACGGACATCACATTGCTCCTTACATCCACCCAGTCAAGCAGGCGTAATGACCCGGCCAGGTTTCTGAACGTCGCAGCCACTGACTGCCAACTGGGCCAGCTCACATCCACAAAGCCTGCTGAGCAGAGCGCCCGGCCTCTGAATCGTAAAGCCTCTGACTAAGGACTAGGCCCAGCTAGCTTTTGCCAGAAGTGCCAGATGGCCAATCTGCCCTTGGACTGATGGATGGAAACTCTGCAGACTTGTGTTATACTTTTTCCAGTCGTAAAACTAACTTTCAAAAGATGTTGGAAATTCTTGTAATCCAGGAGTTACACTTGTTTTATTATAATGGACCTTGCTTTGTGCATGTGGCACTGTAATGCTAAAACAGGAAAGGGTCTCCCCTAAACTGTTACCACAAAGTTGAAAGCGCACAATTCTCTAGACTAATTGTGTGCTGTAGCATTCAGTTCTCCCTTCGCTAGGACTGTGAGTTCAAGGTCAAGCCATTAAAAAGAGTCCTAGAAAATTTTTCTCCTTCACCAAAATTTACAGTTGTCAGGTCCAATGATGGTGTGACTTACACCACTACAGTCGATGTTTAACACCGCGCATGACGATCTGAGGCTTGCATACAGCTGCTTACCCATGAGGCTTCTGACGGACTAAACTTGCTTCCAGAGGCAGTTTACAACTCATTAGTGAGTGTTGCAACCAAGGTCAGACGATAGTTACAGGCTACGTGGTATTGTTCTGAGAACTTGGGTGGCCTATCACTTCATGGCTGAGCTCTAATTACTCCACTCCACAATTACAGCACTTATTGTTGACTGGGGCACCTCTAGCAAGTCATAAATTCGACACACCAACCTATTGGAACTGGCCGCGTTGAAAGTCACTTAGCGCCTCAGTTCTACCCATTCCACTGCTAAACATGTGACTATGGAGATTGCATGGCTGTATGCTTCATTTTATGCACCTGATAGCAACGAGTGTGGCTGAAATGGTAAAACACAGTAATTAGAAAGGGTAAAGATGGGGTTAGCTACTGCGGCCATGCCCTGAAAAGCTAAGCTTTTAGGAGCTTGGTTAATTGACCAAATTGCTGTCACCGTTAAGTATAATGGGAGCAAGAAGCGTGTGTGTGTGTTGGGCATGACAACATAATATTTAAGTCATCATGGCTTCGTCCACTGCTGTTTAATGTCACTGTTAATAAAATACAACAATACTTGTTTACTCTCCAATTATTTTATACAATCTACTTAATTCGATTAAGTGGCTGCCCGATCTGGTGGAAGAAAAAATGAGTAGGAAGGCAACTATGGTGCTGTTAGAAGTCCCTGGCTCGTATTGTCTCAGCGAGAACTACCCTTACTCACCTGCACCCACCCACCAGAGCCGTAACTAGACTTTTTGGTGTCCTATGCCAGAAAGAGCATTGGCGCCCCCTCATTTTTCAAAGGGACATAATGCACCCAAAAATGGGCCATGGCTTCATGGGGAAGGGCCAGGGAAGAGATGTGGGCAGCCAGGAGATGCTGGGGATGAAATAAGAGGAAGCTACAAGCAAGAATTATATTAAGCAGAAAATTGAAAGGCCCAAACAGCGCCCCCTGATCTGTGGTGCCCTGTGCGATGGCACCGGCAGCACTACCCTAGCTACGGCCCTGCCACCCACTCCTTTATCAAGTGTAGAAAGCAACCTTACCCTGAATCTGCATTATATACAGTATGTTGGCCAATTGACACTGCATAGTAGAGAGACTCTTTAAATAGAGATCCCCACCCCACAACTTTCACAGACATTACTCCCCTGGAACACAACCTCCATTCTCACATCAACTCAACCCTCTGCCACTGAAAAAGTTAAAGATGCCTAAAAAAAAAGTGTTTGTGCAATAGTACATGGGATTATTTCCTGCAAATGCTTCTGAACAATAAAAAACTGATCTCCATGGGAAGGAATTTGTTTTTCTTTTAAGTGCAAGTGCTGTAAAAGTGTCTTGTGATAGTCTCAGCAGCAGGCTGCACGATCCATAATATAGTACTGGAAGAAGTGACCTATCTCAGAATTAATAATAACAGTGCTATAGGCGAAACACTTGCTGCTTGGACTATTGCAGTGAGTCAAACTTTTAATGAAACATTTTGTTTTGCTGTTGTAGTACGTAAAGTACTTTATAAACGGGTGAGGGGGGGACCTGTGGAAGCTTAGTTACCATGTTAACTGCTGGCTTTATTACCATAGAAACTCAGCCGGAGTGAGCGTGTCAGCAGAGTAGCACTTTCATTTACTCAGTTCAAAACAAGCATTAATGATAAGGATGATGGATTAATCTAGCTGTCATCAACATTTGTCTTCGACATCTGCAATACAAAACAATAGACAACAGGGAACATGTACCAGTTCTCAGAGCTGAGATGCAAAAAACCAATGATGACATATTAAAAAAACAAAGAATTATGATGTGAGTGAGTCATTTCTTTCAGTAATAAAAGGGTTAAAATCACAACCTCTGATCGCACAGCAGCCGTAACATGTACAACAGCTCCTCCATGGAAATAAATGAAATGGCAATAGTAATACTATGGGGTCTATTCAGCAAGAGTGACGATGTTGCCCAGAATATTATTGGGCAACATCGTCACGAGTTTTTATCAATTATGATAATTTTTTGCTGCTACTCAGCAATATTTTATGCAGGGACAGCGGTTGCGGTAACAGATTCAGTATGATTTACGGCGGTTCAAATCCCGACAACGAGGCAGCAGTGAAAATAACCTATTCTCCACCCTAACCCTCCCTTAGGGGTGCCTAACCCTAACCTCTCCCCCAAGTGCCTAACCCTAATCCCCCCTCTAAGTGCCTAAACCTAACCCCCCCTTCCCCGCTGCCCAGGGGCGTTTCTAGAGAGGAGGGGGTCCCTGTGCAGTCTCCAACATGGGCCCCCTCCTCTCTGCCCGGCAGCCGGCAGCACACTGAGATGTGCGCGGCCAGCTCCGGAGTTTTAGACTCTGGGCACTAGAGTGTGCCCAGAGTCTATAATGTATGCACAGGTCACCGGGAAAATGGCTGCGGCGGCCATTTTCCCTGTACTGCGCATGCGCAAACGACAGGAAAATGGCCGCCATGGTAATTTTCCTGCCGTTTTACAGCGCCCGACGCCTGCGCCGATGTGGGACTTCGGAGAGGTAAGTAATATTATGGGTGCAGGGTGTGCGGTATGGGACCCCCCTGGACCCAGAGGCCCGTTGTTCCCCGCACACCCTGCACCCATTATAGATATGCCCCTGTCGCCGCCTAAACCTAAGTCCCCCGGGGGGGGTGCCAGGAAAAATCTCTGTCCCTGTTTGCGGTGACTGCCGGCGGGGTAAGTACATTTCCAGCCTGTCCAAATTGATTGACATGTGTATACACGATTTATATTAGTCTGTATAGATGTATATTTGTGTGCTTTTATATTTAACATTTATATTTAAATGTTAAATATAATCACACATAAATATAAATGTATATAGGCTAGTATAATGCCTGTATACACGTCAATCAATTTCCTCAGGTTTAACAGGCTGTAGGTGGACTTACCTGTCGGCGATCACCGGAAACCAGGGACGTAGACTGGGCGGGCTTACAAGATGCTGCAATGGCGTTATATAAATGGCGTTATATAAATGTAATATTTTTCGAGTGATTTAACACTTTTTGCTTTGCTGACTAGCAAAAAGCGTTAAAGCACTGTAGAGATCAGTGGCTGATCCCTACAGTGCAGTACTCTGCGAGCAGGGAATTAATGGAGAAGATAATTGCGTTATCTTCTCCATTATCCCATTGCTGAATAGGGGATTTACATAAAAAATACAGAAATCATAGTTTCTGTATTTTTTACGTGAAAAAATTATTGCTGAATAGACCCCTCTGTAATGATATACACTATTTTACTTTTTCTAGTTTGTTAGAACAGATTTATGTTATGAGCAGTCACTATAAACTAACAATCTCTCATCCAGTCATGCGGAATAAGTTCTAATACTGTATATCATGCTTGTTATCAGGGGTGCCGAGAGGGGGGGCGGGTCAGCGAGGAACAAACTACCTGGGCCCGGGCTTGCTGGAGAGGCCCGGCGGGGGCTCGGGTCCGGCACCGCTCCCCCCCTCTTACATCACAGCAGCCCAGCACACGCTGCTGTGTGCTTGGCTGCACTGGGAGACTGCTTGCGGCTGCTAGGAAGCAACCACAGCAATCTACTATGCCTGTGGGGGGAGCGATCAAGCTGATCGAGCCACCCACTGGTTATGCGTCGGGCTGAGGGGGTTCACTGCGCCTCTCTTCGCCAGCGTGCAGCGCCACTGCAAAACTTTTTTGTTTGACCTAAGGGGGCATGGTCAAGCCTCCTGCAATTAGGCCACGCCCCCTTTTTTACCGGGGCCCGGCGCTGCTCTTGACGGGACTGCTTGTTATTTTGTCCCAAATGGTTCTATGCAGAGTTGAAAGCAAGTCAGCTGTGATTACACCTGCATTGTATGCTCAGAGAAAAATGTGTATATTTACCAATAAGCAGAGCAGCATGCTTGATTTCATAGCCATAATTCTTCATGAGTGCGCGATTACACAATCCCTATCCTTAGTACAAAAGATCTATATACACAACTGTACATGGTACGCAATTAAATTTACACACAATGCTAAACTTTCCTTATGTGCGAATGCCCCGTTTTGACACTTCTGCTGCAAGCGGAGATGCAAGTAAATTGCGTACGACTCTGAATCGCCTGTACTTACATACATTATGCTCTCATTATGCACAGTGTGAAAAGATCTGCCAACAAAACTGTACGGCGGCTCCAAAATGCATATATTTTCACTTATATCCTTTTTATTTTTTTACATAACATTTTAAATAAGTTCCTTTACTGTATATCATCAATTGACCATTGCGACCATCACCTGGCCACTCGCATAGCTGTGGGTTACCACCCACAGCTTATGCGAGTGGCGGCGAGTGGCGGCGTTCCTGCAAGAGGCCGCAACTAAACAACAAGCATCCGCCGTGATTCAGAGCGAGTGCTCGCTTTTTGCGAGCGCCTCTGAATCAGGGCCTGTGCTCCATATTTTGGCAAGGTACGGCAAGTAAGGAAGAATCTCCTGCTATTACCCACCTAGGCTTTAGTTGCAGCTGGAGTTTCAACTAGTTTTGGATTCTGCAAGTTCAAAGATTCTACCAGGTGGCAAGCACTGCACTGAGGGCCTGATTCAGAGCTGCTCGCTGTTTGTGAGCGCTCGCTCTGAATCAGGGTGGGGATTTTATTTATTTTTTTCAGCCTCCACGCTGCTCGCTAAGCTGTGGGTGACCACCCACAGCTTTTGCGAGTGGCCTGGCGATGGACGCGATTATCGCGACCATCGGCCTTGCGAGGAGACCCTGTGCTAGGGTCTCAGGTCTCACAAGCCCGAGTGGACTTCCTGCTCTAATAGTCAGTAGTGCTGCCCACAAACGCCAGGCATTCCTAAGGGAACATATGGGAAAGAATCTTTCCCATATACTCCATTTAATGTGCTTTATTGCACATCTGAGGGAAAGGAGACGCCCTCTGTCTGGACTAGCACCCTTCCTTATTGGTGTAAAAGCATGGAGTCTGGTAATGTATATGCACACTGGTATTAGGCACAATTCTAGGGAAGTCCTACAAGTTATATACTGTAGTGCAACTTTGGTTCATTTTTGGGGCGTAGGTCCCCCTGGTTTGCTTTGGTTGATCTGTTTCAGGGCACCTCATTATAACATATTTTTCTTTTATAACACATTTTAACCCTTCACTGTTGGTTTATTATACATGTACTTCACTTTTTTATTTTCATACTTTATATGCAGCTGTGGCTGCTCTTAACTATCTCTTTTACACTGCACTTTTCTTACTATGGTGGTGCCCTGGGGTGGCTTAGCTGGGCCAGTTTGGGGGGGGTAGTCCTGCACTCTGGATTTGAACAATAGTATGTTAGGGACCTACCCTAAAGAGGTCACCTGGATATATTGGGTAGGCCCATAACCTTGGCCATGATCATGCTAAAAACCTCTATTGATTGCAAAATTTTATTGCATTTAGATATTATCAATAATTTTGAGTTGTGCACCTGAGATTTGTCTGTTGCTAAGGGAACGCCTGCGTTTGTTCAGCCACCCCCCCTCCCCACCTACAAACGGGGCGAGCTGTCAATCAACATCGACAGCTGTCCTGTCTTGTAGCGAGACCCGTTGCAACAGAGCTGCTGTCGCATTACGGGTCTCGTGCATGCCCACGCCGGAGGTGGTGCATTGCCCAGTCGGGGACCATCGACCCACTTGCGAGCGCTGTGCGCCTGCAAGCGGGTCTGAATCAGGCCCTGAGACCTACTGCTCTTATTTATTTATTACCAGTTTCTTATATAGTGCAGCATATTCCATTGCGCTTTACAATTGTAAGCATTAATAAAACAAAACGGGGTAATAACAGACAGATATATAGGTAGGAAGGCCCTGCTCACAAGCTTACAATCTATAGGGAAATAGGCATTGATACACAAGGATAACTGCTATATATTGCATTTTGGTCCAGGCAGAATGCACAGTTTCTTGGTTGGCTGCATGATCCAGTCACACAGAAATGTCGACCAAATGTCATGAGGATGTGAGAGAAAGACGATGTGTGAGATTGTGTGTGGACTGTAAAAGGGGATGTAATTAGATATGGAAGCTATGAAGGTTATGTGGGAGGTTCTGGAATCTGATAAGCTTGCCTGAAGAGGTGAGTTTTCAGGGAACGCTTGAAGGATTGGAGACTAGAGGAAAGTCTTATTGTGCGAGGTAGTTCATTCCACAGAGTGGGTGCAGCGCGAAGAAAGTCCTGTAACCGTGAATGGGAGCAAGTAATGCATGGGGATGAGAGACACAGATCTTGTGCTGAGCGGAGAGGTCGGGTTGGGAGATATTTTGAGATGAGTGAAGAGATGTATGTTGGTGTGGTTTGGTTAATAGCCTTATGTGTAAGCAAAAATATTTTGTATTGAATACGGTAGAAAACCGGCAACCAATGGAGGGACTGACAGAGTGGGGCAGCAGAAGAAGAACGTTTCGCAAGGAAGATAAGCCTTGCATTCATAATGGATTGTAATGGTGATAGCCTGTTTTTGGGAAGACCAGTAAGGAGGCTATTGCAATAGTCAATGCGGGAAATAATAAGTGCATGGATTAGAGTTTTTGCAGTGTCTTGTGTGAGATATGGTCGAATTTTGAATATGTTTTTTAAATGTATGTAACATGATTTTGAGACAGATTGAATGTGGGGAACAAAGGATAGTTCAGAGTCAAGGATGACACCAACGCAGCGAGCTTGTGGGGCTGGGTGGATGGTCGAGGTATCAACAGTGATAGAGAGATCAAGTTGGTAACTGTTATTGGCCGGTGGAAATATAATTAATTCTGTTTTAGAAATATTAAGTTTCAGGTGGTGAGATGACATCCAAGATGAAATGGCAGAAAGACATTCAGTGACACGGACCAATACAGATGGAGATAAATCTGGAGAGGATAGGTAGATTTGAGTATCATCCGCATACAGATGGTACTGAAATCCAAAAGAGCTGATTAGTTTGCCAAGAGAGGTGGTATAGATTGAGAATAGCAGAGGACCTAAGACAGAGCCTTGCGGTACTCCAACTGATAGAGGTAGCGAAGAGGAGGCAGAATCAGAAAAATGAACAGTAAAAGAGCGATCAGATAGGTAGGAAGAAAACCAAGAAAGAGCTGTGTCCTTAAGACCTAGGGATTGCAGTGTTTGTATGAGAAGAGAGTGGTCAACAGTGTCAAAAGCAGCAGAGAGATCTAGAAGAATTAGGAGTGAGTAATGGCCTTTAGCCTTGGCAGTGACAAGATCATTTACTACCTTAGTCAGTGCTGTCTCTGTGGAGTATTGGGAACGAAAGCCGAACTGAAGTGGGTCCAATAAGTTGTGTGAGTTAAGAAAGTGTGTGAGGCGGGTGTAGACAAGTCTCTCAAGTAGCTTGGAGGGGCATGGGAGCTGGTAGATAGGACTGTAATTTGAGAGAGTATTAGGGTCAGAATTTTGTTTTTTCAGAATGGGAGTAATCACTGCGTGCTTGTACAGTGATGGAAAGTTGCCAGTAGAGAGAGAGAGATTACAGATTTTAGCTGGGGTTGGGATAAGCACAGGAGACAGAGCTTTACTGATTTGTGAGGGTATAGTATCTAGAGGAGAGGTAATAGAGTAGGAGGATAAGAAGAGTGTAGATACTTCATCTTCGTTTGTGAGATCAAATGAAGAGAATGTGCCAGAGGGTTCAGGTAGGGAATTTAGCAGGTCACTAGCTGAGGAAGAGCCTACCATTTCATTTCGGATCTTATCAATCTTGTCCCTAAAATAGGAAGCAAGATCTTGTGCACAGATAGTAGTAGGTGGTTTGGGTGATGGAGGAGTAAGAAGCAGTTTAAATGTATTAAAAAATCGCTTGGGGTTAGAAGCTTGAGCAGAGATTAGAGATTGGAAATATGTTTGTTTGGCAGTGTCCAGAGTAGTACGATAAGAGTTGTAGATAGTCTTATATGTGAAGAATTTACTTGGGGTATGAGACTTTCGCCGCTGACGTTCAACTTTATGCAAGAGTTTTCGTAGATGCCTTGTTAAGCTAGAATGCCACGGTTGATGTCTAACTCTACGTGGTGTGTGATGGGTAGCTGGAGCTACTTCATCGAGGTCTTTTTCTACAATCTGGTTTAGGTGTGATGTAGCATTCTCAGGAGAAGTGAATGTAGAAATTGGTGAAAGTTGTTGTTGTAGAGAGGTAGATAGTTGTTGAAGGTTAATGGCATTAATATTTCTATGGGTTTTAGGTTTAGGTTTGGTTGATTTCAATTATGTTGATGTAATTTAGGAGAGTGTGCAGGTAATAAGGTTGTGATCTGAGAGAGGGAAAGGAGCATTAGTGAAATTAGAAACTGAGCATAGTCTGGTGAATACAAGATCAAGACAGTGGCCCTCCTGATGAGTAGAGGAGTCAGTCCATTGGGAGAGGCCAAGAGAGGATGTTAAAGAGAGTAGTTTGGCGGCATGAGGAGATTGTGGACTGTCAATGGGGATATTGAAATCACCCATAATGATGGTGGAGATGTCTGAGGATAGAAAGTGAGGGAGCCAGGCAGAAAAATGTTCCAGAAATTGTTGAGGTGGCCAAGGTGGGCGATATATAACAGCAGCTCGCAGAGAGAAAGGGGTGAAAGTCCTGATAGAATGTACTTCAAATGATGTAAATGTGAGTGAAGGTACCTGTGGGAGAATGTGAAAGATTGGGAGAGTAATATTCCTATTCCACCTCCTTTACAATTACCAGGCCTGGAGGTGTGTGAGGAGTGTAGGTTACCATGTGAAAGTGCAGCAAGGGAGACAGTGTCTGATTGTGTGAGCCATGTTTCTGTTATTGCCAGAAGGTTGAGGTTGGTTGAAATAAAGAGGTCGTGGATGGATGTTAGCTTATTGCAGACAGAGCGAGCATTCCATAAGGCACATTTTAGTGACTTGGATGGTGAAGGGAGGCACGCAATGTTTATGAGGTTAGCTGGATTTATAGTTCGTTGTAGGTGTGGAATGTGGGTTGGGCCTGGATTTGGTGATATGTCACCAGCTAATAGAAGCAGCAGGATAGAGATATAAATATATTTGTTGGATTTGTCTGAAAGATTTTTATGGCGACAGGTTGTAAATGTTATTGTCAGTGTGTATAGATAAGTTAAAAGCTCATGTGTGTTCATAAGTGGAGAGTAGATTAATGAGGTAGCAATATGTACAGAAGGGTGAGCTGCAGGAAGAGTAAAGGATGTAGTAGCTTTAGAGATGATTCCATGGAGTGAGATTATAAAAAGAAGTTTTTGATACATTGTCTTTTTTGTATTTGGAAAAAATAACATTTTCTAAGTAATGGGTTTGTAATTACCTGGTCTTCGATGTTGTTCAATGTTTTTCAACTGTTATTTAACTGTTCAGAAAGCACACTTTGATTTTAACCACTTAATTCATAACCACATCAAGTTGCTTACCCTCAGCAAGCTGCCCTAAGACTGAATGTTAAGAAATAGTATACCTGATTAAGACACTAGTTTACATCTGAGCCAATTGGTCAGCTGGTTGAAATGCAGATTGATCAGTGGACATATATTGCACTAAGTTTAAATAAACAGGCAGTATGGCACTATAAACTATGCTTCAGTGATCCCTATCCAAACACAGGTCATGACTATGGCTAGCAAGTCAAAAAAGATTCTTCCTTAGTCTCTCTGTATTCATCTCATCTAATCTAATCCACACTCTTCTGTATCTCCCTATAACACCATCACACTCCTGCCTACTGCCTAATTTACCTTATATATTTCTCCTACCCCTTCCTATGACATTTCTATCCAGGATCCTATATCTCCATCTGCCATCACTACTTTCTCCTCATTGCCTCTCCTCATTATCCTGCATCCATGGACTGTCCCATTCCCTGCCTCCACCTCACTCACTGACCTGTACTAACAGTTTAACCTCTCTCTTACAACTGAGCGCTTGATTCAGACCCGCTCGCTAGATGCGGTCGCACGCACCCAGTGTATCCAAATCTGGCAAAGGCAGGCAATCGCACGGCAAGGCATTAGCATGCCCACTATGTCTTAGCGTGGGATCGCTCTGTGTATGCAGATGCCCACCAGCCTGTCTTAAGATGCTCACTTTCCTACGTCATCTCCAGGAAGTGTATGCAACCATCGGTAACATTGAGTACCATCGTATGTGATCGCAGCACTTGTGGTTGACCATACCATGCCGCAAGCACTGCGAGTGCTTCAGTGCGAAATACAACCAAGTGACGTGTACTATGACGCTGCGTCTTAATTATGCAGGCCTCTGAAACGGCGCTAAGATGCTCAGGCACGCCTGCGTTCGCACCACCACTCACCCGTTTTCAACTACCAACCCCTGTCACCACCCACAAACGGCATGTCCTGTCACTCTAGCTAGCGAGCTGTCTATGCGCAGTGAGCAAGCGCTTCCCGATCGCATGGACTAGTTCGCATACGCGCACTGCGATGCATATGCATGTGCAGATTGCAAAAGTCGTCTAGCTGCGTGCGAACACAGCCTAGCGAGCGGGTCTGAATCAGGCCCTGAGTCTTAATCCTTCCCACTTTGCTCTATATCAGTTACAGTATGTCTCACTACTTACCCACTCACTGCTCCGCCAACTACCGTGTACATCCCCTATGATTTCACACACCCTCACCTGGCTCCTGTTCAGCTCTATTACACCGAGGTGCCTTACACTGTGCACCACTCTGACATTCTTTGTTCTTACTTGCCTCATTCTTCTATTACAACGGTTCTTCATCCCTGCCATGCAACGTTTCCTTCTTTACTTCTTGGCTCAACTGCCTGAGCATCCTCCCCATCCTCATTCTCCCCCTCACTGTATTTCTTCACCTTTTACCTTCTTCGTTTGTCCCAGTTCTCCTGCACATTCCACTTACCCCTCACCAGATTGTAAACCTACTCTCTCTCTTCTCAGGTACACTACATTTCATAATATGTCTTACCCTTTATCACTCCCCTTCATTTGTTCTTTCCCCATTACAGGGCCGGCGCACTATGCAAAATGTTAGCCTACCATGCCTCAAATACCCTCTTGTGTGTGTATATATATATATATATATATATATATATATATATTAGTGGCCCTAAGAAAAGTATTAGTATGTATGTATGTATATTAGGGTCACTAATACATTTTTATATTGATTTCCTATGTCAGTTAGCCTTTTTATGGGGTACAGAGAGATTTCCCCAAATGCAGCTGTACTTTTCGCAGGTTATTCCACAAACCATTTTCGTACAAATGCCGCATGCCGTCTATTGTAATACTATAGTGCGAAAAACGGGAGCGGGCATAGACAAAAGTCACAAAAATATTGCACCAAAATACCCGGTGTGCAAAAACTTCACCGACGTTAAGTTTTCGCTTTATTGCGTCTAATTGAATTCCCCCCTAAGTCTCACCAGAATCACTCCATGACTTGATATCATATGTCATACATGTCCCTACTTATAAGATTGCAAACTCTCACAAGCAGGGCCTTCCTTGTTTTCTTTTCTCATTTTACTTCACCCACAAGTGCATCCTCAGCTCTTTACAACATCTGTTAAACACTCTGCCTTGTACAGTATGTCATATGCACAGTATTATGCTTTCTGTATTCCCATTACTTTTGCCTTTGCTATATGCTCTACTTTGCCACTGTACAACGCTGCTGATTATTGTGGCACCTTCTAAATAAATAATAATAACAATAATAATAGGCCTTCTCTTCCTTTACCGCTAGAATCCTTTAATAAATATCCTGACGTAGTAGGGCTAGACCACTAACTAAATAGGGATTTATACCAATAAATTCTACATAGTTAGTGCAACGTTTTGTTATTTTATGGGCTGTGAATGTCACCTTAATGTCCTTCCTGCAATCACATCTGGACCTCCTCCTGTAATACATTTCAAATTACCATTCTTCTAATTTACTGCTTTCTGGAGTCTGACATATGTATTAAATGAATTGGGTATGAAATCCCGGCGACTGTATAGCCGCGGGTGAAATGCCAACGCTGGAAGTCCGAAGCGGCAGAATCCTGACTGGGCAGGTATGTAGGCTAACCCTCCCCTTCTCCCCCTTCCCTAACCCTCCCTTGGTGGTGCCTAACCTAAAACTCGCGGGGTGGTGCCTAACCCTAAGTCCCCCCGGGGGTGCTTAAACCTACAGTAACCCCCCTCCCAGCACCCTAAACCTAATCCACCCGTAGGGGTGCCTAACTCTAACATCTCCCCGGTGGTGCCTAACCCTAAGTCCCCCACGGTGGTGCCTAACCCTAACCCCCTTCCCCTAGCCTAACCCTAAGTCCACCCGGGGGTGCCTAAACCTATCTCTCCCCCCACGGCTAAGTGCTAACATTCCCTCCTTACCTTAGTCCGGAAGCCATCTGTCGGGATTCCGGTCTCGGGCTAAAGATAGGCGTCGGAATTTTGATGCCTATCTTTAGTACAAAGTCGGGATTTAGACACCGGGATTTTGTCAGATGGCTTCCCGGGCATCAGCATTCTGACTACATCCCATATTAAATAACTCACAACAGCAAGGAGACAACAAGGTTACAGTACCTTTGTTTAAGTATCACAATCTTATGCAACTTTCACATTTTATTATATAGACTAATGTGCTTCTACTAAGTAATTAATTTAGAAGGTACAAAGGCATACCATTGAATGTATTGGTCAAGGCTTCATTGCGACCAGCTTTACTCACTTTTGACAAATTAGAAATGCTAAATAGCAAATAATTCCAGATGAGCAAAGTCTCCACCCCTTAGATATCATTACAGTATTGCCTCTCAAAGAAACATTGTGTCAGGGTGCAACCTGGGATCGGCTGCTACTCACCACTGCGCTGGCGTCCTTGAGTTCTCAGGTGTTCAGTCGCCAAAGTGTGGAGGTGAGTGGTAGGCTTAGTATTCCCCCCAGGGTCTGCTAGGGGTTCCATGATGCGTCCTGGTTTCCCATGGCAGCGGTCATGGACGCAGCCATGTTGGTCCGTGTCACCTGACTAGTGTCTCCCAATGGTAGTTCTGCGATCACTCAGCTGATCTTCTGATCCATTGACCAACTACCTAAGGGTATTTAGTCTGACTCCAGGAACAGGAGGGGGCTGTTCAAACTTAATACCTGCAGTGATTACTTGCTGTAGCAGCGTTCCAGGTTCCACATTCCTTACTGCTAGTGATACATTTCTAGTGACATTCAGCAGCGTGTGTACTCAATACAGCATCTGTGCACTGACTCCTAGTGTCAATCTCCTGTACCAGTCCTGCGTCTGGATCACCAGCGTGTGTACTCAGTACAGCATCCGTGCACTGACTCCTAGTGCTATTGTCCTGTACCAGTCCTGCGTCTGGATCACCAGCATGTGTACTCAGTACAGTATCTGTGTACTGGCTCCTAGTGCCATACTCTAGTGCCAGTCCTGTGTCTGGATCACCAGCATGTGTACTCAGTACAGTATCTGTGTACTGACTCCTAGTGCCATTCTCCTGTACCAGTCTCCTGCATCTGGATCACCAGCATGTGTACTCAGTACAGTATCTGTGTACTGACTCCTAGTGAGAATCTCCTGTACCAGTCCTGCGTCTGGATCACCAGCGTGTGTACTCAGTACTGCATCCGTGCACTGACTCCTAGTGCCATTGTCCTGTACCAGTCCTGCGTCTGGATCACCAGCATGTGTACTCAGTACAGTATCTGTGTACTGGCTCCTAGTGCCATTCTCCTGTGCCAGTCCTGCTTCTGGATCACCAGCATGTGTACTCAGTACAGCATTCGTGTACTGACTCTTAGTGCCATTCTCCTGTACCAAGTCCTACGTCTTTATCACAGGCATGTGTACTCAGTACAGTATCCGTGTTCTAACTCCTATTGCCATTCTCATTCTCCCAAGTGGGTTAGACTCCGCACCTCTGGTTAGGTCTAGCCAACAACTGGGTTTGACCATTAAGTAGGACATTATTACTGTCACCCTATCAGTTGCTTCCTATCCACCCTAACCCCTCAGCTCCCAGTCCTCCAACTGAGGAATTCCTTGTGGCGGATAGTGACACATTATTTTTGTATAGAAGTGTAGAACAAGTCTATTAAGCATTCTGCTGTAGTATCCTGCTTGGTACAGGACAATGAGTTATTAGCTGAGTGTGAGTTGTGTACGTTGCTCTTTTTCCCCAGATACGTCAGTATAAGGTAAGCTTTTAACCCAAATATTATATGAATGATATCTGCAAATAGCAAGATTTTGTAATTATCAGAGATAATCTTGATTTTGTATCATGTTTTTAATTTGCAAATATAAAGCACTTTGGGGTCTATTTACTAAGCAGTGATAAGAGACAGAGTGAAAAGTGATAAGTCTGTGATAAGGTGCCAGCCAATCAGCTCCCAACTGTCATTTTTCAAACACAGCCTGTGAGATGGCAGTTGGGAGCTGATTGGCTGGCACCTTATCACTTATCACTTTTCACTCTGTCTCTTATCACTGCTTAGTAAATACACCCCTTTGAGTCCTATGGGAAGATGTGCTGTTTAAATAAAATGATTATTATTTAATCTAATCTTGGCACAGAGAGCTATGATTAGAGGGGATAAAAGAAAGTTATTTCTAGGGCTATTGCTTATGCTGGGTACACACTGGTAGCTATAGTGACTGATCAATTGATCGGCCAATATATCTTGCATTCATCGGCCAGTGTGTACTAGCGATATGTCTGTGAACGGCGTTGTTCAGACATATCGCGTCGGCTGTGCTGCACAGCCTATGCCCAATATATCAGCAGCCCACTGACAGATGATGGATGTTCAGTGTGTATGAACAACCATCATCTGCAGATATATCTGTTTGGTGTGTACCCAGCTATATGCTAAAGATGGATAAACTCACCCAATTAGTCATGACAGAAAATTTAGACACAAGATGTAAAGAGGGTTGTTATTATTATTATTATTATTATTATTATTATTATTATTATTATTGTGTGACATAAGAGGTTGACACAATCCTCTTATTCAGTTTGCCTGCTTGCTATTATAGGCATTATGTATCCTTGTTTATGAATAAGGACATAACAGTTACATAAAGACACATTTATAGCTCTCAGTTCACCTGGTTTCTCAGAGACTAATTGTGACTGTAGCACTAGATCTATAGTGTAATAATTTTGGCAGTTAGGTATTGCAGATAAGCCTATTTTATTGCAAGCTTACTAAAGTTATTTTAGAACAATATTGAGGATACATAAGTGACCTCTTTCTATGAGTCTCCCCCTTTCTTCATATTTTGTTCTTTGTTTCTTATCCCGAGGAATCGTATATTATAGAAAAACAGAAGTAATTAGGGTAATGTAATCAAGTATTGATAATTATCAGACATGTCTAGTGCAGAGCGTTATTCTTTCTTTTTCTAATACAAAGACAGTGACAGACATAGGGGTCTATTTACTAAGCAGTGTTAGGAGACAGAGTGAAAAGTGATAAGGTGCCAGCCAATCAGCTCCTAACTGCCATCTCACAGGCTGTGTTTGAAAAATGACAGTTGGGAGCTGATTGGCTGGCACCTTATCACTTTTCACTCTGTCTCCTAACTAGAGATGAGCAGTTCGGATTCTGTGGAATCCGAACCGCTCCGAACATAGGGGATCCGAGTCCACCCGAACCCTGTTCGGGTGTTCCTTGTCTGACTCGGATCCCCGTTCGGGGTGGAATGGCGGCCGCCTGATGTCGGATTCTTGCGAGAGAATCCAATGTCAGTTCTCCTCTAGTGTAGGGCAGACCGCTGTGATAGTGGTTTGCCCTACACAGACACAAACACACAGCCGCCAGCGGCAGCTGTGTGTTTGTAATAGCAGCCAATGAGAGTCAGACAGACTCTCATTGGCTGCTGCAAGTGGGGAGCCGGTTGGAGCTCACTCATGAGCTCCGTCTTCCAGCTCCCTCCGCGCGTAATAGAGCAGAGCAGAGCAGACGGCGACAGGAGTGGGGATTCATGTTAGTTTTTTTTTTCTTTTTTTATTTGTGTGTTTGTAAGGGGGCACTACTGGGGGCATGCAAATGGGGGCACCACTACTGGGGGCCATGCTACTACTGGGGGCCTGCTAATGGGGGCACTACTACTGGGGGCCTGCTACTGGGGGGCATACTAGTGGGGGCATTGCTACTGGGGGGCATACTAATGGGGCACTAATACTGGGGGCCTGCTACAGGGGACATACTACTGGGGGGCATACTACTGGGGGCATGCTGATGGGGACACTGCTACTGGGGGGCATACTACTACTGGGGGCACTGCTACCGGGGGCCTGCTAATGGGGGCACTACTACTGGGGGCCTGCTAACGGGGGCACTACTACTGGGGGGCATACTACTACTGGGGGCATACTACTGGGGGCCTGCTAATGGGGGCACTACTACTGGGGGCATACTACTACTGGGGGCATGCTACTGAAGGCACTGCTACTGGGGGCATACTACTGGGGGCCTGCTAATAGGGGCACTACTACTGGGGGCCTGTTAATGGCGGCACTACTACTGGGGGGCATACTACTACTGGGCGCATGCTACTGGGGGCATACTACTGGGGGCACTACTACTGGGGGCCTGCTAATGGGGGCACTAGTACTGGGGGCATACTACTACTGGGGACCTACTAATGGGGGCACTACTACTGGGGGCATACTACTACTGGGGGCATGCTACTGGGGGCATACTACTGGGGGCACTACTACTGGGGGCCTGCTAATGGGGGCACTAGTACTGGGGGCATACTACTACTGGGGGCCTACTAATGGGGGCACTACTACTGGGGGCATACTACTACTGGGGGCATGCTACTGGTGGCACTGCTACTGGGGGCATACTACTGGGGGCCTGCTAATGGGGGAACTACTACTGGGGGCCTGCTACTTGGGGGCATACTACTACTGGGGGCATGCTACTGGGGGCACTGCTACTGGAGGCATGCTAATGGGGCACTACTACTGGGGGCCTGCTAATGGAGGCACTGCTACTGGGAGGCATACTACTACTGGGGGCACTGCATAGGGGGCCCTACTACTAAGGGGACTGCATAGGGGGCACCACTACTGGGGGCATTGTGTAAGGGACACCACTGCTGGGGGCATTGTATAAGTGGCACTACTACTGTGGGCATTGTATAAGGGGCATTACTACTGTGGGCTTTGTGTAAAAGGGTCACTACTGTGGACATTGTGTAAAAGGGTCACTACTGTGGGCATTGTGTAAAAGGGTCACTACTGTGGGCATTGTGTGAGAGGGGCACTACTGTGTGTCATAACATAAATAAGAGACACTACTTTATGGTGTAATGTGAATCAGGGACACTATGTGCGGTGTAATGTGAATAAGATTGTGCACTGTGACTCCTAGGGCGGTAGTCCACTTTGTAAACAAGTACTGTGATTCTGCTGGCCCTACCCCACTGGGTGGGTGCACTACTTTTTATTTCTGCCTCTGCTGTGTGGCAATGTGCCATAGATGTCTTTTAAACTGTGATGTCTGTGCCGCTGCGTTGTCGCTTGGTAACCAGTCAGCTCACTGCAACCTTTGGCCAATAACGGTGAAAACTATAATTTAAATTCACTGTAAATGACTGGAAATTAAGGTTATTGAGGTTAATAATACTCTAGGAAGAAAAAAAAGCCCAATTTATGTGATTTTAGCTGTTTTTTGTAAAAAAATTTTGTGAATTATTGCTGCATATGTGTATATCTATTAATGTAACTAACCATACATCTGAGATAAGGCTAGATTGCTACTTACTCTACATCTGTGCTCTCAATAATGGAAACACAGTCTGTGCTCTTAATAATGGATACAAAGTTTCTCAGTGATTAAAATCCATTAACATTTTGGAACTTGCTGCATATACTTATGACTGTGATCCAAGTCCTATAAATATCTTTGCAATAATACGTACGAATATTGCTAGTGCTAGTGACAAAGGCTCTTTAGCTTCAGGTTAATTGTGATATTAGTGTGAGTGACTGTGATATTAGTGTGTGCCACTAACACATATGACATATATTTTACCCCTGCTTGTGTTGTACCGATGCACAGCGATAAGTACACGAACTGGGACTCTGAAGTGATTGCGATATATATAAATTCTTGCCTTCTAAAACGATTAATCAGAATTTGTTGATTCTATGGGGCATATTCAATAGGCTGCGTGAAAAGCAAAAAACCCACACCTGCGAGGTATTTCCTGCAGGTGCGGGTTTTTTGCTATTCTATTAGGTGCGTGTTTTGTTTTAAAACACGCGCCGGGAGGTTTTTTTTTGCGCACCTCCTAAGCAAGCGTGAAATCACCGGGACTTGCTCTGACACCCCCGCGGCGCCCCCCTGAGGACTAATTAATCAATTGGAAGTAACCATTTAGCTTAATTAGTCCTTAATTACTTACCTTCTGCAGCGCTGGCTTCTCATCTTCTTCATCCTGCGTCGGGAGCCGGCTCTTCTGCAGTAGCGGTGAGTATGTCAGTGTGTGTGCTGTATGAGAGTGTGTGTGTGCATGAGTGTGTGTGTGTGGGTATGTGTGTGCCCCCGCAGTGCTTGTGTGGCCCCCCGGAATTGGCGCTGGGAGAACTACATCTCCCAGCAGCCCTTGCTCCTCCCATCAGCCCCCGGGACTCCCAGCAGCCCCCTCTACAGTAAGAAGAGAGAGGGGAGGCCGCTGGGAGCCGCGGGGACCCGGGCAGGTAAGGGACTTTTCTTTTTCTTTTTTTTTTTGAATTTACGCGGCGCGGGGTTTTCAGTGATGAAAACCCCGCGTCCACTGTTTTTTAATTGAATCCCGCGGGTATCGGGAGCGCGCATACTCGCGGGATTCCGAAATTGGCTGCGAGTGGCGCAAGGTTTTTTCCTCGCAAAACCTCGCGCCCAATTGAATATACTCCTATATGTGCTTGCATAATGGGATTATTATTGGTAATGGTGCTATTGTAATCTTATATGTATACTTGTTTTTTAAGATATACTGGCTGGAGTATATGATATTGTGTTTAATTATTATATTAAATAGACTATTTTCTATGTGCTTTTTTCCCCTTTTTTCTGTTCACCTAATGTTTAGAGGTTGAGTTTTCCCTGAATAAGAAAATAATGGACTTGTCTAAATAATAATGTAATTACTTTTTAAATAGCACCTAGATATTATAGATTTTCTTACAGATCCAGGGTGTCACAATTGGTGATCCCAATTTTACTACAGGGCCGAAAATGCTCTGTTCTTGCCCTGTAAAACATTACTAATAATAATATAATACTTATTACTAATAATATAGAGAATATATATAAATAAAAGGTCTTGTTTGTTTTGAACATTGTCACCAAAAGACATCACCCCTTTCTCCAAAATATTCACAAGAAATAATAACCAGATGCACTGATAAAATAGCGGTATATATACATTATAAGATTAGATATATACAATATCATATACATCGATAAGCATTATAAATAGTATTAATTTACTAAAAATAGGGATAGTCAGTTTATCAAACATTTACTTAGAAAATAAAATAAAAGACGCTACATTAGTAGGACAAAAGCTACAAAATAAATATAGATGGGTCCAAGAGTTAAAGTGGGCCGTAACAGGGATGTTCCATCAGTTCCATTTGGAGGCGGAACGAGTTCCGTCTCCTCCAGCCCACCTTACCCGGCCCGTCACCCTGCATAGTTCCACCACATCTCTAGGACCACTATAAGCACTGGATGGGTCCTACAAATAAAAACCTGTAGCTGTCATTACAAAATAAGAAAATTCAGGAAAACGTCTCCCATCTAAAATAATAACTGGGTTACATTATGCTTATTTATACAGAATAGTTAAAGAAGTAATCTCTGTATTATAATTATGTATTATTTTGTATTCCAGATGAAGAGATGTATTGGAGAATACTAATCATCCAGAGGGGCCCACACCGCACACACTGCACTCATACTTACTTGTTCGTAGTTCTGCTCTGCAGCATAGAGCCAGCGTTGAGAGCAGCAAAAATCACTGGGAAAATGGCGGTGGCCATTTTCCCGGAGACTTGCGCATGTGCAGTAGATTCTGGCTCTAAGCCAGAATCTACTGCACCGCAGGATCACCAAAGAGAGGAGGGGGCCTGCACTGAGTCTGCACACAGGCCCCCTTCTCTCTTAAAATGCCCCTGCTGCATAATAAGGAGAATTAACAGGCAGAGAGACCAGTTCCACATGCAGCAGCTGCAGGCTATACTATCTGACCTCTAAGCAGCAATACCATCGGAGAGCTCTTCCAGAGTCGCCTCCTGGACCCTATCATCAACTAGTGGATTGGGGGTCTATTTGCTAAGCTGTGTTAGGAGAAAGTAAACGGAGGTAAGGTACCAGCCAATCAGCTCCTAACTGCCATGTCACAGGCTGTGTTTGAAAAATGATAGTTAGGATCTGATTGGCTGGTACCTTATCACCATTCCCTTTATCTCCTAACACAGCTTAGTTAATAGACCCCTTGGAGTGGTACCTCAGGTAAGCCACTTATATACCCTGTACTTGATAAACTATTACTATTTCCATATTAAGTCCTGGGGATAAACAAATCGTTCTATACAGGGGACATTGATTAAGAGGACAAAGGAAAGTCTTTTCTAGTGTCTTTACAAAGATAAAGATGGATTAAATCACTTGACTGACTGACAATGTAGAGTTATAATAAGATGGCCTGTAAATATTTGCCCCCAAAAAACATATTTTTAAAAGTTTGAAACATAATTTGCCCAAACAGTCTGTAATAGCCTGCAATGCTGTATTTGTACTCACTACACCATTAATAATTATATAGGGTTGAATAAATATTAAGTTAAATTTAAAGTTGTTTGTTCTGATAATTGTCACCAGGAGGCATCGCCCCTTCTACCAAATATTGTCAAGAAATAATACTTAACAAACATGTAATAGATGGTAATTATTAATTACTGTATTAGTTTTGATGTCTTCAATATTATCTACATTAGTAAGCATCATAAATATTAGCTTATTAAAGATAGTGATAGTTTACTTGAAAAATAAAATAAATTATTCTACAGTAATATGAGAAAGCTACACAATACATATATATGGGGCGGACAAATAAAACCTGTAGCTGTGATTTCTAATTTAAATTAGTCAGGATAATGTCTCCCATCTAATGCAATAATTGGTTACATTACTTATGTTTTATTTATACAGATTGGTTGAAAAAGTATTGAATTAAAATAATACCCTCTGTTCCAGGTAACGCCCACAGAAACATGTCTTCTGGCCTCCTTGTGAGTTCCTCTACATACAGCTGCATGTGACCTGTATGCTGCACCTACACCTGGAGTATGGAGGAACATTCCTACAACACGGTGGAGGATGCAGCTGCGGAACTTCACACAGAAGCTTCTCATGAACATAAGGAACGGGCTATGAAGGAGGCTGTATCCAGTGCTGGCCAAGTGTCTGGTGATCAGCGCAGATGTCCTGGTGAGGTGTATAAAGGCGCACATCCACTAGGCGCTATTAATGAGCGATTGAACGAAAATGATATCGTTATTATAGGTCAGTCCTTCACTAGTTGCCTAGTGGATGTGCCCCTTAAGTCTGTACCTGAGGTTTAAGCAAATGTTATATGATAACCTCTGTATACCAAGCCATAAGCTGGAGAGCAGCAATTCCATCTGACAGCTCCTACGGAAGCAGCAATCCAACATAAGATGTATGAATACAAATATAACATCTGAGAGTCGCTGTATTATATATAGCACTGCTTTGCTACCTTTCATTTGAATAAAAAATGTTTGTTGACAATCTTCAATTATTTATGTGATTTGTGGGTTTTGAATTCACTTGTCCAAGGACCGAACTCACTATAACATAGAAATGATCCCACTGATCTATGTTGAGAAACCTGCATATAGACATTTGCAGAGATAATGGATGTGGTTGGGGCATCTTCTGAGCATGCTCGGGTCTGGCACATGTGCAGCGCAGTCTCAGCACAGCATACCTGGCATTAGAACTGGTAGGGTGGAGTGGAATTTCTTCTCCCTCTCTGAAATATGCTAGGGGACCCAGTGATGCCGTAATCCACACCTGTAAAACACTTATGGTAATATAGAATAAAATTGATGTAAGTTACATTAATAGATATTATAAATGATCTTCATTACTAAAAATGGTTTATGTTAGGATGTGTTATTTGTATATGTAACTGTGTATTCTTGCCTATATATAGTCAGGTGCATAAATATTGGGACATTGACAGAATTTTCATATTTTGGCCTCTATTCACCACCACAATGGCTTTGAAATGAAACAAACAAGATGTGCTTTAACTGCAGACTTTCAGATTTCATTTGAGGGTAATTACATCCAAATCAGGTGAACGGTGTAGGAATTACAACGGTTTCTTTATGTGCCTCCCACTTTTTAAGGGGCCAAAAGTAATGTGACAAACTAAACAATCCTAAATCTAACTATCACTTTTTAATACTTTGTTGCAAATCCTTTCCAGGCAATTACAGCCTGAAGTCTGGAACGCATAGACATCACCAGACGCTGGGTTTCATCCCTGGTGATGCTCTGCCAGGCCTCTACTGCAAATGTCTTCAGTTCCTGCTTGTTCTTGGGGTATTTTCCCTTCAGTTTTGTCTTCATCAAGTGAAATGCATGCTCAATCAGATTCAGGTCAGGGGATTGACTTGGCCATTGCATAACATTCTACTTTTAGAATTAAAAACCTCTTTGGTTGCTTTTGCAGTATGCTTCGGGTCATTGTCCATCTGCACTGTGAAGCGCCATCCAATGAGTTCTGAAGCATTTGACTGAATATGAGCATATAATATTGCCCGAAACACTTCAGAATTCATTCTGCTGCTTTTGTCAGCAGTCACATCATGAATAAATACAAGGGAACCAGTTCCATTGGAAGCCATACATGTCCACACCATGACACTACCACCACCATGCTTCACTGATGGTGACACCTTTTATGTTTTGGATCATGAGCAGTTCCTTTCCTTCTCAATACTCTTCTCTTCCCATCACTCTGGTACAAGTTGATCTTTGTCTCATCTGTCCATAGGATGTTGTTCCAGAACTGTAATGGCTTTTTTAGATGTTGTTTGGCAAACTCTAATCTGGTCTTCCTGTTTTTGAGGCTCACCAATGATTTACATCTTGTGGTGAACCCTCTATATTCACTCTTGTGAAGTCTTCTCTTGATTGTTGACTTTGACACATATACACCTACCTCCTGGAGAGTGTTCTTGATTTGGCCAACTGTTGTGAAAGGGTTTTTCTTCACCAGGGAAAAAATTCTTCTGTCATCCACCACAGTTGTTTCCCGTGGCATCCGGGTCTTTCGGTGTTGCTGAGCTCTCCAGTGCGTTCTTTCTTTTTAAGAATGTTCCAAACAGTTGATTTGGCCACACCTAATGTTTTTGCTATCTCTCTGATGGGTTTGTTTTGATTTTTCAGCCTAATGATGGCTTGCTTCACTGATAGTGACAGCTCTTTGGATCTCATATTGAGAGTCGACAGCACCTGATTCCAAATGCAAATGTCACACCTAGAATCAACTCCAGACCTTTTACCTGCTTAATTGATAATGAAATAACGAAGGAATAGCCCACACCTGTCCATGAAATAGCTTTTGAGTTGATAGTCCCATTACTTTTGGCCCCTTAAAAAGTGGGAGGCACATATAGAAACCGTTGTAATTCCTACACCGTTCACCTGATTTGGATGTAATTACCCTCAAATTAAATCTGAAAGTCTGCAGTTAAAGCACATCCTGTTTTTTAATTTCAAAGCCATTGTGGTGGTGAATAGAGGCCAAAATATGAAAATTCTGTCAATGTCCCAATATTTATGCCCCTGATTGTAGGTTATTTTTTGCATATGCGGTATTGCTAATTGCCTGCTTCTAGTGAAATGCACTAGCATCTTTGCCGTTTATACATTGTAATTAGATTATAGTGTATTTCTGCTCTTCCATTGCTTATTAATATACTTGCAACGTGTTAGGAATTGGATGCTGGTAGGGTCTTTGGATTCTTACTATATGGCTATATAGATCGGTGGTTCTAGTATGTCATGTGCCATGGGAATCGGTATGAATGACCGCTGGCGGTTGAAATCCCAAAGCCGGCAGCCTGATGGGTGAAGATCCCGACAGCAGAGGTAGGCTATCCCTACCCTTCCCCCCCCAACCCTAACCCTAACCTCCTCCCTAGTGCCAAACCCTAACCTTCCCCCAGGGGTGCCTAAACCTAACCCCCCCTCCCCTCACCATAAACCTAACCCTCCCGGAGGTGTGCCTAACCCTAACCTCCCCCCCGGAGGTTCCTAACCCTAACTCCCCCTTTCCCTAGCCTAACCCTCCCGGGGGGGGTGCCTAACCCTAAATCTGCCTGGGAGTCCCTAAACCTAACCCCCCCATACGTTGACTAAGAGGTCCCGACGCCCGGCTTACCTTCGTTCGGTATCCCGGGCGTCGGGATTTTGGCAGGTGGATAATGATAGGCGTCGACAGTTGGGAAGCCGGCAGTCAGCATTTCAACCTCCGGCTTCCTGACTACATACCATGCTTTTTCTATGTTAGGGGTCTGTCAGTTTGATTGTTATGGGTACACGGCAGGGTGGTATTGTTGTAGTTTACTGTTGCTATGGTTTTTAGGGTAGTCCCTGGGCGGAGCTTTGCTAGATGCTGGGCTTGGTAGACATGATTGTGCAGTTGTTGCTATGGTCGTGGCTCTGGCCCGCTTCACATGTGAGTGACATCATCACCAGTTGCCGGGTCCAAAAGACATCTGCACTCACATCTCCAGCACAGTCGGCATTTGAAAGTGCTCCCCTGGAGCAAAACTTGATCCAGAATATTAGAGCTAATTTGTAGAAAAAGGCACTCACCAGAGCAGTATGCAGGCAAAAGTAGATTTTAATGCTTACACAAATAATCCAGAAGGCTTGTCGACATTTCGGTCAACCATGTCCTTTTTCAAGACCACCAACAGAGTAATAATGCAACAAAAGCAGCATAGAATCTGGAAACAGCATCACAAGTCCCCTTACCTGAGCCCCCTTAAATACTATATATTAGAGACCACCCGAACATAGGGGACCCGAGTCAGGCTTGAGTTTTCCCACCTGACTCGGAATCCAAAATGAGGCAAATGTTGTCTCGGTGTTGGATTCTCGCAGGTTTTGGATTGCATATAAGTCCCTCCCCGCGGTGATCAGCGCCATTTGCTTGCTGAGTCCCAGGCTGTGCTGTGCTCCATTGAGGGACTGCTGTGCTGTCAAATCCAGGGGTGTGCTGTGCTCTGTCCAGGGGGCTGTGTTGCTGTGGAATCTGGTCATTAAGAATGGTTAACGGATTTAGTTCTTGGTCACCCTCAAGGCTGCGATCGATCGGTCAGAGAGAAGAGACTGGACACCAGTGTGTGTGACCACAAGCATCTCCTCTCTGGTTTTATTGCTCCAAGAGCAACAATTTATACACTCCAGACTGTTCACAACAAAATACATCTGTTGCTCATTATCTGCAGTGAAACTGATGAGCTGGCAGTAACTTCTAGAGCACAGGTTCTCAAACTCTGTCCTCAGGACCCCAAACAGTGCATGTTTTCCAGGTGTCCTCACAGAATTGTAAATGAAATAATTAATTTCCAGCTGTGAATCTTTTAAAATGTGTTAATGAGTAATGAATACACCTGCTGGGTGACCTGGAAAATGTGTGGGGTCCTGAGGACTGAGTTTTAGAACCACTGTTCTAGAGTGAAACTGATGAGCTGGCAGTAACTTCTAGAATAAGCATTTGAGCAACCCTTTCCTTCCCAGCGCATAATTTCTATGTATATGTGGCATATTTTAAAGATTTGAAAACAAAATGGATTCTTGTTCTATACAAAATGGCTTCTATACTTCCACATTTCCTTCCTTTTTATTCAAATCTTACATACTATTGTCTCTCTAGCTTACCTTGCCATGGCCCACCCCCTATGTATCTGGTCCCAACTTCACACAACAAGTTATCCATCCTAATGAGGTAGCTGCATGGGGCAGTGCCCATTTAAGACCACATAGGCGATGAGTCCCTCAGTTCCTATAGTCCTGTATCTTTTCATCCGAATTCTTGTAAAAGCCTTCAATTATTGCCATACATTGTTCACATAAGTCTCTGCCAAGCAATGGTTCTCTTGTCTTGAAAATTACACAGAAGTTCTAGGTGTGTCCATGTAGCAGGATCATAGCTGTCTTTGATGTGTCTTTGGATGCTTTAAACCGAGAATAGCAATTAAGTATAAGTATTTTCCTTATTAGCCATATATCTATCCTGACAATCAGGTAAATGATTACTAGTAATGCCAATCCTTTAGCTATTAACATGAGAATACCTGAAAGTCATCCTCCTTTTCCCTTGAACCAATTTGACAGATTCAACCACGAAAACCATCCATTACTATCAATATCATACTCTGGAGCATTACGCGCCTTCATAAACTTGTCTTTCAATTTCTTAACTTTCTCCAAGTGTACATATATTGTGTCAGAGAAATTATCAGCTATATAAGCAAACAGGTCTTACTATTTTACACATACTTCCCTGTGTAGCTGTGAGATACTCAAGGATCAGCCTAAACTGTCCCAAAAGCTTCACCTGCAATTTCAATTCATTAGTAATTATTTCAAATGCATCAAATATTTTGTCTGTAACAGTATCAAATAATCTGGCTAAAGCTTATATATTGTGAGCATTCTTTACACTAGGTCTGGTTAGTGATAAAGCTAAAATCAAAACTATAACAAGAACGAAGCATAGTATACAGTACATCCTCACAAGCCTTTGTCTGGCTTAGGGCCTAGCAACATATATATCTATTCATAACTTCAAATTACTCCAACTCCTCTTGTGTGAAAATTTTGTAGTGTGAGGCGTCTCCAAATGTTCTTTTCTGCCACCTTTACTGCTGTCTGAGTAGTTAGGAGAACTTGATAAGGACCCTCGTATCTGGGTTCTAGGACTTTTCTTAGATGCTTCTTTATCATAACCCAATCACCTGGTTGCAGTTTGTAGGTGCTGCAACCTGAATTGGGATCTAGAACATAAGAGAACACCTGGTGGTGGACTTTGGTTAGTTTCTATTATATATGCATCACATATTGAATCAAGTCACCATGCTCATATTGTAACTGTTGAAGGAAGTCACATCTTGTTCTAACAGCTATACTAAAAAGTATTCCATAAGCTATCATCCTACGTTTCACACTGGGAATGTCCTTGACTAACAACCATATTAAAAATAAACATTCTAACAAACTTTGTATAGTTCAATTGACTGTATAGTTCAGTATTTACACTGTATCTGATGTACTTTTGTAAATCTAATGGAATGTCATGGCTTACTTCTATTTCATAAACAATTCACTGTGTGGGGCCCTCTTCTAAAGTTAAATCAGTGGGTATTATCAAAGTTACTCGACAAACGCAATTAGGACAGGTTTGGTACATAACAAACAGACAGAGAAGACTTTAAACATTTACCCATCATTCACTGAACATATAACAACAGATTATAAAATTTTTAAATAACAACACCTTTAAGATCACCAATAAATACCCAAGGACTGACTCAAGGACAGAATGTTAGCTGCAATGGTGGTACAGATGCCAGGAGAGCAAAAGCATTTTTTTACCCTCCTGGGAATTTGTCCTGGCATCTCCATCTCCAGAACATTTCCTCATGTCCGTCCAGTGGTAGTCAATCCTGCTGGGCATCTCGGTGGGACCTCTATGTTGTGGAATCTGGTCAATAACAATGGTTAACAGATTGAGTTCTTGGTCACCCTCAAGGCTGAGATCGATTGGTAGGAGAGAAGAGACTGGACACCAGTGTTGGTGACTACAAGCATCTCCTCTCTGGTTTTAATGCTCCAAGTGCAACAATTTATACTTTCCAGACTGTTCACAAAAAAATACATCTGTTGTTCATTATCTGTAGTGAAACTGATGAGCTGGCAGTAACTTCTAGAGTAAGCATTTGAATAACCCCTTCCTTACCTGCACATAATTTCTATGTATACGTGGCATATTTTAAAGACTTGAAAACAAAATGGATTCTTGTTCTATACAAAATGGCTTCTATACTTCCACATTGCCCATCCAGGGGTTTTGCTGTACTGGGCTGTGTTGTCCAATCCAGACAGGGTGTGCTGTACTCTGTCCAAGGGGGTGTGTTGCTCATCCAGGGGTGTGCTGTGCTGACCATCAATGGGTGTGCTGTCCTGGGTAGTGCTGTCCATCCAGAGATGTGCAGTCTGTCCATGGGCTGTAAAAAAAATAAGTAACTAAAAGTTTAACAAAAAATTGAAAAGAAATAATAAGTTAAAAATATTTTTTTTGTGCTGTAACCCAAACCATGATGCTGTGTGCCGTACCCCCCCTCCCCAGTGTACCCAAAGCACTGTGACACTGCTGGCCATATTGTGAGTGGTGCTGTAGGTTCATCACACTGCAGTGTAAAATTCATAAAGTATTGTGGCGCTGTCGGACAGTAATACCGCAGTGTAAAATTCATACAGTATTGTGAGTGACACTGTAGGTTCATCATACTGCAGTGTAAAATTCATAAAGTATTGTGAGTGACGCTGTAGGTATGGGCGTAACTACCATAGGTGCAGGGGGTGCAGCTGCTATGGGGCCCAAAGCTTTGGGGGGCCCATTCTCCTTGTCATATTTACACTTGTTATATGCATTTTTCACCAAAGGATGGTACATAGGGGCCCTTACAAACTTATGTTATGGGGCCTTCAAATACCTAGGTACGCGCCTGGCTGTAGGTTCATCATACTGCAGTGTAAATTTTGTAAAGTACAGTGACGCTGTCGACCAGTAATAGCACATTGTAATATTCATAAAACTATTGTGACACTGTAGGTAATTTATACTGCAGTGTAAAATTCATAAAGTATTGTGACGCTGTCGATCAGTAATACTGCAGTGTAATATTCCTAAAAATATTGTGACACTGTAGGTTCATCATACTGCAGTGTAAAATTCATAAAGTGATCCTGTAGGTTCATCATACTGCACTGTAATATTCATAAAAATATTGTGACGCTGTAGGTCATTGATACTACAGTGTAAAATTCATAAAGTATTGTGAGTGACGCTGTAGGTTCATCTTACTGCAGTGTAAAATTTTATAAAGTATTGTGACGCTGTCGGTCAGTAATACCACATTGTAGTATTCATAAAAATATTGTGACGCTGTAGGTAATTGATACTGCAGTGTAAAATTCATAAAGTATTGTGAGTGACGCCGTAGGTTCATCATACTGCAGTGTAACATTCATAAAGTATTGTGAGTGATGCTGTAGGTTCATCATAGTGCAGTGTAACATTCATAGAGTATTGTGAGTGATGCTGTAGGTTCATCATACTGCAGTGTAAAATTCATAAAGTATTGTGAGTGACGCTGTAGGTTCATCATACAGCAGTGTAAGATTCATAAAGTATTGTGACACTGTTGGTCAGTAATACCGTAGTGTAATATTCATAACAATATATAGGGTATGGACCTTATCCATAGGATATAATACCATCTAGGAACCTCCTACCTGTTACATCATCCGCAGCACATCCATCAAAAAAAGTTTCTGCAAAATTCAGAAACTTCACCTCATCAGTATTAATTTGTCCCTGATGGAATCCACCATTACAGCCTCAAGTGCCTCTGTAATTTTTGGACGTAATTGGCAGTAAAGGTCTTCCTCATAGAATTTGTAGCTCATTTTGATGGACATCATCTTTTCCACATTTTGAACCTCCTACGCCGATCGCTGACAAGGTTCCCAGCTGTGCTGAAAACTCTTTCTGAGCACACATTGAAGTGTGGCAGTTCAAATAAAGCAAAGCCAGTTTGTGCAAGGTCCTCCAAATTGCCTTATTTTCTTGCCAGTAGTCAAACGGACTGTTTGACATGCCTATTTGGACACTATCATTAAAAAATTTAAAATAGTCCTCATCCATTCTTTGAATGATGACCATATCAGATGGAGTCATGGTAGAGGTCACATTAATTGTAGGCAATACTTTTAGATCCAACCAAATGTCAAAACTTGGTTGTGTTGACTCATCTGCAGCACCAGTGGGTCTATTGGGAAAGTTTAGTTTTTTCCAGGCAGATGCACTTGCTGGAGAAACTGAAGAAGAAGCCATCGCTGCATCACATGCCACTTGAGCTGACAATTTGCTTACCAACAGCTCTTTGCATCTCTTCAGATCTGTGTCCATTGGGAAGAAAGACACAACATTTGACTTAAACCTAGGATTGAGCATGGTTGCCAAAATTTATTGATCCTATTGGAAGGTCCTGACAACCCTTGGATCCTGGTGAAGTGAATAAAAGACTTGCTCTACAAGTCCGACATACTTAGCAGAATTGTTTCTTTTCAGCTACTCCTTCAGTTTCTCAAGCTGTTTTATAACAGTCTATTTAGGGGAACTTTGTGGGTGGTGTCCACGCTTTTCTTATTGGGGGGGAGAGGGGAGGGTTGGGGAGGAGAGGGAGGAAAGATGCCATTTCTTGGGAGCTGTATTTGTGGCTGCCACAGACTGGTATGACCCCTTTCTAGATCACTTGAAAGTACTGATGGAAATATCTGGAAAGGTCTTACAGGGCACACACAATTGTGAGAGTGTAGGAAGCCATATGAGTGGTTTGGGTCAGATGATAGGTGTGGTTCCTTGAAATGTCATAAAATAGATGAAATTCTAGTTTGATAAGCATGTATATTTAATATAAAAAACACAAAAAACTAAACAAATGGATATAATGCTCTCTGGTGAAGTACAGTTATGCAATTTTAAGATTTATACAATTATGTACTATAAATAAAAAAGGATAAAAATAATGTATTGTATAGTTAGGTAAAGTATAATATCAATGGGAATATATGAGACTAAAAAAAGAAATTAGGTGAATTACCTGACTCAAGCTGGCAGTGTCTGAACTCACTTCACAGGTGACTACTGCGAAGGGTTTCAGCACTTTGGACAACACGGAAAGTATTTTCCACTGAGCTTGAGTAAGGTACATTCCCCCTCCTCTACCTATGTCATAGTTCGCTGTGTAGCTTCGGATTACTTTTTGCTGTTCTTCCATCCTGTCATTTTTAAGCTAGGGAGATCTGGGAAGTCAGGGCCCCGGATTGGGGAAAGAACCGGAGATGAGGAACCTGGATATATGTCCTCCCCATCCACAAGTGCCGGATGTTGTTGAGACCTGCCCAAAGGCTAGGAGTCTAACTTGCTGGGAGGTGTTCACCAGTGACCCATCCAATTGGGATTTGGGTTTAAGCTGCACCCAGCAAGCAGGTCATGGCCCTTTGGTCAGCTATTCAGCACAAGTGGGAAATGGAGAAACACAATCTCAGGTGAGGCACTGGAGGATGGGACCGAGGGTTAGTACTCGGGTGATGTACTGAGTACACCCACTGTGGATCCAAATGCAGAACTGGCACAGGAGAATGTTACTTGGAGTTAGCACTTGGGTAACTTACTGAGTGCCCACCCTGTAGATGCAGAACTGGTACAGGAGAATGACACTTCTAAGTTAGTACTCAGATGGCATATTGAGTACACACGCTGTGGACCCAGATGCAGCAATGGCACAGGAGAATAACACTTCAGAGTTAGATGACCAATTGAGTATGCACTCTGTGGACCCAGATGCAGCACTGACACACACACACTGAGAGTAGACACTAGGAATAAATCATGAGAAGAAAGGAGCATGGAACCTGGAAAGTTGTAATAGCAAGTAAGCACTAGAAGTAACAACATTGTACAGGCAACTTTCTATTGTCCAGAGCCCGGTTATATACTCTAAGGTAGCAGCCAATTGAAGGTCACTGTCAGCTGGCAGCAACCAGTGCTACCACTGGGTGAAGAGTTAGTCAGGTAATGGAGACTGTTATGTCTGCGCCCATGATGGTAACCGCAGGAACCAAGTCACGGAGCAACGCATGGTTGTCCTAGCAGACCCTAGACATAAACCTCAGCACCTCACTCGCCACCGCACCTGGCGTCTGACCACTTGAAAAGTCAGGGGAAGCTGGCGCTGAGGTGAGTAACGGCTGATCCTAGGCCGCAACCTGACACATCCGCTGAAACATATAAAGGGTGGAGTTCCACCTTGTAACTACCTCTTGCTTCAGCTGTTGGCAGGACAAATTCAACATTTCTTGCAGGTGCTGCAATCTTCTACATGCACCTGCTGAATGGTGAAAATGTACCAGAAATTTTTCGGGATACAGAGAACATTTCCTGCATGGCCCTGTTATTTAAAAAAAAAATGTGCACCACCAAGTTGATTGTGTGAGCAAAACATGGGACGTGTTGGAATTCACTCAGCTGTAATTCTCTCACAATATTGGTGGTGTTGTTAGAAATCTCAAATCCTGAGGAGACTCCAAGTGGGGTAAGCCATTTTGCAATGACTTTCCTGAGTTTTTCTAAGAGGTTGTCAGCAATATGCCTCTTAGTGAAACTGGTGATACACAGAGTAGCCTGCCTCTGCATGAGCTGCTGTTCTTAGATATTGCTGCTGCTGTTGGTGCCACTGAAGGCAATTTACCCACCCAGTGGGCTGTTACAGTCATGTAATCTTGCGTTTGCTCTGTTTCACTTGTCCACATATCTGTGGTTAACTGGACAGTGGGTACAATGGCATTTTGGAGGACACTAAGTAAGTTTCTTTTAATGTCCCTGTACAGGCTGGGAATTGCTTTTTTAGTGAAAAGTAATCTAGATGGGATTTGGTAGTGGGGACACAGGACCTCAATTAACTGTCTAAAACCCACTGCATTATTGGCGGATATTGGATGCACATCTAATACCAGTACAGATGTTATGGCATCAGGATTGTTTAACAGTCAATTGTTTTATTAAACTACTTCTAGTAATCTTCTGGGATGAAGATCCACTTCCAGCAGCAGCAGCAGGCATAGCGCTTAAGCATTCTTATGGGGCAAGGATGAATTAAATGAATGAATGAATTAAATATTTTTTGTAAATGCCTCCCCTCCTCCCTCATAAATTTGAAATAAAAAAATGAAATTAAATTTACTACGAATCTACCCTTCCTTTCCCGCCTTCAACTACATACATACTCCATCTCCCACATGCCTCTTGATTAATGAAAACATGTTTCCTTATGTGCCATGTTGGAAATTGAACTGCCACATGTTTGTGCTGCACACTGCTTCCGCGTGATGTAAATTATGGGCCTATACTGGATGAAAACAATATTGTGAGCTGTGAGGTGGTCAAAATTGACTGGAAACTAATGTTATTGAGGTTAATATTTATTTATTTATTATTTATTAATAATAATACTGTAGGAACAAAAAAATCCCATATGATGTGATTTTTGCAGTTTTTATCAATTAATAAAAAATACAGATCCAAAACCAAAACCAAAACATGCAAGGGCGGTTTTGGCAAAACCAAAACACAGGGGTCGGCGCACATCCTTAATATATATGTTATATTTGTGATACATTGTATTTAATGTGTGACTAGAAGGTCCCCACTACTGACATCTCCTCTCTGCAGGAATATGTACTATACAGCGGTTAATGAGTTAAATCCTAGTGCCACTTTTCTTCACAATATGTCTGGTTGTTTGGAATATTATAAACCAGCAAAAAAGGGGATGATTTATCCTTAGATGCCCCTTTCTTTATATAGAAATCGACAATCTTGATAGTTCATTCACCAAAATGTATATTGTTGGACACATGCAGCTTGTGTACAAGACTGCTGTTCCTATGTTAAATTCATCAATTAAGGATCTCATTTATATTTGCATCAGTGGAGGCCTGCGAGTCATAGGAACTAATTGTAATGATTGACAGCAAGTAGCTGAATTAACACATGTTTAAAAGGAGCAAGTCACATCACAGATGACAGCCCTCTGACGAAGTCGCTGACAAAAATGCATTAGGGTGTGTCCTTGTGACGTGACACTGAGACTCCATCAGCTCCCCCCAACTCCTTGGTTAGCAGCAACGTGGTCCGACCTGCGGCAACCTCTCGAGAAGCGGTGAGCAGCGGGGTGTATGAACCCGACAGCTTCCAGGGACAACGAGGTGGTGATTGCCGGTGGGAGTATTTCAAAAACACCATGTGGTAACCAGCCCACACCGTTTTATATAAGGTACAAGCGGCACTGTAACAGTGCAGTGTTTTATATGTTACCATATTATTAATTAAGGACATTATTGCACTATGAAGCGCCCCCTTTCCATTTATATTTAACATATACATATATATATATATATATATATATATATATACAGTACCAGTCAAAAGTTTGGACACACCTTCTCATTCAGTGGTTTTTGTGCATTTTAATTATTTTCAACATGGTAGATTAATACTGAAGACATCAAAACCATGAAAGAACACATGGAATTATGTTGGAAACAAAAAAGTGTTAAACAAATCAAAATATGTTTTATATTTTAGATTCCTCAAAGTAGCCCCCCTTTGCTTTGATGACAGCTTTGTTTACACACTCTTGGCATTCCCTCAATCAGCTTCATGAGGTAGTCTCCTGGAATGGTTTTGAATTAACAGGTGTACCTTGTCAAGAGTCAATCTGTGGAATGACTTGCCTTCTAAATGTGTTTGAGACCATCAGTTTCGTTGTGCGAGGGTTAGTGGTAGGGTTAGTACACAGTGGACACCACTATTTGACTACTGTTGTAATCCATATTATGGCACCAACCACTCAACTCAGTAAAGAGAAACAACAGTCTATCATTACTTTAAGACATGAAGGTCAGTTGATACGGAAAATTTCAAGAGCTTTGAAAGTATCCTCAAGTGCAGTTGCAAAAACCATCAAACGCTATGATGAAACTGGCTCTCATGAGGACCGCCCCAGGAAAGGAAGACCAAGAGTTACCTCTGCTGCAGAGGATAAGTTCATTAGAGTTACCAGCCTCAGAAACCACTACTTAACAGCACCTCAGAATAGAGACCACATAAAGGACCTCATTCAGGCCCAGTCGCAAGCGCTGCGATGCTTAGGCCCTGCACACGCGCAGCGGCCGCACTGCGTGTGCGCAAGCCCCGAAGCGAGAGAGAAATACTCTCGCTCCGGAGCTCACTACAAAAGGGGCGGCTGTCGATGGTGATCGACAGCTCGACCCGTTTTATAGGCGTGGCGGGGGGGTGGTTTCACAAACGGAGGCGTTCCTTAAGGAACGCCTGCCGTTTTGTGGGCAGCCCCCCCAGTGATGTCAGTGGGGAGTTTCCTGCTCAATCAGAGCAGAAAGATCCCTGGGGCTTGCAGTTGCCGAGACCCACCCATTACGGTCTTGTCGCAAGCCCCGATGGTCTTGACCATCACGACCATCGACCTGGTCAGTCGCTAAAGCTGTAGGTAGTAACCCACAGCTTAGCTAGCGACCAGGAGGCCGCACTTGAATAGACAAGCGCCCGCCCTCATTCAGAGCGAGCGCTCGCTTCTTGCGACCGCCTCTGAATGAGGGCCAAAGTCTTCACAGAGTTCAAATAGCAGACAAATCTCAACATCAATTGTTCAGAGGAGACTGCGCGAATCAGGCTTCAAGGTCATATTGCTGCGAAGAAGCCACTACTGAGGATGAACAACAAGAAGAAGAGAATTGTTTGGGTCAAGAAACACAAGGAATGGACATTAGACCAGTGGAAATCTGTACTTTGGTCTGACGAGTCAAAATTTTAGATTTTTGGTTCCAACCGCCGTGTCTTTGTGAGACGCAGAGGTGAGCGGATGGTTTCTGCATGTGTGGTTCCCACTGTGAAGCATGGAGGAGGAGATGTGATGGTGTGGGGGTGCATTACTGGTGACACTGTTGGTGATTTATTCAAAATTCAAGGCACACATAACCAGCATGGCTACCACAGCATTCTGCAGTGCCATGCCATCCCATCTGGTTTGCACTTACTGGGACCATAATTTGGTTTTCAACAAGACAATGACCCCAAACACGCCTCCAGGTTATGTAAGTGCTACTTGACAAAGAAGGAAAGTGATGGAGTGCTGCGTCAGATGACCTGGCCTCCACAACCACCCGACCTAAACCCAATTGAGCTGGTTTGGGATTAGTTGGACTGCAGAGTGAAGGAAAAGCAGCCAACAAGTGCTCAGCACCTCTGGGAACTCCTTCAAGATTGTTGGAAAACCATTCCAGGAGACTACCTCATAAAGCTGATTGAGAGAATGCCAAGAGTATGCAAAGCTATCATCCAAGCAAAAGGGGGCTACTTTGAGGAATCTAATATATAAAACATATTTTAATTTGTTTAACACTTTTTTGTTTACAACATAATTCCATACGTGTTCTTTCATAGTTATGATGTCTTCAGTATTAGTCTACTATATTGAATATAATGATAATAAACAAAAACCATTGATGAGAAGGTGTGTCCAAACTTTTGACTGGTACAATATATATATACATATATATATATATATATATATATCTATATATATATATATATATATTTATATATATATACAATATATATAGTGTATATGTATGTTAAAGATGTGGTTCTCCTGAAATCTGCATCCACCCGATTTTGTGAATCTGGACAGATCCGAGTCATGATCCAGACAGTTCCAAGTGGTGATTATGGATCTTCCCACGGTTCATCATTTGGATTTTAAATCCGAATTTTCGGGTTTTGGAATGCAAAAATTAAATTATTTTAGCTGTTTTTAAAAACACACATATATATATATACACATGTAAATAAATATATACAGTCAGGTCCATAAATATTGGGACACTGACAGAATTCTCAGAGTTTGGCTTCTATTCACCACCACAATGGTTTTGAAATGAAACAAACAAGATGTGCTTTAACTGCAGACTTTCAGATTTAATTTGAGGGTAATTACATCCAAATCAGGTGAACGGTGTAGGAATTACAACGGTTTCAATATGTGCCTCCCACTTTTTAAGGGGCCAAAAGAAATGGGACTATCAACTCAAAAGCTATTTCATGGACAGGTGTGGGCTATTCCCTCGTTATTTCATTATCAATTAAGCAGGTAAAATTTCTGGAGTTGATTCTAGGTGTGACATTTGCATTTGGAATCAGTTGATGTCGACTCTCAATATGAGATCCAAAGAGCTGTCACTATCAGTGAAGCAAGCCATCATTAGGCTGAAAAATCAAAACAAACCCATCAGAGAGATAGCAAAAACATTAGGTGTGGCCAAATCAACTGTTTGGAACATTCTTAAAAAGAAAGAACGCACCGTAGAGCTCAGCAACACCAAAAGACCCGGAAGACCACGGAAAACAACTGGGGTGGATGACAGAAGAATAATTTCCCTGGTGAAGAAAAACCCCTTCACAACAGTTGGCCAAATCAAGAACACTCTCCAGGAGGTAGGTGTATATGTGTCAAAGTCAACAATCAAGAGAAGACTTCACAAGAGTGAATATAGAGGGTTCACCACAAGATGGAAACCATTGATGAGCCACAAAAACAGGAAGACCAGATTAGAGTTTGCCAAACAAAATCTAAAAAAGCCATTACAGTTCTGGAACAACATCCTATGGACAGATGAGACAAAGATCAACTTGTACCGTAGTGATGGGAAGAGAAGAGTATGGAGAAAGAAAGGAACTGCTCATGATCCAAAACATACCACCTCATCAGTGAAGCATGGTGGTGGTAGTGTCATGGCGTGGGCATGTATGGCTGCCAATGGAACTGGTTCCCTTGTATTTATTCATGATGTGACTGCTGACAAAAGCAGCAGAATGAATTCTGAAGTGTTTTGGGCAATATTATTTGCTCATATTCAGTCAAATGCTTCAGAACTCATTGGACGGCGCTTCACAGTGCAGATGGACAATGACCCGAAGCATACTGCAAAAGCAACCAAAGAGGTTTTTAATTCTAAAAGTAGAATGTTATGCAATGGCCAAGTCAATCCCCTGACCTGAATCTGATTGAGCATGCATTTCACTTGATGAAGACAAAACTGAAGGGAAAATACCCCAAGAACAAGCAGGAACTGAAGACATTTGCAGTAGAGGCCTGGCAGAGCATCACCAGGGATGAAACCCAGCGTCTGGTGATGTCTATGCGTTCCAGACTTCAGGCTGTAATTGCCTGGAAAGGATTTGCAACAAAGTATTAAAAAGTGATAGTTAGATTTAGGATTGTTTAGTTTGTCACATTACTTTTGGCCCCTTAAAAAGTGGGAGGCACACATAGAAACTAGGGGTGAGCGGGTTCGGATTTCTGAAATCCGAACCCCCCCGATCCGAGTCCGATCCGAGTCAGGCTCGACTTTTCCCGCCTGACTCGGATCTGAAATCGAGGCAAAACGTCATCATCCCGCCTTCCGAGTCTCGCAGGTTTTGGATCCTATATAAGGTACCCGCGTCGGCGCCATTTTCTCACTCGGCTGTGGACAGTGAAGAGGGAGGGTGGGAGTTAGGGCTGTGTAGTGTAGTGTAGTGCTGCTGTTGTCCACTACTTCAAAGTCCATAGGGGCTGGCTGTGTTGTGCTGTGCTGCTGTTGTTAATAGGGGCTGTGTCCACTACTTCAAAGTCAATAGGGGCTGGCTGGACTGTGTTGTGCAGTCAGTTCTCCATAGGGGCTGTGTCCACTCCAAAGTCCTGTGCAGTGTCCCAGTCCTAAAGGGGTGCTGTAGTGTTGTCCAGGGGGTGCTCTGTCCATCAGGGGTGCTCCCCCCAAGTGCTAAAAAAATAATATATTTTCTGTGTTTGTGAATTGTGTGCGCAGTAGCCGCACGTGCATCAACAAAGTAGTGCCAAGCGTGCGCCTGTGTCATAAGTAAAGGGCCGGCTGGCTTGACCGTTAAAGGGTGCTGTAACCCCCAAAGTACACTCCAGTCCAAACCAAAAAAAAAAAATAATTTTCTGTGTTTGTGAATTGTGTGCGCAGTAGCCGCACGTGCATCAACAAAGTAGTGCCAAGCGTGCGCCTGTGTCATAAGTAAAGGGCCGGCTGGCTTGACCGTTAAAGGGTGCTGTAACCCCCGAAAGTACACTCCAATCCAAACCAAAAAAAAATTATTTTCTGTGTTTGTGAATTGTGTGCGCAGTAGCCGCACGTGCATCAACAAAGTAGTGCCAAGCATGCGCCTGTGTCATAAGTAAAGGGCCGGCTGGCTTGACCATTAAGGGTGCTGTAACCCCCGAAAGTACACTCCAGTCCAAACCAAAAAAAAAATAATTTTCTGTGTTTGTGAATTGTGTGCGCAGTAGCCGCACGTGCATCAACAAAGTAGTGCCAAGCGTGCGCCTGTATCATAAGTAAAGGGCCGGCTGGCTTGACCGTTAAGGGTGTTGTAACCCCCGAAAGTACACTCCAGTCCAAACCAAAAAAAAAATAATTTTCTGTGTTTGTGAATTGTGTGCGCAGTAGCCGCACGTGCATCAACAAAGTAGTGCCAAGCGTGCGCCTGTGTCATAAGTAAAGGGCCGGCTGGCTTGACCGTTAAGGGTGCTGTAACCCCCGAAAGTACACTCCAGTCCAAACCAAAAAAAAAATTATTTTCTGTGTTTGTGAATTGTGTGCACAGTAGCCGCACGTGCATCAACAAAGTAGTGCCAAGCGTGCGCCTGTGTCATAAGTAAAGGGCCGGCTGGCTTGACCGTTAAAGGGTGCTGTAACCCCCAAAGTACACTCCAGTCCAAACCAAAAAAAAAATTATTTTCTGTGTTTGTGAATTGTGTGCGCAGTAGCCGCACGTGCATCAACAAAGTAGTGCCAAGCGTGCGCCTGTGTCATAAGTAAAGGGCCGGCTGGCTTGACCGTTAAGGGTGCTGTAACCCCCGAAAGTACACTCCAGTCCAAACCAAAAAAAAAATAATTTTCTGTGTTTGTGAATTGTGTGCGCAGTAGCCGCACGTGCATCAACAAAGTAGTGCCAAGCGTGCGCCTGTGTCATAAGTAAAAGGCCGGCTGGCTTGACCCTTAAGGGTGCTGTAACCCCCGAAAGTACACTCCAGTCCAAACCAAAAAAAAAATTATTTTCTGTGTTTGTGAATTGTGTGCGCAGTAGCCGCACGTGCATCAACAAAGTAGTGCCAAGCGTGCGCCTGTGTCATAAGTAAAGGGCCGGCTGGCTTGACCGTTAAAGGGTGCTGTAACCCCCAAAGTACACTCCAGTCCAAACCAAAAAAAAAATTATTTTCTGTGTTTGTGAATTGTGTGCGCAGTAGCCGCACGTGCATCAACAAAGTAATGCCAAGCGTGCGCCTGTGTCATAAGTAAAGGGCCGGCTGGCTTGACCGTTAAAGGGTGCTGTAACCCCCAAAGTACACTCCAGTCCAAACTAAAAAAAAAATTAATTTCTATGTTTGTGAATTGTGTGCGCAGTAGCCGCACGTGCATCAACAAAGTAGTGCCAAGCGTGCACCTGTGTCATAAGTAAAGGGCCGGCTGGCTAGACCGTTAAAGGGTGCTGTAACCCCCGAAAGTACACTCCAGTCCAAACCAAAAAAAAAATTATTTTCTGTGTTTGTGAATTGTGTGCGCAGTAGCCGCACGTGCATCAACAAAGTAGTGCCAAGCGTGCGCCTGTGTCATAAGTAAAAGGCCGGCTGGCTTGACCGTTAAAGTGTGCTGTAACCCCCAAAGTACACTCCAGTCCAAACCAAAAAAAAAATTATTTTCTGTGTTTGTGAATTGTGTGCGCAGTAGCCGCACGTGCATCAACAAAGTAGTGCCAAGCGTGCGCCTGTGTCATAAGTAAAGGGCCGGCTGGCTTGACCGTTAAAGGGTGCTGTAACCCCCAAAGTACACTTCAGTCCAAACCAAAAAAAAAATTATTTTCTGTGTTTGTGAATTGTGTGCGCAGTAGCCGCACGTGCATCAACAAAGTAATGCCAAGCGTGCGCCTGTGTCATAAGTAAAGGGCCGGCTGGCTTGACCGTTAAAGGGTGCTGTAACCCCCAAAGTACACTCCAGTCCAAACCAAAAAAAAAATTATTTTCTGTGTTTGTGAATTGTGTGCGCAGTAGCCGCACGTGCATCAACAAAGTAGTGCCAAGCGTGCACCTGTGTCATAAGTAAAGGGCCGGCTGGCTAGACCGTTAAAGGGTGCTGTAACCCCCGAAAGTACACTCCAGTCCAAACCAAAAAAAAAATTATTTTCTGTGTTTGTGAATTGTGTGCGCAGTAGCCGCACGTGCATCAACAAAGTAGTGCCAAGCGTGCGCCTGTGTCATAAGTAAAGGGCCGGCTGGCTTGACCGTTAAAGTGTGCTGTAACCCCCAAAGTACACTCCAGTCCAAACCAAAAAAAAAATTATTTTCTGTGTTTGTGAATTGTGTGCGCAGTAGCCGCACGTGCATCAACAAAGTAGTGCCAAACGTGCGCCTGTGTCATAAGTAAAGGGCCGGCTGGCTTGACCGTTAAAGGGTTCTGTAACCCCCAAAGTACACTCCAAAACAAAAAAATATATATTTTCTGTGTTTGTGAATTGTGTGCACTGTGGCTGCACGTGCATCAACAAAGGAGCAGCGCCAAGCGTGCGCCTGTGTCCCATAAGTAAAGAGCCAGCTGGCTCATTTCTTAAAGGGTGGTGTAACCCACAAAGTGCACTACTCTCCAGCAAAAATAAAAAAATATTTTCTGTGTTTGTGTGCGCTTTAGCCGCACATATATATCAATATAACATAAATGGAGGACCAAACTTTCTCCGATAAAAATAAAATAGGGAAAGATCAAGAACCACTTCCTCCTAGTGCTGTTGCTGCTGCTGGGAGTTGTTCATCATCCCAGAGAGGAAGTAGGAACATCACTACTTTTACTAAACAATTGACCCTCCAACAGTCCCTAGCGATGAGGATGAAGTACGACAGCAGTCATCCTGAAGCAAAACGTATAACTGAGGCCTTGACTGCTATGTTGGTGTTAGACGTGCGTCCGGTATCCGCCATTAGTGCAGTGGGATTTAGACAATTGATGGAGGTAGTGTGTCCTCGGTTCCAAATCCCGTCTAGATTCCACCAGCATCCTCAAAGCAGCAGCGACAAGCATGCGTCTGTCTGTTAAAGGGTGGTGACACCCTCAAAGTGTGCTACACAAACAATTAAAATATTGTTCTTTTTTTTTCTGTCTTTGTGAAATGTGTGGGCTGTAGCCGCACCTGCATCCTTAAAGCAGCAGCGACAAGCGTGCGTCTGTCTGTTAAAGGGTGGTGACACCCTCAAAGTGTGCTACACAAACAATTAAAATATTGTTCTTTTTTTTTCTGTCTTTGTGAATTGTGTGGGCTGTAGCCGCACTTGCATCCTGAAAGCAGCAGCGACAAGCGTGCGTCTGTCTGTTAAAGGGTGGTGTAACTCTCAAAGTGCTCCAAAAAATAAAAAACTATTTTTTTAATGTGTTTGTGACTTGTGTGCGATGTAGCCGCACTTGCATCCTCAAAGCAGCAGCGACAAGCGTGCGTCTGTCTGTTAAAGGGTGGTGACACCCTCAAAGTGTGCTACACAAACAATAAAAATATTCTTCTTTTTTCTGTCTTTGTGAATTGTGTGGGCTGTAGCCGCACCTGCATCCTTAAAGCAGCAGCGACAAGCGTGCGTCTGTCTGTTAAAGGGTGGTGACACCCTCAAAGTGTGCTACACAAACAATTAAAATATTGTTCTTTTTTTTTCGGTCTTTGTGAAATGTGTGGGCTGTAGCCGCACCTGCATCCTTAAAGCAGCAGCGACAAGCGTGCGTCTGTCTGTTAAAGGGTGGTGACACCCTCAAAGTGTGCTACACAAACAATAAAAATATTCTTCTTCTTTTTTCTGTCTTTGTGAATTGTGTGGGCTGTAGCCGCACTTGCATCCTCAAAGCAGCAGCGACAAGCGTGCGTCTGTCTGTTAAAGGGTGGTGTAACCCTCAAAGTGCGCTCCACAAACAATAAAAATATTCTTTTTTTTTTTCTGTCTTTGTGAATTGTGTGGGCTGTAGCCGCACTTGCATCCTCAAAGCAGCAGCGACAAGCGTGCGTCTGTCTGTTAAAGGATTACATCGGTGACAGCATCCAAGTAGGCATGTCAGACAGTCCGTACCTGTACTGGCAGGAAAAAGAAGCAATTTGGAGGTCCCTGTACAAACTGGCTCTATTTTACCTGAGTTGCCCCCCCTCCAGTGTGTACTCCGAAAGAGTGTTTAGTGCAGCCGGGAACCTTGTCAGCGAAAGGCGTAGGAGGTTGCTTCCACAAAATGTGGAGAAGATGATGTTCATAAAATGAATTATCAACTCTTCCAGGGAGACCAGCCTCCAGAACGTACAGAGGGACCTGTGGTTCCAGCAGGGACGAATTAATACTCTGTGAGGATGAGGATGTACACACTGAAGAGGGTGAGGAATCGGTGGATGAGGAGGATGAGGATGACATCTTGCCTCCGTAGAGCCAGTTTGTGCAGGGACAGATTAATTGCCAGCTTGTTTTGTGGGGGCCCAAACGAACCAATCATTTCAGCCACAGTTGTGTGGCAGACCCTGGCGCTGAAATGATTGGTTTGTTAAAGTGTGCATGTCCTGTTTATACAACATAAGGGTGGGTGGGAGGGCCCAAGGACAATTCCATCTTGCACCTCTTTTTTTTCTTTGCATTATGTACAGTTTGGGGCCTAGTTTTTCAAACTGCCATCCTGTCTGCCACTGCAGTTTCACGCCTAGATGGGTCACGTGTTTGTGCCGCCCACTCGTGTCGCTTAGCATAGTCATCCAGCTACCTCGGTGCAACCTTTTGGACATAAAAACACTATTGTGAGGTGTGAGGTGTTCAGAATAGACTGGAAATGAGTGGAAATTAAGGTTATTGAGGTTAATAATAGCATAGGAGCAGAAAAACCTACAAATTCTGTGATTTTAGCTGTTTTTATGCTTTTTTTCAAAAAAATACAGATCCAAAACACAAAACCCAGAACCCAAAACACGGAAGGGTGGTTTTGGCAAAACCAATCCAGATCCAAAACACGAAGAAAGATCCAGATCCAAAACCAAAACACAAAACACGAAAAGTGGCCGGTGCACACCCCTAATAGAAACCGTTGTAATTCCTACACTGTTCACCTGATTTGGATGTAATTACCCTCAAATTAAATCTGAAAGTCTGCAGCAGTTAAAGCACATCTTGTTGGTTTCATTTCAAAGCCATTGTGGTGGTGAATAGTGGCCAAAATATGAAAATTCTGTCAATGTCCCAATATTTATGGACCTGACCGTGTATATATATATATATATATATATATATTATATATATATATATATATATATATATATATATATAAAATTTAAAAAACAAAATCAAATTATTTGGGGGTGGTTTTGCAAAACCAACACCAAAACACAAGGATGGATTCAGATCCAAAACCGAAACACAGGGGTTTTGTTCTTTTTAGAACTGAAGATACGTACATATGTATCTTAAGTTAACCCGGGACTTTTTATTATCACATCATGCATGCATAAACTATTGATTTATAATTGTTTATTCGTATGTATTGGAGCATTGCTACTCCATTAATAAATCAATTAAGAGCATACTCTAGCCTTAGTTTCTGTAGCAGTCTCATTCATTAGGCACTACAACATACCAAGCGCAGACCCCCCTCCCCATTTATCATGCAATACATAGTAGGGATTGGATAACCCTACAGGGTCTTGCTGTTAATTCCCTGAATCCCTAAGTAGTGAGGCACAAGTCCCCCACAATCTGTATATTAATCAGTCACATGATCAGCCTACTTATCACATTCCCACCCATGAAAATAAGTTTCATACTGTACATACTGTAAAGGCTAGCTCAGATTCCATTGCATTGTTTATAAATGTATAACCTTATGGTGTAGGCCTATGTTTTTCTTGACCATAAATGTATAGTGTCCGACCCTATACTGTAAGTATTTTGATACACTTATGAAATGAAGGCTTTTTCTTACTTTCTTTTCTATAAATTGCCTTTTTTTTAATTACCTATGGGGTGCTGGTCTTTTGGGGTATTTATTAGCTTGAAATCTTTAGAACTGTGACATGTTATGACCTTACACCCTCACTTGTTTTTAAATATGGTCATGGTTATGTTAAAGAACTCCTTATTTATCACTTGTACCCTGACAGTCTATATAGCATAAATCATACATGCCAACTTTCCGGGTGCCCCCTCTGGGAGGCAGATAGAAAGTGTCAGCGTTGCAGGGGGCCGAGATTTTGTAAAACAGGGGATCGGGGCTACGATTCAGCGTGAATCACGTAATTGAGAGTGGGTGGTGAATTGCGTCATTAAGAGTGGGTGGCGAATTGCATCATCGCCCAATCCCGGACCGCCCACTGTCATTCTTAAGTGGACAACTGCCGGGAGGGTGATAGGAAATTTCCTCCAGTGGCCCCTGAACCCGGGAGACTTGCTCTCTCCTGCGGGGGGCCAGGAGCACCACCCGATTTTCAGAAGCCTCTTGGCCATTGCGGGAGAGTCGGCAAGTCTGGCAGAAGTTCTCTAGAGGGAGAGAAACTTGAAATTGATCATGAGCATATGTTTCTCCTGTACAGTACTGTGTTACTTGTGTGGAAGTATAATGCATGTAGCTGAGTAAAGAATGTTTTACGTGTATAATGGACTCTATACTGGTTTAGTGAACCACGGTAGTATTTATTCATTCCTGCCCTTAAAATGACACAATTTCCTTCTATGGTTTCTAAACTGGCTTCACTGCTATCAATCTTTGTAACCATGCAACAACCTCTCTGGTGTGGCACAAATTCATTGTATATAGAAGTATAATGTCATTTATTTCCCTGCTGTCAGTATTATATGCAATGTTAGGAGCACACAATCATTTACAGCTCTTAGGTTGCACCACTGCAAATAGCTTCCAGTTTTTCTTTGGTTCTGTTGTCTCTTTTGTTCATTTTATTAATATATATTAGAACATTTCATCATTGTGTGTTTTCAATTACGTTGCATAGGTACCGGGCACACTGCATAATTAGCGCCCTGTGGGAATGCTTTTAACTCTATTAATCTGGAAATTAAGTGATTGTGATGAGTTATTTGTGAATACTATTGATGAAAGGCTTTGACTTGGCATATTCAAGTATTTCATCTGGATTTCATACAACAAGTTCAGGTTACTGCTTCTGCTTACTAATTTACTGCTGCAGCCACTGCAATCACAGCTAATATGTCACCAGGGCAGTAGAGAGCCTGGCGGCCCGGGCAATGACAGGGGATGTGGAAAGTATTATCTGCACGTTCCACAGGGGGGCGCCATTTTGACCCTCAGCCAGGGTCAGATTGGTAGGTGGGGGGGACTGATCAGTGGAATCGTTCTCCCACCTCCTATCTGGTGCATGCAGAGGTGACTGCCTAGCGCTGCTGCCACTGACCGGAGGTGGGGAGCGGTGGATCCAGGCTGCCGCCAGGCTCTTTCGGCAAGCCCGGGCCCGAGTAAATAGTAACTGCTCCCACACCCCACCCCCTCTCGGCGCTCCCTGTATGTCATTAGTACGGATACTCTTTATCTCCGTCTGTAAAAATGAGAGATCTCACCTTCAGCAACAAAGGGATCATTGTTGTGGGGAGACCTAAACCTAACCTGCCTAACCTACAGCCTAAGCATGTGCAATAAGAGGTTTAAACAAACCTAATAATAATGAGCATGTTTGGCTTCGCTACTGTACAGTAGCTGGAAGAATCTATATATTTATTTGAATCATAGTATAGAGGTAGGTTAGAAGTGCTGGTCTTTCTTCTTTATACAGTATATCCCAAATTGATTTATGTTATTCCCATTGCACACTGCCTACTGTGTGTTTATTTTACATTTATTGAATTATTTAAAAGCACAACACTTTTTTTAAGTGCATCTTTTCTCTTTCTAATTATCACTCTGGGCCTGATTCAGACCTGCTCGCGAGTGCTGAGCGCTCGCAAGCGGGTCGATGTTGCCCAAGTGCGCATGCTCACGAGGGAGCCGGCTACGTCGTGCTCATGCTCGAGACCCGAATAACGACGGCCAAGCCGTCGTTATGGGTCTCGCACCAAAGGGGGCGTGCTGTCGATGGTGATTGACAGCAAGCCCCCTTTGGTGGGCGTGCCGGGGGCGTGGAAGCCCAGACGGAGGCGTCGCCATGGGAACGCCTACCGTCTGGGTCCGGCCCCACTGACATCACTAGTGATGTCAGTGGGAGTGCTTTTGGCTCTGATAGAGCCAAAAGCACTCCAGGGCTTGCGGAAGCGAGACCCTACCGCAGGGTCTCGTCGCAAGCCCGATGGTCGCGATGGTCTTGACCATCGCGACCATCATTTTGGCCGCTCGCTATAGCTGTGGGTGGTCACCCACAGCTATGCGAGCGGCCAGAAGGCCGCTCCAAAAAGGAGCAGGGACGGCCCTGATTCAGAGCGAGCGCTCTGTCAGAGCGTCTGGCTCTGAATCAGGGCCTCTGTCTGTACAGGCATTTAAACACTGTCAAGAGATACTAAGGGCCTTATTTACGAAGCCGCTACTTTAGTTATTCGCTGCTTCCCATCGGGTTGGAGGGGTAAATTTAAAATGCCATTTGCAGTCAGTGTAAAGCATGCCAGGCTTTACACTGACTGCGAGTGGCCATTTAAATTTTTCTTTCCAACACGCTGTGAAGCGGCGGCTTACAAAAGCCACCACTTTGTAAATAAAACCCTAAATATGAAACAGTTTACTACAGAGATGGGGAACCTCAGGCCAGGGGGCCGTATAAGCCCCCGGAATCATTTGGTCTGGCCCTCTGAGCTTTTGTCTGCTAGCCTCATCTGGCTAGCAGGGTGCCTAAAATGTCACCCTGCAGCCAGAATCTATGCAGCAGTGCCGCCTGGAGCATCCTTAGTAGGGGTGTGCACCGGCCACTTTTCGTGTTTTGTGTTTTGGTTTTGGATCTGGATCTTTCTTCGTGTTTTGGATCTGGATTGGTTTTGCCAAAACCACCCTTCCGTGTTTTGGGTTCTGGGTTTTGTGTTTTGGATCTGTATTTTTTTTTAAAAAAGCATAAAAACAGCTAAAATTACAGAATTTGTTGGTTTCTCTGCTCCTATGCTATTATTAACCTCAATAACCTTAATTTCCACTCATTTCCAGTCTATTCTGAACACCTCACACCTCACAATAGTGTTTTCATGTCCAAAAGGTTGCACCGAGGTAGCTGGATGACTATGCTAAGCGACACGAGTGGGCGGCACAAACACGTGACCCATCTAGGAGTGACACTGCAGTGGCAGACAGGATGGCAGTTAGAAAAACTAGGCCCCAAACTGTACATAATGCAAAGAAAAAAAAGAAGTGCAAGATGGAATTGTCCTTGGGCCCTCCTACCCACCCTTATGTTGTATAAACAGGACATGCACACTTTAACAAATCAATCATTTCAGCGCCAGGGTCTGCCACACAACTGTGGCTGAAATGATTGGTTCATTTGGGCCCCCACAAAACAAGCTGGCAATTAATGTGTCCCTGCACAAACTGGCTCTACGGAGGCAAGATGTCATCCTCATCCTCCTCATCCACCGATTCCTCACCCTCTTCAGTGTGTACATCCTCATCCTCACAGAGTATTAATTCGTCCCTGCTGGAACCACAGGTCCCTCTGTACGTTCTGGAGGCTGGTCTCCCTGGAAGAGTTGATAATTCATTTTATGAACATCATCTTCTCCACATTTTGTGGAAGCAACCTCCTACGCCTTTCGCTGACAAGGTTCCCGGCTGCACTAAACACTCTTTCGGAGTACACACTGGAGGGGGGGCAACTCAGGTAAAATAGAGCCAGTTTGTACAGGGACCTCCAAATTGCTTCTTTTTCCTGCCAGTACAGGTGCGGACTGTCTGACATGCCTACTTGGATGCTGTCACCGATGTAATCCTTTAACAGACAGACGCACGCTTGTCGCTGCTGCTTTGAGGATTCAAGTGCGGCTACAGCCCACACAATTCACAAAGACAGAAAAAAAAAAGAATATTTTTATTGTTTGTGGAGCACACTTTGAGGGTTACACCACCCTTTAACAGACAGACGCACGCTTGTCGCTGCTGCTTTGAGGATGCAAGTGCGGCTACAGCCCACACAATTCACAAAGACAGAAAAAAGAAGAATATTTTAATTGTTTGTGTAGAACACTTTGAGGTGTCACCACCCTTTAACAGACAGACGCACGCTTGTCGCTGCTGCTTTAAGGATGCAGGTGCGGCTACAGCCCACACAATTCACAAAGACAGAAAAAAAAGAACAATATTTTAATTGTTTGTGTAGCACACTTTGAGGGTGTCACCACCCTTTAACAGACAGACGCACGCTTGTCGCTGCTGCTTTGAGGATGCAGGTGGAATCTAGACGGGATTTGGAACCGAGGACACACTACCTCCATCAATTGTCTAAATCCCACTGCACTAATGTCGGATACCGGACGCACGTCTAACACCAACATAGCAGTCAAGGCCTCAGTTATACGTTTTGCTTCAGGATGACTGCTGTCGTACTTCATCCTCATCGCTAGGGACTGTTGGAGGGTCAATTGTTTAGTAAAAGTAGTGATGTTCCTACTTCCTCTCTGGGATGATGAACAACTCCCAGCAGCAGCAACAGCACTAGGAGGAAGAGGTTCTTGATCTTTCCCTATTTTATTTTTATCGGAGAAAGTTTGGTCCTCCATTTATGTTATATTGATATATATACGTGCGGCTAAAGCGCACACAAACACAGAAAATATTATTTTATTTTTGCTGGAGAGTAGTGCACTTTGTGGGTTACACCACCCTTTAAGAAATGAGCCAGCCGGCTCTTTACTTATGGGACACAGGCGCACGCTTGGCGCTGCTCCTTTGTTGATGCACGTGCAGCCACAGTGCACACAATTCACAAACACAGAAAATAATTTTTTTTTTGGTTTGGACTGGAGTGTACTTTCGGGGGTTACAGCACCCTTAACGGTCAAGCCAGCCGGCCCTTTACTTATGACACAGGCGCACGTTTGGCACTACTTTGTTGATGCACGTGCGGCTACTGCGCACACAATTCACAAACACAGAAAATAATTTTTTTTTAGGTTTGGACTGGAGTGTACTTTCGGGGGTTACAGCACCCTTAACGGTCAAGCCAGCCGGCCCTTTACTTATGACACAGGCGCACGCTTGGCACTACTTTGTTGATGCACGTGCGGCTACTGCGCACACAATTCACAAACACAGAAAATAATTTTTTTTTGGTTTGGACTGGAGTGTACTTTCGGGGGTTACAGCACCCTTTAACGGTCAAGCCAGCCGGCCCTTTACTTATGACACAGGCGCACGCTTGGCACTACTTTGTTGATGCACGTGCGACTACTGCGCACACAATTCACAAACACAGAAAATAATTTTTTTTTAGGTTTGGACTGGAGTGTACTTTCGGGGGTTACAGCACCCTTAACGGTCAAGCCAGCCGGCCCTTTACTTATGACACAGGCGCACGCTTGGCACTACTTTGTTGATGCACGTGCGGCTACTGCGCACACAATTCACAAACACAGAAAATAATTTTTTTTTTGGTTTGGACTGGAGTGTACTTTCGGGGGTTACAGCACCCTTAACGGTCAAGCCAGCCGGCCCTTTACTTATGACACAGGCGCACGTTTGGCACTACTTTGTTGATGCACGTGCGGCTACTGCGCACACAATTCACAAACACAGAAAATAATTTTTTTTTTGGTTTGGACTGGAGTGTACTTTGGGGGTTACAGCACCCTTTAACGGTCAAGCCAGCCGGCCCTTTACTTATGACACAGGCGCACGCTTGGCACTACTTTGTTGATGCACGTGCGGCTACTGCGCACACAATTCACAAACACAGAAAATAATTTTTTTTTTGGTTTGGACTGGAGTGTACTTTCGGGGGTTACAGCACCCTTAACGGTCAAGCCAGCCGGCCCTTTACTTATGACACAGGCGCACGCTTGGCACTACTTTGTTGATGCACGTGCGGCTACTGCGCACACAATTCACAAACACAGAAAATAATTTTTTTTTGGTTTGGACTGGAGTGTACTTTCGGGGGTTACAGCACCCTGAACGGTCAAGCCAGCCGGCCCTTTACTTATGACACAGGCGCACGCTTGGCACTACTTTGTTGATGCACGTGCGGCTACTGCGCACACAATTCACAAACACAGAAAATAATTTTTTTTTGGTTTGGACTGGAGTGTACTTTCGGGGGTTACAGCACCCTTTAACGGTCAAGCCAGCCGGCCCTTTACTTATGACACAGGCGCACGCTTGGCACTACTTTGTTGATGCACGTGCGGCTACTGCGCACACAATTCACAAACACAGAAAATATATTATTTTTTTAGCACTTGGGGGGAGCACCCCTGATGGACAGAGCACCCCCTGGACAACACTACAGCACTCCTTTAGGACTGGGACACTGCACAGGACTTTGGAGTGGACACAGCCCCTATGGAGAACTGACTGCACAACACAGTCCAGCCAGCCCCTATGGACTTTGAAGTAGTGGACACAGCCCCTATTAACAACAGCAGCACAGCACAACACAGCCAGCCTGTATGGACTTTGAAGTAGTGGACAACAGCAGCACTACACTACACTACACTACACAGCCCTAACTCCCACCCTCCCTCTTCACTGTCCACAGCCGAGTGAGAAAATGGCGCCGACGCGGGTACCTTATATAGGATCCAAAACCCGCGAGACTCGGAAGGCGGGATGATGACGTTTTGCCTCGATTTCAGATCCGAGTCAGGCGGGAAAAGTCGAGCCTGACTCGGATCGGACTCGGATCGGGGGGGCTCGGGGGGGTTCGGATTTCAGAAATCCGAACCCGCTCACCCCTAATCCTTAGGAAGCTTCAGATGGTCAGACTGCTGCCCTTACAGCTTCCCGGAGCATGCTCAGGATGCTCCGGGCATTGCTGTAATCACAGGCGATTGTGGCCCCGCCCCTGTGTGACATCACACAGAGGGTTCGTGGCCTGCACCGGGTCCGTGAATAATGTTATTTATATCAAAATGGCCCTCGGCAGAAGAAAGGTTCCCCACCCCTGGTTTACTACTATAACTCCGATGGTAATATATGGAGCATTGGTCTTACTGTTAAATCCTTTTCTCATAGGCCTGCACTCGCAGTATATGAACTTAAAGAAATAGGAAATATAGATCAGCAGATAAGCAAAATCACAGCTTATGCAGGGGCGTGCATAAATTAGCCACTGCGATACCATATGCAGTGTGAGGTCTCATAGTGTGCGTGGTTCTTTGCAATTTCTGAGCTTGTGCAACTGTACATGAGGCTGCAATGGCACTCTATTGTACCGATGGTTTCGCTATTCTGCTAAGTATTATGGATGTGTGCAATGTAAGGTGGGCATCCTTATGTAGTGCTGCGTTTGCATTGCGATCGCAATGGATTAGCATACTATCTCAGTTGAACTGTGTGCGTACGTAATATTGTGATCCATAATGAATCAGGCCCTTAACCCCATAACTGGTGACCGCAGCCAGCAGTGCTTTAGCTGGCAAGGATGCATCACATGCAACCGCAACGCCCCACTGTAAAGTCGGCCTTAGCCAATTTGGTGCCCTAGGCAAAATTTTGACTGGTGCCCCCTAGCAGATAATCCCACCAGCAAACTAACGGCTCGATCCAATTAGATACGATGTACTCGCGTGTGCGAGTCATCGCGACAGTGGCCGTGCTTGATGGCCGCCCGGATTCGCCTAAAAGTGCTCGCTGCCCCATAAGGCAGCGAGCAAATTCAGGTGAATTCAGTGGCGAGTCGGGCTGCGAAGGGTGCAATGTGCCGTGCCATTGTAACGGCACATCGCACCTAATTGGATCGAGCCCTAAGTGTTTATACGCGGATGTATTTATATTGCCGTTGGACGGGATGCCGACGGCCGTCCATATACCGAAGCCGGAATCCCGCTGCACGACATAATGCTGATGCCGATATATCCTGAAGGAGATCAGGATACTGGTATCGGCATCCAGAACGCCGGACTCCCGAACGTCCACACCCACACAAGTATGTTAGTTTCCCCGGGATGGGGGGGTGTTTAGGTTTAGGCACTCCAGGACGGAGATTAGGGATAGGCACCCCCAGGGGAGGATTAGTGTTAGGCTACGGGGAGGGGGGTTAGGGTTAGGCACCACTGGGGGGAGGTTAGGGTTAGGAACCACTAAGAGAGGTTTAGGGGGGAGAGGGGGAGGACTAGAGTACTCACTTCCCCTGTCGGTATCTTCAGTGATCGGGCTTCGGTCTATTCAGCGGCCGGTAAATCATACTGATTATTTATATATATATATATATGTATATATATGTATATACGTATATATTTACAAACATATATATATATATATATATTAGGGGTGAGCGGGTTTGGATTTCTGAAATCCGAACCCCCACGAACCCCCCCGATCCGAGGCCGATCCGAGTCAGGCTCGACTTTTCCCGCCTGACTCGGATCTGAAATCGAGGCAAAACATCATCATCCCGCCTTCCGGGTCTCGCGGGTTTGGATCCTATATAAGGTACCCGCTTCGGCGCCATTTTCTCACTCGGCTGTGGACAGTGAAGAGGGAGGGTGGGAGTTAGGGCTGGCTGGACTGTGTAGTGTAGTGTAGTGTTGTAGTGTAGTGTAGTGTAGTGCAGTGTAGTGTTGTGCTGTGCTGCTGTCCATAGGGGCTGTGTCCTCTACTTCAAAGTCCATAGGAGCTGGCTGGACTGTGTTGTGCAGTCAGTTGTCCATAGGGGCTGTGTCCACTCCAAAGTCCTGTGCAGTGTCCCAGTCCTAAAGGGGTGCTGTAGTGTTGTCCAGGGGGTGCTCTGTCCGTCAGGGGTGCTCCCCCCAAGTGCTAAAAAAAAAATATTTGTTCTGTGTTTGTGAATTGTGTGCACTGTGGCTGCACGTGAATCAACAAAGGAGCAGCGCCAAGCGTGCGCCTGTGTCCCATAAGTAAAAGGCCAGCTGGCTTGTCCGTTAAAGGGTGCTGTAACCCCCAAAGGGCACTCCAAACAAAATAAAAAAATATATTTTGTGTGTTTCTGAATTGTGTGCGCAGTAGCCGCACGTGCATCAACAAAGCAGTGCCAAGCGTGCACCTGTGTCCCATAAATAAAGGGCCGGCTGGATTGACCGCTAAAGGGTGCGGTAACCCCCAAAGGGCACTCCAAACAAAATTTTTTTTTTTTTTCTGTGTTTGTGAATTGTGTGCACTGTGGCTGCACGTGCATCAACGAAGGAGCAGCGCCAAGCGTGCGCCTGTGTCCCATAAGTAAAAGGCCGGCTGGCTTGTCCATTAAAGGGTGCTGTAACCCCCAAAGGGCACTCCAAACAAAATAAAAAAATATATTTTTTTGTTTGTGAATTGTGTGCGCAGTAGCCACACGTGCATCAACAAAGTAGTGCCAAGCGTGCGCCTGTGTCATAAGTAAAGGGCCGGCTGGCTTGACCATTAAAGGGTGCTGTAACCCCCAAAGTACACTCCAAACAAAATAAAAAAATATTTTCTGTGTTTGTGAATTGTGTGCGCAGTAGCCGCACGTGCATCAACAAAGTAGTGCCAAGCGTGCGCCTGTGTCATAAGTAAAGGGCCAGCTGGCTTGTCCGTTAAAGGGTGCTGTAACCCCCAAAGTACACTCCAAACAAAATAAAAAAATATTTTCTGTGTTTGTGAATTGTGTGCGCAGTAGCCGCACGTGCATCAACAATGTAGTGCCAAGCGTGCGTCTGTGTCCCATAAATAAAGGGCCGGCTGGATTGACAGCTAAAGGGTGCTGTAACCCCCAAAGGGCACTCCAAACAAAATAAAAAAATATTTTCAGTGTTTGTGAATTGTGTGCACTGTAGCCGCACGTGCATCAACAAAGGAGCAGCGCCAAGCGTGCGCCTGTGTCCCATAAGTAAAGAGCCGGCTGGCTCATTTCTTAAAGGGTGGTGTAACCCACAAAGTGCACTACTCTCCAGCAAAAATAAAAAAATATTTTCTGTGTTTGTGTGCGCCTTAGCCGCACGTATATATCAATATAACATAAATGGAGGACCAAACTTTCTCCGATAAAAATAAAATAGGGAAAGATTAAGAACCACTTCCTCCTAGTGCTGTTGCTGCTGCTGGGAGTTGTTCATCATCCCAGAGAGGAAGTAGGAACACCACTACTTTTACTAAACAATTGACCCTTCAACAGTCCTTAGCGAGGAGGATGAAGTACGACAGCAGTCATCCTGAAGCAAAACGTATAACTGAGGCCTTAACTGCTATGTTGGTGTTAGACGTGTGTCCGGTATCCGCCATTAGTACAGTGGGATTTAGACAATTGATAGAGGTAGTGTGTCCCCGGTTCCAATTCCCATCTAGATTCCACCTGCATCCTCAAAGCAGCAGCGGCAAGCGTGCGTCTGTCTGTTAAAGGGTGGTGTAACCCTCAAAGTGCGCTCCACAAACAATAAAAAAATTCTTCTTTTTTTTCCTGTCTTTGTGAATTGTGTGGGCTGTAGCCGCACTTGCATCCTCAAAGCAGCAGCGACAAGCGTGCGTCTGTCTGTTAAAGGGTGATGTAACCCTCAAAGTGCTCCAAAAAATAAAAAACTATTTTTTTTATGTGTTTGTGACTTGTGTGCGATGTAGCCGCACGTGCACCAACACAGTAGCAGCGCCAAGCGTGCGCCTGTGTCATAAGTCAAGGGCCGGTTTGGACATCTGGTCCAGACTGAAGGACGTGCCAACAATTTCTGACAAGTCTACTGTCACTGCATATGATTCTGTCCTCAAAGCAGCAGCGACAAGCGTGTGTCTGTCTGTTAAAGGGTGGTGTAACCCTCAAAGTGTGCTCCACAAACAATAAAAAAATTCTTTTTTTTTCTGTCTTTGTGAAATGTGTGGGCTGTAGCCGCACCTGCATCCTTAAAGCAGCAGCGACAAGCATGCGTCTGTCTGTTAAAGGGTGGTGTAACCCTCAAAGTGCGCTCCACAAACAATAAAACAATTCTTCTTTTTTTTCCTGTCTTTGTGAATTGTGTGGGCTGTAGCCGCACCTGCATCCTCAAAGCAGCATCTGTCTGTTAAAGGATTACATCGGTGACAGCATCCAAGTAGGCATGTCAGACAGTCCGTACATGTACTGGCAGGAAAAAGAGGCAATTTGGAGGCCCCTGTACAAACTGGTTCTATTTTACCTGCGTTGCCCTCCCTCCAGTGTGCACTCCGAAAGAGTGTTTAGTGCAGCCGGGAACCTTGACAGCAAAAGGCGTAGGAGGTTGCTTCCACAAAATGTGGAGAAGATGATGTTCATAAAAATGAATTATCAACTTTTCCAGGGAGACCAGCCTCCAGAACGTACAGAGGGACCTGTGGTGGTGGATTCCAGCGGGGACGAATTAATACTCTGTGAGGATGAGGATGTACACAACACTGAAGAGGGTGAGGAATCGATGAATGAAGAGGATGAGGACGACATCTTGCCTCCGTAGAGCCAGTTTGTGCAGGGCCAGATTAATTGCCAGCTTGTTTTGTGGGGGCCCAAACGAACCAATAATTTCAGCCACAGTCGTGTGGCAGACCCTGGCGCTGAAATGATTGGTTTGTTAAAGTGTGCATGTCCTGTTTATACAACATAAGGGTGGGTGGGAGGGCCCAAGGACAATTGCATCTTGCACCTCTTTTTTTTCTTTGCATTATGTACTGTTTGGGGCATAGTTTTTCAAACTGCCATCCTGTCTGCCACTGCAGTGTCACTCCTAGATGGGCCACGTGTTTGTGCCGCCCACTCGTGTCGCTTAGCATAGTCATCCATCTACCTCGGTGCAACCTTTTGGACATAAAAACACTATTGTGAGGTGTGAGGTGTTCAGAATAAACTGGAAATGAGTGGAAATTAAGGTTTTTGAGGTTAATAGCATAGGAGAAGAAAAATCAACACATTCTGTGATTTTAGCTGTTTTTATGCTTTTTTAAAAAAAAATACAGATTCAAAACACAAAACCCAGAACCCAAAACACCGAAGGGTGGTTTTGGCAAAACCAATCCAGATCCAAAACACGAAGAAAGATCCAGATCCAAAACCAAAACACAAAACACGAAAAGTGGCCGGTGCACACCTCTAATATATATATACACACACTATATATACATATATAGTATACATATATACACACACATATATATATAATTTTATACACATAACACATACATACACATAATATATATATATATATATATATTACACATAGAACCCAGTGCCTTTAAATTTAATTAGTAAAAATATTAATAAACTGTCTATCTTACCTTTCCTGGCTGAAAGACTGCATGTTCCTCTCATGTCATCCACCTCCATGCTTAGGGGTCGGGCTGCGGCTGTGCCCTCCCTTCCTCCTGCCTCTTCCTTCACTGCAGCCTGCAAGTCACTGAGACGCAGGCTGCAACTTCCCAAGTCATTGGACAGCTGAGCCGTCACTCAGCTGCCCAGCACTTCTCTGCGGCGCCGGCGGCTGTCACTGCTGTCAGCGGCAGCGAGGTGCACATGCGCAGCGCTGGAGATCGGATCAATATAGTGATCCGATCTGTGGCAGGGGGCTCAGTCAGAGAGGAGTTCACGGGGATACTTACCCCCTGCGCTCCCACCTTAAACCAGCTCTGGGGGCAGCATTGCGGAGGGGGGGAAGGAATAGCAGCAGCAGAGCCCTGGAAGGAATACCCCTAGGCATTCCAGTCGCCTCTAGGCATTTGCTTAGAATGCCTATGCCTAGGGCCGGCTCTGCCCCACTGCTTCCCCCGGCTTTTGCAGAGGAGATCCGTTCTGCACTTGTGCAGAACAAATTTTCTCTGACTCCCGGTACCCCCTGGAAGTAATGCGGTGGTCTGTGACCGCCGAAGTGACCTCTAGAATTGTGCCCCAGAATGCCATGCAAACGGCACTCCAGGATGTATGTGCCAGAGATGACAGTATGAGGAGGGGAACTTAGTGCCCCTTCAAGTCTTATTTGGCTGATCTCTGCAAGTGCAGAGATCAGCTTCAACATGGGGGATTGCTCATCAGTCCCCCCTGACACATGCTCCACTGCGCTATGTATATGGTGAAGGGGGATGGATGCCTATGGGGGTTGGGGGGTTAACCAGGGAGGGGTTCTAGCATCAGTGGGGGTGGGGGAGGGTAATATAGAAAAATATGATGCTGGGGGGGTAAAATCATAAAAATAAGAAATGTTATAGTGGTCACAGGGTAGGAGATGGAGGGGGTGCAAAGAAGTGCAGATATTTTGGGTAATAAATTCCACAGGTTACATTACACACCCATAAAAGGTACCAGACGAGGCAGCTAAACAACAGAATCAGTCAATTAGTAAATCTTGTGTGATTATGTTTTAACTTCAATAATAGAGATGAGCAAAAGAACTGTAAATTTTGAATGAATTGAGTTTTGATCAGAACAAAAAATCTCAAAAAAGCTCACTCCAGTCAGCTTGCTGCCGGGATCCAGCTCTTTGACCCTGTTCAGCTGCTCTGTCCTGTAAACAGTTTACAGCACAGAGCAGCTGACCGGGGGACAAAGAGCAGGATCCCAGCAACCAGCTGACAGGAATGATAGAGGAGCTCACTGGATCACCGATCACCGGTCCCCTGGGTGCAGGTGTTTTTTCTTTAAGTATTATTTTTATTTACAGTAGTCAGCTTGTGGTCTATATAGACACAATAAGCTAATCACATGTCAGAGCAGAGCTCAGAGCATGACTAGCCATTTGGCTCTTCTGGCAAATGCCAGAAGGGCCGATGGCCTCAGGGCCGGCTCGAGGAGTGCAGCTGCTACTACACAGGCGGAAGTCACCTTCCAGACTTCGGAGGTGTCCCCGCCCTCCACCGGAGGTTATGGTATAAGCACAGGGTGAGGGAAGGGCTGGTGGCAGTGATGGGCCAGTGCGCTCTGCTCGGCCGGGAAGAGGCAGACAAGGCCCAAGTGACTCGAGGCACGCCCCTTGAAACTCAACCACGCCCCCTTTGTAAGCGCACAGTGGGGACTGCCAGGGCAGATCTACAGCCTCAGTTCGTCCCTGGCAGAGCTGGAGTAGGTGAAACAAGGGACAGCCCTAATAACGCCATCTACAGGTGGCGTTATCACAGGGCTTACAACCGTTATTCTTTCACAATTTAATTTTAGTAAATCTGAGCAGATCGCATTTCCCATTACAATTATGGGAAATGCAATCTGCTTACTAAGAATAATGTGATAATTAGGACTTGGAGAAGAGTTTAGTGAATTCTCCTACAACTGTCATAGTATATTTAGGGGAATCTAAAATAATGTGAAAAGGTATAAACACCTGTTTTCACAATATTTGAGTAAAAATAATGTTACTAAATATGCCTGCAAGTGTGGTGCAGTTTCTCTGCTTCTCGGCCAGCTTCATGACCTATACCCCTGCAGCAGGTTCTCCTCAGGCTTGCCTACCTTCCCGATTTGGTCGGGAGCCTCCCAAATATCGGGTGCCGCTCCCAACCCCCCAGAAAGGCAGGCAAGCCTCCTGGCTGCCGCCTGCCCCCCCCCCCCACTATTAGAAATCCCCGCAGTGGCGGGGGGCGATGACGCGATTCGCTCTGAATCACGTCATCGCGGCCCCGCCTCCTGCTTCACAATGCCTTTAATTTTGGCATTGTGAAGAGGGGGCGGGACCACGATGACACGATCATGCGGCCACGCCCCAATCCGACATCAGTGTCTGGCCACGCCCCCCGCAGTATGCAGGCATTCAGCTCCCTCCCGGAAGGAAGGAGCTGAATGTCGGCAAGTATGGTTCTCCTGTGTCTGTGTGTTTCTTTCCCTCTTACAGTTTTGCAGACTTGAAAACAGTTGTTTCTTGTTTCAGGTGGCTGCAGACCAAAGCATGGCTCTGACTTCTTCTCTTCTTGTTATTTTGGCTCCAAAGCCCTGATCTTTGGCTGTTATGATTTCCTTTCTCCTCATAGCTTGAGGTTGCTGTAAATTGCAATGTATTACATGGCAGTGTAATATACTGCTCCCTACTGTCTGGAACTCTGCCATCAATCATCTTCTTGGACATAACTCTTGCCTCCGGTAAGCTTTGGAGTTACACATATACATAGTTATCAATATCATGTGTAATACAGGTTGAGTCTCCCATATCCGTATTCAGAAATACAGAATTTTTTTGCATGACTGAGATAGTGAAACCTTTGCTTTTGATGGTTCAATGGGCCTGATTCAGACCCGTTCGCTAGCAAGCGATCGCTCGGAGCGAGCAATGTTTTGAAAAGTGCGTATGCATATGCATCGCAGAGCATGTGCAAGAACTAGTCCGAGCGAACGGGAAGCAATCGCTCGCCCAGCATAGATAGCCCAGCTGAATGAGTGACAGGAGAGGCAGTTTGTGGGTGGTAACAGGGACAGGCCACTGGAAACGGGGGAGTGGAGGTGCGAACGCAGGCATGCCTTAGCATCTTAACGCCGTTTCAGAGGCGTGCATAATTAACAGGCAGCATCATAGTACACGTCACCTGGTTGAATTATACACTGAAGTGCTTGCGGTAGGGTACAGTCAACCGCAAGCGCTGGGGTCAGATCCGATGGAACCCGATGTACCGATGATTGTATAAAATTACTGGAGATGACGTTCGCTAGTTTCCGATTAAAGACTGGCTGGTGGGCGGCTGCATACACCAGGTGATCGCACACCAAGACATAGTGGACGTGCTTATGCCTTGCCGTGCGATCGCCTGCCTTGACATCACTTACCTGAATTTGCATAAGCTGGGAGCGAGCGTCTGCAACTAGCGACCGGGTCTGAATCAGGCCCAATGTACATAAACTTTGTTTAAACACAAAATTATTAAAAATATTGTATAAAAGTACCTTCAGGCTGTGTGTATAAGGTGTATATAAAACATAAATGAATTTCATGTATGTACACAAACTTTGTTTGAGCCACAAAATTATTGAAAATATTATATAAAATTACCTGCAGGCTGTGTGTATAAGGTGTATATAAAACATTAATCCATTCTGTGTTTATATTTGAGTCCCATTCCCAAGATATTTCATTATGGTATGCAAATATTCCAAAATACGGAATATTCCAATATCCAAAATACCCCTGGTCCCATGCATTTTGGATACGGGAGACTCAACCTGTATGTTGTAGACAAAGACACCTGAAAGTGCGTGGAAGCATTATTGCAGGCTGTCACTTTATAAATTGATCTGAGGAACTGCCATAATGTATATCACTGTTCTGAGAGGCATGGATAGGATCAGTAGTTGGGGGGTATGCTGGTCCTCGTAGTGCCATATTAAAGGATCTTGGGGGGCTCCAAGTAAGTTAGCTCTCAATTTAGAAATACATGAACATATGATCCAAAATACTGTAGGTGCTATTATCATGTAGCATTAGGACCTCCAGAGCAGAGACGCCTTGCTGTGGTTGGAGGTTTACCATATGTTTGCTAATGTACAGTATGTAACTGAGATATCTGCATTTTCTATTATCATGTAGAATTGTAAACTTCCATTACTGGCCTGTTTGCAGTGTGCTGAGGGAAGTTTGTGGAGTTATTTTTCTAGTCTAGATTAACCCCTCTCTTACATTACATATACCTGAGATGGCCCTATAAATTGATCTGAGGAAATGCCATATAATATAAGCCTGCTACTTTATGGCTAAGAATGTGCATTACTGCATTAAAATATGAGATATTATAAGAACTTACCTTTGTTATCTCTATTTCTACGAAGTCCATAGGATTCCACAGGATACCTTGGGGGTATAGGTGATGACGTCAGGCATCGGGCACCATAGAGTTAAGTTTTCAGCCTCCCAGGATGCACTAGGGTCCCCCTCCTATACCCCGCCCCCGAGCCAAGGCACCTCAGTTACGTACCAAGCCATAGGCCGGAGGAGGAGAAGGAAGAGAGAGAAAAAAGATCTGGACACACTCAAGAATCACATTCTCACCAGAAGGAGACGGAAAAACCAGTGACCAGAGTAAAGCCCATCTGCAGCACAGGTGCGACAGGGTGGGAGTCATGTGGAACCCTATGGACTTCGTTGAAATAGAGATAACAAAGGTAAGTTCTTACCATATCTCATATTTTCTACATCAGGGTCCATAGGGTATCCACAGGATACCTTTGGGGATGTCCCAAAGCAGTATCCTTCAAGGGTGGGGACGCTCCTGTGCTGAAAGGAGAATCCGCCGCCCGAAGGAAGCATCCTGAGAGGCAAAGGTGTCAAACGCGTGATACCTCACAAAGGTATGGACAGAGGACCACGTGGCAGCCTTGCAGATCTGGACTGCCGAGGCACCACGTCGAGCTGCCCACGAAGGACCCACAGACCTAGTGGAATAAGCCCTCACAGAGGATTGAACCGGCAGGCCCTCATGAAGATAAGCTTCTGAAATTGCCATACGGATCCAACCTGCCAAAGTCTGCTTTGAAGCAGGCCAACCCTTTTTACGGAAGCCATAGAGGACAAACAAGGCGTCCGACTTCCTAAATGAAGAAGTGCGGTCAACATAAATCCTTAAGGTCCACACAACGTCCAAAGTGACCTCACCCACTGAAAGGTCAGGTAAGTTAAAAGCCGGTACAACGATTTCCTCATTGATATGAAAACATGACACAACTTTGGGAAGAAAATCAAAACGAGTGCGCAGCACTGCCCTGTTCCCATGAAAAATCAGGAAAGGGGGTCTACAGGAGAGAGCCCCTAAGTCAGAAACACGTCTGGCCGAAGCGATGGCCAGAAGGAAAATTGTTTTAGCTGTTAGCCATTTAAGATCCACTAAGCCCAGTGGTTCAAACGGCGGTCCCTGGAGAGCCCTCAGGACCACAGCTAAATCTCAAGGCGCCACCGGTGGAACAAATGGCGGCTGAATTCGAAGAACACCTTGCATAAAGATGCGCACATCAGGGATTGTAGCAATCCTACGATGGAACCAGACAGACAGGGCAGATACCTGCACCTTCAAAGAAGCAAGGCGAAGCCCATGGTCTAGTCCCGCCTGTAGGAAGGCTAACACTCTAGACAGACGGGACTCCCGCGGTGCATAACCTCTTGGTCGACACCACTGGAAGAACGTATGCCACACGAGATGGTATATCCTCGCGGAAGACGGTTTCCGAGCTCGTAACATGGTACGCACCACAGAGCTGGAAAACCCCCGGGACCTCAGCATGGCCGTCTCAACAGCCACGCCGTCAAAGACAGCCGAGTCAGGTCCGGGTGAAGGCAAGGACCCTGAGACAGAAGGTCTGGTCGTAGCGGCAACCGCAGAGGACTGTCAACGGACAGACCCTGAAGGTCTGAGAACCAGTGCCGTCTGGGCCACGCGGGAGCTATCAACAGGAGCGTACCTCCTTCCTGTTTGAATTTCCGGATTACCCGTGGAAGAAGGGAAAATAGAGGAAAGAGATAAGCATACCGGAACGTCCACTGGACGGACAGAGCATCCACCAGAGACGCCTTTTCGTCTCTTGTGCGAGACCCGTACACCGGCAACTTGTTGTTGTGCCGTGACGCCATGAGGTCGATCACTGGAAGACCCCACCTGTCCACCAGAAGTTGAAGACTTCCTAGTGCAGAGACCACTCCCCTGGATGAACGTCCTGGCGACTGAGAAAGTCCGCCTCCCAGTTGAGGACTCCCGGGATGAATACTGCTGATATGGCCGGGAGATTGCGCTCCGCCCAGACCAGGATTCGGGACACCTCTACTCCTTGCCAATTTATGTAGGCCACGGTGGTGGCATTGTCTGACTGGACCTGCACGGGGTGACCCTGGAGAACCCGATGTGCCTGCTGGAGAGCATTGAAAATGGCGCGGAGTTCCAAGATGTTTATTGGAAGCTCCTTTTCCACCGTAGTCCATCTGGCCCTGGAACAAGTGTGGACCCATGACCGCTCCCCAGCCCCGAAGGCTGCTGTCTGTTGTCAACAGGACCCAGTTCGCCACCCAAAACGGACGACCCTTGTTGAGATGGGTCGTCTGTAACCACCAGGCAAGGGACAGGCGAACCTCCGGAGTGAGCACCATCGTCTGGGATTTGAGACTCTTAGGCAGTCCATTCCATTTGGACAGTATCAATTGCTGCAGAGGTCTGGAGTGAAACTGGCATATTCCACCATGTCGAATACTGACACCATGGAGCCCAGTAACCTCATCGCCGAGTGATGAGACACCCAGTGACTCTGCAGACAACTGCACACCCTCAACTGCAAGGCAGAGATCTTTTCCCCATCACAAAGATCCTCTGCTGACTGGAATCCAACAAGGCTCCGAGGTGCAGAATCCTCTGAGACGGGGTCAGGGTGGACTTTTGCCAGTTTTTCAACCAGCCGTGCCGTTGCAGTACTGCAATCGTCAGATCCAAGTGGTGTAGAAGGAGCTCTGGAGACCCTGCTACCAACAAAAGGTCATCTAGGCACGGCAACATGCGGACTCCCTGCAGCCGCAGGGACGCCGCCATGACCGCCATAACCTTGGTGAACACAGGTGGTGCTGTCGCCAGACCAAAAGGTAACGCCCAGAACTGAAAGTGATCGCTGCGGATTGCAAACCTGAGGAACTGTTGGTGACGCAAAAGAATAGGGACATGCAGGTAAGCGTCCTGTATGTCCAACAACACCATGTAATCCCCAGGTTCCAGCGCCAGAATGATGGACCGTAGGGTCTCCATCCGAAACCGCGGTACCCGCAAGGACTTGTTGAGGGCCTTGAGGTTGAGAATCGGACGGTACGACCCATTGGGTTTCTGCACCAAAAATAGATTGGAATAGAAACCCTGGTCCCTCTGGGAAAGTGGAACAGGCACTATAACTCCAGCCTGGAGCATAGTGTGCAAAACCTTCCGCAGTTCTATGGCTTTGGTCTGGTCTAAAGGAAGACCCGTGGTGAAGAATCGGGATGGGGGCCTGTGCCGAAAGGAGAGGGCATACCCGTGAGAAACCACCTTGTGAACCCAAGTGTCTGTCGTAGTTGCCGACCAATACTGGGTGAACTGCAGCAGGCAGCCTCCCACTTTGGGATCCCCCAAAGGGAGGCCCGGACTGTCAGGCCGCAGGCTTGACATCAGACTTAGGGGCCGGACGTCTGGTACTCCAGGCCTGTTTCCTGGGCTTGGCCGATTTCTTGGGCCCAGCCTGTCGGGGCCCTATAAGGCCGAAAGGACTACGTACCCGAACTGAAAGAGACCGCATCAGACGGGAGACATGCAGACTTGGCTGCCGCCAGCGTGGCCACAATTTTGTCCAGATCCAGACCAAAGAGGACTTATCCATTAAATGGCAAAGCTTCAAATCCCTTTTTGGAATCAGCATCCGCCTTCCAGGACTGCAACCATAAGGTGCGACGAGCAGCAACAACTGCCGAGGAAATGCGAGAAGTGAGGGTACTAATATCCAAGGCCGCTTCATTGATGTAAGTGGGCGAATCCCGGAGGTTGCCTATCAACTCAGACTGTTCAGCCGAACAGTCGGAATCCAAAGACGCCTTGAAACTATCGGCCCAGCGCTCCATAGCTCTGGCTACCCAACATACGGCCATAGCCGGTCTGGATGCCCCCCCCGCGAGGGAATAAATGGACTTTAGGCAGATCTCCACCTTACAGTCCGTAGTATCCTTCAAGGAGGACATGGAGGGCATGGGCAATGTGGCACTTCGGACTAGGCGAGGAGGGGATTCCCACTTAGAGAAATAATTGTCCGCAAATGGATAAGCCACCGCTAAACGTCTTTGAGGCTGATACCGTTTGCCAGGATGTTTCCACGCCTCCTCTAAATGGTCTACCAACTGACCCGAAAGAGGAAACACTGTGGCATCACCCTTAATATCCTTGAAAAAGGCATATTTGGATTTTGACACCGGAGGATCATCATCCTCAATAACTAAAGCTGTGCGGACTGCACGAATAAGACCAGGAATATAAACCTTAGACTTAGCGTCCGACTCTTTAGTGCGGAGAGGTTCTTGGTCAGAAAGATCCAGAATCTCCCCATCATCGGATGTCCCGTCGTCATCCTCATAAGGAGCGGACAGAGACGCCACCGGCCGCTTGTGAGGCCAGAACACAGACTCCCCTTGTAACACGTCCGACAAATGCTGTACAGAACTTTTCAGTGAATTAACCCACGCAGGCTCCTGAGAGACCTGAGGAGGGGAAATAGGGAGACTGTGGGGTACCATCAGTTGTCTCTGGAACCCCTGCATGGGTGACGACACCACTGACTGCTGGGACAATCCCATCTGAGAGAACGCAGGTTGCGGAGCTAACTGGCCCACTAGGGTTGTAAGCACTTTGGCAAAACAAGCCCAGGGCGGTTCCTGTACCAGAGCCGTGACAGTAATTGGCCACGCAAATAAAAAACACTGCTGACATAGCCCCTCCGCGCTACCTTGCCCCTCCGCTATAGGTACCTTGCATGTTGTACACAGACGCTGGAGAGGAAAATCACCCTCAGACATAATGGCAAGTATGTGACCCCTCTCACTGATACTCGTTAGTATAGTGGGAGAACCGCCCTGCAATCACCGCACCGCAAGGGCTTTAACAGAAGAAGAGCAGGGACAGTGAAAAGGCTGACAGTAGAAAGTGAAAGTACAGGCAGCAGACGCTAGCAGCAGTCACATACGATGCAAAGAAATTAATCCCTGCACTATCAGCGCTGATCCTCAACTATGCAGACACAGAGTCTGGTAGGACACAGCGCTGCATAAACAGACCTGTTCCAACGGAGGAGAGGTATGCCAGGGGACCCAGACCACGATGCCACTGATCAGCAGCGTCCACCATGCTTTCTGTAAAGATGGCCACCGAGGAGCAGAGAGGAGGCTGGCCTGGGGGAGGAACGCTGCCACAGGGCCAATCGGCAGGTGCAGAGAGGCTGTGTGCAGCGGGGGAGGCGCCGGCTGTGTACAGGGAAGGCGCGCTCCCCTGGCATGCAATTAACCCCTGGGATGCCGCAGCGCTACCGCTCAGCTGCAGTCCGCTGTCCCCGGGGGGTAGTGGAAGCGCAGGTTTGTTACCTGGCTCCACGCTGCAGAAAGTCCCCAGGGAGCCCCCTGCCTGGGGACTCTGGACCATGTTTCAGTGGGGACCCACCGCGGGACCCCACTGCTTACCTGCTGCCCCCCTTGAATCCGGCCATGGTCCCGAACATCTGGGGTCACCGCTAGCTGTGACCCCAGATGCCTACCAGCATCCCCGGATCAGTACCGGCATTCAGGGCCGGATTAACAATGGGGCTGATGGAGCGGCAGCTCCAGGCCCACCATCAAAATAGGCCCCACAGCAGCATGACAGAATAATTTTTTTCTTACTGTTACAGAATACTACAGTTGGCCGCCCGAGGCCCCGCTCCTCACGGCTGCGGGTCGCATGCCGCCAGCATAGCAGCGGTGCAGTGGAAGGCTTCATTAGCCCTCCATGCACCGCATACAGTCACTGTTACTGACTCAGCAGTCAGAACCTCCTACGCGCCGCGAGATGTCATGGTGTTCGACGTCATGGACGTGCTGCCATCCCACCACCGTGCTTTTGAAGAAGCAGCCCGGCTATGTCCACAGTCCGACCAGCACAGGACAGCAGTTCCGCGAATGCAGCCCAGCAGCCTATCTGATCCTCCTCATACACGCATGCAGGGGGGGGAGGTCATGAGAAGGAGCAGCCGGAGGTCAGACAACTGTGTCGCTGGCTGGAAGAAGGCTGCCTGCACAGCGCCCACATTGACATACACCAGGTCCAGCCATCGCGGAGGAGAATAGAAAGGCAGAAAAGCAGGGTGGGAGTAGTTTCTCCCACCCTGCTCCTCCCACCCTGCTCCTTCTGCCATTCTGTTCTCCTCCGCGAGGGACAAACTGCATGAAAGCAGATAGCCTGAAGCAAAAGGTCAGTCATTGTACAGGGGCTACTGTACTGGACTACACAGGGTTAAGCTGCACGGGGCAGGGGAGATTCTCACCTCCACCATATGGGTCCAGGGCACATGAAGATACATGAGTAGCTGATGCAGTGACTGCACACTGTGGAGTCCTCTGTAGAGCTCCTCCCTGCTGCTGCCTGGCTGTGTTACAGAACGGGCTGCTCTGCCTCTGGAGGCAGCAAATGTAAGTGAAATGTACAAATAAAAGGCTTGTAATTTTATTGTTCCAGTAGCTGCTCCTAATGCACAGGGGAGGCACAGTATGTAACTATGTATGCACAGGCACTAGCAGGAATCCCCCATTCCTACACAATCAGATGCAGACCCCCTCCTCCCAGCCTGTCACCAAATGCAGAGCAGCAACAGGTACCTGGAGCCTTCTCCCAGCAGTCTCAGCCCCATTCATGATGTAGAATTAATTCCAGTCCAAAATGTTCCCCATTCAATTGTTCACTCTCCCACCCCCTGCCCTTCTCTGCATCACTTCCCTGACTCCTTCATGCCCTCTACTACCTCTCTTCACTACCCCCTGACCCCTCCATGCCCACCACTACATCTCTGCATTACCTCCCTGACCCACTACTACTACACTGCACTACCCCCTGACCCCTCCATGCCAACCTCTAACACACTGCCCTGACCTCTCCATTCCCACCACTACCTCTATGCATTACCCCCTGGGCCCTAACCCCACTATACCCAGCACTACTTCTCTGTATTACATAATTGATTTTTCCCTAACTAGCACTATATCACGTAGCCCTAAATAATTGACCCTCCATACCTAGCACTACAACACAGATCACTATAATAGCATGCAGTGCACTTTCTCCTTCCACTTTTATATAGTGTGTGTGTGGGGGGGGGTAGCGGGTCTCTTTCCAAAGGGGGCGAGCTGTCGATGTTGATTGACAGCTCGCCCCGTTTGGAAGGCGGGCCGGGGGGTTGGCAGGCCAAATGGAGGCGTTCCCATGGGAACGCCTGCCGTTTGGGGGAGGCCCCACTGACATCACTAGTGATGTCAGTGGAGGGCTTCCGGCTCTGACAGAGCCAGAAGCTCTCTGGGGCTTACGACAAGTGAGACCCTACCGTAGGGCCTCGTCGTAAGCCCCGATGGTCGCGATGGTCTTGACCATCGCGACCATCACCCTTGTCGGTCATTAGAGCTGTGGGTGTAAACCCACAGCCTAACGACTGTCATGGAGGCGGCTGTTCAGGATGCAAGCGGCCGCCCTGTTTCTGAACGATCGCTTGCATCCTACGACCGCCTCTGAATGAGGCCCATAGTGTGGGAAGGCTGTGCAGTGATATAGTGCAGGAATGTATAATAGTGATGTAGTGTGGGGAGATAGCGTAGTGATGTAATGTGGACAGGGCCGACGCCACCATTAGGCATCTGCCTAGGGGCGCTGGCCACTGGAGGGCGCCGCTCGCCATCCTGTCGTGTTACTGAGTAGTGACAGACCCCTTGCCGTGGCAATTGTAAAGCCAGTAGTGACAGACCTCCTGTCACGTCACTACTGTGTACAGTCTGTGCGGCGGCCGCGTCACTTGTAAAGCCAGCCGTGGCCACCGCTCTGTCAGTGACTATGACAGTGTGCAGCAGCAGCGCTTTACACTGTCTCCTCATTTCCCACCCCCCTAGCTCTCTATACTTCCCCCTTTGCTCCTCTTCTCTCAGAGATGAGGAGCAGGGAACAGATGCCACCCGCGTGGGACTGTATTTGAGTGAACTCGTGTAATTAGCATATATGTTTTGTAATTATATATATATATATATATATATATACACACACAAGCAATAGGCTGCCTGATAGTAGACTGCGCAATATATATATATATATATATATATATAAACATGTATGATGCATATTACATAACATAAATCATCCTTGCATCGGTCCTAAATGTAGAGAGGTAGTGTAGTGATGTAGTGTAGAGAGGTAGTGTAGTGATGTAGTGTGGAGAGGTAGCGTAGTGATGTAGTGTAGAGAGGTAGCATAGTGATGTAGTGTGGAGAGGTAGCGTAGTGATGTAGTGTGAAGAGGTAGCCTAGTGATGTAGTGTAGAGAGGTAGCATAGTGATGTAGTGTGGAGAGGTAGTATAGTGATGTAGTGTGGAGAGGTAGTGCAGTGATGTAGTGTAGAGAGGTAGCATAGTGATGTAGTGTGAAGAGGTAGCGTAGTGATGTAGTGTGGAGAGGTAGCGTAGTGATGTAGTGTGGAAAAGTAGCGTAGTGATGTAGTGTGGAGAGGTAGCGTAGTGATGTAGTGTAGTGAGGTAGCGTGGTGATGTAGTGTAGAGAGGTAGCATAGTGATGTAGTGTGGAGAGATAGCATAGTGATGTAGTTTGGAGAGGTAGCGTAGTGATGTAGTGTAGAGAGGTAGCGTAGTGATGTAGTGTGGAGAGGTAGCGTAGTGATGTAGTGTGGAGAGGTAGCGCAGTGATGTAGTTTGGAGAGGTAGCGCAGTGATGTAGTGTGGAGAGGTAGCGCAGTGATGTCGTTTGGAGAGGTAGCGTAGTGATGTAGTGTGGAGAGGTAGCGTAGTGATGTAGTGTGGAGAGGTAGCGCAGTGATGTAGTTTGGAAATTATTTGTATATGTATTTCCACCTTTATAGTTTATTTAATTATGTGCCCATGCGACCTCTATTACATAGGCAAAACCACAAGATCCATGAGGGAGCGCATGGCCCTCCACCGGTCAGCCATTAAAGCGGCCCTATCTGGCAAACTATCGGACCAACCAGTGGCCAGACATTTTGCTGACAATAAACATTCCCTCTCCACGTTAAGACACATGGTCATTGACCACATTCCGAAGTCTATCAGGGGTGGAGACCGAGCAGGAGACCTCCTACGGAAGGAAGCTTGGTGGATTTTTAATCTTAACACCACTAGCCCGCATGGATTGAATGAGATAATTTTGTGGAATGTCTTCAATTAGTTCTACACCTAAATGTCTAAATGTATCCATCATGACATCTATCCTTCCTCTGGTTTTCATCTTACATCAAGCATTAACCCGTGAAGGACAGTTCCCATGCAATGCCCTCAGCATATACAGTCACTAATTTCCTTATCCACTCTTTCTAGACATTAGAGTTTCACTCTCATGTCCTTTTGATGTTTGAGGGAGCACGCTAGCCATTTCCTTTCTTGCTTTATTAGGTAACGGTATAGTCTTTCTTTTCTACGATAGGTTTATGTATAGCCCTTAGTCCATTTAGCCTCTTTAACATTTTGTGGATCAGTGACATAAGCTTTTTACTATATGTGTCTTTCCGCTCTTTATTTTTTACACTGCACAATGCCGGTGTACTGTTTCCCTACATCACATGTCCTTTTCATCTGCCACTTGAATCCTTTTCACACTTCAGCGGCCGGACCTCAGGGACGCGTCAAGCCGGGCGTCTTGGTTGTCTTCGACTACCAATCGACGCCCGACATTCTGACATCATCTCTGCGGGACTGGGCGTTCACGCGGCAGGTCCCGGACAGCGTCCAGCCGCTAGCACAGGGCGGGTGTCTTTCTGTTTCCTCTGTTTAAGGTAAGGTTCTCTTCATGCACTATTTTACTCACCTTGACAAAGGGACTTGTGTGTCCCGAAACGTTGGTATATGGTAATGTGACCTTTTCACAGTAAATACTTCTTTACTAATCGCTGAACGACTCCGAGTGCCACTGCTTGCTGTCTGCTGGAATTTGTTTATTCAGAGGGCATCGGAGCAAGTAGACGTACCTTCACAGAGTGCCAGTCTTCTATTGTCATTTATATATATATATATATATAAACATGTATGATGCATATTACATAACATAAATTATCCTTGCATCGATCCTAAATGTAGAGAGGTAGTGTAGTGATGTAGTGTAGAGAGGTAGTTTAGTGATGTAGTGTGGAGAGGTAGCGTAGTGATGTAGTGTATAGAGGTAGCATAGTGATGTAGTGTGGAGAGGTAGCGTAGTGATGTAGTGTGGAGAGGTAGCGTAGTGATGTAGTGTGGAGAGGTAGCGTAGTGATGTAGTGTAAAGAGGTAGCGTAGTGATGTAGTGTAGAGAGGTAGCGTAGTGATGTAGTGTGGAGAGGTAGCGTAGTGATGTAGTGTGGAGAGGTAGCGTAGTGATGTAGTGTAGAGAGGTAGCGTAGTGATGTAGTGTAGAGAGGTAGCGTAGTGATGTAGTGTAGAGAGGTAGCGTAGTGATGTAGTGTGGAGAGGTAACGTAGTGATGTAGTGTGGAGAGGTAGCGTAGTGATGTAGTGTAGAGAGGTAGCATAGTGATGTAGTGTGGAGAGGTAGTGTAGTGATGTAGTGTGGAGAGGTAGCGCAGTGATGTAGTGTAGAGAGGTAGTTGGAGAGGTAGCGTAGTGATGTAGTGTGGAGAGGTAGCATAGTGATGTAGTGTGAAAAAGTAGCGTAGTGATGTAGTGTGGAGAGGTAGCGTAGTGATGTAGTGTAGAGAGGTAGCGTGGTGATGTAGTGTAGAGAGGTAGCATAGTGATGTAGTGTGGAGAGGTAGCGTAGTGATGTAGTTTGGAGAGGTAGCGTAGTGATGTTGTGTGGAGAGGTAGCGTAGTGATGTAGTTTGGAGAGGTAGCGTAGTGATGTAGTGTGCAGAGGTAGCGCAGTGATGTAGTGTGGAGAGGTAGCGCAGTGATGTAGTGTGGAGAGGTAGCGTAGTGATGTAGTGTGGAGAGGTAGCGTAGTGATGTACTGTGGAGAGGTAGCGTAGTGTGCCACCACACCCCCACTGCTCGCCCGGGAGAACTTCTCTGCAGTGTTGATCACACCCTTTGCAGTGTCACACAGTAGGGCCTTGATAAATTTCAGCTCCAGGCCCATATGGACCTTAATCTGGCACTGCCGGCATTCTGGTACCAGCGGGGGTGTAGGGAAGACAGCATGGACGTCAGTAATGACTGTCCATGCTGTACTTCCAGATGGGCAGCCACAGCTGCCTTGAAGAAAACTTCAGGGGCTATCCTTAGCCCCCCTCTAAACAGGTGCTCTGACTCCGAGCCGGGCACCAACGAAACTGGGATGCCTTGGCTCGGGGGCGGGGTATAGGAGGGGGACCCTAGTGCATCCTGGGAGGCTGAAAACTTAACTCTATGGTGTCCGATGCCTGACGTCATCACCTATACCCCCAAGGTATCCTGTGGAACCCTATGGACCCTGATGTAGAAATAAGGGAGATGTGGAACAGAAATGACAACAAATACATTTTGTCTTAGACAAAGTCACTCAGCTGGTAAAGGGCTAACATTTACCATGATTACAGCGTTGCCCAGAACTCATGATCCAAGAATACTGAAAAGTGATCTATACATTCTGCCAGACATCCTAATATAACTGTGAGTGCCTAGACTATTGTGCCAACAGAAACATTTTATTTAATTACTTATTTTAAACAAAATGTTTTATCCCTATTGATTTTTGGATTGTCCTGTTGCCTCGGGTAAGTGCTCTTCTTGGCAAATTATAGAGTAGATTGGTTGGATCTGGAGTGGGTACAAGGCCTTACTCTTTTCCAAGGTCCCAGACACTTAGAGAAAATTAAAAAGGATGCACAGTAGCCATGTTCAGTTATTTCCATATGAAATCTACAGCCTGTTTAATTATACACAATATACAATTTTTTGGACAGGTGAGTGAGCTGTATTCAGGATCTCTCTTAAGTTGGGTGCATATGATGGTTGTTCATAGACATTGAACAACCATCATTTGTCATCTGGCCGCGGGTCCCGCTGGCCGGGGGTCGTGTCGCACCTCCCTCCCCGCGGCCTCTGCTGCAAGTGTACGGGGCGGTCGGCTGACTGCTCATACTGACAGCGCGATGGACAGATATATCTGATATCGGCTGTGCAGCAAAGTCAGCGCGTTATGTCTATGAACGATGTTGTTCACAGACATATCGCTGGTACACACTGGCCGAAGTCTACACAATATATTGACCGATCAATTGATCGGCCACTATATCTGCCAGTGTGTACTCAGCTTTAGTTCATCGCATTATGGCAAAACCATAATCTGTTATCCCCCAAATACAATGATCTCTCATGAAGCTGCAGGTGTTGTGCTCCCACCCAATACCAGACCCTCTCTACTACTGTACTGTACTGTAAGGATACAAAAGTAGTGCAAATAGATAATTACAACCTCAGATAATATTGTCACAAACATGATTTAAATACTGACAGCTAGAGGGGTCAATATGAAACCAGCCAATCAGAAGCAGCTCCAAAAATAAAAAGGATGGTGGTCTTCTATCACTCTCAGGGCATTCAGTAGATGTTGTTGTTGGGTTGCACCTTAAACAGCTATAATCTTGAGGTGTCCAGCCCCAGAGATAGGTCCCATAGATAGGTAACAATAGACAGAGGTCTAGCACTAAAGATCCTATGGGTTTTATTAACAGTTATATATATAGTGCATACCAATTCTGCAGCACTTTACAGAGAATATTTGTCTATTCACATAATTCCCTGCCCCAGTGGAGCTTACATATTCCCTAGCACATGTACACCTACACACACAAACTAGGGTTTATTTTTGTCTGGAGCTAATTAACCTACCAGTATATTTTTGCATTGTGGGAGGAAACCAGCATACCCAGAGGAAACCCGTGCATATACCCGAGAATATACAAACTCCGCACAGTTAGGACCGTGGTGGGAATCAGACCCATGCTCACCTATCATTGCACCAGTCATTTGGCAGATCTGCAAGACATATGTTTTAAGGCAGGTGTATCTAAGTCTATTTCCCCGTGTTTTTGGATGGCAATTACATGAACTTGGACTGTACATGCCCACGGTTCCCACTCCTATTCCCCCTATAGAGTATAAGGACAGGTAATTGCAAGATGTGCAAATGTCTGGCTATACAGGCTTTTGTACAGTTCGTTCTATTAATACACATGTGCAGTGCGCAGATACATATATTACACAAACAAAAGTATATACAGCTCTACATAAGCATCTACTGTATCCGTCTATTAAAATATGATGCACGAAATATATTATATTTTAAAAGCCAATAAGTTATTAACATACTGCTTGGTTCCATAAACCATTTCTCAGAGTGATTAATGCCTATGTGTCACAGTAAGCTGTATCAGTTGATTTATTTAATCATTTTTTTTCCATAGCTGCTAGTTGTTATTAAAATGATGGTGTGATTTCCTTAATTGATTCTCCCTTGCCGTTCATCCATGTCAGATCCTATTTTACACAGTAAGCACAGAGACATTATAATCAACGGGAACACTCCTGCTGGTTTTGGCAAACATTGCACATGACATGGATCCTATAGCTTGGGAGCTTCTATTACAGAAGTATACTCTTTATGTGATGTTATGTGTAACCTCCAGGATAACTTGTTATATTTCATTCTGGTCTCCCTTCTACATCTCTATTTAATGGATAGCTATTTTGTCCTTTATCTATACTCGAGAGCACACATCAATTAAGATTTAAAGAGATGAATCCCCAAATCAGTTTTTCAAGTGTTAAATTCCCACTCGCACCAGACCTGCCAAATCCCACAGGGAACAGAGCTTATTACACAGAGTGGGGTATTCAATTACATTCGAAAAGTCAGAGGTCGGACTTTTCGCCATCATCGCTGCTTTTTCTGGGATAAAGTATCGGGCGTGTGCCCGCCTATCCCCGTATTCAATTAGGATCATGCGAAAACGGGACCCGGCGGAAAGGTAAGTATCGAAAAGTCCAAGGAATTTTTGGGAAATCATCCTGGGACCCCCCTAAAGATGTCCTGACATGGGGGATCACTATGGGTACCCCTGTTTTGGACTACGTAAGGTAAGTCAGGTTTTTAAATATCCGCGGCAGGTGCATAAATGCGCCTGTGAAGAAAGGGTGAAGAAGAGCTTTTATTAATTTTTTTTTCTTTAAATAACTATGGCCATCAAATTTGGGGTACATGAATATGGGTGCAAGCATATTTTTAAGTCCCTAAAATAATTTATTAAAATTCTTCAAAAATGCACCTGCTGCTAGCAGCCGCATTCTAGAAAACACCTTCCGCATACTTGGGAACCCCCCCCCCAGGATCGATTTCGCTAGTTTAAAAGTTTGTCCCCCAATTTTTTTTCCCCCCCAAAATTAAAGCACCTTTTTTGGGGTGTCTTAAGAAACTTTTTAATTTTATTTGACACAGAATACTTTAAGGGGACATTACAAAGGCTGCAGGCCATTTTTTTTTAAGCCTGCACCCCTAAACCCCAATTCTGCACCTTTTTTCGCCTTGTATTACATGGTGAAAACTTATCCCCGTTTTTTAACAAAGACTTTTTGCACCGGCAAAAAGTCTTTGTAATTGAATACGTGGATAATTGAAAGAGGTGAAAATGACGTCATCGGCGATAAATTGTCGCAGATAACGGACTTTTTCGCCCCATATTGAATATGGCCCAGAGTGTGCTCTCAGTGTTGCAAGGCGATTGGAGATAAATTGGAGTATCTTGCAGTAGCTCCAGCTTGGATCGCTGATTTGCAATAATGTTAGCCTATCTTGTGATCCTGCTGTGCTTTAGGTGTATTATTTCATAAATCATAAACCATCTCTGATTAAATAATTGTGATACATTTGCTCTTTGCATTTGCAAAAGGAAGCTATTTCCAGGGAATAGGTGTTGTTAATGTAACATGTATGTTCAGAAATTTGCGAAGAGCCTTTGAAACGGGGAGATTTAATAAAGCTTGGAGAGAGATAAAATTGTGAGAGATAAAGCACCAACCAATCAACTCCTAACTGTCATTTTACAAACACAGCCAGTAAAGTAACAGTTAGGAGCTGACTGGTTGGTGCTTTATATCTCACAATTTTATCTCTCTCCAAGCTTTATTTACTCTCTCGCTTTAGCATCAGATCAGATAATGGGCAATTTTGCTGGAGGGAATGTTTTTTTAGCAACATGTGAAGGTCTTAAAAATTATTTTCAATATACAAGTAACAAATGTTACCCAGAGTGTGTGTGACGGAGAGTGTGTGTGTGACCGGCGAGTGTGTGTGACGGAGAGTGTGTGTGTGACCGGCGAGTGTGTGTGACGGAGAGTATGTGTGTGACCGGCGAGTGTGTGTGACGGAAAGTGTGTGTGTGACCGGCGAGTGTGTGTGACGCAGAGTGTGTGTGTGAGTGGAGAGTGTGTGTGACGGAGAGTGTGTGTGTGACCGGCGAGTGTGTGTGACGGAGAGTGTGTGTGACCGGCGAGTATGTGTGACGGAGAGTGTGTGTGTGAGTGGGGAGTGTGTGTGTGACGGAGAGTGTGTGTGTGACCGGCGAGTGTGTGTGACGGAGAGTGTGTGTGTGACCGGCGAGTGTGTGTGACGCAGAGTGTGTGTGTGAGTGGAGAGTGTGTGTGTGACCGGCGAGTGTGTGTGATGCAGAGTGTGTGTGTGAGTGGAGTGTGTGTGTGTGACGGAGAGTGTGTGTGACGGAGAGTGTGTGTGTGACGGAGAGTGTGTGTGATGTAGAGTGTGTGTGTGACGGAGAGTGTGTGTGACGTAGAGTGTGTGTGTGTGACGGAGAGTGTGTGTGTGACCGGCGAGTGTGTGTGACGGAGAGTGTGTGTGTGAGTGGAGAGTGTGTGTGTGACGGAGAGTGTGTGTGTGACCGGCGAGTGTGTGTGACGGAGAGTGTGTGTGTGACCGGCGAGTGTGTGTGACGCAGAGTGTGTGTGTGAGTGGAGAGTGTGTGTGTGACCGGCGAGTGTGTGTGACGCAGAGTGTGTGTGTGACCGGCGAGTGTGTGTGACGGAGAGTGTGTGTGACGGAGAGTGTGTGTGTGACCGGCGAGTGTGTGTGACGGAGAGTGTGTGTGACGTAGAGTGTGTGTGACGGAGAGTGTGTGTGACGTAGAGTGTGTGTGTGACGTAGAGTGTGTGTGTGTGACGGAGAGTGTGTGTGTGAGCGGAGAAATTCTAATCAGATTAAAAATTCCATTGAAATTGGATACTTTGTTTTGTTTGCTTTCATGCTTCATGCTCATCGACAAAATAAAACAGGGTGAGATGCAGTGCATGCACTTTATTCTTATTCAGTGAAGGGGTGGGTAGGTTCTGCGCTCTGGGATTGATCACTGAGCAGCTGGGTACTGGAAGTGTCCTACCTCCTAATATATATATATATATATATATAAACAGGTGGGTTGTCAAAGCTCTGCAACTGTGACTATGGTATATACAGGGGCGCCGAGAGGGGGGGGGGGGAGCGGGTACTATTTTCCCGGGCCTGGGCTTGCTAGCAGCCACAGCAGTCTCCTATGCCTGTGGGGGGAGTGATCACACTAATCACGCCCCCCTCTGGCTTTGCGCCGGGCTGAGGGGCTCACGGCGCCCCCCCCTCCCCAGTGCAGTGTTTTTTTTCTTTAACTCAAGGGGGCGTGGCCATGCCTCTCACAATTAGGCCACGCCACCCCCCTCTCCTGCACCTGGGCCTGGCCGGGCTCTCTACGCCCCTGGGTATATAGGGCCTGATTCACAGTTGTAAACTAATGCTGCTGCTAAAGAGATTCTAAGATTTTTACTGCGCTCTCCCTTATGGTTAGTGTGTTATTAAGGGTTGTTATTTCTATTGCTGCCGGCAAGGGGTTGTGTCTCTTTCCAAAGTCACAAAAAGATTTATTATAGGGGGTTGTTGGTATGCTGGCACACATCTAAAAATAATATACCTCTTAATAGGTGTGAATGGAATAAAAGGAAGAGTATATAGAGTGTATATTTTTTGTTTATTCTAGTTAAAACAAACATAAAATTATATAATATAATTTATGTTTGGTTTTAACTAATCCAATTTTTACAGGACACTTTCAGTGGCTGGCCTTCATGAACGTGGCTTCTGTAAAATGGACATGTTCCTGCATGGAGTTGGGTGATTTGGGTAGAAGCCAAATTTAACACAATGCTACTTGGTGCTCAGGGTGAGTGGCCGGTTCTTAGTGTTCTTACTGTAGTGAAATGATTTGTCATACCTACATTTGTCACAAGCATTTTTACAAGCATTTGGTGCTTACTATAGGCTTCCACAACAAGTTTACCCATACACACAGATAAAATAAAAATCCTTGTGAATCATGGAACACTAGGGTAATAGCCAGTGCTACTAACAGCAGTAGAGGGTATGGTGATAATAAAAGCAATGGTTTCGAGTATTATAACTATTTATGGGCTGTAGTCAGCATCCTGGCGTGCGGGATGCCGACGGTCTGAATACCGGTGACGAAATACTGACAGGTCGGGATCCCGCCACCAGTATCCCAACCGCCGGCATCCCGAAGGTAAGTATCGGGGTGTTAGGGGGAGGGTTAGGCACCGGGTAGGGAGTGTTAGGATTAGGGTGCGGGGAGGGGGAGGTTAAGTTTATTCACAAGGGGGGAGGTTAGGTGTAGGGTTCGGGGAGGGAGAGGTTAGGTTTAGGCACTAGGGGGAGGTTAGGGTTAGGCACCGGGGAGGATGGGTTAGGGTAGGGATTAGAAAAAACTTACCATTACTTTCTAAGGGTGTCGGGATGTCGCTGTTGGTATTCTGACCAGCGGCATCCCGACAGCCGGGATTTCATACCCAACCCCTATTTACACATATTTTACTAACATTAACAACGATAGTAAGGTGGAGATGTATCACGTGCAAGAGTTAAATTTAGCAACAAATCAGCTAGGATTTATCAAGTACATTCTACAAAGATTTATCAGAGTTTGGAAAGAGATAAAGTACTAACCAATCAGCTTCTAACTGCCATGTAATGTTACAGGCTGTTTGAAAAATGACAGTTGGGAACTGATTGGTTGGTACTTTATCTCTCTCTAGGCTTTCATAATATTTTCACTGAAGGGTTGCTGTGTACAACTTCTCCACTTCTCCAGAAGACTTGATACATCTCTCCCTAAAACACAAGAAAATGACGCCATCAGATACGAGGGCTGTTTTGACATATCAGGATGGGAGGAGAAAATCAGTGACCTGGAGTGACTTGCATACTGGTGATGCTGCTATGCCATTTATATCTATGAATGATATAGAAACGTTCATCTGAATTTTGTGGGAATAATCATATTGGTTTGGGAAAGGTTTCCCTATTTGTGTTTTCCTAGCGATCACTGTCAGTAGGGTAAAGGCTCTAAGCAAAATTTCTATTTGTAGAATGTAATTTCTCCCTATTCCCAGTGAAGTCGGGTATCTATAAATAAAAGTGCTTCTTTCTGTTCTTGTCAGGAAGCAGCAATACAGATGTGTTCTGTTAGCCCTACCAATCCATTCCCTGTGTACTGAATCCACTCTTGTGTAACCACAACACACTTTAATATGCTCTGTTTCCTCCAAAGAACTCCTCTTGGTTAGAAACAAGACACTATATAGACAATGTTTTAAATGGTACCAAAACCTTACTTGACATGTATCAGACAACAGAATCAGTGTTGGTTATATTCATTTTAAATGTTTTATTGTACAAATGATCAGAACTTAACTAGAGTAATACTGTAGCTAAATAAAATTGTTAGCCAGAATTTTATATTTACATGTGTCCTTAAACTTTATGAAGACAGAAAACTGGCTTATCCTGTTCCCTATCCTATAAAGGTCTCTCTCACTATTGAATAAAAGGAAGTTGGTTGCCAGGCAACTAGACAGAATCATTGCCATGTGAATTATTGAGACAGGCTCTATCTTCACTACTACGTCCACCGTGAAAAAGAAAATTTTAGGCAGCGATTCTCACAGAAGCTAGGACCTAAATGATATGCCTGGGAAAGAGCTCTTGATAATTCCTTCAGTGATGGTACTGTACTAGTCAGTACTCAGTATCAATGTTTATTTTAGAAATGTGCATATCTTCATTTCAATAGGAAATAAGTGTGAAAGCTGCATATATGGCAGGCATGCTCGTATGATCTGTGCCAAAATTCACTTACTGACATATTATATTATTCCAAGCATATGGTTCATAGTTTACCTGTCTGCAGCACCGGTGATATTTCAGGTGACAATCATCTTAGTGCCAGCCATATTTCTTATAATGGTGTTACCAGTGCAGCCCGACAACATACTGTGTATCTTCTTAAATGGTTCAGATTTCTAAGCTATTTGTGGGTCCATTCATCATCACTTAATTTTTACAAAAGCGGAAAAAAATTTAAATTTTCACTACTTTTGTGTAAATTATGTGTGAGGGCCATTCATTATAAAGGTAACACAAGAGATATCACAGATATCTTCTGCTTACCTTTTAGCCCCGATGTGGCCCGACATCCCCATACACTAGTATGAAGACCTAAATTCATCAAACTCCGAAAATATTATAATTTGACCTGGTGGGCTTATGCCGTGTTCACGGATCGCAGCTCCTTCATCCTTCCGCAGCTCCTTCAGATCCCTCCGCCCCTTCCACTGGAGGTCATGCATGTGTGAACAGGCATTCAAGCAGGTGCAGAAGCAATGCCCACTCCGACTCAGCAGTGCTAATTTTCACTGCTGCAGGAATCGGCAATGATGAACATCGTGAAGACAGCTGATTTTCGAATTAGCTGTCTCTGCACAGGGCTGGTGCCACCATTAGGCAGCTTTAGGCAACTATCTAGGGGCACTGGCCACTAGAGGGCGCCGCTGGGTTCACTAAACTAAAAAATGAAGGATGCCTCAAAGAGACATCCGTCTTCTACTTTGCGCTAGCTGCGACCACGGGTTAACCAGCCACCACTGACACCTCACCCCATACATGACCCGATGTCCTTGGTGCTGCCAGTGTGAGATCTCCCCGCCGCATTCGCCTTGGCTGTCAGCGGCAGAGCCAGCACTGACACGTGCTGTATACAAGCTTGTGGGCACCTGCCCCCGGCCTGGCCTGCCCTGCGCTCTCCTTCCTATGCAGAAGATGAGGAGCAGGGCTACTGGGGCTGAACTGAGAACAATATTAAACATTATTAAATATCCAACTTGTCTGACCAGTGTTGGTAAGTCAGGAAGCTCTGAGGGCTTTATTCAAAGGCGGCCGTACGGTCTACGACCGCACGGCCGCCTCGATGTTTGTTTAGTGCGCATGCGCACGAGGGAGCCAGCTCCTTCGTGCGCATGCGTGAGACCCGCTACGACCAACAGCGCCGGTCGTAGCGGGTCTCTTTCCAAAGGGGGCGAGCTGTCGATGTTGATTGACAGCTCGCCCCGTTTGGAAGGCGGGCCGGGGGGTGGCAGCTCAAACGGAGGCGTTCCCATGGGAATGCCTGCCGTTTGGGGGAGGCCCCACTGACATCACTAGTAATGTCAGTGGAGAGCTTCCGGCTCTGACAGAGCCAGAAGCTCTCTGGGGCTTACGACAAGTGAGACCCTACCCTAGGGTCTCGTCGTAAGCCCCGATGGTAGTGATGGTCAATGACCATTGTGACCATCAGCCTAGCGGTCGTTAGAGCTGTGGGTGTTAACCCACAGCCTAGCGACCGAAACAGAGGCGGCCGGTCAGGATGCAAGCGGCCGCCCAGTTTCTAAGCGACCGCTTGCATCCTCCGACCGCCTCTGAATGAGGGCCAAAGTGTGTAGTCAGTGTAATTATATATAGACCAATATGTAACAGCAGAGGAGTCTGCTGGTGTATGCTGCAGAACAGTAAAAAAAAAAAAAAAATTATAATAATAAAAAAAATAATAATAATATATATATATATATATATATATATATATATACAGTCAGGTGCATAAATATTGGGACATTGACAGAATTTTCATATTTTGGCCTCTATTCACCACCACAATGGCTTTGAAATGAGTGTGAAAGCTGCATATATGGCAGGCATGCTCGTATGATCTGTGCCAAAATTCACTTACTGACATATTATATTATTCCAAACATATGGTTCATAGTTTACCTGTCTGCAGCACCGGTGATATTTCAGGTGACAATCAGCTTGGTGCCAGCCATATTTCTTATAATGGTGTTACCAGTGCAGCCCGACAACATACTGTGTATCTTCTTAAATGGTTCAGATTTCTAAGCTATTTGGGGGTCCACTCATCATCACTTAATTTTTACAAAAGCGGAAAAAAATTAAAATTTTCACTACTTTTGTGTAAATTATGTGTGAGGGCCATTCATTATAAAGGTAACACAAGAGATATCACAGATATCTTCTGCTTACCTTTTAGCCCCGATGTGGCCCGACATCCCCATACACTAGTATGAAGACCTAAATTCATCAAACTCCGAAAATATTATAATTTGACCTCGTGGACTTATGCCGTGTTCACGGATCGCAGCTCCTTCCTCCTTCCGCAGCTCCTTCAGATCCCTCCGCCCCCTTCCACTGGAGGTCGTGCATGTGTGAACAGGCATTCAAGCAGGTGCAGAAGCAATGCCCACTCAGACTCAGCAGTGCTAATTTTCACTGCTGCAGGAATCGGCAATGATGAACATCGTGAAGACAGCTGATTTTCGAATTAGCTGTCTCTGCACAGGGCTGGTGCCACCATTAGGCAGCTTTAGGCAACTGCCTAGGGGCACTGGCCACTAGAGGGCGCCGCTGGGTTCACTAAACTAAAAAATGAAGGATGCCTCAAAGAGACATCCGTCTTCTACTTTGCGCTAGCTGCGACCGCGGGTTAACCATCCACCACTGACACCTCACCCCATACATGACCCGATGTCCTTGGTGCTGCCAGTGTGAGATCTCCCCGCCGCATTCGCCCTGGCTGTCAGCGGCAGAGCCAGCACTGACACGTGCTGTATACAAGCTTGTGGGCACCTGCCCCCGGCCTGGCCTGCCCTGCGCTCTCCTTCCTATGCAGAAGATGAGGAGCAGGGCTACTGGGGCTGAACTGAGAACAATATTAAACATTATTAAATATCCAACTTGTCTGACCAGTGTTGGTAAGTCAGGAAGCTCTGAGGGCTTTATTCAAAGGCGGCCGTACGGTCTACGACCGCACGGCCGCCTCGATGTTTGTTTAGTGCGCATGCGCACGAGGGAGCCGGCTCCTTCGTGCGCATGCGTGAGACCCGCTACGACCAACAGCGCCGGTCGTAGCGGGTCTCTTTCCAAAGGGGGCGAGCTGTCGATGTTGATTGACAGCTCGCCCCGTTTGGAAGGCGGGCCGGGGGGGTGGCAGCCCAAACGGAGGCGTTCCCATGGGAATGCCTGCCGTTTGGGGGAGGCCCCACTGACATCACTAGTAATGTCAGTGGAGAGCTTCCGGCTCTGACAGAGCCAGAAGCTCTCTGGGGCTTACGACAAGTGAGACCCTACCCTAGGGTCTCGTCGTAAGCCCCGATGGTCGTGATGGTCAATGACCATCGTGACCATCAGCCTAGCGGTCGTTAGAGCTGTGGGTGTTAACCCACAGCCTAGCGACCAAAACAGAGGCGGCCGGTCAGGATGCAAGCGGCCGCCCAGTTTCTAAGCGACCGCTTGCATCCTCCGACCGCCTCTGAATGAGGGCCAAAGTGTGTAGTCAGTGTAATTATATATAGACCAATATGTAACAGCAGAGGAGTCTGCTGGTGTATGCTGCAGAACAGTAAAAAAATAAATAAATTATAATTAAAAAATAAATAAATATATATATATATATATATATACATACAGAAAGGTGCATAAATATTGGGACATTGACAGAATTTTCATATTTTGGCCTCTATTTACCACCACAATGGCTTTGAAATGAAACAAACAAGATGTGCTTTAACTGCAGACTTTCAGATTTAATTTGAGGGTAATTACATCCAAATCAGGTGAACGGTGTAGGAATTTCAACGGTTTCTATATGTGCCTCCCACTTTTTAAGGGGCCAAAAGTAATGGGACAAACTAAACAATCCTAAATCTAACTTTCACTTTTTAATACTTTCTTACAAATCCTTTGCAGGCCATTACAGCCTGAAGTCTGGAACGTGCTGGGTTTCATCCCTGGTGATGCTCTGCCATACCTCTATTGCAAATGTCTTCAGTTCCTGATTGTTCTTGGGGCATTTTCCCTTCAGTTTTGTCTTCATCAAGTGAAATGCATGCTCAATCGGATTCAGGTCAGGGGATTGACTTGGCCATTGCATAACATTCCACTTTTTAGCCTTAAAAAACTCTTTGGTTGCTTTTGCAGTATGCTTTGGGTCATTGTCCATCTGCACTGTGAAGCGCCGTCCAATGAGTTCTGAAGCATTTGACCGAATATGAGCATATAATATTGCCCAAAACACTTCAGAATTCATTCTGCTGCTTTTGTCAACAGTCACATCATCAATAAATACAAGGGAACCAGTTCCATTGGCAGCCATACATGCCCACACCATCACACTACCACCACCACGCTTCACTGATGAGGTGGTATGTTTTGGATCATGAGCAGTTCCTTTCCTTCTCCATACTCTTCTCTTCCCATCACTCTGGTACAAGTTGATCTTTGTCTCATCTGTCCATAGGATGTTGTTCCAGAACTGTAATGGCTTTTTTAGATGTTGTTTGGCAAACTCTAATCTGGTCTTCCTGTTTTTGTGGCTCATCAATGGTTTACATCTTGTGGTGAACCCTCTATATTCACTCTTGTGAAGTCTTCTCTTGATTGTTGACTTTGACACATATACACCTACCTCCTGGAGAGTGTTCTTGATATGGCCAACAGGGAAATTATTCTTCTGTCATCCACCTCAGTTGTTTTCCGTGGTCTTCCGGGTTTTGGTGTTGCTGAGCTCTCCGGTGCGTTCTTTCTTTTTAAGAATGTTCCAAACAGTTGATTTGGCCACACCTAATGTTTTTGCTATCTCTCTGATGGGTTTGTTTTGATTTTTCAGCCTAATGATGGCTTGCTTCACTAATAGTGACAGCTCTTTGGATTTCATATTGAGAGTCGACAGCAACTGATTCCAAATGCAAATGTCACACCTAGAATCAACTCCAGACCTTTTACCTGCTTAATTGATAATGAAATAATAAGGGAATAGCCCACACCTGTCCATGAAATAGCTTTTGAGTTGATGGTCCCATTACTTTTGGCCCCTTAAAAAGTGGGAGGCACATATAGAAACCGTTGTAATTCCTACACCGTTCACCTGATTTGGATGTAATTACACTCAAATTAAATCTGAAAGTCTGCAGTTAAAGCACATCTTTTTTGTTTCATCTCAAAGCCATTGTAGTGGTGAATAGAGGCCAAAATATGAAAATTCTGTCAATGTCCCAATATTTATGCACCTGACTGTATATATATACTGTAGCAGGTAGTTTTACTGTCACTGAGGACAGGGGGGTGGAAGGAGAAAATGTTCTTTGGAGGGACCCCAACTCACATTTATTAGCAAGCAATAAATAATGAGGTGTGGCCTAATTATGTATTGCGGGTACGAATGTGCGGCATAATTATGTATTGTGGCACTGTGTGTGGCATAATTATGTATTGCGGACAGTAATGTGCGGCATGATTATGTTTTGCGGGCACTGATGTGTGGCATGATTATGTATGGCTGGCACTGATGTGTGGCATCATTATGTATGGCAGGCACGAATGTGTGGCATGATTATGTATTACACGCAGTGATTTACAACATGATTTTTTATTGCGGACACTAATTTGTGGCATAATTACGTATTAAGCACTTATGTGTGGCATAATTATGTATTGGGACACTCATATCTGGCATGTTATATATTTTGAGCACTTATGTGTGGCATATTACTGTCCAGACTGCACACTGTCAAAATAACAGGAGCTGATTGGTTTTTGCTGTATATTTTTCCACATTCTCTCTCTCCAAGCTTTGATAAATCTAGCTTCAAGTGTTGATTTGTTTAGTGAACAATCTTTAACAACAACCCGCTTATCAGCTGTGCAGACAAATCAGCAGTCTTAAGCTTGGTACACATTGGCTGACATATCGGCCGTTCAATTGAACGCCCAATATATTGTTTGTGCATCGGCTAGTGTGTACCAGCGATATGTCTGTGAATGATGTCGATCACAGACATATCGCATCAGCTGTGCTGCACAGCCGATGCCCAATATATATCTGCAGATATATTGATATATTGGGGCATCATGCTGATATATCTGCAGATATATTGGGGCATCGTACCGCCCATACACTTGCTGCACGGGCCGGTGATAATTGACAATTCAATTGGACGTGCGCATGTAAAAGCCCGCCCAGTTGCGACGTCAGTCAAGACGGATCGGGCAGTCTGTATGCAGAACATATGTTCTGCACAGACTGCAGACATATCTGCAGATCACTCTATCAGGTGTGTACCCAGCTTTAAGCTGGGTACACTACACACTGACAGACATCTCACCCGTTCCATTGGGTGTGTACAGCAGATACAGTATGCCTCTGAACAACGTCGTTCATAGATATATCCAATCTGCTGTGCAGCACAGCAGATGGCCAATATATCTGAAAGATATATTGGTCATCTGCTGGTGTGTACGGGCGACCCGCCAATCGCCCGTACACATACTGCAAGGACCCGGTGGTGATTGACAGCTCAACTAGACCAGCAATTTAAATGCCCGCCCAGTTGAGCTGTCCAGCTCGGCACATCGGGCAGACGATTGGCAAGCATGATAATCGGCAGTCCGACCCGTCGACCTACTGTGTTCCCAGCTTTACAAAAAAAAAATTGAGAATACCGGTCTCCTCTGCCAATAACTCTGCTTCTGATAGAGTGTCACCAGATTAGTTTATAAAACAAGACAGCATTTCATAGATAGGACATAAACTACAAAGACGGCAAGGCAGGAATTACGATCTCCAGAGACTATCAGAATTAAAATGCGAGATTGACTAGACTCAAAAGAAAAAAATCAAACAGGCTTTCCTCCAATTTTAACTTTTTTTTATTAATTAAATGTATTAATTTAGTGCTGTATTAATTTGGGTTTTGAAAATGTAGCAGTATGTAAAATAGAAACACATATTATGAACAGCTCATAATAAGTGAATAACTCACAGTTTTGACATAGAAATAATAATGACCAGCTCACTGCTACCAGTATAGGAGTATTCCATTCTATACCAAAACCTGCTTTTATATGTTCGGCCATTAGTACACCAGCATTCCAATATTTTTAAACAGTTGACTTTGCTAACACATGATCTGATTCATCTTGCTGTCCTGTGGATGTGAGATTTTATTCATGATCATGCACCAGCTCGGATTTAATGTCTTTTGATTCCCAGGCCTCTTTAACTGCAGCCAGAACCTTTAACCATTGCTCAAGCACTCTATGGCCCCAATCTCCGCTACATCCTATCTATACAAAAAATAAAAGTATTCTACCAGTAATCACTGTGATTATTATGTTTGTAAACTGGCAGACATGCATAAGGCCTGTTATCATTCTACAACACGGGCCTGCTGCTTAAAAGCAGTCCTAGCTCTGTCGGGTTCTGCAGAAAATGACCCTGAACCAATTACTACTCAACAGACATAAACCGAAATGTTGTGCAAAGTACTGTATAGGAAATGTCTTTACCTTTATGTCTCTGAAGCTCGCAAAGGGCCATTTATGAATGTGCTGTCTTTTGTGGCATGATGCAGCTGTATTTAGCAAATGTACCAGTTTCCACAGGAATACATGGATGTTCACTTCAAGATGACAGCGCCAGTGGGGATTGGGAGGACTTGTAGGATTGGGCTGTTCCTATTATAATGCAGATTGCTCCTTAAGCTGTGCCACATGAAAAAATTCTATTTAGTTTTGTGGGACAAAATATTTCAGTGAGTCATGAATGCTTTCAGGGTACGGTGAGAGATGGGGAGGCAGTTACAAGGTACCTGAGCTTGCCAAAAAGGTACAGCCATGCCCCAAGGTGGGGAGGCCATGCTCTCCTTCAGCCCTGCCGCCAAAAGTCCCAAAGGGTGTTACTATACCCAGGGGCATAGCCAGAACTTTTGGGGCCCTATAGCAACATTTTGAAGAGGCCCTGGCCTCAATGCTTTTAGATAGACACCTCTCTGCAGTAGTTATACATTTTATGAACAATAGTAGTGCCTTAGTTCATGGTATGCCCCTTAGTAGTGTTCTAGTTCACTTTATGCCACACAGTGCCCCCGGTTCACATTATGCCACACAGTGCCCCCGGTTAACATTATGCCACACTGCAGTGCCCCAGTTCATATTGGTCGACAACTAAACGACCTGAGTGCAAGTGGGCTGGGCCCTAAGCCTCTGGGTCCCACAGCATTGGTACCCTCTGCACCCACTATAACTATGCCCATGACTATACACCCATATACTTTGCCAAGCCCCCCTAAGTACCTAGTCCCAAAATTATTCATGGCAGCCATAGATGCTTTGAGAGGGGTAAGAGGATGCATTGACAATGGGTGAGAGAATGCATGGACAGGCTGGAAAGATGCACTGACAGGGTGAGAGGGCTACAGGGATGTACTGACAGAGTGAGAGAATACAAGACAGGATGATAAGATACTTTGATGGTATCTGGTCAGAATGTCAACATTAAGAATGTCAACAGGTTCTGAATGTCGACATTCAAAATGTCGGCATGGACTTTAGGTCAACAACCAATATTTTGTAATTCTTACATGTCGACATGGTTAAAATGTGGATGCGTTCATAATGTCGACATCTGACATGTTGATTCCAGAAAGTGTAACTGTTTTATTCATTTTTAGGGTTAGCGCTACGTTTAGGATTAGGTTTAGTTTAATGCTAAAATAAGCAAAAAATTGTATGTTGACATTCTGGTGTCAACACCTTTAATGACAGTCCCAATGTCTCCTCACTCTAATGATTTGTGTAAAGCTGGGTACACACAACTCCAGATCAAACTTACTGCAATCCTATTGCACATCTGGTTGCATTTGCTAATACACACTTGTTCAATTTTGTAACATATTTCCAACCGGCCTGATTCGAAGTTGTGCGCTATTCAGATATTTACGCAGTTGGCTGATTTTATTTATTACAGCGAATACGTCTGGTGCCTCTGCGATGTCACTTGCTGAAAGGATTTACAGTGATTGACAGTTTTGAGTCTTGACAGCTATGGGCCATTTGTGGGTGTTGCAGAGTGATGGTTAGAAAAACATGGCGTATCCCAACTTTTTTATAGGAGTGTCGCATACAGCGACTGCATCTTTTTTACGCAGCTGCAATGGTGCCGGCGTCTTAGTTCCATCATCCATCATAAATAGCCATAGGGTTAGTGCTTGAAAATGCCTTTAATTTGTATATATTTGTGCACCTATTAGAGATGTGTGTGGTTCGATTTGCCAGAAATCTGAATACACCCGAATTTCGGGAATCCGGAAAGATCCAAGTTGCGGTTCTCATCTCCTGAGCAGATCTGAACATATCCAGGTTGCGGTTCTGATCTTCCTCTAGTTCGGAATTCGAATTTTAGACCTCCGTCTCACCCTGCAGTGTAAATGGCGCGAGCCTGGTCATGATGACCCGAATTGTGCCGTATGCTGCCCCGATTGGCTGGCTTCAGTGGCGCTTGGAGATGACATCATCTCCAAGCAATCACTGCAACGCCGGAAGGACCAGGTCACTGCAGACTCGGCTCCGGTGTAAACGGTGCCCGGCAGAGCCCGAGTCGGTGCTGCGGTGTAAAAAGGGTCTGTCCAGGGGCTGATCCGGGGTGGAAACGTGTTCCAAATCCCGGGTCAGACCCGGAACTTTGGTGTAAAAGGGGTGTAATGCGAGTGCAGCTGCAAAAATATGCTAATGTTAGAAAAGATCACACGAGCAAAGAGATGCCCACTACGGCCTTCTTACGTGCGTGCAATGACGCATACTGCACCTGCATAAATATCGGTAACATCGCCTGACATTGGTGGCCATCTTGGCCTTGCGGCAGGTCTGACCTGCTGCAAGAAAAAAATACTAAAAAAGTCTGGCGCTGTACCTCCTAGGTGGAAACATATGAAAAATTCTGACTGCTTCCTGGAAAACCAGAGCGGGAAATATATCAACCCACACACAGCTACAACAAAAGGAATATATAAAAAGTATTCAAGGCGCTGTCAGAATAATATATTTAATCAAATATTGTATATAAACATACATATAATACAATAGATCCAATACAATAAAACCTATAACCGTATCCCCACTAAAAAAAAAATCTCTGAATCCGGATTTAAAGACAATTGTCTATTGCCCTAGATAGGAAAACCTTTTAATTGTTATAATTCCATATACATGTGTCCAAATAAATAACACAATTATAAGTCTGTATCCACAAGTGCAAAAAAGATATATCCAGTGTATAATCAATGTTACTTTGTTCCAAATTGAAACATATTAGCATGGAATCATTCGCATGTAACACTTAGCAGAAAGAAAGCATAGGGTACTGAGAGATGTGCTGATTTCTCTAATAAGCAATGCGAAATGTCGTTCTCTCCCCTGGAATTGCTGACATGTGGAAATAAACAAGCACTTATTTCTATGGCTCATATACACTCTCATAAGTCACTGACAGGGCATTGATCTTCATAGATAGTATGCCTGTACATTGTTATGTCCCAGCACGGACAATATTTAGACAGTCTGCCTGCTCTTTTATACGGCCTCCCACACAGTGCCGTGCTTTCTGTGTAGGGCTGGACTGCAGTAGTAAAGTCAATTGCCGGTTAATACCTTACCGCCGCCGCCTCTCCGGACTAGCGGTTCACGTTGTATACAGCCAAGGGGAATGATGTCAGTGTTGACTGGTCAGTACTCTGACAAAAGACGTCTCTACGCGTTTCTTTGACTTTAGCAAAATCGTCCGCTTCCTCAGGAGACAAAAAAACTGACCTGCTGCAGCCTCAGAGGCTCTTCAGACACGCAGAGCTGCGTATGCACTCGCAGTGGCTAATTAATGCACGCCGGAGTAACAGCGTTTAAACGGACAGACACATCTGCGTTTCTCCAACCACAACCCCCCCTTCATCATCGCCCCCAAACACTGACAATGTTACTCACTCTGCAATGGATTCTTATGTGCGTCCATGATCGCAGTGCGGGCCTGATTCAGCAAGGATCGCAAGTGCAAAAACGCACGCACCCGGTCAATTGTCGCATTCTGCGCATGCATCGCAGTGCGTGTAACAGCCACTACGATCGGAACTGCAATTGCAGTGACTACACAGACCCATCGCAGGGTGATTGACAGGAAGTACCGTTTGGGGGTGGTGACGGTGAGGTGGTTGGCGAAACTGAGGCGTGCAAGTGCGTTTCAATGCCATTACAGGGGAGTGCATAATTTATCCCCTGCAAAGGCATACACCGCCTGAGCTCTAGATACCGACGGGAAGTTTAGCAGTCTGTGAGTGAGTCCTGACCTGCCTTCATTGTGCGTGAGGCTCCGATGGTACTTGATGGTATCGATGTTTTCGCAGACTTGTAAGGTATTATGGATGTGAGTAAAGGGAAGTGGGCGTCTTGTTGGGCTGTGGCGGCATTGCGATCACAGTCATTTGCATAATTTTGCAGCAGAACTGCGTAAGCGCTGGCTGCCGCAATTGCATCAGCGATCCTTGCTGAATCAGGCCCTGCGAACGCAGTGCAGCGCAGCTTATACACAACACACACACACATACACACTTGCTTATTATATAGATTTTGGTATAGAATAAAATATAAATATTGTAAACAACAACCCACTGTACACATTGATCCAAGCAAACTATAAATGAAGATACAGGAAGGCAGTGGACCACAATTTAATTCCTTTTTAAACACAATTTCAATCTTTATACACAACTCTTTGACTATTTTTACCAATATTTCTCTATATAGGATGAATTATAAAGGGAACATAATAAAAGTTAGATATTAATATATGTTCTCTAATGCATTTAGTAAATGTTCCACAGTGGCATGTACAAACTAATAAACTTTTCATATATATATTTTAAACAGCTGTTTGTGCACAGAAATCCAAACCCGCCATTTAAAATACCAATGATCCGTGGGTTGTCCAGCTAATACAATGTACTAAATGTAATGAAAACAGTGGGAAGGCGTCTACTATTTTCCAGTAATTTCTCAACACCATCACACAAACACATTAGCAATGTTCTCTCTTTATATAATAAACGGATCGTGAATCAGGAGTCGTTTCCTGGTGGGCCTTTCAGCCCCAACACAAATACAACATTCCAAACATTCAAAGTATTTTAGTAGATATTATCTAGCACTGTATAATACTTGTACTGTAAGTAATGCAGAAATAATGTGGGCAATCTCAATACCGAGATCTATTTATAATCACAAATTTCTATAAATATGTAAATGAGACTTTTGAACTTGTGGCCGACGAATGTAAATTGCCTGGTTTTCTGGACATCAAACACTTGTATTCTATGTACGTGATGCAATAGAAAACAGAAAAACCAAAGTGCTATTCAGCCAAACTGACATGTGGAGGCCCCTTGGGAAGATGACCTGTCAGGTTACACTAGTGCTAGAATTTACCGCCCATCAGGTCTAGCAAACTTGAAAACCAGAAATGTCATTTACTTCCCTGTGAATTCCTATCATGTTGTAACAATTTATATTGATTGGCACAAAATGTCAGCTACGTGGTTCCTCAATTGTCTGTAAGTAAAATAGCCCTGAGGTCTGTGATAATGACTGACAGGAACTGTGCACACCTCAACGATTATTTCATACAATGTTTAAAATGAACTTTGGGCCTGATTCAGACCCGGACGGTATCTGCAGTCCGTTCGCAATTGCCGATAGTTGCTAATGTGCGCATGCGCAAACTACACTGTGCTATCACAGATCCCTCGCTCGCCCAGAAAAAAACAGCCCAGCAGAGTGAGTGACAGAAGAGGCCGTTTGTGGGTGGTGACAGGGGCAGTACAGTAAAAACAGGGGGTTGGAGATGCGAACGCAGGTGTGCCTGAGTGTTTCAACGCCGTTTTAGAGGCGTGCATAATTAACAGGCAGCGTCATAGTACACGTCACCAGCCATTTTTTTCCTCTGTTTTCCACGCAATGGTTGCAGTATAAAAAAAGCTACCACAAGCACTGCGTTCAGGTCCGATAGTGGTCGATGTACCAATGTTTTCATAAACTTCCAGGAGATGACGTGGGGCAGTGGGCGTCTCTGCATACGCTAAGGGGAGTCTGCATACACAAAGTGAACGCTCGGACAGGTACGATGGGCGTGCTTATTCCTTGGCGAGCGATTGCTCCCCACCGCGTCACTTTCAAATATTTGCATACGCATGATGCGAGCGTACGCTCATAGCCACCAGGTCTGAATCAGGCCCTTTGTGTTAAGTTTTGCAGTGCTTTGGGCTTGATTTAGAGATGGACGCGGTACACATCACTGTGCGTCTTTGGACACAGCAGCGGTGTGTAAATATGCGAATGCTGCTGGAGGTGTCTGAGGGAAAAAGATGCCTCCTGTCAGCATCTGCATTCCAGGTGGCTGTCCAAAGGCACATCATCGGATCAACATCGCAACCATCGATCATGAAGTTTCCAGCATCAGCCATCTGAGCAAGCTGAAGCTCTCTTAGGACCTAATTCAGAGTCGGTCGTTGCGGCCGCACGGTCGTACGCCACCGATGTTTGCTAAACTGCGCATGCGTAAAATTCGCAATGCGCGTGCGCAAACTAGCTATTACGATCAGAAATCGCTCTCTCCTTCAACTTGGCCAGATCGTTAGTTTGAGTGACAGGATGAGGCGTTTGTGGGTGGTAACAGGGGAAGGTGATTGTGAACGGGGGAGTGGAGATCCGAACGCAGGCGTGCTTGACTATGCAAACGGCGTTTTATGGGAGTGCATAATTAACTAAATAGTGTCATGGCACATGTGACATGGGAGGTTTTTACACTGACTTGATCGTAGTGCTTAAGAGAGGGTATGGTCAACCTTAAGGTCTACGACCAGCTCCGATGGTTCCCGATGGTCTCGATTAATCCTTATATGCCCGGAGATGACGTGTAATGGGAACGAGAAGGGGACTTTTTTTAGTCTTATGGCCGCATCCTCCCCTCGCTCGTCCAGCTAACGATCCCATCTTAACGACGCAACTTGCGAGCGCTTCATTTGCATATCTGGCCCCTTTTACCTTACGACCGTGCGGCCGCAACGACCGACTCTGAATGAGATCCTTAGTTTGGTCGCCACCTGGCTGTTTGTGAGGCTAGGAAATCTGCATCCTCCGACGCTGACCCTGGCCTCGGGACTCCCAGGATACAAGGGCGACACCCCCCCATTTTCCGGGAACACAGGCTGGCGCCACCCCTTGCCAGCATGTCAGTTATGCTGTGGCTTGGGGGCACTGTGGGCCTGATTCAGAGCCGGACGCTTTGAACGAGCGCCCTCTCTGAATCAGGGCATTCTTTTTTTTTTTTTGGTGCATCCTCCTGGACGCTCGCATAGCTGTGGGTTGCCACCCACAGCTTATGCGAGCGTCCATGAAGATGTTCGCGATGGTCAAGACCATCGCGACCATTGGGTTTGCGACGAGACCCTGCGGTAGGGTCTCGCTGCCGCAAGCCCTGGAGTGATTTTGGCTCTATCAGAGCCAAAATCACTCCCACTGACATCACTAGTGATGTCAGTGGGGCCGGACCCAGACGGTAGGCATTTCCATGGGAACGCCTCCGTATGATCAGCCACGCCCTGGCACGCCCACCAAAGGGGGCGTGCTGTCACTCACCATCGACAGCACGCCCCCTTTGGTGCGAGACCCCGAGCGACGGCTTCCCCGTCGCTCGCCGAGTCTCGCGCATGCGCATTTGGGTACCATCGAACCGCTTGCGAGCGTCCTGCGCTTGCGAGTGGGTCTGAATGAGACCCTGTGTGCGATCAAGCAGGACTCGTTTTGTACATGGGCAGGCACTCCACCATCGGAGATGTACATAAACCATCAAGTACATCGCTGAATCAGGCCCTTTAGAGTGATGTCGTCATGATGTCATCATGCGATGCATTAAACAGTAGTAGTTATATTACAGATGTGTCCACATACACTTATCCTCAAATAGCGCCAAATAGATGTTCTTGGTTTATTATAACAAAACTTGCAACAAAGCTGCACCATGATGTGCTAAGAGGCCAAATGGGTCACAGCTCAACCGCTTGGTGGCCAGTGTGCCGATGATGACAACTACAGAACTGTGCAGCAGTGGATGGAGGTAGCGCTGTAGAGAGCCTTGTCGGGTGAGCAATCCTGAAATCTGATAGGTACACCGTAGCATGGATGCGACCATGACCTGCACATTCAGTACAGTGCAGTAGTACACACAGCAACTTTACATTTTGACACCAGCTTTTCAATTTTTATTTGCAACAAATTTACTGGCATGGAGACTGCGATATACTATACAGTACCGCCCTGTAGTATTTAACATTTCAAGTGCACATTACGCATACTGTAGTGCATAGGCGTGTGCAGGGGAAGGGGAAGGGTGGCACGACAACACTCTCATGGACACAGGAGACACAGTAGTTAGCGGTTTTCTATGGCGCGCACCATGTTTGCACACCTATGCAGTAGTCTATTACGTTACTGTAAATGTTAACCAGGCTATCAATTTTTTTTGTGGGTTCTTTTTTCTTTTTTTACTTTTCATTATTACCTTCTTTAGAACATTCACCCTGTGCTGTACAAAGACAGCTGGCTGGAGCTGAGCTTCCAACAGCCGCCACTAATGGGATCGTATCCTCAATGCAAAAATTGAAGCCGGCATTTTGTTTATTATTTTAACACTGTTATGCGTCAATTTACAATAATGTGTGTCTAATGGTTCGCCAGCTTTAATTGGGCAGAAATTTAGGTAAAGGATAAATGAATGTAGAATTTTACATACCAATGAAACATTACTTTTGGTATTTAAATTCTATTTTTTTCTATTTGTCCTAAGGGTTACAGATCTGCCATTATTAGGAGCTGCAGATTAATTATTGTTACATCACCCTCATTATTATTTTCCCCCATGTATTATATATACAGTAATAGGACACTACTACTACTGTGATCACTCTAGTAATTCTGTTATAAACTTCCAGGGCACTACTACTAGTATATATTACTATTGGCATTACTGGGCACTTCTACTGGCATTGCACGTACAGCTGGCGTGTTACTGTGCACGTCTCCATCTGACATATTATTGTGCATTGCTATTACTGTTCTTCTAAGTGGGCATCACTGCTACTCCAGGCATGTTGAGCATTGATGTCTCTACTTAGTGGTTCACAAATTTCTTAACAAAGATTCTCATTGCTGCTGTATCATCGCTACTACATATCAGCTATTAATAAACTACATAGATGCACAACACAAACCAAACCAAAAACAAAGTATTGCTTTTCAGAGCAGTCTGTTCCTACTATTCCCACTTGTCTGAGAATAGCACAGAGTAGAAAATTTTCTTGTATGGGTTGTGGACTGGATGGGGTATATTTACTTTAGTGCAGGTTTTTAGAAGTGGAGATGTTGCCCATAACAACCAATCAGATTCTAGTTATCTTCTATAAGGTGCTAGATACATGTTACGTAGAATCTGATTGGTTGCTATGGGCAACATCTCCACTTCTAAAAACTCTCACTGTAGTAAATATACCCCAATATCTCTGTATTGTTCAGCCATTTGGACAGTTTGGTTTTCCCAAATATTCTGAGAAAAGGAGGTACATATGTTTTTATGTAGGGCACAATTAGAATTGTCTTGTTCTGGAAAGTCCCATTATTTCTGACATGATATTCGTAAAGCGACGGGGGAAGACACACTTCCAGCAAAACAAATAAGTTCTTATAATTAAAGATAAAGTCATAAAACGGCAAAATGGTTGTTATCATGCTAACACAGCCTAAGCCTAACTTCCCCATATCACATAGATTGCTCCCTCACATGTCTCTCATTGACTTTTAACAAAGCCAGGGTTAGATGTAGCCATATTTAATCATGTTTGAAAGCATGAGGCATAGTTACACAATGCACACCAGTTTGGGAGTAACCTCCTTTCTCAGGCAGTAAGCATGTGAGTGTAGCCTTTGCAGAAGCTTGCCAGTGTCCTGGCCTTTTCTTTGCCTTGACTATTGTGTCATGGATCTATGCTGCAGGATTCAGGTTCCTGTAGTGCACTGCAGCTAGACAACGTCAGTGTTTGATGTTATCAGTGAGTGACATGTAGAACGTAGATCTGATTTTGATATCTGATTTCCCCCTCTCCTGCCTGATTGACATCTGTATTACCCTATCTCCTGTCTGATTGACAACCTTTTTATTAGGGATGTGCACAGACCCTCGTGTTTTGGTTTTGACAAAGCCAACCTCAAATGTAATGGTTTTGTTTTCGGTTTTGGATTTCTTTAAAACTGATAAAAACAGCTAAAATAATATCATTTGGACCTGTTAACATGCAATCCACACCCCGAGATCTGGTTTATAGATCTGAGGTTTGAACACGGGAAGACCGAGCCCAAGACTTGGTTCTACTCGGAACCCAAAAAGTGATCCGAGCTGGGACTCTATTCGACTTGGAACCCCAAAGTTCAGGTGTGTTCTGATTATCTCTACCTTTTTTACACTATCATCTGTCTGATTGACATACTTCTTGTCCTATCTACTGTTTGATTGACATCCTTATTACCCTAACTGATTGACATACTCATACTCATACTCATTGCCGTTATTGTTATCCCCTCTCATGCTTCAAGGCCAGCCCTTTCTATCCTCTCAATGCTGCTACAGTTGATTGGATTCTGCATTGAAAACAGTGTGGAGACGTTGATCTGAGAAAGATTGTAGTATGGAGTACCAGACTGCACACCACACTTACTCCACATTCTAGGGATGAGTGAGATCTGAGGGGGTTGAGGGCAGCTATTTGGAGAAAGGAATGTACTTGCCAATTTTAAAAATTAACATTAGTTTGCAGGACCCCAAAGCTAATAAACTGTAATTACAGTTACATGGTGGTCCTAAGTATTTAAATCAGACTGATAATATATTTACTCCCTTTTTCCATCACCTTTGCCAGCTTGCCCTTTTTAAATGATTATCAAAAGGATAAATGAATAGATAAATGACTTTTCCAATGAATACATTTAGATAAAACTATTAAAACAAAGGTCAAATAAATTAATATTCTTTAGTGAAACCCTTCAGTTTTCTGCTGGAGAACACACAGATCTTTTTCATTGATGCAATTGAAGCTATGTGGCTGATGATTAAATGATTTAAATACTTCATGAAAATACATAGAGGGTTATGCAAATGTCTGTGGTTATATGATGTTTAATAATTCAAAATGTCACACACACTCAAGTCAAACCTTAATGTTTAATGTCAACATTTCATTTCCTCTATTTTGTTCCCCCAATGGAGAATCTGTTAGGAAACCAAGCCCTAAGCCCCTATGTACCTTTATGGAGCCTTGTTCCTCTCTTTCAGTGGCTCATGTCTCCCAAACATCGCTAATGTGTTCTGCATTTACATCGAGGAATAATTTTACAAAAACAAAACAAAAAATAGCCCTTAGATAATTCATTGGTTTATATATTGCTTTTTAACTTCCCTAGTACATATTTATTAATTTACTGAATTAGCTTATTAGCAACCTTGCCCTGATATGATTTTAATGTTAACAAATATGTATTTATGTTTCTTTGATGACATATGGGTGTGTAGGGACACTTATAAAAGGTGCTTAGGATAAAAAAGCTGTAGTAGCACATAGCAACCAAAGAGGTTCTAAACATCAGTTTCTAATGTAATATATAAAAGCAAAGTAAAAAAAAGTTTTGTGTTCACATGTGGTTGACGTGTGCATTAAATTTCAGCTTTAAAACATACTTGCATACCTTTAAGAGCACCAGGTTGTCCAAGTGGGAAGTGCAGGAGGCCTGGGGACTCAATTCACATAATTGTGGGCCTGGTACACAAGAACATAAGTTATGCCATCACACAGTGGGTCTGAGATCCCAACTGTGTGATGGCATAAATTCACTGCAAATAGCATCATTCATTTCCTGCTGCACTCCCTCCACTGGGTAAGTGGGTGGAATCCAGGGAGGTCATCTTCTCTCCTAGGAGTCTGGGAGACTCCCTCAAATGTGGGAGTTTGATGGACATTCTGAGGAAATAGACATGTATGATTCAAAATATGGTATTATTTAATGTAAAATTGTAAATACCATGTTCTGGATACAGCTTCAGTGCTCCTAATTTTTTATTGTGTGCACATACTTTGATTGTTTTCAAAGTTTTCATATTAAATGGTTTGTGGCCCACTTACTTAAGGAGCTCATTCATTATTACAGCATTAGTAGCTACTAATCAAATTACTCCGGCGCTTATCAATATTTAAATTTAATAAAAATTGTTACCAATTAACCAATAAATATTCCCAGCTGCAGAGACCTTAATGAGCTTGTGAATGCTCATCAAATAATCAAGACTATAGAAACTAACAACAGGACTCTGCGTGCGCTAATAGAAAAACATGTGTTTTTGTGAAATAGCAGAAATAGAATCTGGTCAGGATTCGATCATAAATAAATGAATATAAACTTTTAATTCGATATCACTGTTATAACAATTATTTAAAAATATTGCACATTATGTATTTAAAACATTGTGAAATCTACAATTGTTATTCATCAATCAACTGAAATGCATTATAAAAAATATATATTTAATCAACGGGGATCCTTTTGCTGATGGAATGTCCAGGCTTAATAACCTGATTCCGTCCACTAATAAATGCTGTGTAAAACCACAAGTGCCAGGTACTGTATAATGACATAGTTAATCGTATAAGCAGCCAAATGATTACCCACTCCAAAATAAAGTCTCTGTCCCGAGAGGGTTAGAAGTTATAAATGACCCGGGAATTGACAGAATCAAGAGTGATGCCATGGAAATGATCTCAGTCCTGGAGGGGTTGTGCCGCGGCTCGGCTGGACGCTGCCTTAGGTATACAGATTAGAGCCAGCCGTCAGTAGATTTCAACAGTGCCTAACAGCAGCATGTCTGGAATCGTACTGCTGAATAAATAAAGCATCAGTGTCCTGAGCAATCGAACATCAGTGCATAGATGTCTTGACCACAAAGGTGACAACTGGGGGATCCCGCTGACACGTTTCGCCCCTAAAGATAGCTGAGAAAGCCCCTGCTGCTGTGAGACACTGTTGAAATCTACTGACGGCTGTCTCTAATCTGTATACCTAAGGCAGCGTCCAGCCAAACCGCGGCACAACCCCTCCAGTACTGAGACCTTTTTATGGGGTGAGCATCACTCTTGATTCTGGCAATTCCTGGGTCATTTATAACGTCTCACCCTCTCGGGACAGAGACTTTATTTTGGAGTGGGTAATCATTTGGCTGCTTATACGATTAACTTTGTCATTATACAGTACCTGGCATTTGTGGATTTTACACAGTATATATAAATTGACGGAATCAGGTTATTAAGTCTGGACATTCCATCAGCAAAAGGATCCAAGAGCCCCATTGATTCAATACACGTTTTTCTATTAGCGCAGAGTCCTGCTGTTGGTTTCTATGTAGTTGCAATGTACAAATGTATGCTCCATGCATGCATGCTGCTATACAGTAGCTTTATGTCTGCTCTTGTTTGCTTCTTCCAAGTCTTGATGAACAAGCTGAATCCAGGCCTCAGAAAATAGGCCCACTGATTCCAGGAATTCTGATTTTGTATCTTCTTTAAAAGAGAGGTGAGTACAAGTTCAGCTCATCAGCAGGAGAGCCACAAGAAGGTGGGTGTACTTGTAAAAGCAGTAATACCTTAATTGTTGGGAATAAACATTCATCCTTTCATCACTATTATATAAGGTAATCTGTTATTAAGCCTTCTCACAGTGAAGAATGAGTTGGACGCACTAAGCACTCCATGATTGCAGCAGATGAGTATAAAGAATTGTTGGCGTGTAAGGTTAATTGATTTTTTTTGCCTACTTATTCATCTAAAATATATTATTTTTTAAAAACTTTAAAAACTGTAAAGCACTGCCCTTGAAAATTGCTGTGATTCACAAAGTTTCAGCTAAAATGTGCCCAAATTGTGGCAAACAGAATTTTGGGAGTTTTATACACCTCTAAGTCATATCTATAAAGTACAAAGCTATGGGCCTTATTCAGACCCGGTTGCAAGCGATCGCAACCGGGCCGATGTTTGCCCACTGGGCATGCGCACGTCGGAGACGGCTCCGACATGTGCATGCGCAAGACCCGTCGCTACGGGTCTCGCACCAAAGGAGGCGAGCTGTTGATGGTGATTGACAGCTCGCCCCGTTTGGGAGGCGGGCAGGGGGATGGCCGGCCAAGCGGAGGCGCTACCGACGGAACGCTTGCCGTTTGGGGGCGGCCCCACTGACATCAGCAATGATGTCAGTGGGGAGCTTCCTGCTCGAAGCTCCCTGGGGCTTGCACTTGCTGAGACCCAACCTTAGGGTCTCGTCGCAAGCCCCAATGGTCGCGATGGTCCTGACCATCGCAACCATCAACCTGGTCGCTCGCTAGAGCTGTGGGTGGTAACCCACAGCTTAGCTAGTGACCAGGAGGCCGCACTTCACACCACAAGCGGCCGCCCTCATTCAGAGCTTGTATCTAGCGATTGACTCTGAATGAGGGCCCATGTCTTTAATACAAAGTACAAAGTTAGGGGGTCATTCAGACCCACTCGCGAGCGGCAGTACGCTCGCAAGTGGGTCGATGGTCCCCGCTGCGCATGCGCACGACGGAGGGAGCTCCGTCGTGCGCATGCGCGAGACCCGGCGAGCGAAGGACTTTCCATCGCTCCGGGTCTTGCACCAAAGGGGGCGTGCTGTCGATGTTGATTGACAGCACGCCCCCTTTGGTGGGCGTGCCGGGGGCGTGCCTGCCAGACGGAGGCGTTCCCATGGGAACGCCTACCATCTGAAGCCGGCCCCACTGACATCACTAGTGATGTCAGTGGGAGTGATTTTGGCTCTGATAGAGCCAAAATCACTCCAGGGCTTGTGGTTGAGAAACCCGACCACAGGGTTTCACTCGCAAGTCCGATGGTCGCGATGGTCAAGACCATCGCGACCATCTTGTTGGACGCTCGTATATGCTGTGGGTGGTGACCCACAGCTATACGAGCGTCCAGGAGGACGCTCCATTTTAATGGAGGAGGGCCCTGATTCAGAGCGAGCGCTCTGGTCAGAGCGTCCGGCTCTGAATCAGGGCCTTACTGGGGTCCATAAATTAAAGTCGTCTGAAGGCTGACAAGCCCTTCAATAATTCTGACTAGTCAGTTTAGGACAATGAAGACAAATATAAACACTGGTAAGGTGAGAGATATATGCCCTAGGTTACAGTTTCTGTAGTCATTCTCTCATTGCCTGGGGAACAGATCAGAGGCTTATTGAGAGACACTGTTCCTGCTTAAAAAAGTACTGAGCTGAAGTGCTGGTTGTGTTATTGGTGACTTGGACTCTAGGTCTTTCCACTGGTTAGTGAGGGAAATCCATTAAGTTAGTTAGAGACGGACAGGCTAGGACTTTTGTTTATTATTTTGTTTGTTTTGTACTCCTAAATAAAACTAGCTGTGGATACCAGAGGCAGATCTACTGTGAAACTAATGAAGTTTAAGATTCAGAGCCCCTAACCCCTGAGGGGCCCTAAAGCCAATTTTTTTTAATGAGTGAATCAATGGAGCTTCTTAAGTCTGTGTTATTAAAATAAGGTGATTTTATTGATAGACTCATAAGCCAATGGGTTGTAGATCTAGAATATGCTCTACAGTAGTGCATGTAAGGAAGGGGGGGGGTGTATACAGACACTCTCTGAGAGGGTTATCTATCTATCTATCTATCTATCTATCTATCTATCTGTCTCTCTCTCTCTCTGGGGGGTTTCTACATTCATCTATTGATCAATCTATTTTTCTACCGTCTCTCACTCTCTGGGAGGTTTCTACATCTATCTATCTACAGTCTCTCACTCTCTTTTTTTTTTCTATCTACCTACCGTGTTTTACTCTCTGGTGGGTTTCTATATCTATCTACAATCTCTCCCTCTGGGGGGGTTTCTACAGCTATTTTATCTATTTATTACCAGTTATTTATATAGCGCACACATATTCCGCATCGCTTTACAGAGAATAGTTTGCCATTCACATCAGTCCCTGCCCCAGTGGAGCTTACAATCTAACACTAGGGCTAATTTTTATGTTTGGAGCCAATTAACCTACCAGTATATTTTTGGAGTGTGGGAAACCGGATTACCCGGAGGAAACCCACGCAAGCACAGGGAAGTGCAAACTCCACACAGTTAGGGCATTGGTTGGGAATCGAACCCACGACCTCAGTGCTGTGAGGCAGTAACGCTAACCATTACTCTGTCTCTACAGTCTCTCCCCCGGGGGGGGGGTGTTTCTACATCTATCTAGAGTGTCTCACTCTATGTGGGGTTTCTACATTTATCTATATCTATCTACAGTCTCTCACTCTCTGGGGGGTTTCTACATCTATATATCTATCTACAATCTCTCACTCTCTGGGGGTTTCTACATCTCTGCCATTTGGGCCTTAAGGTCCTTGCAAGGGCAACAAGGCAAGTACAATTATCAACCGTGGTATGTACCTGATGAGAGTCGGGTTGTACCATATCGCAGATGCTATGATTAGTACATCCCGCCTATAATAACATAAATCTTAGTTGCACACAGAAGTGCAAGCAGAGCATCTATCGTGGTTGCCCATCTGCCACTTTATGCAAATGCCACTACAAACCCTTGTGTACATCCATGTGTCCGAGTATGCAAGGACTGAGATACCCACTTTCAGCTTCTGTACAAGCTGTATTACCAATTGGTGTGTTCTTCTTATGCGCCACCATTGGTCAAAACTTCCACCAGCCCTACGGCAGGTGTGATTTCATTTGTCTGACCATCAGGGCCGTATTAAGGCTTGTGGAGGCCCCATATACTACATTTTCACAACCTCACTCAGCGACTACTATGCCCCTTAAGCTAGGTACACACTTAACTATGTGTACACAGACAATCTATCAGGCGGCGAGACCAGGCGGGGTCCTGGCATCAGCAAGGACCCCACCTGGTCTCGCTGCCTGTGAGCAGCCATGGTGTGTCGGAGAGTGTGCTGCTGTGCTGTGACTCTGTAAGTGATGCTGCCAGGAGGAGCCGGCCAGGGAGAGTCCCAAGTGGCCATGTTCCGGACAATATTTGTGGCAGTGTGGGGGTCCCTGGATGACCGCCCTTGCGCCCCTCCTATAATCCGGCCTCCTATGTCTGTGGCTGTGCGTCTGTGAATGCACGCCCACCACAATCTGATAAGTCCACTGAATGCACCATTTTTGCTTTCATCTCTAGCCACCTCCCAGTCAGCGCCCAGGAACACCCATCACTTTTCCACAACATTTCTGATGCTGTCTGCCTTGGTCGCAACAGCGCCTTTGTGCATACACTGCGTAACGCATGCGCTGTAGGGCTTTTAGAAATGTTTGCGTATGTGCAGTTGCAAAACATCGCTCAAATACATAAACATTGGCTTTGCTTGAGACTTAGAATCAGGCCCAGATTGTGAATACATTAGTACTGGTTTAATATGGAATGCTTTGTGCGCAGGCAAAGCAAAGGTTACATTTAAGGCATGAATTGTCTGTAAAGGATTTCCTCTCTGGTGACATGCTTAAAATAACAGGAAGAAGCTCTGCTAATTATTAGAAATGAGCAGGGTCAGTTTCCTGGAAACCAAACCCATACGAACTTAGGGGTTCCAAGTGGATTCGAGCCCTGGCTCTGGGCTTCCTGCGGGGCTCAGATCTGACAACGAGGCAAAAACGTCCTCTTCCCGGCGTCGGATCTCAGTGTTTGGGCTGGAAAGATGTCTACTGTCGGATCCAAGAGAGACAGAAGTGCAGAGAACCAGCGTCTGGTGACTGGCATGACATCCGCCGGCTGCTGGTGCATTGGATCCTGGTGGTATAGAACAAGCATCCCCGGGTGATAAGGCATCTCTGCGGGCGATAGGACACCCAGAAGCAGATACAACTCGCAGGGGCAACATATGGAGTGACTGTCACCTGGAGATGACCACCTACACACTTTACACGGACTGTCAATGAGAGAGTGTCACAGGTGGGCTACATGCGGGCAGACTACTGCTGTCACGGTGAGGAGTGTGTGCCATATACTGTGGGAATGTCAGAGACAGCAGAGAGAAAGGGGATGTCACATGAAGAGACGGCAGAGAGGGCATGCAGTAGGACACAGGTAGAGAGAGGAGAACCAGCAGATGAACATGGAGAAAAAGGGGGAGAGAAAAAGATGAGAAGGAGAATGAAAGAGACATAAGGAAACAGAGTGTCTGAAGAGGAACACAAGGGGAGAAGCAGGAAAATGAGACAGTCAACAGATGAAAGGGGAGGGAAAAGGTAGAATGAAAGAGAGAGATGGAAGGAAGAAATTGGAGGTGTGTGTGTGTGGGGGGGCACTGAGGGATGGAGGGAGACGGAAAAGAGAATTAGTAAGAAGGAGAGAGGGAGACAGGGAAGGAGGGATACAAAGTGCAGCTATGGGAGATATGTGAGGACCTACCTAGCCCCTTCCTATAAGTAAGTGTACAGTATAGCCAGAGCCTGCACTCCTGGTGACATTACTCCTGTCCGTCTCCTCAGAAACTCACCTGCATGGCATTGGAGAAAAGATGACAGTGTGTGCTACCAATCCTTATCACACTATTGACGACTTTTAGCTGAATTAATGGACATATGTAAAGCACACATTGCAGCAATACAGAAGAGCCGTGTTCCTCACTCTCAGCTGGAAGATACAGTATGTATCGTGTGACAGAAATAACCAAATCTAAGCTATAAATCGCAGTATACTAATAGTTATATGTGGGAATCCGCTTGAAATTTTGTGTTTATGCAAGTTTTATCTTTTTTTTTTTTATGCTACATGGTGTTTTTATGTGGATATTATTAATAAATTGTGGATACATTATTGTTTTATATTGCAAGTTATATTATATGTTTCCAAGGGAATGGTTATGAATTACCGGTGTCATATCCCGACAGTTTAGAATCCCGATGCAGACAGGTAAATGCCCTATCCATCCCCTCTCCCCCCTAACCCTCCCTTTGTGGTGCCTAACCTTCCCCAGGGGGGTGCCTAACCCTATCCTCCCCCCGGTGGTGAATAACCCTAACCCCCCTCCCCGCACCCTAACCCTAAGTCTCCCAGGGGGTGCCTAACCCTAACCTCCCCCGTTGGTGCCTAACCCTAACCCCCTCTACCCGCACCCTAACCCTCCCTTTGTGGTGCCTAACCTTATCCTCCCCCGGTGGTGCCTAACCCTAAGGCAGGAAGGCAGTTTTACATCTGTATGGCACAGAGGGCCTGATTCAGCAAGGAACGCAGATGCCAATACGCACGCAATTGGTCGATGTTTATGCTCTGAGTATGCATCGCACTGCGCGAACTAGCATTTGCGATGGGAGCAGCGATGGCTGATGCTACGCAGACCCAGAGCAGAGTGATTGACAGGAAGTGCCGTTTGTGGGTGGTGACGGGGGGGTGGTCAGGCAAATGCAGTGCCAGTGCGTTTCAACGCTGTTGCAGGGGAATGCATAAATTAGCCACTATGTGGCTATAAGCAGCGGAAGCACTGATATCGTGCGTGGCTGGTAGCAATTTCTGAGTAAGGTCAGGGCTTGTGCAAGTGTGCATATGGGTCGATGTTACCGATGGCTTCGCTATGTTCCCCTAGTATACGGATGTGAGTAAGGGGAAGTTGGCATCCTTATGTTAGGCTGCGATCGCAAAGTAAATGCAAACATTTAAATAGCACGGCTGATATTAGCAACTGCGGTGTGTGCGTATAAGCAGAATAGCGATCCATAGTGAATCAGGCCCAGGGACACCAGCCTCTTTGAGCGTGATGTACTAAGGGCAGAAATGTGGTAAAACCCCTGAAAATGCCTATATTGGGGGCTTTATTGCATTTCTCAACTGTACTAAGCACCGGAAGGAGATGCATTTCAGCGCTTCGTTCTGGTGGGTAGCACCATTTTTAGATGGCATTACCAAATAGAAGCCTGTGGGCATCATACCAGGAGCTCCGGCCTATAGATGAAAGGTCGACAATGTCTAGATAGACACCAGATGTTGGACAGGCAATAGGTCGACAGGGAAAAAAGGTTGACACACTAAAGGGCGACATGGAAAAGGTCAACATGGTCAAAAGGCCAACATGAAAATGGTCGACACACAAATGGTAAACATGTGGATTTTTTTTTTTTTTAACGGTTAGGCACTTACCCTGCTGGTTTGGGTTAGGCACCAGGAGGGAGGGTTAGGGTTAGGCACCAGGAGGGAAGGTTAGGCACCTAAGGGAGTGTTAGGGTTAGGGTGAAGATTAGGGTTAGAAAAAAATATATATGTTGACCATTTTCGCGTCGACCTTTTGACCAGCTTTTAACGGGAGAGCTGTCCTTTGCGATTTTCTAGGTACATACAGGTGATATTATCGCCGGTATGTACCTGATAATGGCCAGTATGGATGGCATTGCAGATACGATGCTTAGTACATACTGCCCTTTGTCTCATCTACCCTTGCCTCCCTTTGCATAAATATGCTAGTTATTTACCTTTAAGATGTTATCAGACTGCCGACTCAATGAGATATAACCTGAGAGTTAAGGAATTCCTTATATGGATTGCATTTCCTGCTTGGAATGGGTCCCTCCTGAAAGGGTACTAGGATTTAAGGTACGTTTATAAAGGTTTAAAATGTTTTGAGAAAGTGTTTATTCAGGGCAGTGCCTGTCCATCAGGAAAGTCTGATCCACCCTTTCCAGCCAGTCGGCAGCCAACCGAATTAGTGCTCTTGTGTGATTATTGCATATTTTACTCCCTTTTAATTTGCATCTGCTTTTGTACTGTATGACTTTTTTATATCCTCTTCATTCATGAAATGGAATTATCTAGATGCTGATTACCACTTTAAGCTCCAGTATCTCATTGATGTATAAAGTAAGTAGCAAATACAGGGAGTGACAGCAATTACATCCATTTAACCTTTACTCAATGATGAAGACAAAATAGAAATGTGATCTCAGACTAATTCTAACATTTTCATTTTTCTTTGTCTGTATCACTGGCTGTGCCCATTTTTTTTTTTTTTGCACGCTGGGCCCAAAGTAATCTATTTCCGTTTAATGATATCTCCATAACTGAGATAAATGCAACAAATATAACAGATACAATTTGAGCAGATGGACATTGCAGAAAATAGGTATCTAATATATGTGGAGAATTAAGCAAATATCATTAACGTGGAAAAAAAATCAATGCACTAAACTGCTGTGTCACTGTGTATGGATGTTTTTGTGCTTGTGAAACTGATAAAGAAAATAAACACAAATGGTTGATGAAGTATAATAGTATAAATAATGGCAATAAATATTTATCTCACAACCGCCTCATGACACTTTTCCCCTTCGTACTTCTAGTGTACTGAACAATCTGGGACCTATGTGTGATTCAGGATGTAATTTGGGCATCTGCAGAAAGAGTAGTCAGGGCAGAAAGATAAGGGGGTTTAAGTTATAGAGTGTCCCCAAAGTACTGTACATTAATGTTACCATACAGTGGCTCCCTGATAATCTACGCCTCTATCTCCCATGCTATGCTTACATCCTTCTTGCATAGGGCTAGTGTTGGATGAGACATTTGCAAACGATTTAACCCTCACTACAGCCATCCAATCAGCTCGGTTGTACTGTAAGCTACCTAGTGGGCCTGGAGATGTAGCTCCATCAGCCCCATTATTAATCCGGCCCTGACCTAGTGAAAGTAGGCGACAACACTTCTAAACTTATCCCTCAGCTAGGCGGGCAGTAGCGGCTGATACCCATATGATGGGAACGATTAACTCCTGAACAGCGCAGATGCCAGTCATACTGGGGAAATATTACATTTGGTTGAGTTATATTTTCAAATACTAAATAGTAAATGTTAGTCCACAACAAGACTATTTTAATTTCCTAGAAAATGCAAGCTCACGGGAATAGGGACCTCCTTCTTGCACTTGTACATAGCTCCGGACAGAGGAAAATAGAATGTGGGATATGGGAAATGTGGATTGTCTTGTGAGGGGATGTGGGTGAGATATGGGTAACTTCTAAATGGTTTAAGTGGACTAGGAGCATGGTATAATCCAGTGTTGGCTAACCTTGACACTCCAGCTGTGGTGGAACTATATATCCCAGCATGCCCTGCCACAGTTTTAGCATGCCCTAATAGCAAAACTGTAGCAGTGCATGCTGGGTTATGTAGTTCCATAACAGCTGGAGTGTCAAGGTTAGCCAACACTGGTATAATCTGTCCCAAGTTTACACTTGACAGTATTGTCTTTTACGCAAATAGTATTGGAGTTTTTTCTTAGAATTTATGAAGCAGACTTCTACTTACATGATCATTTCATTTAACTGGATAGAAAAAGAAGTGCTACTTTATATCTACTGTGCTTAAGGATCACTATGCTGTGCTCACACTGACGGTTCTGGCTGTGGAGGGGCAGGCACAGCATTGTGGAAGGGAGAGATTAGGGACTGTGCACAGAATAATGGACAAGAACAATAATAACCAAAATGAAAAATTGATGTAAAACTTGTCCAATCCCTGTATAGCTGAACTACAACGTACTTCACACATTTACTAGCATTCTCCATCCCATAGCAAGAACCACGCAAGTTGTGTTTCCCAGGGCAGCAGGAAGTAGAGGGAGCAGGTTAGTAACATTTTTAGTATTGATGGTATGCATATATAATCAGGGCGGAACAATGACCAGCTCCTGCTCAGGAAACATCCAATCCTTAATGGCTAAATTGTAAAAAACAACACATAGACCAATAATGTCGCAGACACAACATCCCACACATACATGAGGGCTCCTGTAAACTGATCAAGGTAAAAAGAAACAGGCTTTGAAAGGCCAAATGTTATCTTTGGGTGGAGTCATGATACAGTATGCCACTTGTTATGGGTATGCGGTCAGGAAGCTGGCGGTCGAAATGCTGACCACCGGCTTCCCGACTGTCAAATCCCGGCACGGGACTAATGATAGGCATCTAAATCCCGAAGCCTATCATTATCCACTCGCCGAAATCCCGATGCTTGGCATACCGAGTGAAGGTAAGCTGAGCGTCGGGAGCGGACAGCCACTGGGTTAGGTTTAGGGGCTCCCTGGGGAAGTAATGTTAGGCACCCCATCCGGGAGGGTTAGGATTAGGATAGGGGATGTGGGGGCTTAGTGTTAGGCACCCCTGGGGGGATAGGGTTAAGCAACCCCCCAGGGGGGGTAGGTTTAGGGTGCGGGGAGGGGGGGATTAGATTTAGGCACCCCTGGGGGGAGGTTGGAGTTAGGCACTAGAGGGGGAGGTTAGGGTTAGGCACCCCTAAGGGAGGGTTAGGGGGGGGGAAGGTTAGGGATAGTTAACTTACCTTCCCCGTCGGGATCTTCATTAGCCGGCCTTCCGGCGTTGGTATTACATCCGCCGGGCTCACGTCCGGCGGTATGTCATACCAATTCCCTTGTTATGATGTGGTTGATTTAAAATGGACAGGCACACCCCTGTCCCCTCCTTTATAAAGAGACCCTGTTCTTTTCATGTCAATGGTTGGCCAAGTTCCTCTGTGGTCGCTTGCCACAACCTTTCTGATGACTGGCCAAACCCCGTAAGCTTGGGACCCTACCACTGCATTCCCTGGTGGGCCCTTCATTGCGTTGCCAGTCTTTATCATCATGTGTATATTTGTACCTGCCCTGCAGCAGCAACAACAGATATGACTACCGACTGGTATATATTAGAGATGACCAGGTTCGGATCTCAGAGATCCGAACCCACCCGAATTTCGGGGATCCGGGGCTCAGCTCTCATCTCCCTGCCTACCCCGGATCCCTGACCCGAGGCAAAACCTTGCGACCCCTCTGTTGAGTCGCGAGGTTTTGTTTTGAGCGGGCTTAACGCTGACTGGCTGAGAAAGCCGTCTGTCACGGCTCTCAGCCAATCAGCGTTATGCCCATTGAAAACAGCACAATCAAGAAAAAGAAGATGGCGCCCGCCATCCCCCGCCGCCTGACTCCGCCGGCAACCCCCGCTGCCAACACCGCTGGCACCCCCACTGGCAGCATCCCCCGCTGCCGACACCACCGCTGCCGACACTCCCACACTGCTGCCCAACGTACTGAGGACACCGTCAGCGACCCCCACACTGCTGACACTCCCACACTGAGGACACCACCAGCACCCCTGCACTGCCGACACAGTCAGCAAGCCTGCACTGAGGACACCGCTGGCACCCCCACTGCCGACACCGCCGGCACCCTGCATTGAGAACACCCCTGCACTGCCGACACAGTCAGCAAACCTGCAATGAGGACACTGCTGGCACCCCCGCACTGCCGACACACCCAGCACCCCCGCACTGCGACACCGCTGGCACTGCCAACACAGCCAGCAAACCTCCACTAAAGACACCGCTGGCACCCTCGCACTGCCGACACAGCCAGCAAACCTGCACTAAAGACACCACTGGCACCCCCATACTGCCGACACAACCAGCGAACCTGCATTAAGACACCGCTGGCACCCCCGCACTGCTGACACAGCCAGCAAACCTGCACTAAGACACCGCCGGCACACCCGCACTGCCAACATCACCGGTACCCTCCACTGAGGACACTGCCAGCACCGCAGCGCTGCCATTCCATGTATTGAGGACACAGTCAGCAACCCCGCTCTGCCGACACTGCAGTCATGGTAAGTGCACTATTGGTGTATCCAACCCGCACTGTATAACACACTGTATCCGTGTTGGAAATTAGAAACTGAACTGCCATATGTTAGTGCCGCCCACTGTGTCACTTAGCTTAGTCAGCCAGCTAGCTGGATGCAACCTTTTGACCTTAACTAGATGAAGCAAATAATATTGTGAGGTGATCAAAATTGATTGGAAAATACTGGAAATAAATGTTATTGAGGTTAATTATACTGTAGGAACAAAAACAGGCCCATTTTATGTGATTTTAGCTGTTTTATGATTTTTTTAAGAAAAAATCCAGATCCAAAACCAAAACACGAAGGTGAGGTTTTGGCAAAACCAATCCAGATCCAAAACCAGGGGAGATCCAGGTTCAAAACCAGGGTGGATCCAGATCCAAAACCAAAACACGGGGGTTGGCACACATCTCTAGTCTCTAGTATATATGCTGTGACACAGTTAGGTTAGGGGGTCCCTCTCCTGGGTAGAGGACTCCTTCCTTACACACACACACAGCAGCAGGGAAGCAGCACACCAGTCTGGATGCAAGTACAAGCTGGTCGGCGCCAGTCTTTATTGTACAATGACAGAAATAATAAGAAAACATAAATATAAATCCTAGCCCTGTCGGGGGAACTAACTTCACAGGTAGTTCCCTCACTACCAGAACCTGGCAGGGCCTAATGCCCTCGCCAGCAAACAAAGCACAGCACAGTACTCACAAATAGGTTTTTCAACTGTCTCTGAGTAAACTCCCTGCCTGCTCTCCCATGTGAGACCATCAGCCCTCAACACACTAGGCTTATATTGGCCACTCTCAGGTGGAAAACTAACAAGCCTGTTACCAGGCTGCGAGAACCAAAACCTGGAGTGGCCGTGGGTGGAGCCCTCCCTCTCCTCTCACCCACAACCCCCAGGTCCCAAACCGGCTTTTCAAAAAGCCGAAACTCAAGCCTGCTACACTGCAGACTTTCTCCTGGGGGTTTAAAACACAAAAGACAGGAATCTGGGACAAATGTACCTGCCACAGACCACTTTACCAGTGATCCTATCACATATCCCCCCCCTTTGTTTCGACCTGTGGGGCGGAACAACTGAAGCCCCCAAACAATGAACGCGTGACAACGCGTCAGCATTGGCCAGCTGGCTTCCTGGCCTGTGTTCCACTGAAAATTTAAAAGTTTGTAACGCCAAGAACCATCTTGTAATTCTCGCATTACTGTCCTTATTTTCAGACATCCACTTCAGAGGGGCATGGTCAGTGATCAATTTGAACTTTCTTCCGACCAAGTAGTACCTGAGAGCCTCTAACGCCCACTTTATGGCCAACGCCTCCTTCTCCACTGTGGCATAGTTTCTCTCATGTACATTCAACTTTCTGCTAAGATAGAAAATAGGGTGTTTCTCACCCTCCTTGTTCTGGGACAGGACCGCTCCTATACCTACTTCTGATGCATCGGTTTGTACTATGAATTCCCTTTCAAAATTAGGAGTCATCAGGACTGGTTGGGAACACAACGCTACTTTCAACTCCTGAAAAGCTTTCTCTGCCTCAGGACTCCATTCTACCATGACTTTTTGTTTGCCTTTGGTCAGGTCAGTCAGTGGGACTGCCATGGTGGCAAAGTTGGGTATAAACCTCCTGTAGTACCCCGTAATTCCCAAGAAGGCTCTCACCTGCTTCTTATTCAGAGGCCGTGGCCAGTTTTGTATGACATCAACTTTATTGAGCTGAGGCTTTATCAGGCCTCTGCCAATGGTGTATCCCAGATATTTTACTTCCTCCATGCCTAGACAACACTTTTTTGGGTTGGCTGTCAAACCTGCCTTATAGATGGAGTCCAACACTGCTTGTACCCTGGGTAAGTGAGACTGCCAATCAGACTATGAACGACCACGTCATCCAGATAAGCAGCCGCATACCGTCTATGGGGCCTTAGAATCCTGTCCATCATTCTTTGGAAGGTAGCAGGTGCCCCATGTATGCAGGTCACACCAACAGTTTTCCCTGTATGCCTCAAGGGGTTCACTAGCTCAGCTTTTATAAGTGTCACCAAGCTACCAGAGTCTAACAGTGCCTCTACTCGGTTGCCATCTACAGTGAGTACACACATGTGCTTATCAGTCTCAGCCTGCCGGTCAGCCGTACAGGCTATCTGTGCAAAGAAAGACCCCCTGCGGTAGACATGAGCAGTATCACATTGCATAGGTTCAGTTGTAAGTGCACAATTAGCGGCAATATGGCTGAAGCCACCACATCGGAAACACTGAGTCATATTAATGTCTAGTCATTTACAGGGCAAGAACCTTCCCGGCCTGGCAGGCCTGTCTCCAGGTTCTACACCCTCAGTCTTAGGTACATTCCACCGCCCAGCACCCTTCTCCCCTGGAACAGTCTTACCAGTGTCTGTGGGAGTTCGCCGGTGCGCCATCGGGGCTCAGTGGGGCATACTCATCAGCTCCTCAGCCGCCACGTACCTCTCCACCAGCTCGACCAACTGGTCCGCGGACTTAGGGTCTGCATGGCTCACCCACTTGCGCAGAGTCACGGGTAACGATCGCAGGTACTGGTCCATCACGACCCTTTCCACGATCTGTGGTCCCGTCACGTCTCGGGCTGTAGCCATTTTGAGGACAGATGGACGAGGTCATGCATCTGTGAACGTGGAGGCTTGTCCTTATGGAACTCCCAGCGGTGGACCCGTTGGGCACGAACAAAGGTGGTGACTCCCAAGCGAGTTAGGATCTCCTGTTTTAGTTTTTTATAGTCCTTGGCATCAGCCAGGCATAAGTCGAAATAGGCCTTTTGTGGCTCCCCAGACAAAAAAGGTGCCAGCAGACTTGCCCACTGCTCCTGGGGCCAACTCTCCCTTTCGGCCGTTCTTTCAAATGCGGCGAGATAGGCCTCCACATCATCGCCCGAAGTCATCTTTTGGAGGAAGTGACTGGCTCGTACGGAGTGAGTGGTGGTGGGAGGATCAGTAATAACATCTCTGGGCCGGGCGACCAGGTGCTGTACCACCTCTTTTATGGCCTGGCTGTTTTCCGCTAAGGCCTGGCGGGTTTCCTCGATGGCAACCTGTTGTTGCCCCTGGGCTGTCTCCAAGGCCAACAGTTGCACCCTGGTGGATTCCTGCAGAGCCCTGGTAGCTTCCTGCTGAGCTGCTGTAGCTTGGAGCAAGGCCTTAATTATGTCCTCCATTTTGTCCTGGGGTGTAGGTTGGAAGCTGAACCTTGCCTCTCTGAGCATTGGCTGACGCCTCCTCTATGGGACTCCAAGGATACAGCGTTATTTCCACACTCACAAATTGGGTGTCTGTCCCTTTAATTTTTAAACGGAAAGTTTTCCTCTCGCTGCAACTTCAGTGTGTGTGGGTGCCCGCATTCTCCACCATATTGTGACACAGTTAGGTTAGGGGGTCCCTCTCCTGGGTAGAGGACTCCTTCCTTACACACACACACAGCAGCAGGGAAGCAGCACACCAGTCTGGATGCAAGTACAAGCTGGTCGGCGAAAGTCTTTATTGTACAATGACAGAAATAATAAGAAAACATAAATATAAATCCTAGCCCTGTCGGGGCACTAACTTCACAGGTAGTTCCCTCACTACCAGAACCTGGCAGGGCCTAATGCCCTCGCCAGCAAACAAAGCACAGCACAGTACTCACAAATAGGTTTTTCAAGTGTCTCTGAGTAAACTCCCTGCCTGCTCTCCCATGTGAGACCATCAGCCCTCAACACACTAGGCTTATATTGGCCACTCTCAGGTGGAAAACTAACAAGCCTGTTACCAGGCTGCGAGAACCAAAACCTGGAGTGGCCGTGGGTGGAGCCCTCCCTCTCCTCTCACCCACAACCCCCAGGTCCCAAACCGGCTTTGCAAAAAGCCGAAACTCAAGCCTGCTACACTGCAGACTTTCTCCTGGGGGTTTAAAACACAAAAGACAGGAATCTGGGACAAATGTACCTGTCACAGACCACTTTACCAGTGATCCTATCACAATGCACACTTGCCTACTCTCCTAGAACGTCTTTGAGACTTCCAAATTTGTAGGGAGTCTCCCAGACCCCCAGGAGAGCAGATGACCCTACTGCATCCAGCCCACTTCCTAGTGAAGTGGGCAGGATGAGGGGCATAATAATCATGGGTCCATGAGGAGGGGATCATTATAATCTGATGCTATGAGAACTGTGCTATTTTGGCCCGTCCCCTTGTAAATTTGCAAATTGCAGGTCTATGAAGTGGGGACAGGCCAAAATATCACAAACTGGCTATGCCCGCTCACATCATCAGTAAACTGCCCCTCTCCACAGGATTCTCTGGGAGGAGAGAACTCAAAAGTAGGTAAGTACAGTATGTGTATATGTCTATCCATGCAGGTCTGCATCTGTTAACAATTACATAATTATGCCCTTATTATATTCGGCCTACATTAGGCCAACCCTTCCCTCCCCTATACCGGACTTTCATTCAGGAGTAAGTGTCAGATGCTACCTAATCTGCGTATGGACATTGGTATATATATATATATATATATATATATATATATAATTATATATATATATATATATATATATAAGGGGTGAGCGGGTTCGGATTTCTGAAATCCGAACCCCCCCGAGCCCCCCCGATCCGAGTCCGATCCGAATCAGGCTCGACTTTTCCCGCCTGACTCGGATCTGAAATCGAGGCAAAACGTCATCATCCCGCCTTCCGAGTCTCGCGGGTTTTGGATCCTATATAAGGTACCCACGTCGGCGCCATTTTCTCACTCGGCTGTGGACAGTGAAGAGGGAGGGTGAGAGTAAGGGCTGTGTAGTGTAGTGTAGTGTAGTGCTGCTGTTGTCCACTACTTCAAAGTCCATAGGGGCTGGCTGTGTTGTGCTGTGCTGCTGTTGTTAATAGGGGCTGTGTCCACTACTTCAAAGTCCATAGGGGCTGGCTGGACTGTGTTGTGCAGTCAGTTCTCCATAGGGGCTGTGTCCACTCCAAAGTCCTGTGCAGTGTCCCAGTCCTAAAGGAGTGCTGCAGTGTTGTCCAGGGGGTGCTCTGTCCATCAGGGGTGCTCCCCCCAAGTGCTAAAAAAATAATATATTTTCTGTGTTTGTGAATTGTGTGCGCAGTAGCCGCACGTGCATCAACAAAGTAGTGCCAAGCGTGCGCCTGTGTCATAAGTAAAGGGCCGGCTGGCTTGACCGTTAAGGGTGCTGTAACCCCCGAAAGTACACTCCAGTCCAAACCAAAAAAAAAATTATTTTCTGTGTTTGTGAATTGTGTGCGCAGTAGCCGCACGTGCATCAACAAAGTAGTGCCAAGCGTGCGCCTGTGTCATAAGTAAAGGGCCGGCTGGCTTGACCGTTAAGGGTGCTGTAACCCCCGAAAGTACACTCCAGTCCAAACCAAAAAAAAAATTATTTTCTGTGTTTGTGAATTGTGTGCGCAGTAGCCGCACGTGCATCAACAAAGTAGTGCCAAGCGTGCGCCTGTGTCATAAGTAAAGGGCCGGCTGGCTTGACCGTTAAGGGTGCTGTAACCCCCGAAAGTACACTCCAGTCCAAACCAAAAAAAAAATTATTTTCTGTGTTTGTGAATTGTGTGCGCAGTAGCCGCACGTGCATCAACAAAGTAGTGCCAAGCGTGCGCCTGTGTCATAAGTAAAGGGCCGGCTGGCTTGACCGTTAAGGGTGCTGTAACCCCCGAAAGTACACTCCAGTCCAAACCAAAAAAAAAATTATTTTCTGTGTTTGTGAATTGTGTGCGCAGTAGCCGCACGTGCATCAACAAAGTAGTGCCAAGCGTGCGCCTGTGTCATAAGTAAAGGGCCGGCTGGCTTGACCGTTAAGGGTGCTGTAACCCCCGAAAGTACACTCCAGTCCAAACCAAAAAAAAATTATTTTCTGTGTTTGTGAATTGTGTGCGCAGTAGCCGCACGTGCATCAACAAAGTAGTGCCAAGCGTGCGCCTGTGTCATAAGTAAAGGGCCGGCTGGCTTGACCGTTAAGGGTGCTGTAACCCCCGAAAGTACACTCCAGTCCAAACCAAAAAAAAAATTATTTTCTGTGTTTGTGAATTGTGTGCGCAGTAGCCGCACGTGCATCAACAAAGTAGTGCCAAGCGTGCGCCTGTGTCATAAGTAAAGGGCCGGCTGGCTTGACCGTTAAGGGTGCTGTAACCCCCGAAAGTACACTCCAGTCCAAACCAAAAAAAAAATTATTTTCTGTGTTTGTGAATTGTGTGCGCAGTAGCCGCACGTGCATCAACAAAGTAGTGCCAAGCGTGCGCCTGTGTCATAAGTAAAGGGCCGGCTGGCTTGACCGTTAAGGGTGCTGTAACCCCCGAAAGTACACTCCAGTCCAAACCAAAAAAAAAATTATTTTCTGTGTTTGTGAATTGTGTGCGCAGTAGCCGCACGTGCATCAACAAAGTAGTGCCAAGCGTGCGCCTGTGTCATAAGTAAAGGGCCGGCTGGCTTGACCGTTAAGGGTGCTGTAACCCCCGAAAGTACACTCCAGTCCAAACCAAAAAAAAAATTATTTTCTGTGTTTGTGAATTGTGTGCGCAGTAGCCGCACGTGCATCAACAAAGTAGTGCCAAGCGTGCGCCTGTGTCATAAGTAAAGGGCCGGCTGGCTTGACCGTTAAGGGTGCTGTAACCCCCGAAAGTACACTCCAGTCCAAACCAAAAAAAAAATTATTTTCTGTGTTTGTGAATTGTGTGCGCAGTAGCCGCACGTGCATCAACAAAGTAGTGCCAAGCGTGCGCCTGTGTCATAAGTAAAGGGCCGGCTGGCTTGACCGTTAAAGGGTGCTGTAACCCCCGAAAGTACACTCCAGTCCAAACCAAAAAAAAATTATTTTCTGTGTTTGTGAATTGTGTGCGCAGTAGCCGCACGTGCATCAACAAAGTAGTGCCAAGCGTGCGCCTGTGTCATAAGTAAAGGGCCGGCTGGCTTGACCGTTAAAGGGTGCTGTAACCCCCGAAAGTACACTCCAGTCCAAACCAAAAAAAAATTATTTTCTGTGTTTGTGAATTGTGTGCGCAGTAGCCGCACGTGCATCAACAAAGTAGTGCCAAGCGTGCGCCTGTGTCATAAGTAAAGGGCCGGCTGGCTTGACCGTTAAAGGGTGCTGTAACCCCCGAAAGTACACTCCAGTCCAAACCAAAAAAAAATTATTTTCTGTGTTTGTGAATTGTGTGCGCAGTAGCCGCACGTGCATCAACAAAGTAGTGCCAAGCGTGCGCCTGTGTCATAAGTAAAGGGCTGGCTGGCTTGACCGTTAAAGGGTGCTGTAACCCCCGAAAGTACACTCCAGTCCAAACCAAAAAAAAATTATTTTCTGTGTTTGTGAATTGTGTGCGCAGTAGCCGCACGTGCATCAACAAAGTAGTGCCAAGCGTGCGCCTGTGTCATAAGTAAAGGGCCGGCTGGCTTGACCGTTAAAGGGTGCTGTAACCCACAAAGTACACTCCAGTCCAAACCAAAAAAAAAATTATTTTCTGTGTTTAGCCGCACGTATATATCAAATCGATATAACATAAATGGAGGACCAAACTTTCTCCGATAAAAATAAAATAGAGAAAGATCAAGAACCACTTCCTCCTAGTGCTGAAGCTGCTGCCACTAGTCATGACATAGACGATAACATGCCATCAACGTCGTCTGCCAAGGCCGATGCCCAATGTCATAGTAGAGGGCACATACAATCCCAAATGGCAAAGTTCAGGAAAATGACCTTGAAAAAGACATTTAAATCAGCTGAAGAGAAACGTAAACTTGCCAATATGCCATTTACGACACGGAGTGGCAAGGAACGGCTAAGGTCGATCCCTAGTATGTTCATGACTAGTGGTTCAGCTTCACATGACGATGGAAGCCCTCCTCCCACTAAAAAAATCAAAAGAGTTAAGCTGGCAAAAGCACAGCGAAGAACTGTGCTTTCTAAGAAGATATCACAAATCCCCAAGGAGAGTCCAAGTGTGGTGGTGGTTGCGATGCCTGACCTTCCCAGCACTGGACGGGAAGAGGTGGCTCTTTCCACCATTTGCACGCCCCCTGCAAGTGCTGAAAGGAGCACCCACAGTCCACTTGCTGATATGCAAATTGAAGATGTCACTGTTGAAGTACAACAGGATGAGGATACTGGTGTAGCTGGCGCTGAGGAGGAAGTTGGCGAGGAGGATTCTGATGGTGATGTGGTTTGTTTAAATCAGGCTCCGGGGGAGACAGTTGTTGTCCGTGGGATGAAAAAGCCCATCACGGTCATGCCTGGGCAGAAGACCAAACATTCCACCTCTTTGGTCTGGCAATATTTCTATCCAAATCCGGACAACAACTGTCTTGCCATATGTACCATATGTAAAGGTGAAATAAGTAGGGGTAGGGACGTCAACCACCTAGGAACATCCTCCCTTATACGGCACCTGCAGCGCGTTCATAAAAAGTTACTGTCAAGTTCAGAAACTTTGGCTAAGACCGTAAGCAGTCCAGGGACACCTAAATCCCGTTGTCCTGTTGTATCCAAGCGCCTGCAAACCACACCGTCAACTCCCTCCTCGTCAATTTCCTCCTTAGTCAGGATCGGAAGTAGTCCTGCAGGCCATGTCACTGGCATGACTGACTCTCCTATCCGGGATTCCTCTGGAGGATCCTGCATTGCTACGCCTACTGCTGCCGCTGCTGCTGTTGCTGCTGCTGGGAGTCGTTCATCATCCCAGAGAGGAAGTAGGAACACCACTACTTTTACTAAACAATTGACCCTCCAACAGTCCTTAGCGAGGAGGATGAAGTACGACAGCAGTCATCCTGAAGCAAAACGTATAACTGAGGCCTTGACTGCTATGTTGGTGTTAGACGTGCGTCCGGTATCCGCCATTAGTGCAGTGGGATTTAGACAATTGATGGAGGTAGTGTGTCCCCGGTTCCAAATCCCGTCTAGATTCCACTTCACTAGGCAGGCGATACCGAGACTGTACAGAAACGTCAGAAAAAGTGTCCTCAGTGTCCTGAAAAATGCCGTTGTACACAATGTCCACTTAACCACGGACATGTGGACAAGTGGAACAGGGCAGACTAAGGACTATATGACTGTGACAGCCCACTGGGTAGATGTATCACCTTACGCAGCAACAGCAGCAGCGTCACCAGTAGCAGCATCTCAGAAATGCCAGCTCGTTACAAGGCAGGCTACGCTGTGTATCACCGGTTTCAGTAAAAGGCACACCGCCGACAACCTCTTAGAGAAACTGAGGGAAATCATCGCCCAGTGGCTTACCCCACTTAGACTCTCCTGGGGATTTGTGATATCTGACAACGCCACCAATATTGTGCGGGCATTACATCTGGGCAAATTCCAGCACGTCCCATGTTTTGCTCACACAATAAACTTGGTGGTGCAGAATTTTCTGAAAAGCGACAGGGGCGTGCAGGAGACGCTTTGGGTGGCCCGAAAAATTTCTGGCCACTTTCGCCATTCAGCGACTGCGTGCCGAAGACTGGAGCGCCAGCAAACACTCTTGAACCTGCCCCGCCATCACCTGAAGCAAGAGGTTGTGACGCGGTGGAACTCAACCCTCTATATGCTTCAGAGGATGGAGGAGCAGCAAAAGGCCATACAAGCCTATACATCCACCTATGACATAGGCAAAGGAGGGGGTATGCACCTGACTCAAGCGCAGTGGAGAATGATTTCCGTGTTGTGCAAGGTTCTCCAGCCCTTCGAACTTGCCACACGTGAAGTCAGTTCAGACACTGCCAGCTTGAGTCAGGTCATTCCCCTCATCAGGCTTTTGCAGAAGCAGCTGGAGAAAGTGAAGGAGGAGCTAAGACGGAGCGATTCCGCTCGGCATGTGGGACTTGTGGATGAAGCCCTTCATTCGCTTTGCCAGGATTCCAGGGTGATCAATCTGTTGAAATCAGACCACTACGTTTTGGCCACCGTGCTCGATCCTAGGTTTAAAGCCTATGTGGTGTCTCTCTTTCCGGCCGACACAAGCCTGCAGAGGTGCAAAGACCTGCTGGTGAACACACTGTCAGCTGAAGCGGAACGTGACACGTCAACGGCTCCTTCTTCATTTTCTCCTGCAACTGGGGCTGCCAGGAAAAAACTTAGGTATCCTAAGCAACCCGCTGGCGGTGATGCAGGGCAGGCAGGACCAAGTTTGGACATCTGGTCCGGACTGAAGGACCTGGCAACAATTTCTGACATGTCTACTGTCACTGCATATGATACTGTCACCATTGACAGAATGGTGGAGGATTACATCGGTGACAGCATCCAAGTAGGCATGGCAGACAGTCCATACCTGTACTGGCAGGAAAAAGAGGCAATTTGGAGGCCCCTGTACAAACTGGCTCTATTTTACCTGAGTTGCCCCCCCTCCAGTGTGTACTACGAAAGAGTGTTTAGTGCAGCCGGGAACCTTGTCAGCGAAAGGCGTAGGAGGTTGCTTCCACAGAATGTGGAGAAGATGATGTTCATCAAAATGAATTATCAGCTCTTCCAGGGAGACCAGCCTCCAGAAGGTACAGAGGGACCTGTGGTGGTGGATTCAAGTGGGGACGAGTTAATACTTTGTGAGGATGAGGATGTACACACTGAAGAGGGTGAGGAATCGGTGGATGAGGAGGATGAGGATGACATCTTGCCTCCATAGAGCCAGTTTGTGCAGGGACACATTAATTGCCAGCTTGTTTTGTGGGGGCCCAAACGAACCAATCATTTCAGCCACAGTTGTGTGGCAGACCCTGGCGCTGAAATGATTGGTTTGTTAAAGTGTGCATGTCCTGTTTATACAACATAAGGGTGGGTGGGAGGGCCCAAGGACAATTCCATCTTGCACCTCTTTTTTTTCTTTGCATTATGTACAGTTTGGGGCCTAGTTTTTCAAACTGCCATCCTGTCTGCCACTGCAGTTTCACGCCTAGATGGGTCACGTGTTTGTGCCGCCCACTCGTGTCGCTTAGCATAGTCATCCAGCTACCTCGGTGCAACGTTTTGGACATAAAAACACTATTGTGAGGTGTGAGGTGTTCAGAATAGACTGGAAATGAGTGGAAATTAAGGTTATTGAGGTTAATAATAGCATAGGAGCAGAAAAACCTACAAATTCTGTGATTTTAGCTGTTTTTATGCTTTTTTTAAAAAAAATACAGATCCAAAACACAAAACCCAGAACCCAAAACACGGAAGGGTGGTTTTGGCAAAACCAATCCAGATCCAAAACACGAAGAAAGATCCAAAACCAAAACACAAAACACGAAAAGTGGCCGGTGCACACCCCTAATATATATACCCTTTGAAGTCCAAATTTGTATATGATTTGCTACTTAAACAGACATAAGCCCTATATCATCAGTGTAAAAAGACAAGCAATGACTAGAAACAGTATTTGAACAGAACCATGTGCAGCAATGCTAAGAGTATAATGATATGTAAGCATTTCCAAGTCTCTGAGCCATGTGACAGGCTGGCATCCCCAAACTAAAGGAATAACTTCCTTTAATTGCAGGGGGATTTAAATTGCAGACTCTTATAAATAGAAACACAATGGATCCACTGATTAAATACACAGCCCCTTAGGTTTAAACAAAGAATCGCAGTATCATACATTTTATAGTCATTGACCTGTTTTAATTGAATGTGTTTTCATTGGTCCAGGTGCACTGCTACTCTCTGATGTGTCCACCACTGATGAAACTCATGGACTGAAGCAGACATGATGACATCACAGACAAGAACCAGAGTTCCGCCTTTTAGTTTGGGACCGTTTGCCACGAGGCTCTGACACTCAGCAACACTTGAATAGCATTAAATGCTTTAGCAATGTCGGTCATGCCTCTACGTCAGTACCGTTCATAGTCATTGTGTCTATTTTTAAACTGCTTAGCATTTTTTTGACAGTGCGTCTTCTTTTCTTATTACATACATGACATTGCCTTCACTTATCCAATTGATTTTTATGCATATTATTCTGCCTTGGTTTAGTAGGCAGTGATTACACTATTATTACAGTAAGGTATATAAAGAACTGTATATTCTTCTGCCTCGGCAGTGCCTGCAGTGATGAGACTGTTATATATAAAGCTGATACATATCAGCACAGCATGGTCACATAAGTACAGAGATATGGAAATTAGTTTGCAGATTTTGGTTATATATTACATTAATGGTTAAAAAAACATGGGTCAAATATGTATAATTGTTGTATCATTGCACTTAATAGACAACCATCAGAAGCAATGGCGTCATGAGGGGGTGCGGGGGGTGACACCAAAAAAGCCGGCACCTCTGCAGTGACAGTGCTGCAGTGTGACATTATCCTACAGAACCTGGCTCCTATCATAAAAGAGGAACTGACAGTGCAGACTGCCCAGTCTCCAGGGGCAGCCCAGCATCTCCGATGATCCCGCAAGGACACATCCTTTATTTAGGACACGTCCCCTTTCAGTCAGGTGTGTCAGGGTTATCCAGAGTGTGCACAGGATGTCGCCATACTCGGTGACGCCTCTGATCTGAAGTACATGCGGTGTGCATTTATTATATCGTTGCTTGTTTTTAGGAGGTTACAGTGAGAATTAATGGCTTGGTTCTCTCACTTGGTGTGTATAAAAGTATTGCGAACAATGAACATCAATGGGTAAAGAGCAGATATATGTGGGTTTGACTTACTGAAATACGAACACACCTGAACCTCCAAGTTTTATCGAGTCCCAGTTCGGAATCACTTTGGGGTTCCGAGTAGAACGTTTTGGTTTGCATGTAAGTCCCGCCCTTGTGATTTCAGGTGCTCATAATTGACTGGAAATTAATGGAAACTAATGTCATTGATGTTAAAGGAATAAAACAGGTACAAATTAAATGATTTTAGCTGTTTTTATAATTTAAATAAAACAAAACAAAACCATATCCGAACCAAAACACTTTAGAGTGATTTTGCCAAAACCAAAACACAATGATGATTTATAACCAAAACCAAAACATGGGGGTCTGCGGTAACATTCTGCTTTGCCTTTAAACTTTATATTTCCATGACACTTGGCATAGTGGTTAGCATTTGTTCCCTACAGCACTGAAGTCTTGGGTTCAATGCCCACCAAGGACTAACTGTGCGGAGTTTGTATGTTCTCCCCTTATTTGCATGCATTTCCTCCTAAAAACAAACATACTGGTGGCTAAATAGTTTCTGACAAAAAAATGAACCATAGTGTACATGTGTCAGTACACCTGGTAGGGAATATAGGCCCTCATTCAGAGCCGTTCGCTATTTGCGGTCGTTCGTTCAAAAACAAGGTGTGGCTATTCAAATGATCCGTACGCACATTGCAGTCTGTTCACACCTCTAAGTCTGAACGAGCGAGCAAAACATACGCTCGTTTATTTGTTAAAAACGCCCCCTGGCCGCTCGCACCATACGTCATGTCCGCTATTTATTAGATTAATCGAGTACATCGACCAGCGTATGAACTGCTCGCTATTCTTGTGGTTGGTGTTTGCTACCACAAATTTGCGAGCAGTTCTGGCTATAAAATAACCCAGTGACGTGGTCAATGACGCTGCTGTATTAATTATGCACACCCATAATACGCCCGTTTTGACCTTTAAGCACGCCTGCGTTCGGATCTCCACTCCCCATTTTCAAGTACCTTCCCCTGTTACCACCCACATACGCCTCATTCTGTCACTCAAAATAGCAGGCACTCGCTATATAGCGTACAAACGATTTTCGGCCGCACTGACTGGTTCGCGCATGCGTACTAAAAACCGTACGCATGCGCAGATGTGCAAACATCGCTCGGAACGAGCGTACTGCCGCTAACGAGCGGCTCTGAATGAGGGCCATAGATTGTAAGCTTCACTGGGCAGGGACTGATGTGATAGGCCAAGATAATCTCTGTAAAGCACTATTTGAATATGTGTGTGCTATATAAATAACTGGTAATAAGTAAATAAATACAAATACATTTGTTATGTGGTCATATTAATTATGAACTATTGAAATAAAAATAAATAAATAAATAACTGGCAATAAGTAAATAAATACAAATACATTTGTTACGTGGTCACATTAATTATGAACTATTGAAATAAAAATAAATAAATAACTGGTAATAAGTAAATAAATACAAATAAATTTGTTATGTGGTCATATTAATTAAGAACTATTGAAATAAAAAGAAATAAATAAATAACTGGTAATAAATAAACACAAATACATTTGTTATATGGTCATTTTGATTATGAACAATTGAAAATGTGATGGTTGTTATTTCTCTGACATAATACCTGATTTCCCTAGCCATTTTGGGCCTTGGGAGACAGGATAATTATCTAGTAATAGTAACTAGTCCCAATGATCCTAAAATAATGAACTGAATAAGAATAACGAAACAAATAAAAATACTTTACCACATGTTTCAAATATTTCTTGGCACATTAGCCTGGGACCTCTTAGAACTGTACTGGAAGTTCAGTGGGAAAAGAAAACCTTGTAATTGTGAAGAGAGGACCAAGGTTCCTCCTAAACTAGGAACTCTAGTCTCTCAAAAAATGTAATGCAGACTCTGCTATAAAATTCCCATTCTGTGGATCTTTTTATAAATTGGCTACAAGTGCCACTGTACTTGTTAGGTGTTTGAGTGCTCAGTACTCTCAATGCTTTCCCCTCTGTGAAGTCTGCCAACTAATCTGTATCCCTGTACTGCAGTGAATATTGGGCATGATTCAGAGCCGAACGCTCTGACCAGAGCGCTCGCTCTGAATCAGTGCCCTCCTCCATGAAAATGGAGCGGCCTCCTGACTGCTCGCATAGCTGTGGGTGACCACCCACAGCAAATGCGAGCGTCCATGATGATGGTCGCGATGGTCTTGACCATCGCGACCATCGGACTTGCGACGGAGACCCTGTGGTAGGGTCTCCCTGCCACAAGCCCTGGAGTGATTTTGGCTCTATCAGACCACCAACACTATATGCGAGCAGCAGGGCCAGATTAACAATGGGGCGGATGGAGCTACAGCTCCAGGCCCATTGTCATGACAACATGATGTTGACTGGCCATCTGCTCTCCACATGGTCAGCCATAAATCATAAGTAGTAAAATTGTATTTCTTTTTACCTCACAAAATGAAGGATTTTTTTTCCTTTACATATTCAGGGAGACATTGGAGCAGAGAGTATAGGGGGTACATGCCCACACAGCACTGGTCACGCCTCCTCTGCTTCTCATAATAGGCCCTTGGTCATTTTCAGCTCCAGGCCCATGTGGCCATCAATCCGGCCCTGGCGAGCGGCCAAAAAGATGGTCACGATGGTCTTGACCATCGCGACCATCGGACTTGCGACGGAGACCCTGTGGTAGGGTCTCCCTGCCACAAGCCCTGGAGTGATTTTGGCTCTATCAGAGCCAAAATCACTCCCACTGACATCACTAGTGATGTCAGTGGGGCCGGCTTCAGACGGTAGGCGTTCCCATGGGAACGCCTCCGTCTGGCAGGCACGCCCCCAGCACGCCCACCAAAGGGGGCGTGCTGTCAATCAACATCGACAGCTCGCCCCCTTTGGTGCGAGACCCGGAGCGATGGAAAGCCCGTCGCTCCCTGGGTCTCGCGCATGCGCACGACGGAGCTCCCTCCGTCGTGCGCATGCGCAGTGGGGAACATCGACCCACTTGCGAGCGTCCTGACGCTCACGAGCGGGTCTGAATGACCCCCACAGTGCGTGTGCGCAAACTAGTCCATGTGATCGGGAAGCATTCACACGCTGCACATAGCCGCCTCGCTAGAATGAGAGACAGGACGAGCCATTTGTGTGTGGTGACAGTGGATGGTCGATGGGAATGGGCGAGTGGTGGTGCGATTGCAGTCGTGTCTGTGCATCTTAACGCCATTTTAGAGGCGCGCATAATTAAGACGCAGCGTCATAATACACATGACATGGCTGAATTACACACTGAAGCACTCGCGGTATGGTCAGCCACAAGTGCTGCGTATCTGTCCGATGTTACCGATTGTTGAATACACTTCATGGAGATGATGTGTATTATGAAGGGAAAGTGGGCGTCTTATGACAGGCTGGTGGGCGTCTATATACACACTGCGATCGCACGCCAAGGCATAGTGGGCGTGCTAATGTCTTGCCGTGTGATCGCCGGATTTGCATACTTTGGCAGCTGAAGGCTGCGTGCGAACGCATCTAGCGAGCAGGTCTGAATCGGGCCTATAATGGGATCACAAATGCAGCTCTTGGGCTCATTGATCATGGTACCTGCATTCCAGGGTGGAGAGGAGGAGGAGGCGGTAGAGGTGTGCCCCAAGCAAGACCAGACAGGGCACAATGTGCGTTTTTCCTATGAGGGAAAACTGTGCACTACTGTACGCAATTGTGCCAGTACATGAGAGGCTGCTAGGGGCTGACGCACATCTCACATCCCTGCCCCACAGGAAGGCTTTATGGCAGGGGGTGTAGTGTGATGCAGTGAATGCAGTTACTTCCTGCAATCACTGGGCCTGATTCAGACCCGCTCGCGAGCGGGTCGATGTTTGGCCACTGCGCATGCGCACGCTGGAGCTGGCTCCGATGTGTGCATGCGCGAGACCCGGCTAGCGACGGGCACTCCGTTGCTCCGAGTCTCGCACCAAAGCGGGGTAGCTGTCGATTTTGATTGACAGCTTGCCCCGTTTTGGAGGCGGGCAGTGGGGGGGTGGCTGGCCAAAGTTTGGGGGCGGCCCCACTGACATCACGAGTGATGTCAGTGGTGAGCCTCCGGCTCTATTAAGAGCCAGAAGCTCACTGGGGCTTGTGGGAACAAGACCCTACCGCAGGGGTCTCGTCGCAAGCCCTGATGATCGCGATGGTTGAGACCATCACGACCATCACCTGGCCGCTCGCAATAGCTGTGGGTGGTCACCCACAGCTATGCAGGCGGCCCGGAGGCCGCACCAAAAAAAAAAAAATGCACCGATTCAGAGCGAGCGCTCTTTCAGAGCGTCCGGCTCTGAATCAGGCCCACTGTGTGGAGAACTGTAAAAAGAGATTCTCAGATATCAATGGGTTCTCAAAGCCAAAATGGCCGAGGTGCTACATGAATCCTGGGAAACGGGGTGGGCCAGCAGTTCAGATCCACTTCACTTCCTTTGAAGAGGAGCTGAAGTAAGTCCTATAAGTTCAGGAGGTTTGTGTGGTCAGTCTAAAAAGCTGCACCACCTCTTGATATACTTGACGACTTTCTGGATGCCCCCTCCGGGAGGGGGGGAGCCAGGTCGGTACAGCAGAAGGTGTGTCGGAGGCAATGGTGGGCGGTGCGGGGCATGGCGCTGTGACCATGTCATCACAGCCCCACTCCCGCTATACAATGCTGAGATTACCGGCATTGTAAAGCAGGGGGCGGGGCTATGATTATGTGATTCAGTGCAAATTTGCATCGGCCACCAGAACTGCCCACTTTCACTCTGTAAGGGAGCGACTGCGAGGTAGGTGGGTGGGTTGCTCGGGTGGCGGTCGGTCTGGGAGTTTTGCTTTCTGGGATCCTCCCAGCCATTCCAAGAGAGTAGACAAGTATGCCTCTTGATCTGAGAGGGAGTCCAGGCCCATCCACAATATATAATTTAATATGACATGTACCCCTATGGGGCTCTGTATCTGGTGGTGCTACTGCTCCCTTCTCCTGTGCTGTTCCGCAATAGTGAGGAGGACAGATCTGTATATCTCATAGGAAATTATAGGACATTTGCCATTGCAACACCTCCACAGGTGAAATGGATGTAGGAGTGGTTTATATAGGGGGTGGAATGGAATAAGTAGGTATCTTGTGTGTTAATAGGCCTCCATTAAAATCGCATATTGTACTCGCCATCCTGGAATCTATTATTTTGTTAGGTTTTTTTATGCTAGTTCTGCGCGAGTTTATGACTAGCAAAATCTTACATCCGGAGAGTTGTATGTTTAACATGGAAAACCTCTGGGGGGTGCGAGAAGGGTTGATGCGAATTTACTGCAAGTTTGTGTGTTCTTGTACTCTATTACATTCGCTGAATGCAAACTCGCACGCTTCTTGCTGTAAAATCGCATTTTTGAAAAACTCAAACTCTCTTACCATGACCCCACTGTCTGTACACACTGTGGACCTGATTCAGACCCGCTCGCTAGATGCGATCGCTCGCCCCCAGCGTATGCAAATTCAGCTAAGTGACGGCATGGCAGACGCTCGCTCGGAAAGGCATAAGCACGCCCACTTTGTTTTGGCGAACGATCACTTTGTGTCTATAGATGCCCTTTAGCTTATGTAGAGACGCCCACTTGCGCACGTCATCTCCAGGAAGTGTATTAAAACATTGGTACATCGAGGACAATCGGAAGTGATCGCAGCACTTGTGGTTGCCTTACCCTACTGCAAGCACTGCGATGTGAAAAACAGGCATGTGACGTGTACTATGACACTGGCTGTTAATTTTGCATGCCTCTGAAATGGCGTTGAAACACTCAGGCACGCCAGCGTTTGCGCCTCCACTCCCCCATTATTAGAGTCCTACCCCTGTTACCACCCACAAATGGCCTCTCCTGTCATTCATTACACTGGGCTGTCGTTGCTTGGCAAGCGAGTGGATTCCTATCACTCCGAGTAGTTCGCGCATGCGCAGAATGAAGCGTATGCATGCACGGTAACTTAACATCGGCCACGTATGGGCGAGCGGCCACTTGCGACCGGGTCTGAATGAGCTCCTGTATGTGCTGCATGACATCTGCTCGTCAGGACCGATTAATATTGTGCAACACAACTGATGTCGGGAGCCAATCTTTCAGGTTTATGAATGACTGCCAGCTCCGTGTGCTGTGCTCACACATGGCCTGATTCAGAGCTGGACGCTCTTTCAGAGCGCTCGCTCTGAATCAGTGCCCTCCCTCTCTTTTTTAAGAGCGGCCTCCTGGCCGCTCGCATAGCTGTGGGTGACAGCTATGCTCGCATTCACTACCACACTACCAACACCCCAGTACCAGCAGCACTAAGACACACACTTCACCTAACCCACATTCACTACCAACACCCCAGCAGCACCCAGACACACTCTACCCACCCACACATTCACTACTAACACCTTAGCAGCACCCAGACATACACCCTCCTCTGCATTCCCTAATGCCTTAGCAGCACCCAGATACACACTTCCCCTCTATTCACTGTTAACACCCCAGTAGAACCCACACACTCTCCTCTCTGCTGCACTCAGGCACACACTCTTTCCCCTTGCATTCACCTCTAACACCCTGGCAACACCCAGATACACACTCTTACCCCTGCATTCACTGTCAACATCCCAGCAGAACCCACTCACAAACTCCTCTCTGTATTCACTGGCAACACCCCAGCAGAACCCACTCACAAACTTTCCACTGTTTTCACTGCCAAAACCCTGGCAGCGCTCAGATGCACACAAACTCTCCCCTGCAGTCACTGCCAACACCTTAGCAGAACACAGTGACTCTTCCCCCTGCAATCATGACCAACATCCCAGCAGCATCCAGGCACACACTCTCCACTTGCATTCTCCACCAACACTATAGCAGCATCCAGACACACACTCTCCCTCCCTGCATTCACTACCAACACCCCAGCAGCACCCAGACACACACTCTCGCTTCTTGCATTCACTCAAAACACCCCAGGAGCCACCCAGAAACACACTTTCAACCCTCCAGATTCACTACCAACACCTCAGTCCCTGCAGCATTCACAACAAACACCCTAGAAGCATCCAGACACACTCCCTCTTGCATTCACTACCAACACTACTGCAGCACTCAGACACACACTACCCACCCATGCATTCACTACTAATACCTTAGCAGCACCCAGATATACACCCCCCCTGAATTCACTGCCAACACTACAGCAGCACCCAGACACAATCTACCCACCCACACATTCACTACAAACACCTTAGCAGAACCCTGACATACTTTGTCCCTATGGATTCATTAATGCCCTGGAATTATCAAGACACACACTCCCCCCTCTGAATTTGCTTTCACTGCCAACACCCCAGCAGAACACACTCACAAACTCCCCCTATATTGACTGCCAACACCCCAGCAGCATCCACTCACTCCCCCTGTATTCACTGCTAAAACCCCACCAGCACCCAGACATACACTCTTCTCACCCACACATTCACTACTAACACCTTAGCAGCACCCAGACATACACCCTCCTTCTGCATTCACTGTCAACACTACAGCAGCACCCAGGCACACTCTACCCACCCACACATTCACTACTAGCACCTTAGCAGTGTCCAGACATACACCCTCCCCTGCATTCACTGCCAGCACCCCAGTAGAACCCATTCACTCTCCCCTCTGTATTTACTGCCAGCATCCCAGCAGCACCCAGACACACACAAACTTCCCCCTGCATTAACTGCCAACACCTTAGCAGAACCCATTCACTCTACTCCTGTATTCACTGCCAACACCCCAGCAGCACCAAAACATACCCTCTCTTCCCTGCATTCACTGCCAATACCCCAGCAGAATCCACTCACTCTACTCCTGCATTCACTATCAACATCCCAGCAGCACCCAGACACACACCCTGTCCCTGAGCATTCACTAATAATACCCTAGAAGCTCCCAGACACACATCCTCCCCTGCTTTCACTACAAGCCTCCTAGCAGCACACAGACACTCTCTCTCCCATGCATTCACTGCCAACACCCCAGCAGAACCCACACACTCTCCCCCTCATATTTACTGCCAGCACCCCAGGAGCACCCAGACACATGTCCTCTCCCCTGCATTCACTGCCAACACCCCAGCAGCACTCAGATACCCTCCCCTGTGCATTCACTGCCAACACCCTTGCAGTACCCAGACACACACAATCCCCTTAGCATCTACTGCTACAATCTAGAAGTTTCCAAAAACACTGTCTCCCCCTGCACTCACTACTAACTGCTGCTCCCACCGCAATAGCAGAGGAAGCAGGTCCTGCGTGTGTGAGGGGAAGAACCAATAAAGGAGGGTGAGGCCATGCACTTCAGCCTCTGCCCTGTCCCTTTTATGTACATTGGTATGGTTTTCTTGCTGGAGATCTATCCCTAGAAACCAGACTCCAGGATGGGGGCCCTGGGAGTGGAAGGACCACTGCACATGCCCCCTTAGATCCATGCTTATTCTCGCTCTGGGGCACATAAAGCAGAACTTGAAGCAATGGAGGGAGTCAGTGTGCCCCCTTCAGTGCTGGTGCCCGGAGGTGACTGCTTTCCATTGCCTCCTGTATATCCACACCTGGCTGAGACCCTGCCCAACATTTTACTTTGTGTTAGCCAATGCTATGTTCTATTCCTATACCACAAAACCCACAAATGGACTACGCTGATCTTGAAAAAGCCCCCAGTTGTGGAGCAAAAGCATTTTGTTTAAATTTTTGGATCACCACAGCACAGGAAATTTTAGATCTTTTTGGATATTGTGCCTTATCAGCTATTGAGCACCCAGTGCATATGTGGTAACAGCCCTATACAAAGACTATAGTAATATCAAGGCTGGTTCACCACGCCCCCAACTACCTGTCAAGACAGAGACAAGCCATTTGCGGTGAGACGGCAAGCCATGCACTGCAGCGGAGTTTGCGGTAGAAGACAGAGGTGCACGCTTCATTCCCCGCTATACGGAGGTAACTGGGACTTGTCTTACACCACGACCGCATTTGGTCCTGTCAGTGGTAACATATACACTATCAGACTCCGTAAGTGAATGGGGACTTATGTGATGTGACTCTGTTACACTGATCAATACGTTTAAACTAGGGGTGTGCACCAGCCACTTTTTGTGTTTTGGTTTTGGATCTGGATCTTTCTTCGTGTTTTGGATCTGGATTGGTTTTGCCAAAACCACCCTTCCGTGTTTTGGGTTCTGGGTTTTGTGTTTTGGATCTGTATTTTTTTGAAAAAAAGCATAAAAACAGCTAAAATCACAGAATTTGTAGGTTTTTCTGCTCCTATGCTATTATTAACCTCAATAACCTTAATTTCCACTCATTTCCAGTCTATTCTGAATACCTCACACCTCACAATAGTGTTTTTATGTCCAAAAGGTTGCACCGAGGTAGCTGGATGACTATGCTAAGCGACACGAGTGGGCGGCACAAACACGTGACCCATCTAGGCGTGAAACTGCAGTGGCAGACAGGATGGCATTGAAAAACTAGGCCCCAAACTGTACATAATGCAAAGAAAAAAAAGAGGTGCAAGATGGAATTGTCCTTGGGCCCTCCCACCCACCCTTATGTTGTATAAACAGGACATGCACACTTTAACAAACCAATCATTTCAGCGCCAGGGTCTGCCACACAACTGTGGCTGAAATGATTGGTTCGTTTGGGCCCCCACAAAACAAGCTGACAATTAATCTGTCCCTGCACAAACTGGCTCTACGGAGGCAAGATGTCATCCTCATCCTCCTCATCCACCGATTCCTCACCCTCTTCAGTGTGTACATCCTCATCCTCACAGAGTATTAATTCGTCCCTGCTGGAACCACAGGTCCCTCTGTACGTTCTGGAGGCTGGTCTCCCTGGAAGAGTTGATAATTCATTTTATGAACATCATCTTCTCCACAGTTTGTGGAAGCAACCTCCTACGCCTTTCACTGACAAGGTTCCCGGCTGCACTAAACACTCTTTCGGAGTACACACTGGAGGGGGGGCAACTCAGGTAAAATAGAGCCAGTTTGTACAGGGACCTCCAAATTGCTTCTTTTTCCTGCCAGTACAGGTACGGACTGTCTGACATGCCTACTTGGATGCTGTCACCGATGTAATCCTTTAACAGACAGACGCACGCTTGTCGCTGCTGCTTTGAGGATTCAAGTGCGGCTACAGCCCACACAATTCACAAAGACAGAAAAAAAAAAGAATATTTTTATTGTTTGTGGAGCACACTTTGAGGGTTACACCACCCTTTAACAGACAGACGCACGCTTGTCGCTGCTGCTTTGAGGATGCAAGTGCGGCTACAGCCCACACAATTCACAAAGACAGAAAAAAGAAGAAGAATATTTTTATTGTTTGTGTAGCACACTTTGAGGGTGTCACCACCCTTTAACAGACAGACGCACGCTTGTCGCTGCTGCTTTAAGGATGCAGGTGCGGCTACAGCCCACACATTTCACAAAGACCGAAAAAAAAAGAACAATATTTTAATTGTTTGTGTAGCACACTTTGAGGGTGTCACCACCCTTTAACAGACAGACGCACGCTTGTCGCTGCTGCTTTAAGGTTGCAGGTGCGGCTACAGCCCACACAATTCACAAAGACAGAAAAAAGAAGAATATTTTTATTGTTTGTGTAGCACACTTTGAGGGTGTCACCACCCTTTAACAGACAGACGCACGCTTGTCGCTGCTGCTTTGAGGATGCAAGTGCGGCTACATCGCACACAAGTCACAAACACATTAAAAAAATAGTTTTTTATTTTTTGGAGCACTTTGAGAGTTACACCACCCTTTAACAGACAGACGCACGCTTGTCGCTGCTGCTTTAAGGATGCAGGTGCGGCTACAGCCCACGCATTTCACAAAGACCGAAAAAAAAAGAACAATATTTTAATTGTTTGTGTAGCACACTGTGAGGGTGTCACCACCCTTTAACAGACAGACGCACGCTTGTCGCTGCTGCTTTAAGGATGCAGGTGCGGCTACAGCCCACACAATTCACAAAGACAGAAAAAAGAAGAAGAATATTTTTATTGTTTGTGTAGCACACTTTGAGGGTGTCACCACCCTTAGACAGACGCACGCTTGTCGCTGCTGCTTTGAGGATGCAAGTGTGGCTACATCGCACACAAGTCACAAACACATTAAAAAAAAAAATTTGATTTTTTGGAGCACTTTGAGAGTTACAACACCCTTTAACAGACAGACGCACGCTTGTCGCTGCTGCTTTGAGGATGCAAGTGTGGCTACAGCCCACACAATTCACAAAGACAGAAAAAAGAAGAACAATATTTTAATTGTTTGTGTAGCACACTTTGAGGGTGTCACCACCCTTTAACAGACAGACGCACGCTTGTCGCTGCTGCTTTGAGGATGCAAGTGTGGCTACATCGCACACAAGTCACAAACACATTAAAAAATTTTTTTGATTTTTTGGAGCACTTTGAGAGTTACAACACCCTTTAACAGACAGACGCACGCTTGTCGCTGCTGCTTTGAGGATGCAGGTGGAATCTAGACGGGATTTGGAACCGAGGACACACTACCTCCATCAATTGTCTAAATCCCACTGCACTAATGTCGGATACCGGACGCACGTCTAACACCAACATAGCAGTCAAGGCCTCAGTTATACGTTTTGCTTCAGGATGACTGCTGTCATACTTCATCCTCATCGCTAGGGACTGTTGGAGGGTCAATTGTTTAGTAAAAGTAGTGATGTTCCTACTTCCTCTCTGGGATGATGAACAACTCCCAGCAGCAGCAACAGCACTAGGAGGAAGTGGTTCTTGATCTTTCCCTATTTTATTTTTATCGGAGAAAGTTTGGTCCTCCATTTATGTTATATTGATATATAATATACGTGCGGCTAAAGCGCACACAAACACAGAAAATATTTTTTTATTTTTGCTGGAGAGTAGTGCACTTTGTGGGTTACACCACCCTTTAAGAAATGAGCCAGCCGGCTCTTTACTTATGGGACACAGGCGCACGCTTGGCGCTGCTCCTTTGTTGATGCACGTGCAGCCACAGTGCACACAAGTCACAAACACAGAAAATATATATTTTTTTGGTTTGGAGTGTACCTTGGGGGTTACAGAACCCTTTAACGGTCAAGCCAGCCGGCCCTTTACTTATGACACAGGCGCACGCTTGGCACTACTTTGTTGATGCACGTGCGGCTACTGCGCACACAATTCACAAACACAGAAAATAATTTTTTTTTTGGTTTGGACTGGAGTGTACTTTCGGGGGTTACAGCACCCTTTAACGGTCAAGCCAGCCGGCCCTTTACTTATGACACAGGCGCACACTTCGCACTACTTTGTTGATGCACGTGCGGCTACTGCGCACACAATTCACAAACACAGAAAATAATTTTTTTTTTGGTTTGGACTGGAGTGTACTTTCGGGGGTTACAGCACCCTTTAACGGTCAAGCCAGCCGGCCCTTTACTTATGACACAGGCGCACGCTTGGCACTACTTTGTTGATGCACGTGCGGCTACTGCGCACACAATTCACAAACACAGAAAATAATTTTTTTTTTGGTTTGGACTGGAGTGTACTTTCGGGGGTTACAGCACCCTTTAACGGTCAAGCCAGCCGGCCCTTTACTTATGACACAGGCGCACGCTTGGCACTACTTTGTTGATGCACGTGCGGCTACTGCGCACACAATTCACAAACACAGAAAATAATTTTTTTTTTGGTTTGGACTGGACTGTACTTTCGGGGGTTACAGCACCCTTTAACGGTCAAGCCAGCCGGCCCTTTACTTATGACACAGGCGCACGCTTGGCACTACTTTGTTGATGCACGTGCGGCTACTGCGCACACAATTCACAAACACAGAAAATAATTTTTTTTTTGGTTTGGACTGGAGTGTACTTTCGGGGGTTACAGCACCCTTAACGGTCAAGCCAGCCGGCCCTTTACTTATGACACAGGCGCACGCTTGGCACTACTTTGTTGATGCACGTGCGGCTACTGCGCACACAATTCACAAACACAGAAAATAATTTTTTTTTTGGTTTGGACTGGAGTGTACTTTCGGGGGTTACAGCACCCTTAATGGTCAAGCCAGCCGGCCCTTTACTTATGACACAGGCGCACGCTTGGCACTACTTTGTTGATGCACGTGCGGCTACTGCGCACACAATTCACAAACACAGAAAATAATTTTTTTTTTGGTTTGGACTGGAGTGTACTTTCGGGGGTTACAGCACCCTTAATGGTCAAGCCAGCCGGCCCTTTACTTATGACACAGGCGCACGCTTGGCACTACTTTGTTGATGCACGTGCGGCTACTGCGCACACAATTCACAAACACAGAAAATAATTTTTTTTTTGGTTTGGACTGGAGTGTACTTTCGGGGGTTACAGCACCCTTTAACGGTCAAGCCAGCCGGCCCTTTACTTATGACACAGGCGCACGCTTGGCACTACTTTGGTGATGCACGTGCGGCTACTGCGCACACAATTCAGAAACACAGAAAATAATTTTTTTTTTGGTTTGGACTGGAGTGTACTTTCGGGGGTTACAGCACCCTTTAACGGTCAAGCCAGCCGGCCCTTTACTTATGACACAGGCGCACGCTTGGCACTACTTTGTTGATGCACGTGCGGCTACTGCGCACACAATTCACAAACACAGAAAATATATTATTTTTTTAGCACTTGGGGGGAGCACCCCTGATGGACAGAGCACCCCCTGGACAACACTACAGCACCCCTTTAGGACTGGGACACTGCACAGGACTTTGGAGTGGACACAGCCCCTATGGAGAACTGACTGCACAGCACAGTCCAGCCAGCCCCTATGGACTTTGAAGTAGTGGACACAGCCCCTATTAACAGCACAGCACAACACAGCCAGCCCCTATGGACTTTGAAGTAGTGGACAACAGCAGCACTACACTACACTACACTACACAGCCCTAACTCCCACCCTCCCTCTTCACTGTCCACAGCCGAGTGAGAAAATGGCGCCGACGCGGGTACCTTATATAGGATCCAAAACCCGCGAGACTCGGAAGGCGGGATGATGACGTTTTGCCTCGATTTCAGATCCGAGTCAGGCGGGAAAAGTCGAGCCTGATTCGGATCGGACTCGGATCGGGGGGGCTCGGGGGGGTTCGGATTTCAGAAATCCGAACCCGCTCACCCCTAGTTTAAACAATAGCCCATATCCACGGGCATTATAATCAGGGCACATCCAGGTGTTATATCCATTTCACTCAAACCATCTAACAATAATGGCTTTGAGTGATTAGTGACTGTGTATTTGCCACTTCATTATTGCTGGACACGAGGGAGCATCAACCTGCATTTGTGGATTATTCCCATTAAATGGGTGAACAACTAAACACTAAGTTATACAATCTTTACAAGCTTGCCGTCATCGAGTGGATACTTATATAATTGTATCTCTCTTAAAGTGACCTTGGTTCTATTTTTTAGTAATTGCTGATTTTATTATTCAATTGTGTATACTACTAATATGAGAGATATTTATCCGTTCCTGATGTGATGATACATTTTGAATATATTATGCTGTTCGTATGTTGTACTTTAATATTATTTTAATAAAATAAATGAATAATGAAATAAATAAGTGATACTGAGGAAGCCTTTTGTAGCCTATTGCAAATTCTGTCAATCAAACATAAGTATACATTTATTATTGGTTGTCGATCCTTAGTGCAGTCCATTTGTGGGTTTTGTGGTATAGATATTTTTAGACCAGATGAGCTACTGGTTGATGGACTAGCACCTGTGGATAAGATATTTTATTAATATTTACTTAGAGCGCCAGGACTTTGGACTCACAGCCTTTCTGACTGATTGAGCCCAAGCCTCTCATTTTTTCCTATGTTCTATTCCTAGCTATTATATGCCATGTGGCATGTGGAGTTTGCTAGTTCTCTGAGTATGTAGTCACAGTGTAGATGCGCAGGATGTGGACATTCACAATGTCAATAGCAGAAGGTTGACATTGATGTCAACATGGTTAACATGCTGACATTATTAATGCCGACGTCTGCAAATGTCAACATTGACAGAATACTAACATCAGAAGTGTCAAAACAGAATCAGGGGTGCAGAGAGGGGGTGGGAGCAGGTACTAATTACCCAGGCCGGGGCCTGTTGAAGTGGCCCGGCGGGGGTCTGGTGCTGCCCTCATACCTGCCAGCAGCACACCATCTGCGATTACGCCATGTCGCCTCACCAGTAATGGGTCCCAGGTCGACTCTGTACAAAATCAGTAGGAAACCACAATGTCGACTTAACATCAGAGTCAACAGTCAACATGCTGAACGTCGATACTGTCAATATCAACATTACGAACATGTTGACATTATTACATAGACATTGTAACTGTTGAACATACAGTAAATACCGAACCCGTTCTCTGAATACTGAAGCCATCCTGCTAGAAGTGCTCAGTGCTTGTTGTTTACCTCTCATGCTTTCATTAAACATCCTATAGACAATACTACTTTTTTTTACCAAGGATAATAGAGGACATGGTACAGTTCAGGATCCTCAGACAGTTTTAAAAACTTTGTACCGTGTTGCATTCAGAAAAAAAAAAAATAACCAAAGTCTGTCCTCATCAGTCTAAAGCTGCATACACACGTAAAGATTTTCTCTCCAACCATCCAACTAGCTGATTGGTTGGAATGAAAATCTGGTAATGTATGGGAGTAACTGATGATCAGCAATTTGCTCCTAAATGTCAGAAAAGAGATGAAAATGGTCGTCAGACAAGTTTGTTAAGTGTTTGATATAAACAATTTGTTCAAACAACAGTTTTTGTCCATTTTCCGGCGTTTGGGAGGAAATTGATGATTGTCATTTGCTTTCATACCTTACCAGATTTTCATTCCAACCAATCAACTAGTTGGCTGGTTGGACAGAAAATCTTTACGTGTGTATGCAGCTTTAGCTCTCAAATTGAAACTATTGCTTAAGCCTCATAAGGCATTTTCCAATTATCAGACACCATTCCATGTTATTGTTGCTCTCTTATCATAAATAACCTATTATCACAGTTATCATATAGTGAGCAAGCAAAGATCTACAAATGAGTAAATATATAACTTCCACCTGAGTAAACTGGATTGGTACTAAATATCAGATTTGTAGAATTTCCTTAAAGTGATGATGACCAAGAGCAAAGCCCCCATAAATCTGCGACGGATCAAAAAATTATCGTGATTGGCAGATCGGTGACATGTATAACATGTAGAATTTCATCGATCCTGCGACGTTTCGAGGAACATCGATGGCCGCCGGTCGGCGTTTCCGGTCCCATCGCGATGATCCGTCGCAGATGTATGGGGACCTTTACTTATACCCATTTCAAATTGCAATGCCGGGGCACACCTGGGATTTTGTTCACGCATCCATCCTGGGTGCGACCCGGCTGAGACCCCTTTGAGACTGACGGCTTATTGCCGGGTCAATGACGTCAGGAAAGGCACGTGCTGAGCTGAGATCATCTCCAAGCGCAGGCTCTTCCTATGCTGTGAATTGGACCCGAGTTGACCATTCACACTGCATTGCGAGCCGTGTTGAACCAGTGCTCAACCCTGCTCGTTACCTACTCATTATTTCAACCTGACCCTTTCACAAGGCACAGTGACCCGGGTTGCTGCGCTTTCACGTGCATAGACCTGGGTTATTGCAACAAGAGCGAGGAATATAATGCGGATTGCATGTAGTGTACCCCTTTTCTTTTCCACAGTGCTTTTTATATACTTTGGAAATCTACTGTAAAAAGTGATGTGTGGGTCAGTGTGCAACTTAAATTGTGTCTGACCCACATTAACAGACTTGCAGCTTTTTATGCACTAATACAAATAAATATATGAACCTTTGAAGCTTTATGCCCTCCACCAATATTATGTGTATATTTGTGTTGTTATTTAGCTCCAGCACACCATTCTGTGCCCATACCCTGTCTGCCCCCTCTGGTAAATGCATGTCTGTGCTCTCCCTTTGCTGATTGCCAGCTATTCCTATTGCAGTGTGGGCAGGAGAAACTGTCTTTTCTCTCTTTTCTTTCTCATTCTTTTTTCCCCCTCCTGCTCTTTCCTCCACCCTCTTTTTCCCGTCTCTCCTCCTGGTTCTTTTTTTTTTTTTTAATCCTTTTATATTAGAAATAATTTCCTTTAGCATAACCCACACCCTCACCCAGCTAAACGCAGAAACCATGCATTAAATCAAGGTAAGCCTTTCTTCTATTCTATGCCAAATCAGTAGCACCTTCTCTTTAATAGGAGATAGTGAGGATGATGATGATTATTATTAGTATTAGTATTATTTGAGAACTGCAGCTCTGCTTTCTGTACAATCCAGTACGGATCCCTTTGGCTGGAGCTGCTAATACAACCTGTTGTGGTGACAGCTTCAGGAAATTGCTCTCTTAACAAATCTCGCTGACAAAACCGTCGCTGAGATTTGTTTTTTGTCCTAGTAGAAATAATAATTTTTGTCTTTTTGTGTTTGTGTGCGTCAATGACAAACCAATAGTTTAATAATATTTAACCATTGGATGTTTGAATCCTTAGTTTTGCTTTGTGTATTATATATATTTATATTGCATTCTAAAAAAATAAACTAAGTGCTTGATTGAAAAATGAATGGACTTTACAGCTGCCTTACATATGAATGAACTGCAAGTATTCAGAATGCTAATGTATCTAATGAGATTAATGTGCATGTGTATTCATCACGTAATATATTATGTTATGAGGTTTAGAAGGAAAGGTGACAGCTTTCCTTAAAAATCAGTCTGACTGAAGTGTATTATAATAACAGACCAATCTGTGTATTTACTAAAATGTACTGTTATTGTCAACTGCTTTTATTTCTTCCCATACTCAGAGTTTACCATTAGACCTCTTGCTATGCCATAGTTTGGCAATTAAAACAATGAAGAGTCTTTTAACAACTTTACAGGGGCGCAGAGTGTTGTCTCTTACTCGCTATTTATAATCTTGCAAGGTGATTTGCATTTATCCACTGTGTGGATGAGAAACACAGTAACTCAACTGCCGCATTCCAATTATGTTAACATTGTAGATCTGATATATCTTTCATATTTTTCAGCTGACAGATAATTGTGTTCATGACTTTTTTTTATTTTTTATTCTGGTTTGTAGTATTCATTGCTATGACAACCATATTTTAGGGTTCAGAATCAGGGATGTAAATATGCACTGGCTTCAGGAAAATCCAATTAATTTAAGTGAGAATATGGTTCTGTGTATCTTGGCTCAATGCTTGTTCATCAAAGTAATTAGAAAATCTCACCAACAATGTGCTAAGAGATGCTGATTTATGTTATGTGTTATTATAGAAGCATACTCTTATTGCAAATGGTCTGGATGAGAGGCCACCTATTGCCCTAATGGTGTTGTAAAGCTACAGTCCTAAAGGGTATCAGTGCAGGAATCACAGGTTCACCAATTCTTGCCTAGATTATGCTCTGCCACTAATAGGCATGTTACTAGTGCTGCTGAGCAATTGAAAGTAACAGAGTGGCAACAGGTGCAAAGTAATAGGACTAGGGGAGAGAGATCAAATTGTGAGAGATAAAGTACTAACCAATCAGCTTCCAATTTATATTTTGCAGGTTGTGTTTATAAAATGATAGTTAAGAGCTGATTGGTTGGTAATTTATTTTTTCCAATTTTATCTCTCTCCCAGCTTTGATAAATACCCCCTAAATTTTAGAAACCCAGTCTATTTTGTAATCACCAGTACAGTTTTTTCATTCTAATTTGTTAGTTAATGCTCACAATAAGCATAACCAGTTTTTGAGAAGTCAGTTAAGAGACCTGGGGGCCTATGTATCAAAGCTTGATGAGAGATACAATTGTGAGATATAAATCACCAACCAATCAGCTTCTAACTTACATTTTATAGGCTCTGTTTGAAAAATGACAGGTAGGAGCTGATTGCTTAATACTTTTTCTCTCACAATTTTATTTCTCATCAAGCTTTGATACTGTACATAGGCCACCTGACCCTGAATATTCTAACTGCACCCTTTGGACAAATCCATTATTATCCCCCCACTTCAGCTGTAGATATATGTACTCACATACACTCATCAAGCATAGCTTTCAGTAACTCTTTGGTAGCAAAACTAATAAACTCATTTCTGCTGCTGAAATGGACACCTGTAGGTGGGTTGTGACTTCATGAAACATTGATTGACAGCATTTCTTCCCACGAGACTGTACCTCTTTACTGCACTGCCGCCTGTGGTAGGCAAGTGGTCTTGAAAGAGACACCAATAATTAAAATGACCCCCTACATCTTATGCCAACTGCTGATAGGCAGCATGGAGTCACTGGCTTGGATCCTTATGGGGGAACAGTAGGAGATTTTGCATTATTTAAATGAAATTATCCTTGTGGTCCTTCTAGAATTTCTGTTTCAGGTTTATTGTGCTATTGGCTTGGTTTAAGATCTAAGTAGCACTATCTGTCAGCCTCTATGTCATGCATTCTCTGTAATAAGAAAGGCAGCTCAATGCAAGATGTTATAAGAATATATTGGACAGAAATAATTACTGCTAGGACCTGCTCTCAACAAGTGTGCATGGCAACTGAGAATTACAGCGGATACGTAACATACAATCAATAGCTCTTATTCATGCAGAAACTAGAGGATGACTTTTTAGTGACACAGAACTACCTTTAACCACTTCACTGCCGTTGTGGCTGGTGGGGAATTATTTTTGACAGCTGGTTTAAGACACTGAGGCTAGTAAGTTAACTGAAGCTTGACAAAAAAAACCACACCATCATGTATGTTTCAATGTTTACACTGGTAATATAATTTATCCCAGGATTATTCAATGTTGACACATTTAAATAAATTCCTAACCCATCCACCGCACACCTAGTGAAGAAGTTATATAACAGGATGATTAAAATGTTTATTACTAAATAATAGATTATACTGTATACCAGGGGTTCCCAACCACGGTCCTCAAGGCACACTAACAGTCCAGGTTTTAAGGATAGCCATACTTGAGCACAAGTGTGTTAATTAATATTGCAGTTATTTTGATTTAACCACCTGTGCTCAGGCATGGATATCACTAAAACCTGGACTGTTAGTGTGCCTTGAGGACCGAGGTTGGGAAACACTGCTGTATACAGTAGTTATTCTTGCCATATCATCCCTTTAAGTTGAGACATGTGAATTACACAGGTTCCGTAGCTGATTAAAACCAAGTGAAATGGAGACTTAGAGCCTGACACAGGACCTGTGTAAAGCTGCCCATCCACTAGCACACAGGTTCTCAAACTCGGTCCTCAGGACCCCAAACAGTGCATGTTTTCCATGTCTCCTCACAGAATCACAAGTGAAATAATTAGCTCCACCTGTGGATCTTTAAAAATATGTCAGTGAGTAATGAGTACACCTGTGCACCTGCTGGGTGACCTGCAAAATGTGAACTGTGTGGGCTCCTGGGGACCGAGTTTGAGAACCACTGCACTAGCAGACAAGAAATCGACTGCACGATTACGACATTGTAATCGTGCAGTCGTTTGTCAGTCTGTGATGAGCCTGCACTGAACGAGCAGTTGTTCAGTGCAGGCTCATCAATCATCTGCAAACATGCTCAACCTGACATTATCGTCAGGTGGACCAGCATGTTTGCACAATGATAGATGTCTAAACGACCAGCGGACACGCAAATCGCTGGTCGTTTTAGACATTTTTTCAAACGATTTGCAAACGATTGAACGATCGTTATCATTCAACTTAATAGTCTAGTAGATGGGCAACTTTATTCATGTGTCTGGGATTAAAGGGATGATATGGCAAGCCTATGTTCTGTATAGTATTTTCCCCCATCATACTAGCTCTGAGAATGTGTCTCCTTATAAAAGTACAAAACTAATGATTTGCTGTGTACACCGATGCAAGTTACATTATCTCATAGGATACTATTTTTTTGCATCTATGTATCTAAGTCTATGACTTATCTGTGAGGTGCTTCATTGGACAGTAATGTTTGCTTAATGGTGAGCCAGATAATGTTGCCAGCAGCTCCCACTGGCATACCTCCCAACATAACCCATTCCAGGAGGTACAAAATGGTCTGTTCCTGGACTTCCCACCTAATTACCTAATTTATGATTGACGTCATCTTTGTTGAAATAGTAAGTTAATAGGAAAGGTGTTTCAACTAGGGATGTGCAGGCTCGGATAGGTTCGAGTTTGCACGTGGAGTTCGGATTTTTCCCTCCAAAAAAACGGAACTCAGAACGAGGCAAAACGTCATCTTACATGGACGAACATCATCATTCCTGGACAAAAGACCAGGAATGATGATGTTCGTCCATGTAAGATGACGTTTTGCCTCGTTCTGAGTTCTGTTTTTTTGGAGGGAAAAATCCGAACTCCACGTGCAAACTCGAACCTATCCGAGCCTGCACATCCCTAGTTTCAACACAGATGATGGCAATCATAACAGGATCAGAGCATTTTGTCCCTCCTGGAACGGGTCGTGTTGGGAGGTATGGTCTGCTGATGGTTAATGTCTTCAATTAGAGAAGCTGCTATCAAATAAATGTAAGTTATTGTACTCACTAGCGGTAGTTTAAGCCCTTGGTTGTATAAGTGATTAACCTATTAACTTAGGGTACATTTAAATAAAAATACACACAATTTTGCAGTCAGTTCCATACCTCCCAACAGGATACATTCCAGGAGGCACAAAATACTCTGTTACTGGACTTCACTCTTAATTTTTTATTGTTGAACTAGAGATACTGCTTTTATACCTAAATTTTGGGTCTGACGCGGAGGTTGGAACAGGGTTCCACTCCGGATCAGACCCGGAATTTCCCCAGTGCCGACCCAGGATATTCCTGAGTTGGCGCCGTCACACCGGAGCCGGGTCTGCAGAGACCCGGCTTTTCTGTCTTTGAAGTGATGTCATCTCCAAGCGCCACTGAAACGGGCAATCGGCAGGCATGCGGCATGATCCAGGTCATCATGACACGGATCACGCCGTTTACACTGCAGGGTTTCACGGGTTATGCCCGTGTTAAACCCTACGTTACCTGGGTTGGATTGCTGGGTCATTCCACCCGGGAATCCAACCCTGTCCCCTTTTACACCAAGGAGCTACCCGGGTTAACCCTGCATTTTGTCCCTCCTGGAACGGTCATGTTGGGAGGTAAGCATTGAGGTAGATTGGGTGCACTTTGTAGATGACACTTTTCTGAAGTATAAGTACATCCGGTATATAATAGTGTTTTTCTCTTATTATTAGTATTTCATTACATCCAGAGCTTGGATAATGATCATGGCTCACATTTGTCATTGGATTGCAAGGGCTGGTCTTTTTTTCCCATCCACAAAATCTTAATTTCTCTTAATGCAGACTCCTAGGGAAATGAAAAGAAAGGGAAAAGAGGAGGCTATAACTTTGAGATCAAGGATCAATGAAGTATTGGGTAGATATTAAGGACTGAGGAAAAAGTAGGTCACGTGGGTCTCCCAATTTTTCATTTTTCTTTTCAAAATGCTCTTACGGTAGTAATTGCATAATGTGCCACTCTGTGATACAGCTTTATGAGACTATAAAGAAAAATGCTCATATGTGTTCATGACAGCTCTTCTTTATCTTCCAATTGAATAGCGGCTATCTTACAAGATACTTATCTAAAATAGTTCTATCAGAAGTGAATACCTTTGTACAGGATTGCTCCTATAATGAAGTAAGCTAAGGCAGCTGGCTTCTTGGGCAGCAGGTTTTTAAAAGAAGCCATGGTAGGGGAATTGCACATCTGTATGTAGTCATAATTGTATTTATATATATGCACTCACTATGTGTTCACATTAACAGCAGGTCGACATTGATGATGCCAGCATGGTTAAAATATCAACCTCATTAATAGTGACACCTGGAAAATGTCGACCTGACAAAATGCCGACATGTGAAATGTTGGCATTGTCAGAATATCAATGTCGATAAAACATCTGAAATTATATGCATAAGCTTATTGTACTTATCACTCAGCTTGCACCTTATATGTAACAAACAAACATTATAATAGACAGGTATTACTTCTTGAACATTGGCGCTAACTAAAAATCTGTATTGCCGACAATTGAGGTTTTTAGTTACATAGAAATTCATCAGTCCTGGTCCAGGTGAAAATACTGCTGCTACATAAATGTTATTCTCCTCTTCACCGGTAAGCGGTGAGGAGTTCCTGCTGGCAGTGTAGGTACATTGAACTTTGTGCCAGAGTAGATATTGCAAAGTCTTTCTTGCATTGCAAGTCGGGCAGCACAGTTGGTATAATGGTTAGCATTGCTGCCTCACGAATCTGAGGTTGTGAGTTCAATTCTCACCATTGTCTTAACTATGAGGAGTTTGTATCTTCTCCCAGTGCTTGCGTGAGTTTCCTTTGGGTACTGCAAATTCTTGCCACAATCCAAAAATATACTGAGGTTAATTGGCACGTGTACACGTGGTATGGAATATAGACTGTAATCTCTGTTGGGACGGGCTGATGTAAATGGCTAATCTATAGGTAATATAGATTAGAAACTCCACTGGGGCAGGCACTGATGTGATTGGCCAAATATTCTCTGTAAAGTGCTATGGAATATGTGTGTGCTATATAAATAACTGGTAATAAATATATAACACTGATCAACACTCATTTCATTGCCAGTCATATTACAGCGATTTTGGGGTAACTTTGTGGTGATTATTCCGAATATGACACTGGTTTTGCTAGACTGGCTCTAATTTTTTAGATACACAGATGAGAAGTAAGAAAAACACAATAGACAATGGTCAACTGACTGCTGGTTAAAAAATCAACAAAAAACATTGGCCTCCACAGGGATAATACACGCTACATTGGCCTCCACAGGGATAATGCACACTACATTGGCCTCCACAGGGATAATACACGCTACATTGGCCTCCACAGGGATAATACACGCTACATTGGCCTCCACAGGGATAATACACACTACATTGGCCTCCACAGGGATAATACACGCTACATTGGCCTCCACAGGGATAATACACGCTACATTGGCCTCCACAGGGATAATACACGCTACATTGGCCTCCACAGGGATAATACACGCTACATTGGCCTCCACAGTGATAATACACGCTACATTGGCCTCCACAGGGATAATACACACTACATTGGCCTCCACAGGAATAAAACACACTACATTGGCCTCCACAGGAATAAAACACACTACATTGGCCTCCACAGGAATAAAACACACTACACTGGCCTCCACAGGAATAAAACACACTACACTGGCCTCCACAGGAATAAAACATACTACATTGGCCTCCACAGGAATAAAACACACTACATTGGCCTCCACAGGGATAATACACACTACATTGGCCTCCACAGGGATAATACACACTACATTGGCCTCCACAGGAATAAAACACACATTGGCCTCCACAGGAATAAAACACACTACAGTGGCCTCCACAGGAATAAAACACACTACATTGGCCCAGGGGTGTATCTAGGGGTATGAGCGCCCCTAGCAAAGTAAGGGAATGGGGCCACCACCCCCCTCCCCATATTTTCAGGATAATTACACTCTGTGAAGGGGTCACTGGGTGCAGCCGTATAGTCCCTGATCTGGTTGACTTCCCTGTCTGTGTTGTTCTGCTCCCCTTTCCTCCCCATCTGTGTGATTGTACTCCCCCTTCTCATCTGTGTTATTCTCTCGCCCCTCCCCATCTGTGTTGTGTTCCCCCCTTCCTCATCTGTGTTATTGTGTCGCCCCTCCTCCCCATATGTGTTGTTGTGCTTCCCCCCTCCTACTCATCTGTTATTGTGCACACCCCCCTTCTCCCCATCTGTGTTAATGTGCTCCCCCTCCTCCCCATATGTGTTCTTGTGCTCATAGGCAAATGCAGAGGGGGGTTATGGTTGCCTGAAAACCCCCCCTCCCCAGCCCACACCACGACCACGACCACAATAGAAATAGTAATATAATAGAATTTTACTAGTGCTGCATGTTCTTCTTAGTATCACAAATAAAATAATTGGCACCACCTGTGGATCTTTTAACATGTGTCAGCCAGTAATAAATACACCTGTGCAGCAACTAGGAGATATGGAAAACATGCACTGTTAGGGGTGCACTGCCATAGACCATCAATAGAGTTAATTATTAATACCATATAATAATACACTATCCAGTGCATAACGAGACAAATATGTACATCTATGTCAGGGCAGTGCTAGGTTCCTCTGCTGCTCCCAAAGACTCCTGTTTTGCTCCCATGCTGTGGAATGGTGCCCACATGTGAAATAAAATCATTCAGCTCAGGCAGGATGGCTCTACTGCCGCACCTAATGACTTACTGTGATCGCTGGAATTATGACATATACTACACTTTGTATGACGCGTATTAAAGCTGTTTAAGTGGTAATTAGATCTAGAAATCCTGCATTTGCCACTGGTGTCCCCTCCTCCCCATCGATGTCTGTTCTGCTCTCTCCCCTCTCCTCCACATAGGTGTCTGTTATTCTGCACTCTCCCCCCCCCCATCTCCCCATCGGTGTCCGTTATTCTGCTCCCCCCCTTGTACCCATCAGTGTCCGTTATTGTGTGTCCCCCACACCCTTCATTTACCAACTTCTTCTCTCTTCACACGTTCCCCTGTCTTCTCGGCTCCTTCTCCACTGTCACGGCACTCTCCGCGGGTCTTCGAAGGGCTGGGTGACTGGCAGGGCAGACAGGCAATGCAGCATGTGTGACCTGTGATTTCATGCCGCTGACTCTAGGCATGGCCCGGGGCGCGTCTGAGCCTCCCAGAGGAGGTCTGTTCTATATTGTGACCGACGGCTCTCGCTCCACGGCACACTACACAACTGCTGCTGTATAGGCTCCACAAAGCTTTTTCCAGAATCACAATAGGGAAGATCGTCCAAATAATTACACACAGCATGCACTGTCCAGCATGCTTTGTGGAGCCTACACAGGGTAGTCCGGACGGGATGCAGTCAGACCGACGGTCAAAATGCTGCCCGCCGGCTTCCCGACTGTCAAATCCTGGCAGGGGTCTAATGATGGGCATCGAAATCCCGACGCCTGTCATTATCCCTATGCCAGGAGCCCGACGCCCGGCATACCGAACGAAGGTAAGCCGGGTGGCGGGAGCGGACAGCCGCGGGGGGAAGGGTTAGGTTAGGGGCTCCCAGGAGGGACTTAGGGTTAGGCAACCCCCCGGGAGGGTTAGGCTAGGGGAAGAGGGGGTTAGGGTTAGGCACCCCCGGGGGGAGGTTAGGATTAGGCCCCCCCGGAATACTTAGGTTTAGGCTGCGGGGACAGGGGGCTTAGGTATAGGCACTTACGGAGGGGGGTTAGGGTTAGGCACCCCTAAGGGAGGGTCGGGGGGGGGAGAGGGTTAGTTATACTTACCTTTTTTAGCTGTCGGGATCTTCACTACTGCCGGTCTTCCGGACACGCTGTATTTCAGATTCTGTGGCTCCATGCCTCCATCTGGGTATGATCCTCCATTTTTATTTTGTTTACAACAAATCACCAGCACTTTAAATGATTTAATATGTTTTTAACATGTTTGTGATTTTTAAATGTTTTTTTTCAATTGATTAATAAAATAGAAATGTGATTATGTAGGCTGCGCTAAGTACGAGGAGAAGCTCTTATGGATTTTGATAAATGTAAGTATAAAAAAGAGCGCTTGTATAATGAGTAAAACGTACAACTATGGATCTGAGAGAATAAAAGATAAGAAAATGATAAAATAGAGTAAAAGTAATAATCTCCGGGCAATGCTGTGAAGAAAAAATTAAATTAGAGATTGTGGTATTAACCACAATTAATTAATACCACAATCTCTGATTAATAAAATGCTTTTAACTATCATTTTTTGAAGTGTTCCTGTTTTATATTGGAATATTTCTATTATAGGATATTTAACATTATTGTGATCTAATTAGATGCTTTTAATTAGTATTTTTCTGAAGTAGTTTTGCTCCTATTTTGAAATATATTGTGATCAAGTCTATATACTGAGCGCCAAGAAGTCATCACCACTGTTTTATCTCATTCTATTTTCATTGGGAGTTAAGGGACTCAGGGCCTGATTCAGAGCTGACGCTCGTTCAGAAAAAGGGGCCGGCTATTTAAATTGAGCGCTCGCTCTTTGCGGTCTGTTGACGCCTCTATGTCTGAGCGAGCGTCCGAAACATGCGCTCGCTATTTTGTAAAGACGCCCCTTGGCCGCTCGCATCATACGTCATCTCCGCTATTTATTTGATTAATCGAGTACATCGAAAGGCGTATGAACTGCTCGCTATTCTTGTGGTAGCATTTTCCTACTGCAATCATGCGAGCAGTTCAGGCTAAAAGACAACCAAGTGACGTGGTCGATGACGCTGCTTTGTTAATTATGCACACCCATTAAACGCCCGTTTTGACCGTTTGGCACACCTGTGTTCGGATCTCCACTCCCGGTTTTCAAGCACCTTCCCCTGTTACCACCCACAAACGCCTCATTCTGTCACTCAAATTAGCAGGCACTCGCTATTTTGCGAGCACATGATTTCCGACTGCACTGACTGGTTGGCGCATGCGCATTACAACCCATACGCATGCGCAGATGTGCGAACATCGCTTGGAGTGAACGAGCGGTCGCTTACGAGCGACTCTGAATCAGGCCCTCTCTTTGGTGTTTGAACACTACGGCAGTCTCCAGACATATTTATGCACTTCCAGGGGTTTCTATATGTTTTTGTATACAAGTGAAATAATGATCTCCTTTTGTGGATCTTTTTTAATGTGTCAAGGTGCATACACACACAATGATTTTTTGAACGATTATCGTTAAACGATATCGTTTAACAATAATCGTTTACTAAAATCGTTCATTAACTAAATCGTTGTGTGTGTATGCAGCTTTAGTGAGTAATGAATACACCTATGCACCAGCTGGGTGACCTGGAAACTTGACCTGCGTGGGGTCCTGGGGACCGAGGGCCTGATTCAGACCCGCTCGCGAGCGCTATGCACTCGCAAGTGGGTCGATGGTAGCCCAGTGCACATGCACACGACGGAGTCGGCTCCGTTGTGCAAATGCGCGAGACCCGGATAGCGATGGGCAAACCGTTGCTCCGGGTCTCGTACCAAAGGGGGCGTGCTGTCGATGTTGAGTGACAGCACGCCCCCTTTGGTGGGCGGGCCGGGGGGTGGCTGCCCACCAAAGGGGGCAGCCACTGACAAGTGATGTCAGTGGGAGAGCTTTCGGCTCTGTTAGAGCCGAAAGCTCTCTGGGGCTTGCGGCAACGACCACAAGGGTCTCGTCGCAAGCCCGATGGTCGCGATGGTCTTGACCATCGCGACCATCTTCCTGGCCGCTCCCTGTGTCACCCACAGCTATGCGAGCGGCCAGGAGGCCGTTCTAAAAAACCAGAAGGCCGGCCCTGATTCAGAGCGAGCGCTCTGTCAGAGCGTCCGGCTCTGAATCAGGCCCCGAGTTTGAGAACCACTGCTGTAGATCTTTCAATCCACACCCAAAAGTGAGAGCCCTTTCTCTCTTTCCTCTCTTCTTAGTCATCTCCCCCAGGTTCTCACATACAGTTTTTCTTCTTCCTTTATCCCATGGAACCTATTGATTACAATCCCAATTTAAATGTGACTAAGATGTGAAATATTTGGCAGAACTCTCATCTCCGCAATCAAATGTACTGCACAGGAATGTATCAGTCGTGGTGAATGGACAGAGGGCCTGATTCAGAGCCGCTCGTAAGCGGCCGCTCGTTCGCTCTGAGCGATGTTCGCACAACTGCGCATGCGTATGGGTCGTAATGCGAATGCGCAAAACAGTCATTGCGATCAGAAATCGTGCGCTTGCAAAACAGCGAGGGGCTGCTAATTTGATTGACAGAATGTACCGTTTGTGGGTGGTAACAGGGGAAGGTGCTTGAAAACGGGGAGTGGAGATCCGAACGCAGGCGTGCCTAACGGTCAAAAGGGCGTTTAATGGGAGGGCATAATTAGTAAAGAAGTGTCATCGACCACGTCACTTGGCTGTCTTTTAGCCTGAACTGCTCGCAGTGATAGCGGTAAGAAAAACCTACCACAAGTACTGCGGGCAGTTCAGATGCCTTTCGATGTACCCGATTAATCAAATAAATACCGGAGATGACATGTGATGCGAACGGCAAAGGGGCGTCTTTACAAAATAGCGAGCGCATTTTTCGTTCGCTCGCTCAGACATAGAGGCGTCAACAAACCGCAAAGAGCGAGCGCTCAATTTAAATAGCCTGCTCCTTTATTGGAACGACCGTCCGCATATAGCGTCTGGCTCTGAATCAGGCCCAGAGCTTGTGAGAAGGAGTTAGAAGACTAACCGCCAGGGCTATATTTGTGCAGGAACGCCACTCGGGAAGTTCTTGGGGAAAAATTAAGAAAACTGTAATGGCGTTCCGGAATCGCACAATAAGTTTTATTTTTAATAAAACACTTGCTGCTTGCGGCATACTACAGCACACCCTGCGTTGGAGGATCTAATACCTTTTGCCCACCAGCAGCACAGCTTGTCTCTGATTGCTGTGCTACTGACTGAGTCGGTGGCCATCTTTCAGAGTTCAGCTGGCTGGCTGCTCAGGGTCCTGACAGGAGCCTGTCAGGACCCTGATCAGCCAGCGAGATGCCTGCAAGATGGCCACCGCCCACCTGAGTCAGCACCATTGCGGATAGAGACAAGCTGTGCTGTTGGTGGTGGCCAATGCCTTAGCATGTTGTCCCCAGGAGTGCAAGCTGTGCTATACACAGTGTGTGTGTGTGTGTGTGTGTGTGTGTGTGTGTGTGTGTGTGTGTGTGATTGTCAGACTCAACGTCAGGGCCGGCTATGTGGAGGCAGCTAAAATGCTGGGGAATCTGGAGACTCCTTACTATTGTCAGGAGTCAGGACCCTGAGCAACCAGCCAGATTCCTCAGACACAGTGTATCACTCATCCAGGGCGGGCTTTCCTCCCTCCAGCCTGCCCTCTGTTTGTCTGCAGAGACTGTGATAATAAGAGAGATTACCCATGGTCCTCGGTCACCTCCCTACCCAGGTGTGCCTTTGTGGTCTTCCCCTACCCATATGTGCCTCAGACACCCTCCTACCCAGGTGTGCCATCTGACTTCCCCTACCCAGGTGTCACTGGAAAATGCAGGATTTCTAGAGGGAGGTTTCCAAGTGCTTGATTTTAAAGCAAGTGTGGTTAATCCATGAGGGCATAATCGGCACTTAACCAGCCATAATATACATCATACGATGTATAGTGTAAGTAATAATTCCAGCATATACAGGACCATCAGTCACATTATGCTACTAGATGCGGCAGCAGGGCCATCCTGTCTGAGCTGAATGTTTTTATTTCAGATGTGAGCACCTTTCCAGAGCATTTCAGCAAGTTCAGGAGTCTGGGGGGTCATTTGCTCCCATACATTACCAGGTTTTCATTCCAAACAGCCAGATTGGACAGATATCTGACAGATAATTGTATAGTGTATGCCAAGCATAACAGTGCGTAGTTTCCAGATATCCTAGTTGGTGCACAAATGTATTCATTACTAGCTCACACATTTTAAATGATCAACAGGTGGTGCTAATTATTTAATTTGTGACACTGAGGGGATCTTAAAAACATGCAACTTTAGTATTATATGCTATATCTATTGTGGTAATCATGGTGTGGGCTGAGGAGGAGGTTTCCAGGCAGCTGGAAACCCCCCTGCATTTGCCTATAGGTTTGCCATCTGACTTAGCCTAACCTGGTTTGCCATCTGACTTCCCCTACCCAGGTGTGCCTCTGACACCCCCCTCCCCAGATGTGCTTCTGTACCCTGGTATACCTCTGTCCATTCCCTATCCAGGTGTGCCTCTGACGCCCCCTACCCAAGTATACCTTTGAGGTCCTCCCCACCTATATGAGCCCCTGACACACTCCTAGCCTGGTGTGCCTCTGACCCCCTCCTACCCATGTATGCCTTTGTTCCCCAATACCTGGGTGTGCCTCTGTCTATCCCTACCCAGGTGTGCCTCTGACTCTCCCTACGCAGGTGTTCCTCTGAATTACCCTCCCCATGTGTGCCTCTGACCTCCCCATCTCTTACTGTGACCCCACCACCACCACCAACTGGGCCTTTACCTCCTACCCAAGGATGGTGGCTAAGGATCAATAGTGTCACAACCCTGGCTAGTTTTTTACCTTTTGCCTTGAGACTTACCTCTGCCAGCTGTTCCGTGGATATGTGTGTGCAATTCTCCTGGGAGATCTGCTCTAAATCATACTGGCTGTAACACTTCTGTGTGTGCATTTGGACTGTGCTCTCCTTTCCACAGTGATTATTCACCTGGGCCCTCCTCTGTCTGTGAACACTGCTAGCCTTGATTGAAATTGCAGGTGTAGTTCTGACTCTTAGTACTGCAGAGATGATTGCTCCCTCTGCATGTTGTGCCCTCCACCACTCAGAGTGCTACTACCAGACCACCTGACCGTATCCACCAATTCCTGCCAGACCCAGGGTATATACTCCCTCCTATGATAGCATATGGGCCTGAACATCTTGTTACTTCCCTTGGTGTACAGATTGTGCTATATCTGTCTCTCTGTACAAGTGTATCCCAAGCTGCTGCTGGCAGCAACCCCTGGTGCATCTGGAAACCTGCTGGTTCTCAGACCAGTCATCCTGCTTACAGCAATACCTGGCATATCCAGAAATCCTGCTTACAGAAATACCTGGCATATCCAGAAATCCTACTAACAGCAATACCTGGCATATCCAGAAATCCTGCTTACAGCAATACATGGCATATCCAGAAATCCTGCTGCAGTAACAAGTTGCTAGTGCAACAGGACTCATAGCTTTGTCAGTGAGCTACCTTACTGTGCTCTCAAGTGTGTATTTGCTACTCGTCTGTAGCAGTTCCTATTTGTTTCAGCCGTCCTCCATTCACCTGGAGTCCAGTCACCTCCGGACCTTACCGGTGAACCAGCCATCCTCCATTCACCTGGAGACCACGCACCTCCTGGTCCTAACCGGTGAACCAGCCGTCCTCCATTCACCTGGAGACCACGCACCTCCCGGTCCTAACAGGTGAACCAGCCATCCTTCATTCACCTGGAGTCCAGTCACCTCCCGGTCCTAACCGGTGAAGCAGCCTTTCTCAAATTACCCAGTTCGGTTCCTCCAAATTATCTATTGGTTCTCAGTCCAATTCTGCAAGCCTAACTACTGGTATTCCGTCCAGCTCAGCAAGCCTTCCTGCCGGTCCCAGTCCGGTTCCTCCAAGCTTTCTACTGGTTCCACTCCAATGTTACAGGTTTCCTGGTTCTGTCATTTATCTTCAAAGGCAGTTCTCACTGCCATACAATTCTTATGCAAATAGAGCTATTTACCTCATCCACGGTTTGTCAATCCGGTCTCCTCTGAATCCAGTTCAACACCTGAGTCAGGTAACTGAGACACCAACTGTGACAAATAGTAGGGGAACAGAAACAAGACTGTGTGCGACACATCTTAACAGTACATACATGTGGCAGGTAAGCTAATTTGTACTATTTTCTAAACGCATCGCGGGTCCCTCTTCAATAACATTTATTTTAAGTGGATAAAACTTTTTAAATTTTATGTGGATCTGGCTTTTCAATGTATTTTATGTGGATCTGGCTTTTCAATGTATTTTATTTGGATCTGGATATTTCAGTGTTTTTTATGTGGATCTGGCATTCTCAATGTTTTTTTTTAAATGTGGCTCTGGCTTTTTCAAATTATTTATATGGATCTGGCCTTTTCAATATTAATATGGATCCTGCTTTTCTTATATATGTCTATTCAATGTGGCTTTCCCCATATAATCAGTATGGATTCTTGGGGTGTGTGTGTGTGTGTACAGAAGTTTTTTCTCTTATATTGCTGTACTAGCTAAAGTACTCGGCGTTGCTCAGGTTTAAATCTTTAAGTTATTAAGTTTTACTATTTGATGTAATCTAAAATCCTTCCAGTGGAAGGCCCAGAACAGGCTCTCTGGGTTAAAGTTATGTCTGGTGCACTCTGCCATGAGGTCTGACTGGGCTCTAATCACCCCAGACCAATTGCTACCCCTCTGTGAAGTCTTCATCCAAATCCATCCAGTGGGAGGACCAGAACAGGCTCTGCAAGTCAAAGTTCTGGCCAGGGTACACCAACAGTAGGTCTCACCAGGACCTCCTCCCCCTAGTATGTCTTCTGGGATCCAATTTTACCACTCTGAAGTTTTAGTCCAAATTCATCCAGTGGAAGGCTCAGAACAGTCTTCCCGGGTCAAAATTCTGCCCAGCGTACACCAACAGGAGGTCCGATAAAACCTGGCAAGGATCCAACTGGACCACCTCGCATTGGTTTCATCTCAATCGGGTCAGGAGTGTCCGAATGCAAATAAACCAACAAACAGACCAATAAATACTATATATATGATTTGTGTAGTTTTGTATATTATATGATTGACATGCTTAATAACACCCTCACCCACAGCCCAAATTTTGACATTTAAAAAAAAAAAATTGGTTTATGCACCAATTGATGCCCATCCCACTGTAGCTCCACCCACATCCACAGCTCCGTCCACCTAAGAGTTCCTGAACCTATTTTTCAAGAAAAATGGCACTGGTTACCACTATCGCTTTACTTCCATTTATGGGCCCGGTCAGCCTAATTTCCCAATTTTACATAGAAAATTATTGGGCTGCTTTTGTGAAGAAAATGGAGGGGCAGCAATCCAAAAGGAGATGTCCACCATAGGAATGAATGGATCCCACATGGAAAATGCAATTACATCTCGCCAGGAAAATGCAGCAATTTTGCTGACATGGAAAAACCAATATCTAGTAAATTTACTGTACCTCTGAGTCACCTCTGAATAGCTTGCATGGTGCATGAGGCTTCCCCAGTTGTAGTTCATGGGCTTCCCCTGTTGTAGTTCCGTTATGTGATAAGCAATAGCCAAGGTAAAAGCATTAAAAAAGGGGTTGAAAATGTACTTTATGCCTGGCGGACTGTAGTTCAGCCCCAGGCTGCGGGATCATTTGATTCAATGTCATTTGAGGGGTGGACAGGGTGGTTCTGGAAAACCGGAAATCCCCTCTAGGTGTGTTACTGTAGCCCTTGAAATAAATTTCTTGGCACACTCAGTCAGACAGCTAGACTGCAAAAGCCAGAAAATGTCATAAATACAGACTCAAACCACTGTTTGATTTTTGAAATTACTTAATGGTTTCTAATAATGATGGGGAGAACATAGTAACTATTCCGCTGTATATCACAACTATACCATGTCAGTGGGATGAGGTAGAACCTCACAAATACGTTAAGATTTGCCTAGCGAGCACAACAAACAAACTTGTCCTTCATAGACTGCCCTATACATACTTTACCCCCTGAATTAAAGACAATTACATTGGGACACCTCTAATTCAGTTAAGATTACCCACTGATAAATTCCCGTATTCAATCTAGAGACGTTTTAGTAGCCGCATGAGCCTGAGGCTGAAAATTATCAATGGTCTACTGAGAGAAGTGGTGGTTGTAGGACCTGTGCTATGTGAACGCGTCCAATGCTATGTGGGCATGTACACCTCCTACACTCTCAGCCCCAATGTCTCCCAAATTGTGTAAAAGTAACAAAAGCAATCATTTTATGAGGAAAAAAATATAAATAAATATATATTTAATAATTCATGGCTGCCAGTGTAGTCAAATGGATGACTGGTCATCACTATGCTATCAAGATGATGGGGCTGTTTTCATGTGTAGGCCAAGGGCCTGTAGTACCATCCACCCCATTGTTAATCTAGCCCTGATTCATAACACACCTGCTTCAAACAGGGGTTAAGGAAGGGGTTGGGTACGGGATGCCAGTGCTCAGGATACCGTCGGTCAAAATCCTGACGCTGGCATCCTGACAGGGTTAGCATACTGACACCTGTCGGTAGGTATCCTAACCATCCCCCTCTCCCTAACCCTCCCTCTCCGATGCCTAAACCTAACCCTCCCCCTTAGTGTTTAACACTAACACTCCCCCTAGTGCCTAACCCCTAACCCTAATGCTATCCCTCCCCCTAACCCCGCTACTTACCTTCGGGATGCTGGCGGTTTGGGGATACCGGGGCCGGGATTCTGGCAGGTGTCGGGATTCTGGTGCCGGTATTCTAAGCGCTGGCACCCCATGTGCTGGGTGGGATATTGACCGGATCCCAAAGAAAGACATCCTTTAGGCGTTTGAGAAGGGAGTACCATAGTAAATGTAAGACCGCAGGGAGGAGATATCGGGCTCCATAGAAAGCTACTTTGTAATTAGGTATGAGTAGGAACCAGAGTAGGCAGGAAACAGAAATGACCCAAGTAAGATCGCTGTCAACACGTAAGAGAGGGAAGCAGGGGGAATGTAGTGGTAACTGAGGGCAGGAACTTGGCACCTAAGAGGAAGCAGTGTGTGAATACAATAGCAAAGGTGTAAGGAAAGTCAGACAATGGAGTAGAAGTGCCGAGTGTATTATAGTCAGACAATGGAGTAGAAGTGCAGAGTGTATTATAGTCAGACAATGGAGTAGAGGTGCAGAGTGTATTATAGTCAGACAATGGAGTAGAGGTGCAGAGTGTATTATAGTCAGAAATCAGTTTGAAATATCCATTTGTTTTGTTTTCAAACATATTTGTTTATAAATGGGCAGCTCTTGACCAAGCTGTTATAGTATGGGCAAATCACACCTACAGCATACAGTATCTTCCTTTTACTTAATTATCTCAGGACAAATGACTCACCCACTTATTTTTATTATGTATGCATAATGTAACCTCTGTATATAAATTCAGAATCCGCTGGCTTACAATCTTTTTATTACTCATAATCATAATGTATTCAATGTATAAAATGACAGATATGCTATACACTGAAGCTATTGAAGATATTACGTGGACAACGAATGACTAAGGCCCTGATTCAGACCCACTCGCGAGCGGCTGTCCACTCGCAAGTGGGTCGATGGTCTGCACTGCGCATGCGCACGACGGAGGGTGCTCCGTCGTGCGCATGCGCGAGACGCGCCGAGCGAAGGACTTTCCTTCACTCGGAGTGTCTGATCAAAGGGGGCGTGCTGTTGATGTTGATTGACAGCACGCCCCCTTTGGTGGGCGTGCCTCCCAGACGGAGGCGTTCCAAAGGGAACGCCTACCGTCAGAAGCCGGCCCCACTGACATCACTAGTGATGTCAGTGGGAGTGATTTTGGCTGTGATAGAGCCAAAATCACTCCTGGCCTTGCGGTTGAGAAACTCAACCGCAGGCTTCTGCTCGCAGTGGCGATGGTCGCGATGGTCAAGACCATCGCGACCATCACCCTGCACGCTCGTATATGCTGTGGGTGGTGACCCACAGCTATACGAGCGTCCAGGAGGACGCTCCATAGTTATGGAGGTGGGCCCTGATTCAGAGCGAGCGCTCTGGTCAGAGCGTCCGGCTCTGAATCAGGGCCTAAGTACTTATTGATACTAACATAAAGCCATCTTTACCAATCTGTGTAGACAGACAGGGCTAATAGCGGGAATGGCATGAATTATATACATACAGCCCCTCTAGGACACCTTGGCCATAACAATAGCAGGGAGCTTGTCCATGGTCACAGTTTGGGTTGGTCAAGGTGAAGTGGCTGATAAAAAAAGATCAGGTAAGGGAGACAGCAGAATATAGCAGAAGGCATGGACAGCAGATAGTTAAAAATAATTGGCACACTCACATCCCCCAGAACATGCAACCAACAGGGTGCTGTGCTGCCTGTTATTATTACCTATGGAATAGAAAGAGGGATGACACTGGCAGAGGAGACAGGAGCCAGCTGGATGGTGGCTATGGAAGTGATAAAAGATGCTTTAATGAAAGTGGTAAGCTGTAGCCTTTTGTCACTACTGACCCCCTCCTCTATGATAACTAAGGACTGATTCACTGGCATTCCAAACAAAATGGGGGATCTTTCTTTCCTAGTATAACTATCTGTTGTTAACCTTTTTTTTTTTTAAATGCCAGTGAGCCAGTCCTGAGTTACAACTGTGTACAGTATCGCCTCATTGAATGCCAGGTTCATGTGGGTTATCTGAGACCTCTGACACTGGAAGATGGCAGAAGATCAAAATCTGTGCCCCTGGCAGGTAAATATCAGTCTTGGAATACAGATCTTGGTTAAGGAAGCCGCAGTCACCGGGCGGGGGAGTAGGTGCAGTTTGAGGAACCAGTAGAAGAGGACAGTTAGGGTGCCAAAATACAGTAAAGCTTTGGGGGCATTAAGACGTCTATAGCAAAAAAGAGGGCTTGAGATTCAAAAAAAGAGGCAGAGACGGATTACCCATTATACGTGCTGGACATAGGTCGGCTTGTGTGTGATCCTATTTGGTGTGATGATTGGGATTGGAGTTGCCAAAAAGACTGAAGAATAGCCCCACTGATGGCTGATTTCCCCCCCCCTCACTGAAATGCAATACCTCTTTACCCTCACCTCCTTGCCCCTTACTTTTTCTCTGCTCCTCACCTCTCCTGCACAGATCTCTGCAATTCCAGTGATCCATCTGCAAGGGGAGGTAAGTATATAGGTAGTTTTGACGAGTGTATTAATATTTATCTTGGAGTATATTGTGTATTCAGGTTTTTTGTGGACCTATTGGGGCCTCACAGCAACATTTCCCTAGCTTTAGAATGTTTCAGGAGGAATAGAATGCTACTGGAGAGAGGGCAGGTCAAAGGTTTTAGAGGAAAGTCCCTGATGCCTCTATGTGTGGAAAGCATGGGGCCTTGGCTAAGATGAATAAAACTACAAATACAGGTGTTTGATCATAGGTGTAAGATCCCATTTGGCATTTTGAACATACTATGGGGGGGGGGGGGGACTTTCCTATTTGAGGTGGAACAACAGAAGGTAGTTTTATACTGGAACGACTGGGTGGCTTTCTACAGGCAAAAGGTTTATGGTAATTGAAAACACCTAAAGGTTTCATCAAGCATGACATTTTGCATGTAATGCATCCCGTCACTCATCCCATGCATGCCGGTGTAAATAATGCTGGTATGCATGAATAAAATCGCAAAGGATGATTACAGTTGTCCTTTGCGAGAGAGGGACTTCTGGGATTATGACTCAGAGGTCCCTCTGGTGTCCTTTTGCACATGTGCAGAAGGACACGTGCCATGATCCGATTGGATCCCTGTCCATGAATTTTCAAAGAGAAGGCTTCTATTGGGCAAGGACATTTGAAGATGGCTTTGCTCACAGGCTCCAAGCTGCAGAAAGCTTGGTGCATATGAGATATGCGGATAAACTCCCGAAAATGGCATTTCAGGGTTTTAGTCATAAAATGGCATTTCGGGGATCATAGTGCATCCTGCCCAAAGTTAACTCGGTTATCGTATGTATTCGGCTGCCTGACTGTTGTCATTCACAGCCGCTGAGTCCCACATTAGTGGATAGGGTTCCGTGATTTCTTACCTGACAACGGAGGTCCGGCCTGTGCATACTATGTCAGTCACAGCCGCTGAGTCTCACATTAGTTGATAGGGTTCCGTGATTTCTTACCTGACCTCGGAGGTCCGGCCTATGCATGCTATGTCAGTCACAGCCGCTGAGTCTCACATTAGTGGATAGGGTTCCATGATTTCTTACCTGACCTCGGAGGTCCGGCCTATGCATGCTATGTCATTCACAGCCGCTGAGTCTCACATTAGTGGATAGGGTTCCATGATTTCTTACCTGACCTCGGAGGTCTAGTCTGTGCACGGTCTGCACACCCATAGACTTAACCCGGCTATCGTATGTATTCGGCTGCCTGACTGCTGTGTCAGTCACAGCCGCTGAGTCCCACATTAGTGGACAGTGCTCCGTGATTTTATGTGAAATACTTATGTTTCATTTACCAGTGTGTACTAATAATTAGATTTTTTGTGTGACCACGCTGATAGATGTTTTATACATTTTGTCTTTCAATGTACACTTGCTGATTGCACTTATGGGGAGAGGGGTTCTTTCCTCTTTTTTCCCTCCACCCCCCCCCCCTTTTTTGTTCTCTTTTCCTCCATGTAGCACCAATTGGATGTGCATTTAATTGATATCTAAAAATAACCTATGGAGATATTAATTGTGCTCATAGCATTATTTTTCTGAAGTGCATTACATCTGACTGTACTGGGATTTTTTCCCACAAATGTCTATCTGCGGTACTATATTTACTAGTGAAATGTCGGATTGGTATTATTACTGAGATCCTTGTTGGCATAGCATCTGAAGTCTCCTCATATAAAGTGTTGCAATTAGCAGCGTTTAGTTATATTTGTTACTTTTTATCCAATTATACTAGCCTAGAGAGTAACTCCCTTGAGGTGATTTAACCATTGCTCTGCCTTATGCTTGGATGATTCCTTGATGATCCGATTTACAATAATGCATGGGAATTATCTACACTACTAAAATGTCTTGGTTGCATACATTTTAACAATGAGAACCATTAGGATTCATTGGGATGTGTTTGATTCATAATGATGGATCATTGGTGGTGTCTAAATTCCATAGCTATCTTAACCCTGCACAGCTTACATAATTAATACACTTGGAGTTGGGAGAGTGCATACATCTATTACCGGCATATAGTGTTATAATCATATGCCAAATCATTCTGATAATGTTCTGAGACATGCAAAACTTTGTGATACATACGTGATATCATCTGACTGGTATTGTTATGTTCTGGGTTGTTTGTGGACCCGGGGTGGTAGCAGGAGCGATCACAGAAGCAGATTTGTAAATAAAACTAGGATTTTTAATAAGTGATTGAGTAGACATATAATGTGGCAGTAAATAAAAGTCCAGGAAAATATAAATGTGCACAAGAGTTCTGTGGTGGGAGCAAAAGGGTTAATGTCCAGGTAGAAACAATTAGAGCTGTCCAGGTGTGCAGGTAGTGAAACTGAAAATAATCAAGCCAGGTTTGCAGGTAGTGAACTGAAAATAATCAAGCCAGGTTTGCAGGTAGTGAACTGAAGCGCAGGATGTCAGCAGCTCAGGCACTCAGGTATGGGCAAGGGTGGTGGAGGTAGCGGGGTAGTCCAGTGGGAACTAGGAGCTGACAGGCAGACTGGCAGACAGCGAATTCACAGGAACAGGAAAGCACAGAGAACTCCCTCTCAGCTAGGCTGAGATACACGTTGCACTGGCAAAGAAGGAAGGCACTGACCCTTCCTAAATACCCCATGCCGTGCTGTTACTGGCCGGAGGGAACATGTGACTCACCAGGATTGGCCAGCCGCATCACATGGCCAGAAGGCAAGATGGCGGCGCCCATGCCAAACGGAACGGAGACGCCGCCAGGCCTCACCAGCGCAGAGCGACAACAGGGCCGCACAACAATGCGCGCAGCCAAAGCCCCCCGCCAGACACCAGCTCCGCCACCAGACAGCCCGCGCCACAACGACCCCACAGGTAACACCCGCCTAGCGCCATGCTGAAATACCCTGGCCGTGACAGGTATATACTATTATGTCTCGCAGAACAAATAAAGTACGCCTATGCAAATACTTTCTTTGAACTGTGTAATTCTTAACAAAGTGAACTTCTCTCAATGAGAGAGTCCCACAATCACTCTGTTTTGTGTTTACCTGGGCATTCACACTTTCTCGAATACAAACGTACCTACAGCCACACCATACTGGACGTGCCCAATCTTGTCTGATCTTGGAAGCTATACAGTATTGGGCCTGGCTAGTACTTGGATGGGAGACCTCCTGGGAATACCAGGTACTGTAACACAACAGAGCATTTATATACATATTTTTGTTCTTACACATTCATCGGCCTGGCTTACTTGCCAATCATATGTTTAAACAATAACAGGGCTCTTTCTGGGTATTCCTTCTCCTATATTAGACTTATACTACATTTATACAATATGTAGTATTACAGCACAGTCTTAGGAGTATTATTATATTATACATATTTTTTGAATATTTTCACCATTGTTATCACTTGTGATACTTCATATATTTTGTTTTGGTAATCTTCTGTGTATCATGGGGTCCTTTGCAATTTTTAACTAAGTTTATTAAGTTATTTTAAAAAAATTATTTGATTTGATTATGCTATTAAAAGAGTGCCCTAGCGACAAGCCCATCTTTTCTCTTTTTTTGTGTTTCATCTAATTTACATAGAGACAGACTGGTCTGTCCGTCTGTCTCTTCTTCAGCCAGACCGTCCCTGCTGCAGTGGCTTTTATTGGGTGATGAGTGCTGGGTAGCGGCGGCTAATGTAGGTGGAGGCAGAGCCACTCGCGACTCAGCTCCACAAAATCCCATGGGAGGAGTGGCCGTAGCTGGGCATTTGCAGCATGCCCTCCCATCTTACTTTGAGCAAGAATGAGCTTTTGCATATGTGCAGAAGCTCATTCTGACCGCTGCGCTGCCCGATCGGAGGCCAGCTCCAATCGTGGCCGGTGTCATCGTCACTCACTATGGCGCATCAGCAGCAGAGACGTGGGATGCCCTTAAGGCATTCCTATGCCTAGGGCCGGCTCTGTGTGAATGTGTAATAAAATACAATTTTCGATGTGTGTCCTGTCTTTTTTTGATTCTTTTACAGTGGGACTACAGGCACCAGCGGGCCCTTAATGTTCCGCATGCAGGTGTTTCTCCAAGTACTGGAAAGCAGGGCATGCTTGCTGAGATTTGTAGAGCCCCTGTAAAAGATGGATGGGGTCTGGTAAGGTGGTAGCATTGCTTGATATTGCATGTAAGACACTAGCAACACTAGCTTTGGCCATGACCCTTCCAGTGGTGTGTATAATAAGATTTGTGTCATGGTAGGGTTGAGATTTGGGTGGGGACCCATTGGGCGAGCTAGGTGTACTTGATAACCCGATAAAGCTTTCCAACGGTTATAGATGGATCTATAATTCTAGATAGATTTATTTGTGTGCCTCTGCTGCCTCCCTGACAGCTGGCGCCCGGCGGCCGAGAGCGGTCCAAGAAATTCCACTCCACCCCGCCAGTACTAATGCCAGGTTTGCTATGCTGAGGCTACGCTGCACATGTGCCAGACCCAAGCATGCTCAGAAGATACCCCAATCTCCTCATTCTGAGAGCAGAACAAGGGCCTCAGAAGGGAGACCTGGCATTGCTGAGCCCCCCACATCCGGGCCCCATAGTTCCCCTGCAGTGGTGATAGAGATATCATACAGGATCCATACTGACAGCCAGGGACACCAATTGTGTAACTCATTATCTCTGCAAATGTCTATATGCAGGTTTCCCAACATAGATCAGTGGGATCATTTCTATGTTATAGTGCGTTTTTGTCCTCGGAGAAGTGACTACAAAACCCACAAATCACATAAATAATTGAAGATTGTCAACAAACATTTTTTATTCAAATGTAAGTTAGTAAATTAGTGCTATATATAATACCGCGACTCTCAGATGTTATATTTATATTCATATATAATATGTTGGATTGCTGCTTCCATAGGAGCTGTCAGATGGAATTCCTGCTCTCCGGCTTATAGCTTGGTATACAGAACCTGTTTTGTTCAAGAAGAATTTTATCTCCTTATCTATCATATAACCTTTGCATAAACCTCAGACACAGACATATACACCCCAGCAGGACAGCTGCACTGATCACCAGTCACTTGGCCAGCACTGGATACAGCCTCCTTCATAGCCCGTTCCTTATGTTCATGAGAAACTTCTGTGTGATGTTCCGCAACTGCATCCTCCACCGTGTTGTAGGAACGTTCCTCCATACTCCAGGTGTAGGTGCAGCACACAGGTCACATGCAGCCTTATGTAGAGGAACACACAAGGAGGCCAGAAGACATGTTTCTGTGGGTGTTACCTGGAACAGAGGGTATTATTTTAATTCAATACATTTTCAACCATTCTACATAAATTAAACATAAGTAGTGTAACCAATTATTGCATTAGATGAGAGACATTATCCTGATTGATCTCATTTTAAAATCACAGCTGCAGGTTTTATTTGTCCGCCCCATATATATGTATTGTGTAGCTTTCTCATATTACTGTAGAATAATTTATTTTATTTTGCAAATAAACGATCAATATTTTTTTTAATAAACTAAAATGTATAATGCTTATTAATGTAGCTAATATTGTATGCATCAAAATGTATAGAGTAATTATTAATTACCATCTATTACATGTTAAATATTATTTCTTGTCAATAGTTGGGAGAAGAGGTGATGCCTCCTGGTGACAATTTTCAGAACAAACAACTTTAATTTACCTTAATATTCAACACTATTTATGGTGTAGAGCACAGGTTCTCAAACTCGGTCCTCAGGACCTCAAACAGTACATGTTTTCCAGGTCTCCTCACAGAATCACAAGTGAAATACTTAGCTCCACCTGTGGATTTTTTAAAATGTGTCAGTGAGTAATGAGTACACCTGTGCACCTGCTGGGTAACATGGAAATTTTTAAATGTCTGGGGTCCTGAGGACAGAGTTTGAGAACCACTGGTATGGAGGGTACAAACACAGCGTTGCTGACCCTGTAGCAAAGTTCAGGCTGTTATAGACTACTTTGGCAAATTACGTTTTAAACTTTTTAAAATGTTGTTTTTTGGAGTCAATTATTTACAGGCCATCCAAGCACTTTATTATAACTCTACATTATCAGTCAATGAGGTGAGTTCATCCATCTTTATCTGTGCAAGAGCACTAGAAAATACTTTCCTTTGTCCTCCTAATCAATGCCCTCTGTACAGAACTACTTGTTTGACCCAGGACTTAGGCCTGGAATTAGTAATATCTTATCAAGTGCAGTGTCACTAAGGTGATAGACTAGGTATATAAGTGGCTTACCTGGGGTACGACTCCAAGGCACTAACTGATGTTATGGTCCAGCTGGCGACTCTGGAGGAGCTCTCTGATGGTCTTACTGCTTACAGGTCAGACAGTATAGACTGCAGCTGCTGCTTGTGGAACTCGTCTCTCTGCCTGTTTTTTCTCCTCACCATGCAGCAATAACATGAGCAGAGAGCCAGCAGCAGGAGAACTGCAATGATGACAATCCACTTTGCCAGCCTGGAAATGCCCTCAATCATGGACCGGACCTCATGTATGTGAGGGTGTCCTCTCCGGTGGTCCGGAGTATAATGTTCCTGGGGGCCTTTGCCAGATGGTAATGGCGCAGTTGGGATTCCACTCACCAGCACCAGGATAATCAGTATTTTACAAAACATCTCTTTACCTGCAATAGAGGATAATACATAATTATAATACAGAGGAGACTACTAATTTAACTAGTCTGCATAACTAAGCATAGTGCAATCAATCATTACATGTGAGACATTATCCTGAATATTCATATTTTGTAACGACCGCTACAGGTTTTTATTTGTCTGACCCATCTATATTTATTGTGTAGCTTTTGTCCTACTAATGTAGTGTCCTTTATTTTATTTTAGAAGTAAATGTTTGATAAACTAACTACCCCTATTTTTCTATATTTAGTAAATTAATACTATTTATAATACTAATGTAACTGATATTGTATATATCTAATCTTATAAGGTGTATGTGTGTGTGTGTGTGTATGTATATATATATATATATATATATATATATATATTCTATTGCTACAGTCACAAGTAGTTTCTGAGAAGCTAGGTGCACTGAGCGTTATAAATGTGTCTTTATATAACTGTTATGTTCTTGTTCATAAGTAAGGATACATAATGCCTATAATAGCATGCAGGCAAACTGAATAAGAGGATTGTGTCAGCCTATTATGTCACAAAAGATGGCATACAGTATATTACAGTCTATGTCCATATATTATTCACAATAATAATAATAATAATCCTCTTCACTTCTTGGGTCTCCATTTTCTGTCTTGACTAATGGGATGAGTTCATCCATCTTTAGCCTAAGCAATGGCACTAGAAAATACTTTCATTTGTCCTCTCTAATCAATACCCTCTGTATAGTTCATCTAGCTGCCAAGATTAGATTAGATTCAATAATAATCATTTCATTTAAACAGCACGTCTTCCCATAGGACTCAAAGTGCTTTATATTTGCAAATTTAAAACACATGATGCAAAATCAAGATTGTCTCTAAGAAATACAAAATCTTGCTATTTGCAGATAAATTCTCATTCAAATAATATTTGGGTTAAAATCTTACCTTATACTGACGTATCAGGGGAAAAAGAGTTACAGCGACATACAACACAAGTCAGACTCAGCTAATAACTCACTGTCCTGTACCAAGCAGGGACTTTTATCTCCTACTGTACCTCAGTGACATCACAAAGGCTGCGTGTCACATAATCAGCCTCACTCTGCCTGCATATCTAACTGAATGTAATGATGCCTTTGCTTTATTATACAATGTATTTACCAAGAACTGGTTCAAATGTAGGAGCAACTATTTAAGAAAAATATAAAAGAAATTGCATTTAAGTGCACCTCTGGGTTATGAATCTGGTTCATAGTTACATGTTGCCAAAATTAAAAATAATTCTATTTGCCTAACTTTTATTATGATTTTCAAATCTATATTGTGTGAATTGTAAATTGTATAATAAAATGGAAACATTTTAAGTGTGGAATAGACATTTTATTTTTGTCACCCATTGCCTATAAACAATCGGTAAAGGAAAGGTCCCTGCTTATGCTGTATTCCTGGAACATATACTACATATTGCATATCAGTTATGTGTGTTGATACTAATTAGATGGATTATGCCACACCCACTAAAGTTTGAGAGACTGTTATATTAATGGAATTTGTATTGTCTAAAGATCTGTTACCTGACACACCATTTAAATATAGAGATGTGCGCCGACCCTCATGTTTTGGTTTTGGATCTGGATTGGCTTTGCCAAAACCTCACCTCCATGTTTTTTAGTTTTTCGGTTTTGGATGTATTTTTTTCTTAAAAAATCATAAAAACAGCTACAATCACATAAAATAGGCCTGTTTTTGTTCCTACAGTATTATTAACCTAAATAACATTTACTCCCACTGGTTTCCAGTTAATTTTGACCACCTTACAGCTCACTATATTGTTTTCATCCAGTTTAGGCCCAAAATTTGCACCAAGCTAGCTGACTGTCTAAGCTATGCGGCAGCAGTGGGCGGTACAACTTCCAACATGGCACATCAGGAAACAAATGTTTTTATTATTCAAGAGAGGCCTGAGGGAGTTGGAGTATGTATGTAATTGAAGGCAGGGCAGGGACAGGAAGGGTTGATTGGTAGTAAATGTAATTTCAGTTTTTGATTCCAAAGAAAATTATGAGGGAGAAGGGGAGGGGAGGAGGCATTTACAAAAAAATATTTGACACATTCACATCAGTCCTTGCCCCAGAAGAATCCTTGAGGGCCATGCCTGCTGCTGATGTTGGGAGTGGATTTTCTCATCCCAGAAGGGTACCAGGAAGACTTCTAGTATTGCTTTTTCCACATGAAAAAGTATTTCCCAAACTGTACAGGGACATTAAAAAAAAAGTTAGTGGCCTCAAAGTGCCACTTAACCAGCACAGATATGTGGACAAGCGTAAGATCTATGATTAAGACAGGGGTAGCCAACCCTGGTCCCCGAGAGCTACCAACAGTGCATGTTTTTCAGGTCTCCTCACAGAATCACAAGTGTAATAAATAATTAACTCCACCTGTGGATCTTTCCAAATATGTTGGTGAGTAATGAATACACCTGTGCACCAGCTAGGTGGTCTGGAAAACATGAACTGTTAGTAGCTCTCTAGGACCGAGGTTGGCTACCCCTGATTTAAGGCCTTACTTGTGCTTTCTTGAGAATCCTGCGGCTAGGAGTGGATTTTCATCCCAGAAGGGGACCAGGAAGAGTGCTTTCCAAAAACAATTGACTTAAATAATCCTTTGCAAACCTCCTGTAAAGGCATTTCCCAACCTGTACAGGGACATAAAAAAACAGAGTTAGTTAGTAGCCTTCAAACTGCCGTTGTTCCCACGGTCCACTTAACCATATAAGATATTGTGAACAAGCGGAACAGAGCATTAAATGCAGCATTTCAGATTTGAGGTTTAAGTCTTACGTTGTGTCTTTCTTGGGAATTCTTGAGTGCCATGCCTGCTTGCTGGGAGTGGATTTTCATCCCAGAAGGGATGAAGACATTGCTTTTTCTTCCCAACGGACACAGATCTGAAGAGAAAGAGATACATGTAAATAACTACTGGCAGGAAAAAGAGGCAATTTGGGAGTAACTTTAGTTTTTCTAAAGTTTCTAAGGGGCCTATTATGAATGGACCCCGATAATTAACATTCTAATTCGCCACAGTCCCCGGAGCAATTCAGCATTGCTCCGGCGTGGTGGCAGCTGATGTGAAATAAGCTGCCCTGTGAGCGACTTCACTGCTCCTTTTCGGAGCAGTGAATCTTTTCGCTGCTCCTGTTGGAGCAGTGGTGGTGCGCATACGCGACCTACAGGTCACGCATGCGCTAGAGCCCCGACATCCGGCGGAAGGAGCCGGACAGGGTCGGAGGGATCCGAAAGCATCCCTTCTCGCAACCCAGACCTACTTCCCATAGGGAAGTGCGGGTTGCGATTCCCAAGCGGGGTATTCGCCATCTGAAGATGGCGAATGCTCCCGCAGTCAAGCTCCGAAAATATAATATTTTCGGAGCTTGATGAATTCTGTCCCCATACTAGCGGGCCATTCTGCTAACGTAAGGTAAGTAGGAGATAACTGTGATATCTCCTGTTTCACCTTCTTAATGAATGGCCCGAATACTTAATTGTCACAACTACAGGTGAAAATGTGCTTTTTCACCTACTTTTGTAACCATTAAGTGATGATGAATAGGTCCTAAAAATGAAGTGTTCATGTTGCCCATAGCAACCAATCAGATTGTAGTTATCATTTCTCTATTGCATTCTACAAAATGATAAACAGGATCTGATTGGTTGAACACTTTTCATATTTAGAAACTTTAGTAAATACATATACCCCTTGGAGGCCCTTACACAAAAAAACTGACTTTGCTTTACTTGAGCTGCCCACCTTCCAGTGTGTACTGAAAGAGTTTTCAGCACAGCCAGGAACCTTGTCAGTGATCGGCCTGAGACTACTTCCCAAAATGTTGATGATGTCCATCAAAATGAAATATACATTCTAAGAGAAAGACCTTTACTGTCAATTATGTGCAAAAATTACAGAGGCACCTGTAATGGTGGATTCCAGCAGGGACAAATTAATATTGTGTGAAGAAGTTGATGTATACATCACCCCAGATTATACTATCACCCAAGCCTATATCGTCATCCTATCCTGTGTTGTGTATACATTACAGCTGCGCTCCCTGTTAGATTGGGGATTAATTGTCCACTTTAGTGGATGTGAGCTCCATTTTAGTCCATATCATCACCACACCCCCTACACAACTTCTGACCTGGGCTACAGGAGGAGCAGCTGCACTCTGGCGTACGGTTGCATGGAGTTGCCCCTCTGACTCACTGAAAGTCAGGTAGAGGGGCCATGGGTAGGATGTAGGGACACTATAATCAGAGAACACAGTTTTAGCTGCTTTATTCCATTTTTTGAACCATATCCTCCTATTTTCACCTTTGAAAATGTTTATGCAAATCTCAGCAGAGGCGTTTGTGATGCCATGGCTAACACGCACAGACACACACACACACACAGAAAAAAAAACACATTGATTGACTGAATTAATTTTTTTGGGCTCTTGGGAGGGAGAGGACCCAAACAAGGCAGCAGCCTCTTGATAAACAACACAGGCAGCACAGCACCCCTGCGCACCTACGTTGCTGACAAGTGTGGCTAACACGCACACACAAAAAATTGTTTTTATTTTCACACTGGTACTGTGTGGCAGGCTAATGTGCACACACAAAAAAATTGTTGTTTTTTTTTCACACTTGGGATGGGTGAAGAGCACCCCTGAAAGAGGCAGCAGCAGCCCCTTGACAGACAGCACAGCAGACTTATGAAAAAAGCTTCTAGACTAGAGCTAGACAAGAAATTCCCTTTCTGGGGCACTCTTTAAATATATATGATATGAAATGATAATTGTTTAAAACATAACCTTTATTGCTATATTATTCTAAAAAAAGAGGGATATGTTATAGACTCTGAAATGATTCACAATTATGAGTTTACCCCATTATAAAATGTATAATATACCTCACTGAGGATTTGCACTACTGCAGTGGTATGAGAATAGTATGCTATAATTAATATCTATACTTGACCTGCATCCATCATCATTTTGTTGCCTGAGGCAAAGGTTTATACAACCAGTATAGGTGTTTAGGAATCATTTGATTTAGCACACCACTCATATGTAAGCAAGTGTGCAATGCTGGGCAAAGTGCAATAATTCATATGTGTACTTTTTGTAGAATGTAATGCTGGGCAAAGTGCAACAATTTATATGTATGGAATATTTTTTGTATTTATTGGGGATTAACATTTTCATATTTACAATTGGCTCGACACTACAGCGCTTATAAATTGGACATATGTATTGCAATATAACAAATTCAGTGACCATGCATTAACGGGTTGTGTGCTTTTACAGGTTGATATATATAATTGATGATTGATTCTGATACTGTGGAAATACGGAGATATCTAACCTAGTGATTTACTTAAGACACTTAAATATCAACAGGGGAGTATATACTCCTAAGGTCAAAGCTGTCATAGCACTCATTGGGGGGCAATTTAGCCCTTTAATAAACTTTTTCTGTCATTAATATCCCATATTGAGTGTCAATTAATATTTTTGCAATTTTTTTCACCAGATAAAGACTTGATTATAGATCACTGAGGTATATTAAATGTACATTTTATAATGGGGTAGACTCATAATTGTAAATAATTTCAGAGTCTATAAAATATTTCTCTCTTTTTAGAATAATATAGCAATAAAGGTTATGTTTTAAACAATTATCATTTCATATCATATATATTTAAAGAGTGCCGCAGAAAGGGAATTTCTTGTCTAGCTCTAGTCTAGAAGCTTTTTTCATATTTTTTTTTATAATTTTCCCAGGGAGCACCACTAACACAGTAAATGATTCTATTTTTAACTTAATGGTATTATAATTGGGATTAAAATCAATTCCTATATTCCAGTGTGGGATTCACCTGTTTGCTTTTCAGACAGCACAGCAACACAGCACCCCTGCGCACCTACGTTGATGACAGGTGTGGCTAACACGCACACAATTTTTTTTTTTCACACTGGGGGTGGGTGAAGAACACCCCTGAAAGAGGCAGCAGCAGCCCCTTGACAGACAGCTGCACAGCACCCCTGCGCACATACATTGATGACAGGGGTGGCTAACATGCACACAAAAAAAATTGTTTTTTTTTTTTTCACACTAGGGGTGGGTGAAGAACATCCCTTATGGACAGAGCACTCCCTGGACAACACAGCAGAACAGTCAGCCTCTATGTACAACAGCCAGCCAGCCCCTATGGACAGGACAACAGCCAGCACCTATATATGGACAACAGACAGCCAGCCCCTATGGATGGACAGGACAGCCTCAGTCACAACAACAGCCAACCAGCCCCTATATGGACAACAGCCAGCCCCTATGGACATTAAGCAACACTGTAGCCAGCCCTATGCACAGCACAGCTCCCAGCTCCATCCCTCCCTCTTCATGCTCTATCCGGAATGAAAAATGGCGGCGATCGCGGGACCTTTATCGAATCCAAAACCTGCAAGAATCCGAATAGCTGGTTGATGACGTTTTGCCTCCTTTTCAGATCGAAGTCAGGAGGGAAAACCCGAGTCGACTCGGATCTGACTCGGATCCCCTTAGTTCGGGAGGGTTCGGATCTCAGAGATCCGAACCCACTCATCTGTATTTAAAAAGTGATAAAGGATGTATAATTTTTATTAAAGGCAAATATTTCCAGCCTTTATATATTACCAGATGACGCTGTCAGTTGAGGCTGGCATGGATCCTTTCATTTTTATAAAACATCTTTCACTTTTTAGATAATCGGTCAATGTTATACTGTACACAAAAACACAATCAACATATAAACCAAAAAATAAATAAATTTTTCACAGTTGTAGGTGATGACGGGCATATTATGCTAATGGGGATATTGCCTCCCTTTGCAGCACGTGGCACCACAGCCTGGGACTCTTGCTGAGCAGCGCTGCTGAGAGAGACAAATGTCCTCCTTTACAGCATACGGTGCCCCCCTCAGCAGCTCACATAACACTTATTTACTTTTTTTGAGACGGTGTGGCTACACCTTACGGATTTGGTCACGCCTCTCAGTACCTGGGCACTTCCCTTCTCTTGACAGCACATGGGCTCTTATCGGGGGATGTAGTCAGGATACCGGCAGTCGAAATGATGACCGCCAGAATCCTGACACTGAATGCCCGGCATGGGACTAAAGATAGGCATCTAAATACTGACGCTCATAATTAGCCCCACGCCAAAAATCCCTATGCCCGGCATACAGAATGTAAGATAGCCGGGCATCGCGACGTGTTAGCCACCACATGGGGATTAGGTTTAGGCACCCCTGGGGGGATTTAGGGTTAGGCACAACCCCTGGAGGGTTATGTTTAGGTTAGGGGAAGGGGGGTTAGGGTTAGGCACCACTGGGAGGAGGTTAGGGTTAGTCAGCCCCCTGGGAGGGTTAGGTTTAGGGTGCGGGGAGGGGGGGTTAGGCACCATGGGAGGGACTTAGGGTTAGGCATCACCCCTGAGTCTTAGGGTTAGGTACCCCCAAGATAGGGTTAGGGATAGGAGGGGAGAGGGGAGGGTGAAATAGACTTCTCAGCCGGTGTCGGGATTATGATGTGTCGGGCTTCCAGGGTCGGGATTTGAACCGACGGCTTTTCATACCCAACCCCTTAAATTTATGTGAAAATATTCAATTAAAAATGTGGGTTGTGATAAATATGGTGCTATATAATTGGTGCAATGTGTTTTATGTTTATTTACATAAAGTAATATTTCTAAAACAGTAATCTTAGTGTGAAATGCCTGGCTCCCTGTTACTGAGGAGGAGCTGTCATTTTGGTGTTGCCCCCTCGGAGGGTGACACCTGGTGCAGTCCACCCACCTGCACCCCCTAGTGATGCCACTGCCCATGCTGACCTTTGTCCACAACCAAAAGTGCCTACAATAGTCATGTGAGCATCAGAACTGGACCATGGAGCACTGGAAGAAGGTGGTCTTGTCTGATGAAACATTTTCTTTTACATTATGTGGATGGCCAGTTGCATGTGCATCACTTATCTGGGGAAGAATGGCACCAGGATGCACTATGGGAAGAAGGCAAGCTAGCAGAGGCAGTGTGATGCTCTGGGCAATGTTCTGCTGGGAAACCTTGGGTCCTGGCATTCATGTGGATGTTACTTTGACATGTACCACCTACCTAAAAATGATTGCAGACCAAGTACACCATTTCATGGCAACAGTATTCCCTGATGGCGGTGGCCTCTTTCAGCAGGATGATGTGCCCTGCTACACTGCAATAATTGTTCAGGAATTGTTTGAGGAACATGATAAAGAGGTCAAGCTGTTGGCATGGCCTCCAAATTCCCCTGATCTCAGTCCGATTGAGCATCATGTGGATGTGCTGGAAAGACAAGTCTGAGCCAGGGGCGTGCAGTCAGGGTAGGAAGGGGAGGCAGAGTCTCCCTTGTCATACTCACTCCCCTATTATACTTCCTGTCATGCTGCAGAGTTTTGATATAAAAACTGAGTTTTTATACATGTGTCCCGACCCCAACCGTGTGTGTGTATGGATTTAGATATATATATATATATATATATATATATTAGGGGTGTGCACTGGCCACTTTTCGTGTTTTGTGTTTTGGATCTGGATTGGTTTTGCCAAAACCACCCTTCCGTGTTTTGGGTTCTGGGTTTTGTGTTTTGGATCTGTATTTTTTTGAAAAAAAGCATAAAAACAGCTTAAATCACAGAATTTGTGGGTTTTTCTGCTCCTATGCAATTATTAACCTCAATAACCTTCATTTCCACTCATTTACAGTCTATTCTGAACACCTCACACCTCACAATATTGTCTTTATGGCCAAAAGATTGCACCGAGGTAGCTGGATGACTATGCTAAGCGACACGAGTGGGCGGCACAAACACGTGGCCCATCTAGGAGTGATACTGCAGTGGCAGACAGGATGGCAGTTTGAAAAACTAGGCCCCAAACAGTACATACTGCAAAGAAAAAAAAGAGGTGCAAGATGGAATTGTCCTTGGGCCCTCCCACCCACCCTTATGTTGTATAAATATGACATGCACACTTTAACAAACCAATCATTTCAGCGCCAGGGTCTGCCACATGACTGTGGCTGAAATTATTGGTTCGTTTGGGCCCCCACAAAACAAGCTGGCAATTAATGTGTCCCTACACAAACTGGCTCTACGGAGGCAAGATGTCGTCCTCATCCTCCTCATCCACCGATTCCTTGGATAAAACAGGAAAAAGGGATTTAGGTGTCCCTGGACTGCTTACGGTCTTAGCCAAAGTTTCTGAACTTGACAGTAACTTTTTATGAACGCTCTGCAGGTGCCGTATAAGGGAGGATGTTCCTAGGTGGTTAACGTCCCTACCCCTACTTATTTCACCTTTACATATGGTACATATGGCAAGACAGTTGTTGTCCGGATTTGGATAGAAATATTGCCAGATCAAAGAGGTGGAATGTTTGGTCGTCTGCCCAGGCATGACCGTGATGGGCTTTTTCATCCCACGGACAACAACTGTCTCCCCCGGAGCCTGATTTAAACAAACCATATCACCATCAGAATCCTCCTCGCCAACTTCCTCCTCAGTGCCAGCTACACCAGTATCCTCATCCTGTTGTACTTCAACAGTGACATCTTCAATTTGCATATCAGCAAGTGGACTGTGGGTGCTCCTTTCAGCACTTGCAGAGGGCGTGCAAATGGTGGAAAGAGCCACCTCTTCCCGTCCAGTGCTGGGAAGGTCAGGCATCGCAACCGCCACCACACTTGGACTCTCCTTGGGGATTTGTGATAACTTCTTAGAACGCACAGTTCTTCGCTGTGCTTTTGCCAGCTTAACACGTTTGATTTTTTTAGCGGGAGGAGGGCTTCCATCGTCATGTGAAGCTGAACCACTAGTCATGAACATAGGGAAAGACCATAGCCGTTCCTTGCCACTCCGTGTCGTAAATGGCATATTGGCAAGTTTACGTTTCTCTTCAGATGATTTAAATGTTTTTTTCAAGGTCATTTTCCTGAACTTTGCCATTTGGGATTGTATGTGCCCTCTACTATGACATTGGCCATCGGCCTTGGCAGACGACGTTGATGGCATGTTATCGTCTATGTCATGACTAGTGGCAGCAGCTTCAGCACTAGGAGGAAGTGGTTCTTGATCTTTCCCTATTTTATTTTTATCGGAGAAAGTTTGGTCCTCCATTTATGTTATATTGATATATACGTGCTGCTAAGGCGCACACAAACACAGAAAATAATTTTTTATTTTTATTGGAGACTAGTGCACTTTGTGGGTTACACCAACCTTTAAGAAATGAGCCAGCCGTCCTTTTACTTATGGGACACAAGCGCACGCTTGGCACTACTTTGTTGATGGACGTGCGGCTACTGCGCACACAATTCACAAACACAAAAAAAAATATTTTTTTATTTTGTTTGGAGTGCCCTTTGGGGGTTACAGCACCCTTTAGCGGTCAATCCAGCCGGCCCTTTATTTATGGGACACAGGCCCACGCTTGGCACTACTTTGTTGATGCACGTGCGGCTACTGCGCACACAATTCACAAACACAGAAAATATTTTTTTATTTTGTTTGGAGTGTACTTTGGGGATTACAGCACCCTTTAACGGACAAGCCAGCCGGCCCTTTACTTATGACACAGGCGCACGCTTGGCACTACTTTGTTGATGCACGTGCGGCTACTGCGCACACAATTCACAAACAAAAAAATATTTGTTTTTATTTTGTTTGGAGTGTCCTTTGAGGGTTACAGCACCCTTTAACGGACAAGCCAGCCGGCCTTTTACTTATGGGACACAGGTGCACGCTTGGCGCTGCTCCTTCATTGATGCATGTGCAGCCACAGTGCACACAATTCACAAACACAGAAAATATTTTTTTATTTTGTTTGGAGTGTACTTTGGGGGTTACAGCACCCTTCAACGGACAAGCCAGCCAGCCCTTTACTTATGACACAGGCGCACGCTTGGCACTACTTTGTTGATGCACGTGCGGCTACTGCGCACACAATTCACAAACACAGAAAAAATATATTTTTTTTAGCACTTGGGGGAGCACCCCTGACGGACAGAGCACCCCCTGGACAACACTACAGCACCCCTTTAGGACTGGGACACTGCACAGGAGTTTGGAGTGGACACAGCCCCTATGGACAACTGACTGCACAACACAGTCCAGCCAGCCCCTATGGACAACAGCAGCACAGCACAACACAGCCAGCCTCTATGGACTTTGAAGTAGTGGACACAGCCCCTATGGACAACAGCAGCACAGCGCACCACAGCACAGCACAGCACAACACTACTCTGCACTACACAACACTACACAGCCCAGCCAGCCCTAACTCCCACCCTCCCTCTTCACTGTCCACAGCCGAGTGAGAAAATGGCGCCGACGCGGGTACCTTATATAGGATCCAAAACCCGTGAGACCCGGAAGGCGGGATGATGACGTTTTGCCTCGATTTCAGATCCGAGTCAGGCGGGAAAAGTCGAGCCTGACTGGGATCGGCCTCGGATCGGGGGGGCTCGGGGGGGTTCGGATTTCAGAAATCCGAACCCGCTCACCCCTAATATATATATATATATATATATATATATTATAATGTGTAGACCCCCGTGTTTTGGTTCTGGTTGTAAATCATCGTTGTGTTTTGGTTTTGGCAAACCCACCCTCAAGTATTTTCTTTCAGTTTTGGATTTCTTTAAAAATGTATACAAATAGCTAAAATCATGTAACTTGACCTGTTTTGTTTCTATTGTATGTTTAGCATCAATAACATTAATTTCCCGTAATTTTCAGTCAATTTTGACCACCTCACAGCACCTGAAACCACAAGGGAGGGGCTTACATGCATTCCAACCAAAATATGTGAAATCCGATTTTTAGATCTGAGTTCGGAACTTTGCAAGATGACCTGAGTCGGGACTCTGGGGGTCATTCAGACCCGCTCGCGAGCGCAGGACGCTCGCAAGCAGGTCGATGTTGCCCCACTAGACATGCGCACGACGGAGGGAGCTCCGTTGTGCGCATGCGCGAGACCCGGATAGCGACGGGCTCTCCGTCGCTCTGGGTCTCGCACCAAAGGGGGCGTGCTGTCGATGTTGATTGACAGCACGCCCCCTTTGGTGGGCGTGCCAGGGGCGTGGCTGCCAGACGGAGGCGTTCCCATGGGAACGCCTTCCGTCTGAAGCCGGCCCCATCAGTGGGAGTGATTTTTCCTCTGATAGAGCCAAAATCACTCCAGGGCTTGCGGCAGCGAGGCCCTACCGCAGGGTCTCCGTCACAAGCCCGATGGTCGCGATGGTCTTGACCATCGCGACCATCATCATGGGCGTTCGCATAAGCTCCTCCATTTTCATGGAGGAGGGCCCTGATTCAGAGCGAGCGCTCTGGTCAGAGCGTTCGGCTCTGAATCAGGCCCTCTGTTCTTCTTGAAACCCCAAAGTTCAGGGTACTCAGAAACCCCCCTCTGCATACGCTACTGGATTCAACAGGAGATTTTTCCAGCACTAAGAGATACTATCCCTTGAAAAAGAGTAAGAGCAAATAAGTTCAATGGAAAAGGGGTGGAGTAGTCCTTTGGACATTAACCACTCTAATAGGCTGCGATACTAGCAATTGACTCCAGGTACTTACTAAAAAATGACTTTTAAAAATTATTTTGTACATTCCGAGTCTGATCACTGTCTATACCATAAGACAATACAGCAAAAAATGTTCATCATAGTTGTATAACTGGATGATTTGTTGCTAGCAGGTCAGGAGAATCACATAGCCAGTGTCAAGCATCTGTTGGATCACAAAATTAAATGAAAAGACCTAGGGCCTGCATGTCACCTGTTAGGCTTGATGATTTTACTAAACTTAAATGCAGGAACCAGTATATATTGAGACACTACTACCTAAGTATGCAATGACAGTATGAAAACCAGTCAGTACTCCCATTGACAAAGCACATAAATCACAAAAGCCATGTCACCAACAAGCGAGGCAGAATAGAGGATATGAAGAAACTTCCCTATCAGAGCGCTGTTGGAAGTTTAATTTATACAAGTATTGGGACTTGTCCAGACATCACATATGCTGTGAGCCCGGTAAGCCAATTTGAAATGAATCCTGGGAAAACACACTGGAGTGCAGTTAAAATAATCCTGAGATACTTAAAGGGTTCAACTTCCTTAAAATAATATTATTCGAAGTCTGAAAATCTTATTTTGGAAACTTTTTGTGATGCTGACTGGGGATCAGATGAGGATGACTATTGTTCTTATATGGGATACCTATGTGTAGTAGACGGTACAGTCATCAGCTGCACAAGAAGAAAGCGACCCACTGTTGCCCTATCCACCACTGAGGCAGAGTACATGGCATTTACAGAAGCAGCCAAGGAAGTCATGTTTAAAAGGGACTTTGTGAGTTGTACCTCTTTTCCACCAAAAACCTGGGTCTGACCTGGGTTTTCAGACATGGTTCCAACCCAGGTCAGACACAGTTTGCACAGCACCATCGATCTGGGTTATTCTCAGGTCAGCCCTGTTCACACTGAACCTTGGTCTGCCCTGCTAAACTTGTGAGGTCATAAAAAGTGGGAGTTGACTGCTCCACAACCACCAATCAGCTAATTTTAAGCATGACCCAGGTCGGATAACCCGGGTTGCGCCGTTTACACAGCACCATTACCAGGTCCATCCTGGGTCCGACCCTGGTAGCTACCTGGTTTGGATTGCCGGGTCACTTGACTGGGGTTAGATTTCAGGGACCCTTTTACACTGAGCTGCGACCCAGGTAGACCCAGCAATAACCCAGGTTATCGCAGCAGTGTAAAAGGGGTATAAGTCTCATTTCTGCAAGGAAGACTTATCAGTATTGCGTGTGACAACAAGGGTGCGATTGACTTGTCCTCTAGTACCAAGCACATTGGATGGTCAAAAGATGGTCAGAGCACATTGCTGTAATAGATCACTTCATCTGTGAATGAGTGGAGAAAAGGTCTATCAGCGTAACCTGCCATAGCAAGTGAAGATAATGTTGATTATATGTTAACAAAGGGACTGATGTCACAATTACTAAATGTGTTTCCTCAGAAAATGTGGACTTGAATATAATTAAATGTTGATATGTTTCACTGTTAATCGTTTCATTGGTTAACCCAGAGATCCTCAAACTCTGCCATTACAGTCCAAGATTTAAGGATAGCCATGCTTGACCACATGTGACTTAATTAGTACCTCAGTCAGTTTGATTTAACCATCTGTGCTCAGCCATGGATATCTCTAAAGCATGGGTCTTCAACCTTTGGCCCTACAGCTACTGTGGAACTATCCATCCCAGCATGCATTGCCACCGTTTTAATTTAACAGCATGCTAAAACTGTGGCAGGGCATCCTGGGATCTGTAGTTCCACAGCAGCTTGAGGGCCAAAGGTTGAAGACCCCTGCTCTAAAGCAGTTGATGAAGAAAGAGATACAGAAGTGGCAACATGCAGGACTGAAACAGCTTTGCAGTCATTAAATGAAAGTTTAAGCATTGTGGGAGCATCACCTATCGAGAGGAAAAGAATGAAAGAAGAAAACTATTGCAAAAGGAATGCAGAAGTTATAAAAGAGGATATATTCAATATTCCAGTTGAGGAATCTGTGCCTGATAATTGTTTTCTACTGCTGCTGTGTAATTTAATATTCAATGGGTTGAAGCACTGAATCTTAATGTACTGTATATGCATTTGTCACTCACTTGATCAAACTACCACTATTCACTGATAAACTGTGGGTCTGATTCAGAGATGGACGGCTGTGCAATTCTGTCCATTTGAAATGCAAATGCAGAAGGAGGTCTCAGACACCTCCTTGCTGCATCTGAGTGACCTCAGCGCTGCGACCGAGGTAGCAGCCTGGAATCACCAGCAGAACAATCGGTCGCGATTGTTGTTACTTCGGCCAGGCTGCGCTGCTGAAGCTTACTGCAGCCTGACCGGGTCCTGGTAGCTTGCGAGGCCAGGGTCTGCATCCACCAATGCAGACCCTGGCCTCGTCCCTCATGGAGAACGGGGCGACATGCCCCCATTTGGCTGCCCTGGAATGCCCCTGCTCCACCTCCCAAACGCCGCAGCCTGTCAATCAGGCTGCGGTGTGGAGGCTCTGCAAGCAAACCACAGACGGAGAGCTGCGCATGCACAGTACACATCCTGCGCATGTGCAGTCAAACCCACTATCGGACATGTGCACTAACCATTGGGTTAGCGCACATCTCTGAATCAGGGCCTGTATTAGGTAAACAGTCTTCAGACCCGGTCGCAAGCACTGAGCGCTTGCAACTGGGTCGATGTTTAGGCCCTGCGCACGCGCAGCGGCCGCACTGTGCTTGCGTAAGCCCGGCGCGCGAGAGAATTTCTCTTGCTCCGGAGCTCACTACAAAAGGGGCGGCTGTCAATGTTGATCGACAGCTCGACCCATTTTGTAGGCGTGGCGGGGGGTGGTTTCACAAACGGAGGCGTTCCTTAAGGAACACCTGCCGTTTTGTGGGCGGCAGCAGTGATGTCAGTGGGGAGCTTCCTGCTCGATCAGAGCAGGAAGCTCCCTGGGGTTTGCGGTTGCCGAGACCCAACCTTAGGGTCTCGTTGCAAGCACTGATGGTTGCGATGGTCTTGACCATCGCGACCATCAACCTGGTCGGTCGCTAAAGCTGTGGGTGGTAACCCACAGCTTAGCTAGCGACCAGGAGGCCGCACTTAAAAAAACAAGCGGCCGCCCTCATTCAGAGCGAACGCTCGCTTCTTGAGACAGCCTCTGAATGAGGGCCTTAGGGCCTGATTCAGAGCCACTCGTAAGCGGCCGCTCGTTCGTTCTGAGCGTTGTTTGCCCAACTGCGCATGCGTACGGATCGTAATACGCATGCGCGAACCAGTCAGTGCGGCCGAAAATCGTTTGTTCGCTAAATAGCGAATGCCTGCTATTTTGTGTGACAGGAGGAGGCATATGTGGGTGGTAACAGGGGAAGGTGCTTGAAAACGGGGTGTGGAGATCCGAACGCAGGCGTGCTTAAAGGTCAAAACGGGCGTTTTATGGGTGTGCATAATTAATACAGCAGCGTCATTGACCACGTCACTGGGTTATTTTATAGTCAGAACTGCTCGCAAGATTGCGGTAGGAAAAACCAAAAAAAGACCACAAGTTTCGTTCGCTCGTTCAGACATAGAGGCGTGAACAGACCGCAAAGAGCGAACGGTTCATTTGAATAGCCACCCCTTTTTTCAGAACGAACGACCGCAAATAGCATCCGGCTCTGAATCAGGCCCTTAGTCCCTTCAATCACTAGTTCTCAATGCAGAAGCTGCAGCCAGACTGAGAAGAACATAGAAGGGATGGCCATCACCCATCAATAATTTACAAATATCGATTGTTTACTAAAAATTTACATATGAAAGTTACTTTATGGCCACTATCATCCTACCAAATTTCATGAAAATCTGAGATGGTCAGGTTGAAAAGTAACTTTTTTTGTGATTATTTGACATGGAATGACCCATCTATGCTTGAGCCCAGATGGTTACATGAAATTAACTGAGGTACTATTTAAGTCACCTGTGCTCAAGCATGGATATCCTTAAAACATGGACTGTAATGGCGGAGTTTGGGAACCTTTGGGTTAACCCCATGTTTTTGGTTATGGGAGGTGAGAAATGTCTAGCTAAAGTGTAATATTTATGTGTAACCGGAGGCAGCCCAGCACTGTCTCCTCCCAGGCAATGATGCACTGCTATAGTGACATCACCATGACTTCAGTATGTGCAAAATCCGTTCACATCACCGTGTTAGAGGGTCACAGTGCTATACGGACGTACAGCCCATAGCTCCCATCAGAGACTTGCTATTACTGCCTACCGCTTTCACCACATTAACCCTGTGTTTATTGCTGTTACTTATAATCCATCATACTGGTTAAGGAGGTTTGTGTGAACTTACATGCATTTCACGTTCCACTGACACCTACAGCAATCATATATCTACCAATATGATGGACTACCACACCATCGGATAGGACCGACAGGGGAAAGAGCTATACTTTGATGGGGTGACAGCTGGACTACTGTGAAAATCTCTATGTGTTATTGTCTTCTGGTCACGCACTAGAGCAGACAGGAGAACAGCTATGTGACATAAATACCAGCATCAGCTTTAAAACTTATATTGAAAAAATCTCCTGATTCTCTGAAAGGGTGGATAGCAAAACCTCATGTTTGTAATACTGTAATATATTATAGGCACAATTGTAAAAATTGCAACAGAAGGATAAATACAACATTAGGTAATACCAATGAAAACAGACATTTATCTAAACAAGGCTAAGGGGTCTATTCATCATCACTTAAGGATGAACATTTTCACCTGCAATTGTAAACCTTAAGTGTTCGGGCAATTCATCACCGATATCTCCTGCTTACCTTCCTCTGGCGGATTGGCCCGCTGTCCCCATACACTAGTATCACCGATATCTCCTGCTTACCTTCCTCTGGCAGAATGGCCCGCTGTCCCCATACACTAGTATCACCGATATCTCCTGCTTACCTTCCTCTGGCAGAATGGCCCGCTGTCCCCATACACTAGTATCACCGATATCTCCTGCTTACCTTCCTCTGGCAGAATGGCCTGCTGTCCCCATACACTGAGAGCTCGCAAGCAGGTCGATGTTTACCAAATGCGCATGCGCACGACGGAGGCGGCTCCGTCATGCGCATGCGCGAGACCCTAATAACGACGGGGTAGCCGTCGTTATGGGTCTCGCACCAAAGGGAGCGTGCTGTCGATGGTTATTGACAGCACGCCCCCTTTGGTGGGCATGCCGGGGACGTGGCTGCCCAGACGGAGGCGTTCCCATGGGTCTGGATCCGGCCCCACTGACATCACTAGTGATGTCAGTGGGAGTGACTTCACTGCTCCGACACTTCGAGGAGCAGCTGATTTTCGGATCAGCTGTCTCCGCACCGGAGAAATGATGAATTGTTCCGGCACTCAAATTGAATTAGAATATTAGTGGGGCCCGGACCTAGATAATGAACATCATGAATAGACCCCTATATGACATGCATGCCTATGAAGCATACATGTGTATACTGTGCTGTAGAAGCTCGTGTAATAAAAAAAATCGTCTAGAAGAAACTGAAATAAGATCTGCTGTGCTACCAGTTTCCTCATCCGTTTCTTCATTCACAAATTAAAATGAAATTGTAACTGTAAGAGAAAATATGTTATTCATATCAGTCCCTGTCCGATTGGAATTTATAGCCCAAATTCCCTAACACACTAGGGTTCATTTTGTCAAAATCCAAGTAACCTACCAGTATGTTTTTGAGATATGGGAGCAAACCGAAGCACTCAGAGGAACCACTAACATGAGGCGAACGTGAACATACAAACTCCACAATGACTGGCCATGACCGGGAATTCAATTTATAATCTCAGTGCTCTGAGGCAGTAATACTAACCACTACACCACTATGCTGCACACTACATGCCTGTGCTGCCCTGCGATGTGTATGACACCTCCTGCTGATGAGAAAAACAACAGAACTCACTTGACCCAATATTAAAAAAAGAATAAAGGAAGAAGAGCCCAAAAGTAGTGTCTTCCTGCTTGTTTGATGTTGTGCGCCTATTATTATTATGCTTGCGGTGCTGACCTGCGAGAGGATTACATTTTTCCTTCTTATGGTGATCAGATATGGGGGAATGGGATGATTCATAGATACAATATAATGTAATGTATTCAAATTAATTTTTTAATTTCCTAAATTTTGCATGTAACGGAAGCAAATATTAAAATAATCCATCTAAGCATTGAGATGAAATAAACTTGAATATAACTAAGTATTGCACCATAATTTACTCTGTGTAAGCTCCTCAGTCCTAATTTAATGCATCAGACCCGTTTCCCAGGGGCAAATAAGCCAGCTTTGCGCTCAGTCATTACTTAAGTCATTCATTATGTATTAACACAATGTAAAGTGTAAGGGCAGATGCAATTACAGTAAATTTGGTGCCATTTACACATTTGTTGAAACTTTGAGAATATAAAAATCGGTAGCAAACTTAATTATTTTGTTTTCAATCAATACCAGTTTTATTGGTGCTAGAGGTAAAAATGGAGAATAAATGAAGAATCAGCTAATTTTTGACTTAATAAATCTTGGAGTACAAGACAAGAGGTGGCTGGGAGGTCTGGAAACTGAGTTAAATCTCGCGTGCATCCTGTTGTGTTTTTGTCGACATCTCAGGGTATCCATAGTGCAGCTCGTGTGCCAGTCACTGCCCACTCAGGAAAGCAGTGCACAGAGCCTCAGGAGTGTGTATGGCATCTTTGGGCTCACCCCCAAATTTTGCTTTGTGGCCTGGTGCTGCCTTGTTCCATTATAGATTAAGGGAGATGTTCTACTTCCCTGACCATAGTAAAACATGCAACAGTTGAATAATTGGTAATAGTATTGGTAACAGAATACATTAATATTCTGTGTGCCATCTATTAATAACAAGTGAGTATCTACTGTGGTGCAAATAGTCACATACCTCCTGCATTTTATTCTTTCTGGGCTTTACTTTGGAAATTAATGAGAACATTTGATTTCTAAGTTTATAATATTTGTATGGTAAGAATCATTTTCTATTCAAAAACCTGTGCTTGGGAAATCTAGAAAGTAATATACAGTGAGTCAATACAGTTCTAAATGTCTTTACGCATTAAGATGAATCATGGTTGAGGTTTTTTTTATACATATTGATTACTTGTCAGTTGATTGATGTTTAAAGGGCAGACAATATTTAAATTAAAAGCTAGCATCCAAAGTAATTAGTGTTTGGATTTGTGCATGGTGCAGTTAGTAGAATTTTCTGAGGTTATATTGCGATCAAAAATTAAGAAATTATATTTTAAAAGTGGAGCGCTATCAATAAGCTGTATATTAATGAATTCACTTCTCCTGACAGTGTTTTATATGGAGCTGTTTGAATGCTGTGTTGTTCCAAGCACTGTGTTAAAGATTCTTCAACCTTCAGATAACTTTGATTTCCTGTTTTTGTGTTTTAACTTGTGCAACTGTTACTTAGCATAATGAAGACCGAGGGTCTGATTCACAACGGATCGCAATTGGAACAGATCGGCTGATGGTGCGTTTTGCGCATACGTATGCAACGCAGTGCGCGAGTGTGAGTTAGCATTGCGATCGCACTGCGATCACTTACGCAGGTGCAAAGCCATCGCAGGTGGAGGGATTGGACGTCAGCATTTGGGGGTGGTGATGGGGGAGTGGTCGGAGAAACGCAGGCATGCCTGTGTGTTTGAACTGTGGGCCTGATTCAGACCTGCTCGCAGGCATTATGCGCTCGCAAGCGGTTCGATGGTGGCCAGTGCGCATGCGCGGCGTGCGCAAGCCCCAGAGCGAGCGCAAAAATCACTCACTCCGGCGCTCGCATCCAAAAGGGGCAGCTGTCGATGTTGATTGACAGCTGCCCCATTTGGAAGGCGGGGAAGGGGGGTGGCTGAGCAAATGGAGGCGTTCATGCAGGAACGCCTCCATTTGTGGGCGGCCCTACTGACATCACCAGTGATGTCAGTAGGTGGACTTCCTGCTCTAATAGTGCAGGAAGTCCACTGGGGCTTGCGGCAACGAGACCCTACCGCAAGGGTCTCGTCGCAAGCCCGATGGTCGTGATGGTCTTGACCATCACGACCATCATCATGGCCGCTCGCATAAGCTGTGGGTGGTAATCCACAGCTATGCGAGCGGCCAAGAGGCCGCAACTAAAAAAAAAACCACACGCCCTGATTCAGAGCGAGTGCTCGATTTTTGCGAGCGGCTCTGAATCAGGCTTTGTGTTTCCTGGGTGTGCATAAATTAGCCATTGCGATGGCATACGCTGCTTGTCTACTCGACGAGGCTTTCTGAGTAAGATCAGACCTGCTGTATTTGTGAGTGAGGGTCCAATGTTACTCGAAGTTCCCGATGTATACGTAGGATTGCGAGGTCTTACGGATGTGAGAAAGCGGTAATGGGCGTCCCCATGCTGGCTGTGTGATTGCAATCATTAGCATAATTTTGCAGGAGATCTGCGTGCGTAATCGCAGCTGCAATCACAATAGCAATACTTTGTGAATCAGGCCAGAGTTGTTTATTCTTATCGTCATTAGGATAACAGATACATTTGTACCTGAATATACTGAATCAGTGCCGTGCAACCCACTCAGCATAGCTGCTTTGCAGGCAGGTGCCAGGCTGGAAAGGCACTCTCCCTGCAGCTGCTGCTGCTGCTGTACCTGTCATACTGTATAACAGGCAGAGACAGCCTGCTGCAGAGAAGTGCGGCTAAGCCTAAGTGGCTTTTCACACTGTCCCAACCCTTGAGGTTCCCCCTCCTGGCCAGGTCCCTCCCTTCCTCCCCTCAGGAGGCACTGGGTGGAGCTGGGGGTGGGGGCCACAGACATCGGCTGGCGGGACTCAGGAGTCAGTGTCGGTGGTGTTGAGTGCAGAGGTATTCCAGGGCATCTGTGCTGTGTGGCTGGCGGATGGCAGCCAGGCAGCAGGACCATACAAGAGATGCGGCCAGCACCTGGTGGCTCTCCGACTGGCCGCATCACATGTGCCCAGTTAGAGAGAGGGAGGAGAAGGGTTTGTGCTGTCTTTCTGTCAAGGGGGGAAGGAATGCTAACTAAAAGTGTGCCCGGTAAGAAAGGAGAATGGGGGTACTAAGTCTACCTGGCAACAATGGAGGGGTGCTCTGTGTGTTCCGGAAGGGGGAGGGGTTGCTAAGTGTGCCCAGTATGGGTGAGGGGGGGGCGGAGTGAGGCTAAAGCTGGACACACATCTAAAGATTATCTGTCCAACCAGGCAACTAGTTGATTGGTTGGAATGAAAATCTGGTAACGTATGGGAGAAACTGATGATCAGCAATTTGCTCCTAAATGCCAGAAAACAGATGAAAATGGTCAGTCAGACAAGTTTGTTAAATGTTTGATCTAAGCAATTTGTTCAAACAACAGTTTTTGGCCATTTTCCGGCGTTTGGGAGCAAATTGCTGATTGTCATTTGCTTTCATACCTTACCAGCTTTTCCTTCCAACCAATAACTAGTTGGCTGGTTGGACAGATAATCTTTAGATGTGTGGCCAGCTTAAGTGTACCCAGTAATAGAAAAAGGGGTGCTAAATGTGGCCACTAAGAGAGGGGTTGCTATGTGTGCCCAGAATGAGGGGGCTAAGTGTACCCAGTAAGGGAGGTGCTAAGTGTGGCTAGTAAGGGAAGGGATGGGGTGCTAAGTGTGGCCACTAAGAGATGGGTTGCTATGTGTGCCCAGTAAAAGGGGGGGTTGTCAAGTGTGCCCAGTAAGGGAAGGGAGGGTGATGCCATGCGTGCCAAGGGATTGGGGTGCCAAGTGAGAAGTGAGCCTATGAAGGGGGGAGTTCTGTCCTGGCACTATTCTGTCCCATCTGTCCTGGTCCTGTTCCTGTCACCTCTGTCCCAGTTTTGTCTCCTCTGTCCTACCCTGCCCTCTCTGTCCTGCCCCCTCTTTCCTGCCCTGTTACCTGTGTTCTGCCCTGTCCCCACTATCCTGCCCACCCTTCTATCCTGGCCCCGTCACCTCTTTTCTGTCCTTATCACCCCTCTCTGCTGTCCCCTCTGTTCTGTCTTGGCCATGTCAACCCTGTCCCCTCTGTCCTTGTCCTGTCACCTCTTTCCTGGTCCTGTCCCTTCTATCCTTTTCCTGTCACCTCTGTCCTAGTCCTGACAATGCTGTCCTAGTGCTGTCAATGCAGTCCTGGCCCTATCACAGCTGTCCTGTCCCCATTCTCCTGTCCCTGTCACCTATGTCCTGCCCCTGTCACCTATATACTGTTCCTGTAACCTTTGTTTTGTCCCTATAAACTCTATCCTGGTCCTGTTCTTAGGCACACGCTGTGCCTTTATAACAAAAATAGGAGGGTGAAAATGTATAGTTTGCAGGGGGTGGCTGAACACCCGAGCACCGGCCCTGCTTCAGAGCAAAAGGTGACCCTGAGCTTTGTCATACTCTTGCAAAATAGACTTGTCTAGATCATGTAAAACCACAGTGACAAAGACAGTAGGAAGCCAGAAAGATAAAGTTACCAGAGGGCATGTATACATCATAAATCGCAGTTATCTAAACGTGCAAAACCTCTTTAAGCATATAATGTATGAAGCTATTGGATATAAGAGAGTCATTTATTTTCAGCATGTATTGTTTAAAATCCACAGTTATTCGAGATATCAATTTAATATAGTGTGTTTTGTTGGCCATGTTAGTAGAAAATATTAATATATGTAATTATCTCCCAGTAGGAGTTAAAGTATTCTACAAATAATAAAAAGAAAGAAAAAAACATTTCAGGCAGGAAAAAAAACAGCAGAGTATTAAGGCATAATGAGCTCAGTAATGATTGATGAGTTTTAAGAGCCAGTTTTTAATGTTCAGTAATCAAATGCTTGTGTAAACAGATACCGTAGGTCTGATATATTTAAAATGTTCTTAGAGGCTTTATCGCAGAGAGCCCCAGAGGTGACGGCTGTATTGCTGTAGATGGCACCCTGCAGTGTAGTGGTAATATCCTCTCATTTGGCTCCAGTAAACAAGGATGTGTTGCTTTCTACCACTCACTTTGCAAAGTTCAATACTTTAAAAAGCTAAATTGAATGCAGTTTTTGTGCACTAAAGTAGATCAGGGAAGTATCTCATTGTCGGCAAGGTTAATGATGGATGCTCCTTATTTAGTAGTGTATGGCTAATTATGTATTCATTTAAATCAAACTGATTGTCTTCATATACAAAACATATTGTTTAATAAAATCTATACAAGGTGTAAAATATTTGGATGTGCAGTGCAATTAGTTTTGCTTGAATGCACCTATTTGTCTTCCCTGCACACATTGATAGATACCCACTCATCATTTATGGGTCTCTGTCCAAGTGATCTGCAGGAATAGTTGTGGGGCTGTGATTGCAGGTGGCAATGTGTATGCTGGAGAAAGGAAAAATGCCACTGGTCCCTTTAAAGTGGGCACACACTGCAAAGATATATCTATAGATGATGGCCGTTCATATACACTGAATGACCATCATCTTCCTGGCAGCCGCAGGTCCTGCTGGCAAGGGGGCGGGTCTGATGTGGGTTCAGCCCCCGGCAGCTGCTGCTGCATGTGTATGGGCGATCGTCTGATCGCCCGTACAAACTTGCAGATGGCAGACATAACCTGTAACATTTAAATTCACTTTTTAATTTTATCTCTCTAAAAATAGCGCTTGCTTTAGGCTCGTTTACCGCTTAAATAAGTAATTGGATTAAGGAGTTATCAGAACTGTGTTAATGTGTTTCATTGATTAATTTCATTGTTTTCACTCCATTAGTAGAATTCCTTCTCTAAATGTACATTCCTGTATAAAATACACTTAGATGGCGCAAAGGGCATCTCATCCAACTTTAGGGCCAACATCCGATTACTGACGCACCCCGTGACATGTACAAATCAGGTAATTGCAGGGGACTGGAGAAAGTGAGGGAGATCTTACTCTCCTCCCCCTAATGATCATCTCAATGCATCATTTTGTAACACATAGGGGATAAAGTTTGGATATACTAAAGTGTTGACATTGTCCATAGCAACCAGTCAGATTCTGGCGATCATTTATCTGGTACATTTTAGAAAATGAGTTCTAGAATTTGATTTATTTTCAGTCAATTTGTAAACCTGCACTTTGGTAATTTAGCCCCAGATCTAATCTTTCCCAGTATTCAATGCATTTTGCCCTGATATACTGTACATGTTTACCCCATTTATAGGGTGGCAGGGCATGTATGGGGTGGCAGAGTTACTCAAATGTAGACACCTGCTATCACAAATGTTAAGTGCGCTAAAGGCCACTGTTATTGGCCGTAAATGAGAAACATTTGTGGTTAGGTTTAAATTTATATTGATACAACAAGAGTCACATAAAATAGTATTGTGACATATGGGAGGACTAAAAGCACAGTAAATCATGGAAGATCATAAAGTAATAACAACAATATAAAAAATGTAGCATTGAGTATAATTATAGAATAATAATACGATAGACAGCAGATAAGCAGGGGCGTAACTACAGTAGGTACTTGAAGTTGAAGGCCCCATAGCAAAAGTTTATAAAAGCCCCTATGTATCATCCAGTGGTGCAAAATGTATATAGCACATGTAACTTGGACAAGGAAGTTGGGCCCCCCTAAGCTCTGGGCCCCATAACATCCGCACCCCTTGCACCTATGGTAGTTACGCCCATGCAGATAAGTAAAAATAACAATAAATTAATAAATAAGATCTTAGCGCTGAAAAGTGTGTCACACAGGTTTAAATAACTTAACCAGTACAATGAAAGGGTATTTAACCAGCAATTTTGAAAAAGGACAGAAAATCTAAAACTTGTGAGATTTAGCTGGAAATGACCAGTGAGCTTAATTATACTGTCATAGAATGATGGATATCCAATCTGCAGCATACTGTATCCCTGGACAGTCGAAAAAAAGTATACTTTTAAAGAACTTACTCTCCAAGGTAAAATGCAGTTGTGAATTAAGTTTCTGTAGGTGATATGTCTTGGTAGATGAGACATTTTAAGATGTAAAATGGCCATTAGGGCCAGGGATGAACCAGAGTCCTCTTGAAATGAATGTTCATGGAACAACACAATACCCATCCTTATCTCTTTGCTGCAGTGTAAGGTCATGTAGAACAGATCTTGATCTCCCAATTGTGCCCGTACCGTCGAAAGTTCCAGGTCCCTATAAATAGGTTGGGTTTATCAAGACAAACATGTAGCTTTGATAAATGGGGGCATGTTCAGATAAATTTGGGATTATGGATTATGTGAAACATGGGGGTAATTATGTAAGCAGAACCTATTTGGTTCTGATTTTATAAGTTTTAAATATTGGAAGTTAACCCTTAATGGGACGCTTTCTGCCTGGACATTACAATGTATCTCTGGCCCATCTCATCAACACTGGGGAAGTCATCAGTCTTACAAGAGTCCAAGAAAAACACAGATGTACTAAGCTCTGGAAAGTGATAAATTGGGGGGTGATAAACTACTAACCAATAAACTTCTGTCATGTTTCAAACACAGCCTGTGACATGCGTTAAGGCCCCCATACATCAGCAATCGATTGTGGCAATTCTGCAATTTGCAATCGATTGTGTATAAAAATCGGTAATGTATGGGCTTCACAGATCACATATTGCAACCAAAAAGTGATTGGAATTGTTAAATCAGATTGTCCAACATGTTTGATGTCACAGGTGGATTGGGGCTGTAGATTTCAAATCTGCTGATCATGTCCATACAATAGCAGACAGTTACTAGTAAAATGATGGGCCTTTCAAGATTGGAAGATCTGTGTTTGCTGCAATTGATCTGCAAATCATTGAAAAAGATCTTTAATGTATGAGCGCAGATTGCTAGACTGGGAAATCCTAAGATCGGGCAATAGATCTTTAAATTGTTCAATTGTGGTTTTCAGATTGCTGGTGTATGGGGGCCTTTAGGAGCTGAGTGGCTGATAGCTTATCACTCTCCAATGTATCACTTTCCAGAGTTTAGTACATCTCCCTCAGAGGGATTTAATAGATTTCAGAGCCTTTCACATCTAATCTGGTCATGAGAAGACAGTAATAGCAAATTATGTGGTTTTTGATATTTTCATTGAAAATGTTAAATAATGGATAACGACTCCCTTTTAAATAAAAAATATCCCCTAACAATTGATAACACATTAGACAAAAAACAGAAACAGTACATTTTATAAGATAATCACTCCAATTTACTATTTGTATAGCCTATTTTCTGGTTGAGCTGCACAATACAAATTGCTTTGCAGGACTTAATCTGTTGTTGTAAATTGACTGTTGCATTAATCATCCCATATTGGCAGTTAATGTGGAGCTTCAGAGTCCGCAGCTAAGTGGGCTGGATACATTAGGAAGGGTTTTATATTGCTTTTGTGACTACATGGCTGATTCAGAGGTGGATGCAGTCCGGGTCAGTGCTGCGTCTTCGGTCACTGCGGATCTGAGAACATATGCAAATGCTGCGGGTGCCGTCTTCTGTAATGAGAAACCCATCGCTACTTTCATAGAACCACTGCATGCATCCGAAGATACAGCATCGGATGAACATAGTGCACAACGCTTGGACCATCGGACATCTGAGCAAACCTATGGTTGACCAGAATGTCCGCCACCACTAAGCTGCTGAGGCCAGTGAATTTGCATCCAAGGATGCAGTTGATGGCATTGATATGTTCCCAAAATGCCGGCGACACACCTGCATTGTATACGCAACACCCTGCCACTGCCCCAAAAGCCTGCAGTCTTTTAATCATATTGCGTCTGAAGCCACACTGAGACCGGCATCGCAAGACCACCGTGACACATGCGCAGTGCGGCTCAAGCACATGTGCAGACTATAAAACATCAGCCAATTACAACCGAATCTAAACTGCGTCCATCTCTGAAACAGGCACTAGGTGAGAACCCTTCCACTATGAGTACAGATCTCTACAGCTATAGTGTTCACTCTAGGTCCGGCAGCAGGCAGGGCGCCGGACCTATAGCAATGGTACTTCTGCGTGCTCCCGGAAAGGGGGCGTGGCCAACGAAAAGGGGGCATGTCTTTATGACGTGTCCTCTTGTCGTCACTCATGGGGGCGTACCCGGCACTTACAGACATGCTAGGCAGCCCCCAAGCTCCGCGGTCACTGTGCTCTGCTGTTTTCCCCACCCGCGGTACATTACGGCCTGTGGATGGAGGACAAAACCCGCAGGCTGTTTCAGTGGGGCGCCGTGCTGGAGGGCGGGGTGCTTTCTGCCCTTCAGAAATAGGGCTGGGCGCTGCACCCCACTGAAACAGCGTTGCGGGAACGCCACAGCTGTGCTTGTGTAATGGCCACTTTATCTTTGTATATGTCTGGCATCAGTGAATATAGGTATTGAGATGTGGAGAGTGGCACCTGCAGATGTATTTTCTGAACATTTCATTTGGCTGAGGAAGTATTAGGCAGATTGCATTATCTTCCATTTAATTTAGAATTGTCTGTAAGATGATGGTCTGTGGGAGATGTATGAGATGTGCATTTTTATAATGACTCCTAGATTCATATGTTGAAGATGCAAGATACCATAATGCTGTATCTCCTCTTTCAGAGCTTCAAGTTCTCCCTCTGTCATTTACAGTAGGTAACCTTCCAGGCAGAGACTTGCAGCACTAAACCTGGAGACCTACATTGTTACTTATTCCTACATTAAGACAGTATCTAATTTCAAACTTTAAATGGGTTTATTTTTTTATATCTGTATTTAAGATGTATAAAATGAAATATACTATAAATATTATATACTATATCAGTAATATACAGTCGACTTTCTACTACTATTTCTTAATATAACAACCACTCTGACCATTTCTGCCATTGTACAGCTATTTGCCTACAGTATAAACAGTGGCGTAACAAGGGTGGTGCAAGTGGGGCACATTCCATGGGCACTGAGGCGGGGCATTTACAATTAATCTCACACTAGCAAATCCCTAAAATTTATAGAGCCCTATCTGGCCTCAACCGCTCAGCTTAAGTTTCCATTTGAGAACAGTGGGTATGAGCGGGATGCGGTGAGAATACCGACCGCTGGGACTCCGGCGGTCAGAATGCCGATACTGGAATCCCGACAATTGTCAGAATACGGGCATCCCGTCTGCCGGAATCCTGAAGGTAAATACTGGGGTTAGGGGAGGGTTAGGGTAAGGGGTTAGGCATTAGGGGGAGGGTTAGGGTTAGGCTGCTGGGAGGGAGGGTAAGGTTTAGACCCAAGGTGGGGAGGTTAGGTATAGGCATCGGGGAGGGAGGGTTAGGTGTAAAGGTTAGGTTAGGCTTACTTATCTGGGGACGACGGCATTCTAAGCTGGTTGGGATGCCGGCATTGGGTTCTGACTGCCGGAATCCAGACCGCAGGCATCCCGTTCCCAACCTGGTATGAGCACCTGGTATTCATCACTTTCCTACTGATGTTTAGCCTTGCTTTGCATTTCCCTAATTTGTGCTTCCTGTGTGGGTTCATTTCAGTACCTCATAAGCATTCAGCCAAAATGTAAAAAACAGTTTTCAAGGGGGCGTCATTAACCCTAGTTATGCCTTTAAATCTGTAGGAGAACAGCTAATGGAGATTTTGACAGTGCAAATTTTTGTACATGCAGCATGGACATGGGTCTTGGGTGGCAGAGGAGCAAAGGTGACATTCTGCCAACACTCTCTTCACTTAGCATACAACTGTTTTTTTTTTTCCTTGTATTGTTGGTAAGTACTAATACTTTATGTCATACTTACCTGGTCCATGGAGGGGGCTGTTTTAAAGTGTAGGTTAAATGCAGTAGTACATCAGCTGCACTGGAGGGTGGCAAAGAAATGAGGGTGCTAACAATTGTCATTCTGAATGGGCAGGCAAGGAATGGCATGAAGCTGCAACCAGCCAATAAGTATTCCTGGCAATGGATATATAAAAGGAATGGGTGGGACAAAAACAGGGAAGGAGGAGGAAAACGTCAGGAAGACACACTGGGAAATAACAGAATAAGAAAAGAAAATGAAGATGAAAAACAACAAGAAAAGGGAAGGAAATTGGGGATAGATTACAACAGACCAGTACAAGAAGAGAACTAGAATAATAAAATACAGAAAGCCTGAATAACCAAATGGTACTAGATGACAAGAATAACAGTATATATAATGTGGTACATGTAGTACTATACAGCATACAGAACAAGAGTTGTGCCACTGTGCAGTTCAGTCTTGTAACTAGGGTGGGGCATGTGCCCTTGGTGGTGCTCTTTTTTTTGTTAAATATTGCAAAAAATCCACTTCTCATTTATGACAATCACATTTGTCACACTTCACATGAGTGTGTAGGTACTGTATGTGTAATTGTAGGAAAAGGTCAGGTGATGATCTGCTGCAGAGAGGAGTAAGAGCACCAGCTGAGAGTCTACTTGGGAGGGAGAGGTTGGAGAAAGTGAGCAGCTTCAGGTAGGTAGAGTTACATCACGTGTCGGCAAAAAGGGGACATGAAAATAGCGGCGAGGTGTATAGGAGTTGTAGGGAGGAATCTCTGGGAGCATCTTACTTGCTTACTCTTGCGGAATGTCTGGGAAACCCCCGAATCTCATGTTGCTCAACCGGATGCACAAAAAATTTGGTAAGTCTCTCGCGGGACCCTGGCTGCCACCAACTCAGAATCTCGTCATTATATACCTCATCTTCTACTCAACTATGCTTGGACACACCCCGGTACTCCTACCTGGCTGAGCATGTTGATCTGTGATCTCACTATAATGGATGCGATGCCAACAACTGCAGATATGTGAGCTTCACAATTTATGTTACTAGTTTTTAAATAATCCCCACTGTGTAATATTTCTAGAGGAAAAAATAGCATCCTGTTTCTTTGCCAACAGCAAAGAATGGAAATGGAACATATGGGGAACCTGCCTTCATCTAAGCCTTCTAAGAAATGTGTTCTACTTGTTTACAGAACATTCTTAGAGGATTTGAAAGACCAGTCAAACATAACCACACAATACGTGCACCAATAATATAAACATTCATACCAGCAAATCTTTGAAAAGATAATGTCCTTGCTACTGCTGAGCTGTCATAGAAATGCAAAATAATTAAAAACATTTTGAGATCTGACTAAATTTGAGTGTCCTAAGCTTGTTTGCAGTACAATCAGCCGGTTCAGGTTGATTCAGCTGCCGTGACGCCCTGCCCTTGATCACGTGTTTGTGGTCCAAAGTTCAAAATTTTGAACTCTGCATTCACAGTTCTTTAAGATGTTCCAATAAACAGTAAAATTCAGTCTGCACAAGTTTAAAGAGATACATTTTAAAGTATGTAACAGTTTTTTATTTTATTTTAACAGCAAACATTACCGTGTTCCAGTTCAAAGGAAGTTCAAAGTTCGACGTTCTCATGGAAATTTGGCAAATATTCATATTACCCCCTGTAACATTGTTTTGCCTAGTTGATATTACGCTAATATATTTAGTTTTCTCTATGATTTGAGAATCTATCACAAAGTTTTGAACTTTACAAATAGTTCAAGGGCCACTTTGAAACAAATTTGAGCATAAATTGTTGTTTAAACAAAGTAAATATGTAAAATAATATAATATAGAAGCATGCAAATAACTTTTATGGAGTGAAGATGCAAATCACAGAATATATATATATATATATATATATATATATATAATATGTATATATATATATATATATATACATATATTACTGTAAGGTACACATGATCTTTCTCAAGAGATTACAGGATAATTGTTGATGCCACGGGTATTAGAACAGAAGGCATGGCCATGTCACGTAGGGTGTGTATCACACCATCCTTTTCACTGGTGTGAACAGCATCAATTTACCACTGCTGTGCTATGCAGAATATTGATGAATAGGGCTTACTTTCCATCTGCTGGGCAGCTCGTGACAGTGTAGTCCTGATTGTGACAGCGGGACAGACTCCTCAGATCAGGAAGTTGGAGATATACAGTACTGTGCAAAAGTTTTTGGTAGGTGTTGAAAAAATGCTGCAAAGTAAGAATGCTTTCATAAATAGAAGTGTTGATAGTTTATTTATCAGTTAACAAAATGCAAAATCTAAATCAAATCAATATTTGGTGTGACCACCCTTTGCCTTCAAAACAGCATCAATTCTTCTAGGTACACTTGCACACAGTTTTTGAAGGAACTCGGCAGGGAGGTTGTTCCAAACATTTTGGAAAACTAACCACAGATCTTCTGTGGTTGTAAGCTTGCTCAAATCCTTCTGTCTCTTAACGTAGTCCCAGACAGACTCGATGGTGTTGAGATCTGGGCTCTGTGGGGGCCATATCATCACTTCCAGGACTCCTTGTTCTACTTTACACTGAAGATAGTTCTTAATGACATTGGCTGTATGTTTGGGGTTGTTATCCTGTTGCAGAATAAATTTGGAGCCATTCAGACGCCTCTGTGATGGTATTGCATGATGGATAAGTACCTGTCTGTATTTTTTAGCATTTAGGACACCATTAATCCAGACCAAATCCCCAACTCAATTTGCTGAAATACAGCCCTAAATTTGGAAGGAACTTCCCCCATGCTTCAGTGTTGCCTGCAGACACTCATTATTGTACCACTCTCCAGTCCATCGGAAAACAAACTGCCTTCTGTTACAGACCAGATGAGGGTTGCTAGCCGGCGGCGCCGTCCACCATCGCGTCCATCGACCACCGATGGTCGCAGTGGCGATCCCAGCCTACGACCTCCGTCTTAGTGCCGGGACCGCAAATGGAGCAGGGAGTGTCATACACCTCCTGCTGCATTTGCATAATAGCAAGGGCGTAATTGCAAAGGTGCCTGCGTGCATACATCATATCTATAGCCTGCGTGCAGCTTTGCAATTATTACTGAATCACCCCCAATAATCCTACAAAATCCCTGATTTTGTGCAAGTCAGAACTGAAGAACTGATGCTGTTTTGAAGGCAAAGGGTGGTCACACCATACGGTATATTGATTTGATTTAGATTTCTCTTCTGTTCATTCACTTTGCATTTTGGTAATTGATAAAAATAAACTATTAACATTTCTATTTTTGAAAGCATTCTTACTTTGCAGCATTTTTATCCAAACATCCAGCCGCTCAGTGCTCAGGATCTGATGCATACAGGTAACTTGAGATACACTGCACCGAGATTGGCCAAATGGTTGAGCATTTGTAATACTCTAAATAATGATGACCAACCAGAAGCAAGAATCACAGAGATTACAGCTTCTAATTGGTCGCTCCACTCACACACAGCCTCTCCTTTTAGTGTGGGTTGCACCATTAGGATAATGCAGATTTAAAGTCGTATAGCAGCTGTAACACTTGAGCATTTTTTGCAATTTAAATCAATTGTTTTGCCCTGGTTTTTTCTAAACGCACATAGTACTCCATCTATAAGTGAAATAAAAATGTTTAAAATAAAGATGTTTGCTAGAATGTTTTACCCTGGTGGGGGAGATTAAAATTGCGTTTTTCAGTCAAAATGTGGCATTAAGGGTCTGATTCTGAGTCGCACACTTTTGCGACCGCTTTAGCATCTTTTGCCGTAGTTGCATCTGCGACTTTATGCCAATGTTAGTATCAGCCCTTCCCCTAGTGTACAAGCATGTGTCTGATTGTCTTTAGAACTGTAAAACCACTTGGTGCGTCTTTAGCTGCCAAAGCCGTAATTATGGGTGTGTAAGCCGTGCCACCACCTAGGGCACAGGGGGTATGGCCTGGTCATTGGATGCAGCAGCAATGCTAAAATATGCTAATGTCACAGGAGACGTCTGAAGAAAAAAGGCATCTTCTGTCAGCATCGCAGATCCGAGTGCTATGTCCGAAGACGCAGCATCAGATTGCCATAGCGACCATGGCTGCAATCATCACCCATTTGAGTGAGTCTAAGCTTACTCGGAATGGGCGACAGAACTCCTCTGCCGGAGCCAGGAATTCTGTGTAGGAAGAAGCAGACCCTGGCCTTGGAACACAACGGAGATGACATGCCTCTGCGGCGCCCAGGACGCAGTGACCTGTTTCGCAGTGGCATCACAGCACATGGGCATTGTGGCCCGGCGCATGCTTAGTTCACCTACCATCGGACTTGTATGCAAAACATTGGGTTTGCTTACAAGTCTGAATCAGGCCCTATATTTATGAGTGCTATTAGTAGCTCTTTTATGCAATGTAATTTATACTTTAGGGTTTAGCAGGAGCATCTACATTTTTTTTACACTGTTATTTCTGTCAATCTGATTTAAGTGAAATTATAAAGTTTAATAAATCTGCTGATATCAATAGCACATAGCTGATTTCCTTAAAGTATCCATCCAGTACTACACATTGGAAATTTGAATAAAAGTAGCTTACTGTATGTGTTTCCCACTGCTACATGGCCCCCTGGAAGCGAAACCCTTCAAAGAGTGATTCTGTTTGCACTAAAATTACCTACATCCTACACAGACCTGATGTTATCTAACTGTTTCTACAAAACATGTTGGCATCCAATATGTTGCATTGGTTTGAAAAAAAAATACTAAATGAAATTGCAAATCCCTTCCATATATCATTATTTATCTAACACTTTAAAGGACAATGAAAACCCATAATTTGAATTTTATATATATGAAAAAGAAGGTACACTACTCCGCTTCACCCTAACAATTCATCCTTTTAAAAAATAGAGGTTTGGACAGTTCTATCCTCTACCTCCTCATTACAAAAATCTGAAGCCATATAACGGGTTGGGTACAGGATGTTGGCACTTGGGATCCCAGCGGTCAAAATCCCGATGCTGGCATCCCGATAGGGTTAGGGGAACCGACACCTGTTGGTCAGTATCCTAACCCTTCTCCTCTCCCTAACCCTCCTTCCCTGCTGCCTAAACCTAACCTCCCCCCTAGTGCCTAAACCTAACCTCCCCCTTAGTGCCTAACCCTAACCCTCCCCTTAGTGCCTAACCCCTATCCCTAACCCTCCCCCTAACCCCACTACTTACCTTCGAGATGCCAGCAATCAGGATGCTGGGGGTGGGATTCTGACAGGTTTCAGAGTTTCCAGCACTGGTTTTCTAAGTGCCGGGATCTTGACCGGATCCCCATATAACACAACTTACAACACTGTCATAACTGGATCTATTAGAGGACACAAAGTTCAAATTGCAAAGCGGTTAGTAAAAGCCATGAGGATGCATGAGATCATCGGGCTTATCCCTGTGTATTACAGGGATTTTTGTACAATTCTCCAATTCTGGCAAAAATCCTCATGCGAAACGCGTTTGATCGTAGCATAGTCTAGTTGGATTTTTGTATACATGAATATATGCTGCTTCAGTCTGTAAGCCACAACATTACTGTGATCAGTGCTTTAGCACAATTACATAAGACACAGCATAATGCTGTTACCACATTGGAATAATTTCCAAAAATATAGAAAATAGGCCTTATGAGAGCCAGACTTCATTCTTCAGTGAAATTAGATGGTATCTTGTACCTTCTGCCACAAGGAGACAGCAGGAATGTCAGTATCAAAGACAAGAAAAGAGTTTGGTCACTCTGAGTTGATTCATTAACATAAATTTAATATTTGCAATGTTGGCTGAAATGTATTTCTTGCATCTGCAGGTTACTAGGACAGCAAAGCTCACAGCCATAGTAAACGTAAAGACATGCACTAATGTAAAACAGCTCAAGTAGAAAGTATACCTTAGTCATGATTCATTGTATATCTAGAGCCTTCATGTATTAATTTACATTATAAATATGTTTTCTAAATGTTATGTTCTGAAGAAAAGGATAATGTAGATTTATAAACAAATAATTATTATTTATCTAAGAGCTTGATTACATTGAGTTGTGCAACAGTAGCATGTCTGGCAAATTCTCAGTGTCTGGTAACCCAATTCCAAACACAATCTATAATTATCAAATGATGTGTTTGATTATTGTGTTAATACAGACCATATTGTTGAGTGTATAGATTTAAGTAGGGCTTAAAGTGGTCCTAGAGAAGTGGTGGAACCCATCTCTCCTGCCGCCCCACCCCCTCACGTTAGGCCGGAGGTACTCTGAGCTGGTGCCTTACCTTGGGTTGATGGTGCCCAAAGCAAATAAAAAAAATGTTGCCCCTTAAAAACTGTTCTTTAAATATTGTCTGTATACTTATATTTGTACTGAAATACACATTGAAAGCACACATAAGGGAAGTGTGAGAGCAATGTGATTGGCATAATTACCATGTGCTCCAGGGGCATATTAGGAGAGGAGGGGCCCCGTGTGCATTCCCTGTCCGAGGCCCCCTCCTCTCTCCCCAGGGGCCGGCGGGTGACTGACAGCAGCAGCAGACTCTGGGCACTAGTCTATGCCCAGAGTCTACTGCGCATGTGCAGGTAACCGGGAAAATGGCGCGACCGCCATTCTCCCAGTAATTTCCCCACTACATGCGCAAAACGCCCGGAAAATGGCAGCGGTGGGCATTTTCTAGGTGTTTTATGCAGGACTTCAGAGAGGTGAGTATTAAAAAATATGGTTGCAGGGTGTGTGGTGTGGGCCCCCCTGGACCCAGTGGCCCGTTCATCCTGCAATCATTATATATAAAAGCATGTGATGTGCGCACATAAACACACACACACATACACTGATGTGTATACTAAAATTTAAAGATATACATTTTAGATGCTTTTTAATACTCCTGCCACCAGTTGCAATTATAATGTTAGGTCACTTAAAATAAATGAATTAATCATCTCGTAATTATTTTTCTGTTAAACTAGTCTTGTGTGCCACGTTTTTTTTTTTTTTTTTTCTTGCAACCCCTATGTATCCCCTGTGGTTGATTCTTTTCTTATCTATATGGTGGTTTCTCTGCAACTGGGGACCTCTGAAGTGGTCCCCAGTTGCACGGGGCGTGGTCACTCAGAAAAGGGTGTGTGAAAAGTGGGTGTGGTCCTGAGATGTGCCCCTCTTTCATCACTGCAGGAGGTGTGACCAGCTTTCATGGCGATGCTTGGCTGCCCCAAAGCTCTCCCTACAGTGTGAATAGATGGGTCGCGCATGAGCGCGGCATCTATTCACTCATCGGTGATTGTTTATCCGGCACTTTCCCCCGCAGGACACTATGGCCCGTGAGTGGGAATGGCTGTCTTTGCGGTATGCCACCATAAGGGCAGGGTGCATTTCAGGGCTTGAAATCGGGCAAGGCGCGGCACCCCACTAAAACAGCCTAGCTGGAACTCTAGGAGATAATGTGGTACAAAGCCACCTGTTTGCATATGAATCATTTGTCATCTTCATACAGCAGAGGTACAATCAGATACATTTTGGGGCAGGGCAAAATGTGAATTTCCCTGATTAAACATCCTAGAGACACCAGCATCCTACATATCTCCAGGGACATCCCCCCTGCATCTCTACAGCATCCAGGGCTTAAATTAGGATTTTGTTCCCCGATGCAAGGCAGTCATTTGGCGATAGAACTACTGTAGGATGCTGGAATCTTAGCAACCGGTTACAGAATTGCAGACGCAGGTCGAGATAAACCTGTGTTTTTGGTGCCACTCCCCCGTTACCTCCCCCCAAATGGTCCCCGACTGACAATCACTTCAAGAATAAAGCCTCTCTGTGATCGCATATGGCATATGAGCAGTGCGACTCCGATGCATGCGCAGTTGGAAACACATTGGGCATTTACGAAAACTTCGGCATTGTGTCCATCTACGAATCAGACCCTTAATCGGGTTCTGCCTTTAAGTACGGAACCATCCTTGGACATTAGGTAGTAGGATAGTTGGTAACTCTTCTTCTATAGAGTTTTTTTTTTTTTACCTAGCAACTGGTTACTAGCCGGCTGCAGGCGTCGTTTAAAAAGCAAAACTCAGTTGGCAGAACATTTGGTGGGGTTCTGAGAGGGCACCATGTGTCCTAGAAACAGCTCTGAGTTTTTCATCAAAGACCAAAAGACAAAAGCTGTTATGACACATTGTATTAGTCATAACTCTAAGTGCCTGGTTTGTGCTCAAGTTCCAGGAAATCATTCATCTCCAATCCTCTACAAGTGATACAAAAACAGATGTAACAAGCTACAGTAATACTTTGACAAATCCTCTTATGAATGTGTAAAATATCCAAATATCTCATCTTAATTATCGTCATGAAACACCAAAAAAAAAAATATTTAAAATACTTTATTTTCAATACTGTTTATGGCACAGTTAACTTTTGCCGGCTCTTCTTACTAAAGACCTTGCAGTCACTGCCTTTTCAAATATTTATTATCATCACAAAGATGGGACTATGAAGGGAATTTTAGAAAATCGGAAAATAAAAACATACAAAAAAAATTCTACAAAAAAACCTTTCATCTATTTTGTCTTGCAATAAATTCCTTATGGGTACAATAGCAAAACGCTAAATTCATGAAGTCATCCATACCCACGTGCAGGACAGCCTTCAAATAAGGTGAGGCCTAGTACATATAAAAGGCAGCCCTTCCTTCTGTTTTACGAGGCAGCAAGTCCCAATTTGAGGGTTAAGGTCCATTATAATGTGCCAACCAATTATGGATGTTCCAGTTAGGAGATATGGAAAACAAGTATTGTTAGGGGTCCCCGAGGACTTAGTTTAGGAATCACTGATATAGACTGTATATAGTATTAATAATTAATACAGTATTACGTACAGAGGTGGATTGGTATGGAAAACCAGCCTGGAAAATTCCTGGAAGCAGCCCTAAAGGGTGCGGGTCTGTGGAAGGGGCGAGATACTCATTCCGCATAGTACCTGATTCTGAGTTGGATGCAGTTGCGGCCTTCCTTGCGTCTTTTGCTACAGTTGGGTCTGAGACTTTATGCTAATGCCGTTACAAAGCCTTTCCCTGGTGCATATCCATGCCTCCTAATATACAAGGACTGAGATGCCCACTGTCAGTATCTACACACGCTGCAGCCATCCTTTGTGCCTCCTTATACTCCACCATTGGTTGCACAATTGAAAATCCCACAAGCCCTATGCTAGAAAAGTTAAAAACTGGCACATTAGGGGCAAGCAAGCATGTTAGTAGAAAGTGCGTCCAGAGAATATCAGAAGCTGGTTCCTGGATGGAAAACTGAGCCACGGTGCTTTCTACCAACAGGGTTGTTTGTCCCTGATATGCCAGTTTTTAACTTTTCTGATGTACATGTGCTTCTAAAATACTACACGATCTGCACCCCCTATTTCTTTTTGTCTTTGATATAAATATGAACTATGTAAACAAAAGTGAAAATACATACCATTGCACACTGCACATGAGTTCCAAAAGTACACTTTGTAGGCAGACCCATGCACTTGCAGTTCTAAGGAAACAACAAATGTGTTTATCAGCACGGCAATTCCACCTGTCATGTTTCCAGGGCGACGCTAGACTGTTATACAGAAAATGCGGTAACCCGGATGGACTGGCCAGCTCAGAGTCCAGATCTTAACGCCACTGAGAACCTCTGGGATGAATTGGAGCGATGGGTGCGTAACGTTCTAGGCTGACTCAACCTTCTTCAGTGTCACAGTTGGTCACTGTACATATGGTGGAATGGCAAAATATACCACCTGCTGTTATCCAGGAACTTGTGCACAGTTTGCCAAGAAGGGTGTCTGCAGTAATTACTGCATGTGGTGGATCTACTTAGTATTGACGTCAATAATATACAGTCAGGTGCATAAATATTGGGACATTGATAGAATTTTCATATTTTGGCCTCTATTCACCACCACAATGGCTTTGAAATGAAACAAACAAGATGTGATTTAACTGCAGACTTTCAGATTTAATTTGAGGGTAATTACATCCAAATCAGGTGAACGGTGTAGGAATTACAACGGTTTCTATATGTGCCTTCCACTTTTTAAGGGGCCAAAAGTAATGGGACAAACTAAACAATCCTAAATCTAACTTTCCCTTTTTAATACTTTGTTACAAATCCTTTGCAGGCAATTACAGCCTGAAGTCTGGAACGCATAGACATCACTAGACGCTGGGTTTCATCCCTGGTGATGCTCTGCCAGGCCTCTACTGCAAATGTCTTAAGTTCCTGCTTGATCTTCGGGCATTTTCCCTTCAGTTTTGTCTTCATCAAGTGAAATGCATGCTCAATCGGATTCAGGTCAGGGGATTGACTTGGCCATTGCATAACATTCCACTTTCTAGCATTAAAAAACTCTTTGGTTGCTTTTGCAGTATGCTTCGGGTCATTGTCCATGTGCACTGTGAAGCGCCATCTAATGAGTTCTGAAGCATTTGACTGAATATGAGCATATAATATTGCCCGAAACACTTCAGAATTCATTCTGCTGCTTTTGTCAGCAGTCACATCATCAATAAATACAAGGGAACCAGTTCCATTGGCACCCATACATGCCCACGCCATCACACTACCACCACCATTCTTCACTGATAAGGTGGTATGCTTAGGATCATGAGCAGTTCCTTTCCTTCTCTTCCCATCACTCTGGTACAAGTTGATCTTTGTCTCATCTGTCCATAGGATGTTGTTCCACAACTGTAATGGCTTTTTAAAATGTTGTTTGGCAAACTCTAATCTGGTCTTCTTGTTTTTGTGGCTCACCAATTGTTTACATCTTATGGTGAACCTTCTATATTCACTCTTGTGAAGTCTTCTCTTGATTGTTGACTTTGACACATATACATCTACCTCCTGGAGAGTGTTCTTGATTATGCCAACTGTTGTGAAGGGGTTTTTCTTCACCCTGGGAAATAATTCTTTTGTCATCCACCACAGTTGTTTTCCGTGGTCTTCCGGGTCTTTTGGTGTTGCTGAGCTCTCCGGTGCCTTCTTTCTTTTTAAGAATGTTCCAAACAGTTGATTTGGCCACACCTAATGTTTTTGCTATCTCTCTGATGGGTTTGTTTTGATTTTTCAGCCTAATGATGGCTTGCTTCACTGATAGTGACAGCTCTTTGGATCTCATATGGAGAGTTGACAGCAACTGATTCCAAATGCAAATGTCACACCTAGAATCAACTCCAGACCTTTTACCTGCTTAATTGATAATGAAATAATGAGGGAATAGCCCACACCTGTCCATGAAATAGCTTTTGAGTTGATAGTCCCATTACTTTTGGCCCCTTAAAAAGTGGGAGGCACATATTGAAACTGTTGTAATTCCTACACCGTTCACCCGATTTGGATGTAATTGCCCTCAAATTAAATCTGAAAGTCTGCAGTTAAAGCACATCTTGTTTGCTTCATTTCAAAACCATTGTGGTGGTGAATAGAGGCCAAAATCTGAAAATTCTGTCAATGTCCCAATATTTATGGACCTGACTGTATGGTTGATCTATATGCTGTCAGTGTTCAATAACTTTGTCTACATACAGTAGTGTATATCATTATTTACTAGATTCGTCTACTGACAGGGTCTCTAATCCACCACTTGCGTAAAAAACTTCGCAAAGGACGTACATTGAACTTCTTAGCAACCCCATGGTGGCTCAGAAAGGCTGTTAGCACTAAGATGCCAGGGTCTTTACAGCTACGTATACATAGCACCCCCCATAATACCACTCAGTATACACTGCACCCCCCATAATACCACTCAGTATATACAGCACGCCCCCATAATACCACTCAGTATATACAGCATGCCCCCATAATACCACTCAGTATACACAGCACCTCCCATAATACCACTCAGTATACAAAGCACCCCCCATAATAGCACTCAGTATACACAGCACACCCCATAATACCACTCAGTATACACAGCACCCCCCCATAATACCACTCAGTATACAAAGCACCCCCCATAATACCACTCAGTATACACAGCACACCCACATAATACCACTCAGTATACACAGCACACCCCCATAACACCACTCAGTACACAGCACCCCCCCATAACACCACTAAGTATACACAGCACCCCCCATATTACCACTCAGTATACACAGCACCCCCCATATTACCACTCAGTATACACAGCACCCCCCATATTACCACTCAGTATACACAGCACCCCCCCATAATACCACTCAGTATACACAGCACCCCCCATAATACCACTCAGTATACAAAGCACCCCCCATAAAACCACTCAGTATACACAGCACCCCCCATAATACCACTCAGTATACACAGCACCCCCCATATTACCACTCAGTATACACAGCACCCCCCCATAATAGCACTCAGTATACACAGCACCCCCCCATAATAGCACTCAGTATACACAGCACCCCCCATAATACCACTCAGTATACACAGCACCCCCCATAATACCACTCAGTATACACAGCACCCCCCATAATACCACTCGGTATACACAGCACCCCCCATATTACAACTAAGTATACAAATCAACCTCCATAATACCTTTTAGTATACACAGTGCCCTCCACCATAACATCCCCACTGCATACAGCAGTACTCACAGCACCCATACTACATTGCATTATACACCGGCCCCCTCCCTCATATTACCCCCAGTACTCACAGCACCCATACTACATTGCATTATACACTGGCCCCCCTCCCTCATATTACCCCCAGTACTCACAGCACCCATACTACATTGCATTATACACTGGCCCCCCTCCCCCATATTACCCCCAGTACTCACAGCACCCATACTACATTGCATTATACACTGGCCTCCCTCCCTCATATTACCCCCAGTACTCACAGCACCCATACTACATTGCATTATACACTGGCCCCCCTCCCTCATATTACCCCCAGTACTCACAGCACCCATACTACATTGCATTATAAACTGGCCCCCTCCCTCATATTACCCCCAGTACTCACAGCACCCATACTACATTGCATTATACACTGGCCTCCCTCCCTCATATTACCCCCAGTACTCACAGCACCCATACTACATTGCATTATACACTGGCCCCCCTCCCTCATATTACCCCCAGTACTCACAGCACCCATACTACATTGCATTATAAACTGGCCCCCTCCCTCATATTACCCCCAGTACTCACAGCACCCATACTACATTGCATTATACACTGGCCCCCCTCCCTCATATTACCCCCAATACTCACAGCACCCATACTACATTGCATTATACACTGGCCCCCCTCCCTCATATTACCCCCAGTACTCACAGCACCCATACTACATTGCATAATACACTGGCCCCCCTCCCTCATATTACCCCCAGTACTCACAGCACCCATACTACATTGCATTATACACTGGCCCCCCTCCCTCATATTACCCCCAGTACTCACAGCAACCATACTACATTGCATTATACACTGCTCCCCTCCCCCATATTACCCCCAGTACTCACAGCACCCATACTACATTGCATTATACACAGGCCCCCTCCCCATAATTACCCCCAGTACACACAGCCCCCACCTGGCTTTCTTATTTCTTCCTGTGAAGAGCAGGGAGCCAATCTCGACAGTGTGATGAAAAGAGGCAGCACAGCAGGGACGTCTTAAGAGAGGAGGAGGCCCATGTGCACTCCCTGTGCGGGGCCCCTTCCTCTCTCCCCGGTGGCCGGCAGCCGACTGACACGGCTAGCCAGCCAGCCACCGGAGCCTTAGTAGACTCTGGGCACTAGAGTGTGCCCGGAGTCTACTGCGCAGGCGCAGAACGCCGGAAAGTGGCGGGCTTAAAGCACTGCACAGATCATCATTCTGTGCAGGCTTCGTTATGTGTAAAGAAAAGGCTAATTTAAAAAAGAAAAAGTAAAAACATGGTTTAGCCTGTTGCTGGTTATTTAAAAATAGGAGAAACCCCCACACCATTCTTTCCCCGTTTTCCAATACTAGACTAGGGTCATAGGTCCAGGGTTAGTTATTGATTTTGGTATTAGGGACTCCACTAATTTTTTTTTTTTTTACTTTTTAGCTGCTACTAGAAGCATCACCTAAAAATGAGAAATCGTCCAATAGATCGTCTAGTGTGTACCCAGGTTTACAGTATGTCGAACTCCTCTACATGAGTTACTAAGTCTTTGCCCTTTGCACAGAGAGCCGGTGGCTAGTGGTACCTAGACAGCCACATTAAATGCAGAAGGTCTTTCTGTGTAAGGGGTGGCTATGGGAAATTATCCCAAAGATAACCCAAAGCTGTATGGAAATACTGTATGCAGCCAGTTACCGGGAATTCAGAGAATACTATAAATAGATTTGCTCTAGATTTCTACCTGCCTTGATCATTGCTCTAAACTTTGGCTTCTTTTTGAATCACTTCCTATCCTGACCTTTGCTGTAGATATTATCTACTTTCTATTTTTTTTTTTTTAAATAATAGTTCTATTCAAAATTTTGTACAGTTAGGTGTGGGCATCAATTTAAACATTTCTGTAACGTTGACAGTATTTATTGGTGTAAGCTAAACAGATAACCAAACAGCAACAGCATTATAACAATTATGTAGGTAGGTAACAACTAAGAGCACGATTTTACATTCCAAATTAAGACCAGAGAAGAGGTTGATATGAGGAAGTAAACACAGTATAGAGAAAGGAGTAGGATAAATTATTGGTCAAGAATAGAGAATATGTTCAAATCAAAATGTTCAGACCACGGCCTCCATAGTCCTGAGAATAGGTGAGGGCGGCCATGGGGGATCAAGGTAACCTGCTCCAATTTGTATACTAACCAGACCTTCATTATAAGGGCTTAGAGCACAGATGGGTCAGAATTCTTCCAGTGGGAAGCTATCAAGCATCTCAAGGCTGTGAGAATATGGTTGATGTTCCTCCAAGTTTATTTATTGATATTGGGTATAGGTCGTGGGAGAAAATAAAATAAAAAGTTTGATGAAATATGCACCTGTATTATGGCGCTTATTAGGTCTCAAACTTCCCAAGGCTGGCACCTTATCACTTTTCACTCTGTCTCCTAACACTGTTTAGTAAACAGACCCCTCTGTGTCTTAGTTGATCTCCTACTTACAAAGTCCGACCAGCAGTTGAGCTGGCTGTGCATGGAGCAGTCTTCATAGAATCACAATTTTAAAAAGCTGCCAGAATGTTGAAGTCCCAATTGTATGAGTATATATAGCAACTAGCTCCTGATTAGATGATCACACATCTAAAACAGCCTTTACCTCGGTTCGCTGGCTGCTAACACTGCAATTACTAGAAACGTCAACTTTACCTGTTTACCTCACTTCTGTCAGTATAATGCCTCTTTTACAGGGGCAATGTGCATATGTGTTTAAAAATATAATTCTCTATGTATGGAAAAGTGATCTCATATATGTAACCACTTCTCTACCCCACGTCACAAATCATGGTACTGAAGCTGTCATATAATAGATTGCAGCTCTCTCCTCACAGCACTAAATTCATGCAGTAACATAAAGCAAAGACATTGTGACAGCTCTGTACAAATATTTAATGCTCTTTGAATGAGCTAGAATGACTTACTCTACTGGAGCCATCAGCATTGTAGGTGGTCCGGAGACATTGCATTCAAGAAGTTGACTTAAGATGATTTCCCCAGTATTAGCTGCCTTCTGTGCCCATTTATTCTCATTAGACAGGGGGACAGCTTGTACAGAATAAGCAAACTAACATTACCAAGCTGCAATGTTTACAGACGTTTTGTCTTTTGTTAATTTTCTTTAGAAGAGTGTGGCTAGGGATAGACGCGATGCCTGCTGATTTGCTAGCGATGTCTCATGGTGATATGTTAAACACTGACAACCGATGAAAGTGAGCACCTCTCAGCTACACGCAGACTTATTTTTAACTCCAATTGTTCCTTTTTTTAGCTTCCTTTTCCTATGGAGCGAAAGCATACAACTCCGATTGTACATCTCATTTCATTGGCCTCACCTCAATAACGATCTCTCCACATGTCTTACTGTAGAATTTTTAATGAGCATATTCACTAATTACACATTTCTCCAGATGGTTTGCTTCTCCATCTTCGTGAAAATTTAGACAGTCTGATTCGGTGTTGAATGTAATATGAGAACGCAAGAAAAATACTATATTTTGTATAGAAAAATAAAGCATGTCACCTTACTGACTTTACCATCTATATATTAAGCGAGAAAGTGTGTCTGTCTTTCTGTGTTTTATGCACGGCAGGAGTTTTGGACCTATCTCCACCAAATTTGGAATGGTGGTGTAGTTTTACCAGGATTAGGCTTTTGCCTAGGGTTGAACTTCATCAGGGCCACACAACATACTTGCCTACTTTTGAAAAAGCATTTCAGGGAGATTGTGAAAACAACACCTATGAGCGTGTTGGTAAAGTGGGCGTGTACTGCTACATCTGAGAGGCGTGCTATAAAATTTACTTACATCCAAATGAATATGATGAGACCCAAAGCAGTTAGTAAGATCGACTTATTGATGAAAACACACTTACACTTAAAAAAAAAAAATGCATGTAGCCATAGAGGGATCATTGTGTCTTATAACAAATGAAAGGAAATTATACTAATGATCCCATTTGAAAGTATATAAATGTTTATTTTTATAAAGCCGGCAGCTGAGTGTTTGCTTTAGCAGCTGATGAGAGTCAGACAGACTCTCATCGGCTGCTGCTCCCACTGCCGGAGCCGGACATCTTCCGGATCCCGCAGTGGGTAATGGGAGTGACTCGTCACTCCCATAATGCAAAGCGGCGGATGGAGGAGCTGATCTCGGCGGCGGGACCAGGAGCGCAGTAAGACCAAGGTTTGCAGACTTCTGAACAGAAATTTGATTTATGTGCACTCTTGAGACTTACCGTGGAAAGAAATTGAATAGCTTGGGGCTCTTAACCCAGGAGCAAGAAGCCAGTGGTAAGTACCGCGGATACATTTTCCCCTAGAGGAGACTAAGGTATAAGCAATGGCTGTAAAGAATAGGTAGGTGAGGACACTTTGCAGTTAGTAGGGTTGCTAATTGTCCCTCACACTCCGTAGTGATGCCCAGGAAAATTAGTAATGTAGGGACTAAATAGCCCTGTTTGGCGTGTCACAGACTATGCGACTTAGGCCCGTATTCAATACAAGCGAAAAGCCGAGATCCGCGAAAATGCATCGTTGATTGCGACTTTTCACCTGTCGGAAACTTATCTCCGTATTCAATTCCATCCGCCTTTCGCATACGCGGAAAGTCAATGCAATGTAATAGGTGAAAAAGATTCACCTCTGAATAGCAGGAGAAAAGAAGTGCAGCATTTTAATTTGAGGTGCAAATGTGGGGAAAACCCTTGGAAAAGCCCCCAAAGGACAACTGCATCAAAAAATTCCAAGAAAAACTTAAGAACACCCCAAAAAAGTACTTTGAATTTTGGGACGCAAAAGCACAAAGTGGGGGGACAAGTTTGCAAACTAGCGAAATAAGCTTCTGGGGGTGCTCTAAGAAGGGGGTCAAGTGTTTTTGGGATTGTAGGTGCTTTTATGAGGGAGGAATTTCACTTTTCTGAAAACTACACTTTAGAGACATTAAAAGATGCTTACACCCATTTTCAGGTACCCCAAATTTGCCAGGACTACTTATTTTCTCCAAAAAATACTGCTTTATGCCATTCTTCACCTTTTGTGCATATACGCAAATTAGAGACTATTGTACCAACTTAAGTACCCCAAACAGTTTTATTAGGACTAATCGGGCACTACTACATTGATCCCCAATGTTTATGCATCTTTTTGGGGGGTTGAGACTGATTTCCCCGATTCTGACACCAATTTTCGCCTGTTCTGACCTTGCGTGTTGCCGTTTTTGCGTCTTTTGGAATTATATAGGGCGAATAGCGGGTACACGCACGATAAGTTTCCATGGCTAAAATACGCAATGCAGGCGAAAAGTCCTGCATGCAAAACTTTATCACGGGCAGGGGTGCCGAGAGGGGGGGTGGGGGGAGCGGGTACAAATTACCCGGGCCCGGGCTTGCTGGAGGGGCCCGGCAAAGCTCCCTCCTCTCTTACATCACACAACAGCCCAGCAGATGCTGCTGTGTGCTGGGCTGCCCTGGAGACTGATCACGGCTGCTAAGAAGCAGCCACAGCAGTCTCCTACAGTATGCCTGTGGGGGGAGCGGTCAAGCTGATCGCGCCCCCCTCTGGTTATGCGCCGGGCTGAGGGGGTTCACGGCGCCCCCCCTTGCCAGCGCGCAGCACTGCAAAACTTTTTTTTCTAACCTAAGGGGGCGTGGCAATGCCACCGCAATTAGGCTATGCCCCCTTTTTTACCGGGGCGCGGCTCTTAACGGGCCTGATCGCAGGTGCAAAACTAATTGAATACTGCCCAAAACGTCTCATCCCAGACTTTTTCATAAAACATGTGTCCGAGTCACATCGCTAATGCGACAAATTTACAATGTATGGTTACGCTGGCGCTGGCATTAAGTGCAGCTGCTGTCTGTCTGTCTCTATCTACCTGTCTGTCTATCTATCTATCTAACCAGGGCCGGATTAAGGTCTGTGGGGGCCCCTGGGCAACAAACTTGTGGGGGCCCCTATATTCCACCGTTTCTCGTCACCCTAGGATTTTTTTTTCTTTCTATTCACCTTAATGCCCCTCTTGCAATGCCCACTGTAAAAGTGCTCTTTATGCAATGTCCCCAGTAATGGTCCCCCCTATGCAGTGCCTCCTGTAGTAGTCCTCCCTATGCAGTGCCCCCTGTAGTAGTCCTCCCTATGCAGTGCCCCCTGTAGTAGTCCTCTATACAGTGCCCCCAGTAGTAATCTCCCCTATGCAGTGTCCTTTATATAGTGCCCCCAGTAGTATTCCCCCGAAAGCATTGCCCTCAATAGTAGTAATTCCCCCATGCTCTGCCCCCAGTAGTAGTCCCCCCTATACAGTGCCCCCACTAGTAGTCCGCCATGCTCTGCCCCCAGTAATAGTACCCCGGTATACAGTGCCCCCAGTAGTAGCCCTCCCTATGCATTGCCCCTAGTAGCACACCCCCCCTATACAGTGCCCCCATGAAGTGGCCTCCCTATACAGGGACGCCTGTAGTGCTCCCCTCTATGCAGTGACAGGGCTGCCCCACACGCACACACACAAAAAAAAACAACTTACCTGAATCCCCGCTCCTGACGCGAGTCCCGGCTCTTCTGTTGCACAGATGGGAGAGATGTCAGTGTCATGACGTCTCTCCCATCATCACCAGCTGCGGGGGTGAGTCAGAAGACTGAGCTCATGAGTGAGCTCCAGCCGGCTCCCTCAGCTGACGAAGCAGCCAATGAGAGTCTGTGTGACTCTCATCGGCTGCTGTAACATACACACAGCTGCCGCCGGCGGCTGTGCATATGGCCGGATTAACAATGGGGCAGCTCCAGGCCCACCATCAAAATAGGCCCCACAGCAGCATGACAGAATAATTTTTTTTCTTACTGTTACAGAATACTACAGTTGGCCGCCCGAGGCCCCGCTCCTCACGGCTGCGGGTCGCACGTCGCCAGCATAGCAACAGTGCAGTGGAAGGCTTCATTAGCCCTCCATGCACCGCATGCAGACAGTCACTGTTACTGACTCAGCAGTCAGCACCTCCTACGCGCCGCGAGATGTCATGGTGTTCGACATCATGGACGTGCTGCCATCCCACCACCGTGCTTTTGAAGAAGCAGCCCGGCCATGTCCACAGTCCGACCAGCACAGGACAGCAGTTCCGCGAATGCAGCCCAGCAGCCTATCTGATCCTCCTCATACACGCATGCAGGGGGGGGAGGTCATGAGAAGGAGCAGCCGGAGGTCAGACAACTGTGTCGCTGGCTGGAAGAAGGCTGCCTGCACAGCGCCCACATTGACATACACCAGGTCCAGCCATCGCGGAGGAGAATAGAAAGGCAGAAAAGCAGGGTGGGAGTAGCTCCTCCCACCCTGCTCCTCCCACCCTGCTCCTTCTGCCATTCTGTTCTCCTCCGCGAGGGACAAACTGCATGAAAGCAGATAGCCTGAAGCAAAAGGTCAGTCATTGTACAGGGGCTACTGTACTGGACTACACAGGGTTAAGCTGCACGGGGCAGGGGAGATTCTCACCTCCACCATATGGGTCCAGGACACATGAAGATACATGAGTAGCTGATGCAGTGACTGCACACTGTGGAGTCCTCTGTAGAGCTCCTCCCTGCTGCTGCCTGGCTGTGTTACAGAACGGGCTGCTCTGCCTCTGGAAGCAGCAAATGTAAGTGAAATGTACAAATAAGAGGCTTGTAATTTTATTGTTCCAGTAGCTGCTCCTAATGCACAGGGGAGGCACAGTATGTATGCACAGGCAGTAGCAGGAATCCCCCATTCCTACACAATCAGATGCAGACCCCTCCTCCCAGCCTGTCACCAAATGCAGAGCAGCAACAGGTACCTGGAGCCTTCTCCCAGCAGTCTCAGCCCCATTCATGATGTAGTATTAATTCCAGTCAAAAATGTTCCCCATTCAATTGTTCACTCTCCCACCCCCTGCCCTTCTCTGCATCACTTCCCTGACTCCTTCATGCCCTCTACTACCTCTCTTCACTACCCCCTGACCTCTCCATGCCCGCCATTACATCTCTGCATTACCTCCCTGACCCCTCCATGCCAACCTCTAACACACTGCCCTGACCTCTCCATTCCCACCACTACCTCTATGCATTACCCCCTGGGCCCTAACCCCCACTATACCCAGCACTACTTCTCTGTATTACATAATTGATTTTTCCCTAACTAGCACTATATCACGTAGCCTTAAATAATTGACCCTCCATACCTAGCACTACAACACAGATCACTATAATAGCATGCAGTGCACTTTCTCCTTCCACTTTTATATAGTGTGTGTGTGTGTGTGTGGGGGGGGGGGGGGGGTAGTGTAGTTATGTTTATCCAGTGCGCATGCGAACGAGGGAGCCGGCTCCTTCGTGCGCATGTGTGAGACCCGCTACGACCGACAGCGCCGGTCGTAGCGGGTCTCTTTCCAAAGGGGGCGAGCTGTCGATGTTGATTGACAGCTCGCCCCGTTTGGAAGGCGGGCCGGGGGGGGGGGGGGTGGCAGACCAAACGGAGGCGTTCCCATGGGAACGCCTGCCGTTTGGGGGAGGCCCCACTGACATCACTAGTGATGTCAGTGGAGGGCTTCCGGCTCTGACAGAGCCAGAAGCTCTCTGGGGCTTACGACAAGTGAGACCCTAGCCTAGGGTCTCGTCGTAAGCACCGATGGTCACGATGGTCTTGACCATCGCAACCATCACCCTTGTCGGTCGTTAGAGCTGTGGGTGTTAACCCACAGCCTAACAACCGTCATGGAGGCGGCTGTTCAGGATGCAAGCGGCCGCCCTGTTTCTGAACGACCGCTTGCATCCTACGACCGCCTCTGAGGCCCATAGTGTGGGAAGGCTGTGCAGTGATATAGGCCCTCATTCAGAGCCGCTCGCTAGTGGCAGTACGCTCGTTCCGAGCGATGTTCGCACATCTGCGCATGCGTACGGTTTTTAGTACGCATGCGCGAACCAGTCAGTGCGGCCGAAAATCATTTGTACGCAATATAGCGAGTGCCTGCTATTTTGAGTGACAGAATGAGGCGTATGTGGGTGGTAACAGGGGAAGGTGCTTGAAAACGGGGAGTGGAGATCCGATTGCAGGCGTGCTTAAAGGTCAAAACGGGCGTTTTATGGGTGTGCATAATTAATACAGCAGCGTCAATGACCACGTCACTTGGTTTTTTTTAACTCAGAACTGCTCGCAAAATAGCGGTTGAAAAAACCAACCACAAGAATAGCGAGCAGTTCATATCCTGTTCGATGTACTCGATTAATCTAATAAATAGCGGACATGACGTATGGTGCGAGCGGCCAGGGGGCGTTTTTATCAAATAAACGAGCGTATGTTTTGCTCGCTCGTTCAGACTTAGAGGTGTGAACAGACTGCAATGTGCGAACGGATCATTTGCATAGCCACCCCTTGTTTTTGAACGAACGAACGCAAATAGCGAACGGCTCTGATTGAGGGCCATAGTGCAGGAATGTATAATAGTGATGTAGTGTGGGGAGATAGCGTAGTGATGTAATGTGGACAGGGCCGACGCCACCATTAGGCATCTGCCTAGGGGCGCTGACTGGAGGGCGCCGCTCGCCGTCCTGTCGTGTTACTGAGTAGTGACAGACCCCTTGCCGTGGCAATTGTAAAGCCAGTAGTGACAGACCTCCTGTCACGTCACTACTGTGTACAGTCTGTGCGGCGGCCGCGTCACTTGTAAAGCCAGCCGTGGCCACCGCTCTGTCAGTGACTAAGACAGTGTGCAGCAGCGCTTTACACTGTCTCCTCATTTCCCACCCCCCTAGCTCTCTATACTTCCCCCTTTGCTCCTCTTCTCTCAGAGATGAGGAGCAGGGAACAGATGCCACCCGCGTGGGACTGTATTTGAGTGAACTCGTGTAATTAGCATATATGTTTTGTAATTATATATATATATATATATATATATATACACACACAAGCAATAGGCTGCCTGATAGTAGACTGCGCAATATATATATGTATATATATATATATATATATATATATAAAAACATGATGCATATTACATAACATAAATTATCCTTGCATCGATCCTAAATGTAGAGAGGTAGTGTAGAGAGGTAGTGTAGTGATGTAGTGTGGAGAGGTAGCGCAGTGATGTAGTGTGGAGAGGTGATGTAGTGTGGAGAGGTAGCGCAGTGATGTAGTGTGGAGAGGTAGCGCAGTGATGTAGTGTGGAGAGGTAGCGCAGTGATGTAGTGTAGAGAGGTAGCATAGTGATGTAGTGTGGAGAGGTGATGTAGTGTGGAGAGGTAGCGCAGTGATGTAGTGCGGAGAGGTAGCGCAGTGATGTAGTGTAGAGAGGTAGCATAGTGATGTAGTGTGGAGAGGTAGAGTAGTGATGTAGTGTGGAGAGGTAGCGTAGTGATGTAGTGTGGAGAGGTAGCGCAGTGATGTAGTGTGGAGAGGTAGCGCAGTGATGTAGTGTGGAGAGGTAGCGCAGTGATGTAGTGTGGAGAGGTAGCGTAGTGATGTAGTGTGGAGAGGTAGCGTAATGATGTAGTGTGGAGAGGTAGCATAGTGATGTAGTGTGGAGAGGTAGCGTAGTGATGTAGTGTGGAGAGGTAGCGTAGTGATGTAGTTTGGAGAGGTGGCGTAGTGATGTAGTGTGGAGAGGTAACGTAGTGATGTAGTGTGGAGAGGTAGCGCAGTGATGTAGTTTGGAGAGGTAGCGTAGTGATGTAGTGTGGAGAGGTAGCGTAGTGATGTAGTGTGGAGAGGTAGCGTAGTGATGTACTGTGGAGAGGTAGCGTAGTGATGTAGTGTGGAGAGGTAGCGTAGTGATGTACTGTGGAGAGGTAGCGTAGTGATGTACTGTGGAGAGGTAGCGTAGTGTGCCACCACACCCCCACTGCTCGCCCGGGAGAACTTCTCTGCAGTGTTGATCACACCCTTTGCAGTGTCACACAGTAGGGCCTTGATAAATTTCAGCTCCAGGCCCATATGGACCTTAATCTGGCACTGACTGTGTAGTGTGGCCACGCTCCCTGCGCGGCCTACACTACAGTAGCGGAGGGGACACTAGCGGCGGGCGCAGAGAGCGCACCGCTGCTAGTGGGGACCCCTCCGTGTGTGTGGGCCCAGGGACGACCTCCCCTGTCACCCCCCCCCTTAATCTGGCCCTGTATCTATCTATCTATCCACATCTAAGTCTAACTGTATAAAGATACTTACTGTTAATCTAATCTACAAAGATAGTTTCACAATACATGTTTGACTATCTCCTCGTGTGGTCAGAACCAGTATTCTCAGGTTTCAAATTAACTTACAATGAATGATTGCATCCTTTCACACTGCACCGATTTCATCTTATTTCCATCCATATGGGAGATAAAATAAATTAGAGTTAATGGCAATATATTTGTTGTCAGGTTCTGTATGAAAAATGTTGTTGAAAACGTCTCTAAACTTGTTGTTCTCTTAATACTGCAACCTGGGAGGTGAATCCATTCCATTTGTAATTTGAACAGTTACCTTCCCTATGGCAGATGGATTGGCTGTGTCTTTGTGTGAGGGGGGTGGAGGACAGTAAGGAGAAGATTTGACTAGGGTGCCGGGAAATCTTGCCCGACCCTGATCTTTATAAAGTACCTATCAATTGTACAGATTTAATGCTGGGTACACACTGCGCGACATATCCACCATTTTTGGAACGGCTGATATAGGTATGTGAACGACGTTGTTCAGACATGTTACGTCGGCTGTGCTGTTTGCAGATATATTGGGGCATCATGCTGTGTGTACGGGTAGTCTGCCGACCACCCATACACTTGTTGCACAGGCCGGCGGTGATTGACGGCTCAGCTGGACGGGCGCATGTAAATGCCTACCCAGTTGTGACGTCAGTAACAACGGATAGTGCATACTGTATGCAGAACATATGTTCTGCACAGTCTGCAGTTATATCTATCAGGTGTGTACCCACCTTAAGTGTGGCCACCCCTATTACTAGACCTTAAAATAGAGTAACTCATATGAGAGTGGGCACGGCCTGGAGCTAAAGGTGCCCACACACTAAGCCTTCAGGTCACGATCCGATATCATGTCCGATTTCACCCCCTGCAGTCGTGGGCACGATTTGGTGTTAAAAACAATCCAAATTGATCCACGATCTATCGTGCATCCTATACTATTCCAGTGCATCGTGATAAGATTTTCAGGTCTTGCCTGCAGCAGGCAAGATCTGAAGATGCGATATACGACCAGTGGGTACATGCATTGGCATCGTAATTGTGAGTAGAGACTAGGGATGAGCGGGTTCGGTTTTCTGAAATCCGAACCCCCTCGAGCCCCCCCGATCCGAGTCGTATCCGAGTCAGGCTCAACTTTTCCCGCCTGACTCGGAACTGAAATCGAGGCAAAACTTCATCATCCCGCCTTCCGGATCTTGCAGGTTTTGGATTCTATAAAAGGTCCGCGCGTTGGCGCCATTTTTCACTCGGGCTGATGACGGTGAAGAGGGAGGGTGGGAGCTAGGGCTGGCTGGGCTGTGTTGTGCTGCTGTTGTCCATAGGGGCTGTGACCACTCAGTCCATAGGGGCTGACTGGGCTGTGTTGTGCAGTCAGTTGTCCATAGGGGCTGTGTCCACTCCAAAGTCTATAGGGGCTGGCTGGACTGTGTTGTGCAGTGTCCCATAAAGGCTGTAGTCCTAGAGGGGTGCTGTAGTGTTGTCCAGGAGGTGATCTGTGCATCAGGGGTGCTCCCCCAAAGTGCACTCCAAAAAAATTCAAACATTTTTTGTATTTGTGAATTGTATGCGCAGTAGCCGCATGTGCATCAATGAAGTAGCGCCAAGCGTGCGCCTGTGTCATAAGTGAAGGGCCGGCTGGCTTGACCGTTAAAGGGTGCTGTAACCCCCAAAGTGCACTCCAAACAAAATAAAAAAATATATTCTGTGTTTGTGAATTGTGTGCACTGTAGTTGCACGTGCATCAACAAAGGAGCAGAGCCAAGCGTGCGCCTGTGTCATAAGTAAAGGGCCAGCTGGCTCGTCTGTTAAAGGTTGGTGTAACCCCCAAAGTGCACTCCAAACAAAATAAAAAATAATTTTTTGTGTTTGTGAATTATGTGCGCAGTAACCGCACGTGCATCAACAAAGTAGCGTCAAGCGTGCGCCTGTGTCATAAGTAAAGGGCCGGCTGGCTTGTCTGTTAAAGGGTGGTGTAACCCCCAAAGTGCACTCCAAAAAATATATATTTTTTTCTGTGTTTGTGAATTGTGTGCACTGTACGTGCATCCTCAAAGCAGCAGCGCCAAGCGTTCGTCTGTCTGTTAAAGGGTGGTGTAACCCCCAAAGTGCACTCCAACAAAAATAAAACATTTTCTTCTGTGTTTGTGAATTGTTTGCACTGTACGTGCATCCTCAAAGCAGCAGCGCCAAGCGTGCGTCTGTCTGTTAAAGGGTGGTGTAACCATCAAAGTGCGCTCCACAAAAAAAAAAAATATTTTTTTTCTGTCTTTGTGAATTGTGTGCACTGTAGCTGCACATGCATCAACAAAGGAGCAGCGCCAAGCGTGCGCCTGTGTCTCATAAGTAAAGAGTCGGCTGGCTCATTTCTTAAAGGGTGGTGTAACCCACAAAGTGCACTAGTCTCCAACAAAAATAAAAAATTGTTTTCTGTGTTTGTGTGCGCCTTAGCCGCACGTATATATCAATATAACATAAATGGAGGACCAAACTTTTTCCGATAAAAATAAAATAGGTAAAGATCAAGAACCACTTCCTCCTAGTGCTGAAGCTGCTGCCACTAGTCATAACATAGATGATAAAATGCCATCAACGTCGTCTGCCAAGGCCGATGCCCAATGTCATAGTAGAGGGCACATACAATCCCAAATGACAAAGTTCAGGAAAATGACCTTAAAAAAACATTTAAATCATCTGAGGAGAAACGTAAACTTGCCAATATGCCATTTACGACACGGAGTGGCAAGAAACGGCTAAGGTCTTTCCATATGTTCATGACTAGTGGTTCAGCTTCACATGACGATGGAAGCCCTCCTCCCGCTAAAAAAATCAAACGAGTTAAGCTGGCAAAAGCACAGCGAAGAACTGTGCATTCTAAAAAGAAATCACAAATCCCCAAGGAGAGTCCAAGTGTGGTGGTGGTTGCGATGCCTGACCTCTCCAGCACTGGACGGGAAGACGTGGCGCTTTCCACCATTTGCACGCCCCCTGCAAGTGCTGAAAGGAGCACCCAGAGTCCACTTGCTGATATGCAAATTGAAGATGTCACTGTTGAAGTACAACAGGATGAGGATACTGGTGTAGCTGGCGCTGAGGAGGAAGTTGGCGAGGAGTATTCTGATGGTGATGTGGTTTGTTTAAATCAGGCTCCGGGGGAGACAGTTGTTGTCCGTGGGATGAAAAAGCCCCTCACGGTCATGCCTGGGCAGAAGACCAAACTCTTTGGTCCGGCAATATTTCTATCCAAATCCGGACAACAACTGTCTTGCCATATGTACCATATGTAAAGATTAAATAAGTAGGGGTAGGGACGCTAACCACCTAGGAACATCCTCCCTTATACGTCACCTGCAGCGCGTTCATAAAAAGTTACTGTCAAGTCCAGAAACTTTGGCTAAGACCGAAAGCAGTCCAGGGACACCTAAATCCCTTTGTCCTGTTGTATTCAAGTGCCTTCAAACCACACCGTCAACTCCCTCCTCGTCAATTTCCTCCTTAGTCAGGATCGGAAGTAGTCCTGCAGGCCATGTCACTGGCATGACTGACTCTCCTATCTGGGATTCCTCCGGAGGATCCTACATTGCTACGCCTACTGCTGCTGCTGCTGTTGCTGCTGGGAGTCATTCATCATCCCAGAGAGGAAGTAGGAACACCACTACTTTTACTAAACAATTGACCCTCCAACAGTCCTTAGCGAGGAGGATGAAGTACGACAGCAGTCATCCTGAAGCAAAACTTATAACTGAGGCCTTGACTGCTATGTTGGTGTTAGACGTGCATCCGGTATCAGCCATTAGTGCAGTGCGATTTATACAATTGATGGAGGTAGTGTGTCCCCGGTATCAAATCCCGTCTAGATTCCACTTCACTAGGCAGGCGATACCAAGTCTGTACAGAAACGTCAGAAAACGTGTCCTCAGTGTCCTGAAAAATGCGGTTGTACCCAATGTCCACTTAACCACGGACATGTGGACAGGTGGAACAGGGCAGACTAAGGACTATATGACTGTGACAGCCCACTGGGTAGATGTATCACCTTACGCAGCAACAACAGCAGCATCACCAGTAGCAGCATCTCAGAAACGCCAGCTCGTTCCAAGGCAGGCTACGCTGTGTATCACCGGTTTCAGTAAGAGACACACTGCCGACAACCTCTTAGAGAAACTGAGGGAAATCATCGCCCAGTGGCTTACCCCACTTAGACTCTCCTGGGGATTTGTGATATCTGACAATGCCACCAATATTGTGCGGGCATTACATCTGGGCAAATTCCAGCACGTCCCATGTTTTGCTCACACAATAAACTTGGTGGTGCAGAATTTTCTGAAAAGCGACAGGGGCGTGCAGGAGACACTTTGGGTGGCCCGAAAAATTTCTGGCCACTTTCGCCATTCAGCGACTGCGTGCCGAAGACTGGAGCACCAGCAAACACTCTTGAACCTGCCCTGCCATCACCTGAAGCAAGAGGTTGTGACGCGGTGGAACTCAACCCTCTATATGCTTCATAGGATGGAGGAGCAGGAAAAGGCCATTCAAGCCAATACATCCACCTATGACATAGGCAAAGGAGGGGATATGCACCTGACTCAAGCACAGTGGAGAATGATTTCCGTGTTGTGCAAGGTTCTCCAGCCCTTCGAACTTGCCACACATGAAGTCAGTTCAGACACTGCCAGCTTGAGTCAGGTCATTCCCCTCATCAGGCTTTTGCAGAAGCAGCTGGAGAAAGTGAAGGAGGAGCTAAGATGGAGCGATTCCGCTCGGCATGTGGGACTTGTGGATGAAGCCCTTCATTCGCTTTGCCAGGATTCCAGGGTGGTCAATCTGTTGAAATCAGACCACTACATTTTGGCCACCGTGCTCGATCCTAGGTTTAAAGCCTATGTGGTGTCTCTCTTTCCGGCCGACACATGCCTGCAGAGGTGCAAAGACCTGCTGGTGAAAACACTGTCAGCTGAAGCGGAATGTGACACGTCAACAGCTCCTTCTTCATTTTCTCCTGCAACTGGGGCTGTCAGGAAAAAATGTAGGTATCCTAAGCAACTCGCTGGCGGTGATGCAGGGCAGGCAGGACCAAGTTTGGACATCTGGTCCGGACTGAAGGACCTGGCAACAATTTCTGACATGTCTACTGTCACTGCATATGATACTCTCACCATTGACAGAATGGTGGAGGATTACATCGGTGACAGCATCCAAGTAGGCATGTCAGACAGTCCGTACCTGTACTGGCAGGAAAAAGAGGCAATTTGGAGGCCTCTGTACAAACTGGCTCTATTTTACCTGAGTTGCCCCCCCCTCCAGTGTGTACTCTGAAAGAGTGTTTAGTGCAGCTGGGAACCTTGTCAGCGAAAGGCGTAGGAGGTTGCTTCCACAAAATGTGGAGAAGATGATGTTCATAAAAATGAATTATCAACTCTTCCAGGGAGACCAGCCTCCAGAACGTACAGAGGGACCTGTGGTTGTGGATTCCAGCGGGGACGAATTAATACTCTGTGAGGATGAGGATGTACACAACACTGAAGAGGGTGAGGAATTGGTGGATGAGGAGGATGAGGAAGACATCTTGCCTCCGTAGAGCCAGTTTGTGCAGGGACACATTAATTGCCAGCTTGTTTTGTGGGGGCCCAAACGAACCAATCATTTCAGCCACAGTCGTGTGGCAGACCCTGGCACTGAAATTATTGGTTTGTTAAAGTGTGCATGTCCTGTTTATACGACATAAGGGTGAGTGGGAGGGCCCAAGGACAATTCCATCTTGCACCTCTTTTTTTTCTTTGCATTATGTACTGTTTGGGGCCTAGCTTTCAAACTGCCATCCTGTCTGCCACTGCAGTGTCACTCCTAGATGGGGCACGTGTTTGTGCCGCCCACTCGTATCGCTTAGCATAGTCATCCAGCTACCTCGGTGCAAGATTTTGGACATAAAAACACTATTGTGAGGTGTGGGGTGTTCAGAATAGACTGGAAATTAGTGGAAATTAAGGTTATTGAGGTTAATAATAGCATAGGAGCAGAAAAACCCACAAATTCTGTGATTTTAGCTGTTTTTATGCTTTTTTTCAAAAAAATACAGATCCAAAACACAAAACCCAGAACCCAAAACACGGAAGGGTGGTTTTGGCAAAACCAATCCAGATCCAAAACACGAAGAAAGATCCAGATCCAAAACCAAAACACAAAACACGAAAAGTGGTCGGTGCACACCCCTAGTAGAGACTCACGATTAGGACATATTTTACACGATCTGTCGTCCCGATGCATCGGAATCAGGCTGATCGTGTAAAATATTGCCTAGTGTGTGGGCACCTTAAGTTGGGTGTAGTTGGGTGGATCGGACCAGGATTGGGTGGATCAGTGGCAGTAGTTATTTTGTCCAGCGTTTGCACAGTCATGGGAGGTGTTGTTTTTCCTTTTCTTCTTTGCCCTATAAGTTACTTATTAATATGTTTTTCATTTTATTGTGCTAGTGGGGCTGAGGGCCTGATTCAGAGCCGCTTGTAAGCGGCCGCTCGTTCGTTCCGAGCGATGTTTGCCCAACTGCGCATGCGTACGGATCGTAATACGCATGCGCAAACCAGTCAGTACGGCCGAAAATCGTTTTTTCGCTAAATAGCGAATGCCTGCTATTTTGAGTGACAGAATGAGGCGTATGTGGGTGGTAACAGGGGAAGGTGCTTGAAAACGGGGAGTGGAGATCAGAACGCAGGCGTGCTTAAAGGTCAAAACGGGCGTTTTAAGGGTGTGCATACTTAATACAGCAGCGTCATTGACCACGTCACTGGGTTATTTTATAGTCATAACTGCTCGCAAGATTGTGGTAGGAAAAACCAACCACAAGAATTGCGAGCAGTTCATACGCTGGTCGATGTACTCGATTAATCTAATAAATAGCGGACATGACGTAGGATGCGAGCGGCCAAGGGGCGTAGTTTTCCAAAAGAAGACCACAACTTTCGTTCGCTCGTTCAGACATAGAGGCGTGAACAGACCGCAAAGAGCGAACGGTTCATTTGAATAGCCACCCCTTTTTTCAGAACGAACGACCGCAAATAGCTCTGAATCAGGCCCTGAGTTCCTTTTATTGTGTAACTGAGGACCTGCATGAGAAAATTAATACAGAAAGGAATGAGCAGAGCAAAGAAGCCCGATATAGTTTACATTCATGGCACATTGTTGCCGAACAGATTCATATTTCTCAATTTATTCTTAAGGGAGAACTCTGTACTAGGAAAGTAACACAGAAACAGCCAGAACTAAGGTAGAATTCAGGCTCTTGTAAGATTCTATTTAAAAATATAAATCATTATACTGTACAGTACAGGATACCTATGCATAATTCACATTGCTCCCTTTTATTTACTATAGGCATTTCTTAAATAAAAGATGCTGTAGTACATCTTGCTGCAGATTTAATTTGTTTACCTTTATAAACTGCATATAAATATTCTCTTGTATCTCTTCCTCCTTCTTCTCCTTACATTCTCTAAGAATATAAGCATCTTTATATATATATATATATATATATATATATTATATATATATATATATATATATATATATATACACACAGGTTGAGTCTCCCATTTCCAAATATTCAGAAATACGGAATATTTTTAGCATGACTGAGAAAGTGAAACCTTTGCTTTCTGATGGTTCAATGTAGGGGTGTGCATCGGCCACTTTTCGTGTTTTGTGTTTTGGTTTTGGATCTGGATCTTTCTTCGTGTTTTGGATCTGGATTGGTTTTGCCAAAACCACCTTTCCGTGTTTTGGGTTCTGGGTTTTGTGTTTTGGATCTGTATTTTTTTTAAAAAAAGCATAAAAACAGCTTAAATCACAGAATTTGTGGGTTTTTCTGCTCCTATGCAATTATTAACCTTAATAACCTTCATTTCCACTCATTTCCAGTCTATTCTGAACACCCCACACCTCACAATATTGTTTTTATGGCCAAAATCTTGCACCGAGGTAGCTGGATGACTATGCTAAGCGATACGAGTGGGCGGCACAAACACGTGCCCCATCTAGGAGTGACACTGCAGTGGCAGACAGGATGGCAGTTTGAAAGCTAGGCCCCAAACAGTACATAATGCAAAGAAAAAAAAGAGGTGCAAGATGGAATTGTCCTTGGGCCCTCCCACCCACCCTTATGTTGTATAAATAGGACATGCACACTTTAACAAACCAATCATTTCAGCGCCAGGGTCTGCCACATGACTGTGGCTGAAATGATTGGTTCGTTTGGGCCCCCACAAAACAAGCTGGCAATTATTGTGTCCCTGCACAAACTGGCTCTACGGAGGCAAGATGTCGTCCTCATCCTCCTCATCCACCGATTCCTTGGATAAAACAGGAAAAAGGGATTTAGGTGTCCCTGGACTGCTTACGGTCTTAGCCAAAGTTTCTGAACTTGACAGTAACTTTTTATGAACGCGCTGCAGGTGCCGTATAAGGGAGGATGTTCCTAGGTGGTTAACGTCCCTACCCCTACTTATTTCACCTTTACATATGGTACATATGGCAAGACAGTTGGGGGTTACAGCACCCTTTAACGGTCAAGCCAGCCGGCCCTTTACTTATGACACAGGCGCACGCTTGGCACTACTTTGTTGATGCACGTGCGGCTACTGCGCACACAATTCACAAACACAGAAAAAATATATTTTTTTTAGCGCTTGGGAGGAGCACCCCTAACGGACAGAGCACCCCCTGGACAACACTACAGCACCCCTTTAGGACTGGGACACTGCACAGGACTTTGAAGTGGACACAGCCCCTATGGACAACTGACTGCACAACACAGTCCAGCCAGCCCCTATGGACTTTGAAGTAGTGGACACAGCCCCTATGGACAACAGCAGCACAGCACAACACAGCCAGCCCCTATGGACTTTGAAGTAGTGGACACAGCCCCTATGGACAACAGCAGCACAGCGCAGCACAGCACAACACTACTCTGCACTACACTACACTACGCAGCCCAGCCAGCCCTAACTCCGACCCTCCCTCTTCACTGTCCACAGCCGAGTGAGAAAATGGCGCCGACGCGGGTACCTTATATAGGATCCAAAACCTGCGAGACCCGGAAGGCGGGATGATGACGTTTTGCCTCGATTTCAGATCCGAGTCAGGCGGGAAAAGTCGAGCCTGACTCGGATCGGCCTCGGATCGCGGGGGCTCGGGGGGGTTCGGATTTCAGAAATCCGAACCCGCTCACCCCTAGTTCAATGTACACAAACTTTGTTTAAAGCACAAATTATTAAAAATATTGTAGAAAATAACCTTCAGGCTGTGTGTATAAGGTGTATATGAAACATAAATGAATTTCATGTATGTACACAAACTTTTTTTGATGTACAAAATTTTTAAAAATATACTATAAAATGACCTTCAGGCTATGTGTATAAGGTGTATATAAAACATAAATGTATTCTGTGTTTAGATTTGGGTCCCATTCCCAAGATATTTCATTGTTTTATGCAAATATTGCAAAATACGGAATATTCCGATATCCAAAATGCCCCTGGTCCCAAGCATTTTGGATATGGGAGACTCAACCTGTGTATATGTATATGTATATATATATATATATATATATATATATATATATATATATATTAGGGGTGAGCGGGTTCGGATTTCTGAAATCCGAACCCCCCCGAGCCCCCACGCTCGACTTTTCCCGCCTGACTCGGATCTGAAATCGAGGCAAAACGTCATCATCCCGCCTTCTGGATCTCGCGGGTTTTGGATCCTATATAAGGTACCCGCGTCGGCGCCATTTTCTCACTCGGCTGTGGACAGTGAAGAGGGAGGGTGGGAGTTAGGGCTGGCTGGGCTGTGTAGTGTAGTGTAGTGTAGTGCAGAGTAGTGTTGTGCTGCGCTGTGCTGCTGTTGTCCATAGGGACTGTGTCCACTACTTCAAAGTCCATAGGGCCTGGCTGGACTGTGTTGTGCAGTCAGTTGTCCATAGGGGCGGTGTCCACTCCAAAGTCCTGTGCAGTGTCCCAGTCCTAAAGGGGTGCTGTAGTGTTGTCCAGGGGGTGCTCTGTCCGTCAGGGGTGCTCCCCCCAAGTGCTAAAAAAAAAATATTTTTTTTCTGTGTTTGTGAATTGTGTGCGCAGTAGCCGCACGTGCATCAACAAAGTAGTGCCAAGCGTGCGCCTGTGTCATAAGTAAAGGGCCGGCTGGCTTGACCGTTAAAGGGTGCTGTAACCCCCAAAGTACACTCCAAACCAAATAAAAAAATATTTTCTGTGTTTGTGAATTGTGTGCGCAGTAGCCGCACGTGCATCAACAAAGTAGTGCCAAGCGTGCGGGTGTGTCATAAGTAAAGGGCCGGCTGGCTTGACCGTTAGAGGGTGCTGTAACCCCCAAAGTACACTCCAAACCAAATAAAAAAATATTTTCTGTGTTTGTGAATTGTGTGCGCAGTAGCCGCACGTGCATCAACAAAGTAGTGCCAAGCGTTCGCCTGTGTCATAAGTAAAGGGCCGGCTGGCTTGACCGTTAAAGGGTGCTGTAACCCCCAAAGTACACTCCAAACCAAATAAAAAAATATTTTCTGTGTTTGTGAATTGTTTGCACTGTGGCTGCACGTGCATCAACAAAGGAGCAGCGCTAAGCGTGCGCCTGTGTCCCATAAGTAAAGAGCCGGCTGGCTCATTTCTTAAAGGGTAGTGTAACCCACAAAGTGCACTACTTTCCAGCAAAAATAAAAAAATATTTTCTGTGTTTGTGTGCGCCTTAGCCGCACGTTTATGTCAATATAACATAAATGGAGGACCAAACTTTCTCTGATAAAAATAAAATAGGGAAAGATCAAGAACCACTTCCTCCTAGTGCTGTTGCTGCTGCTGGGAGTTGTTCATCATCCCAGAGAGGAACTAGGAACACCACTACTTTTACTAAACAATTGACCCTCCAACAGTCCCTAGCAATGAGGATGAAGTACGACAGCAGTCATCCTGAAGCTAAAGGTATAACTGAGGCCTTGACTGCTATGTTGGTGTTAGACGTGCGTCCGGTATCCGCCATTAGTGCAGTGGGATTTAGACAATTGATGGAGGTAGTGTGTCCCCGGTCCCAAATCCCGTCTAGATTCCACCTGCATCCTCAAAGCAGCAGCGACAAGCATGCGCCTGTCTGTTAAAGGGTGGTGTAACCCTCAAAGTGCGCTCCACAAACAATAAAAAAATTCTTTTTTTTTCTCTTTGTGAATTGTGTGGGCTGTAGCCGCACTTGCATCCTCAAAGCAGCAGCGACAAGCGTGCGTCTGTCTGTTAAAGGGTGGTGTAACCCTCAAAGTGCGCTCCACAAACAATAAAAATCTTCTTTTTTTTCTGTCTTTGTGAAATGTGTGGGCTGTAGCCGCACCTGCATCCTTAAAGCAGCAGCGACAAGCGTGCGTCTGTCTGTTAAAGGATTACATCGGTGACAGCATCCAAGTAGGCATGTCAGACAGTCCGTACCTGTACTGGCAGGAAAAAGAAGCAATTTGGAGGTCCCTGTACAAACTGGCTCTATTTTACCTGAGTTGCCCCCTCTCCAGTGTGTACTCCGAAAGAGTGTTTAGTGCAGCCGGGAACCTTGTCAGCGAAAGGCGTAGGAGGTTGCTTCCACAAAATGTGGAGAAGATGATGTTCATAAAATGAATTATCAACTCTTCCAGGGAGACCAGCCTCCAGAACGTACAGAGGGACCTGTGGTTGTGGATTCCAGCGGGGACGAAATAATACTCTGTGAGGATGAGGATGTACACAACACTGAAGAGGGTGAGGAATCGGAGGATGAGGACGACATCTTGCCTCCGTAGAGCCAGTTTGTGCAGGGACAGATTAATTGCCAGCTTGTTTTGTGGGGGCCCAAATGAACCAATCATTTCAGCCACAGTCGTGTGGCAGACCCTGGCACTGAAATGATTGGTTTGTTAAAGTGTGCATGTCCTGTTTATACAACATAAGGGTGGGTGGGAGGGCCCAAGGACAATTCCATCTTGCACCTCTTTTTTTTCTTTGAATTATGTACTGTTTGGGGCCTAGTTTTTCAAACTGCCATCCTGTCTGCCACTGCAGTGTCACTCCTAGATGGACCACGTGTTTGTGCCGCCCACTCGTATCTCTTAGCATAGTCATCCAGCTACCTCGGTGCAACCTTTTGGATATAAAAACACTATTGTGAGGTGTTCAGTGTTCAGAATAGACTGGAAATGAGTGGAAATTAAGGTTATTGAGGTTAATAATAGCATAGGAGCAGAAAAACCCACAAATTCTGTGATTTAAGCTGTTTTTATGCTTTTTAAAAAAAAAATACAGATCCAAAACACAAAACCCAGAACCCAAAACACGGAAGGGTGGTTTTGGCAAAACCAACCCAGATCCAAAACACGAAGAAAGATCCAGATCCAAAACCAAAACACAAAACACGAAAAGTGGCCGGTGCACACCCCTAATATATATACATATGTATATATATATATATATATATATATATATATATATGTATTGGCTGAAATACATGGGTTTAAATGTTCAAGTTATTTGGTTTTATTGTGTAATGTCGTCCAAATCCATCCAATGAAAGGCCCAGAACAGGCTCCCTGGGTCAAAGTTCTGCTCGGGGCACTCCATCATCAAGTCCGACCGGGACCCTAACCACTCCTTTAGGCATCCTAGACCAATGTGAAGTTTCATCCAAATCCATCCAGTGGAAGGCCAAGAACAGGTTCCCCCAGGCAAAGTTCTGCCCAGCGTTCTGGGATCAAAGTTCTGGCCAGAGTAAACCAACGGGAGGTCCGACCGGGACTCTAACCCCCCTAAAACCTTGCCAGGATGGAACTGGATGACCTCGCAGGGGTGTCCGAATGCATAACCGGACAAACAAACAAAAAAACAAATAAACAGACCAATTCATTTTTAGGTATATAATAAGTGAGAAAGCGTGTCTGTGTGTCTGTCCGTCTTTTTAACCTTTATGCACGGCCATAGTTTTGGACCTAGCTCCACCAAATTTGGTATGGTAGTGTAGGTTGACATGGGTTAGGTTTTAGCCTTGGTTTGAACTTCACCAGGGCCATACACTGTCATACAATCTCTAAAAAAGGGGACACTCCTAAATTACACAGGTTCCGGGTTAGCTCCAGTCTGCCAAAAACCTGTGAGAATGCAACAAAAGTATAATTTTAACCTCAAGAAATTTGATGATTCATGCAAGTTCATATTAAATCCAGAGCCTCTGTGTTTGCATGTTATGGCATAACTAGAACACAGTATACAGTAATGGCCCTTACACATTATACCACATTATCCCCTTTACAGATTATGCCATAGTTATAGTGCCCCATATAACACATTATTCACAATAATAATAGTGCCCTTACACATTATTCCCCACCACCAGCAACTCACCTCTCCGTGTCCCTCCAGCTGCCTCTCACCTCCCCATGTGTGCCATCAGCAGCCAACAGGTGTGGATTTGGGGCCGGTTACCGGCAGGAAGTCGCAGACATGGACAGACAGCGCCGTCAAAATTTTAATCTGGCACTGGTCGCGAACCAATCAGAGCTTGTGGTCCAGCAGCCAATCAGGAGCTGCCACTGCTGATTGGCTGCCAGTCTGCGAGCTCTGATTGCCTCACGACCGGCGGCACTGTCTCTCCATGACTGCCTGCAGGCCGGCACCAAATCAACATCGCAGCACCATAGCAGCCGTACCTGTTGCACCCACGGTATTACGCCACTGTTTGCTTGCATGTTAGCAAACAGTGGAGTCTGTTCAGGATCAATGGAACGGGGTTATAGGTGAGGACAATGGTGCAAGTGTACTTCAGGGACAAGTCTTCAACCAGGGCAACGCCGGGTATCCCAGCTAGTATGTAATAGTATATAATATATAATATATATATAGTACATATCCCTTAGAGACGACTATGAAGGTTGGTTGCCCCCTGGTGTTACATGACAAATGCGTCTAATGTGTGGCAGTCATCAATTGTAGTCTGGGGGGGGTCAACAATCCAGGTCAAGATTCAAGTTTTATTCTCTGCTTTATAACAAAACATAAAGAGTCCCAAATGTAATAACCTTTGTAGACACTGGCACAAATTTGTCAATATAGTTACTGGATTTAAAGAGGCAATTTGAAAATGAATTGCCGCTTTAAATCTAGCTATATGAAAAAAAAATGTGCTGGTTCCCACAAATAGAAAGCCATCACATTTGGTTCAAGAAAGCAGAAGCAGCCAACTGGGGGCCGCAGGAGAAGGCTCATATGGCTGCAGGCGGCAGGCCCGATGGTCATCTGTTGCCAAACACTATGGTAGAGTAAGTAAGGTGCTTGCAATAAAATGCTTTTATATCAGTGTTTATCATATTATTATTTAGATAAGCATTTTCAACAATTATACTGAGTTATATGTATGATGGGTGAATAAATACTTGTTCATTTTCTTTGAACATTGTCACTAATGAAGGCAATAGTGATTTTGTACTTGTTTGTGGCTTTAACATATAACTTTGTGGACATATTTAAAAAATTGTTTTGGTTACTTTCATTTGTACATGATAAGGAATATTATACCGGCTTTACTATAGAGTTGTTTTTTTTTATTAATTGAAATCAAATCTAACATCAAATGCAATTTTAAGGATTATTGCACTTATTAACAACCTTTCTTGTGCTTATGCCATGTTAGGCATAACTGTATCTGGGTGTAAACAGACCTGAAGCAACCCGGATACATCTTGCGGTCTGAATTAGTGTATGGGTGTAATATTAGTTCAGCTATAACTACCATAAATTTTTGTGGATGCTCCAAATGTTGATTATTAATTTGCCCATGAGGGGAACTAGCGTCAACAAGTCACATCAATCTGCACCCCTCCCCCCCAGTAGTTTAACTAGGATTAGGTTTGTGCCTATGTTTGAACTTTGTCAGGGCCACATACTGTCACGCAATCCCTAAAAAAGGGGACACTCTTAAATTACACAGGTTATGGGCTGGCTCAAGTGCAAACTGGCAAAAACCTGTGTGAAAACTACAAAAGTATCCTTTTATCGCCACAGTCTTTATGAATTATGCAAGTTCATATTAAAGCCAGAGTTAGTCCTTATTAAGGTGACCATATATATTAGTCAGCCCTTTGTGTTTGTAAGCAAGGATGTAACTAGAACTTTGTAGGCCACATAGCAAGATCTTAAAAAGCCCCCCCAGTGGTAAAAACACATACATTTGCCCCCACACAGAGCCCATTCATGTTAAGCCACACAGAGCCCATTCAGGTTATACCACACAGCAGCGCCCTTAATACACATTATGCCATGCAGTAGTAGTGCACCTTATACATTTTGCCACACAGTAATGCCCCTTACACATTATACCACACAGTAATGCCCCTTACACTACACAGTAATAGTGAAACAGTATATATACATTGTGATAACTTGGGGGTAATTAGTTCAGTAGATGGGTGTCAGTGGTGCAGTGTTTAGTGCTCAAATGAGGGCCCATGGGCCCTGTATTGGCTACTGGCATACTTCAATGATGGCCCTTTGAAAGAAGAGGAGCTATCAGTATCTTGAGAGTCATCAGCATCACAAATTCTGGACCTTGGCTTTATGTCAACAGACAACGTACTGGCACAGTCACCCTCAGATTCCGGACTCCCGTGTCCACATAGGATACTTGAATATTTACTCCATTGATCCACATAATTTATCTCATGGCTTTGATGGCTATCTGCCACACTGGGTTCAGAGAAGACATCAGACGGCATTTTGGGTCCAGAATCCAACTTCAGAACGTTATTTAACTTCTTTTCCTCTTCTGATTTTCCCACTACCATGTGGAACTTTTTCTGAGCCATAGACAGCTGCTTTTCCAGCTGGGCAATTATCACCATGGCGCTTTCCAACTTGCTCTCAGATTGCAGTAGATTGCGCTCCACAACTTCATGTTCAGCAAGTCTCAACTTTTGTACAATTATTTCAGACTGTGCAATGTTTAATTCACATTGCAACTCCATTTCTCTGGTATTCCTCTCCACTTGGAACCTTTGCAACTGGTCCTGTGTACTTAGCAGACACTTCTCAAGGTTCTCACCCTGCTTTGTGGCTTTATGCAGACTTTCCTCCAGGAATACATTTAATTCCGTCAGACATTCTGAAACTGCTTTAGCTGCAAGTACATTGGAGTGAAGAGTTTGTACTTGCTCCTTACAGCTGACATTAAGACAGACCATCTCCATCTCTTTTTCTTCATGGTCTGTCTCCCACTGAGTGTGAGTCTGCAGCATCTGGAGACACTGCTCTTTTACTTCACAAAACTTTTCCACAATGTAATGCCCCTTACACTACACAATAATGCCCCTTACACATTATACCACACAGTAATGCCCCTTACACTACACAGTAATAGTGTAATAATGAAACAGTATATATACATTGTGATAACTTGGGGGTAATTAGCTCAGTAGATGGGTGTCAGTGGTGCAATGTTTAGTGGTCAAATAAGGGCCCATGCAGCTTTTCCAGGTAAAATAAATGAAAATGGTACTTTAATGTCAGCACAAAAATAACAAATGCCTAGCCCAATGGGGGCAACTAACTCACTTCTTGAACCCTTACTACCAGAGCACAGCTAATCTGTACATGCAAAGTCTTTCTCACATGAAATGTCCAAATCTTGGTAGCCCCCCTCTGCCACATGCAGATCTGGACTTGCCTTTTGGCCCACTCACAATATCAGTCTCAGCCCTGCTTCCTGCAGGGTAACACAGGCTCTGGCCTGGCTTAGCTGGCTGCCACAGCTCCACAAGGTTCTTGTCAGAGGTTTTAGGGATCTCCCTGCATCCTTCAGATCTGACCCTGGCCACCCGGCCTGTTTCACTCTGACTGCGGTCCCCCTGGACTGTCTGACTGCTCCAGCCCCACCTGGGCTCTGTGCAAAGGGCAACCATTAGGCATCTTCCCATAATGCTTTTCTAATCTGTGTGGGCGGATCTCCCCTGCCCCACACAGAATCTGCTGCTCACCAGTGCCACCTCTGGAGATACTGCCACTACATATACAGTATATGTGTATGTATATATTGTTTCTTATAGTCATCATGGGGCTGGGAGGGGAGGCCCAGATGTATCAATATACCGGGTCAGCAATGATTGTGTGACATCTAATACAATAGTATTCCTGAGAGAAATGTGTCAGTGAGGAAAGATCAAGTTAAAAATATGTTTATGTTGGCGAAGCTAAAAGTTATTGGGTTTTAGTTTCTGGGTGATTGGTGTTGCATGGAAAGTGGGGATGCTTTTTTGCAGTAATATTTCATATTGGTTTAAGAATGAATTAAAGAGTTAGTAACCTATTATACTTTTTGATTGTGGGTTATCAACATTAGAGCTTCATAGTGTGTCTCTTAATCTATGTAAATTAATAACAAAGTTATGAGCAAATGAGAAAGTTAAGAATCAAAAAACTTTCAAAAGTGAAACTCCTACTGGCTGACTTTTGTGACCACCCCTATGGGAGATCATGGTGGAGGGGTCAATGTGTCGAGTGTGGGAGGTATGGCAACATCATGCACAGCCCCAAGATGGAGACTGTGACCGCGGGAGAGCGCATATATATCGTGCATGCACGATATGCACAATATTTCATTACGATTTGGCCAAATATGCCAAATCGTAACAACATCATCTCAGTTTATACTCGGCTTAAGGGAGAAGAATAAACTACAGAGGTGTCTATAAAAACAACTGTTTATTAGAGCTGTACTTTTACCTACCAACTCTCCTGTATTGCATGGTGAAATCATTTATGGTTACATATATAGGGCCTGGTGGGAGGATATAGAACATGGCTACATGAGTCATGCTTTAGAGCTGAACCCTGATGCTGGGGTAAAATCCTATTGTCTACATATATTATAGGCTATATTATAATCAGAATATAATAGTGTATGCACTGTACAGTGTAGTTTTATGACGAAGTAACTGTCTCACATTGTTTAAATGATATATAAGTTGAAAATCATCTAGTTGATTGCTATTTTTCTACAGGGTTATTGATATATTCTGCTACTTTTGCTATATGCACTGATCTATATGTGAGATTTTGCTCTGTGTTTTTCATGATTTCATTCAACGGTGTTTGTTTTTGTACCTCTGAGTACTACATCTTACTGTGTGCATTAGATATAGGAACTCATTCAGAGCCACTCGCAAAATGCTCGCTCTGAATGAGGGCGGCCGCTCCTTCTTTAAAATCCGGCCTCCCGGCCGCTCGCTAAGCTGTGGCCACCCACTGCTTCATCGAGTAACCAGGTGATGGTCGCGATGATCGTTGCAAGCCCCGATGGTCGACCATCAGGGCTTGCGACGAGACCCTTGTAGGTCTGGTCTTGTCTCCCGCAAGCCCCAGATAGCTTCCTGCTCTAACAGAGCAGAAAGCTACCTACTGACATCACGCCTCTGTTTGTGTGGCCTCCCCGCCTACACAACGGGGCGAGCTGTCGATCAACATCGACAGCCGCCCCTTTTGTAGCGAGCCCCGGAGCGAGTGAGTTTTTCACTCGCTCCGGTGCTAATGCACGTGCACTGCGGCTGCTGCACGTGCGCAGGACCTCACCGTCGACCCGCTTGAGAGCGCATAGGCACTTGCGAGCGGGTCTGAATGAGGTCCATAGTGTAATCCAGAGAACATATTTGTATTGTATACCAGCGAATGGAAAATAAACAACTCTTTCAAGATTATATAAAGACATGACTGAAATACACAGGATGCAGCCAGGGGCCTTTTAAGAGCCGAGCGGGCCCATGTGCAGCCTCCGTTTAGGCCCCCTCCTCTATGTAAGAGCAGCACCCATTATAAATACGCCCCTGCATGCAGTTAGAAAGGTAAAACAGGTTACAGGAAGTCATGCACAATCCAATAGATAAACATCATCCAAAAACAAAACGCCCCTTTCTCAATATTTGCTCATTTTGGGCCTAATGCAGGTACAGTATGCACGCTAAGTGCACGCAACACGGATATTCACGTAGTTGAGCAATTATGCTCTTCTACGCATGACCAAAAGATTCTGAACACCGATATGGCGCATACGTTACCCTGAATCTGTTGCGTCACTATGGGTGGTGGCACCCAGCGCCGTATATATGGACTTCGCACGAGCTGAACGCATGTGCGAAAGGGGGTGTGCCAGCGAGGTCACGCCCCTTGATGTGTAATGTTTACGGGGCGTCACGCAACATGCCATGCAGCCTGGCCCCATTCTCCTTAGGCTGGGGACTTGCCCAGCGCTCTGGTAGCTGCTAGGCAGACCCCAGCCTCTCCCAGCGCAGTGGATGTCATCCATCACCACTGAAGCGCTGCTCGGAGATACCATCCGGGGGGGGGGGGGATACCGAAAAAGTAGAGCGGCTCTGCTATTTTGGCGTCATCCCTAAGGATGATGTCACCCAGCGCTGTCCACACCCCACTAGTGACGCCACTGCCTGAGTGTAAGCACAATTGCGCTGTTGCTTATACTTTGCTTTGTAGTTTTCTTAATCCATTCTAGTTTTTCTTGTTATTCCCTGGCACATTCACACTCTTTCCTCCATGCTTGCACCTGGATGGCAGATTACTAGGCTGGCTGTTGGGGTGGAGGTGTGGCCACAGGATGGCTCAGTGACAGCATGCACAGGCTTGCTAATGTCTCGATTTCACATGTCTAGATGTTGGGAAATATGCCGAGCCTGGGGCTTAAGACAATCAGGAACCTATTGTGAGCAGCTGATGAGATCTGACGAGTGCCATGTGGGCATGTACACCCCTATACTCTCAGCCCCAGTTACTCCCTTAAAACAAAAAAGGAGAAAATTCCATCAAAATGTAAATTTGAAGTGAAAATAGCAACTCGCACCTAATAGGATTGACCCCATAGTGCGTGGTCGCTCACTCCGTGCATAGGGCTACTGGCTGAGAGGTAGGCAGAGAAGATGCTTCCTGGCTGATCTGATTGTGGATTACACACAATCAGAGCGGCCGGGCAGCATTCTCTACTTGCCTCCTAACAAGCTCCAGAGGCACCAGCCGGAGGCAGATCCCCCCCAGCCCAGCCCACCCCTGCTCGAAGGCCCCTAGAATCATGGGGCCCTGGGCAGCTGCCCTGTGTGCCCATATGTCAAGATGGTACTGGCCCACTTGCACACAGGTGGACACATGGGCGACTGCTTTGCACTTTTATGATTTGTACATCACCTTTAGTGTGGACACTGGGCCTGATTCAGACCCGGTCGTGAGCGCTGAGCGCTCGCAACCGGGTCGATGGTGGCCCACAGCGCATGCGCTCGATGGAACCGGCCCCGTCGTGCACATGTGCAAGACCCGGCTAGCGACGGGCAATCCGTCGCTCTGGGTCTCGCACCAAAGGGGGCGAGCTGTCAATGTTGAGTGGCTGCCCAAACGGGGGGGTGGCTGCCCAAATGGGGGGGTGGCTGCCCAAATGGAGGCGTTCCCGAGGGAACGCTTGCCGTTTGGGGGCGGCCCCACTGACATCACGAGTGATGTCAGTGGAGAGCTTCCGGCTCTGTTAGAGCCGTAAGCTCTCTGGGGCTTGCGATGAACAAGACCCTACCACAAGGGTCTCGTCGCAAGCCTGATGGTCGCGATGGTCTTGACCATCGCGACCATCATCATGGCCGCTTGCTAGAGAGGCCGCTCTGGCCGAGAGGCTGCTCCAAAAAAAAAAGCCCGGCCCTGATTAAGAGCGAGCGGCTCTGAATCAGGCCCACTGCTCCTTAGTGAACTGACAGGTCATTTTCTCATGGATATTTGTTTAGACATCAAAATGGCTGCTATAACTGCTTGTATGGACAAGTACACTTTAACAGCTTGAAGAAAAAATGCAGGATACAAGGAGTGATTTTTTGTTGTATTCCACAACTGGCTTACTGGAATCTAAAATAGACTGTAACCTGAAAGCCTCTAGCAATAAGACTGTGTAAATATCCACTGCAAGAAAGAATGTGGATGTGTAATTTATAGATATAAGGTTCCCGGAGTTATCTTTAGTCATTTAACAGAGAAAGTGAAAAGACACATGAGGATTGCGAATAACGATTCTCCACCCTGTCTCTCCACACGTACTGTAAGATGCTTCAAGCTAAATCACTTTTGCTGAATGTCTAGCAACTTTCAGACAAATTAACAAAACTCATGGGCTCTGTCTCAACACTCTAAAGAAATTTATATATATTACAAAGATTGCGTTGTCAGAAATAAATCAATACAATGAAAATATTATAGAACCAGGGGCGGATTGGCCCTTACCTTCAGCAGGGAAAATCCCGGTGGGCCGATTGGTCCTTGGGGCCGCTTGTCAACTGTGGCCCCGCCCCCCGAATCGCGTCACCTGTAGTTTTTTTCTTATTTCAGCATGCCGGCCCGCTTGTCAGCTCCCTGCAGCCCACCTCTATCGCGAGAAGAGGCGTTGCAATAGAGATCTACGTCTGACGCGGTGCCGCATGCCAGCACGTGACCTTGGGGGAAGAGTGGTGAGGTCCGCGGCCGACGGCGGGGGCAGGTGAGGTAAGTTACTTGCCGGCCAAGCAGCCAGCAAGGGCCTGTGCAACCCTTTTAGCCAGCACTGTAGGGAGGCGCCAGGCTGGAAATGCGCTCTCCTTGCAGCTGCTGCTGAGTGTCAGTTGTTGCTGCTGCCGACTGCCGCCTGTCACACTGTATGAACGGCAGCCTGCAGCAGAGAAGAAGAAGCGGCTCTTCATAGTCTCACCCCTTGCTGTTCCCCCTCCTGGCTGGGTCTCCTCCTCTATACTCTCCTTCCTGCTGCCGCGCTGCACTCCACCTGAGCACTCCTGAAAGCAAGAGAATGGGCTTTAAGCCTTGTCATTAGGCACTGGGCCAAGCCAGGGGCCACAGACATCGGCGGGACTCGGGTGTCGTCGGTGGTGGTAAGTGCGGGACCCTAGAAGAGATGCGGCCAGCACCTGGTAGTGCACCCGGTAGAAGTGGTGAAAGGGGACACTGGGGGTCATTCAGACCCGTTCGCGAGCAAAGGACGCTCGCAAACGGGTCGATGTTCCCCCACTGCGCATACGCACGATGGAGGGAGCTCCGTCGTGCGCATGCGCGAGACCCGGACTGCGACAGCCAAGCTGTCGCTCCGGGTCTCCCACCAAAGGGGGCGTGCTGTCGATGTTGATTGACAGCACGCCCCCTTTGGTGGGCGTGCCGGGGCCGTGCCTGCCAGACGGAGGCGTTCCCATGGGAACGCCTACCGTCTGGAGCCGGCCCCACTGACATCACTAGTGATGTCAGTGGGAGTGATTTTGGCTCTGATTGAGCCAATATCACTCCTGGGCTTGCGGCAACGAGACCCTACCGCAGGGTCTCCGTCGCAAGCCCGATGGTCGCGATGGTCAAGACCATCGCGACCATCATCATGGACACTCACATATGCTGTGGGTGATCACCCACAGCTATGCGAGCGTCCTAGAGGACGCTCCATTTTCAGAGAGGAGGGCCCTGATTCAGAGCGAGTGCTCTGGTCAGAGCGTTCAGCTCTGAATCAGGCCCACTATGCCTTGCAAGAGGGAGGGATGCCAACAGTGGGGTGTCTATAATGGGTGCAGTGTGTGCGGGGCACATGGGCCTCCGGGTCCAGGGGGGCCCCGCACCGCACACACTCCACCCATATTTTTTTGAAACTTACCTGTCCGACGTCTGTCACTGCTGCTCAGAACACCGGAAAAATGGCAGCCGAGGCCATTTTCCAGCGTTCTGCGCATGCGCAGTAGACTCCGGTCACACTCTAGTGCCCGGAGTCTACTAATGCTCCGGTGGCTGGCCAGCCGCGTCAGTCGGCTTCCAGCCACCGGGGAGGGAGGAGGGGGCCCTGCACGGGCGCCCCTGGGTGTGAAGTGTGTCCAGGAAAGGGTGGGGGGTTGGTAAATGTGGCCACTAAAGAAGGGGTTGCCATGTGTGCCCTGTAAGAGAAGTGAGGGTGGTGCCAAGTGTGCCGAGGGAGAGGATTCCAAGTGATCCCAAGAAGGGGGTAGTTCTGTCCCTGTCACCTCTGTCCCGGTTTTGTCTCCTCTGTCCTCGTGCTGTCACCTCTGTCCTACACTGCCCTATGTCCTGCCCTGTCACCTCTGCACTGTTTCTGTCACCCCATCTCTTCTGTCCCCTCTGTTCTGTCTTGGCCCTGTCACTTGTGTCCCCTCTTTCCTGGCCATGTCACCACTGTCCTATCCCCACTATAATGTCCTTGTCACCGTCACCTCTATAGTAGACACATTTGTCCTGCCCCAAAACTCCTGTTACTATCTGGTTGAACCCCTCTGTTGCATGTTGATGACATTGGTTTTATTATAACTCAAACAGGCGTTTTTCAGACCATGTGATCTCCTGCATGATTAGTGAATACCGACTCAAGACCCTGCCTGTCCACGGAGGATCGATATCTTCAGAGGTTCCCTCGTTGCAGAGAAATCAGATAGGTAAGAAAAAACTCATTCACATGCTTGCTGGGCTTATTCACCAGAGAGGGACTGTTTGGATGGCAATCAGCTCCTGGGCATGCCCCCTGCATGACGAAAATGGGGGGAGTGGCTTGCAGGCATGGCATTTCACATCAGGCCACACCCCCATGCCACAAGGCCACACCCACTTTTTGGAGCGCGCGCCGAAGGGCCACTTTATATTCCCAATCCGCCCCTGTATAGAACCAATACATTAGTCAACATGAATATTTAAGATGTTTTTCCAGTAAAGGGACTAGGGTCTCATTCAGACCTGGTCGCAAGCGCTGAGCGCTCGCAACTGGGTCGATGGTTAGGCCCTGCGCACGCACAGTGGCCGCACTACACGTGCGCAAGCCCCGGAGCGAGAGAGAAACTCTCTCGCTCCGGAGCTCACTACAAAAGGGCCGGCTGTCGATGTTGATCGTGGTTACACAAAACGGAACGCTGGCCATTTTGTGGGCGGCCGCACTGACATCAGCAGTGATGTTAGTGGGGAGCTTCCTGCTCGATCAGAGCAGGAAGCTCCTTGGCGCTTGCGGTTGCCGAGACCCAACCTTAGGGTCTCGTCACAAGCTCCGATGGTCGCGATGGTCTTGACCATCACGACATCACCCTGGTCGGTCGCTAAGCTGTGGGTGGTAAGCCACAGCTTAGCTAGCGACCAGGAGGCTGCACTAAAAAAAAAGAAGCGGCCGCCCTCATTCAGAGAGAGCGATCGCTTCTTGCGACCGCCTCTGAATGAGGGCCTAGTTCTCAATTACAGCCCTCAAGTACAACCAACAGGTCATGCTTTGTGGATTTTTGTAATCATTCACAGGTGAGTTAATCTCTTTGCTGGGTCAGTAATTATCCAATCTGCTTTCACAGACTGAAATCCTCAACCCATGATCAGTTGGGGCAGGGGCATAACTAGAACTGTTTGGGCCCCATAGCAACATTTTAAAGGGACCCCCCTAACTTAGGTCTTACACAATGCCCATAGTAGTTCCCCTAAAACATTAAATGCCCACTGTAATGGTGCCCCTTATGCAATGCCCACTGTAATGGTGCCCCTTATGCAGTGCCCCCAGTAGTAATAATACCCCCTATAGTAATGCCCCTGGTAACAATGGCCCCTGGTAATCATGCCCCTAAAAGTAATGCCCCCTGTAGTAGTGCCCACAGTAGGAATGCCCCTTGCAGGGCCACCAGTAGTAAGGGCCCCTGTAGTGCCCCCGGTAGTAATGCTCCCTGTAATGCCCCTTGAAGTGCCCCCAGTAGTAAGGGCACCTGTAGTGCCCCCAGTTGTAATGCTCCCAATAGTGCCCCCAGTAGCAAGGCCCCTGTAGTGCCCCCATATGATGCCCCCAGTAGAAAGGCCCCTGTAATGCCCCCTGTAGTGCCACCAGTAGTAAGGCCCCTGTAATGCCCTCATATTATGCCCCGAGTAGTAAGGCAGGCCCCTGTAGTGCCCTCATATTATGCCCCCAGTAGGAAGGCAGGCCCCTGTAATGCCCCCAGTAGTAAGGCAGGCCCCTGTAATGCCCCCTTTAGTGCCCCCATATTATGCCCCCAGTAGTAAGGCAGGCCCCTGTAATGCCCCCTGTAGTGCCCCCATATTATGCCCCCAATAGTAAGGCAGGCCCCTGTAATGCCCCCTGTAGTGCCCCCATATTATACCCCCAGTAGTAAGGCAGGCCCCTGTAATGCCCCCTGTAGTGCCCCCATATCATGCCCCCGGTAGTGCCCCCATATCATGCCCCCAGTAGTAAGGCAGGCCCCTGTAATGCCCCCATATTATGCCCCAATAGTAAGCCCCCCTGCTGCACACCGACATACACACACAAAAAAACCCCAATACTTACCTTAAACCCCGCTCCAGTGCCTACTGCTGTCCGTCCTCAGCGCCTGCTCCTCGGAATTATGGAAGTGACGTCATGACGTCACTCCCATAGTGCACTGCGGGACCCAGAAACCGGAGCTCTCAGGAGTGAGCTCCGTCCTCCGCTGCCGCTGGCGCCAGGGGGGGGGGAGGAGAGAGAAGAAGCCGGGCACCTGCTGGTAGCACAATCTCAGCGGGCGCCCAGCAAATGGAGGGTGTAGATGTGCGATCGCTGGGCTGGCAGGCCCCTTAAGCTGCCGGGCCCCATAGCAACCGCACCCCCTGCACCCTCCATAGTTACGCCACTGAGTTGGGGATTCTTGAGGGTTGAACAGTGGCATAACCAGGGGAGGTCATACGGGGCTCGTGCCCTGGGTGCTGTCGGACTGGCGACATGGGGGGGCACCACTGGCCGCCGTCCAGGTCCGTTAAAGTCCATGTAGTGCGGACCGCAGTTAGTGCGGTCCGCATTACACAGTAACAAACACACCGCCGCTGGTGCTGGGTAGTACACTCGTACTAACCGGCTGCGGTATGTTTGTTTTAGTAGCCAATGAGAGTCAGACAGCCTCTCATTGGCTGCTGCACCCACGGTCGGAGCCGTTGTGGAGCTCACTCATAAACTCCGCCTTCTGGCTCCCTCAGTGGGTGATGGGAGAGATGTCATGACATCTCTCCCATAGTACCGAGCAGGAGGACGGAGGAGCGGACAGCGGTGGGCATGGCAGGAGCGGGTATTCAGGTAAGTGTTTTGTGTGTGTATGTCTGTGTGTTATATATTGTAGGGGCAGTACTAGCTGGGGGCACTGTATCATTACTGGTGGAACTACATAGGGGGGACCACTACTGGAGGCACTGTATAAGGGGCACTGCATAGGGGGGACCACTACTGGGGCACTGCATAGGGGAGACCACTACTGGTGGCACTGTATCAGGGGAACTGCATAAGGGTGACCACTACTGGGGGCACTACTGGGGCCTCTGCATTGGGGGACCACTACTGGGAGCACTATATAAGGGGAATTACTGGGGGCACTGTATAAGGGGCACTGCATAGGGGGGGGATCACTACTGGGGGCACTGTATAAGAGGCACTACTGGGGCCTGCATAAGAGTGATCACTACTAGGGGCACTGCCTAGGAGGGCATTGTATTGGGCACTACTGGGGGCACTGTATCAGGAGAACTACTGGGGGCACTGCATAAGGCGCACCACTACTGGGGGCACTGCATAGGGGGACCTCTATTGGGGGCACTGTATAAGGGGCATTACTGGGGGCGCAACCACTAGGGACACTGCATAGGGGGGACCACTACTGGGGGCAGTATATAAGGGGCAATACTATGGGCATTGTATAAATGGCACTGTATAAGGGTGCACTACTAGGGACATTTTATAAGGGTGCACTGCTGGGGGCACTATTACATGGGGCACTCCTACTGGGCACACTGAATAAGGGCAGGGTCGGACTGGCCCAGAGGGGTACAGGGTCAATCCCCGGTGGGCCCCACTGCCTGAGGGGCCCCACTCCGTCCTCTAGGGGTCATGCTCCAGACTGCACTGAATTGTACACTGTTATGTATTGGAGGGTCAGTTACATCGTGGAGCAGGACCACTGGAAAACATCGGTTCTTGATATTCCTTTATAGAAACGACACCAATATTTGCCTAATGGTTAGCCAAGCAACTGTGGTGGGTGGCCACACCACCTCTTAAGAACGGGCCCTACTACTGCATTCCCCCGGTGGACCCTTTATGCCCCAGTCTGACACTGCATAAGGGGCACTACTACAGTGGGTATTGCAAGAGGGGAACTACTACTGGGGGCATTAAGGTGCATATGGAATGGAAAGGAATGTTCCCAGAGTGACATGCCCCCATTTTTCAGTGGCCACGCCCCTTGTGGCATGTGGTCATGCCCGCTTTTTGTTGCGCGTTCAGTCGGCAGTTGCACATAGGGAGGGGGGTGGGCTCCGTTTTTCATCTTGGCCTGGGCTTCAAATACCCTAGTTACGCCACTGGGGTTGAGGTTAAGAACCTTTGGTTTACATGCTACTGTAGAATATCATGGAAGGGTTAGGAAACACACAGCTTGTATTCTATTTCATTAATTAAAATGTTACTGTATGTATGTAGATATTGCTGACATGCCAATACACGACACTTCACCTTATAATTACATGGGGTGAGCGGGTTCGGATTTCTGAAATCCGAACCCCCCCGAGCACCCCCGATCCGAGGCCGATCCGAGTCAGGCTCGACTTTTCCCGTCTGACTCGGATCTGAAATCGAGGCAAAACGTCATCATCCCGCCTTCCGGGTCTCGCGGGTTTTGGATCCTATATAAGGTACCCGCGTCGGCGCCATTTTCTCACTCGGCTGTGGACAGTGAAGAGGGAGGGTGGGAGTTAGGGCTGGCTGGGCTGTGTAGTGTAGTGTAGTGCAGAGTAGTGCTGTGCTGTGCTGTGCTGCGCTGTGCTGCTGTTGTCCATAGGGGCTGTGTCCACTACTTCAAAGTCCATAGGGGCTGGCTGTGTTGTGCTGTGCAGTCAGTTGTCCATAGGGGCTGTGTCCACTCCAAAGTCCTGTGCAGTGTCCCAGTCCTAAAGGGGTGCTGTAGTGTTGTCCAGGGGGTGCTCTGTCCGTGAGGGGTGCTCCCCCCAAGTGCTAAAAAAAAATAATATTTTTTCTGTGTTTGTGAATTGTGTGCGCAGTAGCCGCACGTGCATCAACAAAGTAGTGCCAAGCGTGCGCCTGTGTCATAAGTAAAGGGCCGGCTGGCTTGACCGTTAAAGGGTGCTGTAACCCCCAAAGTACACTCCAAACCAAATAAAAAAATATTTTCTGTGTTTGTGAATTGTGTGCGCAGTAGCCGCACGTGCCTCAACAAAGTAGTGCCAAGCGTGCGCCTGTGTCATAAGTAAAGGGCCAGCTGGCTTGACCGTTAAAGGGTGCTGTAACCCCCAAAGTACACTCCAAACCAAATAAAAAAATATTTTCTGTGTTTGTGAATTGTGTGCACTGTGGCTGCACGTGCATCAACAAAGGAGTGCCAAGCGTGCACCTGTGTCATAAGTAAAGGGCCGGCTGGCTTGACCGTTAAAGGGTGCTGTAACCCCCAAAGTACACTCCAGTCCAAACCAAATAAAAAAATATTTTCTGTGTTTGTGAATTGTGTGCGCAGTAGCCGCATGTGCCTCAACAAAGTAGTGCCAAGCGTGCGCCTGTGTCATAAGTAAAGGGCCGGCTGGCTTGACCGTTAAAGGGTGCTGTAACCCCCAAAGTACACTCCAAACCAAATAAAAAAATATTTTCTGTGTTTGTGAATTGTGTGCACTGTGGCTGCACGTGCATCAACAAAGGAGTGCCAAGCGTGTGCCTGTGTCCCATAAGTAAAGAGCCGGCTGGCTCATTTCTTAAAGGGTGGTGTAACCCACAAAGTGCACTACTCTCCAGCAAAAATAAAAAAATATTTTCTGTTTTTGTGTGCGCTTTAGCCGCACGTATATATCAATATAACATAAATGGAGGACCAAACTTTCTCTGATAAAAATAAAATAGGGAAAGATCAAGAACCACTTCCTCCTAGTGCTGTTGCTGCTGCTGGGAGTTGTTCATCATCCCAGAGAGGAAGTAGGAACACCACTACTTTTACTAAACAATTGACCCTCCAAAAGTCCCTAGCGATGAGGATGAAGTACGACAGCAGTCATCCTGAAGCAAAAGGTATAACTGAGGCCTTGACTGCTATGTTGGTGTTAGACGTGGGTCCGGTATCCGCCATTAGTGCAGTGGGATTTAGACAATTGATGGAGGTAGTGTGTCCCCGGTTCCAAATCCCGTCTAGATTCCACCTGCATCCTCAAAGCAGCAGCGACAAGCGTGCGTCTGTCTGTTAAAGGGTGGTGTAACCCTCAAAGTGCACTCCACAAACAATAAAAATATTCTTCTTTTTTTTTCTGTCTTTGTGAATTGTGTGGGCTGTAGCCGCACCTGCATCCTCAAAGCAGCAGCGACAAGCGTGCATCTGTCTGTTAAAGGGTGGTGTAACCCTCAAAGTGCGCTCCACAAACACTAAAAATATTCTTTTTTTTCTGTCTTTGTGAATTGTGTGGGCTGTAGCCGCACTTGCACCCTCAAAGCAGCAGCGACAAGCGTGCGTCTGTCTGTTAAAGGGTGGTGTAACCCTCAAAGTGCTCCAAAAAATAAAAAACTATTTTTTTTATGTGTTTGTGACTTGTGTGCGATGTAGCCGCACGTGCATCAACACAGTAGCAGCGCCAAGCGTGCGCCTGTGTCATAAGTCAAGGGCCGGTTTGGACATCTGGTTCGGACTGAAGGACGTGCCAACAATTTCTGACAAGTCTACTGTCACTGCATATGATACTGTCCTCAAAGCAGCAGCGACAAGCGTGCGTCTGTCTGTTAAAGGGTGGTGTAACCCTCAAAGTGCGCTCCACAAACAATAAAAATATTCTTCTTTTTTTTTCTGTCTTTGTGAAATGTGTGGGCTGTAGCCGCACCTGCATCCTTAAAGCAGCAGCGACAAGCGTGCGTCTGTCTGTTAAAGAATTACATCGGTGACAACATCCAAGTAGGCATGTCAGACAGTCCGTACCTGTACTGGCAGGAAAAAGAAGCAATTTGGAGGTCCCTGTACAAACTGGCTCTATTTTACCTGAGTTGCCCCCCCTCCAGTGTGTACTCCGAAAGAGTGTTTAGTGCAGCCGGGAACCTTGTCAGCGAAAGGCGTAGGAGGTTGCTTCCACAAAATGTGGAGAAGATGATGTTCATAAAATGAATTATCAACTCTTCCAGGGAGACCAGCCTCCTGAACGTACAGAGGGACCTGTGGTGGTGGATTCCAGCGGGGACCAATTAATACTCTGTGAGGATGAGGATGTACACAACACTGAAGAGGGTGAGGAATCGGTGGATGAGGAGGATGAGGACGACATCTTGCCTCCGTAGAGCCAGTTTGTGCAGGGACAGATTAATTGCCAGCTTGTTTTGTGGGGGCCCAAATGAACCAATCATTTCAGCCACAGTCATGTGGCAGACCCTGGCGCTGAAATGATTGGTTTGTTAAAGTGTGCATGTCCTATTTATACAACATAAAGGTGGGTGGGAGGGCCCAAGGACAATTCCATCTTGCACCTCTTTTTTTTCTTTGCAGTATGTTCTGTTTGGGGCCTAGTTTTTCAAACTGCCATCCTGTCTGCCACTGCAGTGTCACTCCTAGATTGGCCACGTGTTTGTGCCGCCCACTCGTGACGCTTAGCATAGTCATCCAGCTACCTCGGTGCAACCTTTTGGACATAAAAACACTATTGTGAGGTGTGAGGTGTTCAGAATAGACTGGAAATGAGTGGAAATTAAGGTTATTGAGGTTAATAATAGCATAGGAGCAGAAAAATCCACACATTCTGTGATTTTAGCTGTTTTTATGCTTTTTTAAAAAAAAAATACAGATCCAAAACACAAAACCCAGAACCCAAAACACGGAAGGGTGGTTTTGGCAAAACCAATCCAGATCCAAAACACGAAGAAAGATCCAGATCCAAAACCAAAACAGAAAACACGAAAAGTGGCCGGTGCACACCCCTAATAATTACTAGATCCATCAGTATTTATACTGATGAGCTCTTACAAGGTGGAAACAGTCTCTAGGGTAGTTGTCAAGGTCAATGTGTAATTCCTTCTCTTTTTGGACCATATCCAATTAGCCGCGAAAAGCCGCGTTTTGGCAATAAGTGTTCACAGGTGTGAACTTTTCGAACAAAAATGCGTATCGTGCAATCCTATTGCCCAGTTTTTGCGCGTATGAAAACTCCATAGACAGAAACTGGTGAACTCTTTTCACCATCTCAGAGCAGGTGAAAAGTTGTGCCAAATACCTATTTTTGGGTAGAAATTAGGGGTGTGCACCGCCCACTTTTCGTGTTTTGGTTTTGGATCTGGATCTTTCTTCGTGTTTTGGATCTGGATTGGTTTTGCCAAAACCACCCTTCCGTGTTTTGGGTTCTGGGTTTTGTGTTTTGGATCTGTATTTTTTTGAAAAAAAGCATAAAAACAGCTAAAATCACAGAATTTGTAGGTTTTTCTGCTCCTATGCTATTATTAACCTCAATAACCTTAATTTCCACTCATTTCCAGTCTATTCTGAACACCTCACACCTCACAATAGTGTTTTTATGTCCAAAAGGTTGCACCGAGGTAGCTGGATGACTATGCTAAGCGACACGAGTGGGCGGCACAAACACGTGACCCATCTAGGCGTGATACTGCAGTGGCAGACAGGATGGCAGTTTGAAAAACTAGGCCCCAAACAGTACATAATGCAAAGAAAAAAAAGAGGTGCAAGATGGAATTGTCCTTGGGCCCTCCCACCCACCCTTATGTTGTATAAACAGGACATGCACACTTTAACAAACTAATCATTTCAGCGCCAGGGTCTGCCACACAACTGTGGCTGAAATGATTGGTTCGTTTGGGCCCCCACAAAACAAGCTGGCAATTAATGTGTCCCTGCACAAACTGGCTCTACGGAGGCAAGATGTCATCCTCATCCTCCTCATCCACCGATTCCTCACCCTCTTCAGTGTGTACATCCTCATCCTCACAAAGTATTAACTCGTCCCCACTTGAATCCACCACCACAGGTCCCTCTGTACGTTCTGGAGGCTGGTCTCCCTGGAAGAGCTGATAATTCATTTTGATGAACATCATCTTCTCCACATTCTGTGGAAGCAACCTCCTACGCCTTTCGCTGACAAGGTTCCCGGCTGCACTAAACACTCTTTCGGAGTACACACTGGAGGGGGGGCAACTCAGGTAAAATAGAGCCAGTTTGTACAGGGGCCTCCAAATTGCCTCTTTTTCCTGCCAGTACAGGTATGGACTGTCTGACATGCCTACTTGGATGCTGTCACCGATGTAATCCTCCACCATTCTGTCAATGGTGACAGTATCATATGCAGTGACAGTAGACATGTCAGAAATTGTTGCCAGGTCCTTCAGTCCGGACCAGATGTCCAAACTTGGTCCTGCCTGCCCTGCATCACCGCCAGCGGGTTGCTTAGGATACCTAAGTTTTTTCCTGGCAGCCCCAGTTGCGTGAGAAAATGAAGAAGGAGCTGTTGACGTGTCACGTTCCGCTTCAGCTGACAGTGTGTTCACCAGCAGGTCTTTGCACCTCTGCAGGCTTGTGTCGGCCGGAAAGAGAGACACCACATAGGCTTTAAACCTAGGATCGAGCACGGTGGCCAAAATGTAGTGGTCTGATTTCAACAGATTGACCACCCTGGAATCCTGGCAAAGCGAATGAAGGGTTCAAGAGTGTTTGCTGGCGCTCCAGTCTTCGGCACGCAGTCGCTGAATGGTGAAAGTGGCCTGAAATTTTTCGGGCCACCCAAAGCGTCTCCTGCACGCCCCTGTCGCTTTTCAGAAAATTCTGCACCACCTAGTTTATTGTGTGAGCAAAACATGGGACGTGCTGGAATTTGCCCAGATGTAATGCCCGCACAATATTGGTGGCGTTGTCAGATATCACAAATCCCCAGGAGAGTCTAAGTGGGGTAAGCCACTGGGCGATGATTTCCCTCAGTTTCTCTAAGAGGTTGTCGGCGGTGTGCCTCTTACTGAAACCGGTGGTACACAGCGTAGCCTGCCTTGGAACGAGCTGGCGTTTCTGAGATGCTGCGACTGGTGACGCTGCTGCTGTTGCTGCGTAAGGTGATACATCTACCCAGTGGGCTGTCACAGTCATATAGTCCTTAGTCTGCCCTGTTCCACTTGTCCACATGTCCGTGGTTAAGTGGACATTGGGTACAACGGCATTTTTCAGGACACTGAGGACACTTTCTGACGTTTCTGTGCAGTCTCGGTATCGCCTGCCTAGTGAAGTGGAATCTAGACGGGATTTGGAACCGGGGACACACTACCTCCATCAATTATCTAAATCCCACTGCACTAATGGCGGATACCGGACGCACGTCTAACACCAACATAGCAGTCAAGGCCTCAGTTATACGTTTTTCTTCAGGATGACTGCTGTCGTACTTCATCCTCCTCGCTAAGTACTGTTGGAGGGTCAATTGTTTAGTAAAAGTAGTGGTGTTCCTACTTCCTCTCTGGGATGATGAACGACTCCCAGCATCAGCAGCAGCGGCAGCAGGAGGCGTAGCAATGCAGGATCCTCCGGAGGAATCCGGGATAGGAGAGTCAGTCATGCCAGTGACATGGCCTGCAGGACTACTTCCGATCCTGACTAAGGAGGAAATTGACGAGGAGGGAGTTGACGGTGTGGTTTGCAGGCGCTTGGATACAACAGGACAACGGGATTTAGGTGTCCCTGGACTGCTTACAGTCTTAGCCAAAGTTTCTGAACTTGACAGTAACTTATTATGAACGCGCTGCAGGTGCCGTATAAGGGAGGATGTTCCTAGGTGGTTAACGTCCCTACCCCTACTTATTCCACCTTTACATAAGGTACATATGGCAAGACAGTTGTTGTCCGGATTTGGATAGAAATATTGCCAGACCAAAGAGGTGGAATGTTTGGTCCGTGATGGGCTTTTTCATCCCACGGACAACAACTGTCTCCCCCAGAGCCTGATTTAAACAAACCACATCACCATCAGAATCCTCCTCGCCAACTTCCTCCTCAGCGCCAGCTACACCAGTATCCTCATCCTGTTGTACTTCAACAGTGACATCTTCAATTTGCATATCAGCAAGTGGACTGTGGGTGCTCCTTTCAGCACTTGCAGGGGGCGTGCAAATGGTGGAAAGAGCCACCTCTTCCCGTCCAGTGCTGGGAAGGTCAGGCATCGCAACCACCTTCACACTTGGACTCTCCTTGGGGATTTGTGATATCTTCTTAGAAAGCACAGTTCTTCGCTGTGCTTTTGCCAGCTTAACTCTTTTGATTTTTTTAGCGGGAGGAGGGCTTCCATCGTCATGTGAAGCTGAACCACTAGTCATGAACATACTAGGGATCGACCTTAGCCGTTCCTTGCCACTCCGTGTCGTAAATGGCATATTGGCAAGTTTACGTTTCTCTTCAGCTGATTTAAATGTTTTTTTCAAGGTCATTTTCCTGAACTTTGTCATTTGGGATTGTATGTGCCCTCTATTATGACATTGGGCATCGGCCTTGGCAAACGACGTTGATGGCATGTTATCGTCTATGTCATGACTAGTGGCAGCAGCTTCAGCACTAGGAGGAAGTGGTTCTTGATCTTTCTCTATTTTATTTTTATCGGAGAAAGTTTGGTCCTCCATTTATGTTATATCGATTTGATATATACGTGCGGCTAAACACAAAAAATATTTCTTTATTTTTGCTGGAGAGTAGTGCACTTTGTGGGTTACACCAGCCTTTAAGAAATGAGCCAGCCGGCTCTTTACTTATGGGACACAGGCGCACGCTTGGCACTGCTCCTTTGTTGATGCACGTGCGGCTACTGCGCACACAATTCACAAACACAGAAAATAATTTTTTTTTTGGTTTGGACTGGAGTGTACTTTGGGGGTAACAGCACCCTTTAATGGTCAAGCCAGCCGGCCCTTTACTTATGACACAGGCGCACGCTTGGCACTACTTTGTTGATGCACGTGCGGCTACTGCGCACACAATTCACAAACACAGAAAATAAAAAATTTTTTGGTTTGGACTGGAGTGTTCTTTCGGGGGTTACAGCACCCTTAACGGTCAAGCCAGCCGGCCCTTTACTTATGACACAGGCGCACGCTTGGCACTACTTTGTTGATGCACGTGCGGCTACTGCGCACACAATTCACAAACACACAAAAAATATTATTTTTTTGGTTTGAACTGGAGTGTACTTTGGGGGTTACAGCACCCTTTAACGGTCAAGCCAGCCGGCCCTTTACTTATGACACAGGCGCACGCTTGGCACTACTTTGTTGATGCACGTGCGGCTACTGCGCACACAATTCACAAACACACAAATAATATTATTTTTTTGGTTTGAACTGGAGTGTACTTTGGGGGTTACAGCACCCTTTAACGGTCAAGCCAGCTAGCCCTTTACTTATGACACAGGCGCACGCTTGGCACTACTTTGTTGATGCACGTGCGGCTACTGCGCACACAATTCACAAACACACAAAAAATATTTTTTTTTTGGTTTGAACTGGAGTGTACTTTGGGGGTTACAGCACCCTTTAACGGTCAAGCCAGCCGGCCCTTTACTTATGACACAGGCGCACGCTTGGCACTACTTTGTTGATGCATGTGCGGCTACTGCGCACACAATTCACAAACACACAAATAATATTATTTTTTTGGTTTGAACTGGAGTGTACTTTGGGGGTTACAGCACCCTTTAACGGTCAAGCCAGCCGGCCCTTTACTTATGACACAGGCGCACGCTTGGCACTACTTTGTTGATGCACGTGCGGCTACTGCGCACACAATTCACAAACACAGAAAATATATATTTTTTTGGTTTGGACTGGAGTGTACTTTGGGGGTTACAGCACCCTTTAACGGTCAAGCCAGCTAGCCCTTTACTTATGACACAGGCGCACGCTTGGCACTACTTTGTTGATGCACGTGCGGCTACTGCGCACACAATTCACAAACACACAAAAAATATTTTTTTTTTGGTTTGAACTGGAGTGTACTTTGGGGGTTACAGCACCCTTTAACGGTCAAGCCAGCCGGCCCTTTACTTATGACACAGGCGCACGCTTGGCACTACTTTGTTGATGCACGTGCGGCTACTGCGCACACAATTCACAAACACAGAAAATATTTTTTTTTTTGGTTTGGACTGGAGTGTACTTTGGGGGTTACAGCACCCTTTAACGGTCAAGCCAGCCGGCCCTTTACCTATGACACAGGCGCACGCTTGGCACTACTTTGTTGATGCACGTGCGGCTACTGCGCACACAACTCACAAACACAGAAAATAATTTTTTTTTTGGTTTGGACTGGAGTGTACTTTCGGGGGTTACAGCACCCTTAACGGTCAAGCCAGCCGGCCCTTTACTTATGACACAGGCGCACGCTTGGCACTACTTTGTTGATGCACGTGCGGCTACTGCGCACACAATTCACAAACACACAAAAAATATTATTTTTTTGGTTTGAACTGGAGTGTACTTTGGGGGTTACAGCACCCTTTAACGGTCAAGCCAGCCGGCCCTTTACTTATGACACAGGCGCACGCTTGGCACTACTTTGTTGATGCACGTGCGGCTACTGCGCACACAATTCACAAACACACAAATAATATTATTTTTTTGGTTTGAACTGGAGTGTACTTTGGGGGTTACAGCACCCTTTAACGGTCAAGCCAGCCGGCCCTTTACTTATGACACAGGCGCACGCTTGGCACTACTTTGTTGATGCACGTGCGGCTACTGCGCACACAATTCACAAACACACAAATAATATTATTTTTTTGGTTTGAACTGGAGTGTACTTTGGGGGTTACAGCACCCTTTAACGGTCAAGCCAGCCGGCCCTTTACTTATGACACAGGCGCACGCTTGGCACTACTTTGTTGATGCACGTGCGGCTACTGCGCACACAATTCACAAACACACAAATAATATTATTTTTTTGGTTTGAACTGGAGTGTACTTTGGGGGTTACAGCACCCTTTAACGGTCAAGCCAGCCGGCCCTTTACTTATGACACAGGCGCACGCTTGGCACTACTTTGTTGATGCACGTGCGGCTACTGCGCACACAATTCACAAACACAGAAAATATATATTTTTTTGGTTTGGACTGGAGTGTACTTTGGGGGTTACAGCACCCTTTAACGGTCAATCCAGCCGGCCCTTTACTTATGACACAGGCGCACGCTTGGCACTACTTTGTTGATGCACGTGCGGCTACTGCGCACACAATTCACAAACACACAAAAAATATTATTTTTTTGGTTTGAACTGGAGTGTACTTTGGGGGTTACAGCACCCTTTAACGGTCAAGCCAGCCGGCCCTTTACTTATGACACAGGCGCACGCTTGGCACTACTTTGTTGATGCACGTGCGGCTACTGCGCACACAATTCACAAACACAGAAAATATTTTTTTTTTTGGTTTGGACTGGAGTGTACTTTGGGGGTTACAGCACCCTTTAACGGTCAAGCCAGCCGGCCCTTTACTTATGACACAGGCGCACGCTTGGCACTACTTTGTTGATGCACGTGCGGCTACTGCGCACACAATTCACAAACACAGAAAATAATTATTTTTTTGGTTTGGACTGGAGTGTACTTTGGGGGTTACAGCACCCTTTAACGGTCAAGCCAGCCGGCCCTTTACTTATGACACAGGCGCACGCTTGGCACTACTTTGTTGATGCACGTGCGGCTACTGCGCACACAATTCACAAACACAGAAAATATTTTTTTTTTGGTTTGGACTGGAGTGTACTTTGGGGGTTACAGCACCCTTTAACGGTCAAGCCAGCCGGCCCTTTACTTATGACACAGGCGCACGCTTGGCACTACTTTGTTGATGCACGTGCAGCTACTGCGCACACAATTCACAAACACAGAAAATATTTTTTTTTTGGTTTGGACTGGAGTGTACTTTGGGGGTTACAGCACCCTTTAACGGTCAAGCCAGCCGGCCCTTTACTTATGACACAGGCGCACGCTTGGCACTACTTTGTTGATGCACGTGCGGCTACTGCGCACACAATTCACAAACACAGAAAAAATTTTTTTTTTTGGTTTGGACTGGAGTGTACTTTCGGGGGTTACAGCACCCTTAACGGTCAAGCCAGCCGGCCCTTTACTTATGACACAGGCGCACGCTTGGCACTACTTTGTTGATGCACGTGCGGCTACTGCGCACACAATTCACAAACACAGAAAATTATTTTTTTTTTAGTTTGGACTGGAGTGTACTTTGGGGATTACAGCACCCTTTAACGGTCAAGCCAGCCGGCCCTTTACTTATGACACAGGCGCACGCTTGGCACTACTTTGTTGATGCACGTGCGGCTACTGCGCACACAATTCACAAACACAGAAAATAATTTTTTTTTTGGTTTGGACTGGAGTGTACTTTGGGGGTTACAGCACCCTTTAACGGTCAAGCCAGCCTGCCCTTTACTTATGATTACAGAGGCGCACGCTTGGCACTATTTTGTTGATGCACGTGCGGCTACTGCGCACACAATTCACAAACACAGAAAATATATTATTTTTTTAGCACTTGGGGGGAGCACCCCTGATGGACAGAGCACCCCCTGGACAACACTACAGCACCCCTTTAGGACTGGGACACTGCACAGGACTTTGGAGTGGACACAGCCCCTATGGAGAACTGACTGCACAACACAGTCCAGCCAGCCCCTATGGACTTTGAAGTAGTGGACACAGCCCCTATTAACAACAGCAGCACAGCACAACACAGCCAGCCCCCATGGACTTTGAAGTAGTGGACAACAGCAGTACTACACTACACTACACAGCCCAGCCAGCCCTAACTCCCACCCTCCCTCTTCACTGTCCACAGCCGAGTGAGAAAATGGCGCTGACGCGGGTACCTTATATAGGATCCAAAACCCGAGAGACTCGGAAGGCGGGATGATGACGTTTTGCCTCGATTTCAGATCCGAGTCAGGCGGGAAAAGTCGAGCCTGACTCGGATCGGACTCGGATCGGGGGGGCTCGGGGGGGTTCGGATTTCAGAAATCCGAACCCGCTCACCCCTAGTAAAAATGTGGGGACTTGGATACCCCCCCCTCCCCGTCCATAATGACAAACTAGGCAAAAATTATTTTTTTAATTAACTTCATTTGCCCAATAATGACAAGTCTTTTTTGGGTGAAAAAATTTTGTGTTGGAAACTGGGTTTAAAATAGTGTGTCTGGAATTTTGGGGGGCCCTATGGATGGGATATGTGTTTTAAACATTGCAGGTTGCTGCACCAGGTATATTTTTGCAATTGTAGGATACAATAATGTACTTGCACCCATTTTCATGTACCCCTAATTTATCTACAGCATTTATTTTGGCAAAAAACTTGCTTTTTATAATTTATCAAATGGTATACAAATATGCATATAATAGCCATTTAACACAATTTAAGAACCCCACATACTTTTATTAGGGCCCTAATACACTTCTAAAATGATTTCCTATATTAGTTAGCCTTTGTAAGGGGTATAGACAGATTTTGCTAAATGATGCTGTACTTTTCACTGTTTTTCCACTACCAGTTTTCGTGCGAATGCATTTTCTCGTCTTTTGTAATAGGATAGTGCGAAAAACGGGAGAAAAGACGAAAATATCGCACCAAAACACGCAAATTGTGTTTAAACTTCTCAAACGTTTAGTTTACTCTTTTTTGCGACTAATTGGATATTGCCCATTGTTTCTGTTGGGAAAATTTGATTGTTCCACTTGACGTATGAGAATCTGAATACCTTCTTCTGTTACAAGGTGATATTAGGTTGAAGTAGCCTGTATTCGCCTTTAATAAAGTGATAGAGAATTAGTATAATTCGACCTCATAGAGAGAAGCCAGTCTTAGCGTGTGTTGTGTTTAATTCCCACATTAATTGTGTAACAAGGTTTCCGGTAGGGAAAGATTGGGATGAAGAGTTAGCAAATATCCTGTTTGTATTTCTACTTCCAATGTACAACACCACCTAATTTTTAACATGTCCTGTTAATTTCTGACAGCTCCATTTGTTACACCACATAATTCGCATCTTGATGGAATGGCTGATTTTAAGAGTGTATATAAACACATTTTACCTCTTAAGAACAAGTACCAGAGCACTGACAGAGGGTGTATGCTGCGGTTGTGCAATACCATGCAACTAATATAATATGCTAATGTCCAGGAGGCGTCTCAGGACAAAAGACACCTCTTGCCAGATCCGAGTGCTGCATCCGATGGTCTCAGCCTTCGGCCATCTGAGTAAGCCTAAGCTTGCTCAGACTGTCCGCCAAGACTGCTCAACTGGGACCAAGAAATCTGGGTCGGAAGATTCAGACCCACCGCGGCATACCTAGATAACAATGGTGACACACCTCTGTTTTGTAACATGGACTAAGTCGCCATCCCCTAATGGCCACAACATGTCAATAATGCTGCTGCTTGGGGGCACTGGGAGCAGTGCCGTAACTAGGGTAGTGCGACCAGTGCCATGGCACAGGGCACCGTAGGGCAGGGGGCACTGTTTGGGCCTGTCAATTTTCTGTTTATTATCATTCTCACTTGTAGCTACCTCTTCTGTTATCCCCAGCATCTCCTGGCCTCCCCTATCTCTTCCCTGGCCCTTCCCCATGAGGCCACGGCCCTTTTTCAGGTGCACTATCTATTGTCACTAATTAAAAAATGTGGGGTGGGGCGCAAATGCTTCACTCTGGCACAGAGCATCAAAAAGTCTAGTTACGGCTCTGACTGGGAGTGATCTAGACAACATTCAGCATGTTGACATGGAGCCTTGGAGAGATCTTAAGTGGAGAGATAGAGGACCTCATTCAGAGTCGGTCATTGCGGCTGCTCGGTTGTAAGGTAAAAGGGGCCGGATATGCAAATGAAGCACTCGCAAGCTGCATCGTTAAGATGGGATCGTTAGCTGCACGAGCGAGGGGAGGATGCGGCCGTAAGACTAAAAACACGCCCCCTTCTCGTTCGCAACACACGTCATCTCCAGACATATAAGGATTAATCGAGACCATCGGGAACCAACGGAGCTGGTCGTAGAGCTTAAGGTTGACCATACCCTCTCTTAAGCTCTACGATCAAGTCAGTGTAAAAACCTCCCATGTCACATGTGCCATGACACTACTTAGTTAATTATGCACTCCCATAAGACGCCGTTTGCATAGTCAGGCACGCCTGCGTTCGGATCTCCTCTCCCCCGTTCACAAGCACCTCATCCTGTCACTCAAACTAACGACCTGGCTGTGTTCAAGGAGAGAGCAATTTCCTATCGTAATAGCTAGTTTGGCATGCGCATTGCGATTTTTACGCATGCGCAGTTTAGCGAACATCGGTGGCGTATGACCAAGCGGCCGCAACGACCGACTCTGAATGAGGTCCAGAGTACCAACTGTCATTTTTCAAACACAGCCTGTAAAGTGATATCTCCCCGTCTTTCCCTAACTAACGATAACCCTAATAGTAACCTTGTACCTCCTGGAAATGTAAACATAATGACAATACTGACATTTCCGATGACGACATTCAATTAATGTCGACATTTTACAGGTGTCCACATTAATGATGTCAACATTTTAATTATGTTGACATAATCGATGTTAACCATCCTCTGTCAACATTGTGAGTAGCTAAATGCTAAACGCTGACATTGTGACTGCATATTCTTCGGTGATGTTACTCTTCTTTAGATTATAAGATCAGAGGGCCTGATTCAGAGCCGCTCGTAAGCAGCCGCTCGTTCGCTCCGAGCGATGTTCGCACATCTGCGCATGCGTATGGGTCGTAATGCGCATGCGCCAACCAGTCAGTGCGGTCGTAAAACGTGTGTTCGCAAAATTGCGAGTGCCTGATAATTTGAGTGACAGGATGAGGAGTTTGTGGGTGGTAACAGGAGAAGGTGCTTGAAAACGGGGAGTGGAGATCCGAACACAGGCGTGCCAAACGGTCAAAACGGGCGTTTTAAGGGTGTGCATAATTAACAAAGCAGCATCATCGGCCACGTCACTTGGTTGTTTCTTAGCCTGAACTGTTCGCATGATTGCGGTAGGAAAATCCAACCACAAGCACTGCGAGCAGTTCAGACGCCTTTCGATGTACTCGATTAATCTAATAAATAGCGGAGATGACGTATGATGTGAGCGGCCAGGGGGCATCTTTACAAAATAGCGAGCGCATGTTTCGTTCGCTCGCTCAGACATAGAGGCGTCAACAGACCGCAAAGAGCGAGCGCTCAATTTAAATAGCTGGCCCCTTTTTCTGAACGAGCGAGCGCAAATAGCGTCCGGCTCTGAATCAGGCCCGGAGGCAGAGACATCTACTGTATTTTCTATGTCTTGTCATTAAGGGGTCTAAAGGGATAGATGTATGAAGCAGTGAGTGGAGAAGTGTGCCAGTGGAGAAGTTACACATGACAACCAATCAGCTTTGAGGTTGCATTTATCAAGTACATATTATATAAAATGATAGGTAGAAGCTGATTGGTTGCCATGGGTAACTTCTCCACTGGCACACTTCTCCACTCTTTTCACTACTTCTTACATCTTCCCGTATGTACTAAGCCTTAAAGTAACAACCAATCAGCTCCTAACTGTCATTTTGCAAACACAGCCTGTAAAGTGAGAGTTAGGAACTGATTGGCTGGTACTTTATCTCTGTCCCATTTATCTCTCTCCAAGGCTTAGTACATAGATTCCTCATACACTATTTGGCTGCACAGTGCAGTACTTGTTATTATTATTACTATTATTATTATTATTATTATTATTATCCATAATTTATATAGCGCCACAAGGGTTCCACAGCGCCTTACAATGTACATAAACAAATGAGCGCACAAGAAAACAGTTATTAACAGTACAAACAATGCAGGATAGATACATGATTAATACATTGCTGCATAACACTTAGATAAGCAGCATGGTGTCGGCAACCAAGGGTGGGGTACTGTTGTATATTAAAGTATAATTAAGTGAAGGAGAAGCACATGAGGGAAGAGGGCCCTGCTCGTGAGAGATTACATTCTAAGGGAAGGGGGCAGACAGACAGGGGTGACACAGATTGCCTGGATACAAGGATCACAGTAATATAACATCTATGGAAAGGTTAGTTTCAACTTAAGAGGAAAGGACAATGGGCCAAATGTAATAGGGTGGGAGTTTAGAAAATGTGAGAGTTTAGCAGTAATCTCTCACATTGGTTGAGTTTTATCTTCAAAATGGGAAAACATCTGAATGAGATTTTAAATCGTGAGAGTTTTTTAAGGCTAAAAAAACATGCAAGTTCACTCTGTTACTTTGTTTTTGGACTCTATTACATTGGCAAAGTTTAAAAAGTGTCAGAAACTCTCACTTTTCTAAACTCTCACCCTATTACATTTGGCCCATTGAGTTGATCAAAATTGCAATAAGCCTCAAGATTTGGGGGCCACAACCTAGGTCCATTAGAGGGGTCATCTTGCTGCGTCGTTAGGTATGGCATAGTTGGAATGGACAAGCAGATTGCATGAGGAGGTCAGGAGGGATGTGAGCAGCATTGGGGATCCAGGTACAGGCACAATCCATAGGCATGTTGGAAGTGTGGTGGTACATCAAAACAGTCCTAGCAATTTTAAAGGCTGTGTAATAGAAACACCAAGCAGGAAAATTTGTTGGGTGCAGTAGTTAAATTACCTGTGGATGATAAGAAATATAAAATCACATCAGTCTATCCCAGGTAGAAGTATAGTTAGTAATAACTCCTGAATAACTCCAGCTTCAATTTAAAAATTCTAGTTATACTTTAAACTAAGCACTTCAAATCTAAGCACTCTTGCAAACACAGCTTTGGCTTTAGCAGCCTTAGATATAAGAGTACTTGTTGCATTAATGAGTTTGCACAAAGCCCCCATTACTGTTGAGAAATGATGGCGAGCTTGATAAAAGCATATTTTTTTGGCATATTTCCGTACTGCACATGTGCACAAATAAAAAGACTTGCACTGCCATGTGTAAGCAGATCATACGTGCCTCCCCGGGGAGGAGAAGCAGGTGGGTTGCGACGGCGACAGGGCCTGATGGTTTGTGTCATTAAGGGGTCTATTTACTAAGCAGTGTTAGGAGAAAGATAAGAAAGTGATAAAGTGCCATCCAATCAACTCCCAACTGCCATCTCACAGGCTGTGTTTGAAATATGACAGTTGGGAGCTGATTGGCTGGCACCTTATCACTTTCTTATCACTTTTCACTCTGTCTCCTAACACTGCTTAGTAAATAGACCCCTAAGTCCTGCCCCCTTCATGGCAAATTGTCGCGATTGGAGCAAATTTAAATAAGGGGCGGTGCTAAATGATGTAATTCATGAAGGATTGTGTCATTAAGCTTCGCCCCCTACACGGGGACCCTCGATAGCCGCGGAAAATCTCCCCATTCTGCCTACCCTTCCGGTGGTGTAGGGGGTTACCTGAAAAATCGGAAGCCTCCCGCGAATTCCGGGAGGGTAGGCATGTATGATGCAGATTTGGGTGTATAGTGTACATATGTAGACGGAAGAATGAGTGTGAGGTAGTGTACAAGCCTTGGCTGAGCACAGTAAAGGTGTGTTTATGCAAATGCCACTCACGCAAACCACCACAGAGACTCACATGCTTCAGGAGGTGCATGTCTTGCAGGTGCTCAACCCGTAATGCAAAATACACACTAATAAATTTGACGATGAGTGGCCACGTTTGGTTGGCTGAGTGCGCCTTGATCCTTCCCACTGATACTATATGTATTACCTGTGCGGCTGCTGCAGGCCATTCACATTATTTAAATTATATTTTCGGCTTACTGCACAAATGCAAATTGAAATCACATTTCTGATATTTGCACTTGGGGTCTGATTCACTACAGATCGCAACTGCGAATGCAATAATGATTACACACGCGATAGTATGCTAATCCATTGCGATCGCTATGCCGCCACAGCATAACACAAGAATGCCCACTTTACCTTATGCACGCCCCTGCAACGGCGTTCAAATGCACTGGCATGCCTGCGTTTCGCCGATCATCCCTCGTCACCTTCCACCAACGGCACTTCCTGTCAATCACTCTGCGATGGGTCTGCATGGACACTGCAATCGCAGTGGCCGGCTCACGCACATAGTGCAATGCATACGCATGCGCAGTATGCAACAATCGGCCGATTGCGTGCGTAATTGCAGTTGCGATCGGTAATGAATCAGGCCCTTAATTCAAATAAGTAATACTTTTATTTTGTATTTAGGGTAATTGTATTTTACATGGTAAATTAGACTTTAATATTTATTGATAAAACTGCCCAGACACAGACTGAATAATGTATATGAAACTTATTTAGAGCCATAAAGTATGCATTAATCACTGTAAAATAAAATGTTCAATACTCACTTTTAAATCTTCTGGATCTGGCATTTGACACTGTGAACCGCTCTCTTCTTATACTGAGCGGGATGCATCAATGCTAAAAATGCAACCAAATCTCTGAAAATGCAATTTCCGGGGGTTTGACCACATTTTCCACCAGAACCAAGCTACGGGAAGCTTTCCGGAGCTTGGGTCCGATAGACAACACCATCTATAGATGGCGTTGACCAGCGGGGGCTCCTACCCTCTGATGAGGAGTGATGAGGGGGGCTGCCGCCGCTGAATAGGACAGGGTCACTTACCGGCTCCTGGCTGGGTCTCACTCCCCCTGGGGCTGCCTGTTGTATATGTGACTGGCAGGTGGCACTTCCAATAAAAAGCCACTTCCAGTCACACAGTGTAGCCAGTGCAATCACAGACTGCACTGACTACACTGAGGTGGTGGATTTTGCTAGGGGGACTGCAGCCTCGCAGCCCCTAGGCAAAATCTGCCACTGGCGTTGACTAATAGAAGCTTATGGGCTTCTTTTCAGGAGACATCTCTGAGAGAATTCCAATAGGATCCCTCCCAGCGTCCCCTGCAGCTCGGTCATGCGCTGGCCGACGGGTGCGCATGCACAGAGGGACTCCGGGACCATAAACCTGGAAGGACAGCTCTTATCGGGATAGCTGTCCTTTGCTTAAATCATCATGCACACGCCATAAACACCGGTATGCATGCGACGACTGGCAGAATGCATCCCTCCCACAAACACTTCATTACCTTGGTCTTCAGGACTCCTTCCTATCCTGATTCTCCTCTCACTTAACAAATCACTTTTTCAGGGTTTGTTTTTCTGCTTTCTTTAGAAGCTGGAGTACCAGCTTTAGTCCTAGGTCCTTTGATGTTCTCTATCTATACCACTCCTGTTCTATAACTAAAAAGGATTTCAATATCAACTCTGCAGATGACACTCAACTTTACTTGTCATCTCCGGATTTCTCACACTTTGTACTGACCCGCGATATTGACAATATTGACTGTCATTCTGCTATTTCATGATGATGTCCTCTCGACACCTCAAACTCAATCTATAAAAACAAAGCTAAAATAATTTCCGCCAGTCAACAGACGTTACCTACCTGACATCTCTATCTTGGTTGACAATACAACAATTAACTCTATCCCTCAATCCCACTGCCTCAGGGTCATCCTTTACTCAGAACTGTTCTTTATTTTCCAGATTAACTCTATATCCCAGTCCTGTTATATCTATGCATCTAAAAAGTATTTCCAGAAAATGCATATACTGTATATGCACATATCTCACACAAGACACTGCAAAAACGGTAATGCATGCATTGACTATTGCAACAGCTTCCTTACTGTTCTGTCACCCATATGATCTATCTATATAGGATGCAGCAGTTAGATTGATTTTCCTTGCTATATGTTCTTCTGCTACTGCCAGGCCCTACATTGGTTGACTGTGTTTTACAAAATGCTGTATAAAATATAGATGTGTGCGCAGGTACACCGAGGCTTACTAATAAGTAATAACCCAGTCTCGGATTTGTTGGAGGGTCCCGGCGCCAGACCTCCTCTCTCTTACCTGTCAGCAGCCCAGCATATGCTGGTGTGTGCTGGGCTGCAGTGAGACCAGGGAGACTGCTGACGCTGAGAAGCAACATCCGCAGTCTCCTTTCCTCTGCCTGTGAGTGGGAGCAATCATACTGATCGCGCTCCTCCTGGAATTACCCCTGGCTAAGGGGCTCATAGATCCCCTCACCTCAGTTCGCGGTGCTACAAGTATTTTTTTCTAAGGTGTGTGTGGCCACGCCTCCCACAATTAAGCCACACCCCCGAGAGTAACGGGGCCCGGGACGGCTCTCTACATCCCTGTCTGTGCAGACCCCCATGTTTTACTTTTGACAAAACCACCCTCAAATGCAATGGTTTTGGAAAACCATTCTCAAGTGTTTTGGTTCGGATTCAGAGTTGGTTTTGGATTGCTTTAAACTTGATAAAATCAGCTAAAATCATGTAATTTGGACCTGTTTACATGCAATACAAAACCAAAATTCGGTTTTTAAACCCGAGGTCCGAACTTCCAGAAGACCAGAACCGGGACTCTGTTCTACGGAACCCCAAAAATAATCTGAGTTGGGACTTGGGGCCCGATTCAGACCCGTTCGCTAGGCTGCGTTCGCACGTAGCCTGCCGATGTTTGCAATCTGCACATGCGTACAAGACGCAGTGCGCGTGCGCGAACCAGTCCATGCGATCGCACCCTGTACACAGATGCATTACAAGCATGAGCGACAGAACGTGCCGTTTGTGGGTGGTGACAGGGGGTGGTCGATGATAACGGGGGTGTGATGGTGCAAACGCAGGCGTGTCTGTACATCTTGTGGTCAGCCACAAGTGCTGCGTATGGGTCCAATGTTACTCAATGTTACTGATTGTTTAATACACTTCCTGGAGATGATGTACCTTACTAAGGGAAAGTGGGCGTCTTGTGTCATGTTGGTGGGCATCTAAATACATGTACAATACAATAAATACAATAATGTCTTGCTAGCGATCGCAGGATTTGCATACTTTGGTTGCTGATGGCTGCGTGCGAACACATCCTAGCGAACGGGTCTAAATCAAGCCCTTGATTCCAAGATGTTACCCACCGGGTCGAAGCACCAGAGTGCATTGCATTCCGGTACTTAGTACATATGAGAAATACGGTAAAATTTATCGCATTCTTGAGCTTTACATCCCGCCCCCTGAGTTAGTAAAGTTGTATACAGAGATTTAGGTATATAAGGGTATATTTATCATAGTTCTTAAATCTGTGAAAAGGGGACATTTTTGTAGGATTTAAAGCTGCCTCTAATTATTGATGCCCCCTTACTGGTGCTGATCGCAGGCCATCACAGCAGTGTGATACTGTCATGCTTTCCCAGGCATATTTTTTAGTTTTATTCTATTGTACACATGCGATAGCCAATATGCTGACTCACTCATGCTTTCCTTAACATATAGCTTGCCTGCTAAGCGGTATGACTGCTCTTACAACTACCAGCCAGTGTAGGCAGGAATCTGACCTTTTGCTGAACAGCGATACAAGATCTTCATTTTGAAGAGCCCATATTAGTTAGTAGAGTTACAGTAAGCAAAACATTGATTATTTATGCAGATTTGCAATGTAGGTGTGGCTTCTATGTAGGCTGGTAATGGTGGAGAGCTGCAAACACAAGAAAAGGAGCCCAGGGATATTATTGTGTCTCTGTATTTCATTGTCTGTATGGAGGTCGCTATTATTAATATGACGCAGCCCCGTAACAGGGTGCCGCTACTCCCTGTGCTGCACCCACCCCCTGCACAGCATAACCCTGCATCCCAGGAGTAACTAGGGTGCTGCTTGGACCATCCTAAAGACCTATAGCACCTATACTTTGGTGGCTATGGGGTCTATGTACTAAGCAGTGATAAGTGACAGAGTGAAAAGTGATAAGGTGCCAGCCAATCAGCTCCCAACTGTAATGTTTCAAAGTCAAACACAACCTGTGAGATGACAGTTGGAAGCTGATTGGCTGGCACTTATCACAGACTTATCACTTTTCACTCTGTCACTTATCACTGCTTAGTACATAGACCCCTATGTCACCATGCTGTGGATTTCTACACTACACGCTGGATGAAAAAGAGAATATTGTCAACAGTCTTCCTGTTTATTTGAGCATATATTTCATAACTCCATAAATAGCAGATCATTGTGTTGCTATGGGATAGCTCACGCATAAGAATCTTCATTTGGAGTGCATGGCAAAGAATATATAAATAAACTGTGCCCAGATGTTATGTTCTGAACCCTCAATGAGGTATGTTCACTAAAGTGCGGGTTTACAGAAGTGGAATTGTTGCCCATAGCAACCAATCAGATTCTAGCTATCATTTTCTAGAAGGTACTAGAGAAATAACAAGTAGAATCTGATTGGTTGCTATGGGCAACATCTCCACTTTTGTAAACCTGCACTTTAGTAAATATACACCTTTGAGTGTAAACTCTGGACATTCTTATAGTGTGCACTCTGGACACTCATAGAGGTAAATTTACTAAGATTAGAGTTTGTTCAAGATGACAATCTTGGGTGAGTTTAGGCATGTTTTTCATCTCGCAAAGTACTAATGACATACTCAGGTGAGTTTGGGAGAGATGACAATCTCGGGTGAGTTTAGGCATGTTACTAATCTCACAAATTTACTAAAGACTTAAGGGGCGTATCCACTAGGCGATTTTAGCACGTGATTGCACGATAACGATGTCGTTATCATGCAATCGCTTGCAACTCGCGCATGCATCGGGCATGTTTTGGTCAGAAGCAACCAGCGATGCGCGTACATGCTGGTCACTTCCGACATCTATCATCGCCTGTACATGCTGGTCAACCTGACGATCCCGTCAGGTTCAGCATGTGCGGGAATGATGGATGTGCCTGGACTGAACGAGTGAACGTTCAGTCTAGGCACATCACTAGCTATACAACGAGAGCACGATTGCAATGTCGTAATCGTTCTCTCGTTTGTATATCTAATAGTGGATACCCGCCTTTACTCGGGTGAGTTTGGGAGAGATTTCTCTCTTCTCACTCGTAAAACTCAGGAATTTACCAAGAATCGAGATTACAATCTCGCGTGAGAGTGGAGCAAACTGGCAGAGAAATTGAAGTTTAAAACACTCCACCTCCTGAGCTGTGAGTTTTGAAGAAACATACTAGGGATGTGCAGGCTCGGATAGATTTGAGTTTGCACGCCGAGTTCGGATTTTTCCCTCCAAAAAACGGGACTCAGAAAGAGGCAAAACGTCATCTTGCATGGACAAACATCATCTTCCATGGTCTTTTGTCCAGGAATGATGTTTGTCCATGCAAGATGACGTTTTGCCTCTTTCTGAGTCCCGTTTTTTGGAGGGAAAAATCCGAACTCGGCGTGCAAACTCGAACCTATCCGAGCCTGCACATCCCTAAAACATACACAGATCAGTGTGATTTGTGTATGTTTCTGCAGGTATACCTAATGTAGTGGTTGTTTTTTTTTTTGTTTGTTTGTTTTTTTTTTTTTTATTGTCATTTAAAGCATTGAACACCAAAAATATAATCATGGTTGAACTTGGCACAGACAGTTGGTTATATTGAATAAATTACACGTATTTGAAGAAATAACATCTGGACCTCACAGAGCAGAGTACATATAACTATCATTATTCAACATAATATAGTCATAGCGGGTTGTTTGAAATGTCGTGTAATAAAGCTATCTTTACTCAAAAGAAATAATCATTCAGTAACCAACACACAAAAATAATACAAACAATACATTTGAACAAAAATGACAAAAATTTCAGAGGAAAAAATGATAAAAAGATTTTGTTCAGAGTTGTGTAGCACCCTGTTCAAACACCAATATTAAAAAAAACCCAAAGGATTGGCTACCCGTGTCCCCCCTCTCCCCTCGCCAGACCCAAAAAGAATTACTCATTACAGAAGCAATGTTAGGTATCTAATCTAATTGGAGGATCTCCTGCCGCATTTTGTATCAAATACCACGAAGAATTCTGCAATGATCTATGAAGCTGGAGACAAAGAGCTGCTGAAAGAGTATCCACATAGCTCTCCCACATTCCAAAAAATCTTTCTATCTTAGTTTCTTTTTCCATTATTACTTCCACCCAATTCATTCTGAAGAGATGATGCAATTTTGCCTTAAAAAGATCTAGGGGAGGTGGTTGTGAATCTATCCATGTATGTAGGATTGTTTTACAGGCTGCTGCACTTACTGTATAGCTAATAATAGACGTTTTCCTCCTGCAGAGATACGAGTGTTATCGGGAAGAACGCCAAATATCACCCATTCAGGTGTTAGTGGGACGAAATTAACTAAATGTGTGGTAACATATGTCCGCACCTGTATCCAGAACCCTCGTACTATAGGACAAGACCACATGTAGTGGAAGATATCCGCCTCAGAAATCCCACATCTATAACAGTTTGAATTTTGCGACATGCCTATTAGAAAGCTCCTGTGAGGTGAAATATAGGATCTATGCAAAATGTTCAGAAACATAGTAGTATATGATGAGCGCACAGGCACTAGTATATTTGTGCACAGGCTTTGTCATAGGATCGGTTTAAGTCCTCTATCTGGAGGGCTGGAATCTGGGACACCCACGTAGCATAGTTTATTGGAGATTTGTCAGATATAAAAACTGTGCGCAAGAGATTATAAATTTTCAATATAGCCTTTATTTCTAATGATGGTGAGCTTAGAAAGTTGTCTAAGGAATTATTCCAGCCCATGGCGGAATAACACTGCACTGTTATTTCAACGTAATGTTTAGCCCAGGGCCGTAGCTAGGGTAGTGCGGCCGGTGCCATCGCAGACGGCACCACAGGTCAGGGGGCGCTCTTTGGGCCTGTCAAATTTCTGTTTATTATAATTCTCACTTGTAGTTTCCTCTTATTTCATCCCCAGCATCTCCTGGCCTCTCCTTTCTCTTCCCTGACCCTTCCCCATGAGGCCATTCCCCTATTTTGGGTGCATTATGTCCCTTTGAAAAATGAGGGGGGTGCCAATGCTCTTCCTGGCACAGGGCACAAAAAGTCTAGTTACGGCTCTGGTTTAGCCTGCCAAAATGCCAGCGGATGTCTCGTTAGTACAGGATATTTGTCCCTAGCCTTCTGGAACGTGAGGGGCCTCCCATCTTCTCTTTGTGGCAGCTTGCCAATATTGTTAATTTCCATGGTTCGCCGTAGTGTGAATGGGTATGAAGCACCACCTTGCTGGAACTCTGGATTTGCCAGAAAAGGTAGATATAGAGTTTCATGGACGTTTAAAGTGAATTTATGTCTAACAATGTGCCAGGTTTTTCTCATAAACCAAAGCAAGGGGTTTTCTTTGATCTCCTGCTGTATTTCCTGTTCATGGGCATGTAAGAGACTAATAAGACCGCCTGATTCCAAAAATTCCTCCTCAAGAGAGGAATTAGCATACAAATCACAATGACACAACCAGTCCTTAACGTACCTGAGATGTGCTGTATAAGAGTACACCTGCACATTGGGAAAGTTAATACCTCCCTGATTTCTAAGCTGCTGTAATTTATGTAGGCCAATGCGAGGCCTTTTTCTGTTCCACATAAATTTCCTGAACATGTAATTCAGTTGTTTGAAGAGCATCTTTGTTAGAAATTAAAAATGGCAAAGCTTGTATGGGGTACATCATTTTTGGGAAAGAGACCATCTTAATTAGATTTGCCCTTCCTGTGTATGAAAGCAATAATTTCTTCCATCCCTCTAGTTCCAAAGAAATGGATTTAATGGCAACAGTGAAATTCAACTCATAAAGCAGGTGTGTGTTGATAGAGATCTTTACCCCCAGGTACGTGATCTGTCTGTACAGGCCATCGGGCGACCCAGGCGTATTGCCACTGATTTACTAACATTGACTTTAAAGCCTGATATTTCACCGAACTCCGATAAGGTATTGAAAATGTGACTCAGGGATTGCGAGGGATTTGATACAAATAATAGTACATCATCAGCAAATGCCGTAATTTTGATCTCCTTTCTACCTATCCTAATGCCCTGAAAGAAGCTGCTAGATTGTAGTATTCTAAGCAACGGGTCCAGACTGATGTTGAATAGTAGAGAGAGGGGACAGCCCTGCCTTGTACCCCTGTGCATGGTGATAGGGGAGCTACAGTAGCCATGGCCCATTGATCAATAAAGAGGTGTGAGGGTCAGTGTAAAGAAATTTTACAACATTTTTAAATAAAAGTGGGAACCGCCGTCTTTGTAAATACCGTATCAAACGCTTTTTTTGTATCTAAGCTGATTAATACATTGTTAGTTTTATTTGCGCCATGCGAGGCGACAACAGCTGCCACAGCCGTCCTAATTCCTTTTACTATTTGTTTGCCTCTTATATATCCCAACTGATGGTCTGTTAATATTTGTGGCATTAGCAATTGCAGTCTATCTGCCATTATCTTGGCCATTATTTTGACGTCAGTATTTAATAGGGTTATAGGCCTGTAAGAGTCTACCAACTGAGAATTTCTATCAGGTTTTGGGAGTAAAACTGTATAAGCATTATTAAATTGTGGGACAACCGTGTCATTTTTTTAAAATTGAATTAAATAATTTGAGCAAGGCTGGAGCTAAATGACCTTGTAGGATCTTATAATATTCATTTGTAAGCCCATCTGGGCCAGGGGATTTATGAAGTTTCAATGAGGAAATGGCATGTGTCATCTCCTGTAGGGTTATTTCTCCGTCTCCATCAGTGAGCAAACGTTATTAAACGTTCATGCATTTCCTCATCAAAAGGGCGGGAATCATATAGGTTAGCATAATAATCTCCAAAATGTTGAAGAATACGTTGTGTTGAGGTGTCTATAGAATCAGAATTGGGGTCCTTAATAGCAGTAATATACCTTTTCGCTGTTACTGGTCTAGACATGTTGGCTAGTAACCTACCAGTCTTGTTGCCCCAACGGAAATATTAAAATTTTGAAAAAGTGAAATCTTTTTTTGATTGCAATAGCAGGAAATCATCTAATGATTGTCTGGCATTCAGGTAGGATATCTGGGTATCCTGGTTCGGAGTGTCTATATATGCTCTCATTGTTCTGGTCAAGGAACAACTGTGAAGATCCTGATATTGCACTGAAGAATTCTTTTTTTGTTGAGCTATGTATTGAATGGTGTGGCCCTGCATTCTAGCTGTAGATGCCCCCAGAACACCGCAGGTCTATCCCAGTAGTCTAGATTATCATCCGCATAGGTCATCCAATTATTAATAAGGAAGTTTCGGAAATCATCCGAAGAATAAAGATTTCTTGGAAACCTCCATTGGCGGAACCCACCCATTAAAGCTGGTTTACTCAAACTTAAAGAAATAGGGGCGTGATCAGAAATTAGTATACTATGAATGTCAGCCTTAATTGTGCGCTGGACCAAAGCGCCTGCTATCAGAAAGGCATCAATGCGAGACCATGAGCTATGAACTCCCGAATGGAATGAGGAGTGGTCTGTGAACTTAAGTAATCACCATATATCCGTCAGTTTGAGAGTGGTTTTCAAAAATTGAAGTTGTCTGCTGTTTGACATTTTGGGATTTGTAGGTGTGGGTTGCCTATCCATTGAGGGGGAATCAACTGAGTTAAAATCACCTCCTATCACTATGAGACCATTTTGATGTTGAACTAGGAGTTGGGCAATTGCCTGCAGAAACTCTGGGGTAGAAGTATTCGGGGCATAGAGATTAACCAGGGTATAATTAATACTCCTAATGATGACATCCAAAATTAGGTAACACCCATTAGGGTTTAACACAGTGGCGGTAACAGTATATTGCACATTTTTAGCGAATAAAATAGAAACACCCCTTGCTTTTCTCTGAAATTTGGAGGATATACACTCGCCCAACCACGGTGCTCTCAGGGTAGAGTCCCCGTCACTCCTCCAGTGCGTCTCCTGCAGAAATATGACATCTGAACGAAACCTACGCAAATGTGTAACAACTCTTTTTCTCTTGATGGGCGAATTGAGGCCCCTCACGTTCCAGGACATCAATTGAATCTGTGAGGAATCCCTAGGACTAAAGTGATATGTAGAATTTATAGATATTTAACCTACACCCATTTTGTCCTGCCATATATACAAAAATACACAATTCAAATAATTGCTTTCTCTGACCCAGCCTTCAGAGGGAGAGCTCAAGATCTTTTTGCATTTTTTTTTAAATAAAAATAAAGAAATGGCGAGGGAGGAGAAAGCCAACAGCACCCATCTTGCCGAGTAAAATGCCCAACACTTCAAATCACATTTTCTAGTTTTTCTAACTTCAAATAAACTTGGGGTGTATGCCACCTGTGGCGACAAAACATCCATAACAAACATAACAATCTGTAGAAAATGCACTAATAACATTGATTAGAACTATTGAGGTGACCCTATATTTTCACCTATCTAAACAGTTGAGAGCTCTAGATTCAACGATTAGGAGACCTATCGTGATTCAATAACCCAGAAAAATGCTGTTTCGCTACTACAGGGTCAGAGAAAGAAATGGTTTGACCATTTTCTTGTACTCTTAGTTTGGCAGGATACATAAGCTGAAAACGCTTGTAGTTTTCATGTAGTGCTTTACATACTTCTGAAAATTCCCTTCTTTTCTGCGATACAGAAACTGAAAAATAAGGATTTTTGACCCATCAACTTCCAAATTTTGTGCCCTGCGTTATGCTCTCGAAACTTCCTCCTTCATACAGTAGTCCAGAAACTTTGCTATTACTGGCCTAGGTGTTGTGGCCGAATTAGGTTTCTCTGGGCCAATACAATGGGCTCTTTCTATGTTTGGTAGTGAGGAGTCAGTAGAAACCTGCAGCTTCCTATAAAGGGCAGTAGTTAGAAAATCAATAAGTTGAGGACCCCTCGCAGTTTCGGGGATGTCTATAAAACGTAAATTATACCTCCTATGCCGGTTTTCTAAATCATCAACCTTCGTTTGGAGTGACTGTAAGGATGATGCCTGTGAATCTCTCAAATTTTGGAGAGTAGTAATACAATCCTCTGAGTCACTAGTTCTCTGTTCTAGAACAGTAATGTGGGATGAATTGATTTCAATTTTTGCCACTTGGCATCAAATGCTGATTGTAAAGCTTCTAATTTTTTGTCAATCATAGGCATTATTAATTTAGATATTTCCGGAGCCATTTCTGAGGCTGATGGTTGTCTAGTGGAAACATCAGGAGAAGAGGGTGTACTTAATGAGTTGTCAGCAGATAGGCTAGGCCCTGGCGGAGAAGGGGGGTTTGAGCGGCCTACATTTTGCTTAGCTTTGTCCATTTTGGAGGTATTAGCAAGGGTTTGAGATCTGTGAGATGATAATATCTATCCATACCCTAGCTCAGAAAAAAAATTTGGCTGGAATATAGTTTGCAGCCTCAATACCGACTCCCCCACTAAAGTTGTCAAATAAGTGTTTAGACAATGAATGCCGTAATTATACTGATGGAGAAGGTCACCTCAATGATCAACAAAACATCATAAAAAAAATGATCACATCATGTTATTATTACACTTTCTCAATGGCAACTCCGGTTAAAAAGAATTTTCATCAAACAACTACAGTATGTCTTGTCAGAAAGGATCTCTGGGGCAGCGGGCGTGGAGGAAATGATGGCAGGGCTAAGTGAAGCCACACAGTGAACCTCAGGCATCAATTGAGAGAGGCAGTTCAGTCCTCACCTCCAATATGTTTCCCTCTCTGGAATAAGATCCGTGGCACCGGGACCCAGCAGGTTTAGGGAGCTAGCTCTCAGAGGACAGCCGCTGAGGGGATCTGTATACAGCCACACCCCGGCTATTAACAGCGCCGGGCAGGGCAATCTTGTCTGGGGATCTGGCGGTCAGTGGAGAGCTCAGAGGAATGTTGTGCACAGACACTCCTGTGTAGTATCCCGTCCTCAAGCAGGGTGATCTCGGTGGGTAAATGTTGGGCCAGCCACAAGCAGGGAGAAAAAAAAGCCCAATCCGCAGCCAAATTACCCTACCACAGGTTTCGCTCCACAAATGAGGCAGTCATACAGGCTATTTAAACACACGGCCAGACTCCGGTGGTATAAAACTTCTAAGAGGCAATTTAGGTATCTTTCAATCCACCACAACCAGGGTGGTGGTTTTTGACATGAAAAGTGCCCTAAAAATCGTGGATCAATATAGATTTCAGAGTCCTCTTCTGGGGAGAAAGTTAAAAGGCAGCCATGCTTGATGCCCCGCCCACCGGAAGTCCATTTTTTTTAAATGACGTATGGTCCCCCCCAAAAAGACATAACCAGCCCCGGACTGCTCAGCCAGTCCTGGTTCCTAAAATTACAGGGAACAAAATGAGAAGGGTTCCCCTGTAAGTTAGAAACCAGCAACTGGCTGCAGGGCCAGTTCTGGTTTTAAATATAGGGGGAAAAATGCGTAGGGGTTCCCATTATTTTTAAAACCAGCACTGGACCCAATCCGACCGGGTGGTAACGCCACAGCCAGGAGACCCTATCACCATGTCCCAGGGTTAAAGCATTAACACCCCAAGCCGGTCAGCCCAAGCTGGGGCCTGCCCGCTCCCAAAAAACCAAGGCTTAGGATGAAGACAGGGGCTCTTCCCCGCACCCCTGGAGCGGTGGGTATAGGGGTAATTATGTGGTATATAGTACTAAACTATTGTAATTGACAGTGGAACTACAGGTGCCAGCATGCCTGCCCTTTGCCACTTGTGGAACTACAAGTGCCAGCAGGCAGCCGGCACCCGTACCTCCACTGTATATTAAGTAGTTAAAAAAACACAGTACACACACACACCATCTAAAGTAAAACTTTATTACACACCTACTTACCTACCTCACTCACACATACCAGCTGATCATGTCAACTTGTCCCATAGAACCCGTTTTGGAGTACGTGGGAACTGTCAGGAGCCGGAGCCAATCAGCGACCACTCTACAGTTAGCGGCCGCTGATTGGCTGCCAACTCCTGATAGTTAACACTGATCAGTCAGGAGTTTGGTAGCAGTGTATGTGGTCACTGTTAAGCCGGGTACACATTACCCGACCTGCCAATGCGACGCCCAATGGTACAATGGAACGATATATCGAACGGCTGGTACACACTGCACAAACTGGTGTCTGACCGCCCGATTACATCGTTCACCTGCACCATTCACCCTCCTGCATGTCAGAAGCTGGGTTGCTCCATCTGCCTTGCATGCACGGCCGATGGAACGACCCCGATGTCACCACGCGGGAGCACGCATAGTGCGTACAAACTATACGATCCAATTAATATGTCATCCAATTCGCCATATCGTCCGTGAAATCGTCTAGTGTGTACCCAACATAAGTCTAGACTCTAAACTCTGGACGCTCTTTTAGTGTAGACTCTTGACACTTTTACAGTATATACTCTGTACACTCTTTGTAGATACTTGACATTCTTACAGCATAGACTCTAAGCATAATAGACCCTGGGCACTTTCTTTTTTTATATGTTCTGTTCTCAAATTCCATGCATTGTATAGAGGGCCTCATTTAGAGTTGTACGCTTATTGCACAGTCGCTGTCACTTAGTGCGCAGCAGCTGTGCAATAATATGCTAATGTCAGGGGGGCATCTTGTGTAAATAAATGCCTCCTGCCAGCTTCTGCAGCCATCAGATAATGTGTGAACATCGGCCATGTAAGTAGCCATGGACAGAAGAGGCAGACACTGGCCTTGGCGTGTTCAGAAAATGCCCCCATTTTCTGGGGCGCTGGCCATCAGCCATAGCATGTCAATCATGCGGATTAGGTGGCACTGCGACCGTCACTTGATAGCACACGCGAGGTACAGATCCTATGCGTGCGCAGATTGGCAACTATCGGGATTGCGTTCAGCTCTGATTCAGGTCCATAATTCATGTTTTCCGGAATTATAGATACAGTGTTACCCATCTACTATCAGTAACTTTCCTTTATTACTGCAGCAGACCACCTATAGTAGGTAGTTCCCACTATTCACTAGTGCAAGATACATCAGTATGAATCATTTACTGCTCATTTCATTAAACCCCATCTTTATAAATAATACCAATATATTTTCTGTGTCTTAATTAACCTGTTTCTTAAAATAACACTTCCAGTTAATGTTTTTAAATTACAGGTACTGAAAGTTATATGTAACAATTTCAGCACTCTAGAGTCTAGATGATTTCCCTCTAGTTGTGAGGAATAATCTGCTTGTATACGGCAATGAGGTGTATTAGTTACCTGACATATACAGTAATTTACTATAGGTCATTCAATTAAAAAATCAAGTAAAAAAATAACTTGCCACATTTTTGTTGAATTACAAGATTTCAAGATTATGGGGCGGATGAAGAAAAGGAAGGGCCGGTGGGCAGCCTCCGTGCAGCCCCTCTCTCGCGGGCGGGCTTCCTCAATAGACTCTGGCAGTGTGGGGATGATGTGCGTATGTGTGCATCATCCACACCACCCCAGCATACATCAGGGGGCGTAACCTCATTGTCACAAAGCCACACCCCCTTTCAGTGGTAAATGCAACACCGGGTCTCACCACACCCGGTGATGCCTCTGCCCAGGGCCATAACTAGGGTAGTGCCACCAGTGCCATGGCACAGGGCACCGCAGGGCCACGGGGCACTGTTTGGGACTGTCAATTTTCCTGTTTATTATCATTCTTACTTGGAGCTTCCTCTTCTTATATCCCCAGCATCTCCTGGCCTCCCCTTATCTCCTCCCTGACCCTTCCCCATGAGGCCATGGCCCTTTTTCAGGTGCACTATCTATTGGGGGCGCCAATACTCTCTCTGGCACAGGGCACCAAAAAGTCTAGTTACGGCTCTGCCTCTGCCTACACCATTATAGATACTGCCATGTAACCATTCCTATACAACATCATGTAACATATATATCCTCCACTTCGCTGCAATTCATCGTTTGCTTTAAATACAGTATTTCAACTTTTTCCATTTGACATCCTTTCTTATACGTTTTGTCTGGCTCATCCTAAGCTTCTGCTTATAATTACTCTGTCTTTTATTTTCATGAAACCAGGCTTCATATATGCACATTTCTTTGCTCCGACACTTTCTGTTTAAATGTATACTGTATTTTACCAATTAATGATGTCCTCTTAGGCGCAGAGATGTGCATCTGCTAGTGCTGGATAAAACAAACCATTGCAATTGTTCCCCCTTGCCTGTCTATGCTCTCCTGGGCAATCTTCCATGAGTGGATATACTGTATGTGCTTGTTTATGGTTTAATGACTTGTGCTTTTCCTGTAGGTAGCGTAGCGTATAAAGCAATGGTGGGCAGCAATAGTACCAGTCATGTGTTTCCATGGTGATGAATAGTACTGCTGAACAGAGCCATGGTAGAGGTGGGGCATGAAGTAGAGTGAATTAGTTAAAGTTCTGTAACTCAGCGTGTAACTCAGGGCTTGATACAGGCCGTCGGTATACTGGTACTGCTGTCGGGATTCCGGCCTCAGTATTTAGACCGTCAGCCGGGATGATGACTACATCCCCTTAACAGTGCATATTTTTCATATCATCTAGTAGGAGTACAGGTGTGTTATTTAATCACACATTTTGAAAGATATACAGGTGGTTCTAATGATTTCATTTGTGATTCTTGGGGAGACCCTGAAAACATGCACTGTTAGGGTTCCATGAGGACTGGATTGGAGAAGCACCTTCTCTGAGTCTCTGGTCCGTGGACTGGTGGCAGTGTGGAGGCCATGCTCTTTCATCCCTCATTCTGATTGGCTGAGAGATGACACAGCAGTTTATTTTGTTGGTATGATATTGTGCAAAGATTAGAGTACGAGTGGGAAGAGAACGTTTGGAAAAAGAAGCAGAGCAGTGAAAGTGTAACAGGGAAGGGCAGAAAAGTGATAGAAGACAATTTCCAGAGAACAGTTACAACTTGCAACAAAGAAACAAACTTATGTATGCAGGGACATAAAGGGAAGATATACAGTATAAATTAAAATACAAATAGAATTCAGTTAAATACAAACATCAGTTGTTCTCTGTAATGATCATATAGAGATCTTCTTTTCTTTTGTTACCTGAAAGGAAATAATAAGTGATTATAGACTGCCATAACTTCATTTAATATAGCAAGCACACTAATGAATTCATGATTATCAGTGAAGAGGCCAAGGCGAATTCACAAGGGGTAGCTTATTCTGCTGATCGTCATCATTACCAGTGCGCTTATCGCACACGGCAGGAGACGCACCTTGTGACAAGCATCTAGTGCAGTGGTGTCAAACTCGGGCCCTCCAGTTGCTGTGGGACTACACATCCCAGCATGCCCTGCCACAGTTTTAACATGCCCTAATAGCAAAACTCTGGCAGTGCATGCTGGGATGTGTAGTTCCAGTGCAGCTGAAGGGCCCAAGTTTGACACCACTGATCTAGTGCATCTAGGTCTATGTCAGTTGCATTTGTGAGAACTTGCCTTTACTGTACTCAGCCTTTACTTCCCATCCCAGTTATGTTTCTCACGGAGTAAGGAGCTGCCCTGTGCTGACCCCATCCGCCAAACCCATGACCTCACTCCTAGGGGGTGGGGCCATCAGCTCCGCCACCCACTCTTGTAAGGACACTCCAGGCAGCTTGATGGGTTGCCTGGCCGGGGCGTCTCTCTACTGTAGCACTAGTGGCTCCAGGGTGGCGTTCCAGGCACTCTGCAAGCCACATGCAGGTGCATTGGGGCAGCAACAGTGCCACCCGCAGGCCCTGCGCTCTGTGTGGCAGAATCGTTTGCACACCCCTAATTACAGCCTTAGTACACACTATTAAAATATCTCACAAAAGGGTTGGGAAAAGGAAGATCTATCTGACGATTGTATAGGTGTGTACCCAGCTTAAGTCGGCTGTAACAGTTATTGTTCTGAAACTGATGACTGGGGAGGAAAATAGCAACATGTGGTTATTTACAAGCTGCAGTAAAAATAAACAGCCTATATAGCACTGTGAAAAAGTAACATAGTTGATTGATGAATTGATTATTAAACTATGTAATTTGAATTTAATTTTATCTGTCTAATTTGTGCATGCTTGCAGTTTCCAGCGGTATTCTTATAACAGTTATCATTTTTATATCAATCTTGTTTGTGCATGCTTGCAGTTTTCTTCTGTAGGCTAATGACAGTTATAATATTTAAAATCATTGCATCATTTCTGTTGTTCCCATACAATTATTAATCTGAATTAAAATATTAATCTAATAAAAATGTGTTATAGCAGTAAAGGGTTTATAAAACTGAAATAGAAACACAGGAAATGAACCACATAAAAAAACATGTAGCAAAACCACCTTCAAGTGTTTTGGATTCAGATAAAAATCGATAAAAACAGATAAAATGTCCAAATCAGTTTGGTTTTTAAATCCACATTCCGAATCGGCAACAGATCCAAACCAGGTCACAAAAGTGAATCCGAACCTTGACCCAGTTCTACTCGGAATCCCTAAATTCGGGTGCTTTTGGATTTCAGAAATCTGGACCCGCACATCTCTAATTAAAAAATATATCCAAACAAATGTGGAAGTAAGACATTTTAAATGTTATCCAAATTAACACCTTTATATTTAAGTAGTAATATAAATGTGCTCTCCTATTTTGTTTGAAAGGACAACTGCCCAATGACACATTGCAGAGCCGTAACTAGAATTTTTGGCTCCCTGTGCCAGAAAGAGCATTGGCACCCCTCTAATTTTTCAAATGGACATGATGCACCCAAAAAAGGGGAATGGCCTCATGGGGAAGGGCCAGGGAAGAGACAGGGGAGGCCAGGAGATGCTGGGGATGAAATAAGAGGAAGCTACAAGTGAGAATGATAACAAACAGAAATTTGACAGGCCCAAACAGTGCCCCATGACCTGTGGTGCCCTGTGCGATGGCACCGGCCGCACTACCCTAGCTACGGCCTGGACACATTGTGCCTGACATGCCCGCGTCTGTCTAACCTCCCTCCTGTTCTTAGAGACTGAAAAGATTGTCGCTTGCGTGCGCCATTGACATTACATACACCCCTGAATCATGCCCATTATACCTAACACCCAGTGAGGCCATCACCAGGACCGGCTCCAGGGTTAATGAATTACTCCGGCTCCAGCACCCTGAATTACGCCCATTATACCTGCTTTGCGCTCCTTATTGCGCGTGGCGTGTGGCCTAATTACCGAGCGTCCCCCTCCTGATGGCGACCCCGCCAGTTAGACAAAAACTGTCATTTTATAGACTGTGCTAGATAAATGACAGAAGCTGTATGGCTGTTATCGGCAACCTCTGCACTTTATGTTTCTCCAATGTTGATACATCTCCCCCAAAGTGCTTCTGCTGGGTCGACAATGATGGTATGGTTGTCCTGCTGAGGACCCAGAGGCTTAAGGGAGTACAAGCTGGGTCTGGAGTCCAGTCACTTACAGTTCTTAAGGCACTTGTGACTAACCTCAATAACACGGCCTAACATACAGTTTCCTTTCCCGGTTACACAATTTGCCATATTGTAAAATATTAATTTTTTTAACTTGAGGAGTAAAATGTAAAAGTTCTTCATTGATATTTTTCCCTTTGTTTTGTATTGGCATATGATGTACAGTAGGTGTTGGTGTAGGTGGCAGCAGTGTATGATGAAGATTAGTCCACACGCTAGATTACTTAACAAGGTCTTAGGTTTATTAATCAGGCAGAACAGGTTTACAGGATGACACAGGATTAATGTAGCAGTAATGTATAACAGGTAGACATCACTGTATAAGAATGTACAGTATGAGGTATATGGGAGTGTAGGTGGTGTGCGACAGCTAGGAGCACACACCTGTGTCTGCACATACAGTGGAGGTAGTGAAGTATACACACTGACTCTGTACATACAGCGGTATATTGAGTGTGGGGCAGTGTAAGGCTGGCCACACACTAGACCAACTTACATCCAACCAGCCAACTTGTTGATTGGTTGGAATGAAAATCTGGTAAGGAATAGGAGTAAATGATGATCAGCAATTAGCTCCTAAATGCCAGAAAAAAGATGAAAATGGTCGTCAGACAAGTTTGAACAAATTGTTTAGAACAAACATTTAACAAACAACAGTTTTTGTTAATTTTCCGGCGTTTGGGAGCAAATTGCTGATTGTCATTTGCTTTCATTCCTTACCAGATTTTCATTCCAACCAATCAACAAGTTGGCTGGTTGGATGTAAGTTGGTCTAGTGTGTGGCCAGCTTAACTGTCTGTGTACACTGGCCTCTGTAATGCCTCCAGTCTCTATGTGAGTATTGATGGAGACTCTCAGGGGCATGTCCTTGTAGCATGGAGAACAGAGCTGATGATGAGCGGACACGCTGTGCATGCTCAGTAGCACACAAGGAGGAAGGTCGCACCTCCAGCAGTCTGGGGTTCCTAATGCCATGACGGAAAGACAGCGCAGGACCATCTAATTCTCTACCTGCCTCCCAGCCTGCAGCCGCAGAGCCGGATTAAGGAACTGCACTGTGAGCTGGAGAAGAGAAGAGTCCGTAATCCTCACTTTACAACATGTTTTTATGTTTAAACATTGATTTTTGTTGAAAATACCAATAAATCTAAAAGTTACATTTTATTGACTGTTTTTTTTATTCCTATGAATGAGTGAGTAGGGGCCCCAGTGCATTACTTTGCCCAGGGCCTAACATGCTAAGATGGCCCTGCTCTCCTAACATTGTGAACCTGCAACAATAGACTAGGGTCAGTCAATTGGTAAATCTCATGTACTTGTTCTTACAATCAGTATTAGAGATGAGTTACATAGGGTCTGATTCAGAGGTGAATGCCCCATGCTGGGTGCAAAATATCTATCTGATACAGATGTCCAAACTGCTTCCGAACATCTAAAACAAGCAGGGAAGTCAGGAAGGGAACAGACGCAGGCATTTTGTGTGTATTATTAATCGCCCCCCAGAAACACCCACTTGACGATAGTCTGTGTTAGTTTGAGATCAGACACTTCTGGCAAACGTCAGAAGGGCCAATGGCCTGATTGGCTTGTCTGGACTGAAACCCTGGCTTAGCAGTTCCACCTCCCAGTGCACTGCTCGGCCGGGATACTGAGAGACCCTCATGCGGCAAAACCACACCCTGTGCCATGAGGCCACGCCCCATCCAGCGAGGTCACGCCCCCTTTCCACCAGTGCGCTCCTCTACAGTGCGTGCACAGGGATTCATGCCAGGTTTGGAGTCCCAATCCGTCCCTGCACACAACATATTTATCAGAATAAGACGCATACACAGTCAGCTCGAAATCAGGAACGTTTGTTAAGATGCGACTGACTCAGAACAGGCCCATAAGGTATAAGCAATACATACTGTATCACTTCCTTGGTAACAATGAAAGGTGGATGGAAGGTGAAAGAAACATAGATGTAGCATAATCTCGTTATTTAATCTACAGGAATTCAGAAGCAGCCTCAGTGATTGGTTTATTAGCGTGTATGAATGCAGGGACTGGCAAAGGTCTGACATATTAATAACAGTGAGGAATATATAACCACTGACATAGAAAATGCTGTACTCTGCTGATATGCAGACAAATTAATTATGCTCTGAAAGTACTTTATAGTAGACATTAACCAACTTGAAACATCACTTTGTCTGTAATTAAAATGAGCATTCATGTGATACGGAAGTTCCAGTGAAGCACAGAGGCAATCACGTGGTCTTTGTGGCCAGAAGAGTAAAACTGAATTTTATCTTACTAGTGGGAAAGATTAGTAATGTATGCTTTCCTGTAGAATATCTCTGATAACGGGCCTGATTCAGCGGTGGACACTGCTGCGTCTATTTGCGGAGTTATGGCGCTGATAATATGCATATGCTAGTTTCAGCCCCCCCTGTGCACTATCCAGCGTGTGAATGTGGAACACCCTGAAATGCCCACTTACAGCGTCTCTGCACGCTGTGACATCACCAGTGATTCTAGACACGCCACCATCGGTGCTCCATTAACCCTCGCACCAGCCCTATGGCAGGTGCAGGTGCAGTGTCTCCATCTGACCATGTCCTCTGTGGCTGTGGCTCTGCGTCTGAGAACACAGCCATTTTCAATTGACATGCCCGCTAAACTCCTATAACGTCCATGGGATATAATTTTCTTTACGTTCACTTCAGGCCACTTCCCAGTAACAACCAAAGAAAGGCCATTACTTTGCCGCCCCGATCCTAATAGAATCGTTGTGCGTACACTCTGTGTAAGGCATGTGCCTTGGGGGTTTTCAGGACTTCACAAATGCACAATAGAAAATAATTGCTCTACTACATGAACATCATCGGGTTCAAATTACTATATGTGCATCGCTGAATCAGGCCCAATATTTGGATTATTGAATGTTTTTATTTTCTATGTGTGTTCTGATACATGTACTGTAGATGTCTGCCTGCAATTATCTGGGAAAAATATTATTAATAAATCATGATCACTCTTTATAAGATGGTAACTATCAGTTGCGAAAAAGTGCATAATATATTCTCATGGCCAATGATACCATTAGGAGAACCTAAGTGGGTGCCAGGATGAGGGGGCACCTTAAAGACTGAAGGTATAACATAGACATCTCTTATATCAATGTTTTTAATGCACCCGTGGTATCCACACATGATCTGAATTGGAAGCAGCCAGGATTTTGTTAAATGTGAGTCTGTAAACTGGTGTTACTCCTCAGTAGTGGCACACTGGGAGGGTGGCGCTTGTCTGTGATGTCACAGCTAAGCGCCACACCTAGGAGGAGAGGGGTTGGGTACGGGATGCAGGCGTGACTAGCACTGGGTTTGCTGGACAAACTCTGCATCCTGCTCTAAGTGTATAACTGTAGCCACAACAGACCATGTGATAGGGGCCGCAATTCTCAAGGAAAAAAATTGTGCATGAACCCCCATGCTTTGGTTTTGGTTTTAATCCCTAGTCGTATTTAGTTTGGCAAAACCATCCTCAATTATTTTGGTTCGGATTCTGTCTTGGATTCTTTCAAAATCGATAATTTTAAAAAGTTGATAAAACAACCAAAATCATGTAATTCGGATCTGTTTACATGCAATTCAAGACCCGTGTTTGGTTTATAAATCCGAGTCTCGAACTAAAAGTTTGAGTGGGTTCGTTTTTTCGGGAAAACCAAAAACATGTGCCTTAAAGTAAGAAACGATGTGTCTGCACAACACATTTATTCACACAGCTGTATGATTTGTAAAATAATGATGATTGCATTTCTGTATATGTAATTCATACTTACCTGTGCCCCATAATGCTGATAATGCGATTTAGTACTGTGCCCTATTGGATAGGATATATCATGGAGGGTATGATATTGTGATAGGTTTACGTACAACTCAGAATCAGGCCCAATGACTAGAAATTAGCAATTTTTAGTTTATTCCTGTACAGCTGAGATTTACCAACTCGGAATAACTCGGAATTACCCACTCAGATCTGAAAAGCTAAATATGTCTTTGCCATGACTTTGGAAGCTTTGGATTATGCAATGTGCATATATATTATATATCATTCTCACCCTACTATGAGCTACTGGGCGTTCTATTGTGTTGAATACTGGGGCTTTACTAGCGGTATTTGAGTAGTGCACAATAGCAAGCAGGCAGCTTTGTGGCAACATAGAAAGATGCTGGGGGCATCCATAACACACACCAGGCACTTGTTCTGTGACATCAAGTGCGCTGGGGGGCGCACTGCATCCTGATATGGCACTGGTTAGAAAGCAAGTAGGAGAGGATCAAAAGCTTTAAGTACTATGGAATGTGCACAAACAATCTTCCAGTAAATATAATGTATTAGAGAATAATTAATTTAATAGGAAATGCCCAGCAAGGTACTGTCTGCTACTTTAAAATAAAAATGTGTACCATACAGTTAGATACCATTAGTAAAATCTATATAAGCGAGAAAGCGTGTGTCTGTCTGTTTGCCCTTTATAGACTTTTAGACAGCCCAGCAGAGTGAGTGACAGGAGAAGCCATTTGTGGGTGGTGACGGCTGTCCATTAAAAACAGGGGAGTGGTGGTGCGAACGCAGGCGTGCCTGAGCATCTCAACGCCATTTCAGAGGCGTGCATAATTTAGAGACAGTATCATTGTACATGTCACCTGGCTGGTTTCTACACTGAAGTGCTCGCAGTGCTTGTGGTAGGGTATGGTCAGCCACAAGCGCTGTGATCACATCCGATAGTTGCATACAGTTCCTGGAGATGAAGTGCACAAGTGGGCGTCTTAAGACTGGCTGGTGGGCATCTACATACACAAAGCAATCGCATGCCAAGACATAGTGGGCGTGCTAATGCCTTGCTGTGCAATCGCCTGCCTTCACAAATTTGCATATGCATCGAACAAGCGAACGCATCTAGCGAGCGGGTCTGAATGAGGTCCCTAGCTCCACCAACTTTGGCTGGATGGTGTAGTTTGACCAGGATTAGGATTTTGCCTAGGTTTGAACTTCGTCAGGGCCACACACTGTCATACAATCCCTAAAAAAGGGGACACTCTTAAAATACACAGGGTTCAAACTGGCTCTAGTGGAAATTGGCAGTCTGCCTAAAACTTGTGAGAAAGCTACAATGTGTCCTTTTAACCTCACAGTCTTCATATTAAATCCTGAGTTAGACCTTTTTAAAGTGACCTTATATATTAGTCAACCCTATATGTTTGCATGCAAGGGCATAACTAGAACTTTGGGGGCCACATAGCAAGATCTTAAAATGGTCCCTCCCAGAAGTAAAGAAAACCACATACATTTGCCCCCACACAGAGCCCATTCAGGCAGGGCCGGATTAAGGCTTGTGGGGGCCCCGGGGCAACTAAGTTGTGGGGGCCCCTTTAAAAAAAATGGCCACTGCCAAGGGAAACACAGAATTTAGAGGAGAGAGAGAGGGAGAGGGAGAGAGAGAGGGGGAGGGGAGGGGGATGGAGAGAGAGAGAGGGGGAGAGAGGAGGCACAGGGGGAGAGGGGGAGGGAGAGAGAGGGGGAGAGGGATATATAAATTGAGATATACATAGATAGATAGATACAGTATAGACAGGGGGGTAAGGGACAGGGAGGTATCTCTCTCCCCCACACTATTCCACACAGTAATGCCCCTTATAACATTATGCCACACAGCAATGCCCCTTACACACTATGCCCACCCAGCAACTCACCTCCTCGTCTCCCTCCAGCAGCCTCTAGTGTTCGGGGAGACAGCTGATTTTCGGATCATCTGTCTCTGCGCCGGAGCAATGATGAATTGCTCCAGCGCTGACCGCAAGTAGGAATGTTAATGAATAGACCCATTAGTGATGATGATTAGACCCCTAAATAATAATTATGGGTTTAATTGCGCCCTAATTGGCCTGGACATTCACACTCCAGTCACAGACATTCACACTCCAGGCACAGATATTCACACTCCAGGCAGAGACATTCACACTCCAGTCACAGACATTCACCCTCCAAGCACAGACATTCTCTCTCCAGGCACAGACATTCTCTCTCCAGGCACAGACATTCACCCTCCAGGCAGAGACATTCACCCTCCAGGCAGAGACATTCACCCTCCAGGCAGAGACATTCACCCTCCAGGCAGAGACATTCACCCTCCAGGCAGAGACATTCACCCTCCAGGCAGAGACATTCACCCTCCAGGCAGAGACATTCACCCTCCAGGCAGAGACATTCACCCTCCAGGCAGAGACATTCACCCTCCAGGCAGAGACATTCACATTCCAGGCACAGATATTCACACTCCAGTGACAGACGTTCACACTCCAGGCACAGACATTCTCTCTCCAGGCACAGACATTCTCTCTCCAGGCACAGACATTCTCTCTCCAGGCACAGACATTCTCTCTCCAGGCACAGACATTCTCTCTCCAGGCACAGACATTCTCTCTCCAGGCACAGACATTCTCTCTCCAGGCACAGACATTCTCTCTCCAGGCACAGACATTCTCTCTCCAGTCACAGACATTCATACTCCAGTCACAGACATTCATACTCCAGTCACAGACATTCCCTCTCCAGGCAGAAACATTCCCTCTCCAGACAGAGCCATTAACATTCCAGGCACAGACACTGACATTCACACGCCAGTCACAGACATTCACACGCCAGTCACAGACATTCACAGTAGCAGAGTAGTATGGTGACAGCAGATCATAGTGGCAGAGTAGTATGGTGACAGCAGATAGTAGTGGCAGAGTAGTATGGTGACAGCAGGTAGTGGCAGAGTAGTAGGGTGACAGCAGATAGCAGTAGCAGAGTAATAGGGTGACAGCAGATAGTAGTAGCAGAGTAGTAAAGTGATAGCAGTAGCAGAGTAGTATGGTGACAGCAGAAATTAGTGGCAGAGTAGTAGGGTGACAGCAGATAGCAGTAGCAGAGAAGTAGGGTGACAGCAGATAGTAGCATAGTAGTAAAGTGATAGCAGTAGCAGAGTAGCATGGTGACAGCAGAAAGTAGTGGCAGAGTAGAAGGGTGACAGCAGATAGTAGTAGAAGAGTAGTATGGTGACAGCAGATAGTATTGGCAGACAGCAGATAGTTGTGGCAGAGTAGTATGGTGACAGCAGATAGTAGTAGTAGTGTAGCAAAGTGATAGTAGTAGCAAAGTAATATGGTGACAGCAGAAAGTAGTGGCTGAGTAGTAGTGTGACAGCAGATAGTAGTGGCAGAGTAGTATGGTGACAGCAGATAGTAGCAGAGTAGTAGGGTGAAAGCAGATAGTAGTAACAGAGTAGTAAAGTGATAGCAGTAGCATAGTAGTATAGTGACAGCAGATAGTAGTGGCAGAGTAGTATGGTGACAGCAGATAGCAGTGGCAGACAGCAGATAGTTGTTGCATTGTACGGTGACAGCAGATAGTAGTATGGTGACAGCAGATAGTAGTGGCAGAGTAGTATGGTGATAGCAGTAGCAGAGTAGTAGGGTGACAGCGGACAGCAGTAGCAGAGTAGTATGGTGACAGCAGATAGCAGTAGAAGAGTAGTAGGGTGACATCAGATAGTAGTGGCAGAGTAGCAGGGTGACAACAGATAGCAGTAGCAGAGTAGTATGGTGACAGCAGATAGCAGTAGCAGAGTAGTATGGTGACAGCAGATCGTAGTGGCAGAGTAGTATGGTGACAGCAGATAGTAGTAGCAGAGTAGTAGGGTGACAGCAGATAGCAGTAGCAGAGTAGTAGGGTGACAGCAGATAGTAGTAGCTGAGTAGTAAAGTGATAGCAGTAGCAGAGTAGTATGGTGACAGCAGAGTGGCAGAGTAGAAGGGTGACAGCAGATAGTAGTGGCAGAGTAGTAGGTTGTCAGCAGATAGTAGTAGTAGTAGTAGTAGTGTAGCAAAGTGATAGTAGTAGCAGAGTAATATGGTGACAGCAGAAAGTATTGGCAGAGTAGTAGGGTGACAGCAGATAGTAGTGGCAGAGTAGTATGGTGACACCAGATAACAGTAGCAGATAGTAGTAACAGAGTAGTAAAGTGATAGCAGTAGCATAGTAGTATAGTGACAGCAGATAGTAGTTGCAGAGTAGTAGGGTGACAGAAGATTATAGTGGCAGAGTAGTAGGGTGACAGCAGATAGTAGTGGCAGAGTAGTAGGGTGACAGCAGATTGTAGTGGCAGAGTAGTAGGGTGACAGCAGATAGTAGTGGCAGAGTAGCAGGGTGACAGCAGATAGTAGTGGCAGAGTAGTATGGTGACAGCAGATTGTAGTGGCAGAGTAGCAGGGTGACAGCAGATAGTAGTGGCAGAGTAGTAGAGTGACATCAGATAGTAGTGGCAGAGTAGTATGGCGACAGCAGATTGTAGTGGCAAAGTAGCAGGGTGACAGAAGATTATAGTGGCAGAGTAGTAGGGTGACAGCAGATAGTGGTGGCAGTAGTAGGGTGACAGCAGATAGTAGTGGCAGAGTAGTAGGGTGACAGCAGATAGTAGTGGCAGAGTAGTAGAGTGACAGCAGATAGTAGTGGCAGAGTAGTATGGTGACAGCAGATTGTAGTGGCAGAGTAGCAGGGTGACAGCAGATAGTAGTGGCAGAGTAGTAGAGTGACAGCAGATAGTAGTGGCAGAGTAGTAGAGTGACAGCAGATAGTAGTGGCAGAGTAGTAGAGTGACAGCAGATAGTGGTGGCAGTAGTAGGGTGACAGCAGATTGTAGTGGCAGAGTAGTAGGGTGATAGCAGATAGTAGTGGCAGAGTAGTAGAGTGACAGCAGATAGTAGTGGCAGAGTAGTATGGTGACAGCAGATAGTAGTAGCAGAGTAGTAGGGTGACAGCAGATAGCAGTAGCAGAGTAGTAGGGTGACAGCAGATAGTAGTAGCTGAGTAGTAAAGTGATAGCAGTAGCAGAGTAGTATGGTGACAGCAGAGTGGCAGAGTAGAAGGGTGACAGCAGATAGTAGTGGCAGAGTAGTAGGTTGTCAGCAGATAGTAGTAGTAGTAGTAGTGTAGCAAAGTGATAGTAGTAGCAGAGTAATATGGTGACAGCAGAAAGTATTGGCAGAGTAGTAGGGTGACAGCAGATAGTAGTGGCAGAGTAGTATGGTGACGCCAGATAACAGTAGCAGATAGTAGTAACAGAGTAGTAAAGTGATAGCAGTAGCATAGTAGTATAGTGACAGCAGATAGTAGTTGCAGAGTAGTAGGGGGACAGAAGATTATAGTGGCAGAGTAGTAGGGTGACAGCAGATAGTAGTGGCAGAGTAGTAGGGTGACAGCAGATTGTAGTGGCAGAGTAGTAGGGTGACAGCAGATAGTAGTGGCAGAGTAGCAGGGTGACAGCAGATAGTAGTGGCAGAGTAGTATGGTGACAGCAGATTGTAGTGGCAGAGTAGCAGGGTGACAGCAGATAGTAGTGGCAGAGTAGTAGAGTGACATCAGATAGTAGTGGCAGAGTAGTATGGCGACAGCAGATTGTAGTGGCAAAGTAGCAGGGTGACAGAAGATTATAGTGGCAGAGTAGTAGGGTGACAGCAGATAGTGGTGGCAGTAGTAGGGTGACAGCAGATAGTAGTGGCAGAGTAGTAGGGTGACAGCAGATAGTAGTGGCAGAGTAGTAGAGTGACAGCAGATAGTAGTGGCAGAGTAGTATGGTGACAGCAGATTGTAGTGGCAGAGTAGCAGGGTGACAGCAGATAGTAGTGGCAGAGTAGTAGAGTGACAGCAGATAGTAGTGGCAGAGTAGTAGAGTGACAGCAGATAGTGGTGGCAGTAGTAGGGTGACAGCAGATTGTAGTGGCAGAGTAGTAGGGTGATAGCAGATAGTAGTGGCAGAGTAGTAGAGTGACAGCAGATAGTAGTGGCAGAGTAGTATGGTGACAGCAGATTGTAGTGGCAGAGTAGCAGGGTGACAGCAGATAGTAGTGGCAGAGTAGTAGAGTGACAGCAGATAGTAGTGGCAGAGTAGTAGAGTGACATCAGATTGTAGTGGCAAAGTAGCAGGGTGACAGCAGATAGTAGTGGCAGAGTAGTAGGGTGACAGCAGATAGTAGTGGCAGAGTAGTATGGTGACAGCAGATAGCAGTAGCAGAGTAGTAGGGTGACAGCAGATAGTAGTAACAGAGTAGTAAAGTGATTGCAGTAGCAGACTAGTATAGTGACAGCAGATAGTAGTGGCAGAGTAGTATGGTGACAGCAGATAGCAGTAGCAGAGTAGTAGGGTGACAGCAGATAGTAGTAGCAGAGTAGTAAAGTGACAGCAAATAAGAAATAACACAGGTGTAACAGCAGTGCACTCCTTCCAACACTTTGATTGCTTCTTGCACTGCATGAGCAGTCTGCTGGTAATCGCACTTAGGGGGTGATTCAGTACCAGATGGAATTGCAAAGCTGCAGCTCTTCATTTCCGTCCTTGCAAACATGCAAATGCAGCAGGAGGTGAACAACACCCCCTGCTTCATTTGCGATCCCAGCACTGGGACCACCATCGTGCAATTCTCGGTCGCAATGGTGGACGACATCGGGCCACAGCCCATTTGAATAATCCTCACCTAGCTCAGACTGACCAGCTTGCAAGGCCAGGAAACTCTCTCTACATGGACGCAGTCCCTGGCCGTGCCGCTCACGGAAAACGGGAAGGGCACGCCCCCATTTCTGAGAATACTGGCTGTCCCCGCCCCTGCATCTCCCCTTAAATGCCTATACCTGTCAATCAGGCAGAGGCATAGAAAGGGCTGCATGCAAATTCGCAGGACCTGTTCTGCACATTCGCAGAGCAGGTGCTGTGCACGCGTAGATTCCCAATAATCTGGAAACTGCGTTCAGCATTGCATTTGTGTGAAATGCTGAATTAGCCACTTAAACTATAATGGAGGATTCTCTTTCTCTATAGCGAAGCCAGGCTTAAGTAACCCTTTCCTGAGTGGATTTTTAAATGCTACAGTCCCACTGGTCCTACACTACTGGTCCATCCCAGAGGTGGTTTCATTAACATCTAAATCACTCTGGGGCATCTCTCCAGCACAGCAGAACAAGCATACGTCACATATAAATGCAGTCATATGCCCATTTTACAATTCCTGATTCCATACTTGCATGGATTCTCTAAAGCATTATTCTCTTTTTCAGGGCCATCAATCATTGCTGCCTGTTCTACTCTCTGTAATCCTACAGTGTTTGCTTAGGCAGGTGCCTCACAGGTTCTTCTGGACACCTGATCGCTAACTAGACACAGGATGGGATGTACTAAGGCTAAAATGCGGTTAGAACTTGGAAAATGTTTGTGGAGATTTGGCCACATTTCCTATATGTACTAACCTCTGAATGCGATATTTGGACAGATGTTGTTGCCTAAAAGAACCCTATGGACTTCTTTCGCCATTCTTCTGTGAGAGGGATCCAATCGGGCTGTATCGTATCCATAATGCGATGCGTAGTACATACTGACCAGGTTGAGAAAAGGGATGTTATTGACATCACTATCCTTACGACTCCTATCAGTGCCCCTGGTGACAGCAGGAAACACATCCGGGACAGAGATGACGTGGGTCTATATGATCAGATAATTTCTGCCACAACGCCCTGTAACATCAGAGCATACGTCACTATTAATGCTTCTTAAAATATTCTTTTCCAGGAAATATCTATTAAAAAAAATTATAAAAAAAATGGAGGTACTGTAATACAAACATTGACTTCTTAGCACACGTGTTTGTACACATAATTCAGCTGATTAATATTTCTGCAAATTTTTGCTGAATATTTGACATTGACTTGGATCAGGTATCCCCGTTTCTAGAGCAATGGCAAATAGCGATAGTCTGTCATTAGAACACTGCTGTTCTACCATTATTTCACTGGAATACAGCTGCTCTACCATTATCTATAATGAGAGATGGTCCCGCAGCGATAACGGAGCCAGCTCTCCTACCCAAATCCTCCAATCTCAACCTGCTTTCCCCATACAAATACTTAATTGGATGTTTACTATTCAAGTACCACACTGCTGTGATCACAGCTTAGATGATCCCACTATTATCTGTTGGACGGCATATGGAGATAAGTGAGGATAAGGCCTTGACGCCATCACTTTGCTTTGCTGTTCCAGTCTTTAAAAACTGCGCTTCAGAAGAATCCTAATGCTCACATGTCGTAGATTCTGGCTGTTCCAGTCTTCAGATTGCTTGGACCCTGCCATGTAATCAATGCAGCTGAAGGAAACAGTGTCTTATTGCGAGTGAATAAAACTCCAAGCAGAGTGATGGCACCCAGCCATTCTACTCATCGAGCACCTGCACTTAACTCCGTATGTTGTCCAGCAGACAATAGTCTGGATTTTTTCTTAATGTGATATAATTGAGAAAAGCTGACATGCTCTTGGAACCAACAAGCTCATCCGGGATGTGATCACAGCAGTATGGTACATGAACACTAAAGACTCATGCCTAATTGCACTTGTTAAGTTGGTTGAAAAAGACGTGCTCTAAAACCCCCATCCTGCCCTCATCAATTATCTTTGGGTTCTGTCTGTGTACTATGCAGATATTCTGCCTTCACTGCAACATTTAAGTTGTTTATGTTTTAAAAATACCTTAAGCATTTGTGTTCATTAATGAGTGACATATGTAGTGTATAAGAGCCCTTTCAGCGTATCCTTCCTAATGTTTTAATAACAAATATTGTTTACTTTTTATTATTGACACCTTTTCTTGGTATAATAGGTGATTTCCGCTTCTATGAGTCCCTTTCATTCTGATGACATCATAGGGGCTGGATTGCTCTGGGGGAGTGATCAGCCAATAGGAAATCACGTGCAGCCCCTACTGATCCGGTCGCATTACGTACTGTGGGCCTGATTCAGAGCCGGACGCTCTTTGAGAGTGCTCGCTCTGAGTCAGGGCGTCCCTTTTTATTTTAAAAACAGCCTCCTGGCCACTCGCATAGCTCTGGGTGACCACCCACAGCTTATGCGAGCGGCCAGGTGATGGTCGCGATGGTCAAGACCATCGCGGCAATTGGGCTTGCGACGAGACCCTTGTGGTAGGGTCTCGTGGCCGCAAGCCCCAGAGGACTTCCTACTCTAATAGAGCAGGAAGTCCACCTACTGACATCATGAGTGCGAGTGCGAGACCCGTAGCGACGGAGCGCCAATCACTGGCCGGGTCTCGCGCACGCCGGAGCCGGCTCTAGCATGCGCATGCGCAGTGAGGGACCATCGACCCACTTGCGAGCACTGAGTGCTCACGAGCGGGTCTGAATCAGGCCCTGTGTGTGCTGAATGCGGATCATCCAGACACCATATGCAAAACAACACAGAACAGGCTGGCTATGTGTGATGATATTGCTATGCTGTACCTATGCTGTTTTACCTGCATATAGGAATATGTCTGAATGAAATATAGAGATACATACATCGTGGACGTGCAGTCATGGTAGGTAGAGTCATACTCCCTCCCCTATCATACTCACTGTCATGCTGCAGAGTTTTGAGTAAAAAAAACTGTGTTTTTAACATGTGTGCCTCCCCAGCAATTGACCTCACCGCCCGTCACTGACATACATCTAACAAAGTTAATTTAGATCAGAAAATGAATAACACTTTGGATAAACAGCAAACTACATTTGTCATTGCTTAATTAAAGAGATTAATGGACTTAGTTATTATATGGTCATGAGTGTATTTGTTTAACATATTGACCCTCATTAAAATTAGTTTGTCATTTAACAGGCAGCTTTCATATCTCTATTACGTTTGTGCTCTATTAATAGTATAGAGTCCCATTTGTACTGGACGGGTTTGTAGCCAATACCAATGGTGGCTATGAGTAAGCTTTCCATCCGAACTGGCAAAATCAGCAGTGATTCCTTTCAATGGAGCAGTGCCAGCAGTGCTTCTGGGCACTCTTGTTAACACCTCATATAAACCGCACTTGCCAAGCAGACACTGCCGGCAGGTATGTTATGTGTAATCCTAGAATATTACACAAACATGCACAAACAAATGCATATACACACACACACTCTTTATTTGCCCATCTAGACTTCCATTGACATTATCTATAAGTACAATTTTTGATCTCCTCATCCACCTGTTTGTCACCTGCCCCATTCCAAACTGTTCTTTCCAGCCTCAAGCCCCATCTGTGTGTCTCCAGCCTCAAGCTCCATCTGTGTCTCCAGCCTCAAGCCCCATCTGTGTGTCTCCAGCCTCAAGCCCCATCTGTGTGTCTCCAGCCTCGTTCCCATCTGTTTCTCCAGCATCATGCCTCCTCTGTATCTCATCAGCCTCATGCTTCCTTGTGTCTCTCCAACTTTATGCCCCCTGTGTCCCTACAGCCTCATGCCCCCGTGTCCCTGCAGTCTCATGCCCCCGTGTCTCTCCAGCCTCATGCCACCTGTATCTCTCCAGCCTCATGCTTCCCCTGTGTCTCTCCAGCCTCATGCCACTCATGTTTCTCCAATCTTATACCACATTTTTCTCTTCCATCTCTGTCCCTCCTCCATCTCTCTGCAACCCCCCATCTCATCTCTGTTCCCCTCCCCCATCTCCCTCTCATCTCTGGTCCCCACCCCACATCTAAAGCTCTCTCTGATCTCTGTCCCTCCTCTGCTCATTGGATCCTTACAGGTGTCTTTCCCCACCTTCCCATCTCTGTCCCCGCACACACCCTGATCCTGTCTGCCTCTCTCATCTCTGACCCACACTCCCCTGTCTGTTTCTTTCATCTCTGCCCCCCTCTCTCTTTCATCTTGGTCCCCCTTTCCCATCTTTTATGACTGCCCCCTCTATCTGTATCATATCCCACCAATCCATTTCTTTCACCTCTGTTCCCCTGCAATCATTGGGAGGGGTGGTCGATGGGTGTGTGGTGATTGTGAGATTCCCACAATCACAGGGGCAGAGGGGGTGATCGCAGAGAATGGCACAACAATCTGCAAAGTGTGTGCCCTTGCTCCACTCAAGCCCCTCCTTTGTCCATACCCTCACATTGATAGCCTTTCACAAGAGCCATTGAAGGCAATTTTGTGAGGAAATAGAACATTCTGCTCTAATCTTCTGAATTTCCTTATAACATATGGGGCCAAATGTAATAGGGTGAGAGTTTAGAAAAGTGTGAGTTTCTGACACTTTTTAAACTTTGCCAATGTAATAGAGTCCAAAAACAATGTAACAGAGCGAATTTGCATGTTTTTTTTAGACTTAAAAAACTCTCAAGATTTAAAATCTCATTCAGATGTTTTCCCATTTTGAAGATAAAACTCAACCAATGTGAGAATTTACTGCTAAACTCTCACATTTTCTAAACTCTCACCCTATTACATTTGGCCCATGGGCTCTATATGTGAATATGTGGTGATAACAAAGATGTTCTATCAATGCTTATAGTGGTGATAAAAAATCAGTTACTGATTTACTAATAAAATGTTGCTGGTGTAGCTGAGAGATGCACAACTCCCTGGTGAGGAGGCACACACGGGGACGAGTCTGTGCTAGGAGCCTGTTTCACCTCCTACTCACTGTACAGTAACTCTCCCCTCACTACACTAAGTTTCAGTTTCAATTCATTCTCCTACCTGCATCACTATGTCTTCTCTTGCTTCTGCTGACTGAGCTCCGACCTCTAAACACTACACTGCACTTCCTGGTCATATGACACATCCAAGGTGTCCATCAGTACTCAAGGCATGCCCCCCATACTCAGAGGCATGCCTCTATTAGCTCTCTTTCTGTGCAGCTTACTGCCTGTGGGTGTGACCCCAGTGTCTGACTATACAGAAGCGAGGCTGTGCTGTTTCTGCTTCATCTCTCATCTTCCTGCAGTCCCAGGGAGCTCCACAAAGCCGGTGAATGTTAGCTATAAAAATGATTACAATAAACAAAGTAGATGTTTATAAGATATAAATATCTTCTTTGTATTATTGTAATAATTTTTATATCAAATCCCAGGAGTATGACAGGGGAGGGTCTGCCTCCCCTACTTACCCTGACTGCACGTCCCTGGTATGAGGCGTCTTACCACTTTTCGACAGCCAATCCTGCATGCATGTGCGCATGTGAGAGCTGACATTGCTGGGTCACGCATGCGCAGTGGACTGGTAGCCTGGACTTGTGCTTTCTGTTACGCTTTTGTAGAAAAAGGAACAAAATGTAATTTAAAAAATCTTGAAAGGTAGAAAATAAATAGTTAAGCTGCGACTTTTTTTTTTCCCCGAAAAAGTACTTTATTTAAATAGAGGCTTTTTTTGTGGGCTGCACCCGTTGACATTGTCTTTACACCATTTTCCGTCCTCTAAATATTAGACTAATCATCTAACATTTCTGTAATGGTTTAATGCCAGCAAAACCCATCTGATATACTTGGCCTTACCATGATACATTATGCCTGCTGTGCAAGTACAATACAGCTATCAGTTCAACTGCTACTTAAATACTATATTCACATTGGGCCTGATTCAGACCTGTTCGCTAGCAAGCGATCGCTCAGAGCGAGCAATGTTTTGCAAAGTGTGCATGCGTATGCATCGCAGTGCGAGAATTAGTACAAGCGATCGGGAAGCAAGCGCTCACCCAGCAGAGACAGCCCAGCTGAATGAGTGACAGGTCAAGCCGTTTGTGAGTGGTAAAAGGGACAGGCCACTGGAAATGGGGGAGTGGAGGTGCGAACGCAGGCGTGCCTGAGCATCTTAACGCTGTTTCAGAGGCGTGCATAATTAACAGGCAGCATCAGAGTACACATCACCTGGTTTTATTAAACACTGAAGTGCTCGCAGTGCTTGTGGTAGGGTACAGTCAAGCGCAGCGGACAGATCCGATGGTTATATATACTCCCAGGAGATGACGTGCGCTAGGGGGCGGCTCAAGACAGGCTGGTGGGCATCTATAAACACAAAGTGCTCGCTTGCCAAGACATAGTGGGTGTGCTTATGCCTTGCCGTGCGATTGCCTGCCTTGAAGTCACTTAGCTATATTTGCATACGCCGGGAGCGAGCGCCGCATCTAGCGAACGGGTCTGAATCAGGACCATTGTCTCCTCTCCATCAAGAATTCTTTGAATGCAAGTTAAGTGCTGTATTTGAGTTAAGGAAAGTGAAGATTGTATTTATTTCTTAATATGGTTTTGCGCTTCTGCAAATGCCTGATCATTATGGGAGCATTTCTTATTTTCTATTCTACTGCCAACAATCTAACCAGAGTGTGAAAAGCGTTACTTTCACAGGTTTTTAGTCAAATAAAATTCTGGGTTGGTGGGTAAAACAACCGTATTTGCTTTTATTACAAATCTTGTTATTACTATTGTTAGGATAGAAATCACCTGTTTTTTGCTTGTTATATGTGCACATATGCATTCGTTATCAAATACTCAGAACTGTTATACTGTATGTGTAAGTTAACTTTAAGGGCTCTATTCATCATCACTTAATTTCTACAAAAGCAGGAAAATGAACATGGCCCGCTGTCCCCATACACTAGTATAGGGATAGAATTCATCAAGCTCCAAAATACAATATTTTCGGAGATTGATTGCGGGATCATTTGCCATCTTCCGATGGGAAAGAGTCCCGGGTGATGAAAAGAGATCCTCTCTGATCCCTCCGCCCCTGTCCGACTCCTTCCGCCGGATGTCAGGGCTCTTGTGCGCATGCGTGACCTGTAGCTGTCTCCGCGCTGGAGCAATGATGAGTTGCTCCGGTGCCTGTGCTGAGTAGGAACGTTAATTATCGGAGACCGTTCAGATACCTATAATTAACAGAGCCCCATATATTTATTCCAGTGTACAAATAACACAGATGCAAATTGTACCTACAGTACAGTAGTGTTAAACTTTGCTGTTTTCAAGAGCCCCTTTGGCCTAAAGAAAATTTGAGGGTACATTTTTAGTTTCTACAGTTTGCAAACCATGGCTGGATTAAGGTTTGTGGGGGGGGCCCAGGGCAAGTAAACTGTTTGGTCCCCACCAATAAAATTATCAAAATGTAATACTGGCGATGTTACTAAAAAGTATAAGACGTATCTACCTCTTGACCATGATGGCACTCTCTTGGTGCGCCGGCCAAGGGGGGAGCACTACATGGCGGTGCCACCCGCGGCCAGTGGAGTCATCCTTTTGCCACCGAGCCAATTCACAGGCCCCCATTCAGCACAGGCAGCTGGTACAACCAAGTTTTTCTTTTGCTATTGTGGCACAGCACGCCTGACGTCATGACGTCATGCCACAGAAATCCCAGTTCACATATGTCACAGTGCCCACTACATTGGTGATGTAGCTATTTTGTAGGGGAGTTTTCGGTATGGTGTCCTTTTGTTAATCCAGCACTGTTGTCAACTGCCAGAACAATTGACCATCTTCTGTATCTGAGGATTATAACCTAATGAATTAGCAAACAAATGTCTTCCCTTTCACTATGTAAGGTCTCGGGACAGGGCCCTCTCCCCTGCTGTTGCTCTAGCGCCATCATTACCACCAATGGTCCTTGTCCTTTGTCCCTTGTCCCATTCATCGACTCTGATACTACCGAGTCTAACCCCCTGCACCCACCATGGCCTGCTCCTAATAGCTACAGGGAGTTTCTCTTTTCTTGTCGCTGTACTTGTTTATCCCTGTACTGTCTATTTGTATTTTCGCTATGTAATTTTGAGGGGTAAGGTATTTACTTAAACATTGTCATACGGCGGAAACTGTATAACTGGCTCAAGTAACTGACCAGACTTCTCCATAATGGATGCTGATGGGGGAGCAGTAGCCTTCTCTGATCTACATCTATGCTGTTTGTTTCAAATTCCACGTAAATATCACTCTCATATTATCAACTCTATAATGAAGCAATCTCTCAGGTTGGGGTATTGGTACATGGGGGAGATGTTTAATATTTTCTAAAGAGACATTGCCCATAGGAATAGGAACCAATCAATTTGTAGCTATATTTTTATAGAATGTACTAGATAAAATCTAATTGGATGCTATGGGTTACGTCTATACTCCCCCACACCTGTATATTGTCTTATGTCATCTCACCTACTAAAAGCATCAATATGTTGTCATCCTTAGGCTGCCCCAATCTGGTAACATCTTTTAATTGGTTGTAGCTTAAGCCGGGCATACATTATGCAATTATTTGCTTTATACATTAATTATCGGTTGATTGGGCCAATGATTGCATAATGTATGGCAGCGACTGATCAATGATATCGGCGGTCGGGCATAAGAAATCTTACAACATGACTTACTGATCATTGATCAGCCGCATCTGGCAGTGTATGCACCGCAGCAGCCGACCAACCAACATTTCCATCGTTCCTTTACAGGGGAGAGACGGGGGGGAATGTTTCCACCCCAGGGGAGGAAAGCATATATCGTGGGTGACACACTTGGTAATATCTCAGTGTATTGCCATATCATCTGCTTGGTTTTAGGCTGTCAGTTAAAATGTCTGTCGGTCTGACAGTTATTATCTAACAGTGTATGCCCAGCATTAGCAATGCCCCATGATAGTGTGCAAATAGGTGAAGAAATTTAATATGCAATTTACAGGGTCTTCCCAAGCTAAACAATTTAGTTTTCTTAGTTTCCTGTCTTCAAGTTCTCTTATATACCACTTACATAACATGCTTTGAAATTGTATCAAGGGCAGTTTTGTTTTACATGTTTACAATGCAGCATTAAGGCTAAAGCTGGGTACACACTACACATAATGGGGCAGATGTATGAAGCTCTGGGAAGTGATAAAGTGCAGAGTGATAAACGACCAACCAATCAGCTCCCAACTGTCATTTTTCAAACACAGCCTGTAACATGACAGTTAGAAGCTGAGTGGCTGGTCATTTATCACTCTGCACCTTATCACTTTCCAGAGCTTCATACATCTGCCCCAATGGGCTCTATTTACTACAATCCGCATTGGTAATGCAGATTGTAGTGTGATATTACCGAGTGAATTCGCATTGCGAATTCAGGCAATATCACAGGGATTTACTACAAATCCCTTGCAGGGACAGAGCTTGCGATAAAGCTCTGTCCCTGCTAATCCCCTTCGGAGCCTTATAACGGTATTTTCGCAAAAAATACCGTGATTAAGTGCCCGCGCATGCGCCGACCGTTCGCCGCAGCTACCCCCCCTCCGGCGCTAAGCCCCGCCCCCGGTGCTAAGCCCCGTCCTCCGCGATTGCGGATCCCCTGTGACCCCCCCTCCCTCCCACAACCCCCCCTCCCTTAATAGCACTTACCTGCATGCTCCAGGCCTCCGGTGATGTCTTCCATTCCTCCGGTCAGGTGATCTCCCATAATGCACTGGGGCCCGATCACCTGATGACCGGGCAGCAGTGCACTGTGGGAGACCAGCTGACCGGAGGGGAGTCATCACCGGAGGCCCGATCACCGGTCCCTGGTGTCAGGTAAGTAATTTTTTTTTTTTACTATTTTTTTTTCCTTTTTTTTTACAGTAATCAGCTTGTGGTCTGTTTAGACCACACAGCTGATTACAGGGACCGACTCCCGGCTCTGCTCTCCCCGTTAGAGCAGGCCAAGAGGCCGGTAACCGGGGGAGACCCTGGATAACGCCACCTCCAGGTGGCGTTATTATCACAGGGCTTTCCCCGGTATTTTTTTCACATTTATTTTTAGTAACTATGGTCAGATCACATTTCCCATTACAATTATGGGAAATGCGATCTGCTTTACTAAAAATAAGTGATACTTAGGGGTTGGAGTAGAATTTTACGAATTCTACTCCAATTGCCCTGTAATAACTATAGGTGATACTAAAATAATGTGAAAAGGGTGTGAAAACACCCTTTTTCACATTATTTTAGTAAAAATAATGTTGATAAATAGAGCCCAATGTGTGTACCCAGTGATGGAACAATGCATCACGCCATCCATAACACACTGCACAATGCAGTGGACGATAGTGCAATGTTCCGTTCCATGCTGCATTTAGCAGCATTGCATTGCTCATCGCATCGCCTCATTGGCTATGCTCCACGGCAGGTGGGAACAATGCGACGAACAGCCTGTCGGCACGTGCAAACGTGTGTATACACTATGCGATCCACATTATATATCGTTCTGTTCCGTGTTGGAACAATGCAATGGATCGCATAGTGTGCACCCAGCTGAAGTTGCCTTCTAAATATAAATTGCAATTGCTTTGGGGGAAGAGATATAAGTCTTGTACTGGAATGTGATGTATGGGTGAGTACTTGGGAGGCAAAACTACACAAAATTGCTGCAAGTGCTGAGTGCTAAATATTTCTCTTGGATTTCGCTGTAGCTCTGTCTTTTCTTTTCCCCTGTGGAGTTCTAAGCACCCAGGAACATAAGATAATAAATAAAATTAGTGAGAGAAAGTAAATAGCTAATAAAACTGTAAAAAATAAATAACTCTGTGAATAGAAATTTGTTTGTTTACCAAACTGACAAATGCTTAAATGACTTCAGGGAAAGTTCTTCCCCTATGGCCTTTGATGATAGCAGTTTCCTTGTGGATCCATTCTCTTCAATTATAGAGCTGTCCCCATTTACAGTACTTCAGTTGACTTCTAAGCCAGTACTTTCCCAATAAACTCAATGGCTCCATTGATTTCAGTGACACTATTTTCCCACTGAAATGCAACTTATTATTTTACTATGCAGTAGTGTAGATTATCTTTACTAAATAAGAAACACACTGAAAGGACAACATTCAGAAGTATCTGAATCCGATTACCTTTCTTCTTTCCAAAATGTGCAGATCAGAGCTCTGACTGTCTCTGGCGGATGCCCAGTTCTCTTGCTTACTTACTTCAATCTTTTCAACCACTCACACTATTGCTGAATAATAGGAAAAAAATATCATAGATTCGTGGTAAGGAGATGACTAAACTCTTCCCAAAAAGGAAATTAAAAACAGTTGAGGACAACATAATTCTAATTAATGGGTCAATTTGTCTATTGAGGGAACGGAGCCCAGAGACTGCCTTTGGTGGACATAATTAATAATAATTCACTATCTCACATTCTCTTTTCCTGCTTTTGATCACCATCCATTGCCTATTAGATGTTCTACCTCTGCAACTTGATTCCTAGTCACTGGGATGTATTTTCATTTATCTGTGTGGCTTTTACCTCTGTTATGTTATACATAATTGTTTTATATGTGCATAAGTAATTTGCTTGTATGCACAAATGCTGTACAACTGTGGTATGTAGCATCTAATTAACACTACTTAAAAGCTGTTAAATAACATAATTACCTGCAGTTATTGTCATGCTAAATCAATTGAAATGCTAATTGCCTCCCATTTGACATATTTTGGCCCGCCTCCATCATTGCCAGATACTCTGCACTTCTAGTAAATAACTTTTTACTCTGCTGTTTTAATCAGCTTTAATCTGGAAAAAAAATGTGTCCAAGATTTCGATTATATTGTGGACTAATTACACCTTAAGCTGCTTTCCATGCTGGTACATGAATATCAAAAATGGCACCTGAATTGTCTGTGCTTCATTGCCCATGTAGCATGTTAATCTGAGGTGCTTATTCCTCCATAGAAGCTGATATCAAACCTTAGGAATTGGTTAAGGAGCTTTTTGTTTTACATGCCTCGGCATAAATTACATCAATTACACAATTATGTCACCCCAGTTACAGACCACCAATTTACCCGGCACTGGCCTTTTTCAGTTAATTATGCACAGTACAGAGAAATGCATTCATAACCACCGTTGTGAAACACATAAAACAGCTGTGATGTATAGAACACAAATATATATGTATGTGATTGTTAATAGCCATGTTCAGAAGTTTGGTATATACATCAAAGTTCTCATACAGTTACAGAAATAGAGATGCTGACATTCCATTACATCTGCTATGTAGAGGGATGAACATATTTTCTGCAAAAGGTAATATCAAAACACAAAGCACAAAATGTCCCCCACATCTAAACCAATCAAAATGGGTCCTCGATCCATCCAATCATACCCACTGTTCCTTGAGGCATTGGCCACTTTCAGGTAATCCACTTTCAGGCACTGTAAATTAGGACAATTATGAGGAATGTTAAAGAGGCTGACTGAAATAACTTTCCATGGTATTACTGACAGGAAGTTTGCTGTGCGTAGTAAGATGTTTTCCTCACAATCACTAATTTATGTTAATATCTTCTTATAAGCTTCTGAAATATTACGTGTCTTTTATATCAGCAAAGGTGTATTTTTGCTCAAGGCATACCTCGCAATATTATTACATTTTGAATCGATACACTGGAACGTGGCTGCGGCATGCTAGGTGCATTGTCTTGACCTTAATAGGTGTGGTCATGCTACAAGTGGGTGTGCTTAGCACTTTCGTAGTGCTAGACCTACCATCCTCCATCCGCTCTCCCTAAAACACCTCTAACTTGTTGCAACATTTAACAATGGACATATTTCCCAACTTCCCATGAACTGGGATATACAAGCTGACCGTGAGATGGTGGTACTTCACCATCACATTGGGATAATATGATTGGACGGCGTAGTTTAGGGGTCTATTAAAGATCCCATTTTACCTCTTCATAGTACAATAAATGCCACCATTTTTGTAATTAGAAGCACAGCACCACAATATGGTAAATAAATTAATCTGTGGTTTTACATTTTTTTTTTTTTTTTTTATAAAAATATGTATTTAAAACACATGTACAAACACTGTTGCATTAATGTATACTTGCCTTTGGTGCAAAGCGAAATGATAAAGAGATCTCCGGTGATCCTGTCTTCTCCTGCAGTCCGCTGATCTACCATGGAGTCAGAATAGAGGCAGTGGCTTCGCATGCACCGGAGACTAGCAGATCTGATGCAAGGAACGCTGGTCTAGGGGGTGGAGTACAAATTAGGCCATCCTGAGATGGCAAAATGGAAACTGAGCTCTCCGTTCTTCTGTGAATCGCTCTCCCCATACTACTGTATTGGGAAGCGATCCATACATGGAGCGGGGCCGTCGCTGGAGAAATCAGCAACTTCTCAATGCTAACACGCTTCCTGAATAGAACGAAGCCGCGACAAGCCCTGTTTTCCGTTACACAGGGCTTTTCTCTACTCCATGAATAGACCCCAATATGATAATCCTTCTACTGCATTTCTTCTGTCCAATCGGATTTTATCAAAAGAAATAGATCTAGACTAAGGATCCATCTAAATATATATAGGGTTTCAGATGATTAATTAATCTCCATCTGTTATGTCTAGTACAATTACAGGAAACACAACCATGGATTAAACACTTAAAATACGTGCTTCACATAAACAGCTAAATTGCTTGGTATAATTAATTCCAAATAACCTGAAATGAACCAATAGTTTGCAGGTGACTGATGCTTAACTAAAATACAAAATGATCCAATGTCACTCTTTCAAAACACTGAAGTGATATATATATATACTAGTGATGTCAGTGGGGCCGGACCCAGATGGTAGGCGTTCCCATGGGAACGCCTCCGTCTGGGCAGCAACACCCCCGACACGCCCACCAAAGGGGGCGTGCTGTCACTCACCATCGACAGCATGCCCCCTTTGGTGCGAGACCCATAGCGACAGCATGCGCATTAGGGCACCATCGACCCGCTTGCGAGCGCTCAGCGCTCGCGAGCGGGTCTGAATTAGGCCCTAAATTCAGTACTTCAAATTTGTGTATAATTAATTTTTCTTTGTATTTACTATGGGCAAGAAATTTCATGAGATTCTTCCCTTTCTTAAAAATAATTCTAGGTTCATCAGGCACAGTACAGTAACCTTTAGACTGGGATCATGTTTTAATAGCGGATAATTTTTCTTATTTATTTGTTTAATATGGTATGAAGATTTATTGAATTTTGACATAAATGCAAGTTGAAAGCAATTATCCCTACTGTTAAAGTGCTTGGATTTCATCTTTAAAGTATCTTCCCTGTCTATACTATACACCTCAGCTAATTAATTATTTAATAATGCTGAAGGAATTTATTTATTTTTATTTTATTTATTAACAGTTTCTTATATAGTGCAGCATATTCCGTTGTGCTTTACAATTTTAAACATTAATAGAACAAAACTGGGTAATAACAGACATATATATAGGTAGGAAGGCCCTGCTCACAAGCTTACAATCTATAGGGAAATAGGCATTGATACACAAGGATAGGTGTTATATATTGCATTTTGGTTCAGTCAGAATGCACAGTTTCTTGGTTGGCTGCATGATCCAGTCACATAGGAATGTCGACCAAATGTCATGAGGATGTGAGAGAAAGACGATGTGTGAGATTGTGTGTGGACTGTAAATGGGTATGTAATTAGATATGGAAGCTATGAAGGTTATGTGGGAGGTTCTGGAATCTGATAAGCTTGCCTGAAGAGGTAAGTTTTCAGGGAACGCTTGAAGGATTGGAGACTAGAGGAAAGTCTTATTGTGCGAGGTAGTTTATTCCATAGAGTGGGTGCAGCGCGAAGAAAGTCCTGTAACCGTGAATGGGAGCAAGTAACGCGTGGGGATGAGAGACGCAGATCATGTGCTGAGCGGAGAGGTCGGGTTGGGAGATATTTTGAGATGAGTGAAGAGATGTATGTTGATGTGGTTTGGTTAATTGCCTTATGTGTAAGTGAAAGTATTTTGTATTGAATACGGTAGAAAACCGGCAACCAATGGAGGGACTGACAGAGCGGGGCAGCAGAAGAAGAACATTTCGCAAGGAAGATAAGCCTTGCAGCTGCATTCATAATGGATTGTAATGGTGATAGCCTGTTTTTGGGAAGACCAGTATGGAGGCTATTGCAATAGTCAATGCAGGAAATAATAAGTGCATGGATTAGAGTTTTTGCAGTGTCTTGCAGGAATTGATACAAAACTGATTTTTTTATGCAAATGTTTAATGCAAAACTGCAAAGTTTTGCATCAAATATTTGGAATTACCATAAAAATATCTGATTGGAAGAATGATTCCTCTAAGTAATTGTCCCTTCAGAATATTATTATGCCAAGGGCCATAGTGAGAACTATGACAATGGAGATAGTTGTTAATATAAACTTTTTTCTAGAAGGTACATGTAGATATAGTTGAAATGTAAATTGATAAACTCAAATCCAGGAAATCAACGGAGGTCCTAATGATGATGTGAGCGGATTTTAAATTATAATTGCTATCATTAAGATGGTAAACAAAATCAAGTGCAATGGTATCTTCTCCAACCCAAATAATAAATAAATCACCTATATAAAGACCATATAGGACCACATTTGCACTTTAGCTGTTGCTCTACAAATGGTGCTCTTCAAAATCCCCCATGTATAGATTGGCATAACTCTGCACAAATCTGGTCCCCATGGTCGTCCCCATCACCTGTAAATAATGGACATCACCAAACAGAGGGCAAAATTTACTAAGTGGCAGGTTCTAAACCCCGGCAGTTTGGTGGTGATTTGACGACGGGTTCTAAACCCCGAGGGTTTGGTTGCGGTTTTGCAGCGGTTTCTAAATGACAGCCCTGTTCTATTCTATTCTAAAATGTGTTTTGACGGCGGTTTTGATGGCCACCAAACCGCCACCAAACTGCCGGGGTTTAGAACCCGCCGCTTAGTAAATTTTGCCCAGATAGTGATTATGGGGTAAATTTATTAAGGTGAGAGTTATTAGAAGTGGAGATGTTGCCCATAGCAACCATCTGATGGGCAACATCTCCACTTCTAAAAACTCTCACTTTAGCAAATGTAGCCCCTATGTGTGAGAATAACCCAAATGGAATGAAAAAATATATTATTTATATTTATCCATTAAATTACTTTTTGATTGTAGTATGTTTGCTTTACTTTTTAGACCTTTTTCAGGGGGAAAATTTAAATATAGTGACTCCACATCTAATGTGAGGAAATGGTAATTCCATGTGATATTTTTCAGTAGATTTAAAATATGCATGGAATCATGTATATAAGATTTTAACATACTAATATGTGGCTGTAAATACAAATCTACAGTATGGCTAGAAGTGAGGGACCTATCCTTGAAATAACAGTTTTCCCAGGAGGTGAAAAAAGTGACTTATGAATTTTGGGTAAGTAATAATAAACTGGTGTGACAGGGGAAAAGCCATTAGGAACCTCCATTCTTCCCTGTAGATGACTTCATCAGCCTATATTGTAGCCTATATTAAAGTGGAAGGATGTTCCTTATTACTCAGAACACTAATACCTAGTAAAATAATAGACTAGAAGAATTTATGGCTCACCAAAAAATGTCTATCTCCACTGTGTTTTGGCATCAAGTACACTTTACATTTAAATTAAATTAATTATATTTTGGTTAAGTACTGTATACCTCTAAAAATGCTCAGTAAAACAAATATTCTGTACAGAGTACCATATTGCTGTCTGCATATTGTATCACTAACTTCATAGAAATGCTGAAATTAAATTGCTATTAGAAAATGTTGGAATACTAATGTAACACTAGTATGACTCCGCAATGAGAGTAGTCTCAGAGTACTGGCAATAGGGCATCATATAGGATAATGCCAAGGAGATCTGCCACTGTATAAGTATGAGGTCACAGCTCAAAGTACTCTGATGTCACTTCTCATATCTTTCCAGTAGAGGCCTGTACATCACTCTTGAAAATGTTTTGTACTATATTAGTGCCTCTTGCTACCTAACTCAGATATCAGCCAAGTATCTCTATTCAAAGGATAAGACTTGCTCAATGCTGAATTAACAACAGGGCAGCCGAGGCAGCCACTTAGTGACCCACCACACAGATGGCCCCCCACAAATAGCTACATCACTAGAATGGGGGCACTGTGACATATGTGAACTGAGGTTTCTGTGTGGCATGATGTCAATTAGTGACACTAGAGTGTGTTTAGCACATTTGTGGTGCTGTTAGTATTTACACATTATACAAACCATCATAAGCATATTATATTGACAGGCAGTGACGTGCGGTGAGGTCAGTGGCTGGGGAGGCACTGGCTAGTATCAGAGCCAGAGTTACACACACATATATGAACCTGAACTGGATAGAGGAACAGGTCAGGGAGGGCTGTGCTGTTGTACACTATGCACACTTTCTCTTTGTGGAGACTGGGACCTTTGTACCCGCCCAGAAATGTCATGCCTGCGGGCCACTCTACCCATTTTTATAAAGCTGGGTGCATTCCCAGAGCTTCGGGAGCTGCTGGACATGCCCCCAGTCCCTATCTCTAGTGAATAGAAGCCACGCGCATGTGCATGAGCCTATTCTTACCTTTTCTCTGCAATGGGAAACCTCTGAAGAAATTGATCTTCCCTGGACAGGCAGTGTCATGAGTTGGTATTCACTATTTATGCAGGAGATCACATGGTCTGGAAGCTGCCTGTTTGTGTAGAAATAAAGCCAACATCATTATCATGCAACAGAGGTTCAACCACATAATACATAGCAACAGAAAAGTTAAAGCAGAGCAAAATGTAAATTTTCCTGATCAAACAATTTTATATATATATAAAATATATTTACTAATTTGGTAACATTTGTATCAGTAATATGGTTTCTGTAGAAGTGATGGCTTACTGAAGATTCCCTCTAGTGCCATCTCATGTGTCCCCAGATCCATCTTATCTCCCTCAGCACCATCTCCTCTCTCCCTGTGCCATCTCCTGTGTCCCCAGTTTTACTAATGATGAAGAGGGTTATGTGGTGGCTGCGTTGCTCCCAGTTAGGGAAGCAGTGATATGGGTGGGAGGATACTGGAATGGATGAGGGTGGAAAGCTGGGGGGGCGATATATGAGGGGGACACTGGACTGGATGGGATGGACACTGGGCTGGATGGGAAGGGGGAGCAATGGGAGGGGAAAACACTAGACTGGAGAAGGGGGGACACTGACTAGGCTGGTTGGGGGGTTCTAGGAGGTGAGGACATAGGTAGTGATATGAGGCAGTGGGCTGTTTAGGAAAGGTAGGGGGGAGACACTGGGCTGACTGGGTGGGAGGGGGATACAGGGCTGGAAAAGAGTGATACACTGGAATGGGTGATGTAAGTGAGATGGGACAGGGGGTCACTGGGCTGGGGAAGAGGGGGGCACTGGGCTGGGGAAGAGGGGGGCACTGGGCTGGGAGCACTGTCCTGGTGTTGCTGTATGTCTCCTGAGCAGCCTCCCAGCCTCCATCTCTCTGCTCTGGCTGCTGCTGCTAGCTTCTGGTGTGTTCGGAAGAGGTGGATGCCTAGGAGGGACCCCAGGAGCCGGGAGGAGTGTGCAGTGTGGCCCAGTTTGGTGAGAGGAAATCATACTTCTCAACTTTTCAGATTTAGATGCGTGTCCGAAAAAAGGAGCAGAGCTTCACTGACGGGGGCGAGGCCTCGCGGAAATGGCAGCGGAGCCTTGCGACATTCTTCAGACTCAACAGCCATCATCAGCCACCGTCAGTTAAAGGGGTGAGGACAGGAGGCGGAGCCTCCCTCCAGCTCTCTAGTTAACATGCACTCCAGGGCCAGCTCCCGAACAGCACTGGTTCATCGAGACAGATGTGACAGCTGCCTCCCCTGATCCTTTGTCACTGCAGTATTATTTACCACAGCGCGGACCCTCCCTGCTCTCTAGGCAGTTTCTGACAAACAATGCGCAGGCTGATCTTGTCTCTGCCTCACCTTTAGTTTCTCTCGCTGTATTTGCAGCCGAGAGCTGCAAATACAGTGACTTTTGACTATAAAAATCTTTAGAATAATACAAAGAAGATTTTTATAAATTATAAATATCTTCTTTGTATTCTAATAATTATTATAGTCAAAACTCTGGTGGAGTAAGACAGGTGAGGCTTTGCCTCCCCTGACTGCACGTCCCTGCCCACAGGTTAGTTATCCTGGGGCTCCTGCATACTTTAATCCAGCCCTAACTTTGCCTAAAGATAGTTTGAGATTCCCAGGGGCCCCTGGCTTGATATTATTTTGGGTTTCTCTTTTTCTCTGTTTGTAGAGAATCTTGGCAGTGGTGCTAAGTTATTCATATATAAAGTTTGTATCTGTAGTAATACCACTAATTCATTATGTAATTCATTTAGGCAGTAGTTCTGAAAAGCACTTAAAGCATGAATGGAGAGGGCAGGTATAACATTCTTATTAAATGTAAATATGTTTTATCACTCAATAAAGTATGAGCTATTTTATTTCTGAGCAATGACGGAATCTGCATCTGCTTCTTGATGGAATAAAGGTTAATTTCTCCAGCCATAAATCAATGACAATGTATCCCTGGGGGCCAATCCATTATCTCATGGCACACGACAGAGCAAAAGTTAAATATACGTCTTACAAGAAGAAAGTATCAAGTGATGGGGATTCACAATGCTTTGATAAGGAGCGATGTCAGTCAGCCTATTGATTTCTGCATGAAAACTTGAGCAATCAGCCTCAAACTTGTCACACAGTTTACAAATGTCAGCAGATAGCTTCATGCCAGTCTACGAGAAAGCCCTTGTTACATGCATCAAATGAATATACATGCCTCTGTCTTGTCATATAGTTCATATATATCATGTACACAGCCAAAACTAGGGCACATGCCTCCATCCGTGTATGCGGCGCTGCTGTTACTGACCGCCCGCTTGGCTCCGCAATGTATAATAATAGCAAAGCACCTGGCTCTGTCTCTGCTTGATGCACCGCTGCTATTATACATTACAGTATATGCACTGCAGCTGCCCATGTGCTCTGTCCCCCTCTCCATCTGCTGGAGCAGACTCCCACCTGGCACAGTCAGGATCCTGTCCGTGGCTGCTGCTGGACACAGCCGATACATGGACAAACAATGCTCTCAGTAGTAGTGCCTCTTACACGCAATGCCTACAGTAGTAGTGCCCCTTACACATAATGCCCACAGTAATAGTGGCCCTTATACATAATGCCCACAGTAGTAGTACCCTTTTCACATAATGGCCACAGTAGTAATGCCCCTTACACATAATGACTACAGTAGTAGTGCCCCTTACACATAATGACTACAGTAGTAGTGCCCCTTACACATAATGACTACAGTAGTAGTGCCCCTTACACATAATGCCCACAGTAGTAGTACCCTTTTCACATAATGGCCACAGTAGTAATGCCCCTTACACATAATGACTACAGTAGTAGTGCCCCTTACACATAATGACTACAGTAGTAGTGCCCCTTACACATAATGACTACAGTAGTAGTGCCCCTTACACATAATGGCCACAGTAGTAGTGCCCCTTACACATAATGACTACAGTAGTAGTGCCCCTTTTGCAGTGCTCACAGTAGTAGTGCTACTTATGCAATGCCCACAGTAGTAGTGCCCCGATACAATGCCCACAGTAGTAGTACCCCCATTACAATGCCCACAGTAAACGTGCCCCTATACAAGCCCAAAATAGTAGTGCCCCTTATACAATGCCCACAGTAGTATTTCCCCTTATACAATACCCACAGTAGTAGTGCCCCCTATACAATGCCCACAGTAAATACTGTCCCCTACACAATGCCCACAGTAGTAGTGCCCCTAAACAATGCCCACAGTAGTAGTGCCCCTTATACAATACCCACGTTCTAGTGCCCTTTACACATAATAATACACAAACACACAACATTGTACTTACCTGAATCTTCCCTCCTGCACCCGCTGCCGCCCGATAGCTCCTCGCACTCAGCACTGTGGGAGACATCAAGACGTCACTCCCTACATCCAATGCGGGAGGCGGAATGCAGAGCTCAGGAGTGAGTGCCAGCCTCTGGCTGCAGGGAGGGAGCCGCCGGGTGTCCGCTGGTAACAAAATCTCAGCGGGCGCCCAGTAAATGGAGAAGGCAGCGGCGGTGCCCCTCCAGCCCAGCGCTTCCCTGCTGTGCAGGGCCGGATGAGCGTATCACGCCAGCCCTGACTCCTCCACAATTTCTCACACTTCGCATTTGCGGTGTCAGTTTCTGAAACTTGTTGGAGTTGGGGGAGGTCAGAAAAGCTACACTTTATGGAGCTTAGTACTTAGGCTGCAGTCCCAAATGAGAGTAATGGGGACTACAGTCTTGAGAGCCAATTGGCCTCCTCCATTTGGCTATACATAGCCCCAATACTTAATCATGCAGAAACTATAATTTACATATGATTTGTATAAAAGGGCTTGATACATATGCCACCTAAAGAGAAAGTGATGCAGCTATTTGAAAAAAAAGTAATGTATAACTGAGCTGAATAATATACATGAAACAAATCATGTGCTTAAACTTTACTTAAACTTCCCACCCTAATATCTTTCACTAATTTGCAGCAATTTGCTTTGTTACGAAATTGCTTAAATAAGTAAGCAAAGAGAGAACTGCCTGCTAGAAAATTTCAGTGATTCAACCACCCGAAATATGTTTGCAGTACAACCGTCCATTAACGCCAATTCAAACTTACAGCTCAAAATTTGCCCTTCACAGTTTGTGTTCTCAGTTCACCAATCACATTCATGTTTGAGTTTTAAAGTTTTCATTCACCGTCTTCATCAAAATATCTCTAAGTTTTTCAGAACAAAATTGAAATAATGATTTTATTTCATATTAAAGTATATTAACCTGGGAGAGGAATAGGTGGAGATGAGTACTATATTACTTTATTACTCTACAGAAGGGGAAAACCATTGCAGAATAACAAATTTAGGTAAGGAAATAGCTGGGGGGCCCATCGGTGGAATGCAGTGAGATGGGGGCCCATACCTGGAGTGTGGCCAGCCTCTAATATATATATATATATATATATATATATATATATATAATATATATATATATATATATATAAAATACTGCTAGTGTATGCATGATAATGTACCAGATTAATACCAGCAATGCATTGTAGAAAATACACCATAGTCCTGTGCAGTATAATGTCATATATATAATGTACAAATCAAGTGCACAATCTGGAACCTGATCCCTAGAGGAGGTGGATGGGCACTCAGGCAGGCAGTGATGGATCTTACCTAGGGGTTCCCCTTTTCCTGTGTTGGCCACTTCGACACTGACTGGATCTAACAGTTTTAGTAGCCGGGGAGATTCAGTCTCTGGTCCGCACAACACAGGAAATTCCTGGTGACATCTTTGTGATATCCCCATGACCTCTACATAGAATGAAAGATGAAGTGACATCACACTGTTGACATCCCTGGTGTAAATAGATTGAACCACATAAGAACTTTCAGAGTGTGATTTTCCAAAAAGCATTATTGGGCAAATAACTCTATGGGATAAATGTACTAAGCTCTGTGTTGGTCCGAGATTGCAATCACGGGTCTGTTTGGCAAAGTCGGTGAGAAATTATGAAACTCTATGCAAAACACGGGAAAACACATAAATAAAAATAAATACACCATTGTCTAAACACGGCAGTACTTTCCATACACTGGAATACAACACGGTAATTTACCCAGAATCGTGTTTATAATCACGTGTGTAATTTAAGCAAACTTGTTTAAAAAATAGAAGTTTTAAATAGCCCCCACATCAGCAGCATGTCTTGCAGAAACATACACAGATCAGTGTGATCTGTGTATGTTTCTGCCTCTAATTAATAAAATAAAGTATAACATTTAGAAAAAAAATGACAGGGTTCTAACCCCAAAAGCATGACCAGCCCTGGGCTCTGGGAACTAGTTCTGGTTCTAAAACTACAGGGGACAAAATGTGGAGGGGTCTCCCATATTTTATGAGCCATCACTGGGCTCTGTAAGCTGGTCCTGGTTTTAAAAATACGTAGAAAATATGGCATGAGGTTCCCTACATTTTTAAAACCAGCACTGGGTTCAAACTAGCCGGAGTGTAATGCCACAGCCAGGGGACCATTTCACCGGGTCCCCTGGCCAAAACATTAACACCCCAAACTGTAGCCAACTGCCTGCTGGTACTTGTAGTTCCACAAGTGCCAAAGGGCAGGCACGCTGGCACCTGTAGTTTCACTGTAAAAAACTAGTACACATTAAATATTATCACTATTAACTCTGCTCCCACCAGCCAGGGGTGCGGGAAAGAGCCCCGGGCTTCAACCCAGGCCTGGGGTGCTCAAGAGAGGGGGACCCCTTATTGGGGGCATCCCCACCTCCCCTGGGATCCCCAGCCTAGTTTGGGGTGTTAACGATTTGGCAGAGGGACCAGGTGGAAGGGTCCCCTGGCTGTGGAATTACACTCCGGCTAGTTAGAGCCCGGTGCTGGTATTAAAAATATGGGGAACCTCACAAAATGTATTACCCGTATTTTTAAAACCAGGACTGGCTCACAGAGCCCAGCGCTGGTTCATAAAATATGGGGGACCCCTACCCTTTTTTCCCCTGCATTTTTATAACCAGGGCTGGTTATGCTTGGGGGGGGGGGGGGGGCCCACACGTTTTATTTTCTTAAGTTAACCATTTATTTCCACAGTAATACACTCAAGCAGCCTGGAAGCATCTCACTGATACTGTATGTGCAGGCTGCTTGTTCATGTGTGTTGGGCTAGGGGAACATGGGTAGGAAACACAGGTAGAAATAATCACATACACCATCGGAAAACACAATCCAGTTAAATATGGGAGCTTAGTAAATTCCCGTATTTCATTAAAAAAAACCCTCCAGTTTTCAATCATTCCTATTTGTGTTTAAACACTGACAAACACAGGCTAGACATGAATCAGTAAATTTAACCTATGTGTTTTCTGAAATCTGGGAAATTCATCTCCATGTACAGTATCTTTGTTTATGGGACATTCATCTCCACGTATCTATGTATCTTCAATTTATCTTTTTATCTAAGAAACACATAAAACACAGATACTTTGTGGATGACTGAAATCAGATAAAAAACATACATAGAAAAATAAACACCTCTGTCTAATGATATAAAAGCATGCCTGAAAAGCACCAAAGGAAGCTAGTGTAAATAAAAATAAACATTATAGTATACAGTATAGTAAAAGCTAAAAGAGGCATATTGAAGGAAATGAAGTAATCTGAAGGGGAAAGAAATTATTTCAGCTTAAAACATGAATAATGATTACACAGTAGTAAAACAAGGCACATAACACATTACAATGATTTTCTGTTGGGTTAAAGTAATAAAATAACATTTCCATATAATCTAATAAATATCCACATATTATCAATTGATACATAAGTAAGTAATACTATTTAATAAATAATACATTTCCAGTTAGACCATTTTGTTACCCTCTCTCGTGTATGTCATTCCCCTTTGTCAGTTGTTATTCAGTTATTACGCATTTCATTAGTAATTACATTAATACACTCACAGGATCTTTTTTTTTTTTTTTTCTTTTGTGTGAGTAAGAAAAGAAAATCAGCTTTGTTCCTCTGATAAATTAGAACTTATAACTGCCTGGAATAAATCATATTTAATTTTGTTGTAAGTCAGTGTTTGTGATAGAAGTCTGGAAGCACAGCAGTCCTTTGTTTTTGGTTTTGCTAATTAACAACTACTTTAAGCAGAGCTTATTGCATAAAAGTCATAAACACCAATGGATAAATGTGAAACAATATTGTGACTGAAATTGGTTTACAAACAAAATCAGCATACAATGCAGTATAATGGTAATATTTCAGGCAGGTCTTTAACCCTTAACATACAATATCACCAAAAAATGATCCTCAGGCGCTAAATTCAACTCCTGGACAAAAGTCCATGGAAGATGATGTTTCTCTATGAAAGATGATGTTTTGCCTCTTTCTGAGTCCCGATATTTGGCAGGAAAAATCCGAAATCGGCGGAAAAATTCAAACCTATCCGAACCTGCACATCCCTAGTTATAAGGTGACATATCTACACCAATAGATCCCTAAGCTGCTCATATTGGGCGCACCAGTCTCTGTATTATTAGGTGTTTAACCCTGTGTTTTAGCTTTGCCTCAGTAGATTGGGATTTTTCATAGTAAGTATCTGGCCAAGGCAGATTTCCCATAAATGAATGTGAATGTCATGTGATTGTCTCACCAATGATGTGATGTCCTCATTTACAGTGAGACTCTGATACTCAGCTAGTTTTATCCAATCACTTCATATGTAGAACTATCAATGTAAACTATGGAGAAGTGCAGTACACATAATATTGGGGTGTGGTATATTTTGTCCACATGCGAAATGACGACATGATAAGAATGTTGACAAAACTTCCCTGGTGGACTAGTGGTGACTTACCTGATAGTACGGTTTCAGCGGATGTAGCGATGTCCGTCAGGGACATCCTGTTGACTTCCTGCAGATCATGCGGCACTTCCAATTTCCAATGGAGAGTAACCATTACTCATAACCATCCCCCTATTGCCTAACCTTATCCTCCCCTCCCACAGCCTAACCCACCCTAGTGCCTAACCTTACCTCCCCAACCTCAGCCTAACCCTAACCTCCCCTCCTGTAGCCTAACCCTAACCTCCCCTCACGCAGCCTATCCCACCATGTGTCTAACCTTAAATTCCCCAACCTCAGCCTAACCTCTCCTCCCGCAGCCTAACCCTAGCCTCCCCTCCCACAGCCTAACCCTAACCTCCCCTCCTGCAGCCTAACCCTAACCTCCCCTCCTGCAGCCTAACCCTAACCTCCCCTCCTGTTCCCTAACCTATGCTAGTGCCTAACACTAACCTCCGCTACCGCAGCCTAGCCCACCTTAGTACCTAACCCTAACCTCCCCTCCCACAGCCTAACCCACCTTAGTGCCTAACCCTAACCTCCCATCTTGCAGCCTAACCCACCTTAGTGCCTAATCTCCCCTCCCGCAGCCTAACCCACCATAGTGCCTAACCCTAACCTCCCCTCCCACAGCCTAACCCTAACCTCCCCTCTTGCAGCCTAACCTACCCTAATGCCTGACTCTAACCTCCCTTTCCCTCCCGCACCCTAACCCACGACCTAGTGCCAAACCCAAAACTTCCCTTCCTGTAACCTAATCCTAATCATTCTGCAGGTGCCGACGTGTTCAATGTTGACATTATTAATGACATTGTGGCGTCAACAATATCAATGTTGACACTGTAAATGTTGACATTATGAATACATCCCATAATATCATAGGTGTTGCACTCTGTTTTTGGGGGTTTTCTTTTTTTGCAATTTAATTATCCTCTTCAATAATTATTAACTTCTGAAGCCAGAGAATAAGAGTAGTTAATGAGAATTAATTAAATGAATTTTACTGTGTAGTTGATCTAAATGAAAAAAAAAAAAAAAAACACGGAAAATTCCAGAGATAACTCTTTAAAATCTGGATTTATACCTAGAAATTAGGGAAATTGGCAACTTTGCCTTCTGTATTTGATTTGGAGAATAATCAAATTATTAATCGTCATTTTGTTTCTACCTTGATAGCATGTCTAAAGAGGATTAAAGTGAAGATATAATGTATACAAATATTTACGGTAGTTTGTGCCAAGGTTTTGATGGATCCACCTTTGCACTCTATTCATCATAATTTACCTTTTAATTAATTTTTTTAAGCTTGTCCTCAGTATTTAGATCCAAAGTGCTAAGGTTGAGTCCCACATGTTCCCAGAATTGCGGGAGTTTTATTGTAGAATAATCATACTTACATGTCACCCACCAGTAATTATTGCCGGAGACTAGGCAATGATGATGTGATCAATTCGGCATGCGATGATGTAATTGAGCGCTCCAGCAATTGGCCCTTCTTACTGAAAAAGTCCTGAAACATCTGGGGGGGGTGAGTTTTAGAATTTCTCTAACCGGATGCCATTATTTGAAATAGCATAGTGCCATAACGTCTACAAATATCATTATTAAGTCCAGGGATGACAGACATTGAGCCTTCCCCCCAAGTAGTAATGTTTAGCAGTGACGTGCAGTTAGGTGAATGGCCGAGGAAGCATTGGGTAGTATCAGTGACAGATTTATATTTTATTTATTTATTAACAGTTTCTTATATAGCGCAGCATATTCCGTTGCGCTTTACAATTGGAAACATTGATAGAACAAAACAGGGTAATAACAGACAGACATAGAGGTAAGAGGGCCCTGCTTGCAAGCTTACAATCTATAGGGAAATAGGCATTGATACACAAGGATAGGTGCTATATATTGCAATTTGGTCTGGCCAGAATGCAGAGTTTCTTGGTGGGCTGCATGATCCAGTCACACAGGAATGTCGGCAAAATGTCAGGAGTATGTGAAAGAAAGACAATATGTGAGGTTATGTGTGGACTGTGAGGGGGACATGGAAACTATGAAGGTTATGTGGTCGGTTCTGGAATCTGATAAGCTTGTCTGAAGAGGTGAGTTTTCAGGGAACGCTTGAAGGATTGAAGAGTAGAGGTAAGTCTTATTGTGTGTGGTAAGGCATTCCATAGAGTGGGTGCAGCCCGAAGAAAGTCCTGTAACCGTAAATGGGAGCAAGTAATGCATGGGGATGAGAGACGCAGACCTTGTGCTGAGCGGAGAGCTCGGGTTGGGAGATATTTTGAGATGAGTGAAGAGATGTATGTTGGTGTAATTCGGTTAATGGCCTTATGTGTAAGTAACAGTATTTTGTATTGAATACGGTAGAAAACCGGCAAACAATGGAGGGACTGACAGAGCGGGGCAGCAGACGATGAACGTTTGGCAAGGAAGATAAGCCTCGCAGCTGCATTCATAATGGATTGTAATGGCGATAGCCTGTTTTTGGGAAGACCAGTAAGGAGACTATTGCAATAGTCAATGCAGGAAATAATGAGTGAATGGATTAGAGTTTTTGCAGTGTCTTGTGTGAGATATGGTCGAATTTTGTATATGTTTTTTAGATGTATGTAACATGATTTTGAGACAGATTGAATGTGGGGAACAAAGGACAATTCAGAATCAAGGATGACACCAAGGCAGCGAGCTTGTGGGGTGGGGTGGATTGTTGAGTTATCAACAGTGATAAAGAGATCAGATTGGTAACTGTTATTGGCCGATGGAAATATAATTAATTCTGTTTTAGAAATATTAAGTTTCAGGTAGCGAGATGACATCCAAGATGAAATGGCAGAAATACATTCAGTGACACGGACCAATACAGATGGTGATAAATCTGGAGAGGATAGGTAGATTTGAGTATCATCCGCATACAGATGGTACTGAAATCCAAAAGAGCGGATTAGTTTGCCAAGAGAGGTGGTATAGATTGAGAATAGCAAAGGACCTAAGACAGAGCCTTGCGGTACTCCAACTGATACAGGTAGCGAAGAGGAGGCAGAATCAGAAAAACAAACAGAAAAAGAGCGATCAGATAGGTAGGAAGAGAACCAAGAAAGGGCTGTGTCCTTAAGACCTAGGGATTGTAATGTTTGTACGAGAAGAGAGTGGTCAACAGTGTCAAAAGCAGCAGAGAGATCTAGAAGAATTAGAAATGAGTAATGGCCTTTAGCCTTGGCAGTGACCAAATCATTTACTACCTTAGTCAGTGCTGTCTCTGTGGAGTGCTGGGAACGGAAGCCAGACTGAAGTGGGTCCAATAAGTTGTGGGTGTTAAGAAAGTGTGTGAGGTGGGTGTAGACAAGTCTCTCCAGTAGCTTGGAGGGGCATGGGAGCTGGGAGATAGGACGGTAACTAGAGAGAGTGTTAGGGTCAGAATTTTGTTTTTTCAGAATGGGAGTAATCACTGCATGCTTGAACAGTGATGGAAAGATGCCAGTAGAAAGAGAGAGATTACAGATTTTAGTTAGGGTTGGGATGAGCACAGGAGACAGAGCTTTACTAATTTGTGAGGGTATAGGATCTAGAGGAGAGGTAATAGAGTAGGAGGATGATTATAGTATAGATACTTCATCTTCATTTGTGGGGTCAAATGAAGAGAATGTGCCAGAGGGTTCAGGTAGGGAATTGAGTAGGTCACTAGCTGAGGAAGAGAATAACATTTCATTTCGGATATTATCAATCTTGTCCTTGAAATAGGAAGCAAGATCTTGTGCACAGATAGTAGCAGGTGGCTTGGGTGAGGGAGGGGTAAGAAGCAGTTTAAATGTATTAAAAAGTCGCTTGGGGTTAGAGGCTTGAGCGGAGATAAGAGATTGGAAATATATTTGCTTGGCAGTGTCCAGAGCAGTACGATAAGAGTTGTAGATAGACTTATATGTGAGGAAGTCACTTGGAGTGCGAGACTTTCGCCACTGACGTTCTACTTTACGTGAGAGTTTTTGTTAAGTTAGAATGCCACGGTTGACATCTGAGTCTACGCGGAGTGTAATGGGTAGCTGGAGCTACTTCATCGAGGGCTTTTACTAGAATCTGGTTTAGCTGTGATGCAGCAGTCTCAGATATAGATGCGTATACAGTATGAACCTGAGGGTTTATGCTGACATTATACAAAGTTTTAACAGTATATAGTGCCATACACTTTTTACTCCAGAGTTTTGACTATAAAAATGATTAGAATAATACAAAGAAGATATTTATAATATTTTCTTATTTTTTTTCTCCTAATTTTTATAGTCAAAAACTCTGGAGTATACCTAAGTATGACAGGAAATTCTCTGCCTCACCTGCCTCACCTGCCTCACATTACCGCACATCACTGATGTCTAGTGATTTCCAAACAATAACACCATACACTTCGGAAATATTAGAAGTGCCAGGGTATGGGGAGGACACTATAATTGTCCTTTGTCCTGACACCTATACACTCAGGGACACCCTCATTTGAAAGGGGAATTTCACACAAGCAGCAAAATTGCAGACCAGCTTGTCCCACTTAAAAAACTAAGGTCCCTCTCAACATAAATGGCACTGTTTCTCTCCCCAGGTAGTAAGGCAAAAATGGCAGTCTTTTTTAGGCCTAACATCTACAGCCTGCTAATCCGACTGTTACCTGGCTTGGGTTGGGTACGCGATCCTGGCACTGATAATGCAGGTGGTAAGAATCTTGGCAGTGTAATCCCGGTGGTAGAAATACAGACGCATGCAGGTAAGTATTCTAACCCTTCCACCTAACCCTTACCCTCCGCTCCCACAGCCTAACCCTATCCCTCTCCCTAGTGTTTAACCCTATCCCCTAACTGCCCCCCCCCCCACACAGCCTAACCCTGGAATCGGTATGAAATACCGCCGGCCGCATGGTTCCATTCCTGGCAGTGCCTGGCCAACAAAAGCAGAGTTCCCAGCAGTGGAAGCCTGACAGCGCTGGAAATCCCGATCGCCGCTAAGGTAAGTATAAACTAACCTAACCCCCTAACCCTAACCCTCTTTAGGGGTGCCTAACCATAACCTCCCCACCAAGTGCCTAATCCTAATCCCCCCTTTAAGTGCCTAACCCTAACCCCCCCCTTCCCTGCTGCCTAAACCTTAGTCCCCCGGGGGGTGCCTAATCCTAAATCCCAACCGGGGGTGCCTAACCCTAACCCTCCCTCCCCCTAGCCTAACCCTAACCCTTCTCGGGGGGTGCCTAACCCTGTCCCCCCCCCTGCCAGCCCTAAACCTAACCTTCCCCCCCATGGCTGTCTGCTCGTGATGCCCGGCATCCCTTTGTTCGGGATGCTGGGCCCCCTCTCCCGGCGTCGGGGAAATGACAGGCGTCTAGATAATGACGCCGGTCATTTATCCCACGCTGGGATAAAGCAGCCGTGAAGCCGGCTGTCGGGATTCTGGCAGCCGGCTTCCCGATTGTATACCCTAACCCTCCCCTCCTGTAGCCTAACCCTAACCCCTGACCCCAAATCAAACCCTAAATCTCCCCTCCACAGCCTATCCCTAACCCTCTCCCTAGTGCCTCACCTTAACCCAAAACCAACCCTAATCCTAATACTCACTGTCGGGATTGCAGCTGTCAGGATTCTAGAGCCGAGATTCTGACTGCTGGTTGGATTCCAGAGCCGGGACCCTTAAGTCAAGCATTTGGAAAAGCTGTCTTTCCAATGCACACTGAAATTTCCATGAAGTTTAAAAAGCATAAGAAGGAATCTCTGGACATGTATCACATCATCTACCATTTTCCCAGTGCTTTTCTCAGTATATATATTGATTTGAGATTATACAGTATAATTGGACTGTTAATCAGTGTTTAAATTAGCTAGACGAGACCCCCATTGCTTAAGGCAGGGATGGGACCTCAGGCCCAGGGACCGTATAAGAATAATTTGGTCTGGCCCAAGGAGCTCTTTTCTGCTAGCCTCATCTGGCTAGCAAGGTGCCTAAAATGGCACCCTGCAGCCAGAATCTATGCAGCAGTGCCGCCAGGAGCGTCCTTAGGGTGCTTCAGACAGTCACACCACTGCCATCAGGATGCTCCGGGCATTGCTGTAATCACCTGTGATTGAGGCCCCACCACCGTGTGATGTCACATGGAGGAGGCGTGGCCTGCACCGGGCCCGTGAATAATGTCATATATATCAAAATGGCCCTCGGCAGAAAAAAGGTTCCCCACCCCTGGCTTAAGGCTTGAAGATGGTTATTATCTGCACTCCCATTGGCCACGAGGGGTAGTGTATAAGGGACAGAACACAGGTGATGTATTTTTTGAACCTTAATCACTATGAAATTGTGATTGCAATATATAGTACCAGTAATGTACCACCCGCTGATCAAATGATAGGGTCTATGTATATCTCCAGCAGGAGCAGCTAACACGTTTCCAATGCATGTCTTTTGATGGGCAATCATTTTAACCACGATTTTTTATAGAGGATCGATATTCAAAATAGATTACACAGTTATTTTTAGTAAAATGTACATTCTTATATAGTGTTAGTGATAAATGTATTATTTTACAATAAATAATGTTTAGAAGCATTGTTTTATTGCTACAATGGTTTCACAGCATTATCAGGTTATCTCACTTCATGACAGCTGAGACTTTACAATTCCCTCTAGACAGAGGTGCTCCTATCCAGAAGGGAGTCCTATGGCTACAGATGCTGTGAATGGCCCTGATATTGCAGCTTATGTGCACTGAAATTAGCATGATGCAATGTTGGTTAATTCGTTTGGAGAACGACCACTATTGGCCCATGTGCTAGGTCATCTTCTGACCACTTTAACCTGGCCTCTGTGGACCTGGAAGTGGTGATACCATATGGGCCCTGGGGCTGTACACTTGAATTGCGTCCAGCTTGGCCACCTACATATTGGCCCCTCTGTGAGCGGCTTATCATGGCACATGCACAACTGAAGGGAAGTGGATATCTTTGTAATTTAATTTTAGTTAATTAGAGCAGTAAAATGGTGGTGGACATGGCACTGGTATACTGGAAATCGTTTAAATAAAAAAATAAAATAATTAATCAATTCATAGTAAAATGTATTAGCACATATTGAAAAAAATGGTTTATTCTCTTTCAATGTAACACGAAGGAGCTAATGCGGATCTGAATGCAAGTTAGCTGTAATGGCACCAGGCAAGGGCGATTTAAGAGAGGAGGGGGCCCATGAGCAGCCTCTGTGTGGGTCCCCTCCTCTCTGGCAGCATAGTAGATTCTGGCGTAATGCATCTGGCACCTGCACCAGCATAGGGCTGGCAAAGTGCCTCCTTCTCAACTCTGGCTAAACATAACCTCTGTGGCTGCAACTCTGCTTTTGGGAATTCAACCGCGTTCACTGACACGCCCATCACACTCCCACAAAACACCCATGACACTCCCACAACACACCCATGACACTCCCACAACACACCCATGACACTCCCACAACATGCCCATGACACTCCCACAACACACCCATGACACTCCCACAACACGCCCATGAGACTCCCACAACACTCCCACAACACGCCCATGACACTCCCACAACACGCCCATGACACTCCCACAACACGCCCATGACACTCCCACAACACGCCCATATGACCCCCACAACAGACCCACGAGATTCCCACAACACGCCCACGAGATTCCCACAACACGCCCACGAGATTCCCACAACACGCCCACAAGACTCCCACAACACGTCCACGAGATTCCCACAACACGCCCACAAGACTCCCACGACACTCCCACAAGACGCCCATGACACTCCCACAACATGCCCATGAGGCCCCCAAAGCCCCTGACTCCCACAACATTCCCATGACAGTCCCACAACACGCCCATGAGCCTCCCACAACATGCCCACAACACACCCATGACACTCCCACAACATGCCCACAACACACCCATGACACTCCTACAACATGCCCACAACACACCCATGACACTCCCACAACACACCCATGACACTCTCACAACACTCCCACAAGACGCCCATGAGTTCCCACAACATGCCCATGACACTCCCACAACAGTCCCACAACACGCCCATGAGCCACCCACAACACACCCATGACACTCCCACAACACTCCCACAAGACGCCCATGAGTTCCCACAACATGCCCATGACACTCCCACAACAGTCCCACAAGACGCCCATGAGACTCCCACAAGACGCCCATGAGACTCCCACAAGACGCCCATGAGACTCCCACAAGACGCCCATGAGACTCCCACAAGACACCCATGACACTCCCAAAACACACCCATGACACTCCCACAACATGCCCATGAGACTCCCACAACATGCCCATGAGACTCCCACAACATGCCCATCCCACAACAGGCCCATAAGACTCCCACAACATGCCCATAAGACTCCCACAACATGCCCATAAGACTCCCACAACAGGCCCATGAGACTCCCACAACAGGCCCATGAGTCTCCCACAACAGGCCCATGAGACTCCCACAACAGGCCCATGAGACTCCCACAACAGGCCCATAAGACTCCCACAACAGGCCCATGAGACTCCCACAAGACGCCCATGACACTCCCACAACACGCCCATGAGACAGCCTTTTTTGTTGCACACACTTCATCTCAGTCACCACCGAGCAACACCTATGGTTTTGCCTCCCTGGCTCTAATGCCAGCAATACCGTACGTAATATCGGACTCTGTGTACTCTCAGAGGAACGTGTGAGCAGTAGGGGCGTACAGGAATTTTTGCGCGTGTGCAGTAGCAAATAATTGTTCAGCTGAGCAAAAATTGGCATTGCGTGCACCCCTGAATCAGGCCCTGATTCTCTATTATATCATCAGTACCGGCTTCATATTTACTGAGTGAGAATATTCTTTCCATATGTTGAAATTGATGAATGAACCACAATACTAAACACGATATAGTATATAGAATAACTATTTTCAGAAGGCTCATATTACTCTGTCACGGATACCATTCCAAAGTTATTGATGATTAATTCCAAAGGGCCAAGAATAGCCAGGAACAGATTTCGGCAATCTAAACTGACAACCCACAAATAGAAGCTCCGGAGAACAGTGATCTAAGGGGTATATTTACTAGAGTGCAGGTTTTTAGAAGTGGAGATGTTGCCCATAGCAACCAATCAGATTCTACTTATTTATCTAGTACCTTCTATAAGATAATAGCTAGAATCTGATTGGTTGCTATGGGCAACATCTTCACTTCTAAAAACCTGCACTTTAGTAAATATACCCCTAAAACACGTGCAGTCAAGGTATGCAGGGGAGAGAGAAAGTCATTCTCCTGAGATTTGATATAAAAATTATTAGAATAATACAAAGAAGATATTTATAACTTAGAAACATCATCTTTGTTTATTGTAATCATTTTTATAGTTAACACTCACCAGCTTTGTGAGGCTCCCTGGGACTGCAGAGAAATGAGAGATGAGGCAGCAACAGCTCAGCCTCGCTTCTGTAGAGTCAGAAACTGCTTGCAGAGCTGGGGGTGGGGCCACCCATGGACAGTAAGCTGCACAGAAAAAGAGCTAATAGAGGCATGCCTCTGAGTATGGGGGGGTGTTCCTTGAGCACTGATGGACACCTTGGATGTGTCATATGACCAGGAAGTACATTGCAGTGTTTAGAGAACAGAGCTCAGTCAGCAGCAGCAAGAGAAGACAGTGATGCAGGTACAGTAGGAGAATCAATGGACACTGAAACTTAGTGAAGCGAGGGGAGAGTTACAGTCAGTAGGGTGTGAGGCAGGGTCCCAGCACTCAGACCCATCTCTATGTGTGGCACCCCAGCCATTGACCTCACCGTGTGATTTAGCCCCAGAAATACAACATCGATTTTGAAAGATTTTCATTGATTTAAAATCAATTAAAATCAATTAATATTGACCTTTAGTAAATATATATCCTTTAGAGTCTGAGGGACAATGGGTGGGCTGTACTAAGAGGTACCATGAAGCGGTACATCCCGCCTCTTATTGGGTACATACTGAGGTTGATTACCACGATATGTACTTAGAAATGCAATTTACATAGCAAAGGACAGCTCCCCCAATAAGAGCTGTCCTTTGCGATGCCCTCGGATAGAGAGACTTCCGGGTGTAATACCCAGAAGTCCCTCTTGTGTCCTTCTGTGCATGTCAGAAGGACGTGCACCGCGGGGGAGATGGGAGGGAGCCGATTGGATCCCTCTCAGGGCAGGCGTCCCGATAAGCAGCCCATAGGCTTCTATTGGGTAACGCTATCTGAAGATGGCATTACCCACCGCAATCGAGTGCTTAGTACATCTGAGAAATGCGGTAAGAAACCCTAAAAACTGCATTTTCTGGAGTTTGACCACATTTTTCACTTCAGTACAGCCCGTCCATTGTGGGAAATGTTCCATAGAAACACAGCAACAGATACTGTACATCCACTTGTGGCCACACAAGGGGCGGGATGCATCAAAGGCAAAGATGCGGACAGACTTCTGAAATGCAGATTTCAGAGTTCTGGCTGCATTTCTCATATGCACCCAGCTCCAGAAAGTGAAACTCTTTGATCTGAATAGTTGTCCTTTGCTTAAATGTTCATGCATACAGCGTCACTAAATGTCGGTATGCATGCGATCAGTGGTGGAATGCATCGCATGCAAAATGCAATGATTGATGCATTCCGGCCAACATGTGGATTTACACAAAAATGTGCTTCAACATTCCATACAAATATTTGGTGCACAATAGTAAAGCAAACCATGTCCTTATTGGCCAATTTCACAGCTTTACTTGACATGGTACAGAGACCCTAGCAATTTCAGGACTGTCAGCAAGTAAGAACAACAAATATACAGCAGATATTCCATGTGTCTTAAATATGGTTTATATTGTGCACAAAATATCTATTAAATCAGTGAAAGGAATGTAAACCCATTTAAAAGTCATATATTCAGTGGCGTCCACCCCTTAATATTATGCAAGGAGCGTGAACTTTCCCTTACTGTACTTGGGATACACAAGCCTGCACCTTTCCTCCTGTATTCCACCTCTGTAAGGGATCTATTCACCATGTTCATTATCGGGGTCCGAGCAGACCCTGATAATTAACATTCTAACTTGTGGCGAGCTCCAGAGCAATTCATCATTGCTCAGACGTGGAGACAGCTGATCCAAAATGTTCATGTAAGTCAATTAGATAGAGCATGATGGGGGAAACTCTAATAAAGGAGCAGTAGAGCGGACTGAGGTTATCTTTGGTATGCATGCAGCAGGTAAGGTCCAGTCAACAACAGGAACTGGCAGGCTGGGAGAGAAGTCCTCATTAGTCTGTGCAGCACACTCAGTGCCGGCCCTGGTCAGTCTGCTGTAATTACCCAACGTGCTTCATCTGCCGCTGAGCCAGACTCTACATACAAATTGATTATATTGGTCTTTAGTGGGATATTTGTACCCACCATTGATACTTGTTCAATTAACCAGTCTGTTTCCAAACACATTTGTTTACAATAAAACATTGTTTCAGTAGTTTTGAATATACCAGTTTAAGTTGTAACATGCATAAAAACATTGTAAAGATTCCCATTCATTTTCTGTCACTTTTTTAAAAAGCGTAACTAAAACTAAACTAATAGAATTTAATAGAAAATGTATTTTAGAAAAAATAATAAAAGGCTCACAAAAAGAACAAATGAAATGTCCTATTATGAGTTGTTAAACCTGTGTACATATTTTCACGAAACGTATTAATTACACACATGGACAAATCCAAAAGAAAAAGAACAAATGCTAATGAAATGTAATCCCAATAAAAGAGTAGTAAATAGAACAATAGTACATATACAGAGCAATAACTGATACAAGTTTAGAAACATTTGTGAAAGGTAGGAGTGTGTAAAACTTTTTGTGTACAACCAAAATCTATGTTATAACTTCTGGTATTGGTGTTCTCATCCTACAATTACTCTACCTTTGAAATATTTGCAATATAGTACCCCCCAAGTGTTGTTTAACCTGTTTGATCCCTATTAAATTTAAAACAGATTTAAGAAATCATTAAATACACTGTGTTGAATGAGACCTCACTGGAACTTAGGGGTTACAAGTGTTTCAGAGTCACGCCAAGTTCGGATCCCAAAATGAGGCAAATTGTCATCTTCTTGGCATCAGATCTCGCATGTTATAGATTGCATATTAAAGTCCATCCCTTGTGATCAGGCGCCAATTCACACCGGAGAGCGATGGGAGCGTGTGTGGGTCTGTGGGCTGGAGCACTGTGAGGCACTGTATTTGAGGCTGCTGTGCCCCAATAAGACCTTTGTTTTAAGTTTTTGTTCTTAATCTGCACCCCAAAACACATCATATAAAGACCTGTTCCTCCATGTGCAAGCATACAATTGACAGGGTTGTTCGTGTCTAAAAAGCAAAGCCATTAGTTTAAAAAATGTTTCATAGTGTGTTATCTTTCCAGTGTAAGAGATGGAGTGTTTGGTGGTGCCCCCCATTATCTGCACCCCAAAACAATTCTCACAAAGATGACACAACAATGTCTCCTGCTTCAGTTTCTCTGGCAAATGCTGCTGTCAGGAAAAAACTGAACTTCCCAAGAGACCACACACACCTCTATCACTTAAAAACATGAATGCAGCAGGCAAATAATTACAGCCAGCATGATTTATTAAAGACCCCCCTCCCCCCAGTAGTGCCCCTTATACAGTGCCCCCAGTAGTGGTCTCCCTATGCAGTGCTCCTTATACAGTTCCCCCAGTAGTGCCTCTTATACAGTGCCCCCAGTAGTGCCACTTATGTAGTGCTCCATATACAGTGCCCCCTATGTAATGCCCTCAGTAGTGGTCCTCCTATGCAGTGACCCCAGTAGTGTCCCTTATACAGTGCCCTCAGTAGTGCCCCTTATACAGTGGTCCCAGTATTGGTCCCCCCTATGCAGTGCCACCAGTAGTGGTCCCCCTATGCAGTGTCCCCAGTAGTGCACCCTATACAGTGCCCTTAATAGTGCCCCTTACACAGTGCCCTCAGTAGTAATGCCTCCAGTGGTGGTCCCCCCCTATGCAGTGCCCCCAGTAGTGCCCCTTATACAGTGCCCCCCAAGCAGTACCCCCAGTAGTGCCCTTTGTATAGTGCCCCCAATAGTTGTCCCCCTATGCAGTACTCCTTATATATATAGGACAAAGACTCAATAAAAAAAAAAAAAACACTTACCTGAATCCCCGCGCCTGCCGCTGTCTGCTCCTCCGTCCTCCCGGCTCGCTCTGCACTATGGGAGAGACATCATGACGTCTCTCCCATCACCCACTGTTGGAGCCGGAAGCTGGAGCTCATGAGTGAGCTCCATGCCACCTCCGGCAGTGGGCGCAGCAGCCAATGAGAGTCTGTCTGACTCTAGTGCAAGTGCACTACCCGACATCTGTGTGCTTGTTACTGTGTAGTTCGGTCTGCACTTCAATTACTGATCGGGTACTCAGAAACCCCTCCTGCGTGCACATATGACAAAGGACAGCTCTTTTGAGAGAGATGTCCTTTGCTTACATCATCTTGCATATGGTGTTATTAAACACTGGTATGCATGCAATAATTGACGTGATGCATCCCGTACACAGAGAGAGACTGGCTGACTAACTGGCGTTCTTTCCTTAAAACATAATAGCACCAGGGTGCCTTCCAATAATCATGAAGATTACCCAACCATAGGTTGGTTGCACTCGAGGACTTTGCACCATACTAGTGCTTCCGCATGTGTGACATGCCCATAAGTGATCATAAATAAGACCCTCATGGGAGGGGTCTATTTACTAAGCCATTCACTTTAAGTCCCAGCCAATCTGCTCCTTACTATCATTTTCAAACACAGCCTGTGACGTGGCAGTTAGGAGCTGATTGGTTGGGACCTTGGCCCTCATTCAGAGCCATACGCTCTGAGCAGAGCGCACGCTCTGAATGAGGGCCGGCCTCCATGAAAATGGAGCGTCCTCCTGGACGCTCGTATAGCTGTGGGTCACCACCCACAGGCTATACGAGCGTGCATTTTGATGGCTGCGATGGTCGTGACCATCGCGACCATCGAAATTGCGAGCCGGAGCCTGCGGTTGAGGTTTTCAACCGCAAGCTCCGGAGTGATTTTGGCTCTATCAGAGCCAAAATCACTCCCACTGACATCACTAGTGATGTCAGTGGGCCGGCTTCTGACGGGAGGCACGCCTACCAAAGGGGGCGTGCTGTCAATCAACATCGACAGCACGCCCCCTTTGATCAGACACAACGAGCGAAGGACTTTCCTTCGCTCGTCGCGTCTGGCGCATGCGCTCGACGGAGCTCCCTCCGTCGTGCGCATGCTCAGTCCATAACATCGACCCACTTGCGAGCGGACAGCCGCTCGCGAGTGGGTCTGAATCAGGTCCCTTATCTCAGTTCACTTTATCTCAATCTAAGGCTTAGTAAATAGATCCCTAATGCTTTCCAGAGTAGCAGGTAATGAAGGAAATCTACTGTATTATTATAATAGATACACAAGTGTCAGAAGTCACATGCAAGGATTAGTAAACATCAGTGATGTGCGGTCAGGTGAGGCAGAACCTTTCCTGTCATAAATAAATATTATAAATGTCTTCTTTGTATTATTGTAAACATTTTTATAGTCAAAACTATGGAGTAAAAAGTGTATGGCGTCTACCTTTACCGCACATCCCTGATCAAAACTCACCAAATTTCCAGCACTATATACTGCTACACCTTTGTATAATGCCCACATGAACCATTGGGCTCATATATATATCTGTAAATCTGGCTCTGATACTAACCAGTGCCTCCCCAGCCGTTTACCTCACCGCACGTCACTGGTAAACATCAACTAGGTCAGTTCCAATAAATCGATCTGCAGGGACAGGATTATAGGGAAAGCCAGTAGATGGTACCAGATAAGAGTAACCTTGATTTTAGTATAAAATGAAACCAGGACATTTCTTCAAGGTTTGGCTGAGATTAGCATAATGACTATCTTTTGAAATTAAAGTCGTGTTTTATAGAGTAGTTGATGAAGAGAGATGAGAAGGCCTTAACAGGACACTAATTAGAGCAGATTAGGGACATGAGTTCTGAGTAATACCAGGCCATAGGAAATCCACTTTATATAACAGGATACCCCACCTCTCTCTGTGATTCAGCAGCACAGCTATCGCCTCATTATACTGACAACCAGGATGTATTCACAAATAAAAATCAATTATACAGGAAATAAAAGAACTACCTTTTTAATGTATATCCCATTAATGAAAATAAGATAATTTGAAAAGAATTGTTATTATCTTGCTGTCACCTGCTGAATAAATAAGCATATATTAAAGTTATTTCTAACCTACCTATTGTGTGCTGGAGATTACAACTGACAAGTATCATGTAAATCTGAAGAGATAATAGTGTAATTCCAAGATCCTACTCTCTTCACTATAAATGACAATACAATGTGGCACACAACCAAGACTACTGTTTTCTTTACAGTATTGCAACAATGTTGTTGCATTCTGCATAACCTGTAGGATCATACACATTAGCAAGTTTGACACTTTTTAACACTTCGCTCACTTTGCCTCTCATTCCTATAAGTATCGACAAAGGGCCTGATTCAGAGCCGGACGCAATTAGCGCTCGCTCGTCCTGAAAATAGGGGTGGCTATTCAAATGAACCGTTCGCTGTTTGCGGTCTGTTCACGCCTCTAGGTCTGAACGAGCGAACAAAACTTGCAGTCGTTTTTTGGGAAACTACGCCCCCTGGCCGCTCGCATCCTACGTCATGTCCGCTATTTATTAGATTAATCGAGTACATCGAACAGGGTATGAGCTGCTCGCTATTCTTGTGGTTGGTTTTTGCTACCACAATTTTGCGAGCAGTTCTGGCTTAAAAAAAACCCAGTGACGTGGTCAATGACGCTGCTGTTTTAAATATGCACGCCCATAAAATGCCCGTTTTGACCTTTAAGCACGCCTGCGATCGGATCTCCACTCCCCGTTTTCAAGCACCTTCCCCTGTTACCACCCACATACGCCTCATCCTGTCACTCAAATTAACAGGCATTCGCTATTTTGCGAGCACATGAATTTTGGCCGCACTGACTGGTTTGCGCATGCGTATAATGATCCGTACGCATGCGCAGTTTTGCAAACATCGCTCGGAGCGAACGAGCTGCCGCTTTTGAGTGGCTCTGAATCAGGCCCAAAGTGCACAGCCGCATATTGCATCCTATCATCAGGGATAATTAAATATTGCAGCAGTCTACATTCTGTTTGTGTGTTTTTATATCATGTTTACAATTATCAGGAAGCTAATGTCTTAGGAGAGATTTACTAAGGGGATGGATTTGTATACTGTTTACTTTGCAAAGAACCACACATTTCATGTGCTTCTCAGATCCCAACCAGATGTTTTTCTACCTGATGTTTTGGAGGTAAAAACTCAAACTGCATTCGATGTATGAAACACCTAGGGCTAAATGTAATAGCCTGCGAGCGTCCTACGCTGCAGGGACTTATGCGAGTCTCCCTGTTTTTTAAAGTGGCAATCATTATAAAGGCTATACCAGCTTGGTTTAGCCCCTGGTTTTGTTTTGCCGTTTGCCTCTGTGGAAACCGAGCCCAACCGTACAAGACACCTTGCCAGGCTCACTTAAATAAATAATAAATATTATATAAATAAAAAAAAAAAGTCCAGATTGGGATAGAAACTCAAAATCAGACTGGTCCACCAGAATCAGGAGAGTTGGCAGTCTGTCCAGTTCTCTCCTACCAGTTATTGCAGCTTTCACTATCTGCTGCTGCTTGTCTGTAACATGGAATATTGAGACTCTGCTTGGAAAAAGGAATATGTAAATTAAACATGTAAAGGCTAACAATGGGTGACAGCCCTGACATTAAATTGCTAGTATTAAAATTTAATAAATATATAAAATAAAAATTGGCCCCAACATTGAATAATTAGTATACATTATAAATAAACATCCTACTCCCAAACTCAGCCACACATTCAATTATTAGTCCCCAAATCACCCATGAAATCATCCCATTACCCTACATTGAATAAATAGGCTTAGGCACTACCATTACCCCCTATTAAAGAGCTCCCACCATCAAATAAACTGCCCCTATCATCCCATCAATAAAATTAATCCTGTTCTGTTAAATGACTAGCCCTCAGTCTCATAATAAAATGAGCACCCTATGCACCCCCAGCCACATTACATGAATGGCACTCCTTCTATCCACATTTAGCTTTATAACTTCTCTTGACCACTCCATACCCTGGTTCTCTTCACCGGCAGCAAGAAATTGTGTCAAATTTAAATGGAGCAAGTAAAATTGTGTTTGCAACCAGTATATAATGAATGACCCAGGTAACTAGCCAAATCTCTCACAGGAGAGAGAGAGCTTGGGTAGTCTCTCATCTTTAACAGAGTATCACAACTCTGTGCTCAATTCATACATGTTTTACCCTTCCTAGTATTAAAATGTTGCCTGCTATTATTGTGTATGCTGACATCACTAGTGGCGAATTAAAATAACCTTTGATCTTGGGTTAAAAGATAGAATGGACGATGAGTGACTCCCAACTTCATGTTTGTAAAGATGAGACTCAGTATACATGCACCGTACTAAATGCCCCAGAACTTGCACACAGGATGGTGAAAATAGTCCATACACAGGATCCTTGTTTATTTCAAGGATCTCCTAAGCTTAATTAACTGTTTTTTAAGGAATACGAGTCATGGTTTAAACACTCGGCTCCTCTCTACTTAGCTTCCTCCTCCCCTTGCCCGGTTCCCTCCATTCAGACCTCTTCTCCTAGGTCTCTCCAAACACTGTTGGTTCACTTACATTTCAGCTCGTCATCTTCTCCTTATCCTTCCAGTTCCTCTCTGCTAAAAGCATCACAGATGTGATCTAAGACCTCTTTAATGTGTCACGGTCAGTCTTAAGAGTGCTGGGAGTAGTGCCCAGTCTGTGCCCCACTCCTAGGTTAGGGAGCAAAACTCTCAGATAGTCATGCCCACCATGGCTTTCACCATGAGGCCACTACAATTTTTGTTGGATTTAGCTGGCACCACTTCTTTTGCATGTCTTTTGTTCTGCATGTTGTGCTACAGGGGGAGAGGCCACAGTAATGCAATGCCTTGCAGATCACGTCATCAATTCATCGGATCACCCACCGATGTAGGATTCAGGAGGCTGGTCTACTCTACCATGAGTCCATGACAGCTTCCCAATATACAGGAGTCTCTCTGACATTCTGGGAGAGCAGGCAAATATGCATTATGTTCTAGAGAGCTTCATAGGGAGCATAGTATTCAGGAAGTATCTGTTCTGGTAGGAAATAACTAGACTGTGCCACTGAATCTTAAAAGTTATAATAAGCACTGCACAGGGACCTAATATCTTTCAATTAGGTTATATTTCTATCCCTATATTGTGCACAGCACCTGGTACTGTAATCGTCTACATTTCATAAACTGCTATATACAGTACACACATACAGTAAGTGCAATACAGGAAGATAAAAATGAAAATACAGAATAGTGAAACAAACATAAGAGGCTTCTTTTCAAATGTGCGCTCGACTTCTTGTCTTCTCTTGTGTCTGGGGACTGCTTCCAAAAATATCTTCCTCAAGTCTAAACACTGGTAAACTTTGGAAGGAAGGATTCAGGGGTTTCCTCTAGGGAAATGTGATAGCGTACAACAGGGGATATGTGATTGAAAAGAACCAAGGCAAAAGCAGCATAATATGTCAGAGAGTAGTACATTCAGCATTAACCTTGCTGTTATATGTTAGTGATACTTCAAGAATCTAACCTTTCTTTTCCAGTGACAATTAACTCTTCAGCAGTGGACATGAAAGCAGTCAGGAATATGCAACCTTTAGCCAAGGTGCCATCCAATTAGTGGAATGAGACCAGGGAAATGTTAGACTTAGTGCACAACCAGCAATCTTCTAGTGCTTTCAGCTTTGTGACACAGTCAGATGTTTTATAATTATTGTAATTTAAAAGGAAGATATAATTATAATATACATTGCAGGAACGCACTTATGGAGGGTTTCCAGTTGCCTAGAATCCCCATCCCCCCTCCTGGACCTTGCTATTCTCTAGCCATGACCCCTGCCATACTTACTGCATACTGTACCTCCCAACTATCCTAGTGATGGCGTGACAGTACCAATTTTAAGGGACAGGGCTGCATTAACATAAGCATCATAATTTGAGATGTATTTCACTGCCACACGATTCATTTATTGCTGAGGTGGTTTGGGAACTATTAATTGAATGTGTAGCTCAACTTGGGGAGAAAGTGATATTTATTAAATGTGAATACTAATTATTTAATATTGGTTCTATGAGTGGGAAATTGGTTTATTTATTAAATGTGAACAGTAGCTATGTATTTCTTGTTTCACACTGTTCTACTCATGAAGTAGGGACAGAAGAGCATGCAGGCAGTCTCCTGTAGGGGTCTCAGTTCGTGTACTCTGACCCTGGTGTAAGTGAGCAGTTAATACTGATTGGTTGCAAATGGTAAAAACACACTCATTGATGCAAAACCCTTAAAACTAACGCAACAGTGTTTTAAAAGTAATTTTATACTGCAATAGAAAATCTTTTTACACAGTTGGGATTGGGAAATTGTGTTATAAGAGAAAAAAAATAAGCTAAACATTGCAGAAGTACCAATCCATTTGTAACTTTATTATCTGTGCCATCCGACCACTAATGGTGCGTACACGCGGGACGATTTTCTCCCCGAACGAAAATCGTCCTGTGTGTCCCTGGTAGGGGTGTGCTCAGTGTTGTTAACAACACTGAGTCTGAGCACAACAACGAACAAATCAATAATGATTTCGTTCAGTGCCGGGCTTCCTCTCTCATCCCTGAACATGTTCAACCTGACATTATCGTCAGGTTGGACCGGAGGTTCGGGCGATGAACGGCAACTACCAACTAAAAATGGAAGCGCGCATTGGTAGTTGCCGTTCATCGTTTCGGCCCTGAAACTGAACGATTTTTTGAACGACTGAACGATAACGACGTCGTTATCGTTCTGTTGGGCTCATACCTCTCTGTTTGCTGGTCATTCAGGGGTTCTCAAGACTGTTAAACTTCTCCAAAGTTCTTATTGGTAGCCATCAATGTCTTCTGATGTAAAAGAATTCATTGCTTCCTGTGCCCAGTGTGCTCAACATAAGACACCCCGGAGGAAAATACAAGGACTTCTTTGGCGTTTACCTATTCCCACCCGACCATGGTCCCACCTAATCATGGATTTTATTACAGATGTGCCTGCGTCTAAAGGTTTCAACACCATCTGGGTAATAGTTGACTGTTTTTCCAAAATGGCACACTTTGTTTCACTCGATGGACTTCCATCTGCTCCTCAATTTGCCAAAATCTTCATTCAAGAAGTTCTCCATTTGCATGGCCTCCCATTCGAAACTGTGTCCGATAGAGGAGTCCAATTCATGGCGAGGTTTTGGCGAGCACTCTGTTCTTTTTGTCACATCAAGTTAAAGTTTTCTTCATTTGATCACCCACAGACTAATGGGCAAACAGAATGAGTAAATCAAGAACTTGAAACCTTCATCAGACTGTTTGTATCCTCTTCTCAGAATGATTGGGTAGACCTTCTGCTGTGGGCAGAATTTGCTCACAACTTCCATTACCACACGTCTACCAATTCCACCCCTTTTTTCACAGATTTTGGGAGACATCCTAGAGTGCCAGAATCTCAAAGTTTTCCACCTTTGGAAGTACTGGCAGTTTCTAACATTCTGATATTCTATTCTGATATCTGGAAGAAGGTTCATATTTCTTTAAAATAGACCTCAAGCAATTACATGCGATTTGCAGACCGGAAACGCACAGCAGTGCCTCTACTAAAACCAGGTGATAAAGTTTGGCTTTCCACCAAAAATATCAGGATGAGGGTGCCAAGCATGAAGTTTGCGCAACGATTTATTGGACCTTATCAAATTTTGAGAGTCATAAACCCAGTAGTATATAAATTGAGCCTACCTCCACATTTGAAATTATCCAGTTCTTTTCATGTTTTGTTACTTCGACCTTTCATTTTAAATAGTTTCCAGCGATTACCACCCAAAACTCCACAGATTCACACCCAGCGTGGAGTTGAATTTGAAGTAAAAGAAATTCTGGATTCCCATCTTCGTCTGGGACAGCTCCAATATTTGATTGATTGGAAAGGCTACGGCCCTGTGGAACGTTCCTGGGTCAAAGCCTCAGATGTCTGTACTCCTCAGCTCTGTCGAGCCTTTCATAAGAAATTTCCCAATAAACCATCTACTGTAGGTGTTCGGAGTCCACCCTAAAAGATGGGGGTACTGTCAGGATGCAGCCTGGGATCGCCCATTACTCATGTCTGCGATGGCATCTTCAGGCTCCTAAAGAGTCCGGACATCAGTTGTAGAGACAAGTGATGGCTGAGTATTCTGCCCAGGGTCTACTAGAGTCTTCTGGTGTGCATCCTGGCAGCCGCGTTGCAGTCCTGGCTGCTGCCATGTTGGTTTGCGTTATCTGATCAGTATTCTCCTGTGGTAGTCCTGCGGTTGATCAGCTGCTGTCTCTGGCCAATGACTATCTACCAAGGGGTATATTAGGGCACTTCCTGCAGCAGGAAGTTGCCTGTACAACTTTGCTCCTATAGTGGTTTTCTACTTTGTCTGCGTCCCACGCTCTGCAGTGTACCTTTCCTGTGTACTCCCACGTGTATGCTGTCATCATTGTTACTCAGCGTCTCACATCATCGCTGATTATCACCGCTACTCAGTGCCTCACATCCATTGTTGGTTCTCACCGCTACTCAGTGTTTCATATCAAGTACAGCTTACCATCACTACCCAGTGTTTCATATCAAGTGTAGCTTGCATCACTAATCAACATCTCATATCAAGTACTGGCTATCATCGTTATCCAGTGTTCATATCAAGTGCAGCTTACCATCGCTACCCAGTGTTTCATGTCAAGTGCAGCTTACCATCACTAATCAACATCTCATATCAAGTATACTGGCTATCATCGTTATTCAGTGTTCATATCAAGTGCAGCTTACCATCACTAATCAACATCTCATATCAAGTACTGGCTATCATCGTTATCCAGTGTTCATATCAAGTGCAGCTTTCCATCGCCTCCCAGTGTTTCGTATCAAGTGCAGCTTACCATCACTAATCAACATCTCATCACTAATCAACATCTCATATCAAGTGTACTGGCTATCATCATTATTCAGTGTTCATTTCAAGTGCAGCTTACCATCACTAATCAACATCTCATCACTAATCAACATCTCATATCAAGTGTACTGGCTATCATCAGTGTTCATATCAAGTACAGCTTACCATCGTCATTCAGTATCTCATATCAGGAACAGCTTACATCGCTATTCAGCATCTCGTATCAAATACTGGTTATCCTCAGTGCTAGCATATCGATTTCCAAAGTATCTTTCTCCGTTCATTGATTTCGGGATCTATTATAACTATTCTTCCAACATTGTTAGTGCTTATATAGTCTTCCCATATCTATCTCCATGTTTTCTCCAGGTACTTATCCCAGGGGCCGCAACCTGTTCACCTGGTGCACCGAAACCCACATCCTGATTGGAGGGGTCAATGGTGAAGACCATCAGGTGGACTAGACTCCGTGCCTTGGGGTAGGTCTCGCCAACACCTGGGAGAGACATATGAAGAGGTCTTGTATATTGCTTTCCTATCACCCACTGCCCTAGGCCCCCCGGTCCGTGGTTCAACTACAGAAGCCCTTAAACACCAGGGCTTGACAGAAGTGAGTTGAAAAATTTGGTAATAATATTCAGTAGGAATGTGTTCAATTTTATATACTGTGTTGAGAGGGATTTTCTCTCACCTGAATTGCCCACATTTTGGTGGAATTGGCTCCCTCCAAGGGAGGCTGGAGTGAATCCTGTGTGTTCTGCATTAGCAGTGGATATATGAAATTACATGTTTTCACATTTACACAGACCCAGTTGGAATAATCACTGGAGCACAGGAATGGTTGCCCTGATGATGAGTAGCACCCAAGAAGTAGGAACACAGTGTTGTAGTGCCATGGTCTAAGGGCTATGCTGGGCTATGCTGGGAGAGCATGCCCAAATTGTGGCTGCAAGCCACTGCTGACTGATTAGCACAAAGAGTGCTGAGACTTTTATGTTTGTTTATTTTGTGTTATGTGCCTGTATGTGTGCAGGCCTACACTCACGTATGCTAAGGTGCAGTGTTTGCTGCTATTAATAATACACTGCTTTACCAAATATACCTGCCTGACTGATATCTTCATTTCAATACCCCATGATACTATATGTTTTTGGGATCTCGGAAGTAGTGAGGATGGGGAAGATGTACTAAGCTCTGAAAAGTGATAAAGTGGAGAGTGACAAACCACCAGCCACTCAGCTCCCAACTGTCATGTTACAGGCTGTGTTTGAAAAATGACAGTTGGGAGCTGATTGGCTGGTAGTTTATCACTCTTCACTTTATCACTTTTCAGAGCTTAGTACATCTGGCCCTATGAGAGAAAGCTTAGCGTGCGTACATCCAAAGTTTTTTTAATTCAGCTGATAAACTTATAAATATCATGATCAAATATATGGTACAGGTTACTCTCTTGAAAAAGGGGTTGGAGACATTTGAAAAAACAATTCTAAAGTCACATAGGCATCAGATGCCATAGTTGTAAATCTACCAGAATTTTCCCTAATGTGAACAGAGGCTGAAGATGATTTGATAATAGAGTGAATGCTCACTGATTTGTCTAGATCAGATCAGGGGTCTCCTTCATATCATGCAAAGCTGCATATAGTGGATAATAGACCCCTAGAGGGAAAGCAAAACCAACTTAAGGATTCAAGAGCCGAATGATATTGAGCTAATCTGACCGTGGTGGTGCTTTCAAGTAAGATTGGCCTATAGGTTGATCAGGTGCTGATCTTCTACAAACTGCAAACAATATGAGCCTGTAATGCCTTTTAGTTGTTTAAATGTGCTCATTGACTGCTTTGAACATTTAAAGGTGTTCATCCATGTTGTGAGTAAGGATACTGGATTTCAACCTCTATACACACCTACCTATACCTTCTAAACCCTGCCTATAAACCTCTAAAATTGACACTATTTGCGTACGCAGTCATACAGTAAAATAAAGACTTTAAACCTTGAACATGTGTTTCAAAGCACAAAGTATTATTCAAGTAAAGTAAAGTCAGTTACACGCTGTGATCTAAATACAATTTAGCACAAAGAATTATACAGACCCAAGATACAGTCATACATATGCACGAGTTCTGGACCAGATACCGGCATCAGCAAGAAACCTCCATCAATCAGCAATCAGCAAGAAGACTAGAAACCCAGGGTCAGAGCACACATATTTATACCCCCCCAGAAATAGACAACACAATAGAGGAGTTTGTTGCTGATCCCATTGGTTCCCAGTGCGGGTGCATTTGTTACAGGGCATTTAACAGGTTGGTTCAAATGGACACAGAACAGCCTCTAACAGCTTGTTGCCTCCTCTATTTCCCCTGCATGCAAATCTAGGCTGTTGGTTTCACAAAATACATTTTGGTGCTTTATATCTCTACGGTCCATAAGTTGAGAATGCATGTTGCGATCTTCACACCGATGATACCGGGAAGCTGTTGAGAGAGTGCGGGTCAGTATAATATCAAACATGGCTCACTTATCACGTATTAAACCTTAGATACCAAAATAGTCTTTATTTCACAGCATTTGCAATAAATGAATAAAACTTGGATCTTTTACATTATAGCTATGGAGCCTTTTATGTGAGTGTGCATTATGTAAGTATTAGGGATATGGGAAAAGACGCTAGTTAGGTTTATCTGATTTGGGGCAGATGTGCAGGCATGCAGCTAATAAACAGCGTTCGCATGCAGGATATTGTGCATTCGCTACTGTGCGTCATGTTAGCAGCGCAACTGTGCGTAATGTGCGGTATTTATGCATGAGATTCTGTTTATGATGGATTTAACATATATATATATATATATATATATATATATATACACAAATCTCATTCCTTACTAACCGTTTCAAACTGCAATGCAAATGTGTTATGGGCAGTGAGCTTCCCTTCTCAAACAAGGTGGAGACCCCCAGCTGTGTTGGTGCCAGCCTGTCTGAAAAAGAGCAGATTTCTTACCATTGTTCATTCAGTCAAATTCAAGTGTCTGGGCCATATTACAATTGCCACAGCTACACCTGTCCACATGTGAGGTCTCTCCCTTTACATGCAAAAACACTCACAGTTCCTCTTTGGAACTCTTCTCCTGTAACAGGGGGGTACATTTATTTTTTAAGGATTATGGGTTCACCCTAAGTGGAAAAGTTGGAAACAGAAAATCATGACTTCATATTCTAAACTTTAGGGACATGGGCATCTGCAGTAGGGTTAAAGAATGCTTGTCCCTTCCTCCTAGATGGCACTACTGCCATACTGTTATGTTCTGGGTTGTTTGTGGACCCGGGGTGGTAGCAGGAGCGATCACAGAAGCGGATTTGAATACAAAAACTAGGTTTTTTAATAAGTGCTTGAGTAGACATAAAATATGGCAGTAAATAAAAGTCCAGGAATATATAAATGTGCACAAGAGTTCTGTGGTGGGAGTAATGGGTTAATGTCCAAGTAGAAACAATTAGAGCTGTCCAGGTGTGCAGGTACAATGGCGGCGCGTGTATACGCTGCGGCTGCACTTACCGTTGGTGCCGGTGATGGCGATTCCTATGGTCCGGGTGTCCGTGTGTTGCGCGCTCCGGATGTGGTGTGGCTGTTCCTGTTCCTGCTTGTCGGAGTCCTGTGTGGTGACGGCGGCCGGTGTGGGATCACATACCCCCGCGAGGTGCTCCTTGGTCTCCGCCTGACTGGAGTTTGGAGTGGAGTGGCAGGTTCCGGAGCTGGTGGAGTGGAGCCGCTTGCGAGAGCTGTTGGGTCCGGCGCAGAGGCTGTGTAGGTTTCTGAGGGAGGGACAGCCCCGGGTAACCCCTCAGCCACAGGCATTGTGGGTGGAGCGGGGGTGGCTGGGATTGCTGCCGCTTCTGGAGCCTGTGTGTCTGCTGCCCCTGGAGTTACTGTGCCTGCAAGCGTGGCGGCCCTGGATGGGTCTGTCGCAGCTGGGGTGGTGAGTGGTGGCTGGTCTGGAGACTGGAGTTGTGAGAAGAGCCATGTGCACGGCAATGGAAGTAGAGATTATGGGGGTGGGCAGCGCTCTGGAGGGGGGCATTTCTGGAGACTCGGTTATCCCTGGAGACGCAGGCAGGGTTGGAAGAGGCATCGGAGGAGGGAGAGGAGGCAAAAAAGGGGTAAACGAGCTGGTACTAGAGCCAGGCTCAATTTATGTTTTATCGAACCCCCTTTGCCTAGCTTATTTCTAGCAAATGTTCAGTCCCTGACTAGTAAACTGGACGAATTACATGTAGTTCTTTCATACATGAAGCATCTGGAGTCCTGCTCTGTATTAATTTTTACCGAGACTTGGCTAAATGACTTAGTTCTGGATACTGCGGTCTCTTTTGGAAACAGGATTCTGTTCAGAGCAGACAGAACTTCTTCATCAGGGAAAAGTAGGGGTGGGGGGCTGTGTTTGTATGTCCTGCGTACCTGGTGTATTGATGCTATCTATATTGGTAATCATTGCTCAGTGGATATTGAATATCTGTCTGTCAAATGTAGACCCTTTTATTTGCCCAGAGAAGTTTCGGTGGCAATTATCATTGCCGTTTATATTCCCCCTCAGGCTAATGTGACAATTGCCCTGGGAATTCTTTATGAGGAAATTGCAAAATTACAATCTGTGTATGTTGAGGCAGTTTTTATTATAGCAGGTGATTTCAACCAAGCTGACCTGAGGAAAGTATTGCCTAAGTTATATAAAAATGTATCGGCTCCAACTAGGGGCATGCGTACCTTGGACCAGGTGTATACAAACCTCAAGTCAGCTTATGAAACTGTTGTTTGCCCCCATATTGGCAGATCCGATCATATGTCCCTGTTTCTCATACCTGTTTACAGGTCATTAGTTAGGAGAGTGCGACCGGTCAGACGTCTGGTAACTATATGGCCGGAGGATGCACTGATTAGATTACAGGATATGTTGGAATTCACAAACTGGGATTTGTTTATTGATGAGAGTAGGGTAAATGGCGATATAGATATTGACTCTCTAGCATCATTGGTATTAGGTTACATCGGTTGCTGTATGGATAGTGTTACAGTAACAAAGAGTATTAAAATATTTCCCAACGTGAAGCCTTGGTTGAACGGGGAAGTTCGATCTCTACTCAAGGCTCGTGATAGAGCGTTTAAATCTAGTGATTTAGAAATGTTGAAATCTTCTAGGTGTGAATTGCGGAAAGGTATTAGGAGGGCTAAAATTAGTTACTCCGCAAAGATTGAAGCTAGAAGTCATGATAACAGGAATCCGAGAAGCCTGTGGCAGATGATCCAGGATATTACTGGTTGTAAAATAAAAAAGGGGGTAGTAAAATGCCTTAATGATTATCGCCCAATTGCACTAACTTCATTGATAATGAAATGCTTTGAAAGGCTGGTATTAGGACATATTCAATCTTTTTTCCCAGCAGATTTTGATCCTTTTCAGTTTGCATATAGGAAAAATCGTTGCACTGATGATGCGGTACTTGCAGCACTTCACTCTATTTTAGCTCATTTGGAAGTGAGGGATTCTTATGTTCGGATACTCTTTGTTGATTTTAGTTCTGCTTTTAATACGGTCATTCCCGTCTCACTAACATCTAAGTTGTTTGACTTGGGGTTAAGTGGGTCTATTTGTAACTGGGTTTTAAACTTTTTAACTGATAGACCACAAGTAGTTAGAATTGGAGGTGCTGTGTCGGGGGAAGTGTTGATTAAGACTGGTGTTCCTCAGGGTTGTGTTCTCAGCCCCCTATTATACTCGCTATTTACCCACGACTGCGTGTCGACTTCTGATTCTGTGAAAATCATCAAATTTGCTGATGATATTGCAGTCGTTGGGTTAATTAGCGGGAATGATGAGTCCCATTATAGGAAAGTGATCAAAAATTTGGTTTCTTGGAGTGGTGATAATCACTTGCTCCTAAATGGCGACAAGACAAAAGAACTGGTAATTGATTTTCGTAGGAGATGTTTAGAGCAGAAATTGCCAGTGTCTATTAACAACCAGGATGTTGATACAGTCGAGTCTTTTAAATTTCTGGGTATCCAGGTTGCGGCAGATTTGACATGGTCTTTAAATACACTGTCCCTAATTAAAAAGGCGCAACAGCGTTTGTTTTTCCTAAGACGTTTGAGGGCCTCGGGAGTTAGCAAAGTAACTATGCTAAACTTTTACAGATGCTCAATTGAGAGCATTCTGACGTTTGGTATCATTATCTGGTATGGCAACTGCACAGCGAGTGAAAGAAGTGCACTGGAACGGGTTGTTAGGACCGCCAGCAAAATCATTGGCGTGCAGTTGCCAACTATTCATGATGTTTATGGGCTTAGGGTTCTAAAGAGAACCAAAGGTATCATATCGGATCCAAGCCATCCATTTCATGAATTTTTTGATAAGCTCCCATCTCTAAAACGGTTCAGAGTACTTCGGGCACGTACGAGTCGCTTGAGGGTTAGTTTTCTTCCATCTGCTGTGCGCATGCTGAATGCTATGAATGTATCTCTTTAGTTAATTTAATTTTATTATTTTCGTGAAATTGTTTGTGATAACCTTTACCATGGATTGCTATTCACTGTTTTTTTTTTTTATTTAAAAAGTGCAATGTAATTTCGTCTGTCAAACTTGTTTTGCTGATGACAACAATAAATACAATACAATACAATACAATAGTGAGACTGAAAATAATCAACCAGGTATGCAGGTAGTGATGCAGGAAAATAATAGCCAGGTATGCAGTAACTAAGGCAATGAGCAGGATGTCAGCAGGCTCAGGCACTCAGGTATGGGCAAGGGTGATGGAGGAAGCGGGGTAGTCCAGCGGAAGCTAGGAGCTGACAGGCAGACTGGCAGACAGCGAATTCACAGGAACAGGATAAGCACAGAGAACTCCCTCTCAGCTAGGCTGAGATACATGTTGCACTGGCAAAGAAGGAAGGCACTGACCCTTCCTAAATACCCCATGCCGTGCTGTTACTGGCCGGAGGGAACATGTGACTCACCAGGATTGGCCAGCCGCATCACATGGCCAGAAGGCAAGATGGCGGCGCCCATGCCAAACGGAACAGAGATGCCGCCAGTCCTTACCAGCGCAGAGTGACAACAGGCCCGCACAACAATGCGCGCAGCCAAAGCCCCCCGCCAGACACCAGCTCCGCCACCAGGTAGCCCGCGCCACAACGACCTCACAGGTAACACCCGCCTAGCGCCATGCTGAAATACCCTGGCCGTGACAGTACCCCCCCACTTTTGGGGTGGCCTCAGGACACTCACCAGGCTTCTCCGGATGGGCAGAATGGAATCTCCTGATGAGTGTGGACATCACGAGCATCGGTCCAGCAACGTTCCTCTGGACGTAACCTTTCCAGTCCAGCAAATACTATAGATGACCTCTGTGCAGACGAGAGTCCAAGACCTGGGCGACTTCAAACTCAACTCCTCTCTCCGTCTGGACTCGAGGAGAAGCAGGTAGAGCATTATGGAACTTATTCAGGACCAGGGGCTTTAATAAGGAAACATGGAAGGAATTAGGAATTTTTAGGTATGGGGGTAACTGTAAACGGTAAGCCACTGGATTAATGACTTCTGTTATGGTGAAGGGACCGATGAAGCAGGGTGCAAATTTCATTGAAGGAACTCTTAGACAAAGGTTCCGGTTAGACAACCAGACCTGGTTTCTACTTGCATGCGTGGAACTATTCTACGCTTCTTATCGGCCTGGGTCTTATAGAGAGAGGATGCCTTCAACAAATCAGACCGTACTTGAGTCCAGATGGTAGCAAAATTCCGCACCGTGTCCTCTACGGCCGGAACATCAAAAACAGGCAGGCTTCGGAATTCGGGAACACGAGGATAAAGGCCATAAACAACCTGAAATGGCGTTTGGTTAGTTGACGAGTGGTAGGAAGCATTGTGTGCAAACTCGGCCCACAGCAGCAAGATAGCCCAATTGTCCTGGGAAGATGACATAAAAATTCTTAAGAAAGTCTCTAGATCTTGATTAACTCTCTTGGTGGAGCCGTTGCTTTGCGGATGGTAGGCCGTGGAAAAGTTTAACTTCACTTGAAGAACAGAACACAAAGCCCTCCAGAATTTTGCAGTAAACTGCACACCACGGTCAGAGACAATTTCAGCAGGAAGGCCATGTAGACGAAATATGTGTTGGACAAACAACTGTGCCAGGTCAGGGGCAGAAGGTAACTTCTTCGATGGTATATAGTGGACCATCTTAGAGAATCAGTCTATTACAACCCAGATAGTGTTGAAGCCTTGAGAGACTGGCAGGTCTGTGATGAAATCCCTGGAGAGATGCATCCATGGACGTGATGGAGTAGGTAGTGGACGCAATTCCCCAGCTGGAGCTTGTCGTGATGATTTATGCTGGGCACAGGAGGAGCAGGAAGAGATGAACTCCATTATATCTGCCTTCATAGAAGGCCACCAATAGTGTCTTTTCAGGAACTCCAAGGTCTTCCGAGTGCCTGAGTGCCCTGCGAAGCGAGAGGAATGTGCCCAAGTGAGAAGCCGCTTCCTTAATTCCGGGGCCACAAATGATTTTCCCGTAGGAGGCTGAAGCTGTTATGCGGCAAAGACTCTTGATTCCAAGACAGGGGTATTGCTTTGATTTTCAGATTGATCATCACAGAAGAGAGATCTCGATAGGGCATCAGCCTTCTGATTAAGTGCTCCAGACCGGAAGGTCAGGGTGAACTGAAACCTGGCAAAGAATATTGCCCAGCTGGCTAAACGAGGACTCACACATTGAAGGTTTTTGAGAAATAGGAGATTTCTATGGTCCGTAAATACAGTAAATGGGAACTTAGCACCTTCTAGTAAATATCTCCATTCCTTCATCGCCAACTTAACAGCTAGTAGCTCTTGCTCACCTATGGCGTAGTTCCTTTTGGCAGGTGAGCATTTTTTAGAAAAGAACCCACAAGGATGGACTCGGTTGTCCTCATAACGTTGAGACAAGACTGCTCCCACAGCTTCAGATGATGCGTCTACTTCCAACAAAAAAGGCCTGTCCAGATCTGGTTGTCGAAGAACTGGTGCTGTGATAAAGGCCTGTTTTAGAAGATGAAAGGCAGACTCTGCCTCAGGTGACCATTGGGAAGGATTAGCACCTTTGCGGGTCAAGGCTGTAATGGTGGCCAGCAATGTAGAAAATCCCTTGATGAAGCGTCTATAATAATTGGCGAAGCCCAACAATCTCTGGATGGCTTTCAGTGTCTGAGGTCGGGTCCAATCCAGAATTGTTTGTACCTTCTTGGGGTCCATTTCCAAACTGGAGCCAGAAATAACGTAGCCGAGAAAAGGTACACTGGGCACACCAAAGACGCACTTCTCCAGTTTGCAGTAAAGGTGGTTTTCTCTCAAACTGGTCAAAACTTCTTTAACATGTTCTTGATGTTTAGCCACGGAGGGTGAAAAAATCAGTATGTCATCCAGATAGACAACAACCGAAACATATAACAGGTCCCGGAAAATCTCATTAACGAAACTCTGAAAGACAGCAGGGGCATTGCACAATCCAAAAGGCATTACTAAATATTCAAAATGTCCATCTCTGGTATTAAAAGCGGTCTTCCATTCATCGCCAGCTCGGATACGAATGAGGTTGTAAGCCCCTCTCAGATCTAATTTAGAAAAAATGACAGAGCCCTTGACCCTATCAAACAACTCAGTAATCAGGGGAAGAGGGTATCGATTCTTTATAGTAATGTCATTAAGGCCTCGATAATCGATACATGGTCTTAGACCACCGTCCTTCTTGCCAACGAAGAAAAACCCAGCTCCGGCTGGTGAGGTAGAGGGGCGAATGAACCCCTTTGCCAGGTTGTCCCAGATGTACTCGGTCATGGCTTGAGTCTCAGGCAAGGACAGTGGATAGGTACGACCACGAGGTGGTGTCTTATCAGGTATCAATTCAATTGGACAATCCCATTCCCTATGAGAGAGGTAAGGTATTTGCTTGCTGCTCAGAGAACACGTCGGCGAACATCTGATATTCTTTGGCAATGGCAGAAGAAACTAATGGAACTGTCTTTCTTAAAGGTCGAATTTTTGGAAGACAGGATTTCTGACAGTCCATACCCCATGACAGAATCTGCATAGAACTCCAATCAATCCTGGTATTATGTTGACGCAACCAGGGTAGACCAAGAACAATTTCTTGAGAGGCCTCTGATATCACCAGAAATTTTAAGGACTCAGAATGAAGTGCCCCAATTCGGACCAATACTGGTTGAGTCTCCTTGGTGACTATCCCGTTAGTTAGAGAGCATCCGTCTATAAAGGTCAGAGAGATGGCATGGTCGAGAGACGAACAGGGAATCTGAAATTTATCTATGAAACTAGACGTTATGAAATTTCTGGCTGCTCCCGAGTGAAGTAGAGGAGTAGCAAAAACAGGTTTGGGTTTAAGATCCAACGCTAGGGTAATCGTGAAATCTTTAATTTTTGGAGACGGGCTCATAACTCCTAACTTGATGTCTCCAGGGTCAGTTAGGATTTGGCATTTCCCGGTTTACGGGAGCAGGAGATCAGCAGGTGTCCGGACTCTCCGCAGTACAGACAGAGTTATTTTTGCATTCTTCTCTGACGTTCTTCTTTGGAGAGGTGTGTATGATTCACCTGCATAGGCTCCCCTTCAATAGGAGAAGGAATGGGACGGGTAGAAATGGAGGGAGCAAATGACCTTTGCCGGTCAGTTCTGTGTTTTTCAGCCTGACGTTCCCTGAAGCGTAGGTCAACTTTGATACACAACGAAATCATGTCGTTCAGATTAGTGGGAAGCTCTCGAGTGACTAAATCATCCTTTAGTCGGTCTGACAACCCATGCCAGAAGGCCGAGGTGAGGGCTTCCTCATTCCATTTGAGTTCTGATGCTAAAATTTTAAATTGCACGGCATATTGACTGACAGGACGGACCCCTTGTCTCAGTGTCATGACGTTTGATGATGCTGATACAGTACGCCCAGGTTCATCGAAAATCCTCCTGAAAGATGACACAAAGCCTGCGTAATTATCCAGCAACGGATCTGAGCGCTCCCAGAGTGGGGAAGCCTATTCTAAGGCCTGGCCGGATAACAGAGAGACTATATAAGCCACTTTAGTTCTTGCAGTTAGAAAGTTGTCAGGCTGCAGGGTAAAATGTATGTCACACTGATTTAGGAATCCTCTGCAGAGTTTAGGGTTGCCGTCAAATTTACTTGGTAAAGGAAGATGTAAGCGGGGAGATGATCTGCCTCCTGTATTCCCAGACGCTGATGCGGATGTAGATGCTGGTACTACAGGGGTAGAAAAGGAAGTTTGCAAACTATCCTGTCGCTTGGACATCTCTTGCAGAAATTGAGCCATCTGATGCTGCATGTTTTCCAGATTTTCTAAACGACCAGAAATGCATCGGAACAAATCCACTCCTGACTCCTAATCCGTGGCCGGCTCCATAGGGCCAGTGCAAACTGTTATGTTCTGGGTTGTTTGTGGACCCGGGGTGGTAGCAGGAGCGATCACAGAAGCGGATTTGAATAAAAAAACTAGGTTTTTTAATAAGTGCTTGAGTAGACATAAAATATGGCAGTAAATAAAAGTCCAGGAATATATAAATGTGCACAAGAGTTCTGTGGTGGGAGTAATGGGTTAATGTCCAAGTAGAAACAATTAGAGCTGTCCAGGTGTGCAGGTAGTGAGACTGAAAATAATCAACCAGGTATGCAGGTAGTGATGCAGGAAAATAATAGCCAGGTATGCAGGTAGTGAACTAAGGCAATGAGCAGGATGTCAGCAGGCTCAGGCACTCAGGTATGGGCAAGGGTGATGGAGGAAGCGGGGTAGTCCAGCGGAAGCTAGGAGCTGACAGGCAGACTGGCAGACAGCGAATTCACAGGAACAGGATAAGCACAGAGAACTCCCTCTCAGCTAGGCTGAGATACACGTTGCACTGGCAAAGAAGGAAGGCACTGACCCTTCCTAAATACCCCATGCCGTGCTGTTACTGGCCGGAGGGAACATGTGACTCACCAAGATTGGCCAGCCGCATCACATGGCCAGAAGGCAAGATGGCGGCGCCCATGCCAAACGGAACGGAGATGCCGCCAGGCCTTACCAGCGCAGAGTGACAACAGGCCCGCACAACAACGCGCGCAGCCAAAGCCCCCCGCCAGACACCAGCTCCGCCACCAGACAGCCCGCGCCACAACGACCTCACAGGTAACACCCGCCTAGCGCCATGCTGAAATACCCTGGCCGTGACACATACCGTCTCACACCTACAGATAGAAGCTGTGGTGAGAGAGGCAGTCACATGACTAACCTACATGACCATCTATCACTCCTCAAAATTAGGAATCATCATGCAGAATCTCTGACCTATCAGGTTAGAAGACAGAAATAAGTGATACAAAACTTACATGTTACTGTCCACATGCCTATACATTTTATACAGGTATGAGTGGAGTTTATATGAAGGACCAACAGACAAAGACTAGGAAGGGGAAAGAGTGGACTACAGACAAAGCACAGAAAGGGAAGAGAGGACCATAGGCAAAACACGGGAAGGTAGGTAGACCTCAGACAGCATTCAGAAGTGGGGGCATGGACAAGACCCTCTTTATGGAGCAGGGTAATAATAATATACATGAGGAGAGAGGAGTGATCCTAAACAAGTTATAATTTGCATAACTCCGACATTATTCTACCTGTCATAAACTGAAATAGCTTTTCTACAGCATGTCTGTGGCATGAGTGACTAAGAAGGTGGTGCACCTGGTTGTGGACCTGATCCATGGGTCTTCTCGGAACTTAGAAACTCTCCTGCTAGGACAGGAAAAATACAGGAGGACCCAGGATTCTAAGACATAAATACTACAACAGTATTTATATCCTGGCATCTCAGGTTCCCTCTCTATTTGCCCTGTCCCCCTTTACACCAGGTACCACTGCGGGGATGGGGGCTTTTCCAGTTGTCATCTCCGCAGCCACAATGAGACTGGCCTGTTCATCAATGAGGTCAGACAATCTGGCAGAATATCAGAATTGATTTGCTCCCAGACCATCAGTGGACAGTGGAGCTTAGTCTTACAAGTAAGAAATGATTAGATCAAGAACATGGGATCACTTTGTTCTGTGCCATGGGGACCAATAATGTAGTCCTACAAAGCTGATTAGCTGATGTACAGAAGAACATAACGCCAGGCCGGCCCCCCATCACTTCAACTTCACTTCATAGTTGTAGCCACTATTGTGGCTACTATGTTATCATGTAGGAAGACAGTCAGCTCTTCAGGGCAGGTGCCACCTTCCAAATTGGCAAACACTTTGTGGAGGCCTAAATTAAGTAGCAGGGGGGTGGGCCCCTACTTTTTAAGTATTATTTAAATGTATTGTCTTTTTATGAGGTCATGTCAGTATACTGTAGCTTGGGTACTTCTGCATATTGGACAGCTCATGCAATTCCCGGTATTAATAAAAGTACGAGTGTAATAAGAGTTTTACAAAGGATTAGCATGTTTAAATGGCATAAACTACTTGGTTTGCAAAATAATATTCACAAGCTTAAACTGACAATTTAAAAGACAAAATATGAAAGAGACAAAGAAGCATTTGGCAAAACGCTATAGTGGAAGCTGGTAATTTCAGCACAAAGCAGCTTTTAATCTTGTGCTGAATATGACTTGTTTCATTGCAATATAAGGAGATAATTCCCAGTTTTGTTACTTTCTGCGTGTAATAAAAGGGCGGGTGGAGGTTAGTAGGTGTCAGTGGGAAGATTAAATTACTGTGTTCGGAAATAAGGTGAACCAGAGTGGAATTCGATGAATAGAAATACCTCCCGGCTTTGAACTCCCACTGTATTTTAGGTGAACTATAAGCATTATCATATTTAAATGAAGTTTCAATCATACAATAAACTGTCTCATACCAGGTTTTGTTATTCTCTGTTTGGAGGACAATGGAGTATTACATACAATAAATATCTCAATTTAAAGACTTTTGCTTATAGTTTTGTTCTGTTTCTGATGGAAGCTAAAAAGATGATTTTATCTTAGATCAAAGAAATAGAAGTATTATTTTATCAGCTAAGAAGTCTCCATATTTGTAGAGACTTTGGACACATGCGGACATTGCTTGTTTAGAGGTTCCTAAACTCTGCCATTACAGTCTAGGTTTTAAGGATATCCATGCTTGAACACAGGTGACTTAATTAGCACCTCAGTCAATTTGATTTAACCATCTCGACTCAAGCAATGGATATCCTTAAAACCTGGACTGTAATGGCGGAGTTTGGATACCTTAGTGGGAAATTCTAGAGGGTAGCGTCAAGGAGGTAGGCGTGAATCATATCATTGCAGCATAAATCCCAATCCTACTTTACTGTGCCACAATCTGTGCTAATGTGCAGCAGGTGGCTGAGCCATGACATGGTGACATGATTCACACAACTTATGTCATCAAGCCACCAAACCCATCACTTTACTGGGGAATTAGGCAGTAAGGGCAGTCTACTTTCTTTCAGTCTGGATGAGCTCACTGAACTCTGGGTGCCTCCTCGAGGTATGCATTGTGACAAGAACACTGGAATAATGTTTGAGTGCAGGTGTATTTGTCCTAGGTTTCTGACCTACATGTTTTAAAACCCAATAAAGATGGTTATGATTGTTCTGCTGAAAGCTTTTTGGGCTTTGGTAAAAGTCGGTTAAGGGTTCCTGGTGTTATGGATGGAGAGTGAGGGCAGCTCCATCCATTAGGCCCAGTTCATGTCTTAGTGATTTCACCTGCATGAGGGTGTTAAAAGACTGTCAGCCTGGTCATTATGTTTCTCACTGCCTAGGGAAAGGGACTGCAGAGTCTCTGTGAGAGAAGTTCTGCTACTTGATACAAATGAGCTAGACTTGTTGAAACCTCTTATGTTTTGTAGTGTCAGTCAGGAATTACTTATGTTTAGTTAGTGCAGGACAGGCAATATATTAATTTTGAAGTTTTATTTTATTTTTCTGCTTAATAAAGCTATAGTAGCTGAGACCAGTTGCACTATAAACCTTAGACTTGTGCGATCTCTCAACTGCTGTGCATTACTGTCTACAACAGGAGATGGTATCTGTTCCCCTAAACCTGTTACAGCATTAAAATGAAATCATCACTCACATCCTATTAATTCATTAGGAGCCAGCCAATCAATTTACTAGGAACTAGTGACATCACTGAGGAATCATTGATGTCACTGCTCCCAACAATATTGATAAGCTGATTGTATAGTCACACCAGAAAATGGCTGCCCCTACTAGCTGTCATTTGCAAAGAGCAAATAGGCAGCAAACTCAGCTTTAGTTCTGTCATGTACTTTGATTTGCATAAGTGCGCCTAGATTTCCGTCACTGTGTATAGATCTTCAAAGCAAGATGTCAGCTATTTTGGAGGAGCATACAGTAGGCAGCAGGGTGGAGAAGGTGTCCATAGAGAAGTACAGAAGTTCATTTATGAGTCTCATTGTTTGAGCAGAGTAGAAATGAGATTTCAGTTTCCAGAGCCAGATAATTTAACTGATGGCCTGATTCTTTACGGAATGCAACTGCGAATGCAATAGTGATTACGCACGCAGTTCAACTGCAATAGTATGCTAATTCATTGCGATCGCAATGCCGCTGTAGCCCTACATAAGGACGCCCACTTTACCTTACACACATACGTAATGTTTAGCAAGACTGCGAAACCATCGGTAACATTGAGTACAATCGCACACTTGCACAAGCCTTGACCTTACTCAGGAATTGCTAACAGATGGGTGGATTTGGCCCCTGGGAAAGTGGGACATTTCTCTCTGGGCCGATCCCCTCTCACCTCTGCTGGGCTGCTTGACACAAGCACCAGCGGCTCTAATGGCCACTAACGCAATCGGAGTCGCAGCGGTCATAAGTTTCTGTACAGAAGCGACCCCAGTTTCCATGTAAAATGGCCGCAGGAGGACTCAGGGCCTGCTGCACATTGTCAGCAGCAGGTCCTCCCATCAGCCATTGCGGAGCTCGTGAGTGACAGCTCATGGCTCTGCCTCAAGCAATCACAAGGGCAGGACTCAGGATCGGGAAGGGTTGCTGCTGCTGCTGGACTCAGGGCGACTGCTTTTAGCTTGCTTTCAGTTACAGTAAGTCACAATTTGTTTTGTATGTGTACGCACTTGTTGAATCTACTTGTTTTTATTCTATTATAAATTGCATGGGTCAGGGGAATGCCAGATAGGAGGAGGTTGAAGTAGTCAAAGCAGGAGATGATGAGAGCGTGAATAAGAGCTTTGGTACTATCATTGGTAAGAAAATATTCTGGTGATGTTTCTAAGGTGAGAGCAACAGAACAGGGAGCAAGACTGGAATAGAAGGTGTAGTCAAGTATGACACTAAGGCAGTGGGCTTGGAAAGCTGTGAAAGTCGTGGTGTCATTGATGCTGATTTGAAGGGAGGTGGTGAATTTGGAAGGATGGAAGATTATAAACTCTGTTTTGGACACTTATTGTGTCATCCATGTGGAGATAGACAAGGGGGGAGAGAGACATATTTTTACATGAGACAATATAGAAGACTTTGCTATGATTAGATCATCAATCAATTTTTGAGTGCAGTCTTAGTGACATGTTGGGAGTGAAGGCCCATTGCAGAGAGTTGGGAATGGAATGAGAGGAGAGAAAGTAATATAGGTGATTGCACACAAGTCACACAAGTAGTTTGTAGGAATGAGGATATAGGATATAGGGTGATAGTTAGACAAAGGTTGGGTCATGAAAGAGTTTCTTAAGTATTGGTGAGATGAATCCATGTTTAAAGGAGGATGGAAATATGCCAGAGGAGAGAGGTGAGTCACATGTGATCCTGTGGAGAATAAGAGGGAGCAGAGAATTTGAGAAGGATTAGAGTTGAGGGTACAGGCTGTAGGTTGAGATGATGAGATGAGTGCATAGACTTTTCCCTTGGTTACTGGAGAAAATGACCCGAGGGTGGATTGGGGAGTTTAGCATAAGGTGTGTGGAATGTACAGATTTATCTTAAAAAAAAATATTCTCAAATTATGTTGGTTTTGTCTTTGAAGACAAATCATGGACTGTCAGGGAGGAATGGGGAGGAGGTGCAGGTGGGCAGAGAAACAAATTGAAGGAGGGGAAGGGGGTAGATGACTGGATGAATATTAGAGGCGTATGATTGCTTGGCAAGTGAAAGAGCAGATGTATAAGATGAAAGAATGAGCATGAATTTATAGTAGAGTGAGTATTCCTCCGGTGGTGCTCAGCAGGTTTGGTCTTTACAAACACCACAAATATACAGATGGCACAATGTGTACATTTGAAAACACTTTTAAGTTTGCTGGGAATGCAGTTATTTTTATATCCCACTAAACAGAGACATAATATATTATTCACACTATTAGCTTTTTTTTTTTTTTTTTTTTAAATGCCCAACATATTCTTTAATAGAAATGATAAACTTACAAGGAAGTTTTTCCTCCTCTAACGGTGAATACAAATTTTACCAAGGAACGAGGAAGACAGAGAATACCAGCCTCAGTTTAGTTCGATCAGTTCAGAACTCCCTTGATATAATATTTAAACTTCTAGCAGATATAATTATATTTCATTGAATTATAAAGTGCATCGATTCCATTACATAAGGAACAAGAGGATACATACGAGTGTAAAGAGAGCAATGCCCATAGATGGCATTACCACCTTTTGCCATCTTTAATTTATCTTTGCAAATTCTCCATGAAATCCAAAATAAAGTTTTGTGTAAAGTTTTTTTCCTATTTCCATCAGAGGAAGTCCAACAGGTACTGTTTGGATCTACAAATCCATCTTTAGATTTTTAAATGAACATTCAAAAGATTCTTTATTCTGCAAACATGATTTGGATAATAATAGCACGAGGAGATTATTGGCTTTTTTTCTTTCATTTAATAGGAGATCTGGCGACTAACTACTGCCTACACCTATGCAAACAGTGGATAATGAATTTACAAATACAGACAAATGTTGGCTTGACTTAACTGATGTGACAGATGAACACAGCATATGCTGTTTTCAGGCTGGCCTAAAACTTAAATCTACCTTTCATTTGCTAACAGGGAGTTATTGATGAGTTTTACAACACAGTGTAAAACAAATTAGTAATAAAAAATCAGTGAAACTATTAAAATATAGGGTCCTATTTATTACAATTGCGCTAATGTCGTAATATGGATTCCTTACTGCCCCATAGCGCAGTGATTTGGAATGTTTTATCTGGGCAATTATTCAGTGGGCATTCACTGGGACATGGGCTCTTATTCTGTTCTCACGCCATTCTTTAGTCGCCAATTTTTGAAGGGCCCAAAATGTTCCAAATAATTAATTTTTTATATCTTTCTTCTGAGATACCAGGTAGGTCAGAGAATACAGCCATTTAATTTCACTTGAAGAATATGTCACAGATGCTCAGGAGCCTTGACAGTGCCGGACCCAGAGTGATTTTCTCACGCTCCGTATGGTTCCGCTAGTATAGTGAGATGGCAGCACCCTTTGCTGCACGCTGTGCAGCTGGGGTGAGATAGTGCAGTCAGAAAGTCATGGTCTCCAGACCTAGCACTGTGTGGTGAGGGAGAGGCCTGAAGAGGCACCTGGAGCCCTGCTCACTGGTGGACCTGATGTAATGAAAGCACAATGTTGCCCATCAGAGGAGAGTAGCCGACAGGTGCATGAAGATCAAGAAGAAGACTAGTAAGCAATGCCACAGAGAGCTGAATGGATCCCGTGTACTGGGGGTGTTGTAAAAAAAAAATACTATGTGTGGCGTGTGAATATTTGATCTCCTATATTATATACTTATCCGAATGAGAACTCCATTTTGTAATATGTAATGGAAAACTCAACTAAGCCAGTGCTCAGTAGAAGTATTTCAGATTGGATTCCTTAACACAGTAGTTCGGGATGGTGCGTTCTCCTCAAGAGCAGCTCGCAGTCGGTGACAACTCTCCTGCTGTCGCAGACCATTCTTGTAGTCGTAGAAGATCATGGATCTCCAGTGGCTTCTGTTGAGCTCCATAACAAGTTTGTGAATGAAGTGAACAAGCTGACGTCTTCGGTGTGCAGGTCTACTTGTATATACAGATCTGTGCCCTGAAATTTTACAAGAACTTTAGTCAGAGATTACAGTTCACAGTTCTACTCTACGTATGCACTGCACATCCAAAAACTTATTGCACACCCCTCGTATAGACAATCATCGGAGGCTCAAAAAAGGCTCCCAGAGTCAAAGTTCTATCCAGCGTACACCAACGGGAGGTCCGACTGGGACCCGAACCCCCCTAAAACCTGGCAAGGATCCAACTGGACCACCTCACATTGGTTTCATCCCAATCGGTGCAGGGGTGTCTGAATGCATAACCGGACAGACACACAATCAAATAAACAAGTAAACAGAACAATTAATTTTAAATATAAGATTTGTAAAGTGCACCAGTACCCTACAACAGAGGACAGTAGGGAAAACAAGGCATATATTAACCAGGGACATAAAAATAGTCAAAACAAATGCAGACATAATGCGCTGCTCATGAGACAGCTTATATTCAAATTGGAAGAAATCATAGCTATGACAAGAGCAAGTGTGGGTCACAGTGAACATTGGGACCAATGAGAGGGAGTATTAGTGTGGGTAGTGTAGGTGGGAGTAGGGTAAGGATATTTGCCCCCCTCACCTGCTAGCTCATGCCCCCCACCAGGCCCCACAAAAAAAGCCCACCTGGGTAATTAGATCCTGCTGCCCCTCTCTCTCCTCGCTACGATCCCCTGACTATAGGGTACCCCTGCTACATATAGCATGAGAAAGTATATTATCATACCTGTAGAGTAAACCCACAAATTTCCACATTACATTCATAACCTCCACATTATATTAATAGTCCTACTATGTAAGCTTAACAGCGCCAACTACATTACCCCAATAACCAGGGCCGCCTGCCCATCTGGCACTTCTGGCAGTGCCAGAAGGGCCAATGGGCCCGATCTGGCGACAAACCCCGGCCGAGCAGCTCCGCCTCCCAACGCTATGCTCGGCTGGGATACTGAAAGACGGGGGCATGCTGCGAGGCCAGGCCGTAATCGCACGTGGCACGCCCCCATGAGGTGAGCCCATGCCCCCTTTTAGGTGAGGCCACTCCCTACAGCACGCAGTTTATAAAACATAACTTGTACAGTGTACACAGCCTAACACAAAGCACATGTATTTTGGAAATGGTAAAACTGTCTAGCCAATTAAAATAATTTGATTATCTCCTTCATTAATAGCTACTTTGCCGTAATAATATTAATTGTTATATTTACAGATATAAATCTGCTCATATACTTACTTATGTGTTTGGCTATTGTGTCTATATGATGTGATCCTAAAGACTCATACACATAAATTGAACAATATGGATGATAACGATATCGTTCATATCATTCAAGATCGTCCAGTGTGTATGGACAATATCGTTAACGATATTGTTCAGTGTGTATGCTCATGTCATTCCCGACATTGAGCCCAGCAGCTCAAGGGATAACACATAACGATATCGCCCATGGAGCATATTGTAAAGTGTGTATGAGCCTTAAGGTATATTCCACAAGGGAAACAGTAGCTTAATGAGCAAACACTTTAAACTATCAACTTGTGATGATTTCGTTGCAAAACCTGAATATATTATTTTGTAATTGATAATTGTTCAGTTTTGTTTCCCTAGAAGCACATGTCAAGGAAACATACGATTATATAGTGCAGCTGAGCGTCACATAATATGTTCCATGGAAATGCAAAGTATTTTTTTCATGTTATGAATACTGTAGTACATTAGAAGCCCGATATGCCGTTGAATTAAAGTACACTTTTTTTTATCAAGATGCTGAGTGCCGCCATTTCTATTTGGATCTATGCATTGGAGCAGCCTTGCTCCTAGGATGGCACTAGTATCGGATGGAATCGGTATGAAATACCTATTGACAGGATGCTGGCTGTCAGTACAGCAGCATCCCTTACCCTAACCCTCCTGGTAAGTGCCTAAATCTAACCCTCCCCCTTAAGTGCTAACCGTAACCTCCCCCCCCTGGTGGTGCCTAAACCTAACCCCCCCTTCCCGGAGCCTAACCCTAACCTCCCCCCTCCCGCAGCCTAACCCTAACTCCCCCCGGGGCGCCTAAACCTAAGCCCCCCCCCGCGTCTCATAATTACCTTTCTCTGGTGTCCTTACTATCGGGATGCTGTCTGCCACCGGGATCCCGACGTCGGCCTCTCGAGTCGTGTTGGGATTTTGGTACCGGTGTTGTCTCTGCGATCAGATTCCGATGCTGGGGTTCCGGCAGACGGCATCCCGCTTGTTGGGATCCTAACCGCATCCCATTTATATTTTATATGTCATCTAATAAATTGGTTAAATGATTGAACTTTGCTCTTTTGTTCTATAGCAAGAAGGCTGCATTTGTGGAGGCTGAGGGCAGGAATGGGGCAGAGTGAGGGCACCCCTTGTTATGTGTTAACTGTTCAAAGACAAGATTTGATTTAGTAGAGTGATTATTGAAGTAAGACAGAGGGGCTTATTCATCATCCCTTGCACATTTTCACCTGCAATTGTACAAATGAAGTTATCGGGCCATTCATCAAGAAGGTAACAGATATCTCCTACTTACCTTCCTCTCATTGAATGTCCAGCTGTCCCCATACTCTAGTATGGGGACAGAAGTCATCAAGCTCCTAAAATATAATATCTTCAGAGCTTGACTGCGGGAGCATTCGCCGTCTTCCTGCTCCGTGCTCGCAACTCGCAACCCTTTTGGATCCCTCCGCCCCTGTCCGGCCCCTTTCCACCAGACGTCGGGGCTATTGTGCGCATGCGCACTCCCGTCACTGCTCCAAAAAATTAGCAGTGAAGCCAATCGCTGGGCAGCTGATTTCACATCAGCTGTCAACTTGCCGGAGCAACAGCCGCGGCGACTTAGAATGTTAATTTTCCCGATAATTAACATCATGAATAGGGCCCCTAAGTGTGGGAGATTATCATTCCTAAGAGTATTCCTCCTTATGTGGAGAGCATCACAGACATTATCACTCTGAAAATGTATTTGTGCTGAAGGATCTGATATCTGTGTCCTTCTTCCAAACTGTTATTTTTAATTATGCTAAATGGTGGAGCATAGAGTTCTGTATATGAGCCTTCTGTTCCAAGCACTGTCACCCCATAAGGCTGAAATTACTAATTGTCATGAAACAGGAACTAGTTATGTACCTGCAATTACCAACTGCATTGAGATTAACACTATCTGTGATCATCAACTGCCAAGCACTGGTGCACTGTATGTGGTTATCATCTGCCCAGATAGTACCTGTACCCATCAACTGCCTGGAGCCAAGTGGCTGTATCCATAAAAATATAACTCCACCAACAGCTATAATTGTTAACTGATCTCTCTTACTATCAAGTGTTTCTCTCCCCTCTTATAATACAGTAGATTGATTGAGATTTCTACCTTATGTTTGCATTTGTATCATGATTCCTTTAATGTACAGTTCTAAGCACAATGGAACCTATTCAGAGTGAGATATAAAAGCACTTTGCAGCTATTATTATTAATAATATTATTATTATCATCATCCTTTATATGGCGCCAGAAGTGTTCCGCAGCGCCTTACATAGTACATAAAACTAATAAGTGAACAAGAAACAAGTAACTTACAGTAGATTACAGTGCAGGACAAGGACACAATTTATATACATTGCTGCAATAGCGATTAAAGCACTCACAATAAGCAGCAGGGAGTTGGCAGTCACGTGTTAGGTGCCCTTATGGGGAGTAAGGAGTAGAAGAATATGTAAAGAGAAGCACATGAGGGAAGAGGTCCCTGCTCGTGAGAGCTTACATTCTATGCGCATGTGCAAATTTTTGCAATCTGTGGCCCTGATTCAGAGCCGGACGCTCTGAAAGAGCGCTTGCTCTGAATCAGGGCCGTCCTTCTTCATTTTTAGAGCGGCCTCCTTGCCGCTCGTATAGCTGTGGGTGACCACCCACAGCTATAGCGAGCGGCCAGGCAGATGGTCTCGATGGTCAAGACCATCGCGACCATCGGGCTTGCGACGAGACCCTTGTGATAGGGTCTCGTTGCCGCAAGCCCTAGAGTGCTTTCGGCTCTATCAGAGCCGAGAGCACTCCCACTCTGGGCCTCCGTCTGGGCACCCACGCCCCCGGCACGCCCACCAAAGGTGGCGTGCTGTCACTCACCATCGACAGCACGCCCCCTTTGTAGCGAGACCCGGAGTGACGGCTTGCCCGTCGCTATCCGGGTCTCTTGCATGCGCACGAAGGAGCCGCCTCCATCGTGCACATGCGCACTGGCCCAACATTGACCCGCTTGCAAGCGCTCAATGCTCGCGAGCGGGTCTGAATTAGGCCCTGTACCCTTTCTAAGGAGGCAGGTTCCAGGATAGAATTGGCATGCAGGCCCGGGCAGAGGGCATGTAGGGGATGTAGTCGGCATTCCAGAGTGTGGGATCCCGATACCAGTATCCCGACCGCAGGCATCCCGAAGGTAAGTATCGGCAGTTAGGGGAGGGTTAGGGTGCGGGGTTAGGGTTAGTCACTAGGGGGTGGGTTAGGCACCGGGGAGGGAGGGTTAAGGTTTAGGGTGCAGGGAGTGGTAGACTTAGGCACTAGGGAGGGAGGTTAGGTTTAGGCACTAGGGGGAGGGTTAGGCCCCAGGGAGGGAGGGATTAGGTTTAGGGTGCAGGGAGTGGGAGATTAGGCCTAGGCACTAGGGGGAGAGGTTAGGTTTAGGCACCGGAGAGGGAAGGTTAGGGTTAGGGTAGGGGTTAGGCTTAGTGCTAGCATACTTACCTATAGGTGTCGGGATTCTGACTGTCGGGATGAAGCTGTTGGGATTCTGACCAGAGGCATCCTGACCGCCGGCAATCCATACCCAAACCGGCATGCAGATGTGACCAAAGTACAGTTAGGGCCTAGGACGTAAAAAAAGCTGAAAATGTAGCTGCCTGGAGCAGTCTGAGTTATGGGTGCTCTCAACCTGGAGTATGTGTAACACTGATGATGATGATTGCAAGCAGCTGGTGCAACACACAGTGAAAACACACCCATTTATGCAAGAACCCTAACTGTGTCTTCACACTGCACAATCAATTTACACAAAAGAATGCTTCGTACTAAGGGCCTGATTCAGAGCCGGTCGCTCTGACAGAGCGCTCGCTCTGAATCAGGGACGATCTTTTTTTATTTTAGAACAGCATCCTGGCCGCTCGCATAGCTGTGGGTGACCACCCACAGCTATAGCGAGTGGCCAGGACGATGGTCGCGGTGGTCAAGACCATCCCGACCATCGGGCTTGCGACGAGACCCTTGAGGTAGGGTCTCGTTGCTGCAAGCCCCAGAGAGATTTCGGCTCCCAACAGAGCCGAAATCTCTCCCACTGACATCACTCGTGATGTCAGTGGGGTCGCCCCCAAACGGAGGCGTTCACATGGGAACGCCTCCATTTGGGCAGCCACTCCCCCGGCCAGCCCACCAAAGGGGGCGTGCTGTCACTCAACATCGGCAGCACGCCCCCTGTGTTGCGAGACCCGGAGCGACGGAGTGCCCGTCGCTATCCGGGTCTCGCGCATGCGCACGACGGAGCCGGCTCAGTCGTGCACATGCGCACTGGCCCACCCTCGACCCAGTTGCGAGCACACAGCGCTTGCGACCGGGTCTGAATCAGGCCCTAAGTTGGGGTAGGTGAAGCCTGCAAATATTCATACCTCCATACACTGTGTAGCTGAGAGTAGGGCCCAATAAAATTAATGTGGCCTCATGATACAGGGGCCTTGCAGTATGGGCATGGTATAATGACAGGGGGGTGCATCCTCACATCCACATCATGCCTCCATCTCTTGTCACGCTGGAGGTGTGTCTAGTGCCTCCCAAGCTGTTGGGGTGCTCCCAGTCCCTCTTTTCACTGTTTGTGCCCCCTTCAACCCTCCCCCCCCCCCCCTAGTGGGACACTGCAGCCAATTGGTGGACAGTGGGACTTTCCCACCAATTTTACGTGATCAAAGCAATTTGGGTACTTATGATCTGCACTATCCAGTCATTAACTGTGTAATCTTATATCTAAAATTCATTGGTACAGTATGTTTGTTTGTTTGTCCGGTTATGCATTCGGACACTCCTGCACCGATTAGAATGTAACCAATGCAAGGTGTCCAGTTGGATCCTGGCAGGTTTTAGGGGGGTTAGGGTCCCAGTCGGACCTCCCGTTGGTGTACACTGGGCTGAACTTTGACCAGGGTAGTCTGTTCTGAGCCTTCCACTGGATGGATTTGGACGAAAGTTCACAGAGTGGTAACATTGGATCCCAGAAGACATACTAGAGGTTGAGATCCGGTCAGACCTCCCGTTTATACTGTGCTGAACTTTGACCCAGGGATGCTGGGCAGAACTTTGACCCTGGGAACCTGGTCTGGGCCTTCCACTGGATGGATTTGGACAACATCACATAATAAAACGTAATAACTTGAAGATTTAAACCAGGGCAATGCCGGGCACTATAGCTAGTACCACATATAGATGAGAATACAATTCGTGTGGTACAGGATTAAACTGTAGTTAAATTACTTCTCTTGTGGATCATTGTTTTTACTTCCTTCGTCGAGGACTCTCATCTCAGACCACACTTTGGCTGGGTTCCCCAATGAATCACAGGCAATGAGAGACAAAACATATGGGAGTATAATTTTTTTATTTTTTTGCTAATGACCCCAAATAAAAAATGGGTCACTTGGATTAAAGACATAAATAGTGAGGATTTGCCAAATGACAATGCAGAATAAAGCAAAATGCAATATCACATTCACATATATAATATTTTTGATAGCACTAAATAAAATCTCACTGATTCTGCTCAAATTAAAATATGAGTACTGTAGCAATAACCCTTACAGATCTATTTAGCAACTAATAGCAGTACTACAGTTCAATTACATTGTGTATACCAATGAGCTCAAAGACAATTTGTTCTAATAAACAAAGCTCCATTAACTTAACTAAAATATCCAAGACACTCTATAAGTTATATGTACTCTTTAGATGGCTTGAATGGTGGCCACCGGGTGGTATTTGGGTCTTTGTGTGCACAGTTGGGGCCTTTGACATGTGCAAATCAGTCTAAAATATTTCCCTAATTGACATGAACTGAAATATGTGAATAAATACCAGAAATGTCTGTACACCAATTAGATGTTTGTATGTGTAAGAACAAAAGGTTGTCTGTCACCCAATTCATAGGGGAACCCAGCTTCCCCTCCAGAAAGATAAGTTCAGCATGCACTTCATTAGGATTCTCGGCTTTACTCTCTGGATAGAACCACAGGTCTGAAGGTGCCTATCCATTAGGCAACCTGAAAGTCTGAATGTCTAATGTTCAGACCTTCAGGTCGCCGAGGTGCGGGCACCGCACTGAACGACGTTCACTGAACGTCATTCAGTGCAGGAGCCAGACCTCCTATCTCAGTACATGTCGAACTTACCGAGCGTTGTCAGGTTAACGGGCATGTTCCGAAGATAGTCGGGGTCAGCAAAGACCCAGCGTGCACACGCATCGCTGGTCCTTGTTGGCTATCCATTAGCAGACTTCCTAACAATCGTGCAGAAAGTCTGCTAATAGATAGACCCCTTAAGTATTCAACCTTGATGCAGCCCAGCTCTCTGTGTGCAGCTGTAGCATACTTGCAGATATTCTGACTATCCCCATGACTCAGAATTGGGGGCAGAACGGAGGCATCACCGTGCGTTTGCGTCATAGAGGCCCCGCCCCTACTACACAATGTCGAGATTACTGGCATTGTGAAGCAGGGGGCGAGGCCATGGTGAAGCATTAAGCTGAATCACATAATTGCCCCTTCCCCCACGCTACAGGGGCTTGTGTTTGGAGGTGCCGGACGGTCCAGAGGTATGGGGTTAGCCAAGAGACTTGCCCCCTTTTCCGGGTGGCCAGGAGCACCACCCAATTTTCTGGAGCCTCCTAGCCGCACCGGGAGAATAGGCAAGTATGAGCTATAGTTTGGCTCAGGGTTTCACATCCAATTTGGTCTCCTGCAATACATCCTGGGGTGGGGAGTTTCAGGCAGCTGTGGCTCTCTGCAGCCCCATTATCCGCATTGGGCACCAGTGAAAGTGATACCTCACAACTGTAGTGCATTTTTATTGTATACTGCAATTTTTAGCAATTTCCTTAGGAAGTTCCAGGTGCTCAGCTCCTTCCTGGTCCCAGTGGCCCTGCACCCTCATCATGACTTCACATGTTCAGGGGCGGGGCCGGCACAGGGTGGATTTTTGCTCTGTGAAACTAAGCCTCCAGTCATACTCTAGTCACATCAGACTCGGGTACATCAAGGGGATAGAGCCGCATCCCAGAGGAGGAAGCTGTAGCTACAGACTTGTGTGTGCTGCCCACTCTGAATACAAATGTGTCCTTTCTTACTGTTGCTTCAGTTGCGCCAAATAGCCCCCCATTGACATGCCAGGTCCTGTGCGACTTAGCTTTCTGAGCATCTTTCCTGCTCAAAGTGTGCATCTCTTTTTCATAAATAAAACAGCAGGGAGAGACAAATCTGTATTGCTAGTGTAAAGGGGTGCCGAGAGGAGGGGGGGGAGCAGGTACAAAATTACCCAAGCCTAGGCTTGCTGGAGGGGCCCTGCGGGAGCCTGAATCTGACGTTACCCCCTTACGCTGCTGTGTGCTGGACTGCAGTGAGAGAGCAGCAGCAATCTTCTCTGTCTGTGGGGGTCAATCACACTGATCGTGCCCCCCTGAATTTGTGCCAGGCTGGGGGGCTCACAGCGCCCCCCTCCCTAGAGTACAGCTCTCTACAGGTCTGCTAGCGTACACTTATCACTGTGCTTTGCGACATTTACATATCTGTATGCGACTGAGTCTGAATCTGTGTAAGAACTAAGGGTTCAATGCAGAGGATTTTCCTCACGCCGAGTTCTGTTGTGCTTTATCTCCAACTTTGTACGTGTGTAAAACCAATTCCTGTGTGGATAAAGTCGCAGCCTAGCATCTCTAATACACTGTGAGCGACTTTTCGATGTGTCTGACATGTGACTAAGATGCAAAATTGAAAGGAAAATACGGTATGCTTCTGCTCTTGGCGCGTCTAGTTGTGCTTGAGCGTCTCCTGCCGCATGACGTAAGGACAATCATGGCGGGATGTACTAAATGGAAAACGTGGTAAAAAAAAAACAGTTTCCGGGGTTTTACTGCATTTTTCGTATGTATCATCAGCTGGGCTGCCGGGTCTCCGATGCGGAGGGTAATGCCAGCTTTTGCTGGCGTCACCCTATAGAAGCCTATGGGCTTCTACCGCATCGCGCTGCTATGAGGGATCCGATCGGATCCCTCCCAGCATGCCCCGCGGCCACCGTGTCACTGCGCATGCGCAGATAGACTTCAGGGCATAAACCCGGCACGGCACAGAGCACATCGCAAAGCACAGTTCTTATCGGAAGAGCTGTCCTTTGCTGTACTGATCGCATATGTTAGTGCATATGTGGTCAGCAGGAATGCGAGGCATGGCGGGATGTACTACGCAAGGTTAGTACATCCCGCCCTCAGTGAGAGCAAATCTGTAGATTACATATTTGTTTTGCTAATGCAAGTTGCGATTACTTTTTTTTTACAATTCTGAATAAGACCCCTTGTTTGCATTTTCTAAATAAAAGATTAATAATAGGGTCAATGGAGAATGATGATAAAAGTGAGTTGATGGAGGCAGAGGGGAAGATGAAAGTTTAATGATAGATGGTAAGAGGTTAATGATTTATAGATGAATGTTCACCTTTCAAAAAAAAATTTTAAACTGTGTTTTTTCCTCTAAAGAAATGTCCGAGGCTCTCCTATAGTAACACATATATTATAAAGACAGATGTCCTCTTACACCTGTAAGTGAGGCTAAAACGAACAGATTTTAGTAGAATAATAGAAAAGTAATTTTGAATGAAAGTGTTGGTAATATAGTGACAGGAGGATGTGACAATGACATAGAGTTTCCCTTCAGATGGTGCATACGAAGAAGAGTACAAAGACTTTGGCACACTGTCAGAGTCTCTGCTGTCTGCTGTGCCGGCGCCATCTTTCCGAATACATAGCCAAACAGATGGCGCCACCAGCAGGAACTTTAGGGGGTGACACCACACAGCCTCTGGAATGGCAGATGGTGAATCTCTCATGGGTAGTGAGTGTGCGGCACAGGGACCACCTGGACCCATGGCCCCTGTGCACTGCACGCCATGCCTCATTATAGATACGCCACTGTGTTCCACCACCAAGACGCTTTTGGAGGTGATTTGCCTGTAAAAATTTGTCACACAAATACACTTTAACATTGGACTCTATTACATTGGCCAGGTTTAAAAAATGTGAGCGTTTACTGCTAAACTATCAGAAGTTTGGGCATGATTCAGAGTTTGGCGCAATGCTGTTATTTGCGCAATTTGTTTTATAGTGCAAATGCGTATGGAGTCACACAAGTTTTACTACTAATGGCAGTCACTGGGCCTGATTCAGAACCGTCGCTATTTGCGGACGGTCGTTCCAAAAAAAGGGGCCAGCTATTTAAATTGAGCGCTCGCTCTTTGCGGTTTGTTGACTCCTCTATGTCTGAGCGAGCGAACGAAAAATGCGCTCGCTATTTTGTAAAGACGCCCTTTTGCCGTTCGCACCACACGTCATCTCCGGTATTTATTAGATTAATCGGGAACATCGAAAGGCATCTGAACTGCTCGCAGTGCTTGTGGTAGGTTTTTCCTACCGCAATCACTGCGAGCAGTTCAGGCTAAAAGACAACCAAGTGACGTGGTCGATGACGCGCCTCTACTAATTATGCACTCTCATTAAACGCCCTTTTGACCGTTTGGCACGCCTGCGTTCGGATCTCCACTCCCCCGTTTTCAAGCACCTTCCCCTGTTACCACCCACAAACGGTACATTCTGTCAATCATATTAGCAGCCCCTCGCTGTTTTGCGAGCGCACGATTTCCGACCGCAAAGACTGGTTTGCGCATGAGCATTACGACCCATACGCATGCGCAGTTGTGCGAACATCGCTCATAGCGAACGAGCGGCCGCTTACGAGCGGCTCTGAATCAGGCCCACTGTGTGGACTTAGATGCAGTGAGATTGACAGACAGGGAGCATTTGTGGGAGGGCACGTGGATAGTGGTGACTCTCCCGCAGGCACGTTGCAACCCTTTCGGGGGCATGTCTGTGCCTGCGACTATGAATTCGTACGCGTCAGTTAAGGCTCCAGCAGCTCACTTCCAAATGATATTTTGAGTGGCCATAAGGTTTCTCAGAAGATCGATGGTGCGTCTGTGTATGCCATCGGGGGGCCTCAATACAAATCCAGACGGCTGCGACATTAGTTTCTCACAACTGCTGTGTACGGGACGGGAATTGCGCCCACCTCTGTATCAGGCCCTCTGTTACTATTGAACACAAATGTGACTTAACAGCTATACATTTTCTAGATTTCCAAATAATATTAGAATGCCTGAGGGGGTTAATTTTAATTTGTCATCATCACCTATTGAGGCGATAAGAAATTAAGTATTACCCAAATTTAACAAAATTCAAATCCAGGAACAAAGGATCCATTAGGCAGTGATACTGTGCATGCGCTGTTATCAGGGCACACATATGCGAGCGCCCATTGATGTGCGAGGGAACCTACAGATCCCTCTCCTGATAAATTTGCGATCCATAGCCCACAGGCTACAATATCTAGCGCCATCTGAAAATGGCGATAACCTACCGAGGCCAATCTACAGGAATCTTTGCATTGTGATGCTTGGTACATATGACATTTCAGCAGCCCCCATAGTTTCTATGTGGGCTGCTTTTGCTAACAAAAACAGGGTATCAGAGATATCTCCATACATACATTCAGGAGATCCTTACTATTTGCCGGTACACCTAAAAATGTGTTTTTCCAGGAATCTCCTGCAAATATGTTTTGATAAATATGTCCCATAACAGTGGTTCATTATGTAACCTCTCTGTTTAGATGATGGATCCACAATAACAATGATAATAATAAAAAATAATTTTGGTTGTCTTTGAAAATATAAAAATTAGGGGTGAGCGGGTTCGGATTTCTGAAATCCGAGCCCCCCCGATCCGAGGCCGATCCGAATCAGGCTCGACTTTTCCCGCCTGACTCGGATCTGAAATCAAGGCAAAACGTCATCATCCCGCCTTCCGGGTCTCGCGGGTTTTGGATTCTATATAAGGTACCCGCGTCGGCGCCATTTTCTCATTCGGCTGTGGAGAGTGAAGAGGGAGGGTGGGAGTTAGGGCTGGCTGGGCTGTGTAGTGTAGTGTAGTGCAGTGTAGTGCTGTGCTGTGCTGTGCTGCGCTGTGCTGCTGTTGTCCATAGGGGCTGTGTCCACTCCTCCAAAGTCCATAGGGGCTGGCTGGACTGTGTTGTGCAGTCAGTTGTCCATAGGGGCTGTGTCCACTCCAAAGTCCTGTGCAGTGTCCCAGTCCTAAAGGGGTGCTGTAGTGTTGTCCAGGGGGTGCTCTGTCCATCAGGGGTGCTCCCCCCAAGTGCAAAGAAAAATATTTTTTCTGTGTTTGTGAATTGTGTGCACAGTAGCCGCACGTGCATCAACAAAGTAGTGCCAAGCGTGCGCCTGTGTCATAAGTAAAGGGCCGGCTGGCTTGACCGCTAAAGGGTGCTGTAACCCCCAAAGTGCACTACAAACAAAATAAAAAATATTTTCTGTGTTTGTGAATTGTGTGCACTGTGGCTGCACGTGCATCAACAAAGGAGCAGCGCCAAGCGTGCGCCTGTGTCCCATTAGTAAAGGGTCGGCTGGCTTGTCCGTTAAAGGGTGCTGTAACCCCCAAAGTACACTCCAAACAAAATAAAAAAATATTTTCTGTGTTTGTGAATTGTGTGCACTGTGGCTGCACGTGCATCAACAAAGGAGCAGCGCCAAGCGTGCGCCTGTGTCCCATTAGTAAAGGGCCGGCTGGCTTGACCGTTAAAGGGTGCTGTAACCTCCAAAGTACACTCCAAACAAAATAAAAAAATATTTTCTGTGTTTGTGAATTGTGCATCAACAAAGGAGCAGCGCCAAGCGTGCGCCTGTGTCCCATAAGTAAAGAGCCGGCTGGCTCATTTCTTAAAGGGTGGTGTAACCCACAAAGTGCACTACTCTCCAGCAAAAATAAAAAAATATTTTCTGTGTTTGTGTGCGCCTTAGCCGCACGTATATATATCAATAAATAAATGGAGGACCAAACTTTCTCTGATAAAAATAAAATAGGGAAAGATCAAGAACCACTTCCTCCTAGTGCTGTTGCTGCTGCTGGGAGTTGTTCATCATCCCAGAGAGGAAGTAGGAACACCACTACTTTTACTAAACAATTGACCCTCCAACAGTCCATAGCGAGGAGGATGAAGTACGACAGCAGTCATCCTGAAGCAAAACGTATAACTGAGGCCTTGACTGCTATGTTGGTGTTAGACGTGCGTCCGGTATCCGCCATTAGTGCAGTGGGATTTAGACAATTGATGGAGGTAGTGTGTCCCCGGTTCCAAATCCCGTCTAGGTTCCACCTGCATCCTCAAAGCAGCAGCGACAAGCGTGCGTCTGTCTGTTAAAGGGTGGTGTAACCCTCAAAGTGCGCTCCACAAACAATAAAAAAATTCTACTTTTTTTTCTGTCTTTGTGAATTGTGTGGGCTGTAGCCGCACCTGCATCCTCAAAGCAGCAGCGACAAGCGTGCATCTGTCTGTTAAAGGGTGGTGTAACCCCCAAAGTGCGCTCCAACCAAAATAAAATAATCTTCTTTTTTTCTGTCTTTGTGTGTGAAATGTATGCGCAGTAGACGTACCTGCATCCTCAAAGCAGCAGCGACAAGCGTGCGTCTGTCTGTTAAAGGGTGGTGTAACCCTCAAAGTGCGCTCCACAAAAAATTAAAAAATCTTTTTTTTCCTGTCTTTGTGAATTGTGTGGGCTGTAGCCGCACCTGCATCCTCAAAGCAGCAGCGACAAGCGTGCGTCTGTCTGTTAAAGGATTACATCGGTGACCGCATCCAGGTAGGCATGTCAGACAGTCCGTACATGTACTGGCAGGAAAAAGAGGCAATTTGGAGGCCCCTGTACAAACTGGCTCTATTTTACCTGAGTTGCCCCCCCCTCCAGTGTGCACTCCGAAAGAGTGTTTAGTGCAGCCGGGAACCTTGTCAGCAAAAGGCATAGGAGGTTGCTTCCACAAAATGTGGAGAAGATGATGTTCATAAAAATGAATTATCAACTCTTCCAGGGAGACCAGCCTCCAGAACGTACAGAGGGACCTGTGGTGGTGGATTCCAGTGGGGACGAATTAATACTCTGTGAGGATGAGGATGTACACAACACTGAAGAGGGTGAGGAATCGGTGGATGAGGAGGATGAGGACGACATCTTGCCTCTGTAGAGCCAGTTTGTGCAGGGCCAGATTAATTGCCAGCTTGTTTTGTGGGGGCCCAAACGAACCAATCATTTCAGCCACAGTCGTGTGGCAGACCCTGGCGCTGAAATGATTGGTTTGTTAAAGTGTGCATGTCCTTTTTATACAACATAAGGGTGGGTGGGAGGGCCCAAGGACAATTCCATCTTGCACCTCTTTTTTTTCTTTGCATTATGTACTGTTTGGGGCCTAGTTTTTCAAACTGCCATCCTGTCTGCCACTGCAGTGTCACTCCTAGATGGGCCACGTGTTTGTGCCGCCCACTCGTGTCGCTTAGCATAGTCATCCAGCTACCTCGGTGCAACTTTTTGGACATAAAAACACTATTGTGAGGTGTGAGGTGTTCAGAATAGACTGGAAATGAGTGGAAATTAAGGTTTTTGAGGTTAATAATAGCATAGGAGCAGAAAAATCAACACATTCTGTGATTTTAGCTGTTTTTATTCTTTTTAAAAAAAAAATACAGATCCAAAACACAAAACCCAGAACCCAAAACACGGAAGGGTGGTTTTGGCAAAACCAATCCAGATCCAAAACACGAAGAAAGATCCAGATCCAAAACCAAAACACAAAACACGAAAAGTGGCCGGTGCACACCCCTAATAAAAAAATATATATATATAATCAATATAGTTTCAGGATAGTCATGGCCAGTGTATCACTTGATTTATGTATCCTTTCTTTTTTTGTCAGGTCAGTAATCATATCACCTTGCCAGTGACACTGCCTATCAGTTTTATTTATGCTGAGTCACAAGGTAACATTGTGGATAGATTGATTTCAATTAGACATGTACAGTATATGAAACATGTCTTGTGAGAGCAATATCTATATAAAAAGCATGTCTGTCTGTTCGTCCTTTATGCACAGCCAGAGTTTTGGATCTAGCTCCACCAAATATGGCGTGGTGATGTAGTTTGACCAGAATTAGGTTTTTGCCTAGGTTTGAACTTTGTCAGGGCCACACACTGTCGCACAATAACTAAAAATGGGGATACTCTTAAATTACACAGGTTCCAGGGTTGGTTTCAGTGGAAATTGGCAATCTGCCAAACACCTGTGTGAATGCTATAAAATTATCCTTTTAACCTCCCAATCTGAGCAAGTGTCAAACTTTATGACTCATGCAGCTTCATATTATATCCAGAGTTAGTCCTTTTTAAAGTGATCAAATATATTAGTCAGCCCTCTGTGTTTGCATGCAAGGGTGTAACTAGAACTTTGGAGCCACAAAGCAAAATCTTAAAAGGGCCCCCAAGAGGTAAAATAACACAACATTTGCACCCACGGAGAGTCCATTTATGTTATGCCACACAGAGCCCATTCAGGTTATGTTACACAGTAGTACCCCTTATACACATTATGCCACACAATAATGCCCCTTATACCACACAGTAATGACCTTTACAGATTATGCCACATAGTAGTAGTGCCCCATATAACACATTATTCCACAAAATAGTACATATGACATTTCAGCAGCCCCCATAGTTTCTAGCTACAGAGCTTGGGCACCATAGCAGCCACACCTCTTGCACCCATGGTAGTTACACCACTGTTTGTATGCATGTTAGTGAACAGTGGCGTCCTTTTCAGGATAAAATGAATGGGTTTATAGGCGATGACAATGTAAACAAATAAAGGCTGCAAGTGTACTTCAGGATCCAGTCTTTAACCCGGGCAATGCTTGGTATCCCAGTGTCACTAAAATAACTACATTATATAGTATTCAAAATATATTGTTTTTTTAACAGTCTAATATACTCGTGGTATCATGACAATTGGTCCAAGTTGGTCTAAGCCAGTGGTTCCCAAACTGTGCGCTGCGGCACCGTGGGGTGCCTCGGGACACTTGCAGGGGTGCCTCAGGTTGGTGGTCAGCACCAAGTCAAATTATTTATGGTCAATGTAATGTAAATATGTGGACAAACAGAAGCACAAACCTGTCACCCACTATATAAATGAACCTAATGATGACAGCTAAGCACAATTTACCTCACTTTGCTACTTCACTACATTTTTTTCAGAATTCCTCAACAACAAACTTTTGGCTTAGGGGTGCCGTGAAAACAATTCTGATGCACTAGGGTGCCGTGATTCAAATAAGTTTGGGAACCACTGGTCTAAGCACTGGGTGCACTACCGCACTGTTATGGTATTAGGTCTATGGATCAAATTTAAAGCACCTCAGTGCAGTGGCATCTATACCTGTGTAGACACCTGGGGCTCTATTTATTAACATTTTTACTAAAATAAAGTGAAAAAGGGTGTTTTCACACCCTTTTCACATTATTTTAGTATCACCTGTAGTTATTACAGGGCAATTGGAGTAGAATTAGAAAAACTCTACTCCAACCCCTAAGTATCATTTATTTTTAGTAAAGCAGATCGCATTTCCCATAATTGTAATGGGAAATGTGATCCGACCAGAGTTACTAAAACTAAATTGTAAAAAATACCGGGGGAAGCCCTGTGATAATAACGCCACCTGGAGGTGGCGTTATCCAGGGTCTCCCCCGGTTACCGGGCTCCCACTCTGCTCTAACAGGGTGAGCAGAGGCGGGAGCTGGTACCAGTAATCAGCTATGTGGTCTAAACAGACCGCAAGCTGATTGCTGTAAAAAAAAGAAAAAAAAAATAGAAAATTTTTTTTTTACTTACCTGAATCCAGGGACCAGTGATCGGGCCTCCGGTGATGGCTCCTCTCCGGTCAGCTGGTCTCCCATAGTGCCCTGCTGCCCGGTCATCAGGTGATCGGGCCCCAGTGCAGTATGGGAGATCACCTGATCGGGAAGCCCGGAGAAGATCACCGGAGGCCAGGAGGATGCAGGTAAGTGTAATGAAGGGAGGGGGGGGTTGCGGGGGGGGGTCGCGGGCATCCGTGATCGCGGGGGGTGGGGCTTAGCGTCAGTGGGGGGTAGCAGCAACGGTGGGTCGGCGCATGCGCGGGCTCTTAGTCGCAGTATATTTTCCGAAATACAGCGACTAGAGTGCGGATGGGATCCGCAGGGACAGAGCTTTATCGCAAGCTCTGTCCCTGCAAGGGATTTATAGTAAATCCCTGTGATATTGCCTGAATTCGCAATGTGAATTACTCGGTAATATCACACTACAATCCGCATTGAATATGCGGATTGTAGTAAATAGAGCCCTTGGTGCGGTGAGGCTTCCTTCGCTGCATGGCAATAAAAAGGGACAGGGACTCGTGGATAGGGGGATGTGGTCTCGCAGGCCGAACCCCATTTTGTCACTCCAGGGGTCCTGGAGATGCGGACTGCCCCCGGGGACCACTCTGTGTGCAGTGCCTACTCCCTCACTGTGTCAGGAGCCAAGTGCTGCATGTAATGCTACAGTACAGCACTCGGCTCCTGTCACTGAGGAGGACTCAGCACTTTGGTGTCACCCCTTGGCGTCCCGCACTCCCTTGTGATGCCTCTTCCTCAGTGATACAGTAAATTTGCATGTACTGTATCAGGGTTTTCCTAACTCAGGCCCTGATTCAGAGCCGGACGCTCTTTCAGAGCGCTCGCTCTGAATCAGGGCGTTTTTTTATTTTTTATGGAGCTGGCCTCCTGGTCGCTCGCTAAGCTGTGGGTGACCACCCATAGCTTTTGCGAGCGCTCAGGTGATGGTCGTGAAAATCAGGGCTTGCGGCGAGACCCTTGTGGTAGGGTCTCGTTCCCGCAAGTCCCAGTAAGCTTCCTGCTCTAAATAGAGCAGGAAGCTCACCACTGACATCACTGGTGATGTCAGTGGTGCCTCCCACAAACGGAGGCGTTCTGGAACGCCTCCGTTTGTGTAGCCACCCCACCTGCCCACCTCCAAAATGGGGCGAGCTGTCAATCACAATCAACAGCCGCCCCGTTTTTGTGCAAGACCCATAGTGACGGAGCGCCTGTTACTGGCTGGGTCTTGCGCATGTGCATGCTGGAGGCGGTGCATACGCAGGATGCAAACATCGACCCGTTTGCGAGCGCATAGCGCTTGCGAGCGGGTCTCAATCAGCCCCTCAGTCCTCAAGACACCCTAATCCAGGTTTTAAAGATATCTAAGCTTGTGCACAGATAGTCAAGCTGACTGAGGTACTAGTTAAGTCATCTGTGCTTAATCATGGATATCTTTAAAACATGGACTGTTAATGTGCCTTGAGGGCCGAGTTTGGAAACCGCTGTACTGTATAGTAAGCAACCAATCAGAAGTTATCTTTTTTCATTTGCACTAGATGGCCCAAAACTATTCTGTGAAATACAATATAGTGTAATGCAAACGGGATGCGGTTAATATCCAGACGAACGGGATGCCGACTGCCAAACTCCCGGTGCCAGAATCCCGATCGCCGAGAGAACAGCGGTGCCGGAATCCTGTCATGACGGCTGATGCCGATGTCGGAATCCCGGCATCCGATCTGGGACAAGGTAAGTATTAGCTGCGGGAGAGGGGGAGGCGAGGGTTAGGTTTAGGCACCCAGGGGGATTTAGGTTTAGGCTGCAAGAGGGGGAAGGTTAGGCTTAGGATCCAAACTGGGGGGATTAGGTTCAGGCACCACCGGGAGGGGAAGGTTAGGGTCAGGCACTAAAGGGGGGAAGGTTAGGTACTAAGTGGGGAGGGTTAGGTTTGGGCACGTACCAAGATGGTTATGGTGTGGGATAGGGAGGATTAGTATCAGGGTACAAACAGCTGGCAACTCCTCCGTCAGTATTTCATACTGATTCCATGCAAACAATGCTCAGTTGCAGTTTTAATTAATATTGTAACAGCATTTATATATGTCAATGCAATTTCAGTTGCTCCCATAGCTGGATTCATAAGGTGCCATACACACTGACATTAATGTAAAGCATTTAAGGGCTGATTCCGAGTTGAAGGCTTCTGCAATCATTTTACCGTCTTTTGCCGTAGTGACATCTGCAACTTTATGCTAATGCTAGTAACAGCTTTTCCCCTAATGTACACACGTGTGTCTGATTGCGTAGAAGAGCTGTGATGCCCACTCTGTGCTTCTGCAGTCGCACCCATCGGAAGCACCATGCAGACTTACACCAGCTCCATGCTAGGTGCAGATGCATGTGTCGTGCGGCTTTTAACTTTCCTTCTGGAACTCTGGTTTCCTCACATATCCAAAGTGTGATAGAAGCACTGGAGAAGTTGTGGATGGCATATATGTGTGTCCCAGATTCTTATCATATGTGTTTTAAACCCCCAGGAAAAGTCTGCTTTGCCAAACAGATTAGAGTGTCGGCTTTTGGTAAAATAGATAATGGGTCCTGGGGGTGTGGATGTGAGAAGAGAAGGGAGGGCTCCATCCACAGGCCATTCCAGGTGTTGGGCCTTTCAGTCTGAGTGCAGGCTGATTAGTAGTTGCACCTGGAAGTGGTTCATATAAGCTGGATCAAGGTTTGGTTCATTGTCTCATACACCTGGGGGTGATCAGACAGTGAGGTTTGTTCAGACACACTTTGATATACTGGAAAGTGCTGTGTTTGTGCCTAAGTTTTGTGGTGAGGCAGTAGGCCTTGCCACCTTGAGATAGGGAGAGATTTGTGTAGTTAGTACCCAGATGGGCTAGGATTTATTTTTATGTTTTGTTTATTTTATTATTTATATTGCACAATAAAAACTGGTTCCGACCAGCTTGCACGAAAACCCTGGACTGGTGTGCTGTTTCCTGGCTGCTGTGTGTAAGGAGGTGTCCATCTACCCCAGGAGAGGGACCCCCTACCCCGATCATATCACAAAAGACATAGTGGTAGTTAAGAAATGGGGATGGATAACTTGTTATTATTCATCAGAAACTATTTAAAAATGTAGTGAAAAATAAAGCTAAAGTATAATAGTAAAATAGAGTTGAAATAATAAAGCCATAACAACATGTAAAAAGTTAACAAGCATGCACTCTAAGGGGTTGATTTAAGTAGCAGCTTGCCCAGCAAAAAATTGTCTGCATATGCCGCACCTACACATGTCTGTCTACATCTAGCCTCCTTGCGCGCTAATCAGCCCTTCTAGTGCCGTGGAGTGACTCTGTAGCGCCGAGCATCTTTTCGTGCGACTTTTTACCTTCAAATGCGTCTTATTTGCATAGAGATGTGAATAATTAGCACAAGCAGCTTCTGCTGATTAAAATAATACACAGCATGCCTATGTTCTGTGAGGGAGTGCGGATGTATCTGCATGCGAAACACTACATTACAGTGTCAGCGGCTGTAACACTGTAACGTAGCATTTTGCATGCACATACACCCACAGTTGCACACAGAACATGGGCATTGAATTGTAGCGCACGGAGGATAGATGTATGTGGACACATCTGTACGGTAGCTCTGAACTTGTATCAGGTCGCTTATCACTGGTCTATCCTTATAAGATAATATGTGATAAGGTCATGCTTGTTACATGCTTTATCAGAAGCAACGTATACCTTTCTTTCAACTTAATAAAGTTATGCCATACATTATTCAAGTTTTGATGCAAGTTTTAATGAACTTTTGCCATTGATAGATTGCTTATAATGTGTTCTAACTACAATTTCCAGTGATCGCGAGTTTAGTGTCAGGCATTTTAAAAATGTGATTATATTGTCTACAAGTACAAGTGCACTGATTTCATGTTATTTTCAAGCAATTCACTCTCATAAATGTATCTAATTTAAACAGACACTTCAGTTTCAAATTAAAATAATTCATATGAAGGAAAAAAAACTAATAAATCTCCATTTAGCCTAATCTAAGAAAATCGTTGCAATTACTATTTGATTATAGTGGAGGAATATAAAAGAACTAAAAAAATATGTATTTATAATTTTACAGTAGTGGTCGGCCTTGTTCAAAATAACTAGCCTCCTATAATTGGCTGTGATAACTATACCTGGTGGCGATGTTCAGTACATGTGCATGTAATCGGTGGCTTGTGGATTTGTGGCAGTATAAACTGTACAGTCTATAAAAGTTATACCTGACTGGGGCATGTACTGTACCTGACAGAGGGGTTGTTCTGTACCCTGAACTGTGCAATCAGTTTTATGACATACAGCACATCACACAATTCCAACATGGCATAAACTCACTTCATTACCACATAGCTATCGCCAATGGGTGTATTTCAGATATGAAATGTCATGTTTTCTTCATAAATCTTTTATGCTTGTAATGTGGTGTTGGGGTATCTCCATGACAGCTGAACTAATTCATGGGAATGGTGTTTTATTTAACATCAAATATTGATTTCATTATAGTAATTAATTCAGCCCAGGTATCTGTAATACATGTTTACAGGGGCATAGCGAGGGTGGCTCCAGTGGAGCACCTGCTCTGGCCAGGGCGCTGGAGATCAGCCATCCAACGAAGGGCAGAGCACCTGCTGAGCTGAGCATGAAACAAATAAAGAGATTAGTGCCCCCAGACCGGAGACGTGGTGTGGACGGAGCAGCGAATGTGGCCCTCAGTATGGACGCACTGATCTCTTTCTCCTTCATCCACTAGGGGACACTGGAGACTTCATGACAGTGGGGTATAGACGGTACTAAGTGGGAGCTGGCAAAATTTTAGAAGTGTGACTAGCTCTTCCCCTCTCTATATTCCCGTACAAACCCAGGGGAGGTGAGGTAGCCAGGTTAAACAGCTTCAAGGCGGTCCTTTTATAGCAGCAGTGGCTCCAATTAACGGAGCCAGACGGCATACAGTAGCGGCTGTGTGGGGTCTCCCTCACACAGCGCGCTTTCTACATTGAAGGGAGAGCCATAGCAGGGGGGCGGAGCCTAACTCCGGAGTCCTGCTCCTTCCTCCCAGCAGCCCCAGCGCTTCTCTGAAGTTTGCTGGCGGCCATTACATGGAGGACACTGTATGCTGCGCTGAGACTGAGAGCCAGACCTGTCCTGTAAATGCACAGTGGGGTTTAGGCTGGTTAGTAGAGTAATTTTTATTGAAATTTACATAATATCAACATCCAATAAAAACATTAACAATAGCATAATACAATGCAAATGAATTATCACATTAATATGTGTAGACACAACAATATGATATACGCTTATATATCCCTAAATTATCGTTATGCTACTAAATAGCTTCCCAACTATATAGAGATATTATTCATTTTGTAGAACTTAATTATTTTGGTACATCTCAGTCCCAATCACAGGAACATATTAGCAAAATATCCCAATTAGGACATCTATTCCACAAAAATATTATAAGTACCACACGGTGATCAAGTTCAACTTATACTATTAAATAAATATACAATATATATAACAAAAAAAGAAAGAAGGAAAAAAAAAAGAAAAGAAAATGAAAATAAAAGAGAGAAGCTTCTCCCGTGCCTGCACCTATACCATACACCAATAAACAACTGTTATGCATTACATATCGGGGAGGGTGTATCTGGACCCATTCCATCTACTCCAAATTCGGTCAAATTTGAACTCTGCCTTTCAGGTTAGATAAAGGTATTTCTCCTGCCGAACAGTGGTACGGAACTATGCAAGCCATGCACAGAAGTCCGGACCCTGAGAGGCAATATTAACCTTAGCCAGAGTACACATATTAATGATAAACTGCCTATCATACTTATCAAGAATGTTATCCTCTACAACTCCCAAACAACATACTATCGAGGTAAGAAGAGGGGCATTAATCCCAGTTGTGGAAAGAACATGAATAACTTTACCCCAAAATTTCTGAACTGTGGGGCAAACCCAAAGTAAGTGTCCAAAAGTATCAACAGCCATCTGACACCTTGGGCAAACATTAGAAGCAAGGCCACCAAATTTCGCCAACCTAATTGGGGTTAAATAAACTCTATGTAAAATTGGGGTTAAATAAACTCTATGTAAAATATATAGCTGAATCTGTTGATATCTTACAGAGGCAGTGGAGATGCAGGGAATACTCAAGGCCATATCCCAGTCACAATCAGTTATTGAACCCACATCCGCCTCCCATTTCTCTTTAATGTTAGGTAACCTGGAGTCGTGATGAAAGGACAAAAGCTATGAGTAAACAAAAGACAAAGACCTGCGGGGACCCAATGAGATAAGTACTATCTTAATAGGAAGGGACTGAATGACAGGGGGCCAGCACTGAACTGAACACTAAGAGCATGCCTAAGCTGCAGAAATCTGTAGAAATAAACTCTAGGTAGAGAAAATTCCTCCTGCAGTTGAGAAAAGGATTTAGTGTAGAACCAACATATAGCTGTCCTAAAGAATGAATACACTTGTGGCCCACACTTGTCTAATTTGAAGTGATCTCAGTTCAGACAATGCCCTAGAGTTCCACAGAGGTATATCAGGATCCAGCCCAGTAGATTGCATAATATCAAGGGCAGACCGCCAAATCTTAACAGCCTGTATTAGTATTTGGGGAAGGGATCTATTAACCCTATCGCTCAACAAGGACTGTAGGGACGTGTGACCAGGGGAAGCCTGAGACACCAGCATTGAGTGTAGAGCAGTAGGAGCCATTCCCTCACATGTGTAAGTTGTGCAGCGTAATAATATAGTCGTAAGTTAGGAAGCACCAACCCTCCAGCAGATTTAGGTCTCGTCAATATTTTTAATCTAACGCGAGGTCGTCTATTCGCCCATATCAGAGAAGATAGCATACTGTCTAATTTACGAAATTTTGAGGCAGGGATAAACACTGGGGACTGCTGAAATACATATAATAATTTAGGTTGTACTATCATCTTAATCAGGTTGATCCTGCCTGTGACCGTGAGGGGCAATTTAATCCAGGTTTTAGTTTTGTCCCTTAAGTACTCAAATAAAGGGTCCAGGTTAAGCCTTATATAGTCATGCGGGGAGTTTGTAATGTGAATTCCCAAATATTTAAACTGGGATACCCATCTCAGGGGAAGAGATATGGGAGAAGGTAAAAAAGGTTGTCCTCTTAGAGGGAGGATAAAGGATTTATTCCAATTCATTTTTAATCCAGAGTATTCGCCAAATGAATTAATAACTTGAAGAGCTATAGGCATGGCCTCTATATAATTAGTTAAAAATAAAAGTAGATCATTGGCATATAAAGCCACAGTGTCTGTTCTGGTATCTAATTGAAGGCCCACAATCTTAGGGTGTGACCTCAGAACACAAGCAAGGGGCTCAATTGCCAGTGCAAAGAGGGCCGGGGACAGTGGACAGCCCTGCCTCGTACCCCTTTCTAATAAGGGAAACAAATCAATTTACAGAGATCCTAGCAAAAGGACTATAGTATAACAGCTGAACCCACCATAAATAAACAGGGCCAAAACCCATACATTTCATGACCTCCCATAGGAACGGCCACTCCACAGAATCAAAAGCCTTAGCTGCATCCAAAGACACAATGACTGAGGAGGACTCATCTCCATGAGAGGCCTGAACATAAGTGAACACACATCTCACATTTATAGAGATGGACTTGCCCGGCATAAAGCCTGTCTGATCTGAGTGGACCACAGAGGTGATAACCTGATTTATTCTTAAAGACAGAATTTTGGCCAGGATTTTCACATCCGTTGGTATTAAAGAAATAGGCCGATACGAGTCCAGGAGCCTGGGGTCTTTGTCAGGCTTTAAAAGGACAATATTTAGTGCTTCTGACATAGATGGTGGGATGGAGTTCAATTCAAACAGGTCATTGTATAATTCTAGTAATTTAGGGACAAATGCTTTTTATAAACCTCTACTGGGATACCGTCTGTACCCGGTGCTTTACCCCCAGGGAAAGAATTAATGGCCGCATCCACCTCCTCTAAAGTCAGTGGAGCGTCAAGAAAGGTTTTAGCCTCTGGAGAAAGACGTTGCAGCCCAATTGAAGCAATATATGCACGCAAATCCTCCAAATCGCATAAGGTTAGGAGAGCATTTAGGCAAGACAGTAACTACCTTATTCTCAATAGTTACTTGTTTATAGTGCTTAGCGTTCTTAGCACTGCTGGAAGCACTTTTTGGGGGCAAGTGTGATACTCCTTTTCTGCCCTTCTCTCCTACCTCTGCATATCTCAGTCTTTACCTGTTAACCCTTTCCACTACACTTTACTGTTGTTTGTGTGGGTTTTGTATGTACCATGGCTGGAAGGGGCTCTAAGGCTTCTCAGAAGTCATTTACCTGCGCAAAGTGTGCAGAAAAGTGTACACAGGGTCAGTCATCTAGCCCCACATTCTGTGACAAGTGTAATCCACAGCAAGAGTCTCCATGGATGAAAGAACCGCCGTCTTGGGCGGAACATATTGCATCCGTTATGTCACATCTCTCTGCTGAGCTGGAGGCTTCTCGTAAGGGGAGATAAATTTCTAGATCGCTACTATAGAAGAACCAGCTTGGGCGCGGTCTTTAGCTGCATCTATGGAAGGGATTACAAAAGACATGGCGTCGTCCTGTGCCACGTCATCGGGGCCCTCATCGCAGGTCTCAAAAAAGAGACAGTTACCCTCAGTTCTCCAGTCAGATGACTCGGAGGAAGAGGTAATGCCGGCTCTAGAGGAGGGCGAATATACTCAAGATTCACCTTAGGAGCTCCAGGAAGAACCTGAGCCTGTGTCCCAAGGGATAGAAGGGTTCATTTCTGCAATTCGACAAGTATTGCAGATAGAAGATGAGGAAAATGGGCCTGCACAGCCGTCTTTCTTTTTAACAAAGCAAAGGTAGGTTACTTCTTTTCCAATTTCAGAAGAACTAGATTCTCTTCTGGTTTCAGCTTGGAAATATCTGGATAAAAAACTTCAGATTTCCCGGCGGTTGTTATCTTCCTATCCTTTTCCTGAAGAAAGTAGAAAATCTTGTGAGACTCCTCAAACAGTAGATCCTTTGGTCTCTCATCTATCAAAAAAAGACTATTCTACTGGTCCCTGGAGCCACGTCTTTGAAAGAGACATCGGACTGGAAACTGGAGAATACGCTCAAGTCCATTTATTCAGCTGCCGGTGTGACTTTGCGTCCTGAGATTGTAAGCTGCTGGACTAACAAGGCTATTGATGTTTGGGCAAAACGGTTAGCTGATGGGATAAGAGACCATCTCCCGGTGGAGGAACTTATTCCTTAGCAGAACACATAGGGGAAGCTGCAGCCTACCTTGGAGAGGCGTTCAAGGATGTTTGTAATCTCGCCTCCAGAACTTCAGCTCTCGCGGTTTCAGCATGCAGGGCACTTTGGCTTTGTCAATGGTAGATGGACGTGGAAACGAAAAAAGCTGTGGAAGCTCTTCCCTTCAAGGGAAGTGTCTTATTTGGAGCGAAACTTGATAAGTGAATTTCTCAGGCTACTGGGGGTAAATCCACTTATCTTCCATCGGCTACTCCACTTCCTAGAAGGCCCTATTTGGGGCTCTCATCTTGGTTCTTTAATTCCCCTTTCATTCCCTGGGTCGTTTCTGTGGTCACTCCAGAGGAGGACATACTAATTACCATGGTTCCAGAGGTCGGGTCAGATTCACAGCTACATCTGCTCAACAATAGAGTAAGTCCACTACCAAACCTAGTACATGACCGGCACAACTTTGGGACTTCAGAGACCTCATCACCCAGGGAAACAAACTTGATTTTTAGTTTCAACCTCCCCCTCGGTTTTTCACAACAGGTTTGCCAGTTTCCAATGACAGGAGTGTTGTATTACAACAGGCAATAGACAAACTTCTGTCCACGATGGTTTTGGTCCAGGTTCCCAGGCATCACACCAGACAAGGTTTCTACTCCAGTTTGCTTGTGGTTCCGAAGCTGGACGGCTCGGTCAGACCTATTCTGAACTTTAAGGATCTCAATCCCTACCTGAAGATTTTCAAGTTCAAGATGGAGTCCCTTCAGTTGCCTATTGAGGAACTGGAGGAAGGCAAATTCATGGTATCTCTAGATATCAAGGACGACTACCATCACATCCCTATCTGCCTCACCAGGTGTTTCCAAGATTCACCATTCGGAAATCACATTTCCAGTTTCAGGCCCTACCTTTTGGCTTATCATCAGCCACCAGGGTATTCACAAAGGTCATGGCGGTGATGATTGGTGTCCTTCGGAAACAAGGGATCCCGATTACCCCTTACCTGGATGATCTCCTTTTGAAGGCTCATTCCAGAAAACAATTACTGAAGAACATCACAGTAACTCACAAGCTCCTCATAGGTCATGGGTGGGTCCTGAACTTTCCCAAGTCTCATCTGCAACTGACACAGAGGCTCCAGTTTCTAGGAATGATTCTGGACACACTATGGCCCTGATTCAGAACTGCTCCACCCACAGCTTGTGCGAGCGGGCTGGAGACCGTCATGATTATCGCGACCATCGGGCTTGCATCGAGTCCCTGGGGTAGGGCTTTGGCTGCTGCAAGCCCGAATGGACTCCCTGCTTTGATAGAGCAGGAAATCCACTACTGACATTTGTGCAGCCACCCCCCCCTACAAAACAGGGCGAGCTGTCACTCACCATCGACAGCCTCCTCGTCTTGTAGTGAGCCCCGCAGCAACTGAAGCACAATCACTCAGCGGGGCTCACGCACACGCATGCCGGATGCGGTACGTGCGCAGAAGGGAACCATTGAGCCGCTTGCGAGCGGCTCTGAATTATTCCCTATGCCAGTGGGTTTTCCTTCCCCAGGAAAAGGCAGCCTCCATTCGGAAGATGGTGAGGACGGTCCTTCGACATCGTCAGGTATTGGTGCACATCTGCATTTGAGTCCTGGGAAAGATGGTGGCGGCATTTGAGGCTATTCCTTATGGACGTTTCCACTCCAGAACGTTTCAACTCATCCTCCTCTCCCAATGGTCAGGATCCCATCTTTTCCTCCACCAACATGTGAGGTTAAGTCCCAGAACTTGGATATCCCTTCTTTGGTGGCTCAACTCGTCACATCTTTTGGGGGGCAAGAGATTCGGAGTGTGGGATTGGACTCTCCTCACCACAGACACGAATCTGAGAGTTTGGGCGGCAGTGATTCGGGAACACCACTTCCATGGCCGCTGGACCTCATAGGAAGTGAATCTGCTGATAAGCATCCTGGAATTACGGGCAGTGTTCTACACTCTTCAACCAGCACATCACCTATTGCGACAACACCACGGCAGTGGCGTACATAAACAAACAGAGCGGCACCTGAAGTCGGGCGGCAATGAAGGAAGTAAGCCTCATACTACTCTGAGCAGCAAAGTTTGTGGTGACGATTTCAGCAATTTTCATTCCAGGCATCGACAATTGGGAGGCAAGACTACCTGAGCCAGCAGGACGTGCACCCAGGGGAATGGGCGCTCCATCCTCAGGTGTTTCGACAGCTTGTCCAACGATGGGGTCTTCTACAGGTCAAACTCATGGTGTCCAGACAAAATCATGAACTGCCTCTGTATTGCTCTCGGATGAGAGACCCGGAGGCTGTGGACGCACTGTCAACACCATGGCGGTTCCATTTTGTCTCTATCTGTTCCCTCCTTTTCCTCTTCTCCCTCGGATTCTACAACGCATCAGGAGGGAGAGGTCCAAGGTTCTCTTAGTGGCTCTGGATTGGCCTTGCAAATCTTGGTATTCCAACCTCTGTCTTCTGCTGATTGACGATCCATGGCCCCTACCTCTGAGAGAAAATCACTTACTACAGGGTCATTTAATCTATCCAGATTTAAGGTGGCTATGTTTAATGCCGTGGCTGTTGAAGGGCCACATTACAATGAAGAGGAATCCCATCCAGGGTAATCCCTACTATGCTTCGAGCCCGAAAAGAAATTACTTTGAAACATTACCACCATATTTGGAAGGCGTATGTTTCATGGTGTGAAAGACGAGAGTCGCCTCCTACAGTTTTTAGTCTAGCGAGACTCCTGCTTTTTCTGCAAGCAGGCTTCTCAGCCGGACTATGCCTGGGCTCCCTGAAAGTAAAAATTTCGGCACTGTCGGTATTCTTCCAGAAGAAGCTGGCCTTAATTCCTTTGGTTCAGACCTTTCTGCAAGGAGTTTTCCACTTACAACCACCCTTTGTGCCTCCGAAGGCCCCATTGAATCTGGATCTGGTCATTTCCTTCTTACAATCTCCTCGGTTTTAACCTTTGGAAACTGTGGAGTTTAAATTCCTTTCATGGAAGGTGGTACTTCTACTCATGCTGGCCTCAGCCAGATGGGTGTCAGAGCTTGGGGCCCTATCCTGTATTCCTCTATACTTGGAATTTCACTTGGATAGGGCGGACCTCCATACAAGAATGGAATTCCTTCCCAAGATGGTTTCGGCTTGCCACATCAATCAACCTATTGTGGTACCGGTTCTACCACAGGATTCACCAACTTCAAGATCCTTGGATGTCGTTAGTGCTCTATGTGAAACGGACTGCAGCTATATGTAAGACAGACGCTTTGTTTGCCTTATATGATGCTGCTCGTCCTGGTTGGCCAGCCACCAAACAGACGCTTGCTCGCTGGATTCGTCTGACCATCAGTCAGGCATATGTGGCCTCCTCCAAGGAGCCTTCTCTTTCTATTACTGTGCATTCCACTGGGTTCATCATGGGCAGCTGCTCGCGGGGTTTCAACAGTTGCTTTGTCGGGCAGCCACTTGGTTGGGCTGGCATACTTTTCTCAGTTTTTACAGATTGGACACGTTTGCAGCCTCTGCAGCGCAGTATTGCCATGCTGTTTTGCAGGGTTCTCAGCGCTCTCCCACTGTCATGAAGCATCCAGTGTCCCCTAGTGGATGAAGGAGAAAACAGGATTTTGGTACTTACCTATAAATCCCTTTCACCGATTCCATAGGGGACACTGGACGCCCGCCCTGAGCTGTTCCTTCCTGCCATGGTTATAGTCATTATAAGTTATGACTGGTTGTTGTTTTTCTTGTGTACTGTTCTTTCAAACTTTCTGCACGTTCCGTGTTGTTGTTGTTATGTGTGCTTGCATTACATCCTCTTCTTACGTTTGTTTCTTCCAGCTCTCCTCGGGTACAGTTTCCTAAGACTGGGCTTGTAGGTGGGTATAGAGGGGGAGGAGCTAGTCACACTTCTAAAATTTAAACTGCCAGCTCCCACTTAGCACGTCTATACCCCACTGTCATGAAGCCTCCAGTGTCCCCTATGGAATCGGAGAAAGGGATTTATCAGTAAGTACCAAAATCCTGTTTTATGTGCTTCAGGCTCAGCTCATCAGAAGGTGATTCCCTCCTCCCCCCAGTTGAATGACTGATCTCCGGCGCCCTGCAACAGTAAGAAGGGGGAAGGAGATCTGAGTAAGGGGGAATATCTATGTGTGTGAAGGGAGGGGAGCTTTGATAAGTGGAAGAGCTGTGTATGAGTGTCTGTTGGGGTTGTTCTGTGTTAGAAGGGGCGATCTTTGTGAAGGAGAGAACTGTGTGTGTGTGTGTGAAAGGGGGATCTGAGTGAAGAACAGATCTAAGTGAGGGGAGAGTGCTGTGTGTGTGCGAGGGTAGGTTGAGTGAGGGGGAGAGCTGTGTAAGGGGAGGTGAGCTATGTAAGGGGGAGTGCTGTGGCGGAATATGAATGAGGGGGGATCGTTGTGTGTGTCTGAGGGGAGGAGATATGTGTGAGAAGGGGGAAGATCTGAGTGGGGAGAGCTGTGTTGAGAAATGTATAGTGTATGAGGGGAGGCCTGAGCCAGGTGCTGCTGCGGAGAGCCTGGGTCGCAGCACATGTATCTGGGAGAAGCCTGAGCTGTGAGGTCATGCCTGACTGCTCTGATGCCAAATGCCAATAAGGGGCACTACTATGGCATGTTTATAAGGGGCACTACTGTGGCATAATGTGTAAAGGGGACACTACTGTGGCATAATGTAAATAAGGGCACTATTAGGTATAATGTGAATAAGGGGCACTACTATGATATAATGTAAACACTGGACATTACAGTGTCATAATATGAACTGTGGGGACTACTGTGTAGCATAATGTGAAAAAATAGCCCAAACTGTGGCATAATGCTAATTAATGGGCACTAATGTGTGGTATGACATGCATTGTGGCCATTATTTTGTAACATAATGTGAATAAGAGGCACTACTGTGGCATAACATGAATAAAATACACTACTGTGTGGCGTGATGTGAATAAGGGGCACTACTGTGGCATAACGTGAATTGTGGACACTACTGTGTGGTTTATTTTTTATTGGTCGAATTACTTTAGTGGTTCGCATAGATAGCACAAATATATGTAAGGTAAGTAATATAGCAATACATTTAGCAATGTATTAAAGTGTCCTGTGATGGAACACAGAATTGCCAGTGAGGATACAACTCATCTGGAATCACCTTGAACAGTAGAAGGAACTTTGTTTTGTTTCAAATTGTAATGTGTGTATTGGGATAATGTGCCCCCTACTGCAACATGAAAAGGGCTTTAGAATATGCAAAAGTCACAAAAAGAGCAACAAAGAATATTTTGGTTGGTTTGTTAGTTTTCTAGCTTTGTCTTCAGAACTATCTGGAGAACACGTTTATGCAAATATGATGGAATATGTGGACATACGTATGTACAGCATTAAGTGTATTATACCACCCTCTCAGGACTTAAGACCTACAGTAAGAGTGGCTTTTTGCTGCTTCTTTTGTAGTTTATTCTGTGGTGCCAAGGATGATGGCTGTTATGTAGGTGAGCACATACCCCAAAGTTGATTATATAAAGGCAGGAAACCAATAGACATCATTCAGCCTGTAATGGATAATCATTTTAAATGTCTCTTCTATTTTCTAATTTGCCATAGAAGGAATGATGTTGAGGAATCCGTGCTATATTGTTTTTTCCATTCTTACATTCCACGGCTGGAGCAATTATATGCGGTTGATGTATTCTGTAAGGAATTATAGCATAGACCCGGAAATGTCAAATCGTGCAGCTATTATTGTCTGGTAACGAAAGTCTGGCTCATGTAGTTTCCAAGCTGTGGCACTGAAATGGATAGCGTTACAGTTCAGACTATGTGATATTCAATCCCTTCTTAACTTACATATGAAACATAGCATATACCTACTGCATAAGTCAAAGTATAAACAAAAAACACACACAAAAACAATACAGACAATATAGTAAAATAAACATAGCCCTGTTTACTAGATTTCAGTCTCAAAGAAAGCTAAAGAAATGTCAGTTTTGTACAGGGGTCGATATCACCATAAAGTTGCTAAAATGTACATATCAACTACATACTTAGGGCCATTTGTGGGCCATTCATCAGACCAAGCAACCTACAGATACAGTATGTCCTTTCTTACTATCGCACCAAACAGCCCCTCTCAGGGCGACTCGGCTGGACTGAGCATGCCTCTCGCTCAAAATGTGTTGGACGCTACAGAACTACATTGCTAGCTTACACTGATCAATGTGATGTGTGACATTTGTGTGAGACTGAGGGCCTGATTCACTTCGGATCACAATATAGTGTACGCACGCAGTTCAACTGTGATAGGATGCTAATCCATAGCGATCGCAATGCCGGCACAGCACTACATAAGGACGCCAACTTCACCTACACGCACATCTGTAATGGTTAGCAAGAATGCAAAAACATCGGTACAATCGAGTACCATCGGACCCATACGCACAGTTAAGGTAAGTCAGACCTCACTCAGGAATTGCTAACTGAGCGCACGCTATGAGGCCTCAGGCTGCGTATGGTATCGCAGTGGTTAAAATATGCACACCGAAATGCACAGGCACACCTATGTTCGCCCAACCTCCCCCCCTCCCGTCACCACCCACAAACGGCACTTCCAGTCAATCACTCTGCAAGGGGTCTGCGTTGCCTCTGCAATCGCAGTCCCGATTGCAATAGCTAGTTTGCGCACTGCAATGCATACGCAAAACGCAACAATCGGCCGACTGCGATCCTTGCTGAAGCAGGCCCTTGAGTCTGGATCTGTGTAAAAAGCTCCATCTGCAATGGCGTATGTGTGTAAAACCAATTCTTTTACTATTAAAGTTGCAGCCTAGTATATCTGGTACACTGTGAGCTGCTTTCCGCTGCATCTGCGATGTGACTAAGATGCAAACGTTAAAGAAATAAGTGGTACGCTACTCCTCTGGGAGCGTCACAGTCCCGCCGGGCGTCTCACGTCATATGGCGTACGGATAACCAGTAAGTGAGGACACATCTGTACTAAATTGCTGGATAATAGTTCTTGAGGCATCTTGGTTCCCACCTAAACAACGTCTGCCTAGCATGTGTAGATGAGGGGTACTAGTGCAGTGGGGGGAGGGGGTCTAAAAAAGTGAATCTGAGCAGAGCTGGATTAAGGCTGTGGGACCCTGGGCAAGATACCAGTTTGGGACGCCATATTCAGATTAATCCATACTTGTATTTATTTACTCTATACATATCCCCAACATTATTTAGCACGTTTCCTCCTTGTATTCAACAATATGACAAATATATAATGTTAATGCTTTTATTTCAACATTACACAATAAAACAGAACATGTCATTCTGCATACAAGCTTGTCAAGCAAAATACATGAAGTTTGGTCCTTAATCTTATATCTTTTGTAGTTTTGTTGCTATACGAGTATTTGTCTGTGCCAAAAGTTCTCTAACTGAAAGATCACATTTAACAGTATAATAAAAATCATTATTGAAATGACTAAATACATATTAACTATTATTGACACGACTAATATGGTTTTATAGAGGTCACTATTTAGAATCATTAGCGCATCATTCATAGGAAATAATTTGGATAAGGTGAAGAAATCCACTTCACAATATTAGGGAATGGGGGAGTGTGATTGACTCTCCCACATAGTACAGAAATCTCCAGTTTGGGCGGTTTTCCAGGTTTGCTATTTAAAGTATGTTGCAAAAAACATACGTGTGTAGGTGTCTTTCTTCTTTATCATGGCATGTGCAGAACTAATTTGCCTATTTTATGTGACGCAAACTGGCATGCGTCCAGTTCAGCATCAGCTCCGTATTGTTTAATGTCTCTTTTACATTTCCCTTCTTACTGTTTTGTGACCCACATATGGCAAAACATATACACAGTAATGTTATATCACCATGTATGTTTTTCATTCTTACATCTATAACATACAGAATAAAATGTAACAGCATGCCTGTAACATTTAGCATCCTTGCTTCAAGTCCTAATACTCGACCCGACGACAATGTGATCAGTAGTAGACAGTCAGTAGCCTCTAATGAATCAGTCCTATGAGGTAGCTGGGCACCTGTCAGAGGAGCATGTGCTGAGCCCCTCCAATCAGAGCTCAGCACATGCTCCTCTGACTCCTAATCATGTGACTGATATAGCATGACTGTGGCCCTGTAAGCTGGAAGGACCTCCCCTGAAGCTCTAGCATTCTCTCCCACTAGCAAGTTATCCTCACTGACCCTCCCTCACGCGACTCACCCACAGGACCACGACGGACAACTTCAATTTCTGTTAGAAAAAAAAGGGACTATACAACCAGTGTTTCTTCTTTTGTTTTTTTTTTCCAGTTTTTCCTGGTTTGCAGTATTATTTCCACTTTAGGATATTGTTCCCCATTTTTGCTAATGTTAAGGTATACTGTTTCCACTTTAGGATATTTTTCCCCATGTTTTGCTAATGTTAATGTATACTGTTTCCACTTTAGGATATTTTTCCCCATTTTTTGCTAATGTTAATGTACACAGGCCCTGATTCAGAGCCGGACGCTCTGACAGAGCGCTCGCTCTGAATCAGGGCCTTCCCTCTGAATTTAAGAGCGGCCTCCTGGCCGCTCGCATAGCTGTGGGTGACCACCCACAGCTATAGCGAGCGGCCAAAATGATGGTCGCGATGGTCAAGACCATCGCGACCATCCGGCTTGCGATGAGACCCTTGCGGTAGGGTCTCGTTGCCGCTAGCCCTGGAGTGCTTTTGGCTCAGCACTCCCACTGGCATCACTTGTGATGTCAGTGGGGCCGGCCCCAGATGGTAGGCGTTCCCATGGGAACGCCTCCGTCTGGGCTGCCACGCCCCCGGCCCGCCCACCAAAGGGGGCGTGCTGTCACTCACCATTGACAGCACGGTCCCTTTGGTGCGAGACCCATAACGACGGCTTGGCTGTCGTTATTCGGGTCTCGCGCATGCGCACCACGGAGCCGCCTCCGTCGTGTGCATGCGCACTTGGCCAACATCGACCCACTTGCGAGCGCTCAGCGCTCGTGAGCGGGTCTGAATTAGGCCCACTGTTTCCACTTAAGGATTTTTTTCACCATTTTTTGCTAATATTAATGTACACTGTTTCCACTTTAGGATATTTTTACCTGGTGAGATAGATAAAATATTTTCAGTTTCTTTTTTTTTTTACTGTAGTTAGTTTAGTCAGCTCTCCTGTTATTTATTTACCATAACATTTAAAAAAAATGTGCCAGGAAATTTACAGGGAAACCTGGAAAAATCTAGTAGAGACCAGAAGGATTGGACTGGCACACAGGTGTACAGGGGAAATACCCAGTGGGCCTCACTGCCTTAGAGCTCCACCTCTTCCTCTAGGGGTTAGTAACTTCGTGGGGCAGAATCATGGATGAAATAGGGTGCTTGGTTTGTTTCTATAGAAACTACACCAAAAATAGCCCTCCTGCCAATCAAAGTAGGGGAAGGGGGCGGTGTCACAGGGGGGGAGGTTACCGCGGGTGGGGGGTAGGGCTAGCCGGCATCGGCACATGCACAGATGCACTCTCACTAAAAATAAAGTGAGAATTATGCTATGATGATATGCAGGGACAGAGCTTTCTCGCAAGCTCTGTCCCTGCTTAAGAATGTTGATATATTCTTGTGATAGATCCTAAATTCGTAATGTGAATTTAGGTGAAATGATCACACTACAATATGCATTTGAAATGCGGATTGTAGTAAATAGAGGCCATAAGCTCAAAACACAATACCTGTTGAATCAACTGCATTTAATTCATGCATATTAAATGTTTAGATTCAAGGGACAAAACTCTGACACAACGGGCACACAATAGACTTCTGTTCAACCCACTCATTTTTTAGATGCACTTACCTTTTCTAAATAGCAAAAAATTCAAACCTTTTACATAATTTAATACAAAGGGATCAGTATGAAATGACTATTGAAGGATTTATATTGTAAAGCATCTCAGGGTTGGTTGTTGAATAGCCCGTACATAGGCCTTCCAGCATTTCTAAAAAATTAACATCAGATCAAGATTGAGCATACCCCAACTTCCAATTACTCTGAGTTCACACAGAATGGACCAGATATAAATTGCGTTACCATTTTGGGTCCAACTCTCAATTATCCCTAGTGTGCTTATGTGTAACCTACTTGGCAAAGTGCATTTTTCCAGACATAGGAAAAAATACATCTCTGATTGTCAACCTTCAATTAATTAATTGTTCTGTTAATGCTCTCTTGCTATTTTTTTTACATACATATTATATACTCTTTGGGAGTGGTTTATTTTAGTTGTTGTTGGATGTGACATAGGGCTTGATTCATTACGGACGGATTGCAACTGCAATTACGCACGCAGACGGCTGATTGTTGCTTTCTGCGCACGTGCACTGCAATCACAGAGACTACGCAGACCAATCGCAGAGTGATTGACAGGAAGCGAGCGTTTGGGGGAGGTGATAGGGGGGTGATCACTGTTTGCACAATGATTGGTGGCAGTAAGCACTCCCCCTGGGCAGCACTAGGCAAGCAGCCCACGCTGCCTTACAATGCAAGCAGCATCATCTACTGAGCAAAAAGCACAGTGGTTACTGTCATCTGTACATCTCTCAGTTTACATCAGATCTAACTTCCAGTATTGTAATAAAACAGTAGCATTGTTTAGTGTAGAGCTGTGCTGCACTATATTTGTGTTACTATACAGATGTGTCCACAGACACCTATCTTCAAATGGGTTGGGTAGGTCATCCCGATGGTCAAAATTCTGACAGATTTCGGGAAATATATAAACCCAAATCCTAACCCTAGCCCACCCCTCCCACAGCTTCACCCTAACCATCCCATCCCGCAGTCTAACCCTAACCCACCCTTCCCGCAGCCTAACCCATCCCTCCTGCAGCCTAACCCTAACCATCCCATCCCGCAGTCTAACCCTAACACACCCTTCCCGCAGCCTAACCCTAACTGTCCCATCCCGCAGTCTAACCATAACCCACCCCTCCCGCAGCCCAACCCTAACACACCCTTCCCGCAGCCTAACTCTAACCGTGCCATCCCGCAATCTAACCCTAACACACCCTTCCCGCAGCCTAAACCATCCCTCCCGCAGCCTCACCCTAACCATCCCATCCCGCAGTCTAACCCTAACCCACCCCTCCCGCAGCCCAACCATAACACACCCCTCCCGCAGCCTAACCCATCCCTCCTGCAGCCAGCCCTAACACACCTTTCCCGCAGCCTAACCCTAACTGTCCCATCTCGCAGTCTAACCATAACCCACCCCTCCCGCAGCCCAACCCTAACACGCCCTTGCCGCAGCCTAACCTTAACCGTGCCATCCCGCAATCTAACCCTAACACACCCTTCCCACAGCCTAACCCATCCCTCCTGCAGCCTCACCCTAACCATCCCATCCCGCAGTCTAACCCTAACCCACCCCTCCCGCAGCCCAACCATAACACACCCCTCCCGCAGCCTAACCCATCCCTCCTGCAGCCAACCCTAACACACCTTTCCCGCAGCCTAACCTATCCCTCCTGCAGCGTAACCCTAACTGTCCTCTCCCACAGTCTAACCCTAACACACCCCTCCCGCAGCCTAACCCATCCCTCCTGCAGCCAACCCTAACACACCTTTCCCGCAGCCTAACCCATCCCTCCTGCAGCATAACCCTAACTGTCCTATCCCGCAGTCTAACCCTAACACACCCCTCCGGCAGCCTAACTCATCCCTCCTGCAGCATAACCCTAACTCTCCTATCCCGCAGTCTAACCCTAACACACCCTTCCCGCAGCCTAACCCATCCCTCCTGCAGTTTAACCGTAACTGTCCCATCCTGCAGTCTAACCCTTACACACCCTTCCCGCAGCCTAATCCATCCCTCCTGCAGCCTCACCCTAACCATCCCATCCCGGAGTCTAACCCTAACCCACTCCTCCCGCAGCCCAACCATAACACACTCCTCCCGCAGCCTAACCCATCCCTCCTGCAGCCAACCCTAACACACCTTTCCCACAGCCTAACCCATAAATCCTGCAGCATAACCCTAACTGTCCTATCCCTCAGTCTAACCCTAACACACCCTTCCCGCAGCCTAACCCATCCCTCCTGCAGCTTAACCCTAACTGTCCCATCCCGCAGTCTAACCCTTACACACCCTTCCCGCAGCCTAACCCTAACTGTCCCATCCCGCAGTCTTACCATAACCCACCCCTCCCGCAGCCCAACCCTAACACGCCCTTCCCGCAGCCTAACACTAACCGTGCCATCCCGCAATCTAACCCTAACACACCCTTCCCGCAGCCTAACCCATCCCTCCCGCAGCCTCACCCTAACCATCCCATCCCGCAGTCTAACCCTAACCCACCCCTCCCACAGCCCAACCATAACACACCCCTTCCGCAGCCTAACCCATCCCTCCTGCAGCCAACCCTAACACACCTTTCCCACAGCCTAACCCATCCCTCCTGCAGCATAACCCTAACTGTCCTATCCCGCAGTCTAACCCTAACACACGCTTCCCGCAGCCTAACCCGTCCCTCCTGCAGCTTAACCCTAACTGTCCCATCCCGCAGTCTAACCCTAACACACCCTCCCTGCAGCCTAACCCATCCCATCCTTCCTGCAGCTTAACCCTAACTGTCCTATACTGCAGTCTAACCCTAACACACCCTTCCCGCAGCCTAACCCATCCCTCCTGCAGCTTAACCCTAACTGTCCCATCCCACAGTCTAACCCTAACACACCCTTCCCGCAGCCTAACCCATCCCTCCTGCAGCTTAACCCTAACTGTCCCATCCCGCAGTTTAACCCTTACACACCCTTCCCACAGCCTAACCCATCCCTCCTGCAGCCTAACCCTAACACACCCTTCCCGAAGCCTAACCCTAACTGTCCCATCCCGCAGTCTAACCATAACCCACCCCTCCGGCAGCCCAACCTTAACACGCCCTTCCCGCAGCCTAACCCTAACCGTGCCATCCCGCAATCTAACCCTAACACACCCTTCCCGCAACCTAACCCATCCCTCCTGCAGCCTCACCCTAACCATCCCATCCCGCAGTCTAACCCTAACCCACCCCTCCCGCAGCCCAACCATAACACACCCCTCCCGCAGCCTAACCCATCCCTCCTGCAGCCAACCCTAACACACCTTTCCCGCAGCCTAACCCATTCCTCCTGCAGCATAACCCTAACTGTCCTCTCCCGCAGTCTAACCCTAACACACCCCTCCCGCAGCCTAACCCATTCCTCCTGCAGCATAACCCTAACTGTCCTCTCCCGCAGTCTAACCCTAACACACCCCTCCCGCAGCCTAACCCATTCCTCCTGCAGCATAACCCTAACTGTCCTATCCCGCAGTCTAACCCTAACACACGCTTCCCGCAGCCTAACCCGTCCCTCCTGCAGCTTAACCCTAACTGTCCCATCCCGCAGTCTAACCCTAACACACCCTTCCTGCAGCCTAACCCATCCCATCCTTCCTGCAGCTTAACCCTAACTGTCCTATACTGCAGTCTAACCCTAACACACCTTTCCCGCAGCCTAACCCATCCCTCCTGCAGCTTAACCCTAACTGTCCCATCCCACAGTCTAACCCTAACACACCCTTCCCGCAGCCTAACCCATCCCTCCTGCAGCTTAACCCTAACTGTCCCATCCCGCAGTCTAACCCTTACACACCCTTCCCACAGCCTAACCCATCCCTCCTGCAGCCTAACCCTAACACACCCTTCCCGAAGCCTAACCCTAACTGTCCCATCCCGCAGTCTAACCATAACCCACCCCTCCGGCAGCCCAACCTTAACACGCCCTTCCCGCAGCCTAACCCTAACCGTGCCATCCCGCAATCTAACCCTAACACACCCTTCCCGCAACCTAACCCATCCCTCCTGCAGCCTCCCCTAACCATCCCATCCCGCAGTCTAACCCTAACCCACCCCTCCCGCAGCCCAACCATAACACACCCCTCCCGCAGCCTAACCCATCCCTCCTGCAGCCAACCCTAACACACTTTTCCCGCAGCCTAACCCATTCCTCCTGCAGCATAACCCTAACTGTCCTCTCCCGCAGTCTAACCCTAACACACCCCTCCCGCAGCCTAACCCATTCCTCCTGCAGCATAACCCTAACTGTCCTCTCCCGCAGTCTAACCCTAACACACCCCTCCCGCAGCCTAACCCATTCCTCCTGCAGCATAACCCTAACTGTCCTATCCCGCAGTCTAACCCTAACACACGCTTCCCGCAGCCTAACCCGTCCCTCCTGCAGCTTAACCCTAACTGTCCCATCCCGCAGTCTAACCCTAACACACCCTTCCTGCAGCTTAACCCTAACTGTCCTATACTGCAGTCTAACCCTAACACACCTTTCCCGCAGCCTAACCTATCCCTCCTGCAGCTTAACCCTAACTGTCCCATCCCACAGTCTAACCCTAACACACCCTTCCCGCAGCCTAACCCATCCCTCCTGCAGCTTAACCCTAACTGTCCCATCCCGCAGTCTAACCCTTACACACCCTTCCCACAGCCTAACCCATCCCTCCTGCAACCTAACCCTAACACACCCTTCCCGAAGCCTAACCCTAACTGTCCCATCCCACAGTCTAACCATAACCCACCCCTCCGGCAGCCCAACCTTAACACGCCCTTCCCGCAGCCTAACCCTAACCATGCCATCCCGCAATCTAACCCTAACACACCCTTCCCGCAACCTAACCCATCCCTCCTGCAGCCTCACCCTAACCCACCCCTCCCGCAGCCCAACCATAACACACCCCTCCCGCAGCCTAACCCATCCCTCCTGCAGCCAACCCTAACACACCTTTCCCGCAGCCTAACCCATCCCTCCTACAGCATAACCCTAACTGTCCTATCCTGCAGTCTAACCCTAACACACCCTTCCTGCAGCCTAACCCATCCCTCCTGCAGATTAACCCTAACTGTCCTCCTAGTGCCTAAACCTAACTGTCCTCCTAGTGCCTAAACCTAATACTTACTGTTGGGAATCTTTTCGTTAGCATCTTGACTACAATCACACCAAATAACCCGATTCAGCGACCTACAGATAATGTGAGTAAGCCGCTCCATACATCCCGCCAATTAGCTTTGTACTGAGTTTGCATTTAATTCATATCTCTAACGTGACACAAGAACAATGCACGAGTACCCTGGATGCTGCTGCTGGCATAACATGCTAACTAGGAGAAAAAGGTAAAAGAATGAGGACCGACCCAGGTGATCTGCGCCTCCCAATGTTGATCTTAATTTTCAACTTTATTACAATTCCACTGCAGCAATAATACTAATGTTAAGAACACCAGTGGCGGCACTGGGGTCAGTGACACCCAGTGCGGCAATTAAATCCCTCTGTGACCAAAAATGGGATGTGGCCTTGCTAGGAAGGGGCGTAACCTTGCAGCATATCAGCTGTTTCATCCCTCTGGGGGCATTCTCAGGACTTCCGGAGATGCCGGGCTGCTCCCAGAGACTCTCCCTGCACTGCCGGCTCCTCCTCAGTGACCTGAAGCTGGGCACTGCAGTGGTATGTTAGTGTGCAGCACCTGGCTCCCAGTCACTGAGGTGGAGCCGGCATTTTGGTGTCACCCTTAAAAGAGTGACACCCGCACCCCCCTAGTGACGCCACTGCAGTTCACCATGAGCGGCTTTGGGTGCAATTAATTGTAACACAGAAGAAATAGGTATGAAAGTCAAAGTATCGTTACCTGTAGTGGAGTATGGAAGACACGCCATTATGTCTATTGATGTACATTGGCAGGGCCGTAACTAGGGGGGGGGGCACATGCCCTGGGTGCTGGTTTAAGAGATACAGTGCTGCCATCAGTCTAACGTGGCACTGGCCGCGAGCCAATCAGAGCTTGCGGAGCTTTGATTGGGTCGCAAACAGCGCCACATTAGAATGACGGTGGTGCAGACCTTTCCCCAGAGTGTGGCAGCCCTGTCCGTGCCGCCCCGAACTCACCCATCGTAGGGCCCTGGGAGGTAAGCGGAGTGGACCTGAGGGACAAACACCCTGCTTGCTCACAGCAGCCCCAGGGCATCTATAGCAAGGAATGTCGGCTGTATGCTGCCACTTCTGTTGTTTGCCAGCCATGTATACATACGTATATATGTACTTATGTACTTACTATACTTATAGGGAGATGTCATTTTAATGTGAAATTACTGTGGTGGAAGTGATGGAAGTGGTATTACTGTGTGGCATAAAAGTGTTGTTAGGCATCACTGTGTGGCATAATGTGTAAGTGGCCTTACTGTAGCATAAGGTGTTGTAAAGGGCATTACTGTGTGGCAAATGTTGTTGCAAGGGGTCTTACTGTGGCATTATGTGTTTTAAGGGGGAGGCACCAAATTATCGCTTTTCCCCACTTGTGACAAAAATCCTAGTTTCGGCCCTGACATTGATCACAGTTAATGATTTTCTAACACTCCTTATCATTCATTTTGGCTTCATTATGGCTGCCTGTTTTCTAGCAATTCATTTACAATTCATTCGTATTCCTAAGTGTTGCTTCACTGATCTTCTGTTGTTCTGCGCATGCACCGGCTTCCCCACCACCCCATTAATTACTGCGAATGCGCATACTTTCCAGGTTGACGTTCCTATTTGCGCATGTGTGGGCGTCCTTTCCGAGGAGGACATCCTCCATTACTGGGCACAGCCGACTAACAGGCTGCAGCAGTGGCTGATGAGACAAAAGGGGGCGGAGCTACCCTGGAGGAGCGCCAGAAAGGATAGATAAAGCTGGGTACATACTGAGATGATGTCGGCACACTAAGACCCTCATTCAGAGTCTCTCGCAAGATGCGATTGGTCGCTTGCAAAAAGGGGCCGGGTATGCAAATCAAGTGATTGCTCTTTGCGCTGTAAAGGACGCCCTCTATGTCTTAGTGAGCGACGGCAGTTAGCGTATGCTGGATTATAAAAAACCTCCCACCTGTCACTCGCAGCACACGTCATCTCCGGAAAGAGTCTGATTAATCGTGAACATCGAGGGCCATCGGAGCTGCTCGCAGCGCTTGGGGTTGATCTAACCTACCCCAAGCACTGCGAGCACTTCAGGCTAAAAAACAACCAAGTCACGTGTGCAATGACGCTACTTTGCTAATTATGCACACCCATTAAACGCCGTTCTGATGGTCAGACATGCCTGCGTACGCACAACCACACCCCCGTTCACAAGTACCTTCCCCTGTTACCACCCACAAACGGCGCTATCTGTCACTCAAAGCAGCGACCTGAAAGTGGCTAGTGAGCTAGCAAAATCAGATCGCAACGAATGACTTGCACACGCGCACTGTGAATTATACGCATGCGCAGATGTGCGATTATCGCTCCCAGCGAGCGAGCGTGCCCTAACGAGAGACTCTGAATGAGGTCCTCAGTCATTTCCGGCCAAATCAGAACAAATTATCGGCCTCATCGCTCAGTGTGTACGACCAATATGCGCACTCTCGCTGCCGCTTGCAACATTCGCCGTGCTGCACGTTTAGCCAGATGATATCACAAGCGGCCCCGTTGCAGGTACATCATTGTCGTTCATTACCTCATTCTGATGTGTACCCAGGATCCGATATGTCAGCCCGTCAGGCCAACATATTGGCTGGGTACACATCGCTCAGTGTGTACCCAGCTTAAGTGTTCCACTTCCCTGCCTTACCATAGAAACAAACAGATTATGCTGGTCAGAGATGGCGAATCTATTACAGCAAAAGAGACGGAAAACAAAACTTTCCGTTCTCCATGGTAAGCCTCTGTTTTCGGCTAAACAGGGCTTTTCACTGCTACAGTACATGAATAGACATCTATGTGTGGATGGGTATATGAGTACACATCTGTAATTACAGTTTTCTCCTTCCAGTGGCATCAGAACGTTTTTAGGTCTGGAGAGCTAATATATTATTTGGTATCGGCACCTCTAAATCACTTGCAATCACTGACTCACATGCCGCTCACCACTTTTATGTGCCCTATAAAAGGCCAATTATATTGCTCTGTTACAAATAAAACATACAAATGTTTCTTATGTAATGTTTGTAAGCTTATTTGACCTTTTAGGCCTCATGACAGTATTATATATATATATTTCTTCGTAGTAATAGACGACACTCAGATTTATGTAGAAAAAATACTGTCTTATTAAGAAACAAAAAAGCATGAAACATCACCACAGCATTCACCAACGTTTCAGTAGGACTGCACATATGCATTTCTTTTTAATAAGATGTAATTTTTTCTACATAAATCTGAGTGCCATATACACTATATATATTATACATAGGATGGAATGGTTGAAATCCCGACAGCGGCTGCTTGACAGGATGAAAATCCCAACAGAGGCAGGTAAGTATGCTAACCTCCCCTGCCCCCCCCCTCCCAACCCTCCTTTAGTGGTGCCTAACCCTAACTCCCCCTTACTGCTCCCCAAACCTAACCCTCCTGGGGGGGTGCCTAACCCCAACATCTCCCAGGGGGTGCCTAACCCTCCCCCCTAGGGGTGCCTAACCCTAACCACCCCCCAAGACCTAACGCTAACTACCCTAAACCTAACCACCCCCCCACAGCTAACAGGACGGGCGCCCCGGACTTACCTCGTTCAGGCACGCATCGTCCTGGATTCCGGCGTCTGGATTAGGATAGGCGTCGGTATTTTGACGCCTATCATAAATCCCTAGCTGGCATTCTGCTGTCAGGATTGTGATCAGCTGCCTTGCGGCCACAGGTCACATAACTACATCCCGGCTGAGTCTTCCATATCCAAAATGCTTTGGACCATAAGTATTCTGGATATCGGAATTTTCCATATTTTGGAAAATTTGCATACCATTATTATATATTTTTAGGGATGGGACCCAAGTCTAAACACAAAATGCCTTTATGTTTCATATACACATTATATACATAGCCTGAAGGTAATTGTATTCATTATTAATAATTGTGTGCATTAATTTAAGTTTGTGTACAATGATTTTTGCCCATTCTTTTTTGCAGATTTGTATTAGGTTGTTCAGTGCCACAGATCCTCAAATGAATTTAGATTTGGATTTTGACTAAAGGCCCCCATACATCAGCAATCTAAAAACCACAATTGAACAATTTGAAGATTTATTGCCCGATTTTAGGATTTCCCAGTCTAGCAATCTGCAAACTACAAATCTGGGACTACAGATCTTTTTCAGTGATTTGCAGATCGATTGCAGCAAACACAGATCTGCCAATCTTGAAAGGTCCATTATTTTACTAGTAACTGCCTGCAAATCTGCTGATCATGTCCATACACTAGCAATCTACAGCCCCAATCCATCTGTGACATCCATCATTGGACAATCTGATTTAACAATTCCAATCACTTTTTGGTTGCAATCTGCGATCTGTGAAGCCCATACATTGCAGACAATCATCTGCAAGTTGCAGAATTGCCACAATCGATTGCTGATGTATGGGGGCCTTTAGCCATTATAGAACATTCACTTTTTGTTGCTTTGGTTCTGTGCTTGGCATCATGTGCTTTAGTTTTCTAGAAGACTGAGGCAGGTTGTTTTGTAGTATCTCCTTGTATTTTGCCCCATCCATCGGTCTATCAGTTTTAACAGGATACCCAGTGCCTCCTGGGGAAAAGCATTCTCACAATATGATGCTGTCACCCCCATACTTCACCAATGGGATGGTATTTGCTGAGGATTGGGCAGGGTTAGGTTTGCGATACATATAATGTTTTGAATTTGGGCCAAAAAAGCTGATTTTTTTGTCTCATCTGACCATAAAACCTTATCCCACATTTTAGCTGGGTCACTGCTGTTTTCTAGCAAAGCTTTGATGTTGTTTTTCTTCAGCAATGGTTTCTTCCTAGCCACCCTCCTACACAGGTCAGATTTATGCAGAGGCCTTGATATGGGTGACTGGTGCACCTTCACTCCAGTCTCAGCCACCTAACTCTGTAGCTCCTTCAAAGTCATAGTTGGCCGCACACAAGTCTCCTTTTTGCTCTGATGCTGAGTTTTGAGAGACAGCCTTGTCTAGGCAGTGCCTGGGCAGCTTCCATTTCCTCAAAATTGATCCAACAGTGCTCACTGGGATATCTAAGCACATGGATATTTTTTGTGTAGCCTTCTTCTATTTTGTGCATGGGGGGGGCTTATTAAGCAAAGATAAATACCACTACATGAAGATTGAATGGGGTCTGGGGAGGTGGTAGAATTTCTTGATATTGCATGTAAGACACTAGCCACACTAGCTTTGGCCATGACCTTTACAGTGGTGTGTAAAATAAGATTTGTTTCATGATAGGGTTGAGATTTGGGTGGGGTCCCATTGGGCTAGCTAGATGTACTTGATGACCTGATAATGCTGTTCCGCATAACGGACCAGCAGAGGATGAGGAGACAGGTTGCTGCAGTACCAGGGGCGTTTCTAGAGAGGAGGGGGCCCATGTGCAGTCTCTGACACGGGCCCCTCATCTCTGTCCAGCGGCTGGCAGCGCACTGAGCTCTGCGCGGCCAGTACTGGAGTTATAGACTCTTGGCACTAGAGTGCACTCAGAATCTATAGAGTATGCACAGGTCACCGGGAAAATGGCTGCGGCAGCCATTTCCCCTGTACTCCACATGCGCAAACGATGGGAAAATGGCCCCGGCGGCCATTTTCCAAACGCTTTTTAGAGCGCCGGACTCCCGCTGTGACGTGATTTGAGAAAAGAAAGAAAGAGAGAAAGTGTGACGTGAATTGGTATAAACAACAGCGGAGATACATGGTATCAAAGTAATAACAACACTTGTAATTTACAAAGTACAAGCACATGTATTACCACACTAATAGAATAACAATATAAGAATATCCACCCTTGATAAATCTGTACTCATTACTGGACACCACCCCATAAAGTTATTACAGGAACTGATATATTGGATTATTACAAGTCCGATAGCAGCAGGAATCTATTTTAAATCTATACTACACCTTCCTTTTTTTCTACACATCTATAGTTTGATTTTATGATATTTCGCCAAACATTTGGACAATCTAATATTTTAAAATAATAACTAATAAAGATTAATTTTATTATTTTTCCAGAAAGATTTTTGAAGGAGAATCTTCGGATTTAATCAGTGCACTTGACATTCAATTTTGCCTTTTTCTCTTGTTTCTAAATGTTTCTGTGGGTGTTACCTGGAACAGAGGGTATTATTTTAATTCAATACTTTTTCAGCCAAACTGCATAAATAAAACATACATAATGTAACCAATTATTACATTAGATGGGAGACAGTATCCTAAATAATCTCATTTTGAAATAACAGCTACAGGTTTTATTTTTCGGCCCCATATACTGTATATGTATTACGTCGTTTTCTCACGTTACTGTAGAATAATTTAATTTATTTTTCAGAAAAACTATCACTATTTTTAATAAGCTAATATGTGTAATGCTTATTAATGTAGCTAATATTGTAAACATCAAAACATACAATATATAATTACCATCTATTACACTTTGCTCAATTCATAGTACCCAATATATGAGTACTATTAATGGTTAAGAGAGTACAAACACAGCGTTGCTGACCCTGTAGCAAAATTGAGGCTGTTATAGACTATTTTGGCAAATTATGTTTCAAACTTTTAAAATGTTGCTTTTTGGGGGCAAATATTTACAGGCCATCTAAGCACTTTATTATAACTCTACATTATCAGTCAATGGGGTGAGTTCATCCATCTTTATCTTTGCAAGAGCACTAGAAAAGACTTTCCTTTGTCCTCCTAATCAGTGCCCTCTGTACAGAACTACTTGTTTGACCCAGGACTTCATCTGGAATTAGTAATATCTTATCAAGTGCAGTGTCACTAAGGTGATAGACTAGGTATATAAGTGGCTTACCTGGGGTACCACTCCAAGGCACTAACTGATGTTACGGTCCAGGCGGCGACTCTGGAGGAGCTCTCTGATGGTCTTGCTGCTTACAGGTCAGATAGTATAGACTGCAGCTGCTGCTTGTGGAACTCGTCTCTCTGCCTGTTAATTCTCCTCGCCATGCAGAAATAACATGAGCAGAGAGCCAGCAGCAGGAGCACTGCAATGATGACAATCCACTTTGCCAGCGTGGAAATGCCCACATTTATGGACCAACCCTCATGGATGTGAGGGTGTCCTCTCCGGTGGTCCGGAGTATAATGGTCCTGGGGGCCTTTGCCAGATGGTATTGGCACAGCCGAGATCTAATAAACCAGCAACAGGACAATCAGTATTTTACAAAACATCTTTTTACCTGGAATAGAGGATAATACATAATTATAATACAGAGGAGTTAACTTATTTAACTAGTCTGCATAACTAAGCATAGTGCAACCAATCATTACATGTGAGACATTATCCTGAATATTCATATTTTGTAATGACAGCTACAGGTTTTTATTTGTCTGAGCCATCTATATTTATTGTGTAGCTTTTGTCCTACTTATTGGTACTTCCTCATTTTTGTGGCCCCCTGCTGGAGGCTCTGGTACGCTACTTACGTAGCTTCACTAGTCAGTGAAGATACATAAGTAGCATAAAGATCAGCCAGTGTCCAACGTCATTCCCTACCATCCAAGTAGGCATGGAGGGGGAATAATTCCTTGTGGCGAGCGAAGCGAGCCCGCAAGGGGCCGAATGGTATTTCTTCATGTTTATGCTACTTACGTATCTTCACTGACTAGTGCAGATATGTAAGTAGCGTAACCAGTGCCTCCAGCAGGTGGCCGCAAAGATGAGGAAGTACCAATTTATTTTATAAGTATATCTTTGATAAACTAACTACCCCTATTTTCAGTAAATTAACACTATTTTATAATACTTATTAATGTAACTGATAATATATATATATATATATATATATATATAGTATCTTATAAGATATATATATTTGTATACCTCTATTACATCAGTGCATCTGGTTATTATTCCTTGTGAATATTTGGAAGAAAGGGGTGATGTCTTTTGGTCACAATGTTCAAAACAAACAAGAACTTTTATTTATATTTATGTCTATTCTCTATATTATTAGTAACAAGTAATATATTATTATTAGTGATGTTTTACAAAGTCAGAACAAAACATTTTCGGGCCCTGTAGTAAATTTGGAATCACCAATTGTGACATCCTGGATCTGTAAGAGGTCAGTACTGAATACAATAAGTCAGAGGTTCCTAAACTATGTACCGTAGCTCCCTGGGGGATGCCATCAATGGCTATTACAGACCCAAGTGATTTGAATTGGACCAGCATGTTTGTAGGCTGGATCATGCACTGTCTGTAACATTAGAGAGGCAGTGTGCACCCATTACACGGACTGCACTGCTTAGTGTGTGACTGTGCATTCCTGCCCCCTCGTACATTCTGCTCCTCCATGCAGCTTCCTAGCTCCTTCCTACACACAGAGGTCCTCATTCAGAGGCGCTCACAAGAAGCGAGCGCTTGTTCTGAATGAGGGCGGCCGCTTCTATTTTTTAGTGCGGCCTCCTGGTCGCTAGCTAAGCTGTGGGTTATCACCCACAGCTTAGCGGCCGACCAGGGTGATGGTCGCGATGGTCAAGATCATCGCAACCATCGGGGCTTGCAAAGAGACCCTAAGGTTGGGTCTCGGCAACCGCAATCCCCAGGGAGCTTCCTGCTCTGATCGAGCAGGAAGCTTCCCACTGACTGACAGTGCGGCCGCCCACAAAACGGCAGGCGTTCCTTAAGGAACGCCACAGTTTGTGAAAACCCCCCCCCCCCGCCACGCCTACAAAATGGGCCGAGCTGTCGATCAACATCGACAGCCGGCCCTTTTGTAGTGAGCTCCGGAGCGAGAGAGTTTCTCTCTCGCTCCGGGGCTTGTGCACACGCAGTGTGGCCGATGCGCGTGCGCAGGACCAAAACATCGACCAGGTTGCGAGCGCACAGCGCTTGCGACCGGGTCTGAATGAGGTCCAGTGTCCTGCCTCCTGGCAGAAGGCAGATCTCAATATAACTATGATCCACTCCGTCCCTGCCCCACATGTTTCTCCTATACTCTGTGTGATTCTCTGCTCCCCCTCTGTGTTTCTGTTACTGTCTTTGTATTAGCAAAAGAGAGAATAACTCTCTGCACCAGACATAGGGCTGTAACTAGGATAGTGCGATCTGTGCCATGGCACAGGGCACCGCAGGGCAGAGGGCGCTGTTTGGGCCTGTCAATTTTCCTGTTTATTGTCATTCTTACTTGTAGCTTCAAAAAGTCTAGTTACGGCTCTGACCAGACATGTATGATAACTATCAATAATTGATTACATAAGCCTAAATAACCTTAAATAATTATGTTTTTCTAGGATATATGAATCCTTGGGGTCTTATAGGGAGTACAACCATAAGAAATCTCCAAAACAAACATAGAACTAAAATGAAGAAAGGGGGGGGGACACTCATAGAAAAAGGTCACTTATGTACCGTATCCTAAATATTATACTACCAATAACTTTTGTTAAGCTTGCATTAAAATAGGCTTATCTGCAATACAAAACCGGAAAAATTATTACACTATAGATCTAGTGCTACGGTCACTAGTATTGTCTGAGAAACCAGGTGCACTGAGAGCTATAAATGTCTTTATATAAATGTTAGGTCCTTCTCTTATGTCACACAGGGTGGCATACAGTATATTACAGCCTATGTCCATATATTTTTTACCACAGTAATTATAAAAATAATAATAACAATAATAATGATAATAACTCTCTTCCCTTCTTGGGTCTACATTTTCTGTCTTGACTAATGAGGTGAGTTCATCCATCTTTAGCCTAAGCAATGGCACTAGAAAAGACTTTCCTTTGTCCCCTCTAATCAATACCCTCTGTATAGATCCTCTAGCTGCCAAGATTAGATTACATAATAATAATTTTATTTAAACTGCACGTCTTCCCATAGGACTCAAGTGCTTTGCAAATTAAAAACAGTATTTGCAGATAAAGTATCATTCATATAATATTTGGGTTAAAAGCTTACCTTATACTGACATATCAGGGGAAAAAGTTATAGCGACATACACAACTCACACTCAGCTAATAACTCATTGTCCTGTACCAAGCAGGGACTTTTATCTCCTACTGTACCTCGGTGACATCACAAAGGCTGTGTGTCACATAATCAGCCTTACTCTGCCTGCATTTCCCAGTGACTGTAAGAATGCCTGTCCTTTATTATACAGTGTATTTACCAGGAGTAGGTTCAAATGTAGGAACAAATTCCTAAGAAAAAATGAGATTGAATTTGAGTGCACCTGTGGGTTATGAATCTGGTTCATAGATACATGATGATACCACAATGAAAAATAATTATATTTTCCTAACTTTTATTATTATTTTCAAATCCATATCTTGCAAATCGTTAAAACATCCAAAGTAATTATATGTAAACATTTTGAGTGTGAAACGTAAACATTTATTTTTGTCACCCATTGCCGATAAACAATCGGTAAAGGAAAGGTCCCTGCTTATGCTGTACTCCTGGAACATATACAGTCAGGTGCATAAATATTGGGACATTGACAGAGTTTTCATATTTTGGCATCTATTCACCACCACAATGGCTTTGAAATGAAACAAACAAGATGTGCTTTAACTGCAGACTTTCAGATTTCATTTGAGGGTAATTACATCCAAATCAGGTGAACGGTGTAGGAATTACAACGTTTCTATATGTGCCTCTCACTTTTTAAGGGGCCAAAAGTAATGGGAAAAACTAAACAATCCTAAATCTAACTTTCACTTTTTAATACTTTGTTGCAAATCCTTTACAGGCAATTACAGCCTGAAGTCTGGAACGCATAGACATCACCAGATGCTGGGTTTCATCCCTGGGGATGCTCTGCCAGGCCTCTACTGCAAATGTATGCTCAATCGGATTCAGGTCAGGGGATTGACTTGGCCATTGCATAACATTCCACTTTTTAGCCTTAAAAAACTCTTTGGTTGATTTTGCAGTATGCTTCAGGCCATTGTCCATCTGCACTGTGAAGCGCCGTCCAATGAGTTCTGAAGAATTTGACTGAATATGAGCATATAATATTGCCCGAAACACTTCAGAATTAATTCTGCTGCTTTTGTCAGCAGTCACATCATCAATAAATACAAGGGAACCAGTTCCATTGGCAGCCATACATGCCCACACCATGACACTACCACCACAATGCTTCACTGATGAGGTGGTATGTTATGGATCATGAGCAGTTCCTTTCCTTCTCCATACTCTTCTCTTCCCATCACTCTGGTACAAGTTGATCTTTGTCTCATCTGTCCATAGGATGTTGTTCCAGAACTGTAATGGCTTTTTTAGATGTTGTTTGGTAAACTCTAATCTGGTCTTCCTGTTTTTGTGGCTCACCAATGGTTTACATCTTGTGTGAACCCTCTATATTCACTCTTGTGAAGTCTTCTCTTGATTGTTGACTTTGACACATATACACCTACCTCCTGGAGAGTGTTCTTGATTTGGCCAACTGTTGTGAAGGGGTTTTTCTTCACCAGGGAAATAATTCTTCTGTCATCCACCACAGTTGTTTTCTGTGGTCTTCCGGGTCTTTTGGTGTTGCTGAGCTCTCCGGTGCATTCTTTCTTTTTAAGAATGTTCCAAACAGTTGATTTGGCCACACCTAATGTTTTTGCTATCTCTCTGATGGGTTTGTTTTGATTTTTCAGCCTAATGATGGCTTACTTCACTGATAGTGACAGCTCTTTGGATCTCATATTGAGAGTCGACAGCCACTGATTCCAAATGCAAATGTCACACCTAGAATCAACTCCAGACCTTTTACCTGCTTAATTGATAATGAAATAACGAGGGAATAGCTCACACCTGTCCATGAAATAGCTTTTGAGTTGATAGTCCCATTACGTTTGGCCCCTTAAAAAGTGGGGTGCACATATAGAAACTGTTGTAATTCCTACACCGTTCACCTGATTTGGATGTAATTACCTTCAAATTAAATCTGAAAGTCTGCAGTTAAAGCACATCTTGTTTATTTCATTTCAAAGCCATTGTGGTGGTGAATAGAGGCCAAAATATGAAAATTCTGTCAATGTCCCAATATTTATGCACCTGACTGTAAATACTGCATATTAGTTATGTGTGTTGATACTAATTAGATGGATGATAACACGCCCACAGAAGTTTGTTATATTAATGGAATTTTTATTACCTAAAGATTAGTTACCTGGCACACCAGTTAAAAAGTGATAAAGAATGTATAATTTTTACTAAAGGCAAATATTTCCAGACTTATGTATTACCAGATGGCGCTGTCAGTTGAGGCCAGAATGGATCCTTTCATTTTTATTAAACATCTTTCACTTTTTAAATAATCGGTCAATGTTATACTGTACACAAAAACACAAACCTATGAACAACAAAAAAAAATGAACAGTTTTCACAGTTATAGGTGATGATAGACATTTTACGTCTGCGGAAAACAGCAACACATTTCTAGTAAATAAGAGCCACTGTAGCTAGTGCACTCTATGTTTTGGGAACAGGCAGGGCCGGCAACAGAAACCATGGGGCCCGGTACACCCATTTTTTTAGGGGCCCCCCCATCCCAGGGTCCCTGGCAGATACAGGCCAGTTGCTGGAGTGTCTGCCTTACATCTATGTGTTTTCTCTGGTGAACCTCTGAGCCCCCACAGAGTCCCTCCATGCCCCACACTTACCTTATTCTATGTTTGGCTACCGTGACGTCTCTGCTTGGGTGTCTTTTTTTTGGGTCAGCGCCACTCCTCAGCTTGCCAAGCACCAGATCCTCTCTTGGCTTTCGGTGCTGGCTTGACTCCGCTGGCTATAGTATAACAGCAAACTTGTGTCCGGCAGTCTGCTGGCCTTAGCGGGCCATTATCTTGCTCTGGGTGCCCTCCTCATAGGGCAATGCCATACCAAATATAGAAGGAAAAGAGGCGGCACTCCGGAGACTGTTCAAAATAGGTATGTGTCGGGGTACGGCGTATTCAACGTTTCAGGGTATGGCGACCCCTTTCTCATTATATGTGTTCCTGAAGAAGGGCTCGCCATACCATACCAGTATATAGGTCCGGGCAATGGCCCATCCATGGTAGCAGTTCTTTACAAACAGTTTTGCAATAATGCTTAAAGACTGCCTGTCCCATACAGAGCTTGAATAACATTTTTCCACATGCCACAACAAATCCCACACCCTGTGGCCATGATTCAGAGCCAGACGCTGTGACAGAGCGCTCACTCTGAATCAGGGCGTCTTTTTTTTTTTATGGAGCAGCCTCCTAGCCGCTCGCATTGCTGTGGGTTGCCACCCACAGCTAATGCGAGCGGCCAGGATAATGGTCACGATGGTCAAGACCATCGTGACCATCGGGCTTGCGACGAGACCCTTGTGGTAGGGTCTCGTGGCCGCAAGCCCCAGAGAGCTTTCGGCTCAAACAGAGCCAAAAGCTCTCCCACTGACATCACTTGTGATGTCAGTGGGGCCGCCCCCAGACGGTAGGCGTTCTCATGGGAATGCCTCCGTCTGGGCAGCCACCCCCGGCCCGCCCACCAAAGGTGGCGTGCTGTCACTCAACATCGACAGCACGCCCCCTTTGGTGCGAGACCTGGAGCGACTGATTGCCCGTCGCTATCCGGGTCTTGCGCCTGCCAGCGCTCTGGGCCACCATCGACCCGGTTGCGAGCGGGTCTGAATCAGGCCCTGTATCCCTACTATTGTTCCCAATTACTTGTTTTCAATATAAGCTGTTCATTAGTAGTAAGATGTGTATAGTTGAACCTCGCCTCCATGGGGTTCCCCATGGATCGAGTATGTGCTGGGGCCGGGATAATACTGTGTGGGAAGAACAATTAGATTTGCTTTCACGCTCCTCTTCAGGCTCCTGCTGTGGTCCACCATGGACCTCTTCTTCCCGATGAATTGTGCGCGGCCAGTGACTACACACTGAGGCTGCACATGTAAGTCTATTGTGTGGTGGTGGCATGTCAGCTGTGAATGGTGGATGTATGGGCAAGAAGTGGAGGGGTAACACGTGATTGTGCAGATTGTGCTGTGCCCACCCCCCCTTTCCCTGTGAAGGAGAACAGATGCACTGTCTATCCATAGTGGTGCTGCCTGACATAGCATGCTATCACATCAGCGCCCCCTATGCACCAGCTCCTAGGACACATGCCCTGCTTGCCCGACCCTCGTTATGCCACTGCCAGGTACACTCCTATTTTTGGGGCAACCCATCCCTTCCTGATAGGTACAAAGTTGAAATAAGCATGGCTTAAAGTGCCCCCAAATCACATTATATGCCGCATAGTTCCCCCAATTCACATTATATGCCCCACTGTGCACCCAATTCAAATTATTTACCACAACTTGCCACCAAATCTCATCATATGCTGCAGTGTGTCCCCAATTCTATTATGCTAATAGTACTATCCCACAATATGAAAATATTATGTAACTTACCTATGCTGGCTCACTCATCCATGGAGTCTGCCAACCGAGTCCCATCCAGTCCATCTTCCTCTTGTGGTCGGCATCTGAAACAAAAGTAGTACACAAAACAGCATAACCATATGCTTCCAAAGAAATGTAAGCTTATCAGAATACAGCAGCTCACCTCTTCCTCAAACTCTCCTCTCCTTTTCACATCTTTCTTTCATACATGTTCTTCTCTCTGCTTCTCTATCTTCTTCTGTTCTTCTCTTTCTTCTTCATTCATGGTCGTACCATGCGGTTCCTGTTTGCGCACCACGGCTCCTCATCATGGATGGGGAAGAGGTGTTCATGATGTCCCATTACGTGCTCCGCACTGCTGCTGACCCTGGAGAGTTGCAGAGGAATAGGATCTGGGACAGACAGGGCACGTCATTATCCATCCTGCCAGGGAAGGGGAGCCACTCCAGTTGCCCAGTTTTAGATTGGGCATAAGCTGCTACAATTGCCATACTGCCCCCAGGGCCCTGCATGCTTTTCTGCCCTCAGTATGGTCCAGCGTTCAGCACAAAGGACCATGGGAGGAGCTGCTGTGCATGTGTGGGCAACACAAGTAGTGTTGTGGTTAGCATTACAGCCTCACAGCACTGAGGTTGTGGGTTCAATTTCCACTAGGGTCCTAACTGTGTGGAGTGTATATTCTTCCTGTGCTTGCGTTGGTTTCCTCTGGGTGCTCCAGTTTCCTCCCACATTCCAAAAATATACTGTTAGGTTAATTGGCCTCCAACAAAAAATTAACCCTATTGTGTATGTGTGTGAACATGTGGTAGGGAATATAGATTGTATACTCCACTGGGGCAGGGACTGATGTAAATGGCCAAAAATTATCTGTGAAGCGCTGTGGAATATGTTGCTGTTACCGCGGCACTCACTGAAGCGCTTTTTTTACCGGGTGGCTGAGGGGCAGGGCCAGGGCTAACTTTAGGCAGCCGCCTAAGGGTGTCGGCCACTGGAGGGCGCCCCTGAGTCCACAAAATTAAATGTAACTGCATAATTCATGACTGTGTGGCATATTATTAATTTGCAGCAGTGTTATGAGGTACTTTATCATTTTGGTGCTCTGCTGTGTAGTATATTCTATATAGTATATTCTGAATTTGGGACACCTCTGTGTAGCATATTATAAATTGGGGAGCCTGATGAGTGGCATATTATGAAGTGGAGGGAGCAGGGGCAGTTGGTAAAATCTTACCTAGGGTGCCCGGAAACCTTGCACCGGCCCTGATGGGGGGGGGGAATGTGCCGTGGCCCCCTGAAAGCATCAGGCTTGGTACATATGTCCCCCTAGTACACTCCTGTCACCAGGCCAGAGTGTAGGAGATAACATAAAATAAAAGTTTATTCATAGCACTTATTGTATATAGCACTATAAATGAAAAATGTATAAAAATGTAATAGCCTTCAAGTAGTTTAAAGTTGCAAAAATTTAAAAAGCTAAACCAAAACCTGCCATTGTCGTTTACATTTTTGCAGCTTTAACAAAAATATGGGCTCATTCGCAGGGATTGCGCCCCTGCCTGCAACTTGCAGGCTATTAAATACAAGTCTATAGGTGAGATATATCAAACATTCATAAAAGGACAAAGTGAAAGTATTGCCCATAGCAACCAAACAGATTGTAGCTATCATTTTAGAAAATGATAGCTATAATCTAATTGGTTGCTATGGGTAACACCTCCACCTGCCCTCTTCAGAAGTTTTCAAAAGTATCCTCCTTTGTCTCTTAAGAGGTTATGATTTATGCGTATCAAGGATATTCCTGGATTAAGGTCTGATGGGACAAACCGTGAGAAATCAGTTTTTATAAAGTGTAAATGTTCTTGTTGTTAAGTGCACTTATTGGTCCCTACAATGGTGATAGAACTAATAATTGGTTCCAATATATGTCTGAGTGTATAGAAGTGCCCACCCTTCCCCTCATCTAGGTTAGAATATGTCAGTCTTCTGTAACGTCAGTGGTGGACCATATGAGTGAGACCTACAGTACCATAACTGATCAAGAAGTCCTAGAACATGTGCTTGAATAATCCGAGTGTATACCTTGTACCCTGGTACTCCAGTTCAGGACCATCTTAACTCGAGTGGCCTCTGAGCAGGGGTGGGCTGCGCTCACTTCGGTCATAGGGCAGCCGGCTGAGAGGCAGACAAAGAAAGATACTCCCCGGCTGCTCTGATTGTGAATTGCACTCAATATGGACGGCCAGGCAGTGTTCTAAAATGTCATCACAATTCTGACAGTATCCATAGGACTATATACTTTATACTGGGTACACACCATGCGTTGGTGTGATCCAGTGATGGTGCAAAGTATCAATACATCGGATGTGCCGTACACACACTTCACAAGTGTGTCCGATGACGCAATGTGTCATTTCATGCTGTATGTAACTGCACCATGTCGTTCATTGCATCATCTCATCTGCTGATGTGATGAATGATGAATTGGACATACCCACTATACGATGTGTACGATATATATCATTCCGATCTGAGGGCCTGATTCAGACCCGCTCGCAAGCGGGTCGATGGTGGCCCACTGTGCACGCGCGGCGTGAGCACTGCGCGTGTGCGAGCCCCGGAGCGAGCGCAGAAAGCACTCGCTCCGGGACTCACTACAAAAGGGGTGGCTGTCGATGTTGATCGACAGCTCGGCCCATTTTGTAGGCGTGGCCGGGGGGTGGCTTCACAAACGGAGGCGTTCCCATGCGAACGCCTACCGTTTGTGGGCTCTATTTGAGCCAGAAGCTCTCTGGGGCTTGCAGCCACGAGACCCTACTACAAGGGTCTCGTCGCAAGCCCGATGGTCGCGATGGTCTTGACCATCGCGACCATCATCGTGGCTGCTCGCTATAGCTGTGGGTGGCCAGGAGGCCGCTCCTAAAAAAAACAGCGCCCGCCCTGATTCAGAGTGAGCGCTTGCTTTTTGCGAGCGCCTCTGAATCAGGCCCTGTGCCGGAGCGAAATAGTGTACGATACAACAATTAGACTTAGTCACTGTAACCACCAAGAGTAATACCTTAGTGATTAATATAAAAGCTACTTTATGTAAGCAGTTATCAGCAAGCGTTTTTTTCACATTAATGTACAGTGAGCTGTTCACTGACAATAAATGGAGCATAGTATATGACCCAAGACCCCTCTACCTGTCATTATTCAACCTACGTGTCTCCTGCCTCAGCATCAGTCCAAATAAATGTAAGCTCAGCTCTGTGACAGCCTTCTCCCCCGGTCTGCCTCAGGCAGAGTATTATAAAACTCACATTTTCAAACCGTGTTCTATTGTGTGTCAGCACAATAATATAAATCCGAACTCCGTCCACATCCTTTGTGACATTTTCTTTTCTATAAAGGCATAGTTTACAGATAGTTACAGCATGTTGTGACTGTTAAGGAAAATGGGCTAAACATGATTATGAATAATCTCCTCAATGCTGATCAACACCATTGTGTAACTTACATCTGTGTTTTCCTATTGTATTTCCTACAGTGAGATGTGTTCGGATGGTATTAAAGATGCTTGGATTAAGCTCCTGCTCAACCAGTGCTCAAACGCTCGCCGAGCCGGACCACTCCAGCACACTAGGGATACCTGCCCTGGATGCTGACACCCAGCGGTATGTCTTGGCCCTCCCAGAAGTCGAGACATGGCGCAAGCACCGACTGGGTTTGACCCAAGCATCTCATTCCTGCACCCTCCTGGAACCAGACACCATTTCTGAAACGTTGGTGTCGCGCACAGCAAGTTACGATGCCTTGTACGACCTCCGAGCAAAGGAGACGGAGACTAACTTTCCCTTTGAAGGGAACAGCATGTTTGAGGTGGCTACTGGAGTGGACGCTGAGTTTCCATTGAGTCCCCATGTAATAAAAAGGAGAAGAGGAGGCCTGATAGAGCAAAAGGATATCATAAAAGCTCATGAGGCACATAAGATGCAAAGCACACCCCAGGCACGGCGGAAAGAGTGGGAGTAAGTACAATCAGTTCTGGGGGATGGATTGGGAACCTAACAGTCCTTCCTTAGAAGCTAATTTCACAGTACTATAACATAACTGGGTCTCTTTGTTACCTTTCTCTCTGTATTCCTGTACTGCTGTGCTAAGTGATTGACTTAGTAGTATGAAAATCTGTAACACATCTGTTCATTAAATGGACATTTAATGGAGAAATACACACATGAAACAAAGTATTAGTTTATGTTGAAAACATATTATATATCACATTCATGATTCTTTAATTTTATATATATATACACAGTTAAAAATAAATTTTCTCTCATCTATGACAATTATGGCCTCATTTAAAATCTTGGCTATTCCATATTTTCATAGACGCATTTATAATGGGTGCAGACAAAGACCACTGAAACCAGGAGGGCCCCTGCACCCAGGGAGCATACACTACTGCAGGGCCTGCTGGCAAACGGGTTCATCTGGGGCCAGTGCCATCTTTCAAGTGATCTCATTCGGTAAGATCGAGCATCACATTTGAGAGCAAATACTCTGGTATTGCACAATCTTCCTGAATATCACTGGGAAGATGGCACCAGCTGTATGGAATGGGAAGGGTTGTGGTGGGGAGGGGCTGCATTAATACATCCCTACATATTGTTCTTCTGTTCATAAAAGCAAGGATGAGGACAAATTTAAATTATGCTCTTAGATTTAGATTATTATTTAGATTATTATCAGCTCTAAATCATAGCATAAAAATAAAGTTACCAGGGTTTGTGTGCTACAGTACATGCAAAAGCAGGCACTATTTTCCTGGAATGCATATGAATTTATACTTGCACCCCTTGACAAGGTTTGTCCAGGTACAAAGTTGTATTCTATAGATGGCTTTGTTCCTAACTCACAGAGATTACAAACGTCCTTCTGCTCAAGTTTGTCAGACTTTCGGAGGCATAGGGTGGAACCATGGCACCCAGAGCAAGTGCATGTTATCGTGCCCCCCAGAATGAAGAGGGAACATGGCCAGAATGTAGGAGTAGGTTCAAGTGAAATAAAAAATCACCAAGAGCAGTGTTGGATTGGGACATAAAGTATCTACTGGGGAAGGGCAAAGGTAGGGGCCCAAGAAACTGTGCTAAGGAAAGGGAAAAGGGCAATCAAGTAAGTGCGTCTGACAGCCCACAGAGAACATATACTAGTAAGCAGGAAGAGCAGGAACGAGAAGTGCTCGCTGATGAAACCTGTTCTGACGACCATCAGGGTTACCTCTAGTGGGGAGATTTGCTGGGTTTATAGAGCAATTATGAATAAAATCAGTTTTTGTACATGTCACTTCTGATCAGCAGCCTATGGGAAACCAATGACTACAGCAGGAGAGGAGGAGGAAGAGTATGAGTGAAGAAGGCAGAAGTGGAAGACGGTGTTAGAAGGGCAAGAGGAAAAGTGAGCTGTGAGGGACACAGAGGAAGTGGGAGTGCTCTGGAGGGACTAATGGTAAAAGAAGGTGGAGGGATAGATCACAGAGAGGTAAAAGGAGTCAGACAGACACACAAATGGGGAGAAATAAAGGACACGCACGATGAAGAGGTAACCCCCCCCCCCACAACATTAGATAGACATACAGAGGAAGAAAGGCATGGACACACAGAGGAGACACAGATGCATACAGACAAATGGGCACAAAGAGGGGGGGTCAAAGAGATATTTCGGGGAGGAAAAGAGGGGTGCTGGAGTAGTGATATAAAAGCTAATTCTGCACAGAAACATGATAAATCCTCCAGCTGCTGCAATATGAAAAAGCCTGCAGTCCTTACACAGAGAAGAATATATATTTAAAAAAAATATCAGATGAACTTACCAATGTAAGAAGCAGCCATCCTCTTATTGTCAGCGAGTGTTCTCCTCTAGTATGAGCAGGGGGAGGAGCAGCTGCAGAGGTGCTGAGGAAACGCAGGAGGGGAAAAGAAGAACAGAGGTGACATCAGGGAGCACAGCATGTACATAGGAAGATGTCTTAATAGTTTGCAGGCGCTTATCTCCCAATGTCATCCCCGCCCTCGAAGTAATAAGGACCCTGTTCTGGCACCCTTTGCAGCCGCCGGTGCCCAAAGCACCTGCTCCACTAACTAGTCTACGCTATGCCCCGCAAAACTCATGCCTAAACTTAATACAGTAAGCAAGTACAGCAAACAAAAGTGAAGCCAGATATGTACAGTACATACTGTATTATACCATCCACCAATAAATAGCCATTATTATGCTCATCTGTATTATTATGTGACCAGTATGTTTGCCTGTCAGTATCACAACTTCATAAATGCAGCATGCCCATTGGCAATTATATCTATTTCAGAGGAAATTGTTTTCTTTCCAGTTTTATTAGAGTGTACATTATGTCAAAGCTATTTACAAATTCTATGTTATCTACAAGTAAATTTACTTACTAAATATATAACATTATTTAATTAAAGAAAAAAATATTTGTTTCCTGGAAGCAGCTGTCATCTACTGTCCTCGCTTTATCTGATCAGAACATAAGCACTTGATGGCTGCATTATTGTTGACAATTTGTTTAAAAGAGGAATATTTACCAAAATGGTTTTAGAATGCGTGCTTTTATACAAGGCAAAGGTAACTTCTGATTGAATTCACAGCAGGGGATGCATGTTTATTTCCATCTGGGTAGAGTTGGTATGCTTGTCCCTTGTTACAGTAGCTCCTGATTCTCCAGTTTCTTCTCAAAGTCCAAATTCATACTGGCAGGTTATTGGCTACTGTATAAAATAGTAAATCGGGGCAGGGTTCTGATGTGAAAGGTGCAGCTAAGAATATCATCGTTTGATAAAGTAACAGTAACTAACATGCCACTCTTGTATTAAATAGTTTATTTTCTAATTATAATATATAATGGATGATAAAGAGTTAAATAAAACAAATCATTTTTTTAATACCCTTAAGAAATAAGATATTTTTTGGTGTACAGGATGCCCACAGGGTTAGGATACTGACACCTGTCGGTCGGTATCCCAACCCTCCCCCTCTTCCTACCGTAACCCTCCCTTCCTGGTGCCTAAACCTAACCTCACCACCTAGTGCCTAAACCTAACCCTCTCCCTAGTGCCTAACCCTAATGCTAATCCTCTACCTAACCCCGCTACTTGCCTTTGGGATGCTGGAGGTCGGAATTTATGTGTTTTGTGTTTTTTTTACAATTTTTTTTACAGGTGAACTACAGGTACCAGCGGGCCTTTAATGCCCCGCATGCTGGTACTTGTGGTTCTCCAAGTACCAGCATGCGGGGGAGGCTTGCTGGGACCTGCAGTTCGACTGTAAAGACAATGTTAATTCTATTTTTTAAACACCACATACACTATCAACCCGCCACCCACCGCCCAGGGGTGGCGGGGATAGCACTGGGCTATCAGCCTAGGGCAGAGGTGCCCTGGAGAGGGGGACCCATTTATTGGGGGGGTACCCAACTCCCCAGGGATCCCTGGCCTGGGCTGACTAGTGGTCAGGACTGATGCTGCGGCTGGGTGGCCCGGTGAAAGGGCTGCCCAGGGTGTGGCATCAGCCCTCCGCTAGAAAGGGTCCAGTGCTGGTTTTAATTATAGGGGTACCCCTACGCAATTGTTTTCTCCCTATAATTAAAAACAGGACTGGCCATGCCGCCTGGTGCTGGTACATAAATTACGGTGGAACCCTACTCGTTTTGTTCCCCGTAATTTTAGGTACCAGGACAGGCTGGCAAGTCCGGGGCTGGTTAACACAAAAATGAACCCTAAAAATAAAAAAAACACAACAAACAGTCTGCACATATTTCACCAATATGTGCAGGCTGCTTGTTCGGGAGAGAAATTTGGGCGGTTAAATCAGGACTTCAAACCGGACAGGATCGACCAAATACATAATCAATCAAAATGATCCTGTCAAAACCGGGAGCTTGGTAAATTCCCGATTTTTTAAGTGAAAAAAAACAACCGTTTTGATCGATCCTATCAGAGTTGAAAACGGGACAAATCGGGACCAAATCGAATCTTAGTAAATTTACCCCTGAGTGTGATGAAAATTTGGAATGTCCCACAATGCCCCTGTATGTTTCTTGCATTGCACAGTTTGGGAACCACTGACACATCCACTTATTATCTGCTCTAATTTTATGATGCCTCAGCCCAATGTGGACAAGATCCATCCCTGCGTCTCAAGTGACAACTACTTCAAAATGGAAAATGCAGCATCTAAGAGGACTGATACGCTTGCTCTCACTACAGCTATATAAAGAGATATTTACAAAGCTTTGGTGCTTTCTGGAAACAAATTTTGATGTATTCAGGCATATAACAGATTTCACATGTTTCAGTATTCTCTATATATTACTGTTTTTTATTACTGAGGAATCGTTAGCTAAGAATACTGTATATATTTGTCAGAATGCAACTAATGTAGATTAGCAGTGCCAGTAGAGACAGAAACACTTAATTTCATAATGAAACTCCCTTCCAAACCATGTAGCAGAGCCATGAGGGGCTTTATATATATATATATATATATATATTAGGGGTGAGCGGGTTCGGATTTCTGAAATCCGAACCCCCCCGAGCCCCCCCGATCCGAGTCCGATCCGAATCAGGCTCGACTTTTCCCGCCTGACTCGGATCTGAAATCGAGGCAAAACGTCATCATCCCGCCTTCCGAGTCTCGCGGGTTTTGGATCCTATATAAGGTACCCACGTCGGCGCCATTTTCTCACTCGGCTGTGGACAGTGAAGAGGGAGGGTGGGAGTTAGGGCTGTGTAGTGTAGTGTAGTGCTGCTGTTGTCCACTACTTCAAAGTCCATAGGGGCTGGCTGTGTTGTGCTGTGCTGCTGTTGTTAATAGGGGCTGTGTCCACTACTTCAAAGTCCATAGGGGCTGGCTGGACTGTGTTGTGCAGTCAGTTCTCCATAGGGGCTGTGTCCACTCCAAAGTCCTGTGCAGTGTCCCAGTCCTAAAGGAGTGCTGCAGTGTTGTCCAGGGGGTGCTCTGTCCATCAGGGGTGCTCCCCCCAAGTGCTAAAAAAATAATATATTTTCTGTGTTTGTGAATTGTGTGCGCAGTAGCCGCACGTGCATCAACAAAGTAGTGCCAAGCGTGCGCCTGTGTCATAAGTAAAGGGCCGGCTGGCTTGACCGTTAAGGGTGCTGTAACCCCCGAAAGTACACTCCAGTCCAAACCCAAAAAAAAATTATTTTCTGTGTTTGTGAATTGTGTGCGCAGTAGCCGCACGTGCATCAACAAAGTAGTGCCAAGCGTGCGCCTGTGTCATAAGTAAAGGGCCGGCTGGCTTGACCGTTAAGGGTGCTGTAACCCCCGAAAGTACACTCCAGTCCAAACCAAAAAAAAAATTATTTTCTGTGTTTGTGAATTGTGTGCGCAGTAGCCGCACGTGCATCAACAAAGTAGTGCCAAGCGTGCACCTGTGTCATAAGTAAAGGGCCGGCTGGCTTGACCGTTAAGGGTGCTGTAACCCCCGAAAGTACACTCCAGTCCAAACCAAAAAAAAAATTATTTTCTGTGTTTGTGAATTGTGTGCGCAGTAGCCGCACGTGCATCAACAAAGTAGTGCCAAGCGTGCGCCTGTGTCATAAGTAAAGGGCCGGCTGGCTTGACCGTTAAAGGGTGCTGTAACCCCCAAAGTATACTCCAGTCCAAACCAAAAAAAAAATTATTTTCTGTGTTTGTGACTTGTGTGCACTGTGGCTGCACGTGCATCAACAAAGGAGCAGCGCCAAGCATGCGCCTGTGTCCCATAAGTAAAGAGCCAGCTGGCTCATTTCTTAAAGGGTGGTGTAACCCACAAAGTGCACTACTCTCCAGCAAAAATAAAAAAATATTTTCTGTGTTTATGTGCGCTTTAGCCGCACGTATATATCAATATAACATAAATGGAGGACCAAACTTTCTCCGATAAAAATAAAATAGGGAAAGATCAAGAACCACTTCCTCCTAGTGCTGTTGCTGCTGCTGGGAGTTGTTCATCATCCCAGAGAGGAAGTAGGAGCATCACTACTTTTACTAAACAATTGACCCTCCAACAGTCCCTAGCGATGAGGATGAAGTACGACAGCAGTCATCCTGAAGCAAAACGTATAACTGAGGCCTTGACTGCTATTTTGGTATTAGTCGTGCGTCCGGTATCCGCCATTAGTGCAGTGGGATTTAGACAATTGATGGAGGTAGTGTGTCCCCGGTTCCAAATCCCGTCTAGATTCCACCTGCATCCTCAAAGCAGCAGCGACAAGCGTGCGTCTGTCTGTTAAAGGGTGGTGACACCCTCAAAGTGTGCTACACAAACAATAAAAATATTCTTCTTCTTTTTTCTGTCTTTGTGAAATGTGTGGGCTGTAGCCGCACCTGCATCCTTAAAGCAGCAGCGACAAGCGTGCGTCTGTCTGTTAAAGGGTGGTGTAACCCTCAAAGTGCGCTCCACAAACAATAAAAATATTCTTCTTTTTTTTTCTGTCTTTGTGAATTGTGTGGGCTGTAGCCGCACTTGCATCCTCAAAGCAGCAGCGACAAGCGTGCGTCTGTCTGTTAAAGGATTACATCGGTGACAGCATCCAAGTAGGCATGTCAGACAGTCCGTACCTGTACTGGCAGGAAAAAGAAGCAATTTGGAGGTTCCTGTACAAACTGGCTCTTTTTTACCTGAGTTGCCCCCCCTCCAGTGTGTACTCCGAAAGAGTGTTTAGTGCAGCCGGGAACCTTGTCAGCGAAAGGCGTAGGAGGTTGCTTCCACAAAATGTGGAGAAGATGATGTTCATAAAATGAATTATCAACTCTTCCAGGGAGACCAGCCTCCAGAACGTACAGAGGGACCTGTGGTTGTGGATTCCAGCGGGGACGAATTAATACTCTGTGAGGATGAGGATGTACACAACACTGAAGAGGGTGTGGAATCGGTGGATGAGGAGGATGAGGACGACATCTTGCCTCCGTAGAGCCAGTTTGTGCAGGGACAGATTAATTGCCAGCTTGTTTTGTGGGGGCCCAAACGAACCAATCATTTCAGCCACAGTCGTGTGGCAGACCCTGGCGCTGAAATGTTTGGTTTGTTAAAGTGTGCATGTCCTGTTTATACAACATAAGGGTGTGTGGGAGGGCCCAAGGACAATTCCATCTTGCACCTCTTTTTTTTCTTTGCATTATGCATAGTTTGGGGCCTAGTTTTTCAAACTGCCATCCTGTCTGCCACTGCAGTGTCAATCCTAGATGGACCACGTGTTTGTGCCGCCCACTCGTATCTCTTAGCATAGTCATCCAGCTACCTCGGTGCAACCTTTTGGACATAAAAACACTATTGTGAGGTGTGAGGTGTTCAGAATAGACTGGAAATGAGTGGAAATTAAGGTTATTGAGGTTAATAATAGCATAGGAGCAGAAAAACCCACAAATTATGTGATTTTAGCTGTTTTTATGCTTTTTTTAAAAAAAATACAGATCCAAAACACAAAACCCAGAACCCAAAACACGGAAGGGTGGTTTTGGCAAAACCAATCCAGATCCAAAACACGAAGAAAGATCCAGATCCAAAACCAAAACACAAAACACGAAAAGTGGCCGGTGCACACCCCTAATATATATATATATATATATATATATATATATATATATATATATATATATAATCAGTTTAAGGCTTCGTATCCACTGCTATCAAAATCCATGTGTTGACCTAGCATTACAAATACTAGTAAGCATATGTGAAAGGGTTATTGGAACCAATTGTTTGTGAGTGGGTACAATGTGGCTTTTCCTGACGCTTTCTGCACCATTATTTTGCATTACAAGTTTGCAGTTTGAACTCTATGACCTCTATTTACTACAACCCGCATTTCAAATGCGGTTGTAGTGTGATCTTTTTACCTAAATTTGTGTTGCAAATTTAGGAAATATCACAGGAATGTATGAAGATTTGCATGCAGGATAAGAGCTTGCGAGAAAGCTCTGTCCCTGCGAATCCACTTCACACACTTCCGACTGTATTTTTCACAAAATATAGAGTGAGAAGGTGTCTGCGCACGCTCCACCACCGGTTAGCACTACTGCGCTTAGTTTGCTGCCGAGATGAGAAGAGCGGGCCCCGGACAAAAACTGCACCAGGCCCCCCTCCTCTTTTAAGACGCCCCTGCCCAGTAGTATTCGATGTATGTTATCATTAGCAGTGTAGTTTTGATGCGTCTAGTTGTTTTAATTATGGGAATACAATAAGACATGGCCAAATCACGCAGGACCTAGCGTGCAGAGATGGTCTATTTGGCGTGACTTGAGCTACACTGTATGAGGACACATCTGTAGCTGGAATTCCACCTAAAACATTTATAACAAAGAACTGCTTAAAATATCAATAATATAAACCCATATGGGTGAAAAATACCAAGCGCGCTACAAATACAAATGTTGCCTTAGAATAGTCTGCAAGATTTGATATATTATGATGGGCATACACTATACAATTATCTGGCCAGTCCACCCAATATTCGCAGATCGGCGAGATAACTGCATAGTGTATGCGTGCAACCGACCTGAAAATATCTATCGTCGGGCATGCCGGAACGTCCAGAATGCCTGTTTGATCCGAGTGTGGTATAAAAGATAGACAGTAAAAAGCTTAACAGTGCTAGATAGACACCAGATGTTATATAGTTAATAGGTCGACAGGGACGAAAGGTCGATACAGAAAAGGTTGACATGGTAGAAGGTTGACAGGTACAAATGGTCGACATGTTTTTTTCTCTAACCCTAATCTTCACCCTAACCCTCCCTCCTGGTGCAATTCGGGGTAATTGCCTGACCCTAACTCTCCGGTAAGTGCCTAAACCTAACCCTAAACCAAACCCTAACCCTAAAAAATAAATAAAATAAAAAATGTACTGATCAGTTGTGTGCTGACCATTTTTGTGTCGACCTTCTGACCTAGCTGACCATTTGTACCTGTCGACCTTCTTCCATGACGACCTTTAGTGTGTCAACCTTTTTTCAATGTTGATCTTTTGTCCCTGTTGACCTACTGACTGTCTATCATGGGTGCCAAATGTAATAGAGTGAGAGTTTAGAAAGTGTGAGAGTAAACTCTCACACTTTTTAAACTGGGCCAATGTAATAGAGTCATGAAAACTCACATGTCTTTCAGTCTCAAAAAACTCTCACGATTTAAACTCTCAAAGAGATGTTTTCCCATTTTGAAAATACAACTCGACCAATGTAATAATGTGAGAATTTACTGCTGAACTCTCACATTTTCTAAACTCTCACCAGTGGCAGATTTTATCTAGGGGCTGCGAGGCTGCAGCCCCTAGTAAAATCCTACACTTCAGTGAGCGGCTACACTGTCTGTGACTGCACTGGTTACACTGTCTGTGACTGGAGGTGGCTTCCTATTGGAAGCTCCTCCTGCCAGTCACGCACAGTCAGCCCCAGGGGGAAGTGTCTGATCCCCCTGGGGTTGCCAGTCCGGGCTGCGATAAGCAGACAGCGGCTTCCAGTGGAAGCCGCTGCTCTGCCTTTCGGGCAGCCCTACAGTGCTTCTCGGTGCTGCATCGCAGCCCCAAGAAGCTGGTCTAGTGTTATGTGCATGTGCAGCACTATCCCAGCTCATGCACCTGACATTCATTGTGCAGACGACGGGACCAGAAGCAGCGGCAGCCCCCCTCATGTAAGAGGGCAGGAGCCTCTGCTGACTCTCACCCTATTACTTTTGGCACCTGGGGTCTATCCAGACCAGGGGTGAGGAACCTTTTTTTCTGGTGCAGGCCACACCCCTCTGTGTGACATCACAAGGGACGGGGCCACAATTGCCGATGATTACAGCAATGCCTGGAGCATCCTAAGGATGCTCTGGGGAACTGTAAGGCAGAGATGTGATTGTCTGAAGCGTCCTAAGGACACCCCAGGCGGCACTGCTGCATACATCCAGGCTGCAGGGCGCCATTCTAAGCACCCTGCTAGCCAGATGAGGCTAGCAGAAAAAGTTCTGAGCCAGACCAAATGATTCCGAGGGCCTGATACGCCCCCGGGCCTGAGGTTCCACATCCCTGATCTAGACATTGTCAACCTTTTTACTGTCTATCTATAGTCCGGAACCCGCTCGAGCTGGTATTTTCAAAGTGAATGAGCGCAGATACAGTAAAGGGGCCAATACACTGTGTGATGTCTCACAGTGAGTGTCTGTGATATATACTGGGTGTCAGGCTGCCAGATAAAATGTCCGTCGTTTTGACAGGCATTTTATCTGGCAGCGATTGCCAGATAAGGTCGGGAACGAGAATGCGTGTGCTGCATGTACTATCTTGGCCGCCTGATCTGACCCTTGCAGGAGCATTTGAAGCCATTTATCAGGTAACGCTTCGACATACACACTATCCAATTATTGGGCTAATCAGGTTGGAAAGTGTGTACCCAGCTTAAGTGTATTTAATTTTAAAGTGTTTGTCTAGCAAATTATTTTGTTAACCAACTATCAGATTTCCTTTATAAATTTAAAGAATTTTAAAGAACAGCCTTAAGGTGAGCACACGTTGCACTTTTGGTCCAATCTGTCCCTATCAAATCGGCTGAATATTGTACCCAGCTTTATTTCATTATACCATTTCCCTGTAGGATTAATGCTTACAACTGTGTCATTTATAACAATGTAATCTATGATAATTAGGATATATTTAGATGCGTACTTGCTTTTCTCTTGAAACGACCAACAAATAATGATATTTAAATGCTAAGTGGTGCTGGTAAACGAAAGTACATACAAATAGGCTTAACATACTGTCCCTTTAAACCGGGACACTCATGAATTACACAGTTTCTGTGGCTGATTAAAACCAGGTGAAATGGAGACTTGAAGTCAGCCAGCCACAAAACCTGTGTAATTCATCAGTGTCCTTGTTTAAAGGGATAGTATGAGAAGACTATGGGCCTGATTCAGAGCTCGCTCTGAATCAGGGCGGCCGCTTTGTTTTTAAAAACCCGGCCTCCTGGACAATCGCTACGCTGTGGGTGACCACCCACAGCTTTAGCAACCGGCCAGGTGATGGTCGCGACCATCGGGCTTGCGACGAGACCCTTGTGGTAGGGTCTCGTCAGCTGCAAGCCCCAGTGAGCTTCCGGCTCTAATAGAGCAGGAAGCTCACTACTGACATCACTCGTGATGTCAGTAGGGCCGCCCACAAATGGCAGGCGTTCTTTCAGGAACACCTCCGTTTGTCCAGCCACCCCGCCTACAAAATGGGGTGAGCTGTCGATCAACATCGACAGCCGCCCCATTTGTAGCGAGCCCCGAAGCGAGAGAATTTCTCTCTCACTCCGGGGCTTGCGCACGCCGCGCGTGTGCAATGCCCCACCATCGACCCGCTTGCGAGCGCATAGCACTTGCGAGTGGGTCTGAATCAGGCCCTATATACAAAGATACTAAATATTATTTTTCTTAACTGTGCATGATTAGAAACTGCACACAGACTGGTCTGCCTGTGACTAAAACAAAATTCACTATGGAAGGGGTCTGGCAGTGGGTACACAAAATAGGTGTGCATGTGAATTCATCTCTTCTGGTTATTTAATGTTTCTTTCGCTGCCCAAAAGAAATCTCCTGATTGTAATACATTCAATTAGGTTTCCCCAAAACAAATTCAATACAAAATGTACAGATCCCACTTAATCCGGGTACACACTATAAGATTTATTGTACAATATATTGTTCAGATGGGGATTGGAACAGTGTATATGCTCTATTGCATGTGCACACCGGTCATTCATTGCATAGGCCCATCTACTGTGCTGCACCGCAGATGGGCCGGTTCAATGAATGACGTCATGCTGCTAAATGCAGCATGTAACAGTATACTGCGTGGTCATACACCGGATCATGTAGTGTGCATGGCACAAACAATATATTGTTACTGGGCTGACATCATCTTCATATAAAAGTCTTTATACTTTCTGTGAACTTGGATGAGAACATACTGTAAGTCTTAGGGGTCAATCCTATTAGGTGCGAATTGCGAGTAGCGAGTTTGTTTCTTGAAACTCGCACACTTCGCAGTGAAGCGCGCTCCCGAGAATTCTCCAATCCAATTAAAATGCCTATTCACACTACTCACAGTGGAGGGGTGCAAATTGACTGCCAAATGAGATTTTCGAGAAATGCATGAAAATGTGGGGAGACCATCCTGGACCCCCCAAAATGGATAATTTCGTTAGCAGGCTAATATAGAAGGCTGTTTGTGGGCATTAGGAAGGTAATGTAGGTTTTTAAATGGTGTCAAATAGCTGATTTGTGGGTTTTTTTTTCAAATGCAAGAAAATTATAAAAAACTAACTTTTTTTGTTTAAACTCAAACCAATTAAATGAAAAATGCAAAAAAAAAGTAGGAAAAGGGTGATTTTGGGGTACTTTGAGGGAACCTTGAAAAATTAAAAAAAATATATAAAAACAATGATTGTAATTAAATTTGGGGTGCCTAAACTAACGAAAAAGTTGATTTTGGGGTAATTTGAGGACATTTTTAATTTTTTACACCAAAAAAATTACATGTAATTATTGGACTAAATAAGCTAATTAGAAACTTCCAATTGCCTAATTGGTCATTAGGGGGGGTGTCCAATGGGTTCAGCATAGTATCCCGACATTTTAACCTTAAAATATAGATTTTCCTTTCCATCTCTCTGTGAGTGGAAAGTTGTGACTTCAGGGCCTGATTCAGAGCCGCTCGTAAGCGGCCACTCCTTCGCTCCGAGCGATGTTCGCACAACTGCGCATGCGTATGGGTTGTAATTAGGGGTGTGCACCGGCCACTTTTCGTGTTTTGTGTTTTGGTTTTGGATCTGGATCTTTCTTCGTGTTTTGGATCTGGATTGGTTTTGCCAAAACCACCCTTGCGTGTTTTGGGTTCTGGGTTTTGTGTTTTGGATCTGTATTTTTTTGAAAAAAAGCATAAAAACAGCTAAAATCACAGAATTTGTAGGTTTTTCTGCTCCTATGCTATTATTAACCTCAATAACCTTAATTTCCACTCATTTCCAGTCTATTCTGAATACCTCACACCTCACAATAGTGTTTTTATGTCCAAAAGGTTGCACCGAGGTAGCTGGATGACTATGCTAAGCGACACAAGTGGGCGGCACAAACACGTGACCCATCTAGGCGTGAAACTGCAGTGGCAGACAGGATGGCATTGAAAAACTAGGCCCCAAACTGTACATAATGCAAAGAAAAAAAAGAGGTGCAAGATGGAATTGTCCTTGGGCCCTCCCACCCACCCTTATGTTGTATAAACAGGACATGCACACTTTAACAAACCAATCATTTCAGCGCCAGGGTCTGCCACACAACTGTGGCTGAAATGATTGGTTCGTTTGGGCCCCCACAAAACAAGCTGGCAATTTATCTGTCCCTGCACAAACTGGCTCTACGGAGGCAAGATGTCATCCTCATCCTCCTCATCCACCGATTCCTCACCTTCTTCAGTGTGTACATCCTCATCCTCACAGAGTATTAATTCGTCCCTGCTGGAACCACAGGTCCCTCTGTACGTTCTGGAGGCTGGTCTCCCTGGAAGAGTTGATAATTCATTTTATGAACATCATCTTCTCCACATTTTGTGGAAGCAACCTCCTACGCCTTTCGCTGACAAGGTTCCCGGCTGCACTAAACACTCTTTCGGAGTACACACTGGAGGGGGGGCAACTCAGGTAAAATAGAGCCAGTTTGTACAGGGACCTCCAAATTGCTTCTTTTTCCTGCCAGTACAGGTACGGACTGTCTGACATGCCTACTTGGATGCTGTCACCGATGTAATCCTTTAACAGACAGACGCACGCTTGTCGCTGCTGCTTTGAGGATTCAAGTGCGGCTACAGCCCACACAATTCACAAAGACAGAAAAAAAAAAGAATATTTTTATTGTTTGTGGAGCACACTTTGAGGGTTACACCACCCTTTAACAGACAGACGCACGCTTGTCGCTGCTGCTTTGAGGATGCAAGTGCGGCTACAGCCCACACAATTCACAAAGACAGAAAAAAGAAGAAGAATATTTTAATTGTTTGTGTAGAACACTTTGAGGTGTCACCACCCTTTAACAGACAGACGCACGCTTGTCGCTGCTGCTTTAAGGATGCAGGTGCGGCTACAGCCCACACATTTCACAAAGACCAAAAAAAAAATAACAATATTTTAATTGTTTGTGTAGAACACTTTGAGGTGTCACCACCCTTTAACAGACAGACGCACGCTTGTCGCTGCTGCTTTAAGGATGCAGGTGCGGCTACAGCCCACACAATTCACATAGACAGAAAAAAGAAGAATATTTTTATTGTTTGTGTAGCACACTTTGAGGGTGTCACCACCCTTTAACAGACAGACGCACGCTTGTCGCTGCTGCTTTAAGGATGCAGATGCGGCTACAGCCCACACATTTCACAAAGACAGAAAAAAAAGAACAATATTTTAATTGTTTGTGTAGCACACTTTGAGGGTGTCACCACCCTTTAACAGACAGACGCACGCTTGTCGCTGCTGCTTTGAGGATGCAAGTGCGGCTACATCGCACACAAGTCACAAACACATTAAAAAAATAGTTTTTTATTTTTTGGAGCACTTTGAGAGTTACACCACCCTTTAACAGACAGACGCACGCTTGTCGCTGCTGCTTTGAGGATGCAAGTGCGGCTACAGCCCACACAATTCACAAAGACAGAAAAAAGAAGAAGAATATTTTAATTGTTTGTGTAGAACACTTTGAGGTGTCACCACCCTTTAACAGACAGACGCACGCTTGTCGCTGCTGCTTTAAGGATGCAGGTGCGGCTACAGCCCACACATTTCACAAAGACCAAAAAAAAAATAACAATATTTTAATTGTTTGTGTAGAACACTTTGAGGTGTCACCACCCTTTAACAGACAGACGCACGCTTGTCGCTGCTGCTTTAAGGATGCAGGTGCGGCTACAGCCCACACAATTCACATAGACAGAAAAAAAAAGAACAATATTTTAATTGTTTGTGTAGAACACTTTGAGGGTGTCACCACCCTTTAACAGACAGACGCACGCTTGTCGCTGCTGCTTTAAGGATGCAGGTGCGGCTACAGCCCACACAATTCACATAGACAGAAAAAAGAAGAATATTTTTATTGTTTGTGTAGCACACTTTGAGGGTGTCACCACCCTTTAACAGACAGACGCACGCTTGTCGCTGCTGCTTTAAGGATGCAGGTGCTGCTACATCGCACACAAGTCACAAACACATTAAAAAAATAGTTTTTTATTTTTTGGAGCACTTTGAGAGTTACACCACCCTTTAACAGACAGACGCACGCTTGTCGCTGCTGCTTTAAGGATGCAGGTGCGGCTACAGCCCACACATTTCACAAAGACCAAAAAAAAAAGAACAATATTTTAATTGTTTGTGTAGCACACTTTGAGGGTGTCACCACCCTTTAACAGACAGACGCACGCTTGTTGCTGCTGCTTTAAGGATGCAGGTGCGGCTACAGCCCACACAATTCACAAAGACAGAAAAAAAAAAGAACAATATTTTAATTGTTTGTGTAGCACACTTTGAGGGTGTCACCACCCTTTAACAGACAGACGCACGCTTGTCACTGCTGCTTTAAGGATGCAGGTGCGGCTACAGCCCACACATTTCACAAAGACCAAAAAAAAAAGAACAATATTTTAATTGTTTGTGTAGCACACTTTGAGGGTGTCACCACCCTTTAACAGACAGACGCACGCTTGTCGCTGCTGCTTTAAGGATGCAGGTGCAGCTACAGCCCACACAATTCACAAAGACAGAAAAAAAAGAACAATATTTTAATTGTTTGTGTAGCACACTTTGAGGGTGTCACCACCCTTTAACAGACAGATGCACGCTTGTCGCTGCTGCTTTGAGGATGCAGGTGGAATCTAGACGGGATTTGGAACCGAGGACACACTACCTCCATCAATTGTCTAAATCCCACTGCACTAATGTCGGATACCGGACGCACGTCTAACACCAACATAGCAGTCAAGGCCTCAGTTATACGTTTTGCTTCAGGATGACTGCTGTCGTACTTCATCCTCATCGCTAGGGACTGTTGGAGGGTCAATTGTTTAGTAAAAGTAGTGATGTTCCTACTTCCTCTCTGGGATGATGAACAACTCCCAGCAGCAGCAACAGCACTAGGAGGAAGTGGTTCTTGATCTTTCCCTATTTTATTTTTATCGGAGAAAGTTTGGTCCTCCATTTATGTTATATTGATATATATACGTGCGGCTAAAGCGCACACAAACACAGAAAATATTATTTTATTTTTGCTGGAGAGTAGTGCACTTTGTGGGTTACACCACCCTTTAAGAAATGAGCCAGCCGGCTCTTTACTTATGGGACACAGGCGCACGCTTGGCGCTGCTCCTTTGTTGATGCACGTGCAGCCACAGTGCACACAATTCACAAACACAGAAAATAATTTTTTTTTTGGTTTGGACTGGAGTGTACTTTCGGGGGTTACAGCACCCTTAACGGTCAAGCCAGCCGGCCCTTTACTTATGACACAGGCGCACGCTTGGCACTACTTTGTTGATGCACGTGCGGCTACTGCGCACACAATTCACAAACACAGAAAATATATTATTTTTTTAGCACTTGGGGGGAGCACCCCTGATGGACAGAGCACCCCCTGGACAACACTACAGCACCTCTTTAGGACTGGGACACTGCACAGGACTTTGGAGTGGACACAGCCCCTATGGAGAACTGACTGCACAACACAGTCCAGCCAGCCCTTATGGACTTTGAAGTAGTGGACACAGCCCCTATTAACAACAGCAGCACAGCACAACACAGCCAGCCCCTATGGACTTTGAAGTAGTGGACAACAGCAGCACTACACTACACTACACTACACAGCCCTAACTCCCACCCTCCCTCTTCACTGTCCACAGCCGAGTGAGAAAATGGCGCCGACGTGGGTACCTTATATAGGATCCAAAACCCGCGAGACTCGGAAGGCGGGATGATGACGTTTTGCCTCGATTTCAGATCCGAGTCAGGCGGGAAAAGTCGAGCCTGATTCGGATCGGGGGGGCTCGGGGGGGTTCGGATTTCAGAAATCCGAACCCGCTCACCCCTAGTTGTAATACGCATGCGCGAACCAGTCATTGCGGTCGGAAATTGTGTGCTCGCAAAATAGCGAATGCCTGCTAATTTGAGTGACAGAATGAGGCGTTTATGGGTGGTAACAGGGGAAGGTGCTTGAAAACGGGGAGTGGAGATCCGAACGCAGGCGTGCTTAAAGGTCAAAACGGGCGTTTTAAGGGTGTGCATAATTAACAAAGCAGCGTCATCGGCCACGTCACTTGGTTGTTTGTTAGCCTGAACTGTTCGCATGATTGCGGTAGGAAAATCCAACCACAAGCACTGCGAGCAGTTCAGATGCCTTTCGATGTACTCGATTAATCAAATAAATAGCGGAGATGACGTCGGATGCGAGCAGCCAGTGGGCGCCTTTACAAAATAGCGAGCGCATATTTCGTTCACTCGCTCAGACATAGAGGCGTCAACAGACCGCAAAGAGCGAGCGCTCAATTTAAATAGCCGGCCCCTTTTTCTGAACGACCGTTCGCAAATAGCGTCCGGCTCTGAATCAGGCCCTGAGTCTGACTGATTCAGTGCGAGTTGCTAATTGGATTGCAAAATGAATTCGCTATACGAATTCGAAGTGAAAATAGCAACTCGCAATTCGCACCTAATAGGATTGACCCCTTAAAGTCTGTCACTAAATTACAAGCATGCAGACACATTTCCCAGGGAGAGGCTAAGGTTGTCAAAGTGAAAGACTATAGAGATTATTTACTAAGCGTCTGTTCCTAAGAAAACGGCGCATCCGAGCATGTTGACACCCGGAATTTAATAGGGCAAAGAATTTACTAGCAAAACATGGGTTAATATAAAATCATTGCCCTTTTAACTTTCTGCATAAACACGTTCGGAAGCGATGAATCTTGCGTTAACTGTTCGTTCATTCCTATTATTTATTAGATGACCCTGCAGGACCGATCCTGCTGCCTTTGTTAGGCCTATGAGGGACAGAACGTTTGTGCTGAAACTTAATGCTCGCCTAAATATTATGGATGCGTTCCAAAGTCCTAACACCCTTGGTGATATTTCTGAGTAAGCTGTACAGACCTTCTGGGCAGCCTGACAGAGTTTGCTTTTCTCAATGCAGTGGAAACAATGAATGAGATTAACATGTATGACTGGAGGCCTTGTTCTAAACAAGTAGGAGAGGAAGAAGCTGTGCCTCTTGCCAGATGAGCATTGCAGTTATTGTTTTACTTCATGCAGCCAGACTCTGGGCCTGATTCAGCATGGATGACAACTGCGACAGCGTATGCAGATGGCCGATTGTTGCGTACTGCGCATGCATCGCAGTGCGTGTTCACGAAGGCATCACTGCGTTTGCACAGCAATTATGCAGACCACGGAGAGCCATCGCAGAATGATTGACAGGCAGTGAGCGTTTGGGGGTGGTGATGGGGGGTGGTGGTTGGTGAAACGCAGGTGTACCTGGCTGTTTGAGTGCCATTGCATGGGCGTGCATAAATTATTCACTGTGACGCATACACAGCTTGGGTACTCATTGCATACAACAAGGTTAGCAATTTCTGAGTAAGGTCACAGCTGCAGTAATTCTTTGTGAGGGGCCGATGTTACTCGATGTTACCAATATATACACAGCACTACAAGGTATTACGGATGTGAGATAGTGGTAGTGGGTGTCTCTATGCTGGCTGTGCGACGGAATTGCAATAGTATTCTGTCTGGGCTCTCTATTTGAGTATTCTCTGAAGAAATCATCTGTTTTGCATTTAATAGGGCAGTCTGTGAGAGGATTCATGCCAGAGCTGAGAATGACACAATGCAAATCTAACCTCTGATCAGTCAACAGTCTAAAATGTCTCAGGTGGCTAATATGCAAGATCGTATTGTTTAGCACAATAAGGCTTCAACACACTTCTAATTTATAAGTTTGGCCTGATGCCAGGGGTGTATCTATAATGGGTGCAGGGTGTGCGGGGAACACGGGGCCTGATTCAGAGCCGGACGCCATTTGCACTCGCTCGTTCAGAAAAAGGGGCCGGATATTTAAATTGAGCGCTCGCTCTTTGTGGTCTGTTGACGCCTCTATGTCTGAACGAGCGAACGAAACATGCGCTTGCTATTTTTTATAAAACGCCCCCTGGCCGCTCGCATCCTACGTCATCTCCGCTATTTATTAGATTAGTCGAGTACATGGAAAGGCGTATGAACTGCTCGCAGTGCTTCTGGTTGGATTTTCCTACCACAATCATGCGAGCAGTTCAGGCTAAAAGACAACCAAGTGACATGGTCGATGACGCTGCTTTGTTAATTATGCGCACCCTTAAAACGCCCGTATTGACAGTTTGGCACGCCTGCGTTCGGATCACCACTCCCCGCTTTCAAGAACCTTCCCCTGTTACCACCCACAAACACCTCATTCTGTCACTCAAATTAGCAGGCATTCGCTATTTTGCAAGCACACAATTTCCGACCGCAATGACTGGTTCGCGCATGCGTATTACAACCCATATGCATGCGCAGTTGTGCGAACATCGCTCGCAGCGAACGAGCGGCCGCTTATGAGCGGCTCTGAATCAGGCCCACGGGCCCCTGGGGCCCCTCGGTCCAGGAGGTCCCCGCACCGCACACCCTGCACCCATAATATTACTTACCTCTCCGGAGTCCCACGTCGTGCTGGTGTCCGGCGTTGTAAAATGACTGGAAAATGGCCGCGGTGGCCATTTTCTTGTCGCTTGCGCATGCGCAATAGAGGGAAAATGGCAGTCGCTGCCATTTTCCCGGTGACCTGTGCATACATTCTAGACTCTGGGCACACTCTAGTGCCCAGAGTCTATAACTCCGGCGCTGGCCTCACACAGCTCAGTGCGCTGCCGGCTGGAGAGGAGGGGGCCCGTGTCAGAGACTGCACACGGGCCCCCTCCTCTCTAGAAATGCCCCTGCCTGATGACCAAACTTCCAGGTCACACATGTGGTTAGATATTTTAGTGCAGCCAGAAAATAGCTGAACACACAGAGGTGGTGGTTTCCAGCTCTCTGCATTTATGGCCAAAAATTCTAGTATTATAAATAAATTAGATGTTGCTGAAGTCCCACATATGGGACAATTTTGGATGGGTTAGGATGTGAGTGAGAGTACCAATAAGGAACTGCGGGCCTGATTCAGCACGGATCACAGTTGCTAATACGCATGCAGTCGGCCGGTTGTTGCGTTCTGTGCATGCATATGCAACGCAGTGCGCATGCGCGAACCGGCCACTGTGATCGGGACTGATCGCAGAGGCTACGCAGACCCACTTCAGAGTGATTGACAGGAAATGCTGTTTGTGGGTGGTGACAGAGGGGTGGTCGGGTGATCACCGGCATGCCAGTGCATTCAACGCCATTGCAGGGGCGTGCATAAATTATCCATTGTGATACCATACGCAGCCTGAGGCCTCATAGTGTGCGCTGAAGTTAGCAGTTCCTGAGTGAGGTCTGACCTGCCTTAACTGTGCGTATGGGTCCAATATTACTCGATGTTACCGATTATTTTGCTATGTTGTCAGAGTATACGGATGTTAGTAATGGGAAGTGGGCGCCCTTATGTTAGGCTGCGATCGCAATGCGAATATAAACATTTACATATCGCCACTGTTATTAGCAACTGCGTTGTGTGCGTATTAGCGGAATAGCGATCCTTGCTGAATCAGGCCCTGCGATCGCAATGATTATAACTTTTTAATGGTCACGTCCCTTTTTGTAACATCACACAACCCCTGGTTGCAGCCAAGGTTATGAGACTAAAGGCAAATGCTACTGAAAATGGTTGAAGTAAGGGGCATCCTGATTTTTTTTTTCACCCTACCTGGGAGTGCCACTTTAAGGTTAGGAAGTCTTTGATACTATTGTTTATTCGCTGTATTTTTTTGTAAAGTGTTTTTTTGTCTTAGGCATATTCATGAGACAGAGAAGGGTAAGGCTGCAAATTCACTTTGCCAATGAAACTATGAAAACAGTTAGGGAGTCTATGAAACTACTGTATTTCCTAGTGACAACATGCAATTCATCTACTGCTTTTCAGTCGAAGAGACAGTTTAAGTCAGTGCTTTACACAATGGATATTCAAAGCATAGATCATACAGGTGTCATACTCTGAACACCCAGGGGTAAACCACTGAAAGAGTGGGCTGTCATATAAATGCTATATCCCAAAAGACTTTCACCTTAAAGGTTGTTGCTTAAAGGAAATTTGGAATATATATATATATATATATATATATATATATATATATATTGTGATAGGATCACTGGTAAAGTGGTCTGTGGCAGGTACATTTGTCCCAGATTCCTGTCTTATGTGTTTTAAACCGCCAGGAGAAAGTCTGCAGTGTAGCAGGCTTGAGTCTCGGCTTTTTGAAGAGCCGGTTTGAGACCTGGGGGTTGTGGGTGAGAGGAGAGGGAGGGCTCCACCCACGGCCACTCCAGGTTTTGGATCTTGCAGCCTGGTAACAGGCTTGTTAGGGTTTCCACCTGAGAGTGGCCAATATAAGCCTAGTTTGGATAAGGCTGAGTGTCTCACCTGGGAGAGCAGGCAGGGAGTTTGCTCAGAGACACTTGAAAACCTATTTGAAAGTGCTGTGCTGTGCCTTTGTTGCTGGTGAGGGCATTAGGCCCTGCCAGGTTCTTGTAGTGAGGGAAGTCACTTGTGAAGTTAGTGCCCCGACAGGGCTAGGATTTATGTTTTGTTTTCTTTATGTTATTTCTGACATTATACAATAAAGACTGGCGCCAACCAGCTTGTACTCGAATCCAGTCTGGCGTACTGTTTCCCAGCTGCTGTGTGTGTAAGTAAGGAGTCCTCTACCCAGGAGAGGGACTCCCTAACCTGACTGTGTCACAATATGGTGGAGAATGCGGGCAACCACACACACTGAAGTTGCAGCGAGAGGAAAACTTTCCGTTTAAAAATTAAAGGGACAGACACCCAATTTGTGAGTGTGGAAATAACACTGTGTCCTTGGAGTCCCATAGAGGAGGCGTCAGCCAATGCTCAGAGAGGCAAGGTTCAGCTTCCAACCTACACCCCAGGACAAAATGGAGGACATTATTAAGGCCTTGCTCCAAGCTACAGCAGCTCAGCAGGAGACAAACAAACTTCAGCAGGAATTTACCAGAGCTCAGCAGGAGACGAACAAACTTCAGCAGGAATCTACCTGGGCTCAGCAGGAAGCCACCAGGGTGCAACTGTTGGCCTTGGAGACAGCCCAGAGGCAACAACAGGTCGCCATCGAGGAAACCCGCCAGGCCTTAGCGGAAAACAGCCAGGCCATAAAAGAGGTGGTACAGCACCTGGTCGCCCAGCCCAGAGATGTTACTACTGGTCCTCCCACCACCACTCACTCCATACGAGCCAGTCACTTCCTCCAAAAGATGACTTCGGGCGATGATGTGGAGGCCTACCTCACCGCATTTGAAAGAACGGCCGAAAGAGAGAGTTAGCCCAAGGAGCAGTGGGCAAGTCTGGTGGCACCTTTTCTGTCGGGAGAGCCACAAAAGGCCTATTTCGACTTATGCCTGGCTGATGCCAAGGACTATAAAAAACTAAAACAGGAGATCCTAACTCGCTTGGGAGTCACCACCTTTGTTTGTGCCCAACGGGTCCACCACTGGGAGTTCCATATGGACAAGCCTCCACGTTCACAGATGCATGACCTCGTCCATCTGTCCTCAAAATGGCTACAGCCCGAGACGCTGACGGGACCACAGATCGTGGAAAGGGTCATGATGGACCGGTACCTGCGGTCATTTCCTGTGACTCTGCGCAAGTGGGTGAGCCATGCAGACCCTAAGTCCGCGGACCAGTTGGTCGAGCTGGTGGAGAGGTACGTGGCGGCTGAGGAGCTGATGAGTATGCCCCACCGAGCCCCGATGGCGCACCGGCGAACTCCCACAGACACTGGTAAGACTGTTCCAGGGGAGAAGGGTGCTGGACGGTGGGATGTACCTAAGACTGAGGGTGTAGAACCTGGAGACAGGCCTGCCAGGCCAGGAAGGTTCTTGCCCCGTAAACGAATAGACATTAATATGACTCAGTGTTTCCGATGTGGTGACTTCGGCCATATTGCCGCTAATTGTTCACTTACAACTGAACCTATGCAATGTGATACTGCTCATGTCTACCGCAGGGCGTCTTTCTTTGCACAGACAGCCTGTACGGCTGACCGGCAGGCTGAGACTGATAAGCACATGTGTGTACTCACTGTAGATGGCAACCGAGTAGAGGCACTGTTAGACTCTGGTAGCTTGGTGACACTTATAAAAGCTGAGCTGGTGAACCCCTTGAGGCGTGACGGGAAAACTGTTGGTGTGACCTGCATACATGGGGATACTCGATATTATGTTACTGCCGAGGTGAACATCGAGACACCATGTGGTTCTGCTATAGTTTCTGTGGGTTTGGTGCATGGTCTGATGTACGATGCAATATTGGGGAAAGACTTTGCTCACTTCTGGAAGTTGTGGGAAAGCCGTTTTGTTCCAGAAGTGAACAACCCCGATCCATTTGAGAAGGTTGTCGATGTAGTGGAGGAGGGAGTTTCTTCTGAGTCAGAGTTATTCCCTTTTTCTACTATGATTGGCGAACTAGAGAATGCGGAGCGTGACGGTGGCCCCGCCAACTGATGTGCCTCCCATTGAGGTGGGAAGTGTTGTTGGGTCAGTTGATCGTCTGCCTGATTTAGAGGTCAGAAGAGAGGTCTTTGCCGTGGAGCAGTTGAATGACCCTACTTTGGTAAAAGCCAGGGAGAATGTAAAAGTAGTTGATGGTAAACCCGTAGACCCTGATAGTCCTTTGTCCTATCCCCACATGGCAATGTGTCAGGATTTGTTATATCAGGTTACTAAGAAGGGGAAAGATAGAACGGTACTGTCGGCCGTCCGAGCCCCTCCAGTAAATCCAGGGCCCTTAGTTCCCGAAGTGACAGTGGCAAAAACCCTGTCGGCAATTCAACAACAAGAGGTCAAGGAGTTTCTGATCAGAAATAGGGTGCTGTTCTCTGACGTACCTGGGAAAACCTCGGTCATTAAACATGACATCATCACTGACCCAGGGGTTAAAGTTAATCTAAATCCCTATAGGTTACCAGAAGCGCAAAGAGAATCGGTGTCGAAAGAAATTAAAAATATGCTAGAGTTAGGGGTTATTGAAGAATCACATAGTGAATGGTCAAGTCCCATTGTGTTGATTCCAAAGCCCGACGGGAGTGTGCGTTTCTGCAGTGACATTTCCGAAAGTTGAACAGTGTTTCAAAATTCGATGCCTACCCGATGCCAAGAGTGGATGAACTGATTGAGAGACTAGGGACGGCAAGGTATTTAACCACTCTTGACCTAACCAAAGGGTATTGGCAAGTACCGTTAACCGAGAGCGCCAAACAAAAGACAGCTTTTTCAGCGCCAGAGGGCTTGTTTCAGTACAAGATGTTGCCCTTCGGGCTACATGGGGCACCTGCTACCTTCCAAAGAATGATGGACAGGATTCTAAGGCCCCATAGATGGTATGCGGCTGCTTATCTGGATGACGTGGTCATTCATAGTCCTGATTGGCAGTCTCACTTACCCAGGGTACAAGCAGTGTTGGACTCCATCTATAAGGCAGGTTTGACAGCCAACCCAAAAAAGTGTTGTCTAGGCATGGAGGAAGTAAAATATCTGATATACACCATTGGCAGAGGCCTGATAAAGCCTCAGCTCAATAAGGTTGATGCCATACAAAACTGGCCACGGCCTCTGAATAAGAAGCAGGTGAGAGCCTTCTTGGGAATTACGGGGTACTACAGGAGGTCTATACCCAACTTTGCCACCATGGCAGTCCCACTGACTGACCTGACCAAAGGCAAACAAAAAGTCATGGTGGAATGGAGTCCTGAGGCAGAAAAAGCTTTTCAGGAGTTGAAAGTAGCGTTGTGTTCCCAACCAGTCCTGATGACTCCTAATTTGGACAGGGAATTCATAGTACAAACCGATGCATCAGAAGTAGGTATAGGAGCGGTCCTGTCCCAGAACAAGGAGGGTGAGGAACACCCTATTTTCTATTTAAGCAGAAAGTTGAATGTACATGAGAGAAACTATGCCACAGTGGAGAAGGAGGCGTTGGCCATAAAATGGGCGTTAGAGGCTCTCAGGTACTACTTGGTTGGAAGAAAGTTCAAATTGATCACTGACCATGCCCCTTTGAAGTGGATGTCCGAAAATAAGGACAGTAATGCGAGAATTACGAGATGGTTCTTGGCGTTACAAACTTTTAAATTTTCAGTGGAACACAGGCCAGGAAGCCAGCTGGCTAATGCTGACGCGTTGTCACGTGTTCATTGTTTGGGGGCTTCAGTTGTTCCGCCCCACAGGTCGAAACAAAGGGGGGGGATATGTGATAGGATCACTGGTAAAGTGGTCTGTGGCAGGTACATTTGTCCCAGATTCCTGTCTTATGTGTTTTAAACCCCCAGGAGAAAGTCTGCAGTGTAGCAGGCTTGAGTCTCGGCTTTTTGAAAAGCCGCTTTGGGACCTGGGGGTTGTGGGTGAGTGGAGAGGGAGGGCTCCACCCACGGCCACTCCAGGTTTTGGATCTTGCAGCCTGGTAACAGGCTTGTTAGGGTTTCCACCTGAGAGTGGCCAATATAAGCCTAGTTTGGATAAGGCTGATTGTCTCACCTGGGAGAGCAGGCAGGGAGTTTGCTCAGAGACACTTGAAAACCTATTTGTAAGTGCTGTGCTGTGCCTTTGTTGCTGGCGAGGACATTAGGCCCTGCCAGGTTATTGTAGTGAGGGAAGTCACTTGTGAAGTTAGTGCCCCGACAGGGCTAGGATTTATGTTTTGTTTTCTTTATGTTATTTCTGACAGTATACAATAAAGACTGGCACCGACCAGCTTGTACTCGAATCCAGTCTGGCGTACTGTTTCCCAGCTGCTGTGTGTGTAAGGAAGGAGTCCTCTACCCAGGAGAGGGACCCCCTAACCTGACTGTGTCACAATATATATAAAAAAAAAACCAGGCAAAGTGAAGCAAATAAGGACAGCAAAAATTCATCTGAGTCTGTTTCCCTTAGCTAGCAGGCAGTAACAATCCTTGTGCAAATTATGCATAGCACCTACTGCTCGCTAGCATAACCTAGCGAGCAGTAGCATTTCGCAATGCTCGCTAGCATTTCATTCCTTGGGAAATGTATTGCAGTAGCAATGCTCGCTAGCATTTCATTCCTTGGGAAATGTATTGCTTTCTGATACTTCATTATAAAGAAAGGTCTTAATTATTCAATAAGCTTCTCACATGCACACTCTCCACTGATATTCCCAGTTACCTTAGCTGATTCAGACTCTCAATTGCTCCGTTACATGTGACATCTGAGAGCTGTTACCAGAACATAGAGGGCACAGGGGGAGTTGTGCCAAACTTTCTAAGAAGGACAGGTGAAGAAGTTGCTTATACTAACCAATCAGCTCCGACTGTAGCTATCACTTTATAGAATAGATAACTGATAGCTAGATGTTTATTAATTGCTATAGGCAACTTTAGGACTTGTTTTTTTTTAGAAGGCTTGATAAATCTCCCACACAGTTCCAGATTCAAAGTACCCAAGGCGTGTAGTGTACCTAGCAAGCAGGGCCGAATTAAACCTTGTGGGGGCCCCAGGGCAACTAAGTTGTGGGGGCCTCTTCAAGGCACATGAAGCCTAACCCACTCCACCCAGTCACATGGAGCCCACCAACCCCCCAACCTCACTCCACTCCCCCAAGACACAGAGACCTACTGCCTCCATCCCCGCCCCTGATTACTCACCTATGTTATCCTCCTGATTTCGGCAGAGCTGCTCCGATGCACCATAGTCCCCTCATCAGTTTCATTGACATGATGTGTCACATGATGCTGATGTGCTGTATGCAGCAGCACTGACTGTGATGCTGCATGTAGTAGAAAACAGCCGAGGCAGCTGAGGCCTCATCCGGGAACAGGTGCCACTGGGCACCTGTTCTTGGCAGGGTCACACCGACCCTGTGTGGGGGTCCCAGGGATATTGCTCCTGTTACCTCCCCCTTAATCCGGCCCTGCTAGCAAGTGGGTCACTAATGGTCTCTGCATTATCTGGCATTCACTACGGCTCTTTCTGTATTATTTGGTGGTCACTGCAATGCTCTCTGTATTATATGGTGGTTACTGCGACTCTCTGCATTATTTTGTAGTCTCTGTGATGCTCTCTGTATTATATGGTGGTGACTGCAACTTTCTCTGCATTATTTGATGGCCACGGCGATGTTCCCTGCATTAAAGGGTGGTCACTGCAATGTTTCCTGTATTATATGGTGGTCACTGCGATGTTCTATGTATTATATTGTGTTTACTGTGTTGCTCTCTTTATTATATTGTGCTGACTGCTATGTTCTTTGTACAATATGGCTGTCACTGCAATGCTCTCCATATTATATGGCACTCACTGCAATGCTCTCTGTGTTATATGTCATCACTGCGATACTTAAAAGGGATGAGTGGCACCGTGTGCTGCACAGTGATCTCACATGACTGGGGGATAGAGATATTGCAGCACACTGCGTCTGTGACAGGCTCAGTGTGACAGTACATGTGTGGGGATCTGATACTGCACCCACACCTGGTGCCTGGATGCTCAGCTCCCCCCATGCTGCTGCCTGTATGGTGTATATAGAGTGAGATGTGACTTCTCCAGCTGCACCACAATGTTCCGACTGCGGGTCATTCCAGCTGTGCCTGAGGGGGAGACATTCAGCAATTTAGGGGCACAAAAATTTTATTACATCTTCCCCCCCCAACCTAAAAATATTGGTGGGTGTGTGTATATATATATATATATATATATAAATATATATATATATATAAATATATATATATATATATATATATATAGTATTTAGACAAAGCTGCACATGCTCAAAACACAAAAATGGAGTACAATGCACATAATCATGTTGCAGCAGGAAAAAAGGAGCCAGCACATCCAAGGTTAAATATCTGACAATTTTTTATATATCCATAAAGTGCAATCCACAGTGCCAAACAATGAAGGGAGACAATTATAACATAGCAGCAAAGCTCAAACAAGGCATATCATTTGTAGTGGCAAAGAAATCTGATACTTATCAGCAACATGTTCCCCTCAAAGAGACAGGATCAGCAACATGTTGCTGATAAGTATCAGATTTCTTTGCCACTACAAATGATATGCCTTGTTTGAGCTTTGCTGCTATGTTATAATTGTCTCCCTTCATTGTTTGGCACTGTGGATTGCACGTTATGGATATATAAAAAATTGTCAGATATTTAACCTTGGATGTGCTGGCTCCTTTTTTCCTGCTGCAACATGATTATGTGCATTGTACTCCATTTTTGTGTTTTGAGCATGTGCAGCTTTGTCTAAATACTATATATATATATATATATATATATATATATATATATATATACACACACAGTCAGGTGCATAAATATTGGGACATTGACAGAATTTTCATATTTTGGCCTCTATTCACCACCACAATGGCTTTGAAGTGAAACAAACAAGATGTGCTTTAACTGCAGACTTTCAGATTTAATTTGAGGGTAATTGCATCCAAATCAGGTGAACGGTGTAGGAATTACAACGGTTTCTATATGTGCCTCCCACTTTTTAAGGGGCCAAAAGTAATGGGACTATCAACTCAAAAGCTATTTCATGGACAGGTGTGGGCTATTCCCTCGTTATTTCATTATCAATTAAGCAGGTAAAAGGTCTGGAGTTGATTCTAGGTGTGACATTTGCATTTGGAATCAGTTGCTCTCGACTCTCAATATGAGATCCAAAGAGCTGTCACTGTCAGTGAAGCAAGCCATCATTAGGCTGAAAAATCAAAACAACCCCATCAGAGAGATAGCGAAACCGTTAGGTGTTGCCAAATCAACTGTTTGGAACATTCTTAAAAAGAAAGAACGCACCGGAGAGCTCAGCAACACCAAAAGACCCGGAAAACCATGGAAAACAACTGTGGTGGATGACAGAAAAATTATTTCCCTGGTGAAGAAAAACCCGTTCACAACAGTTGGCCAAATCAAGAACACTCTCCAGGAGGTAGGTGTATATGTGTCAAAGTCAACAATCAAGAGAAGACTTCACAAGAGTGAATACAGAGGGTTCACCACAAGATGTAAACCATTGATGAGCCACAAAAACAGGAAGACCAGATTAGAGTTTGCCAAACAACATCTAAAAAAGCCATTACAGTTCTGGAACAACATCCTATGGACAGATGAGACAAAGATCAACTTGTACCAGAGTGATGGGAAGAGAAGAGTATGGAGAAGGAAAGGAACTGCTCATGATCCAAAACATACCACTTCATCAGTGAAGCATGGTGGTGGTAGTGTCATGGCGTGGGCATGTATGGCTGCCAATGGAACTGGTTCCCTTGTATTTTATTGATGATGTGACTGCTGACAAAAGCAGCAGAATGAATTCTGAAGTGTTTTGGGCAATATTATATGCTCATATTCAGTCAAATTCTTCAGAATTCATTGGACGGCGCTTCACAGTGCAGATGGACAATGACCTGAAGCATACTGTAAAAGCAAGCAAAGAGGTTTTCAAGGCTAAAAAGTGGAATGTTATGCAATGGCCAAGTCAATCCCCTGACCTGAATCTGATTGAGCATGCATTTCACTTGATGAAGACAAAACTGAAGGGAAAATGCCCCAAGAACAAGCAGGAACTGAAGACATTTGCAGTAGAGGCCTGGCAGAGCATCATCAGGGATGAAACCCAGCGTCTGGTGATGTCTATGCCTTCCAGACCACGGGCTGTAATTGCCTACAAAGGATTTGCAACAAAGTATTAAAAAGTGAAAGTTAGATTCAGGATCGTTTAGTTTGTCCCATTACTTTTGGCCCCTTAAAAAGTGGGAGGCACATATAGAAACCGTTGTAATTCCTACACCGTTCACCTGATTTGGATGTAATTACCCTCAAATTAAATCTGAAAGTCTGCAGTTAAAGCACATCTTGTTTGTTTCATTTCAAAGCCTTTGTGGTGGTGAATAGAGGCCAAAATATGAAAATTCTGTCAATGTCCCAATATTTATGCACCTGACTGATATATAATCTTGCCCCCCCCCCCAAACTAAAAATGTTGGTGGGTGTATATATAAATATATATATATATATACACACACATACATACACACATTTAGGTAGTACAATTGAGTACAAACTGTACTTGGCATGCCAGGACTTATATAAGATGCTTTATTTCCAAGAAGTTATCATCAATGTTTCTGGGCTACATATAGCGCTCTGTCCTCAGGATGATTACATGTCAACAAGTGTAAAAAGACAAGCTTACCTTATATCCCTTCATAAGATGTGTGTCAGCGTCAGAGCCCGGTGGTGCATGTCGGTCTCCCTGAGCGGGCCCAGTGGTGACGTCAGCTACAGGTGCCCGGCTGTTACCATAGCAATGCCAGAAGCTGCCTCCTGCTTCGGCGCTGCACTAAACAATAGAAGACACCAGGTGAATACATGGAGACTGATAAGAGTCAAAACCTGTGAGATATAAAATCCCTAAAAGTGGGAGGCTTATATATACCAATACTCAAATTCAATCTGCTGTTATAGTATTGGTAGACATGTGCCTCCCACTTTTGTAAAATTTTGTATCACCAGTTATTAAAAATGAAAAAACGAGGAGTGGACTATTTATTCCACAGGTCTTCTGTATCTGACTATTTTAGACAGAAATGAATTCCTCGAGGCTTCACTGGATAGAAGAATGATGGTGAAGGTTCAGCTGGATGAAGGAAGGTCACTTTTAATTCGTCTTCATCTTCATTCTTGTCTATCACATAAGCAAGCCACCATTCCTTGTTATACACAATCATTGTAGGTTGCAGGTTGCAGGCCTGTTATAAGGCTGCATAGGTTTTTATTTTAAAGTGCTTTTTTTTCTAAGTGGTATTATTTGCACAGTATAATGTAAAGAGATAGACAGGAGAACTTACTAGCTTTATCCTCTGCGATCAGCGAGGGATGATGATATGACTGATTTTCCCCTTCTCACCCTGCAGGTAATCTATTGGGACCAGTCATCTGACATAGAAATAGCAGTGCTGTTTGAATTTACTGATTTCATAGGTATTTTGTTATTAATTATTATCTGCAAAAACCAGAGTTACTTAAGGTCTGGCAATATAATTATTTATTAACTCCTAGATACAGTACATGGTTTGCTGTTTAGGGTCTGTGTGTTTGTATTACAATTTTATGACTTGTATCTGGTGTGGGTGAGGTTATTGGAGGGTGGGGTGCAATCAGTGACTACACATGTCTGCTTCACTATATACCCAGTAGGTTGCAGGCTGCAGGCCTGTTATAAGGCTGCATAGGTTTTTATTTCAAAGTGTTTTTTTTCTAAGTGGTATTTTATGCACAGCATAATTTAAAAAGTTAGATGGGAGTTAAACAGGAGGAAGGCATGAGGACAACATTTAAAAAGAACTCTTTACAACTTGAAAACAATTGAAATGGATCTTCTAAGCTTCTGGATACCATGCAACTCAGCCACCAGCTTTCATTATAACCAGAGCACACCTTTTGCCAATAGCCTGCTTCAGCATTGCAAGCAACTACCAGTTGGATTGCTGCATTTTAATTTTTGAATGCATGTTTTTTGACCCTACACTCTACACTGTTTATATTATTTCTATACCACTGTCAATTTATCTCTACACCACTGTAGTATCTACCATTGTTTAACATCTGTTCATCTTTAAGAATGCTTTATCTTTATTTTAAAATCTTGCAACTTTAACAGCTCTAAACTCATTTTGTTTATTATATACTCTTGTAGTTGTACCTTTACATCTACCAGCACTGTTCTTCCTTTTATCTGATTTTTGTCATTTTAACTGTACTGTTCCTGTATCTCACTCTCATCACTACTACTGCCGTTTCCTTCCCCCCCCCTAATCCCTCATCTACGCAATGTCTCTCTTTTCTTCTGCTACCCCCTCACTCAGAAGCTACATATAACTTTCCTCTACCACCAGTTCCCATCTCTTTCCTCCCTCCGTAGTCTCCTCTACTTTCTCCTCTCCCTCCTTCCTCTACTCTATCTTCCTTCATTCCATCTAGTACTCTAAACCGCATCTCCCGTAACTCCTAAGCCCTGCACCCTCCCTTTTCTCCAAGTTACACCTCTTCTTCTCAACCCACACCACACTAAACCTCCATCTTGCCCACCACCTGCTGTCACCCTTCCACACTCAGAAGCCCACCACATACCCACACTCTCCTTATCTCCCTGCTCTAAATCAATCTCAACCCCACACTACAGCAACCCTAACAATCTCCTTCCAACTCTGACCCTCTCACCTGGAAAGCCAGTCCTGTCTATAATCAACTGGTCCCTGTCCATTACGGCTTCATATTCAACTCCTTCCATCTCCTAGCCATTACCATATCCTGGACTTACCCATCTGACACCACTTCTCTTGCAGCTATCTCCTTTGGGAGCCTCACATTCTTTCACACTCCCTGGCCTGGAGGTTGCCACAGTGTTGGGGTACTTCTATCATCTGGTCACTCCCACCAACTCTTACCTTCTAAACTCTCCACTTCATTATTTGCATTCCATGCTCATATCAGTTGCCTTTTCCAACTTCCTCGAGTAGCTGCCTTACTTCTTCCTCCTGACCTTAACTCAAAATTCCATTTTAACTTAACTTCTTGGCTCCTAATCTTCAAATGGGCTCTCAAGACCCCTTTTCTTCCTCAAAGCTTTCCAGCTCTCATCCTAACCCACTACTCCATGATCCTTCCTCATGATGCAGCCCATCTGTGTCACCCCTGTTTATCTACCCCCTCCCCTTTAGAATGTAAGCTCTCACGAGCAGGGTCCTCTTCCCTCACGTGCTTCTCCTTCACTTACTCCTACTTTAATTTACAACAGCACCTAACCCTTGGTTGCTGACACCATGCTGCTTATTTAAGTGTTATGCAGCAATATCAAATCATGTATTTGTCCTGCATTGTTTGTACTGTTATAACTGTTTTTCTTGTGTGCTCATTTGTTTATGTACTTTGAAAGGCGCTGCGGAACCCTTCTGCGCCATATAAATAAAGGGTAATAATAATAGATGTCTTATGCAAAGTCGACCCTACTACTCCAACTGGAAGAAAATATGTCATGCAGTGGTGTAAGTTATTCCCAGATGCCTGGAGGCAAGTTATAATTGGTGCCTCCCCCCCTAGAAAAAAGGAAAATAAATATGGTGCATTATCTATCTATCTATCTATCTATCTATCTATCTATCTATCTATCTATCTATCTATCTATCTATCTATCTATCTATCTACAGTAGCTATCTATCTATCTAGCTATCTATCTAGCTATCTCATACGCACAAAAACACTAATATAGAATAGCCCTAAGTGGGGAGAATATGTTGTGGACAATGGAGGAGGTGCCTCTTCAGTGCTGGTGCCCGGCGGCAGGCGCCTCCATTGTCTCCCATAGTTCTGCCCCTGATGTCATGTCTCCTAATGACACTTTAAAAACCACTGAGGCATTGTCAAAATATCTTCAGCTAACATTGTTGACTGACTAATACAATGTCAAGTATTTCTATTAAACTTGATTTATATAATTAAACTAATGAAGCTATCAAATCTATTATTACCTATTACTACTTGTAATACACCCGGCTTTTTTGAATAAACTACCTTGCTTTAAAATTATTTTAAACTATGAACCCATTATCCCACTTTAAAATTTTGACAAACATTTAACATTAGTATAGACTATTTTTTGTCAACGCACTTTTTGAGATAATCATGATTAAAATTTTCAGTTTGAATTTGGAAAACGTTTTTCCTCACAAAGTCTATTGTGTTGTATATCATAGGAAAGGGCATAAAAACACAATAAAATGACACCACTCCCACCTATCTAGCTTAATTAGGAGATCTGCCATGGCGATTAGAAAATATGATAGTTGTGCGTTTTTGACAGATTTTTTAAAACTTTACATATTTTGGAAATGGCATTATGTATTTAAATAAAATTTAGTAATTTTCTTAGACATATATACTCTCCATATACCAAATTTGAACAAAATCTGAGCTGGTGAGGTAAAAGTTTAACAAAAACTGTGTTGATTTGACACGGTATAGCCCTAAACTGGAGATAATTTTTCAAGGGATGTAATTTACAAAATTATTGCCCTTGTGGTAAATACTATGTTGGTATGACTACGCGAAAATTCATGGAAGTATGGCCTTGCATAGGTTCTCAATTAGAATGATACTTGCTGTCAAAGACATTGACCAACCAGTGGCCAGACACTTTAAAGAAATGAACCACACTCTGACATCATTGAAATATATGATGATTGATCAAATATCACCAAGACCATGTGGAGGAGATGCAAGCAGGGACTTATTGAGGCTTGAGGCACATTGGATTATTCATCTGGACACTCTACAGCCCAGGGGGTTAAATTAAAAAATCAACTGGGGTGCTCTGTGATGCATTTATATATATTTGCATATGTACAGTGCATCCGGAAAGTATTCACAATGCTTCACTGTTTCCACATTTTGTTATGTTACAGCCTTATTCCAAAATGGTATAAATTCATTTTTGTCCTCAAAATTTTACACATAATACCCCATAATGACGTGTACAATTTTTTTTTTAGATTTTTGCAAAATGAATTAAAAAAACACTAAGAAATCACATGTACACAAGTATTCACGGCCTTTGCTATGAAGATCAAAATTGAGCTCAGGTGTAACCTGTTTCCACTGATCATCCTTGAGATGTTCCTACAGCTTATTTGGAGTCCACCTGTGGTAAATTCAGCTGATAGGTTTATGCCTTTCAAAATCATGTCAAGTCTATATAAGGTCCCACACTTGACAGTGCATATCAGAGCACAAACCAAGCATGAAGTCCAAGGAATTGTCTGTAGACCTCTGAGACGGGATTGTCTCAAGGCACAAATCTGAGGACGGGTACAGAAAAATATCTGCTGCTTTGAAGGTCCCAATGAGCACAGCGGCCTCCATCATCCATAAATGGAAGAAGTTCGGAACCACCAGGACTCTTCCTAGAGTTGGCCGGCCATTTAAACTGAGCAATCGGGGGAGAAGGGCCCTAGTCAGGGAGGTGACCAAGAACCTGATGATCACTCTGTCATAGCTACAGCATTCCTCTGTGGAGAGAGAAGAACCTTTCAGAAGGACAACCAACTCTGCAGAAATCCAGCAATCAGGCCTGTATTGTAGAGTGGCCAGATGGAAGCCACTCCTTTAGTAAAAAGCACATGGCAGCCCACCTGGAGTTTGCCAAAATGAACCTGAAGGACTCTCAGACCATGAGAGACAAAGATTGAACTCTGATTTGAATGCCAGGCGTTCTGTTTGGAGGAAACCAGGCACCCCTCATCACCAGGCCAATACCATCCCTACAGTGAAGCATGGTGGTTGCAGCATCATGCTGTGGGGATGTTTTTCAGTGGCAGGAACTGGGAGACTAGTCAGGATAGAGGGAAAGATGAATGCAGCAATGTACAGAGACATCCTGGATGAAAACCTGCTCTAGAGCTCTCTTTACCTCAGACTGGGGCGACAGTTCATCTTTCAGCAGGACAATGACCCTAAGCACACAGCCAAGATATCAAAGGAGTGGCTTCAGGACAATTCTGTGAATGTCCTTGAGTGGCCCAGCCAGAGCCCAGACTTGAATCCAATTGAACATCTCTGGATAGATCTGAAAATGGCTGTGCATTAACGCTTCCCATCCAACCTGATGGAACTTGAGAGGTGCTGCAAAGAGGAATGGGTGAAACTGGCCAAAGATAGGTGTGCCAAATTTGTGGCATCATATTAAATAAGACTTAAGGCTGTAATTGCTGCCAAAGGTGCATCAACAAAGTATTGTGTAAAGGCTGTGAATACTGTACAATAGACTTTATTTAAATCGCTTGAAGTGAGCTATAAAAGCCTATAGAACTATCCTTTCATGCTGAATGTCCAAAAAATGTTGCTTTGATGTTGGCTTTTGTGTTCAGAAGTAATAACCCTCAGTAACATACAATAGAAGTCTGTAGGAGTGTTTGCATAAGTACATACAGTAGTACTATATGCTGCAGGCATAGACATACTTTAATGTACTCTTTTCTAACACTGTTAAAGCAACAACAAGGCACAAGATTTATCTTCAACTAATTATATTTTTCAAAGTCTCTGTATTTAAGCCTTAGAGAAAGAAGAGTTATTCAACCAGCAGCACATGATAATGATAATAATAATAATTAAAATAATAATATCATCATCCTATACACAACAAAGTGCATAAATGCAAAATGATACAGACAAGAACATAACTTTACATATATAAATGACGACACAATTGCAGTGCTCAGATTACATAAATACGTAGAGAATTCAGAGGGGACACAAAAATGTGATGGGAACTGAGTTGGCAAGTGAAGAGATTGGAGATTAGGGGGAGAGGTATTAGAAAAGTTTGAATACCCCCGGGGGTAAATCAGATCAATTCGGAAGGTACTCCCACTTGTTGAATTAAACTCAAAATAACTGCCTAATATTTAAATACTGAATGTAATATATGGAAAATACATTACAGACATATTTTGCATCATTTAAAAAATGAGTTAATTAGCAAATATTTATATGTTTTGTTGTCTTTTGAATACACGGAAGACACTTTTTAGAGCACTTGAGATTATCAGATACATAATCAGGGGCGCTTGGTAAACATTTACCATAATACATGGTTACTGGATACGAAACTGTTGAGAAACGCTGCCTTTGATTGATTAGGTATTGGCGTCATTTCAGAGTAATACTGCATCATGATTGTCTTCTTGAGTGCAGAACAAAATGAGGCTCAGGTGGACTTTAATTAAAAAACATCAGTGTTTCATAAAGGCATAACAAAGTGTTACATTTTCTTTCATGAAAAGCTGATATAATTTTCACCGAGTTAGAAGCGTTGACAAGATATATGGATGCATTGGGTTTTCATTTCATTGTCTTTTTTATAGGCTTTATAATTAAAAACCCTCCCGTACAAGGGCATTAGTATTGTTTTTGAAAGCTGCTGCCCTGGATTGTGGCAGGAAGATATAGTCACACATAAAATTACATATTCAGACTTTTGACAAGAAATGACTAACGGTTGTTTAGGAAAGCAATGATTTGCAAACTTTACAACTTTTACCCAGGAATATTTCTGTTGTATACCATTCTTCCCAATATTAGGAAATGGTGAATGGGGACATGGGGGTATGCTGCCACAAACTAGGAGCATGATCACACCATAGTGGATGTGTCCACGTCCTCACTGTGGATGATCATGCCCCCATTGGGAAGGAGTACTTGGCATTTCTGAAGACAGTACAGTTTTCATAAACAGTCCAATCCTGTACCTTCCTTTATAGTCCTACACCCACAAATGGAAGTACTGCCTTCTTTTACACATCCTGTTTATAAGGTAGAAGCACTAGACGGTCCTCATGAATTATGTAGGAAAAAATAATTATAGAAGACAAAAATGAACATGATATTTGAAATATGTTTTATCTTCTATATTTACGAAGAGGGATAATGCTCAGGACCAGTTGTGTAGCTAAAGAAAGACTATGCACATCATTAAAAATATACAACACAGGAGGAGCTGTGGTTACACTTATGGAAGATTAAGGGGTACAGATGTGTCCTGCCACATATTTGCTGTGTATGCAGCAAATCGCGCCGCGTGAGCAGATATGCGCCCTGCGTTCGCACTTGTGCCTCCATAGTAATGCATGGTGTGAGTCATGGCGTAGCGTATGCTGCTGCAGGTAAATCATGTGGCTTGATGCGTGTGCACGTTTGTAGCACAATCAGCAAAGATGTAACAAGACTAATCTGTATATTTATTAATCAATCCCGCTCTTAAAATATGCAGAACCTGCTGTTTCCGCAAGCTTAAGAGTAGAATTGGGTGTCCCTTAAATGTACCAAAACAGAAAATGTTCTCCTGCTTTCTGTCTGTCAGCACCCTCAGTAGCGTCCCCAAAGTTTTCTATGGGCTTGGCATTAACCAAGATCCGCAATGCGAATCTTAGCCTGGTACCAGGGCCAGATTAACAATGGGGCGGATGGAGCTACAGCTCCAGGCCTCAGATAAAAATAGGCCCTTTGTCATGACAACATGATGTTGACTGGCCATCTGCTCTCCACACAGTCGGCCATAAATCATAAGTAGTAAAATTGTATTTCTATTTACCTCACAAAATGAAGCATTTGTTTCTTTAATATATTTAGGGAGACACTGGGGCTGAGAGTATAGGGGGGTACACGCCCACATGGCACTGGCCACACCCACACAGCACTGGTCACACCTCCTCTCTTCTCATAATAGGCCCTTGGTCATTTTCAGCTCCAGGCCCATGTGGCCCTCAATCCGGCCCTGCTTGGTACAGTGTTTTAAGAGGAAAACCATAGCCAGGAAGTTATAAGTCTTTGGGGATGTTGTCTGACATGGGTGAATAATATAGAGGTACAAAAAATCTGAGTGTCAGCTGGTTTCCTGGAGGGCTGGCCATGCATAACATATGATACATTTTTATGAGAAGCTGGACATTGGAAGTCCGTATGATAAGATTTTGAAAAAGCATTATACAGTACGTAACTTATACAATTCCACTTAACATTTTGGTACATAGCACAAAATACCTAAGTTAGGTGCTAGGAGTACAGTAGGTACTGTACATGAGTGTAAGGTCACAGACAAAGGGTACTGTAGTGATAAGTAGAACATGCAGTATTCGTACTCGGCTAGAGTTATTAATGGTGTCCTTTCCAATATTTTTATTATTGACAGAATATTTTGATGTTTGCAGATGACACTATGCTATAAAGATTCGCTATTTTCAATGCCTACAAAGGGCCTATTCATTATCAAGCCCTATTTATCAAGTACAGTATCCAACTCGCTGTGAGTTGCAGTGCTGGACACTAAAGTACGATAGTAAATCAGTATTGCTTCAGGTCCAGGACAGCAGCTCTGAAAAGCAGCTGTCACATGAGCCCTAAAGCAGACACTTTCGCCATTAATAACTAGTGGTGACCGTTTACATTGACAGGCAGTGTAAGGCCGGGTACACATCAGAATGATGTATATCTCGGCCAATGGCATGTCCGACAGGATGAGATGTAGGTCGGCCGAACACACTGAACGATATAGCGCATGATCACGCACTATTTAATTCATGATCACATTCGTTTGTATGCTGTCGGGCACCGGGTCATCCCATCTGCCACGCAGCACAGCAGATGGAACAACCCCGAAGATGGCGGGCAGGAGACCTCAGTAGTGCATACAGATCAGACGAGGAAGGAGCGGGGCTCTGGGGTCATCTTAAGATGATGATATGGATGGGATATAAAAGGGTATAAATGCCCATGATGTAACCACAAGATTACCACTGTAAAAGTCAATACTTAGGCTACATCTTGAATATGGGGTCAGGGCCGAAACTAGGATCTTTGTCACCCTGGGCAAAGCAGTATTTGGCGCCCCCTCCCCCCCCCCCCCCGTCTCTGATGAGCAGCCCCATTTTTGGGGTGGGTCTGCGAGTCATGTCCTTCTTCTTGCCATGCTGTGGGCTTGGCCAGAGCTCTGAGAGCTGTGGGGCAGCCCCATTGTCTCCCGTCTCAACGCGGATGAAGAGCGCATGTGCGACAGTGCCCAACCAACCTCCCTCCGGACTGTAGGACACTGTGGCCTGCAGGTGGTATAGCGGTACAATCTCCAAAAAGTGGGACTGTCCTGCTGAAATGGGGACAGTTGGGAGGTATGCAAAATATAATATAATATATATATATATATGTATATATATATATATATAATATAAAAATTCCTTTATAGAAAAATGTCAGCAATGAAGAAACACTTGCTGACACATTTAATAAATAATTTGTTTTCTACTCTACAAACTGGTGAGCGTAGCCTATTTTTGAGATTATATATATATATATATATATATATATATATATGTGTGTATACAGTACACACATATATTATATATATATATATATATATATATACACACACACGAATAAAAAGCTTTTATTTACCATTTGCAGGCGCAAGTAAAGCTGTGGTGTGATGTGCTGGGCTGGGCTGGCAGGCAGGGGTGAGGGAGGGAGGCTCTTTTTCACTGGCTACCATGGTCTTTATGCCGGGGACTTCAGACTCCCGACGGTGCCGTGGAACAGCAGGAAGTGCGGAGTTGCACCAACTTAGAGAAGAGGCACCGGGGTGTGATAAGGGAAGGGAAGGGGAGGGACTTCCTCTGCCTCTCCTCCGACCCGACTGCCTCCTAGCTTCTCCCGTGGCAGCCACCAGCATGCCTTGCTTGCCTGCTGTTGATACTGGCCGCGGTTCCCTTTATTGCAGCGGGCTCCAGTGCAATGCACCACCGCTAGTTCCTCATGACCCTGGAGCGGCCCTGCGGCACCCACTCAAATCGGTCACCCGGTGCACACGCACCCCTAGCCCCCTCCCCCTAGTTGCGGCCCTGATGGGGTAGAGTTTTGGATGCATCACTGTAAGAGGTACAGTATATGAGAGAACTCAGGTTCAGAGGACGGCAGGCCTGGGTGCACCTTAGGCAATGCGGCCAATGCCCCTTATAGAGGCAGCACCCAGGTCCTGGGAGTGTGGGGCTAGTATGTGACATCATAACCAAGCACTATACGGGATTGGTATGACGCTGGAAGGCCGGCAGTGAAGATCCTGACAGTAAGTATTTTTAACTATTTACTAACCTACCCCCCTAACCCTCCCTTAGGGGTGCCTAACCCTAACCCCCCTGTAATTGCCTAAACCTAACCCCCCCTTCCCCACAGCCTGAACCTAAGTCCCCCGGGGGGGTGCCTAACCCTAACCTCTCCCCCAAGTGCCTAACCCTAATCCCCCCTGTAAGTGCCTAAACCTAACCCCCCCCTTCCCCACAGCCTGAACCCAAGTCCCCCGGGGGGGTGCCTAACGCTAAGTCCCCCTTCCCCTTGCCTAGCCCTACCCCTCCCAGGGGGGTGCCTAACCCTAAGTCCCCCCGGGAGCCTCTAACCTAACCCCCAGCAGCTGTCCGCACCTGCCGCCTGGCTTACCTTCAATCGGTATGCCGGGCGTCGGGCTCCTGGCGTAGACCCCTGCCGGGATTAGACAGTCGGGAAGCCGGCAGTCTGCATTTCGACCTTCGTTTTCCTGACTGCATCCCCACTACACAGTACTGCCAGGAAAACACATTACTTTTATAGATAATTAATCAATTAAACTGTTAACCTGTTTTTCAAATAAAATAACATTTTATTTTAATTAAATATTATCCATATTTAAAAATAATAATTTGCAATCAGATATCCACTTAAATTAAAATAAACAATGACACATGGTCCATGTCTGCAGTTAGTAAAAACAATATTAACTGAGCTAGGGATCAATAATCAGTCCAGATACCTTATCCCTTCCCAATCAGACACAGGGTTCTCTATTAGGTATATTGTGTACAACGTGGCTGCAGCCGCTATAAGCATAATCACCAGTGTGTTCATACAAGTAGCAGAACCACAAGGTCTCATAAGATCAGCTCCGGTTTTCTAGTATTTAGTATAATATTATGTATAAGCCTAGCTCTCACTGACATTTAAGCTTACATATTTGCTTTTGTAAATAAAATAAGTGAATAAAATTATACAACTACCTTCTCCCCTCTAGGGAATATAACACATAAAGATGTAAAACAGATACTGTACATTTATCTTACATGCAAAATAGCAATATAAACAGATACTAAAGCACATGGATTTATTATCTCTGCAAATATACTTGTTGCATCGCTCCAGTGACATATCTATAATTGGTGCAGAGGATGCAGTGCATACAGGCCCCTGTGTCAGGGGGGGGGGCGATAGAGCGCACTCTGCACCCATTGCCTGTCTTGCCAGGTGGCTGCCTGCGCCATGGTTCTTGTCATTTCTCTGGAAATATGGCACTGGCAGCATTCAGTATATTCAGTTAAACCACCAAAAATATGGTACATGCACAGGGGGTAGCTAAGACTCTGTGCCATCTGTCTTTTGCGCATGTGCCATATTTTAAGTGGGGAGGGGCACACTGGCCCTCTAAAGTGTTTATATGCCCCTGGATATCTCCCTGTATAATCTGTATAAAATACAATTATTTATTTGAATATCCCCCCCAAAAATTCTATTAATTTGAAATTTGTTCATGACCCTGAAAGCAATACTGACGCAGACAGGTAACAAAAGTGAGACATGGCTCAGAGATTAATAGGAGAGAAGACAAGTGTTCATTGCTATTATATTACCATACATTTGGAGGATACCATTAACTCTTTTCAGTCAAGCTTGAGTTAATAATCTATAAAGTTTGTTCTGCATTTAAACCTTTTGAACCACTGAAAAACCAGCAGCAGCATATAATATGATTTTGTCTCACCACCTGCTAAATAACTGCCTGCCGGGCATAAGATACGTGTGTTGTAATCTCACATTCAGGAAACATTAGTACAGTATCTGTGGTCATTTAGGAGACACACAATGGATGTTTGCAGGCCAAAAGCAGATTTCAACAAGACAACATTAAATTTTCAGAAGTGTGGCCTCAATTAATGAATGTTCATTCTAGCACCCTGCACCTCTCACAACCCGTGCAGTTCCTCTTACCTGCCTGGGGTGTCGCTCTCTGTTCTGGTGCTTCTAGCACACTCGGCAAATGCAACAAACCGCTAAGATACAGCCCACAGTGTGTTAGATTCACCAGAGCAGAGAGCAACACCCAAGGCAGGAAAAAGGAACTGCACAGGTTGTGAAAGGCGCAGGGTGCTAGAATGAACACTATTGATGCTGAGACATGGGTTTCCGGAGGCAGATGGATAAGCTTGTGGAAGAGTAACAGTTTGCAGAGGGGGAGAGTTGGGTGTAGTATTCAATAAATGTCCCAGTGCTGGGTTAAGACTTCAGTTGCAGAGAAAGTAGGACGGATAAAGCACATTTTCAGGGACATTTTATTGCCAAGTGAAGGGACCCACTGCCATTCCTGCTTCGCAAAGATGCTTGAATATTACACAAATAATAAAGAGGTTTATAAAACTAAAGTAAATGGTGACGTGTTGTGTAATTTAGAAACTTGCACACTTTGGATGTAGTGTTCAAATCCATATTGAACGATATTTCAGCATGTAATTTAGGCCAAAACACAAGATAAAACCAGATGTCAGTGCCGATGTGGTGTGCCTGGTGAGGTGTACTGTGCACAGAAAGGCTGGGCAGGTACAACCCTCCCAGCCTTACCTGTATTTATACGATCAACTAACAGCAAAAAAAATAAACTGATAAGGAACAGACCCCAAAATAAGAGTGTGAGTAATGGGAGGACAGCACAGTGTATACATAATACTTACAGCCAAGGGTGTCAAGAGGGGGAAGGGGGGGGCTAAGTAGGTACTCATTAACCGGGCCCAAGCATATTGGAGGGGCCCAGCAAGTGCATGGGACCTGCAGCCCCCTGGCATCATTGGAGGATACTTACTTCAGACAGGGAAGGAGAGGACTGACTGCTGCTGCAGCAACCTCTCTCCCTAGCCCAGCACACACTGCTGTGTGCTGGGCTAGGAAGAAAGACTGCTGCTGTAGCAGTCAGTCCATTCTTTCCCTGTGTGTTGTGCGCTCAACCCCCCTCCCGGACACCGGCGCCCCCCGCACGGCCACAAACATATTATACTTTTTCTCTTATGCAAGGATAGGGTCTGGCCACACCTCCCCAAGTTAGCCACGCCCTGTCACAGTATCTGGGCCCTGCTTACAGCATGGTATATGGTAATATACAAAGGAAGTTGCTCTCCTTGCGTTACTGCACATGCACCTTAAGGTGGAGACAGAGCAGGGTAGTATGGCAGGAGTGCAGGAAAGCTGGGTGAGTCATGGTCAGAGTCATGGCAGGCAGCACAGGAACGTTACCGGTAAACAGCCTAAAGTCAGCAGAAAGCATTGTCAGTAAAAACTTAAGCAGAAACAGCAGGAGTCACAGGCACGTCAGGCCAAGACCCACAATATCCAAACCAACAGAGAGACTTATAAATTCACATTTGTACTATTTCCAATTCTGTTTTCAGTACACTACAAAATTATTTTAACCTACTATAATACCTGTAAATAATTATGCATTTTCAATAGAGATGAGTGATTCGAATTCGGAGATATCCAACAGAACCGAATTATGGGGTACCGAGTGAAATGAGGCATGCCTCAGTTTCTTCCAGCAAACTCAGGGCCTGATCCTGACCTGCTCGCGAGCGCCGAGCGCTCGCAAGCGGATCGATGGAGCCCAAGTGCGCATGCGCATGACGGAGGCGCCTCTGTCGTGCGCATGCGCGAGACCCGAATAACGACAGCCAAGCCGTCGTTAGGGGTCTCGCACCAAAGGGGGCGTGCTGTCGATGGTAATTGACAGCACGCCTCCTTTGGTGGGCGTTCCGGGGGCGTGGCTGCCCAGACGGAGGCGTTCTGGGTCCAGCCCCACTGACATCACTTTTGATGTCAGTGGGAGTGCTTTTGGCTCTGATAGAGCCAAAAGCACTCCTGGGCTTGCGGCAGCGAGACCCTACCGCAGGGTCTCGTCGCAAGCCCGATGGTCGCAATGGTCTTGACCATCGCGACCATCATTTTGGCCGCTCGCTATAGCTGTGGGTGGTCACCCACTGCTATGCGAGCGGCCAGGAGGCCGCTCCAAAAAGGAGCAGGGACGGCCCTGATTCAGAGCGAGCGCTCTGTCAGAGCGTCCGGCTCTGAATCAGGGCCTCGGTTCTCAAAACGAGACAAAATGGAATTTCTTGATTGCATATAAGTCCCTCCCTCTTATATTCCTTCTACTTACTATTACTCCCTGAAGCAGCTCCTCTGTCAAGACTCTAGGAATGTTGGCCTCCTGAGGTGGATCAGACTCTGCAGACTGAGACTGTGGTAGCAAGAACTGAGGTGGTTTTAGATAGCTTTTCCTCATAGGAGAATTAAGACTTGAATCTTAGTAGCTTTTGAAAGAACACAAGGTTTCATTGAAGAAACAGCAGAATTGGGAATGATGGGTAGAATCAACAAAAGTCCAGAACAAAGTACATGAACCTATAACAAGAATGCAGCAGCATAGTAGGAGTGGGACGACTGGTATTAGTGTATGAACTCCACAAGCAGGACACTAGTCAAATGATGCTGAGTATCCTCAATAGACTGAGTCCGAGTCACCGGGGTTCACCCAGTAAGATGAGACGGGAATCCTGGGTCAAAGGTATAGAGGTAAATCCAGCTAGACTGTGATGTCATAGGCTTGCGATGAGAGTGAGTCTTGTGTACACAATGTAGCGTTGAACTCCAGATATAGTACACTGAGATGCTTCACGGTGATATGGACAAAGTACACAGATGGGCATCAATGGGTGCTGCGGGCTTTGTATTCAAAGTGGCGTCTACAACACGGAGCAGGACACGAGGATAACAGGAAGTCCAAGATCAAAAGATATCAGGAGCCAAATACTAGGACTTGAAAAGACATTGTACAGGCACTGAATGATCATCCAGGAAGTGTTTTTATATGCAGTGCCTGTTGCTGATTGGTGATTGAGTCCCAGCTGACTTGGGAACCATGAAACGCAGGAAGACTCTGGCTACAACAAGATGGCTGCGCCCATGAACTGGAGAAATCATATGTTCTAGGAACGCCAGTTAGCATGGAGGAGAATTCTGCACCCTGCGGCTGGAGGGTTGCCGCAAAGAAGTCCAGCGGCTGGCCAAGCCCATGAAGCGGAGAGCCGAGGTATGTAATGCTACTGGCTTGGCTCTCCGTCGGGACCCGATGTCAGTGTTCCTGACATCCTCCTTTGTGGGCGGACAGAAAGCACTGAATGGGGAAGCGCTGATTGTCTGAGAGCTAATTCATCTCAGCTCTGCTGCACACTGTGGGCCTGATTCAGCCCCGCTCGCGAGCGCTGAGCGCTCGCAAGCGGGTTGATGGTGGCCCAGTGCGCATGACGGGCAAGCCGTCGCTCCGGGTCTCGTACCAAAGGGGGCGTGCTGTCGATGGTGAGTTACAGCAAGCCCCCTTTGGTGGGTGTGCCGGGGGCGTGGCTGCCCAGACGGAGCGGGGAACGCCTACCGTCTGGGGCCAGCCCCACTGACATCACAAGTGATGTCAGTGGGAGTGCTTTCGGCTCTGTTTGAGCCAAAAGCACTCCAGGGCTTGCCGCAACGAGACCCTACCACAAGGGTCTCGTCGCAAGCCCGATGGTCACGAAGGTCTTGACCATCGCGACCATCTTCCTGGCCGCTTGCTATAGCTGTGGGTGCTCACCCACAGCTATACGAGCGGCCAGGAGGCCGCTCTAAAAATCAGGAAGGACGGCCCTGATTCAGAGCGAGCGCTCTGTCAGAGCGTCCGGCTGTGAATCAGGGCCAGTGCACGGAGCCGGTCTGTCAGGATATTTTGTTTTGTCAAGTATTGGCATGCTACGTGGAATGGAGAGGACGTGATCCCTGCATTTTGTAAATAATACATTGGTGAAAGGGATGTGTGGGGGAGTGTTATTTTGATAAATGTATACAATATTTGTTATGTGTGTCATGTCTTTTGTTTAATATTTATTTTACAGATGCCAAGGGCCCTTAATATCGGGGCATGCTGGCATTTGTTCTACAAGTAACATCATGCCGGGGCAGGCTTGCTGGGATCTGTGGTATGCCTGTAAAAAACAATCTTATTTACTATTTACTCACTATTACTCCATACCTAGAACCAGGGCTGGTTGTTACACAGTGGGGGTCCTGACTTTCCGAGGAATTCCAGCCCTGGGCTAACCAGTTTGGGGCTGGTTAACGTTATGGCAGAGACTCACTGGTATAGCGTTATCACCCCTGCTGGTACAGCCGGACCTGGTTATTCGGAAATAGGGTTCACCATATGCCATTTTGTCCCCCTATTTTCCAATACCAGACCAGACTCAGAGGACCGAGGCTGGTTACTGATTTAACAGGGACCCCACACTTTTTTTATTTAATTAACAATTTTTTCTTTTTTCAGTTATTAATTTATTATCCTTTCTACTTGACTTTTAATTGAAGTCTATTAGTTCTTGATTAAGTGAAACATTTTAATTGTTTATATAGTTTATTAAACTGCCATCCTGTCTGCCACTGCAATGTCACTATGTTTCATAGATGTGGGCAGTACAGACGGTGTAATGGTTATCATTACTGCCTCACAGCACTGAGGTCTTGGATTTGATTCCCAGTATGGCCCTAACTGTGTGGAGTTTGTATATTCTCCCTGTGCTTGTGTGGGTTTCCTCCGGGTGCTCCGGTTTCCTCCCACACACTAAAAATATACTGGTAGCAGGGGCGGATCTAGACTTTTCTTTTAGGGGGGGAGGTTTAAGAATTAATCCTGACCCTGCCCCTCTCTACTCCATTCTCCTCCCACTACCAGTCTTGGCTCCTCCCATTCTCAGACAGTGACCTCACATCATAGCTTTTAGTACATTCATTTAATATATTTTTACTATTTCTTTTATTTCCCTTTTTTTACAATTTTCCCTCTCTTTTCCCTTGTCTTTATGACCCGTTCTAAGCAATCTACCACCTCTCCCCAGCAGCTCGCCCTCTTATCTCCCCCTTGTCTCTACAATGTGACTAAAGTACCAAATATGTATTTTATGCCCATCACCCCCTCCCCTCATCCCCTATGTTATGCCCATCACTCACTCCCATCACCCTTTACATATTTTATGCCCATCACTCCCTTTCCTCACCCTTTATATATTATATGCCCATCACTCCCTCTCCTCACCCTTTATATATTATATACCCATCACTCCCTCTCCTCACCCTATTTATATTATGCCCATCACCACCTTCCCTCACCCATATATATTTTATGCCCATCACTGGCTCACCCCTTATATATTTTTTGCCCATCACCCAATTTTGGTCAGTATTGGTTTATGTCATGCTTGATAAAACCCAAGCATGGTTTTCTAAAAGGGCTGCGAAGTAAAGAAAGGCTACTCTAGATACCTGTAGCAGTGTATAAAATACTAACACGGGACCTAATCATGTGGGAAATATATCCCAGTGTCACTAATTTGTGTCATATACTTTAATTGGCTTTCTTGGAAGCTGCCCTGCATCTGATGATTTCTTACCTGGCTCAAACAGGAGACGCACATGGCACATCCCGCAGTGCTAAGCAGCCACGTGTTTGCTGCAATGCCTAATGGGATTTGTAGTTTATCTTTTATTGCTCAGAGTCTGATTAGTAAAGGATAAACTACAAATCCCATGCCTCTTCTCCTCCTCTGGCCGGCCAGGTGCCTCAGGCCGACAGCTGACTGAGCTGAGTGCAGTACCTGCCTGTACATAACTGGCTGCCACGGCCAGCTCGTCCCGTGCCTGGCCTCTACTCTGCCCACCCCAGAGAGCTGCACTGTTCTTGCTGACTCCCTGCACAATCAGTAGGTGGGCGGTGCTGCGGCTGTGTGTTTCAGGGGGTGATCGTCCTGATCGCCCCCCCCCCCTGAATCCGCCACTGACTGGTAGGGTAATTGGGTCCCAACAAAATTAACCCTAGTTTGTAAGTGTGTGTGCACATGTAGTAGGGATTTTAGATTGTAAGCTCCACTGGGGCAGGGACAGTTTGTTCCGCTGCTCTGTCTCTTAGTTTAGCCAGTCAGCTCGCTACAGGCTTTAGCCAATATTGGTTTAAACAATATTGACTGGAAATGACTGCTGGGAATGAATGTTAATGATGTTAATAATTAGGGGTGAGCGGGTTCGGATTTCTGAAATCCGAACCCCCCCGAGCCCCCCCGATCCGAGGCAGATCCGAGTCAGGCTCGACTTTTCCCGCCTGACTCGGATCTGAAATCGAGGCAAAACGTCATCATCACGCCTTCCGAGTCTCGCGGGTTTTGGATCCTATATAAGGTACCCGCGTCGGCGCCATTTTCTCACTCGGCTGTGGACAGTGAAGAGGGAGGGTGGGAGTTAGGGCTGGCTGGGCTGTGTAGTGTAGTGTAGTGCAGAGTAGTGTTGTGCTGTGCTGTGCTGCGCTGTGCTGCTGTTGTCCACTACTTCAAAGTCCATAGGGGCTGGCTGTGTTGTGCTGTGCTGCTGTTGTTAATAGGGGCTGTGTCCACTACTTCAAAGTCCATAGGGGCTGGCTGGACTGTGTTGTGCAGTCAGTTGTCCATAGGGGCTGTGTCCACTCCAAAGTCCTGTGCAGTGTCCCAGTCCTAAAGGGGTGCTGTAGTGTTGTCCAGGGGGTGCTCTGTCCATCAGGGGTGCTCCCCCCAAGTGCTAAAAAAATAATATATTTTCTGTGTTTGTGAATTGTGTGCGCAGTAGCTGCACGTGCATCAACAATGTAGTGCCAAGTGTGCGCCTGTGTCATAAGTAAAGGGCCGGCTGGCTTGACCGTTAAAGGGTGCTGTAACCCCCAAAGTACACTCCAGTCCAAACCCAAAAAATATATATTTTCTGTGTTTGTGAATTGTGTGCGCAGTAGCCGCACGTGCATCAACAATGTAGTGCCAAGTGTGCGCCTGTGTCATAAGTAAAGGGCCGGCTGGCTTGACCGTTAAAGGGTGCTGTAACCCCCAAAGTACACTCCAGTCCAAACCCAAAAAATATATATTTTCTGTGTTTGTGAATTGTGTGCGCAGTAGCCGCACGTGCATCAACAAAGTAGTGCCAAGCGTGCGCCTGTGTCATAAGTAAAGGGCCGGCTGGCTTGACCATTAAAAGGTGCTGTAACCCCCAAAGTACACTCCAGTCCAAACCAAAAAAAAAATTATTTTCTGTGTTTGTGAATTGTGTGCGCAGTAGCCGCACGTGCATCAACAAAGTAGTGCCAAGCGTGCGCCTGTGTCATAAGTAAAGGGCCGGCTGGCTTGACCGTTAAAGGGTGCTGTAACCCCCAAAGTACACTCCAGTCCAAACAAAAAAAAAAATATTTTCTGTGTTTGTGAATTGTGTGCGCAGTAGCCGCACGTGCATCAACAAAGTAGTGCCAAGCGTGCGCCTGTGTCATAAGTAAAGGGCCGGCTGGCTTGACCGTTAAAGGGTGCTGTAACCCCCAAAGTACACTCCAAACCAAATAAAAAAATATATATTTTCTGTGTTTGTGACTTGTGTGCACTGTGGCTGCACGTGCATCAACAAAGGAGCAGCGCCAAGCGTGCGCCTGTGTCCCATAAGTAAAGAGCCGGCTGGCTCATTTCTTAAAGGGTGGTGTAACCCACAAAGTGCACTACTCTCCAGCAAAAATAAAAAAATATTTTCTGTGTTTGTGTGCGCTTTAGCCGCACGTATATATCAATATAACATAAATGGAGGACCAAACTTTCTCCGATAAAAATAAAATAGGGAAAGATCAAGAACCACTTCCTCCTAGTGCTGTTGCTGCTGCTGGGAGTTGTTCATCATCCCAGAGAGGAAGTAGGAACATCACTACTTTTACTAAACAATTGACCCTCCAACAGTCCCTAGCGATGAGGATGAAGTACGACAGCAGTCATCCTGAAGCAAAACGTATAACTGAGGCCTTGACTGCTATGTTGGTGTTAGATGTGCGTCCGGTATCCGCCATTAGTGCAGTGGGATTTAGACAATTGATGGAGGTAGTGTGTCCCCGGTTCCAAATCCCGTCTAGATTCCACCTGCATCCTCAAAGCAGCAGCGACAAGCGTGCGTCTGTCTGTTAAAGGTTGGTGACACCCTCAAAGTGTACTACACAAACAATTAAAATATTGTTCTTTTTTTTTCGGTCTTTGTGAAATGTGTGGGATGTAGCCGCACCTGCATCCTTAAAACAGCAGCGACAAGCGTGCGTCTGTCTGTTAAAGGGTGGTGACACCCTCAAAGTGTGCTACACAAACAATTAAAATATTGTTCTTTTTTTTTCTGTCTTTGTGAAATGTGTGGGCTGTAGCCGCACCTGCATCCTTAAAGCAGCAGCGACAAGCGTGCGTCTGTCTGTTAAAGGGTGGTGACACCCTCAAAGTGTGCTACACAAACAATAAAAATATTGTTCTTTTTTTTTCTGTCTTTGTGAATTGTGTGGGCTGTAGCCGCACTTGCATCCTCAAAGCAGCAGCGACAAGCGTGCGTCTGTCTGTTAAAGGGTGGTGTAACCCTCAAAGTGCGCTCCACAAACAATAAAAATATTCTTTTTTTTTTTCTGTCTATGTTCATAAAATGAATTATCAACTCTTCCAGGGAGACCAGCCTCCAGAACGTACAGAGGGACCTGTGGTTCCAGCGGGGACGAATTAATACTCTGTGAGGATGAGGATGTACACACTGAAGAGGGTGAGGAATCGGTGGATGAGGAGGATGAGGATGACATCTTGCCTCCGTAGAGCCAGTTTGTGCAGGGACAGATTAATTGCCAGCTTGTTTTGTGGGGGCCCAAACGAACCAATCATTTCAGCCACAGTTGTGTGGCTGAAATGATTGGTTTGTTAAAGTGTGCATGTCCTGTTTATACAACATAAGGGTGGGTGGCCCAAGGACAATTCCATCTTGCACCTCTTTTTTTTCTTTGCATTATGTACAGTTTGGGGCCTAGTTTTTCAAACTGCCATCCTGTCTGCCACTGCAGTTTCACGCCTAGATGGGTCACGTGTTTGTGCCGCCCACTCGTGTCGCTTAGCATAGTCATCCAGCTACCTCGGTGCAACCTTTTGGACATAAAAACACTATTGTGAGATGTGAGGTGTTCAGAATAGACTGGAAATGAGTGGAAATTAAGGTTATTGAGGTTAATAATAGCATAGGAGCAGAAAAACCTACAAATTCTGTGATTTTAGCTGTTTTTATGCTTTTTTTCAAAAAAATACAGATCCAAAACACAAAACCCAGAACCCAAAACACGGAAGGGTGGTTTTGGCAAAACCAATCCAGATCCAAAACACAAAACCCAGAACCCAAAACACGGAAGGGTGGTTTTGGCAAAACTAATCCAGATCCAAAACACGAATAAAGATCCAGATCCAAAACCAAAACACAAAAAGTGGCCGGTGCACACCCCTATTAATAATACTATAGGAACAAGAACAGGGAGTCTGCTTACATCTCTAATTTTAAAGTGTTCATTTAGTTTTCAAATTTAGGAAGGAAGTAAAAACTGTATGGTAGCTCGCACAGTGTGAGCCGGATTTACAAGTAAAATGTAAGTAAGCGTAAGATTGGATCATGGCTACTGTTATTATTAGGTGGAGGAAGAGATTTCTGTAATTGAAACAGTTACACCTTTCAGACTTTGGTGGGTGATGTACTAAGCTCTGGAAAGTGATACAGTGTAAAGAGGTAAATTACCAGTCACTCAGCTCCTAACTGTCACGTCACAGGCTGTGTTTGAATAATGACAGGTGCTGATTGGTTGGTAGTTTATCACTCTCCAATTTATCACTTTCCAGTGCTTAGTACATCTGCCCCATAGTCTAAATACCCGGGTTTTTACCAGTGCACAAGCACTGACCCGGGTCTAGACTACTGTATATATGAAAGGGGCCAACCCTGGTTGGAATGCCGGGTCCACAACCCTGCTCCTTATCTGTGTTGGGCTGCTGCTCTTTACCAGGTTTGGGCCTAGAGACCTAGGAATTTGCTGGATTGATAGACATGGCAATTTCTCGTGTCATAAGTGTGAAAGAGGCTAAAGATTGTTTGCTTTCAATAGGATACCTGGGATCTAATATGAGGCTCCCATGTGCACCCAAGAATAAGGCCAATGGTGCACTTCATGTATTGTTTGGGTCAAGGCAAATGCCTCCTTACCCCCTCTATTAAAAGTGCCCTAATTCTAACAATTATATACAGTATATATATATATATATATATATATATATATATATATGTAATTGCAGATGCGTCTCAGCAACTTATCTTGGTATTATTATTAATATGAGCACTAGATAATTTCACCTGATTATTTCTTACATGAATGACAGTTTGCTATAAATAAATACAGAATAATTTACTCCTTGGATGCCTCACCTGAGGCTAACTCTTATATGATAATATAGTGCCTTTGTTGCTATGGCAATAAGCCACTTAAAAGCCTTTGTTAAAATGGCTCTCTGTCAAATTATAATACTCTATGATGTGTGCATAGAGCATGCAGTGAGAAAATAATGTGTGGTTATATATACTGTAGTATGATATTATGTTTTGGTTTTTTAACTGGAATTAATTTAAAGGTATGATTATGTATAACGCATAACTCCCAGCTGAGGGCACTGACCTGATAGCATGTTTGTCCCAAAATCTGGGAATTTGGCAGTATGTCCTGCTCTTGATGATGAGCAGGAGACTCCTGCCAGTGATATGTGCAATTTAAGGCTGTTTCCAGGGTCGGTGAGCAGTAGGTTGGTGGCAGCCTTATACCTCTAAAACATTAGCCATGCCCATGACACATGGACTTAGACACGCCCCCCAAAGCGGCATGAGCCACCACAAGGCAGCATGGTAATGCCCCATTTTTCCGATTTCCAGGGGGTTCATTGTTGGGAGATATCTACAGTAAATAAAGTAAATAAAACATCCAAATGAAAAAATATTTTAAAAAATCCCAACTAAACTTGGCGACACATGGATCACATGGCACATCTGTGACTAGCACAAGTCTTGTATTTGTTAATGTGGCAGCAGGGCTCCTTTTAACTATATTAGCCAATCAAGGGAGTCTTCGGGAGGACAAACTAGGATGGTGAAGGATACAATGAGCTGTTTTCACTTTTCATATCATTTAATGTCATCTAACAGCAGTTTAATAAACTGTTGGTGGTAGTAAGATGCAATACACTGCAGCGTGGGAATGTTGCCATTAGTAATTGACACCTACAGCTAATGCAATTGATTTATACTATTTATTTTTAAATGTATACAGTATATCATAGCAGTTTATAACAGGTCTTATAACAAATCCTAAAAACACATGTCTTGCTATATTAGCAAGGCAAACACAGATAGACTAAACTTACAATCTGTTTTCTAAATATATGGTTATAATTGAATTTAGTTCTACTTTTAAAATTAGACTGTTATGTAATTACTTCAACTATGTGCAGATTGTACTTCTGCTGACAAAGAGGGAAACTTATTCCATGATGTATATGATAAGGTTTAACAGATTAATGGATCTATTCATCAAAATCCTCAAAGCCCTTAATTTTGCAAAAAGAAGGGAATTTTCGCAGCATTTAGTTATCAACGCCCCCTGTTGGTGAAGACTATCAGCGGGTATAGCAAGCATTAGCCTTCATCCGGAGCAATCTGTCATGCTTCCCATTCACAAAGCAAGGGGAATCCGATTTATCATGGATAACTGCCTACAAGTACCACAGCTGTCCTCTAATTACTAATGCAATCTCAGGATAGCATCAGCCAAGGGTACCCACAGGACAAAATCATTTATTATTATTATTATTATTATTATTATTATTAATAATAATAATAATTTAATAATAATGTCATTTTTTTCTCTTATTTATAAATATATTTTTTTCTATTTTTCCCTCATTTTATTTTGAACATACTATTTTTTAAAATATTTGTTGAATGTGGAACTGGATACTCGAACCCAGGCTTTCAGTTCCAGTGCGCATGCAAGAGCTGATATGCCAACTCACATATGCGGTCTCTGGCACCTAACTGGCTTGCCAATTGCTGCGATAAATAGAAGCCTAATATAGTCATACACTTCACACTGCAATTATCATATATTCCTAAAAGATGAGCCTATGGAGTGGATTTAGGGATGCAGTTACATACTAGTGCTTCATCCCTCTAAAGTCTGCGATGTGCACACTGACGTCATCTCCTGCCTAAGCATTTTGAGTGAGGATGTGCTGTGCATGACCAGAACAGCAGGTGTGCACAGAGGGCCTGTTTCAGAGATGTACGCACCAACTGTAGTAAAATATGCAAAAGCCGCAGAAGGGCACAGGCTGCACCTCAGTTTTGAGTTGCAGCCTCCAAGGGCACAGAATCGGATCAACTGCGTGACCATCAGATATCTGAGTAACCCTCAGGTTACTCAGGTTGTCCGGTCAAATCAAACTGCTGGTACCAATGAATCTCAACCCAAGTACGCAGCCACTGGCTTTCGCATGCCCAGAAAATAAGGCAGACATGCCTCCATTTTGTGTAACGCTTCCTGTCGCCTCCCCATCTCCTCCCCCAAACACCAGCAGCATGTCAGTCCTGCTGCAGCATTTGGGGCACTGCAAGTGACATCACAAGCCCCAGATCTGCACATGCACAATTCGTCTTCTGCACATATCTAAAAGCATTGGAGACATTGGGTTTACGTACATCTCTTATTTAGTCTCTGAGCTAAGATCATTACTGGTGCGCTACATGTGACAGCATCACTGGTGCGCTACAAGTGACACAGCATCACTGGTGCACTACATGTGACACAGAATCACTGGTGTGCTACATGTGACACAGAATCACTAGTGTGCTACATGTGAAACAGCATCACTGGTGTGCTACATGTGACACAGCACTACTGGTGTGCTACATGTGACACAGCACTACTGGTGTGCTACATGTGACACAGCATCACTGGTGTGCTACATGTGACACAGCACTACTGGTGTGCTACATGTGACACAGCACTACTGGTGCGCTACATGTGACACAGCATCACTGGTGCGCTACATGTGACACAGCATCACTGGTGTGCTACATGTGACAGCATCACTGGTGCGCTACATGTGATACAGCATCACTGGTGCGCTACATGTGACACAGAATCACTGGTGTGCTACATGTGACACAGCATCACTGGTGCGCTACATGTGACAGCAAAACTGGTGCGCTACAAGTGACACAGCTCACTGGTGCGCTACATGTGACACAGCATCACTGGTGTGCTACATGTGACACAGCACTACTGGTGTGCTACATGTGACACAGCACTACTGGTGCGCTACATGTGACACAGCATCACTGGTGCGCTACATGTGACACAGCATCACTGGTGTGCTACATGTGACAGTATCACTGGTGCGCTACAAGTGACACAGAATCACTGGTGTGCTACAAGTGACACAGCATCACTGGTGCGCTACATGTGACACAGCATCACTGGTGTACTACATGTGACACAGCATCACTGGTGCGCTACATGTGACAGCAACACTGGTGCGCTACATGTGACACAGCATCACTGGTGCGCTACATGTGACACAGCTCTACTGGTGCACTACATGTGACAGCATCACTGGTGCGCTACAAGTGACACAGCATCACTGGTGCGCTACATGTGACACAGCATCACTGGTGCACTACATGTGACACAGAATCACTGGTGCACTACATGTGACACAGCATCACTGGTGCGCTACATGTGACACAGCATCACTGGTGTGCTACATGTGACAGCACTACTGGTGTGCTACATGTGACACAGCACTACTGGTGCGTTACATGTGACACAGCATCACTGGTGCGCTACATGTGACACAGCATCACTGGTGCGCTACAAGTGACACAGCATCACTGGTGCGCTACAAGTGACACAGCATCACTGGTGCGCTACAAGTGACACAGCATCACTGGTGCACTACATGTGACACAGCATCACTGGTGTACTACATGTGACACAGCATCACTGGTGCGCTACATGTGACAGCAACACTGGTGCGCTACATGTGACACAGCATCACTGGTGCGCTACATGTGACACAGCTCTACTGGTGCACTACATGTGACAGCATCACTGGTGCGCTACAAGTGACACAGCATCACTGGTGCGCTACAAGTGACACAGCATCACTGGTGCGCTACATGTGACACAGCATCACTGGTGCGCTACATGTGACACAGCATCACTGGTGCACTACATGTGACACAGCATCACTGGTGCACTACATGTGACACAGAATCACTGGTGTGCTACATGTAACACAGAATCACTGGTGTGCTACATGTGACACAGCACTATTGGTGCGCTACATGTGACACACCATCACTGGTGCGCTACATGTGACACAGCATCACTGGTGCACTACATGTGACACAGCATCACTGGTGCGCTACATGTGACACAGCATCACTGGTGCGCTACATGTGACACAGAATCACTGGTGCGCTACATGTGACACAGCACTACTGGTGCACTACATGTGACAGCATCACTGGTGCACTACAAGTGACAGCATCACTGGTGCGCTACATGTGACACAGAATCACTGGTGCGCTACATGTGAGACAGCACTACTGGTGCGCTACATGTGACACAGCACCACTGGTGCGCTACATGTGACACAGCATCACTGGTGCACTATATGTGACACAGCATCACTGGTGTAATATATGTGACACAGCATTACTGGTGTGCTACATGTGACAGCACTACAGTGAGAAAGACAACATAGAAGAGCAGAAGCACACTCCCACCAAGCCAAGATAAAAAAAACAGAAGTATGCCATGCTCCTGTTTTCCCTTAACCACCTATTCACACTGATTGCCCATCACCATGTCCAAAACTTCTTAGATGCCAGCAGTGTCCCAATATTAGTGAATGTGAGACTGAGGGTATGTAAAAGTATATTTGTTACATATAGAAAACCAAGATAATGATAGTTCTGACCTCTAGCACTTGAACACTGCCTCTCTACCATATATATATATACCGTATATATATATATATATTTACTATATAAAAGCGAAAATTTGTCCTTCTGTCTTTCTATACAAATCCACAGTTTACAAGCCACGATAGTGAAATTTTACATACAAGCGTATTAAAACACGGCGGAGGCAACTAAAAAGTTTGAAAAACCACAAATGTTGCATAGCATTCGCCCTCTACAGGTTAGGTATGAAATTACAAAAGGATTTAGCTTATCTACTATTTTTTCTTTTCTATCTTCTCTACTATGTCAAAGCGAAAATTTGTCCTTCTGTCTTTCAATACAAATCCACAGTTTACAAGCGAAAATCGTGACATTTTACATACGACGGTATTAAAACACGGCAGAGGCAACTATAAAAATGTTAAATCAAAATTACTGTTAATTTTTAATTAATTTAAAACCACAATTTTGGCTGGATGCTCATTGTGGGGCCTCACGGCATATGGGTAGGGCCTTGGAGCAAGCGTTTTGTGTTGTCATGTTTTGTCATGATCTTAATGTTTACTATCGAAGAGAGCTTTAGCAGGCTTTGCCAGCATTCTCAGCTATTTGACTATACCAAATTATGCAACAACATTTACTTCTTTCTTCCAACTGTGTCAAAATGATGACTTTGCAAGGACCCTGCTGTACTGTGAGCTGCCAAAATATTACACATGGACTGCTTCTCCCAAAGTTTTTCTGCGCAGAAAACAGGGAGTCGCTATAGATGGTCATCCTGGTATCAAAGCAACAGACGCTCTTGACCGTGTTTACACTGTACATCCTACAAATTTTGAATGCTTCCATATCTGAAGTTTGCTTTACACCGTTACAGGTCCTACTTCCTTCGAAGACCTTAGGACTGTTGATGGAGAATTTGTGACACTTTTCCTGAGGACTGCCTAAGGAGAGGTTGGTTGGAGTAGGATGTGTAAACAAACATTCTTAAAATCCCGGGCAACGCCGGGTACTTCCAGCTATTACACACACATATATATATATATATATAAATATATATACACACATATTATATATATCTATTATATACACACATTATATATATATATATATATATATATATATACACAGTATACGCTCTATAGGCAAAGTACCTTACGGTTTCACACGTCCCATCTTAGACATGATCTGAAATTTCACAAAACCTATTGAAATTCTGCCACTCAAACTTAAAAAAGCAATGAAATTCCGATCATTATGGTTGATGCCTTAATGGACATGTTCCTTGTGCAATACAGATATGGTAGCCATCAAACCCTCTGGTTAACTGCAGATTCAGCACTCTCACAGAGTGACATTGCTGTCACTCACAAAATGGTGGAGCTGCTAATTCACAGAATTGTGTGCTCATTGGAATACACACATGCAGTCTATGCAACAAAGGTCTGAGCAGAAGATAGAGCTGCACAGACGGGATAAGAGTGGTGTGGATGGGGGGAAGAGACAGAGCGGCTGCATGGGTGAGACAGAAAGGCGTGTAGAGGGGGGAATATTAAACAGTACAGAGGGGGATTGGTTGGTGCCAGGTTGATTATGTAAAGTGGCCCCCTCCCCCTAAAGCACAACCAGCCCTGGATTCTTCACTGCCAGTCCTGGTTGTGAATATTCAGGGGACAAATGACATAGGGCCCCCTTGTATATAACAACCATCACTGGGCTAATCAGAACCACTCCTGGTTGCCAAAATACAGGGGACAAATGACTTAGGGGTCCCCTGTATTCAGCGCAATCAGCACTGGGCTCTGAGCCGGTCCTGGTTCTGGAAACACAGAGAAAAAATGCATAGGGTACCCCTGTATTGTCCAGAACCAGCACCAGACTTTTTCTAGCAGGGGGCTAATGCCACATCAAGGGAATCCCGTTCACCGGTTCCCCCAGCCATAGCCTCAACCCTGACTGCTAGTCAGCCCACACCGGGGATCCCTGGGGAGCTGGGGACCCCCCAATAAAGGGGCCCCTCTCTCCAGGGCACCCCAGGCCTGGGCTGATAGTCCGAGATCTACCCAGCACCCCTGGGAAGTGGTTGCCAGGTTGAATGCGTAATGTGGTGCATTTAAAAGAAAATTGTCTTTGCGGGTAAACTATAGGTGCCAGTAAGCCTCCCCTACATGCTGGTACTTGGAGAACCACAAGTTGAAGCTTCCTATCTCTATAATAGTGCAATTGTGAGGTAATAGTTTAAAAACTGTAACTTTCTCAATTGCCTAAACCCCAAAAGGCCCTACCCTGGAACAAGAGCTACCTAATAAAACAAACCCCAAGTCTAAATACGCCCCCTACCCTGAGTTATGCCTTCCCAAAAATCCCATATAGATAACAGCAGAAATGTGGTCCTAACTGAGAATGTCAGAAAAAAACTTTAGATTGTTCCCAAATCCTCATTTTTGTATATTTTTGCCCTGAAATTTGGCACGCAGCACCAAGAGACAGTTCTACCTGTCCATGCCAAATTTCAGCTCGGTAACTCAGCACCATGCCTATGCCCCCCACCACCCCTACGGTAATTCTCTATGGAGAATTATTTTTTTTTCGATTCAGCCTTAATATAAGGGCACGACCGTGTCCTTATAATATACACACAGTGCTATTTTTCAGCAGGAGCAGGCAGGAACTCAGGGCCTGATTCAGCAAGGAACGCACAGGAGAGAACACACGCACTTGGCCGAAGTTTTTGCACTGTGCATGCATATGCATCACACTGCGCGTGCGCAAACTAGCCAGTGTGATCGGGTTATGGTACGCAGGCTACATGCAGTGTGTATGCAGACCCTTCCAAAATTGATTGACAGGAGGTGCCGTTTGTGGGTGGTGACAGGGGGTGGTCAGGCGAACGCAGGCATTATAACACTGTTATAGGGGCGTGCATAATTAAGGCAGTGTGGCGTCATACACAGCCATACCGTAAGCTGTATACAGGAAGCTGGCAAATACCTGCGGCAGGTCAAGTCAACCACTATTGTGTGTATGGGTCCGATGGTTCTCGATGTTACCGATGTTTACTCTATCTTGCGTATAGATTAGGCTGTGAGTAAAGGGAGATGGGCAGCTTAGTATGGGGCTGGGCGTCTGCAACTTGTACTGCGGTCTCCGTGCGTATGCATTGATTTGCATATTCGCGCTGTGAACAGGTGCATGCGTCTGCATCCGTGCGTTCCTTGCTGAATCAGGCACTCATTTCCTTAACCTCTCATTAGCTATGATGCAATGTCATGGGCCAACATGTATTTTCCATGAGATAAGTTTTATTTTAAAGGCCCTTTTGAGTGCCTTATTTTCTAAACACTATACAGTATATACGAGTCAAAAATTATCCGCACTCTGGGCCTGATTCAGAGCCGCTCGTAAGCGGCCGCTCGTTCGCTCCGAGCGATGTTCGCACAACTGCACATGCGTATGGGTTGTTGTAATACGCATGCGCGAACCAGTCATTGCGGTCGGAAATTGTGTGCTCGCAAAATAGCGAATGCCTGCTAATTTGAGTGACAGGATGAGGCATTTGTGGGTGGTAACAGGGGAAGGTGCTTGAAAACGGGGAGTGGAGATCCGAACGCAGGCGTGTCAAAAGGTCAAAACGGGCGTTTTAAGGGTGTGCATAATTAACAAAGCAGCTTCATCGACCACGTCACTTGATTGTTTCTTAGCCTGAACTGTTCGCATGATTGTGGTAGGAAAATCCAACCACAAGCACTGCGAGCAGTTCAGACGCCTTTCGATGTACTCGATTAATCAAATAAATAGCAGAGATGACGTAGGATGCGAGCGGCCAGGGGGCGTCTTTACAAAATAGCGAGCGCATATTTTGTTCGCTCGCTCAGACATAGAGGCGTCAACAGACCGCAAAGAGCGAGCGCTCAATTTAAATAGCCGGCCCCTTTTTCTGAACGACCGTACGCAAATAGCGTCCGGCTCTGAATCAGGCCCTCTGGCTGTAGAATTTATTTTATCAGCTTTCAGAAAAGACAAATACATTATTTTCTACATAATGTCCGTCCACAGCAAAACCACAGTCCTCACTGCAATGATATCATAAATAGTAAATTCCTAAGACTGGAAGGAACACAGGTTATTCCCCCACTCTGATGTTGCCCTATTGCTGTGTGAGAAGCTAATACTGATACATGAAGAGTTTCTACCTTTTGTTGCAGTCCCCCGTAAGCTGCACAAGTATCTCTTGTACTTAAACTTGAAGCAACGTTTCTCAGTAAGCTCCCTGGTAGTATTTGCAGTACACAAAAGCCTACATGGTTCCTAAGGCATGCCTTACTGCACTGTACTCATGCTTTTTTTCATGGTAACTCATCAATAAATTAAACGATGCCCACTGGGTAATGCCATTTTAAAACAAAAGCTTCATAGAGACTTTTCTTATGAATGCTGGTGATGTTGCTGTGTTAGATTTGCTTCTTTTCAACAAACTTAGAGCTGTAATCTTCCCCCAGGCGTTACAGCTTCCTTCCAGCCATCTAGGGGCACAGTACAGCACTTAAACTAAAATTGCATACTGTAGATCCATAAATTATATTGCATTTGACAGAGGGCACAAGTTTAAGAGAAGTGTAACAAAAAACATTTACAATAAAACACAGTTGCTATATTTGGCACCTCTCTTATTCGTTAGTTTTTGTAGTATGGCCGATGTGGTGCAAAAGAACAGGTTATGAACTCTTTAATAAACAGCTTGTATGCAAAAGTAGGAAGATTTCCCCCAAGTTACCTCCTATCCAATATAACTCTCAGGGGTCTAGTTACTAAGCAGTGTTAGGAGACAGAGTGAAAAGTGATAAGGTGCCAGCCAATCAGCTCCCAACTGTCACTTTTCAAACACAACCTGTGAGATAACAGTTGGGAGCTGATCCAGGGGTGCGGGGGGCTATCCGAAAATTCGGGAGCCTGCCGCAACTTTTGGGAGAGTAGGTAAGTATGCTGTGATATGACTGCACAGTTTATCTGTTTATATCATTTAGGCCTGATTCTAAGTGGAATGCAAGTTCAAAAGCTGACAGTTCTCTCCATTATAAGCAAAACTGCACGAACCACAGCAAGAGATGGCAGACCAGGCATACACACCGTCACAGAGGATATGAGGACCTGATTCAGCGGTGTATGCAATTGTGCGGAAATATGCTAATGCTTGCCAAAGCACAGCCGGCATAGGGACGCCCACTGCTGACTTCTCATATCCGTCCAACCTCGCTTTTCTCTATATACATCGGTACCATCAATACACATCGGCCCGTCACACAGCTTTTACAGCAGGTGTGACCAGTCACAGAAAATGTAAGAGTCGTCGCACACAGAGGGCACTCAAGCTGCGTAAGCAGTTGCTGTGGATAATTTATGCACGACCATGAAACGGCATTCAAACGGACAGGCACGCCTGCGTTTTTATGACCATTAGCCCGGTACCACCCCCAAATTCTGTCAGCCTGTCACTCATTTTGCGCTGGATTCCTTCGTGCGTCTGTAATCGCAATGCGTCCACTGTGCATGCGCAGTGCAGCTTATACGCATGCGCAATGGCAAACAATCGCTCTACTGCATCCGTAATTGCTATTGTGTAGGCTGCTGCATCAAGCCCTGGGAGCGGATTGGTTGCTCTGTGCATGGCCAGATCTCTTTATCTGTCAAATAAACGCTTTCCGGGTGGCAACTGTGGAGACTACCATGCAGACGGAAAAGATCTGTCTCATGGGACAGTGGCAAACGCAGGTTTCCAAAGGCTTTATTTTAGAGTGAGTGTGGCCAGTCCATGAAGAGGGCATAATTACCACTTATCCTGCTTTAATATGCATCATACATAGTGCACTGTGTGTCATAATGCCAGCATATACAGGACCAGCGATCACAGCAAGCCATTAGATGCAGCAGCAGGGCCATCCTGCCTGAGCTGAATGTTTTTATTTCACATGTGTGCCCAGCTAGTGAGGCTTCCCCCAGCCTGATGTTATTTGGTGGCGTGCCATGTTGGCACGCCCCTCAGATCACGTCACGTAAGGAGGCGTGACCTATGGTAATTAGGCCACGCCCCCAATTTTGGTTGCACACGGCTGTGCCGCGTGCGATAAGGAGCGCAGATCGCTTGGCCGGCACAGGGCGCTATTAGCCCTGGGGCCGGTCCTGGGTAAGAGGGTAGGAGCCGCTGCTGGAGAAGACTACTCTTCTGCTTTAGCCTGTTTGTATCCATGTTGCTTGCAAGTTTACCAGACCTTCACTTCTGCTTTGACTACAATTATAATACTACTCTAAAGTGCATTCCTGCTGTGCATACTGCCTGTCTTTCTTATACATAGGTACTGTACATTCCATATCCATTTTCTTCACTTTTTTTTTTACTGTATTATTCATAATGTGTCTTCTAGTGACACTCTTCTTTAATATGCTATTGATGTGAAGTGTATTGTCGCCTCTTGATCTGCAGATGTTCCTTTTCTCTCTGCCAGAGTTGACTCTTAGCATTTATGTCGGGGACGAGGAATGCTTTTTACTTGTATAATCCGGTATGTTATCACTGTCTTTTTCTTGAAATGCTTCAATAAAGAAGTACATGCTTTAATAGAAAAATGCCCACAGGCATGGCTGTGGTTAGAATGTAGAACAAAATTGATGATTAGCAAAAACATGTTACATTGACCAGGAAATGATGAAGTAATAGAGGTCATGACATGAACAAATCCCACAAATCAACATTTAATACACATGTATTTTCTTGACACATGACAAATAAAGACACTGGTGGTCAAATAATGAGCTGACCAACCAATCACATAAGGGCAGATTCAGTTGCCGTGCTGGACCTATCAGCGGGGATTCCCCACGCGTGAGTCCCCGGATCCCCGCTGTCGGACTTTTACCTTGCACCTCATGTAAGTGCGAGATAAAATCCGTGTCAAAACGACCAAATCGACCTCGCGCGCAAGGAAAAAATACATTGATTCTGCAGTTTACGCGGAATCGGTGTGTTTACGCGCACGAGCCTCGATTTTATGTTGCGGGAAAAAGGCTATTTAATTGCTATTTCATTTTATTTAATAGTTTTTCCCCACGCCGCGGGAATTTAGACCGGTAATTAGTCACGGGGTAAATCCCACGGCTAATTGAATCTGCCCCAAAGGGTAGCTTATATCTAGTGGATGGAACCAGATTTTTTGGAACAATCCATATGCGCAAAGTATTTTCTGTACTAATGTCTGTCAAAGGAATAAAAGAAGATATACTCACATGTGTATGTGGAAAGATGTGCATGGGAACATCTACCGTATTGTTCATAGTAGGTTAGATGTTTGTTAAGTAAACTGCATGTGAATAAATATTTCTTTATCATAAAACGTTCACCGCACTAAGGGGCCTATGTATCAAGATGATTTTTAAATAAAATTATGCAGAAACTGCATTCGCTGCATCATTTTATGTATTGCTCCTTCCTATATACTAATTGCACAATGCAGCAGATTTCCCAGAAATCTCTGGCAAAGTGTTAATTAGCACTTCAGATCGCAGTCCCCATTACTGTCAATGGGGATTGCAATCTGACCCCTATGTGCTAAGCTTTTCGGAGTTTAGCCCCGGTAGTTGCAACTTCTGTAAGTCTATGGGGGATCCAGGTGCAGGAGAGAGATCTTTCCATCTCTTCTCCTTAGCCCACGGCCGACTATGTGCATTGTGTAAGCTTCCCCCGGAGAAGTCTGTCACTTCTGTGAGAGACTTCTCCATTTTGCCGGGGATCTAACTTGCAGGGACAGCGGTTACTGCAATCGCTGTCCCTGTGAGTTCCACATGGTACATAACAGGGATATTTCAGTAAAAATTTAAATATTCATGGCGAGATGCATACTTAATAATCGCGGCAGTAATGCGATTATTAGTACATAGATCCCCCAACCTCAGATGCAAAGTACCAGAGACATCTCCTTCTCTGAAGTTTATGTTTACCAATCTATCTAGCATTGCTACCGCACAGCACCAAAGTCACAAGTTTAACTACTGTACAACCAGAAGACCACTATGCATATCATACCTGTGTTTCCATGGTTTTCTTCCTTATGTTGCATTTTCTCCAAAATGCCCAAATACTGTGATAGGTTGATTGACTGCTGACTAACATGGTTGGAACCTAGGGCCTGATTCAGAGCCGCTCGTAAGCGGCCGCTCGTTCGTTCCGAGCGATGTTAGCACAACTGCGCATGCGTACGGATCGTTATACGCATGCGCTAACCAGTCAGTGCGGCCGAAATTCATGTGCTCGCAAAATAGCGAATGCCTGCTATTTTGAGCGACAGAAAGAGGCGTATGTGGGTGGTAACAGGGGAAGGTGCTTGAAAATGGGGAGTGGAAATCAGAACGCAGGCGTGCTTAAAGGTCAAAACGGGCGTTTTATGGGTGTGCATATTTAAAACAGCAGCGTCATTGACCACGTCACTGGGTTATTTTATAGTCAGAACTGCTCGCAAAATTGTGGTAGCAAACACCAACCCCAAGAATAGCGAGCAGTTCATACCCTTGTCGATGTACTCGATTAATCTAATAAATAGCGGACATGACGTAGGATGCGAGCGGCCAGGGGGCGTATCTTTCCAAAAAACGAACGCAAGTTTTGTTCGCTCGTTCAGACATAGAGGCGTGAACAGACCGCAAACTGCGAACGGTTCATTTGAATAGCCACCCCTTGTTTTAGAACGAACGACCGCAAATAGCGAGTGGCTCTGAATGAGGGCCCTAGTGTGTTTGTTTAATAGATAAATTAAACTGTAAGTTGCAATGGGGCAGGGACTGATGTGAATAATTAAATGTTCTATGTATACTATTTGGTACACATCATATTGACTACTGTAATTTTTCTTGTTTCCTTCTCTCTTCATTTTGATCGAATGTGTTTTTATCCCTTGCTGTAATGTATTGCAGTACTTTACTAATAAAAGCTTTTAGAAATAGTATATGCATAGTGCTGCACAATATGATGGTTCTGTATAAATAAATAACAATAATGCCGGCATTTAATTTAGATTGATACTGGTAATTTAAGGTTAAAATTGACAATTTAACTGGGTTTGATGGAGTTAGTTAGCCAGTTAATGGGGGCAGACTCAGCTTCAGTTCCCTATGCTGAATTGTTTACATTATACAGTTCCCTCCAGTGTCTTGTACCTGGTATAGAAATATATGAGGCTGTCTGTACTCCATCTTCAGGCTTGCATAAGACAGTTTCATAAGTGAATCACTAACTGCACATTACTCACACTGAAAAATGTTGCTAAATTAAACATATACGGTAACATATAAGGAGTACTTAATTTATGTTTATTCATCTATTGACAACAAGTTGATTAGTAATCATAATTATTTCTGCAGATGTATAGTTAGTTAAGTATTTTACACATTACTGCAACATTGTTGCAACAAAGTAAAAATTCAGTAGTCTTGTCTGCCTGCCAAGTTCTGTTTGTAGGAAATAGTAGTGGAAAGTGAGAGCTGTGGTTATTATCTTTTCTCAGTGAAATGATTCAACACCACTGAAATCTATACAGTACGGTAGATCATAAGAAGATAGGGCCTGATTCATTACAGATCGCTATTGCGATTACGCACGCTGACGGCTGATTGTTGCGTATGGCGCATGCGTATGCATCGCAGTGTCGTGCGCAAAGGCACCACAGCGATCACACTGCGATCGCAGAGACCAGGCAGACCCATTGCTGAGTGATTGACAGGAAGTGAGCGTTTGGGGGTGTAGAAGGGGGGAGGGGGTGGGATCGTCGAAAAGCAGGCGTCTGTCCGTTCCAACGCTGTTGCATGGACGTGCTGTTGCATATGTTGCTTGAGTACTTACTACGTGCGATGTGGTTTACAATTCCTAAGTAAGGTCAGGGCTGCTGTAATTCTGCATCAGGGGCCGATGGTACTCTGTTATCGATGCTTATGGAGGTTTGCAATGTTTTATGGATGTGTGATAACGGGAGGCAGTGGGCGTCTCTATGCTGGCAGTGCGACGGCATTACGATAGCATTCATTAGCATCTTTTCACAGCAGACATTGCGTGCGATTACGGTGCTGCGATCGCAATAGCAATCCTTAATGAATCAGGCCCAAAGGTTGGAAATATATTTATTATATGCTTATTTTTCCAGCAGGTGGCAGCAGAAAAGTACAGAGCAATACATTGCAAATTTCCTTACTATGAAATGGATAAAGATTTCTCATTTTTATGTTTTCCACATTGGTAGAACACAGCCCATTTAGCAGTGTAATCACCCACATAGTCTCCTGTTTTGCCAAAGTAAACACATTGTGCCCTGGGGCATATTTTATTCTGTCTCAGTAACTATGACACATTATGGTTTGTTGACTGTGTAATTAGAAGTATGGAAATGAGTAAAGGGCACACCTCCAAACTGTGTCTCTGTCTAAATGAAGAGATCTGTCTATGTTTACTAATGATAGTTTATATCACTAGTGTTAGACAACATATTCTAGCACATATATAAAGTGAAAATACTATGTCAACCTTTAAAACCTGTTGTAACACCGTCTGTATAGGTAAATCATATTCTAAACAAAACACACAGCTCTAAGTGGGAATTCAATTCTTGACAAAGTTTGGCGACGATGTTCAATTGCGCATTTCCATAAGACTTACGGTACAGCAACATGGCATAATTTTTTTGTTAACCTCTGAGGGATAGCAATACAAAATAGTGGTTACTCATATCAACTTCCTGTTAACCTCTGAGGGATGTCAGGGAAAATGTGTGATGTTGGTGTCTGTAAGTTGCCGGCTTTCTGACTGTCATCATCCATTGGTACTTCACCAAGAATTGAACCCCCTACCCCCCTAAGGGATCTGAAAATAATGGATTTGTTAAAGTACAGTACAATTTGAAAACATGGGGTACTCTACCATCGGCATCACCGGCTTCCGGGTCCTCTGCATTCTACCATCAACATATTACCATCGGCACCGCCAGTTGTTTGCATTACTGGTCCTCTGTAAACTAGCATCAGTGACACTAGCTATTTGCATTACCATCAGAGCAGGTCTGCTGTTCAGGTCCTCTGCATGTCTCCTCTCCGGCAGCAGTGGGGACTGTACAGAGTTGGCGGCGGCAGGGACTGTCTGAGAGATAGGGATGGCCATCGACCATCGATGATTCATAATCATAAATGGTTTATGGCCGATGTCAAATCCTTTTACCATCTATGGGGAGAACCAGCTGGTTTCCTTCCTGTGATGGTAGAGCATAACCAAATGCTTTTTTTCTTTTTGCAAGGAGCCAGGACACAGAGCATAGCTCTACCCCCGGTACCCGCGAAGCCCTGTCCCCAACTTCTGTTTGGCCCACGGGCCAGGCAGTTAAAGAACAGGTATGACCAATGGCCCCCCACCACCGGAGTGGAGATATACAGAGGACCTAGGGCCTGATTCAGACCTGCTCGCGAGCGCATAGCACTCGCAAGCGGGTCGATTGTCGGCCAATGCGCACGGGAGCAATAACTCGCTCCGGGGTCGCAACAAAACGGGGCGGCTGTTGATGTTGATCGACAGTTCGCCCCATTTTGTAGGCGGGGAGGGGGATGGTTGTACAAACGGAGGCGTTCCCGAAGGAACACCTGCCATTTGTGGGCGGCCTTACGGGCCCTACAATCGAGTATCATCGGACCCATACGCACACTTGCACAAGCCCTGACCTTACTCAGAAATTGCTAACAGCCACACACGCTATGAGTCCTCACATTGCGTATGGCTATGCAGGGGATAATTTATGTACACCCCTGAAATGGTGTTGAGGCGCACTGGCACGCCTGCGTTCGCACAACCACCCCCCGTCACCTCCCACAAATGGCACTTCCTTTCAATCACTTTGCGATGGGTCTGCGTAGCCTCTGGGATCGCAGCGGCTGGTACATGCACTGCGATGCGTGCGCATGCGCAGAATGCAACAATCAGCTGATTGTGTGCGTCTTAGCAACTGTGATACTTGCAGAATCAGGCCCAGTGTCTCGCTCAAACAGTTAGGGTTTACTAAGCAGTGTTAGGAGACAGAGTGAAAAGTGATAAGAAAGTGATAATGTGCCAGCCAATCAGCTCCCAACTGTCATCTCACAGGCTGTGTTTGAAAAATGACAGTTGGGAGCTGATTGGCTGGCACATTATCACTTTCTTATCACTTTTTCACTCTGTCTCCTAACACTGCTTATTAAATAGACCCCTTAGTGTCTTGTTACTGAAGTGTGAAGAAGCAAGCTGAGCAGCGATATGCAGCTTCCTGATGGACACTGTAGCTTAAACGCTGGAACCCAAGTCAGTAATGATTTGGGACTGGGGGCCTGATTCAGAGCCGCTTGTAAGTGGCTGCTCATTCGCTCCGAGCGATGTTCGCACATCTGCGCATGCGTATGAGTCGTAATGCGCATGCGCCAACCAGTCAGTGCAGTCGGAAATCGTGTGCTCGCAAAATAGCGAGGGCCTGCTAATTTGAGTGACAGGATGAGGCGTTTGTGGGTGGTAACAGGGGAAGGTGCTTGAAAACGGGGAGTGGAGATCCGAACGCAGGCGTGCCAAACGGTCAAAACGGGCGTTTTAAGGGTGTGCATAATTAACAAAGCAGCGTCATCTACCACGTCACTTGGTTGTCTTTTAGCCTGAACTGCTCGCATGATTGCGGTAGGAAAATGCTACCACACGAACAGCGAGCAGTTCATACGCCTTTCGATGTACTTGATTAATCAAATAAATAGCAGAGATGATGTATGATGCGAACGGCCAAGGGGCGTCTTTACAAAATAGCGAGCGCATGTTTCGGACGCTCGCTCAGACATAGAGGCGTCAACAGACCGCAAAGAGCGAGCGCTCAATTTAAATAGCCAGCCCCTTTTTCTGAACAAGCAAGCGCAAATAGCGTCCGCCTCTGAATCAGGCCCTGGGTTTTATATAGGATATCCAACCCCAAAGCTAATTTCTTTGCTTTATAACAGACCACAGTTAACACTTGCACACTTTTTAAAAGAAGGGACAGTCATACAAATGCTAAAGAATCAATTGATCTCACTATATAGACTCAACACAAAGCAGTAATGTAACAACATACACAGCGAATATGCAATTATATATTGAATTTAAGCCCTTTGTTCCTGATGCATTTTTTAACCCAGTTGTGTTGAGTATATTTTGGCACTTTTGAGCTCATCTTGTTTCCACTTCGATATAAGTAATATTTTTTCCACGACCCACACAAATCAAACCTCACTTTTCCAGTAGACTTATCTGTAAATACATTGAATTTTAAATAACCCAAGACTAGAAAGCACTGTAGTTTTAGTAAGTAACGTAATAATGGAAACTAAAGCATATTTCATTCATTATTTTTGTAAAAAATTTTTTAATTTTTAGTAGCTACATGTTTCTCAATATGAATACTACACAATTGGTATAAGTGGACTTTGCATATATGTACTCCCGGCACACCCTACTTTGTAACAATTTTTATATGATTATTAATATTTTTTTAATATGAGATGATGGCATGTACAGGTCTCAAGAGACACAAAAGGCAAATTAATTAGGAACATCTAGATTTGAGGTGCAAATGGTGTAAGATGATACTCCCCGGTAATCTGCATTTTCATTATATGGCAAAATATGCCGATTGCATGTGTGGCCATGCCCACTAATATACAGCCATGCCCCCTGTCCCGATCTGTTGGGAGGTATGGTCATAATCAGAGCAGAGGTTCCTAAACTTGGTCCTCAAGGCACTTCAACAGTCCTGGTTTCTAAAGAAGATCATGCTTGGGCACAGGTGACTTAATTAGTATCTCAGTCAATTTCATTTAACATCTATGCTCAACCATGAATATCCTTAAAACCTGGACCATTAGGGTGCTTTGAGGACCGAGTTAGATTTTCCAACCTTTTACTGTAGTTCAGACCCCTTTGGCACCAGTGCTAAATACACCAATGTTGGTGATCCCTTATACTAGAACAGGTATCTCTCACCCCTTTCACACTTGCTACAATAACCTGGGGTATTGCACGTGAAGCGCAGCAACCCAGGCTACTGTGCAGTGTGAAAGGACCAGGTTGAAATAAGCCAGGTGAAGCGACTCGACATTTCAACCCTGGTAATGAGCAGGGGTACAACCCGGCTTGTGAAACAGTGTGAATGGGTAACCTGGGTCAGTGCGACCCGGGTCCTGTTCACAGCATAGGAATGTGATTGAGGTGACGTCATGGATGTGACCCCACCGGGGACACATCTCACAGAACTGCAGGACTTCTGGCGCTGGGATCAACACTTGATCCAATCGCTGGACATTGCCCAGGCCGGCGGCGCCGACCTCTGCCGGGCCTGTCAGATGGCGCCCAGGACAAGGTGCCCCACACGGTGCCTTGGTACGCCACTGTGTCAACTACAGCCTACCAAGTGCACATCGTTACTAGCCTGCAGTCTCAACTAACAAGCCTGTGCAAGTCAATCCTTTCTGCTCTGAGCAGTTTTCCACTCTGCTACCATTTAGTCTGCTGCTCAGTCATTTCTACTACATCACTGTGCTTCTCTGCTTCAGTCTGCATACCTGCCTGCAATACCTCAGCCTGCACAATCCTCCATGCACTATTAACCCTGAACATTCCAGCCTATGGACTCAACTTGTGTTCTACTGTGTGCAGTCTCTACCTGTATATTCCTGCATATACTGTAAGGTACTAGTTACTACTGTCTGCTAATATCATCGTGCAGTTCCAGTTGCAGCCTGAGTATTCCTGTGTGCAGACGGTGCATATCTTTAATTTGTATTGACTGTCTGCATTCATTCCATTGTGTTCCAGCACTCCTGAGTTCTCCAGTTCTAGCTGTGCACTTCAAGTCCTATCGCTACCAGCATTCAGTTCAGTACTCAGCATCAAGTCTCCTGTTGCTTTCAGCATCCAGTCTGGTGGTCTGCAGTCCTCTTTTCACCAATGTGTCTCCCTGCCTGCAACGTGCATTTCCAGCAACTGTACCAGACTGTATACTAATATGCTGTATCATCTGTTACCACAGTCAGCATACTTCGGTGTGCAGTTCATCTACTATCTGCTGTTACCAGTATGCAGTACCTATCGCAGCCAGGAAGTTCCAGTATGCGCTCCTATCTCCATCTGCAGAGTGCACATATCCATAGAGTGCCCCATACTGACTGTTCTACACCACTGTGTGCCAGAGCATTACTTGCATGGACGTAAATAGGTATTTGAAGGCCCCATTGCAAAAGTGTGTAAGGGCTCCTATGTACCACCGAATGGTGAAAAATGTATATAACACATGTAACTTTGACAAAGAAGATGGGCCCCCTTCAGGTCTGGGCCCCACAGCAGCTGCACCCCTTGTACATACACCCATGATTACCTATATACTTGTATGGTAGGTTTCAGTTATTGGTGCACCAAGCAGGGTAGCAAACCAGTTCCCCAACCTAGTATTTAATCTGTTCATATATCCGTAAGGTAGAACCAATTGTAGAGGAGCCTCATGTGACCACTTCACTTCATTATTCAAGTGCCAACCAGTCTAGCTCAGTGGTCCCAGTTCTGAGTCTAAACAAATCTCAGACTCTGATATTCTCCCAGTAAAATGTGTGATCTGTAGCCTTTCAGCTACAATGCGGTTAGTTACCGAGGTCAGGTTTCAGCATGCTTCACATTCTGGAGCTTGGCAAATTTGGCAATTAAGCAGGGGGCTATTTTTGAGGTCTAAAATAGGGGAGTCACAACAGATACTGTACCCCGTAGACATACCCACTAAAAGACTTAACATATTTGCAGGTACCTCACGGACGTGGGGATATCCTGCAAATAATCAATATGCCCCTTAGGGTTTGGTATGACTTGTCAGAATGTCGACAATCTAATGTCAATCAGAGAATGCCACCATGGTACTAATCAAAAGCATTATAACTTTAAACACGATGGTAAAGCAAATATGTTATATGCCGAGATGGTTGAAATTCTGACTGTCGGCTAATTACAGTAACTACCTCCCCTTCCCTGACTTTCTAGTCTACTCTCCAGGAGAAGCCCAGAAAGGAGATGCAGGTGTCAACTGATGAGGTCTGTGGGCCCCTGCCCCATCAAGGCAGAAAGCTGGGAATAGCGCACTAAAAAGAGAGGGGGTGGGCTAAATGTTGATAGAATGAAAGAGGCGAGTGGATGAAGGTGTTATATAAAAATATTGTGTGTCTATTTACTGATGTATTTTGTGGATAAAAGTGCTATGTCCAATTCATGTAAAATGTATCTTTAATTATCAATATCTCAGTTTCTTCTAAACGTAACATAACACCTTCATCCACTTGCTTCTTCACTTAGGTCATATGGGCCCCTCACCACAGACAACGACTCCAGGAATTATTCTCTATTCTCACTAGGAAGTGTGTGGGATGTGGGAGGGCCACCCAAGCTTCAGGGTGCTCTTGGGACTACCAGAAATTTGTGAGTTTCCCAGAAGTTCCAGGAGAGTAGATACGAATATGCTCTCTGCACTGTCTCTGCTCACTGCCTGCACTTACCAGAACCTGCAAGGCATTGTGGGAGCAGGCCGGTCTGTGAGGTCGTCAATTAACAACAGATAAGCTTCTGGTAAGAGCTCTGACAGAGTGCTCAAAATGGACACCTTGGGGTATATTTACTAAAGTCATACTTGCCTACCCCCCCGATGTGGTCGGGAGGCCGCTCCTGGCCTCCCAGGAAGGCAGGCAAGCCTCCCGGCAGTTGCCGGCCCCTCCTGCCCCCCCCCCGCGATTACATAAGAATCCCAAGCAGCAGGGTAGGGGCCTGTGATGGGATTAACGCTGAATCGCGATATTTTGGCCCCGCCATCTGCTTCACAATGCCGGGATTATTGGCATTGTGTAGCAGGGGTGGGGCCAAAATGATGTGATTGTGTGGCCACGCCCCCGCTCCGCCCACAACCACCGGCCACTCCCCCCAATTTTGCCGATCTGGCTGCTTCCTCCCAGAAGGGCAGCCAGAATGTCGGCATCTCTGACTAAAGTGCAAGTTTTTAGAAGTGGAGTTATTGCCCATTGCAACCAATCAGATTCTACTTATCGTGTATCTAGCACCTTCTAGAAGATAGTAGCTAGGGGTATATTTACTAAGGTGCAGGTGTTTAGAAGTAGAGGTGTTGCCCATAGCAACCAATCAGATTCCAGCTATTATTATCTAGAAGGTGCTAGATAAATGAAAAGTAGAATCTGATTGGTTGTTAAAGGCAACATCTCCACTTCTAAAAACCTGCACTTTAGTAAATATACCCCTTGGACTCAGGGACTGTTCTGCTGGATAGTGCACATCTCTACAGTCTCCAGTCTCTACCAGTCAGATCACATGGCAACCACCTAATCAGACAGAACTACTGTGCTTCATACAGACCAAAATTATACAGTAATTGCCCTCTACCACAACTATAAGTAATCCCCCTTAGAAATGTCTAAATTACAAGAAGGCATGTGCAGAGGCATCCCTCCACTGGGTGACACCCGGTGCAGTAAGTAGTGTAGTGCGGGCGGCTTCGTAAAAAGGGGATATGACCTCGCTGTAAGGGGCGTGGCCTCATAGTAGGGGCATGACCATGCAGCCCAAACCCCCTGTTTTATGTCTCTCCGGGAGGTCCCGGAGGTGCGGACTGCCCCCGGGGACCAGTGTATTTGCAGTGCTGGCTCCCTCACTGTAACGTAATACTACAGTGCAGCACCCGGCTCCTGTCACTGAGGGGGAGTCAGCACTTTGGTGTCACCCCTCAGCAGGTGACATCTGGATACGGCCTGCACCCCCCTTGTCACGCCACTGGGTATGTGTAAATGAGAACATTATCTGAAGATAGAAAGCCCCGTTAAAAGAACCAAATGTGTATAGTACTTTACACTACTAAGTATTGCACAATTTATTCCTTCCTCAGAAAAATCAATGCCCCGTTATTTTAGAATTAATCCCTGATCTTTTATACTTTTTCTGATTTTTCTCATTCCCACAATTCATTAATCCATTCTAGCAGAAGGAAAAAGTTTAACATGGGCACAGCGAAAGGAATGATCTGCATCCCTCAGGCTTGGTACACACTACACGATGTGTACACAGCGCGACATCACCTGGCATGTAGCAAGTGCCGGGGGAGGGGAGGATTTGGGGTGTGTAACATATCAAGCTGCAGTCAGCATCATGACATGGTTAGTGACATCCGCCGTTGGCCCTGACAGGCCTGGACGGGGCCTAGGGGGGGGGGGGTTCCGTCTGCCTGGAAATCCCCCAGCACATACCATGACCACAGTAGAGATAGTAATATAATAGAATTTTACTAGTGCTACATGTTCTTCTCAGTATCACAAATGAAATCATTAGCACCACCTGTGGATCTTTTAACATGTATCAGCCAGTAATAAGTAGCCTATGCACCAACTAGGAGATCTGGAAAACATGCACTGTTAGGGATGCACTGCTATAGAGCCCAATATGTACATATAAGTCCAGGGAAGTGCTAGGTTCTTCTGCTGCTCCCCCAGACTCCCGGACTTGCTCCATTGCTCTGGAATGGTGCTCATATCTAAAATAAAAGCATTCAGCTCGGGCAGGATGGCTTACTGCTGCATCAAATGACTCAGTGGCAAACGCCTAAAGGGGGGTTTCCAAATGCTTGATTTTAGAGTGCGTGTGGCCATTCCATGAAGAGAGCATAATTACCACTTATCCAGCTTTAATATGCATCATACAAAGTGTATTGTTTGTCATAATTCCAGCATATACAGGACCAGCGATCACAGTAAGCCATTAGATGTGGCAGTTGGGCCATTCTGCCTGAGCTGAATGTATTTATTTTAGATGTGAGCACCATTCCAGATCATTGGAGGGAGTCTGGGGGAGCAGCAGAAGAACCTAGTACTGCCCTGGACATATATGTAAATATTGGGCTCTATAGCAGTGCATCCCCAACAGTGCATGTTTTCCAAATCCCCTAATTGGTGCACAGGTGTATTTATTACTGGCTGATAAATGTTAAAAGATCCACAGGTGGTGCTATTTTTCATTTATAATACTGAGAAGAACATGCAGCACTAGTAAAATTCCATTATATTACTATTGTGGTCATGGTGTGGGCTGGAGAGGGAGGTTTCCAGGTGGACTGAAACCCCCCCTACGTTTGCCTATATGACTTACTGTGATCCTGTATATGCTGGAATTATGACACACAATACACATTGTATGGCGCATATTAAAGCTGGATAAGTGCTAATTATGCCCTCTTCAGGGACTGGCCACACTCGCTCTAAAATCAAGCATTTGGAAACCCCCCTCTAGAAATCCTGCGTTTGCCACTGACTGTGGATCATGCAAAATCTGACCCTGGATACAGCTGTATCCAAGTGCCTGATGAATATAACAGACAGCACTTTTCGACGTGTACTCCTACTGATTGCCTATCGTGTACTTCTGGATAAATTATTAGAAATAATTTTAATCCCAGAGATCCCAAATGCTCCTTGTGAGCTCATTTAATATAAGTCTGCATAACTCAGCGTGACAGAAAGCATTTAAGACTAATGGAAGACTATTTTAAAGTATCCAGGAACAGCAGTGCTCCATACATCAAAGACCCAGATGTGAGAGAGACATAATAAAGTTGTCTTGCTTTGCTAATAAGCAGAACTTGTAACCCTTCAGAGTGCACCACGGCATACATTCTTGCAGTTACTAGGAAAGCAGACTGTGCCATTACTTTGCGGTGCTTAATTTGAGATTAGTGCTTCCAAAGAGGTTAGAGAAGCATGCGGAAAGTTAGCATTCCCTGATGGATTAATGCATCCTCTTTAGGACAGCAGAGCAAGTTTTTTCCCCTTATAAACAAATGTAAAGCACGCTTAGTTTTCATTACCTTTTATAGAGGTCAGGGAAATTTGGTTTCTTCGCAGAAGGGACAGGACATGATGGAGCTTGTGATTTCTGTAGGTTGCATTGTGACTGAAACTTTGCAGAAACCTTGAGTGGATGAGTCCTGCCTGACACACTGTACACTGAATAAATGCCAACTTTAAGGTAAGCTCATGGATGTTAGTTTTTGTCAAAGCAGGCTGGTTGTACTGTTTCTTTTATGACAGGATGTATGCAGTGTTACCTGTCATTTACTTACTGTATATGTTGATAATAACTGTACATGTTTAAGGTGGAAGGGTTTATAAACTCATTTAAGCATTAAAAAAAAAACTTGCATCAATGTGTGCATTTTAAAAATGTTGAGGAAGTGGAATGTCATTTTAATTAAAATATAATTTGGGTTTTTTTTTTTTGCCATAAAAAAAGTTGTGAAAGTGTCCCCTTAATACAAACACAGTGACAGCATCCATTTTATAGGCTGAATCAAAAGTCATCTGAAAACAGCCTTCAGCTCAATCAGTTGACTGCTTCAATGATGAAACGCATTACTAGTAAATAACGGCAGCAGGGCATTCTCATAAACAGTGGTTCTACCCACCTTCACTGTCTTTAGACAGTGTACTTTAAGATGCCCCTCCCCTTTTTGGTATGCAGGTGTGACAGTTCAACTAGTTCAACACAGGTGTCAGCAATCATAAATGAAGAGGGACGTCCAGGAGCTGAACATTTTGTACCTGATGGAAGGGGTCACGTTGGAGGGTCTGCTTAGGCAGGGTTTTCATTGTTGGGGATAATGACCTGGAGCTGTAAGTGTTAACTTATGGCTTCACCAGGCCTGTCTGAGGGAATATGCTCATATGGTTATACCAGGTGCAAATCTGTGATTCACACCGCAAAGTTGTAATTTCAGGATTTCCTGTCAATCATTTTTACAGTTGTGTGGAGCACCAGACAGCAGCAAGTCACTGATCATTGTGTCAAATGGGTACTTTTTACACTTGCACCCTTTCCAACTAGTATTATAAATCATACCTAACTCACCCTGATTGTTAGGGAGACCCCCTGAAATAGTAGCAATCTCACTGACACCCTGAAGAGTTTAGCAATCTCCATGATTTAACCAATCATGTAGCTGTTATATATAAAAAAAACCATATATATAAAATGGGATCATTACTATAATTTCCCTGCATTGGTTATAAGGCACAATGAACCCTATGGCTACATGCATTTTCTGAAAAGTTTCAGTGTGTATCTTGAACAAATAGAACTTATGCTGCCCATCCACTAGGCAATTATACCTAGCGATGGAGCGATAACGACGGTCGTTATCGCTCCATTGCTTGGTAATTGCCCTCAAATCGGGCAGTAAAAGGTTAAAAACGACCAGTGATGCGCGCGCCCGCTGGTCATTTTTAACATCAATCATCGCTCGAACATGACGGTCAACCTGACGACCACCGTCAGGTTGCCATGTTCAGGGATGATTGATCTGCATACATTGAACGTTCAGTGTATGCAGTTCACCCCGCGGGAGACGACGGCATTGTAATCGTGCCGTCGTCCCCCGCACCGTTAAGTGGATGGGCAGCATTACTAACTTCTTTGGGGCTTGTTTACATTTGGATGTAAATCAATGTTATGACACGCCCCTCAGATGTAGCAGTACACGCCCACTTTACCACCACGCTCATAGGTGCTGCTTTCACAATCTCCCTGAAATGCTTTTTCAAAAGTAGGCAAGTATGTTATAAATGTACAGTTACTACCATAATGGCACATTGTAGTTGGGGAATAGGAGGAGGGGGCAGTTTTTGGAGCACTGAGTCCAGAACCAGCCCTAAGCAATTTGATCCCCCAGGCAAGATTTTTGTTGGTGTCCCCTAGTACATAATCTCACCACCAAGCTTAGTGTTTATACACTGACACCAAATATAACACGTTGGTTTATGGCTTATTTTTTATTGTTAAAGGAACACCAGCTCAGGTTGGTGCAATGTACCAGCTGCACTGCTGCTAGTTCTGCCTCTTACCCAGCACCCCTCGCCCTGTCTCACAGCACAGCACCCATCACCCAGCAGCACAGATCACAGAGGCAGCAGACAAAACCTATCACCCCTCTGCCACACAGCAATCCTCATCCAGCACCCCTCACTCAGCTCAGCATCCCTCATACAGAACCCCTCTGCCCTCTCCCAGCACAGAACCCTTCACCCAGCAGCACAGATCACAGCCAACACCCAATCACCCCTCACCCGGCCAGCACACAGCAGCAGCACCCCTCACAGCAGTCAGCTCAGTACCCCTCACTACATGCTGAGCTGACTTTAATCAAACCATTTTTATAACACAGTCGCTTACTGTGCAGCTCTTGGTGAATCCTACTCACGACACTTTGTGGCTTTGTAGGGGTAGCGCTGGCAGGCTGCAGGGAGTCAGTGAAGGCTCAGTGTGCCGGACTCTGCAAAGACCCATGGGAGGAGGAGCTGCTGTGACTGGGCATAAGCAGCAGCCCTTCTCCAGAGATTTTGTTGATGCCCAGTGCCCACTGGCCCCCACTGTGCAGAGTCTGCTACTCTGCTTTAGCCTCCCTGGGCCTGCTTGCTCCCACAGTGGCAGCACACTGTTGCGGGGTGTGAGCTGCCTCCGGGATGCAGTCAGGAAGCCGATGATCGAAATGCCAACCGCCGGCTTCCCGATTGTGCAATCCCAATGGGGGGCTAACGATAGACGTCAAAATCCCAACGCCTATTATTATCCCTACACCAGGAGCCTGAAGGCAGGCGCGGACAGCTGCGGGGGGGGGGGGGGGGTTTAGGTTAGGGGCTCTCGGGGGGGGGGGGGGACTTGGGGATAGGCACCCGCCCAGGAGGTTTAGGCTAAGGGAAGGGGGATTAGGGTTAGGCACACCCCTGGGAGGGTTAGGTTTAGGCTGCGGGGACAGGGGGGAGTTAGGTTTAGGCACTTACGATGGGAGGTTAGGGTTAGTTAGTATACTTACCTGTCAGGATCTTCACTGCTGCCGGTCTTCTGGTGTGGGGATTTGAAGCTATGTCCGGCTGTCATTCATACCGATCCCCTGCCTGCTGCCCAGTCGGAGCTGAGAGCTCCGATCACGGCTACCTAACCACTAGCAGAGAACAGATGTCCAGGTGCTCTGTCCCTGCAACCGCCACCAGCTATTCATGCCGCTTTTTGCCCGCTCACTGTTTGCTGCTGCCGGGCCCAATCGGGGCACAGCTGACAGCTCCGATCGGGCCCTGCAGCAGCAAACAGTGGACGCTGAGCTGCAGCAGTCGCAGCTGCCCCGTGCTTCAGTGCCTGTCCCAAACCTCCGCCGACTGGCAGCTCTAGGTGGGCTTGGATGCCCCTAGGCATTTGCTTAGTTTGCCTATGCCTAGAGCCATCTCTGATTGTCCCCTGTGACATAGGCACAGAGGGCCTGATTCAGAGCCGAACGCTCTGACCAGAGCGCTCGCTCTGAATCAGGGCCCTGCTCCATGAAAATGGAGCGGCCTCCTGGCCGCTGGCATAGCTGTGGGTGACCACCCACCACATATGCGAGCGTCCATGATGACCATCGGGCTTGCGACGGAGACCCTGCGGTAGGGTCTCGCTGCCGCAAGCCCTGGAGTGATTTTGGCTCTATCAGAGCCAAAATCACTCCCACTGACATCACTAGTGATGTCAGTGGGGCTGGCTTCAGATGGTAGGCGTTCCCATGGGAACGCTTCCGTCTGGCAGGCACGCCCCCGGCACGCCCACCAAAGGGGGCGTGCTGTCAATCAACATCGACAGCACGCCCCCTTTGGTGCGAGACCCGGAGCGATGGAGAGCCCGTCGCTCGCCGGGTCTCGCGCATGCGCACGACGGGGCTCACTCCGTCGTGCGCATGCGCAGTGGGGGAACATCGACCAGCTTGCGAGCGTCCTGCGCTCGCGAGCGGGTCTGAATGACCCCCAGTGTTCCAGTGTCACCTCAGTTTGTACCATGAAACCAATTGAGCTTTGTTAACACTAGTGAGTTTCTAGCTAAATGTGCTTACTGTATCTGACACCACTCTTTAAATGACAGCCCATGTATTGCTATTATTATTGTACACATTATAGCTAATTCCACTGATAACAGACACAAATAAAATGTATTTTTTTTACCAGTTAGTGTGTTGTAAAACCGTTTATTGGACTTCAATAAATGGTGAGTCGATATAGGTGTAACTAATACAGATGTTTACTAAAAAAAATAGGCTGACTAATGGGCGGGCAGGTACCAGTAAAGCAGACCTCCCAACATGACCAATTCCAGGAAGGACAAATTGCTCTGTTCCTGGACCTCCTTCTTAATTTATGATTGGCGTCACCTGTGTTGAACAAGTTAATTGATAAGAAAGATGTTTCACCACAGGTAATGGCAATCATAAATTAAGAGGGAAGTCCAGCAGCAGAGCATTTTGTCCCTCCTGGAATGGGACATGTTGGGAGGTATGATAAAGTACAGTAGGGATCTACACAATTAAATGTAGCACACCATTGGGAGGTGTGACTAAAGCTGGCCACACATCTAAAGATTATCTGTCCAACCAGCCAACTAGTTGATTGGTTGGATGAAAATCTGGTAAGGTATGAAAGCAAATGACAATCAGCAATTTTCTCCCAAATGCCGGAAAATGGACAAAAACTGTCGTTTGAACAAATTGTTTAGATCAAACATTTAACAAACTTGTCTGAACGTCCATTTTCATCAGCTTTCTGGTATTTAGGAGCAAATTGCTGATCATCATTTACTCCCATACGTTACCAGATTTTTATTCCAAACAGCCAACTAGTTGGCTGGTTGGACAGATAATCTTTAGATGTGTGGCCAGCTTTAGTATCTTCAGTTTCTAGGTGTACCGCCTAGGGGTGTATGTATAGCTGCTCCATAAACCTTTGACATTAATATATGTGCTGATGCTATTCATTTTTTTTTAAAGTTCAAGTTCATGAAAATCAGCACTAGCATTTTAACCAGGCTCTTCAATAAATATTTGTGTGATATTTTTATATGTGGACCTATTTATACACATCTGACAATAGGGTTGGATAGGAAACTACTTCATGATACTCTGCATCATACTTGCCAGCAGTGGTGGACTACCGGCAGGGCAGCATTGGTGAAAGTGTTCTATGCATCGCCCAACACTGCTGCTCAACTTACCAGGCTTTTCCTATAGTAGTAGAGAGGCAGTGCACAGACACAGCGAGCACCACTGAATTTACTGTACACAGCAGCCTGTGAAGATTATCGGGGACTGAACGCCATCTCAGAATGGCATTCAGTAACACCACCAAGTTCCAAAAAAAATGCATTTTCGGAACTTGATGAATGGCCATGACATTTACTTATACAAAATTATGTGAAGATGTTAATTTTCACCTGCTTTTGTAAAAAATAAGTGATGATGAATAGGCCCCATAGTCATATTCTGGATATGTATTTTAGATGTATGTAACACCGGGCCCCAGTACTTTTGTTCACTGAACAGAGGAATGCTATGAGCAGGTGTGCCGACAGCCGGACCCGGGTGTAGGGGTGTGGCCTAATCGTGGGAGGTGTGGCCACACCCCCTTAAGGAAAAAAAAAGATTTTTGCCATGCCGCTTTGCTGGGGAGGGGGGCGCTGTGAGCTCCTCAGCCCTGCGTATAGCCAGTGTGGGGCGCGATCAGTGTGTTTGCTCCCCCACAGGCATAGAAGACTGCTGCGGCTGCTGCTTAGCAGCCAAGAGCAGTTTCCCAGTGCAGCCCAGCACACAGCAGCGTGTGATGTAAGATGGGGGGAGGGCGGCACCAGGCCCCCGCCAGTCCCCTCTAGTAATCCCGGGCCTGGGTAATTAGTACCCGCTTCCCCCCCCCCCCTCTCTGCGCCCGTGGCTGTGAGCCCATCAGGGGGGGGCACAATCAGTGTGATCGCTCCCCCTCACAGGCTGCTGCTGTTGTTCAGCGTGTGCTGGGCTGGGGAGTGAGGCTGCTGCTGCTGTCAGGTAAGAGGTAAGGGGGGGTGGCAGCAGACCCGGGCCCCCACCAGACTCCTCTAACAAGCCCGAGCCAGGGTAATTAGTAACCACTCACCCACCCCCTCTCGGCGCCATTGCCAATACAGATGGTGACAAATTTGAAGATGGGTAGATTTCAGTATCTACCTAGAAATCCAAAGGAGCTGATAAATTTGACCAGAGATATGATATAGATTGAAAAAAGCAAAGGACCTATGCAGTGGCGTAACTAGGGGGGGTCGAGCAGGGCGTGTGCCCTGGGCGCCGTGGGACTGGCGGTGCGGGGAGGGGCTGCCGCCGGCCACGGTCCGGCCCGCCCTAGTTAGCCAGTGTAGCGCCGACCGCAGTGAGTGCGGTCAGCGCTACACATTTACACAGGACCGGCGCTAGTCTTCCAGCGCCGGTCCTGTGCTGCACAGCTGAGCCTGTTCCCTCCCCCTGAGCGCTTGCCCAATAGCGCCAGGAGGCGGGCTCAGGCTGTGCATAACGCACGCATCGCCGCCAGCGCGATGCATGTGTTAAACAGCAGCCAATGAGAGTCAGAAAGACTCTCACTGACTGCTGCAGCACCCACTGCAAGAGCCGGGCTTCCGTCCGGCTCCTGCAGTGGGTAAATGGGACAGACGTCATTACATCATGACGTCTCTCCCATAATGCTGAGCGCACCAGCCCGGGAGGACTGGCGGGCGGCAGCGGTGGGAGCGGTGTCGCGGTCCGGAGCAGCAGCGTGGATTCAGGTAAGTATATTTGTATATATATATTTTTTAAACCTGTCTGCACTACTGGGGGCACAACGGGGGAGGGGGGTGGCTACTACTGGGGAGACCTCTACTGGGGGTGGCTACTACTGGGGGCACCATTACTGGGAGGACCTCGACTGGGGGGGGCTACTACTAGGGGCACTTAATCGGGAGTGGGAACCTCTACTGGGGACTACTACTGGGGGCATTATAAAAGGGGCCTACTACTAGGGGCTCTGCACTGTAGGGACCACTACTGGGGGCAATAATAGGAAGGACGACTACAGGGGGCACTGGATAGGGGGATCACTACTGTGGGCCTGCATATGGAGGACCACTACTGGGGGCACTGCATGGGGTGGGGGGGACTACTGCTGGGGGCACTATGTAAGGGGCTTACTGCTAGGGGCACTGCACTGGGGGGACCACTACAGGGGGCTATAGATAGGGGTGGGTCACTACTGGGTGCCTGCATAAGGGGGACCACTACTGGGAAAACTGCATGGGGGGGGACTACTGCTGGGGGCACTATATAAAGGGCACTGCATAGGGGGGGGACTACTACTGGGGGCACTATATAAAGGGCACTGCATAAGGGGATACCACTACTGGGTGCACTGCATTGTGGGGACTGCTACTGGGGGCACTGCATAAGGGGGAACACTACATGGGGCACTGCATTTTGGGGGACCACTACTGGGGGCACTGAATAAGGGGAACTAATTGGGGGGGGCTGTATAAGGGGGACCACTACTGGGGATACTGTATAAGGGGCACTACTATGGGCCTGCATAAGAGGGACCACAACTGCATACTGGGGGTACTGTATAAGGGGTACTACTGGGGTTAAGGTGCATATGGAAAGGAATGTTCAGAGTGACGATAAAGGGGTGTGTGTCATGTTGACACATCCCATTTTTAAGTGACCACGCCCATTTTTTCCGCACATAGGGTAGGGGGCTCCATTTTTAAATTTGCTCTGGGCTCCAAATACCCTAGTTACGCCACTGACTATACCCCTTAGTGACACTATTTCATATAGCAACTATCTTATGGCATTCATAACAATGTGGTAGGGCCCCCACAAGGTAGTTGCGCCCATAAACTTTAATCCAGCATTACTTGCCAGAAGCAATAAGACTTTACTAATGGTTTCAGCAGGCTAGTCACATTATATATGCCCATGTTTGTATACTGGTGTGCAGTGTAATTGAAAGTTCAGACGAGGTTTTCAGTACTACTTGTTGCAAAGATAAATAAATGAATAAAATATTTAAGCAGAGAATAAAAATATTTGAACAACTTCAAAATATTTTACAATAAACCCCAGCAGTTTCTTTTTAGCAATGCTATTGCTGGTGATGACCCTTTTCATGGGAATGCAATACACTAAAAAAACAGCGCTTCTGGAATATCTAGTTATTAAGTGGATCAGTGAATCCAATGATTTCTAGTAAATTTAATTTATTGTGTGTATGGGACATATCTACTTTAGCCAATTTCTGAGTAAGGTCTGTCCTTGTGCAAGTGTGCGTGAGGCTGCGATGGTACTCGATGTTACCGATGGTTTCGCAGTTTTGCTAAGTATTACGGATGTGAGTAAAGGGAAGTGGGCATACTTATGTAATGCTGAGACTGGATTGCGATTGCAATTATTAGCATACTTTCGCAATGGAACTGCGTGCGTAATCGCTATTGCGATCGCAATAGTGATCCTTACTGAATCAGGCCCTAAGTTTGGTACAGTATTTGTTGACTCAATCTTTATAATATAACTAGTACGACAATCACTATAGGAGAGATTTGTTGGGGGTTTTCAATTACTGGTGTTCTGGTGCAACAAAGGAACCATTCAACTTTTTTATTTCATTTTTGAATTCACTTTTTCTTTACCTTTATTTTGTGATTGTTTTTATGTTTAATTTATTTGCCTCAACTTTCTATGGTTGACAGAAGGGGCGAAACATTCATCTCTGTTCACCATAGCATAGCAAAACATGGGCCACCCATGCCACTCTACCATCCCAGCTCTCCTGCTCTGCCCTGGGACCTCTTTTGAGAATGCACAGTCCAGTAGGCACCAATGTACATGCAGGAGTCCTAAAGACTTCTCTGCTCTTTAGAAAGCAGAGATGAGATCTGGGGGAAAGTGGAGATGGGGTGGGGAATGAGGACTGCACAAAATTCCCAGCCCCCTCACCTTTGGAATGTAGCAAACCCACCTCCCATAGTTTTGTTACATTGCTGACAGTTTAATCTGTTCTGTAACAAAAAGTTAATTGTACATAGAAGATAGAGATAATTGTTCAGAAGTAGATAGAGATAATATATACTATAATAGTGCCATCTTTATTAGCAAAGGGTCACAAATGCTGTTTGTGGACATTTTGTTTCCAAGTATACCACTATGTATTGTTTTTTCTTTTGGTGAAATAAAAAAAAAGAAGAGAAAAAAAATTCAAACTATACTTAATTCAGTTTTGAACATTTCTTCCCCCCCTCAAACAGATGTTACTGACCTTTCGCCTCACTTCCCTTGCTTTGGCTTGCAATACTTGAGCATCTGCTGTTCGGGTTGGTGCTATCTCCTGAGGGAAAGTGCAAAGTATGTCGCATAATAAGCAGTCAGGATTCAGACCGGCATGCAGTGTACAAGCTGCACACCAGTGCATCATGTAGCCCAGCACAGAGCAGCTGTCTTCCAGGGCTTATCAGGATGAATTCTAATTTTTCATTTCCGCTTTTGACATTAAAATACATATACTGTATATATGTGGTGTACTCATAGGCATAGACATTGCATTTTATGGACTCCTCATCCTTCATCGTTATGCTAATGCTGCATCTGATGGGCGGTCTACCAAGACCCCCACCGGCTGAAGCTGTACTCCACTGCAGTACTTAGATAGTCGCACCATTGAGTGGACATCGACTGCACCATTGGACATTAGAGCATCCCTATGGTTGCTCAGAATGTCCGATGGTACATGGCTGCCAGTGTCAATGAAACTACGTTTTTCAATGCAGTCCCCACATGGATGGAAGCCGACATGCCCGCCGATGAAAGCCACCCCCAGTAACCGCCCAGGAATGCCTATAGTGATTGAATGGACTAAAATCTGCGTCCCTCGGTGGTAATATCGTGATGCATGCGCCGATTTGAAACATCAGGCGCTTGTGCCCGATGTTTTAAGTACATCCACCTCTGAATCAGCCCATTGTTCCATGATCAGAGAGGCCGAGCGCGATTAGATGACATAGTCTGTGCTCAGAGCAAGGTTTCATTACAGAGCTCTCTGCTCTGCTGCACAGATGCATTAACAACCATCTCTGAATCAGGCGGAAACAGCCATTTGGTTTAATGGAAGTATAGGAAGATTCTGGCATAACAATATAACATTACCTGGTTTAACCTTTACATATACATAAATTACTGTAGAACAATACTTCGTTTACCGTGCATAAAAAAAAAATTTCCTTCCTAAAAAAACAAAACTAAAATATTTCTCAGATTAACAAAAACGCAGAAAAATGTGTGGGGGGGAAATGGTCTAGTTACAAGCATATAAAATACTCCCAGGCATGACGAGGTTAAAGATTGCTGAATAGTTTTGGCTCCCATCACATATAAATACGCTACATATGTTGACAAGGCTATACAGTACTTCTGTGTGTGTCAGTGTCAGTGGTGAGGAGAACAACCTAGGTAGAGCATTTATTTAATTTTATTTTTATAAGTCATTACAAAGGAAATTAGGTGAAAAACAACAAAGATGATTGCAGAGTGGGTGGAACAAAGCTGCAATGCCTTTTAGTGTCATTTTTTGTTTTTAGAATAAATGTTTTAATATTCAGTGTCAGATCAGCTCCTGAGCACAGTGGTAAAGGGATGGGTAAAACTCTGTTCTCTCACCTGACAGCTGCTAGATGTACAGTAGTTGTGCACTTAGCACATTTATTAGCTTGTTGCAGAGATAATTAGATTGCCTTTCCCTCACCTCAGTTTCTGACTACTGTGTAGAAGGTCAGCCGCAGACCACATCCTCTGGGTCACCAGTGAAAGCTGCTTCCTAGTGAGATATAATATAGACAGGCATATGTACCATACAAGACACATGACAAGGCCACGTACAGTATCAGATATACTTCCAAAAAGTTCTGTAACTACATACTTGTCATTTGAAATAGTTTGCCCTGTGAAATATTGCTATTTTACAATATCGACCAACTTCAAAGTATGATTCTTCTTATTCTGTTTGCAGATTTTACCACCTTTTTTTACTCAGCCAAAGCAGTTTTTTTGTGCTGCATAAAAGCTTGAGGAGTACATACGCATCTCTGAGGATCGTAGGTGATTAAGAGGTCTATTTACTAAGCAGTGTTAGGAGACAGAGAGAAAAGTTATAAGGTGCCAGCCAATCAGCTCCCAACTGTCATTTTTCAAACACAGCCTGTGAGATGACAGTTAGGAGCTGATTGGCTGGCACCTTATCACTTTTCACTCTGTCTCCTAACACTGCTTAGTAAATAGACCCCTAAGGGTGGTGCACATGTGAGCCGTGTTTCCACTTGCAGCTACATGGCTGTAACTGGGTGGCAATGGCACGCAGGATAGAATTGCACAGGAGAGCGTATGCAGCGATAGGGCTGATTTCAGACCTTTTGTTACCAAGGATAGTGCTGGCGCGATGTGCTCACAGTGATGACGACTACCATCAGAAGCAGATGTAGAGGGGCGGGGACTGTAAGTACAGACATAGAGCCCATCTATTTTCATGCATGCAATGCGGCCATTTTGGGTGTGACTTTTATAATGTACATTCATGCATTTATCCAGCAACAAAGAGTCTCTGCAAATTGTAGGACAAACTAGGCAACAGTGTAAAAACAGTATTAGACCTAACAGCATCAGCATTGTCTTGCAGCGAACCATAGTACAGAAAGTTCATGATTACTATATTTTAGTAGCATTTCCTAATACACTTGGTCATTTGAAGAGTAGCTTGATAATCGCACGTGATATAGGCAGCAAGGGGGCGCTACATAGCGGAAATGGAACTAAAGTGACTTGGGTTTTAAATACTCACTGTAAAATAATTATTAACTTATGAAATACACAGAACAAAAGCAATCAATGAGTAGTGTATGTAGAGCAAAATTAGTGATGTTGTGTAATAAGTGGTAAAGACACTAGTATAGCAACAAAACAGACGCACAAAGATGAATACCGGTACTTATAAATCTGTGTAAACAGAACAAATTATGCTTGTGTTCATAGACACATCAGGCAGAGTAGAATGCAAATCGGCCATATATACTCAAGCGTTGTGTGCATGCAGAAGAAACACTTTGCAGCATATGTATCAAAGATTGGAGAGAGATAAAGTGCCAACCAATCTAACTGTAATTTTTCAAACACAACCTGTAGAGTTACAGGAGCTGATTGGTTGGTACTTAATTTCTCTCCACTTTCTCTCCAAGGTTTGATACATCTCACCCATTATCAGGGAAAATTTTGATATTTTATTGTAGAAGCTTAAGGTGCATACGCACACAACTATTTTTTATCGTTCAATCGTTGAAAAAATCGTTCACTTTCTGAGTTAAAACGATGAACGATTATCGTTCATGCGTGTTCACGTTTGTAGTTTGTAGTGCAGTCAGACTGACCAACTCAACGATTTTCAGTAAGGGAATATGCAAGAATCATTTGTAGTTCAAAAAATTGTTCATTACATTTAGTAAATGAACAATTTTAGTAAACGATTTTCATTCATTTTTCCCTTACTAAAATCGTTCATTTACTAAATCGTTGTGTGTGTATGCAGCTTTAAGGTGCATACACACACAACGATTTTCTTACCAACGATTTTATGAACGATTTTCTGAACGATTTTCTGTCAGATTATCTGTCAGATTTTTTAAAGTGTAATGAACTAATTTATTGAACAACAAACGTTTTCTGCATAGTCCCTTAATGAAAATCATTCAGTTGGTCAGTCTGACTGAACTACAAACTACAAACGTTAACGCGCATGAACGATAATCGTTCATCGTTTTAACTCAGAAAGTGAACGATATTTTCAACGATTGAACGATAAACGATATCGTTATCGATAATCATTCAAAGAATCGTTGTGTGTGTATGCACCTTTAAGCTGCATACACACACAACGATTTTGTTACCAACGATTTTCTGAACGATTTTCTGAACGATTTTCTGTCAGATATTTTAAAGTGTAATGAACGATTTTTTTGAACTGCAAACGATTTCTGCATAGTCCCTTAATGAAAATCGTTGAGTTGACAAGTCTGACCAAACTACAAACGTGAATGCGCATGAACGATAATCGTTCATCGTTTGACTCAGAAAGTGAACGATTTTTTCAAACGATTATCGTTAAACTATATAATTTAACGATAATCGTTCAAAAACTTGTTGTGTGTGTATGCACCTTTAGAGGTAAACAGACAATTATTGGAATAAGTTTTAGCATCAAGGACATACATTAGCTCAAAAGAGTGACAATGTGGAAGGAAAGAACTTAAAGTGAAAATTTCTGCACGTTCAGCTCAGTGATCATGGAATTGACACAGAGAAGAAATAAAAACAGACCCAGAGATACAGTATACTGATTAAAAATATTTTACTTTGTATATTAGATTGTCAGGCAGGTACAAGCATTCAGTGTAGGAAGCTCCATGCGATGCACGTACATGTCAGATCTTTAAGCAAAACAAATGACAGGGCAGTGATATGCAGTCCACTGGAGAAATGTCAAAATCCTTCCCGTGAGGTCAGTTATTTATACCCCATTTGTTCTCAGTACTTATAGCATACAATATGTTTTCATTACATACAGCTGTAGATGGCAGCAGCATTACATAATAAAGGCTTTTGCAATGTTTATTTCATTCAAGGTGACAGGTTGTCTCAAATTAAGTTTTGCTCCGATCATAAAAAAGGTGTAATTAGTGTCTTGCAGTGCAAAGTGCAAGCTTTCACATGTTTCCATCAATTACACAACACTGACACTGCTAAAATAAGATTGATTATAGACAGAATAAGCTGTACATTCATTTCCAGCACCCAGAGAGGGAGAATTTTGGGTACCAGGAAATCCCCCCTAAGGGGGCCCCCGGTAATGGCATAGGTTTAATGTCAAGCGACACATACACTTTTAGGCCCTCATTCAGAGCCACTCGCAAACAGCAGTACGCTCGTTGCGTTCCGATGTTGACTAACCGCACCTGCGTCGGTGTAACACTGCGCATGTGCGTACGGCAGATTGCGAGTTTTTTTGGTCTCGTTCGTCAAATAGCGTACAGGAAGTGACATGTCAAATGTGATTGACAGAACAGGGCGTTTTTGGGTGTTGACGGGGGTGGAGATGGAAAAACGCAGGCGTGGCGAGGCGTTTTTGGGGCGTACATACATTAGCAGATGCGAGCGTAAAATGTGTGCGGACCGACTAATACGTCACTGGATGATCCTCTTTCCCTTCGAAATGCTCGCACAGCTTAGGGTCTGGCTTACTCGACCACATTGGCGATGGCCTTCTCCTCCATCCCGACACTCCTCGATGTTGCTGCGATTAATCGCGGGTGGTCTGAACAGCAATTAGTGGTGGATTGAAAACCGGCTTGGTATGTGTTTTGAAAGTATTTTTTTGTGTTAGCACAAAAGCGTACGCAGGTGGAAATCATAGCTGCTAATGTGATGATTACACAATCAATTTACGTACATTTGTGGTAGTTTCTTTGGGGCTCAATTTGTTGGTTAGGGCCTATTGTAACAATAATGTCATCATGTTTTTTTGGTTTTTACCTTTTTCTTTTGGCCTGTTGAATTTGCCTCGTTATGTTAAATTTGAAACGTTCCTTAAAGAGCCATTTTTTGGGGGGGGCATGTAAAATGTGGTTCTTGCCAGTTTGTGCCTTTTGGCCCAGGATTAAATGTAATCCATTTTGACAATAATGTGAGAATACAATGTCAGTTTTGTATTTTTTTTTTATTGCTCAAACAAAAAAAAAAAAAAAAAACAATTAAGCTAATTGATACATTGATTGGCATGATACGATTGAGGGAGGTAGGCAGAAAAAACGAGCAGGTAATCGGAATCTGACAGTCCCACTTCCGGTTTGTACTTGTGCGTGCGTTCCCTTCAAGCCATTTCGGGGATGTACGCTCGCTATTTGGCACGCTCGTTAGTTAGAGGAGGGGTCGGCTGAGTTTGGGGCGGATTTTTAGCTGCGTACGAAAATACGAGCGAGTGCTTGAATTTAAATATTTTTTTACGTACGCCGAACGTACGTACGCCCAATTGAGAGTAGGTCTGAATCAGGGCCTTAGTTATGTGCTACAAGTGCCTTTACTTTCTGTGAGCTCAAATTGGACTATGGAGCTTAAAGGGGGCAATTCAGTTCAGCATGATGTGAATAGCTCCAGAAAGGAGTGGAGCTATTCAATTGAACGCGCTGTTAAGTCCGAATAGAGGATTTCTGCTTGTAACCAACTTAAGTGCCGCCGTGATGCTGTTTTCCGGCTTAGCACCGTGGTAACAGCATCGCCGCCATCACTTAAGTTGGAGAATGCCGGTTACTGCAACTTAACAACCATTAGGAAACATCTCCACTTCTAAAAACCCACGCTTTAGTAAATAATAAACTGATACATTTTATCTGCTTCCAAATTTGAGCAGTGATCCTTTTTGAATTGCAAAAAGAAGGTAGTGAATTTTAAGAAAAGGAGTGTTCTCTGTTTAAATGAAAAAACAATACTTTTTTATTATTATTAATAAATATTATATTATTATTATTTAACTAGTTTTTGAATATTAAAAGAACCTCAAACACAATGTCTATTAAAGATTGTACCATTTACATGTCAGTGATAATCGAACAACTGCGCTTTCCCTTTATCGTAACTTCAAAACTAAACAGTTTTCAAGGGCCTCTTATATTTTGCTGGTAGAGCACCTTTTCTGCTCAGTAATTTAACATTTCAGTGGGGGTAACAGCAAACTAGAGGGCCAAGAGAAAAACTCAATCTCCGTATTTGTGGCCTCCTATTGGTGCACCCCCAGCTTTTTTTAAACAATTGTCTGGGCCCCAAGGAAAATGTCTGTAGCACCTGGGAATCAGAAAAATGTGTGTATTACGGACTAGGGGAGTCATGGGTGGGATAAACTGCAACACATTTGGTAACTTAGAGGGTTTGCTGCCTGAATCATGGGACTGCTCACTGTAATCCCATTTTGGTATGCCTCTGCTGTATACAGTAATCAGAGACTATTTACCCTACTTAGATTTTACTTGTTTTAATTCACAAACATACATAATTAGAAACGTTTAATGTATTATTCATATAAGTCTTATGATTCAGTGTCTAAATAGGAGTGTGGGTCCTGGTAGGTGTCCTTTGTTTTGCTGAATTGCTTAATATATTATTTATACCGCCACTCTCTTCCATATCACTACAGAGCCTTATTAATCTGCTGAGATGCAATAGAGTCGCTCCTATTGCTATTAGTTTTACAGTGTAGAAAATGTGCATGGCTTCCATCATGAGTCATTTCTTCCCAACTCTTTAGCCTGATCCCAAATGCCCTACTTATTTCTAAGATGCAGTAACCTGGAATGAATGATATAATTGATTTAAAGGCTCTTATATACAACAATTATGCCAGTCATACACGAAACACAGGGGAGCATGTATATAAACACAAATACCACTATAATTAAAAAATTAGAATGTAGAAATGTGACACATGGAGTAAGACAGCCCCATTGAGTCCTTACTCTTATGACATTTTAATACTTAAATAAAGCTCAAACTTTGAATGTTTTCATAGAAAAATGTCAAGTTATTATAAGCGAATGGGTGACTGTCAGCAATGCACTGGTATGTTATGGATCTGGTTTCACACTGGCACTGCTTACTTCGGAGGTACAAAGTCTGTTTTCTACAGGCATCCCCGCAAGGAGGGATTGGCTTCACTGCTGGCACCACACAGGTCGCAATCTCCTACAGGAGAATGGCAGGAAAAGGTTTGACAAGGTGGAGGTACGAATAGTGAGGCATGAGGTACTTGTATAGAGACATTGGGTCTCAGACCCGGTCGCAAGCACTGAGCGCTCGCAACTGGGTCGATGTTAAGGCCCTGCGCACATGCAGCCGCCGCACTGCGCGTGCGCAAGCCCTGGAGCGAGAGAGAAATTCTCTCGCTCCGGAGCTCACTACAAAAGGGGCGGCTGTCGATGTTGATCGACAGCTCGCCCCATTTTGTAGGCGGAGCGAGGGGGTAGCTACACAAACAGAGGCGTTCCTGACTGAACGCCTGCCATTTTGTGGGCGGCCGCACTGACATCAGCAGTGATGTCAGTGGGGAGCTTCCTGCTCGATCAGAGCAGGAGGCTCCCTGTGGCTTGCGGTTGCCAAGACCCAACCTTAGGGTCTCGTCGCAAGCCCCGATGGTCGCGATGGTCTTGACCATCGCGACCATCACCCTGGTCGGTCGCTGAAGCTGTGGGTGGTAACCCACAGCTTAGCCAGCGAACAGGAGGCCGCACTAAAATAAACAAGCGGCCGCCCTCATTCAGAACGAGTGCTCGCTTCTTGCGAGCGCCTCTGAACGAGGGCCATTGAGTCTTGGGGGTAAATTTACTAAGATGGGAGTTCTATTAAGAAGTGATGTCACCCATAGCAACCAATCAGATTCCAGGTATTATCTTCTAGAAGGTGCTAGATAAATGAGAAGTAGAATCTGATTGGTTGCTATGGGCAACATCACTTCTTAAATAGAACTCCCATCTTAGTAAATTTACCCCTTGGAGTAGTTGAGGATGATAGAGTAAACTGGAAAGGGAAATGCCAGATACTGATATGTTAGACTGTATGGAGGCATAGGGCATCTGGTCAGGTGGGAATAACACAGTTGATGGTAGAAATGCTTGAGGAATCAAGGAACCAGAGAATAGCACGGCAAACTAAATGAAGCACAAGGCACCAGGAGATCTGAGGATAATATAGTTTTGTGTAATGAGGCATGAGGCACCAGTAGGTTTGCAGATAGTACAGCTGAGTATAATGAGACACAAGGCATCAGGGGGTCTGAATATTATATAGCTGACTGCAATGAGGCACTAGAAGGTCAAAGGAACTGAATTCCAGGGAGCCAAAGGGTCTGACGACTAGAAGTACCATGCAAAGTTCTGGCAATTAAGGTTTTGCTCCATCCAGCTTTATATCAGTGAGATAATTTGCATTGGGCTGGCAGCCTGATGTCAGTGGTCACCTGACTGTGGTTTAAAGGGACTTGTAATTTGGCATGTTATCACTAAAGGGAACCAGTAGCCACATCAGAAGAAGACATAGCCAAAGCCATGAAGTCTGAAGTCCTGCCTGAAGCACACTGGAGAGAGTGCCCCGAAACCAAGATCTGGTAACTGATACCAAGACATTTGGTTTGCTGTGTGATAGTGACTCAAAGAAAACTGTCAGAAGGACTTTAAGATCACCATTTTAGTGTTCCCGACAAGTTGTCGACTTTTGTGTAAATGGCCACAGAAAATGTCTGTACTGACATGGTGTAAATTTGACTCCTACATTGTGGATGAACACCCGCAAATGGGTTTGGGTTTGTACCAGCATACAAAATATATACACATTTCCTCATCTTGCACTGATACTTTGAGTTACACATATCTTATACAGTACATATAGCCCCCGGTACTTGGATTGACTGATAGGGGGTGTTCATGTGTAAATTAAATGCAGTAACATAATACACAGTTGCAAGTTACCTCAGAAATGCATTTATTTTACACATAATGTACATATAGCTCAGAGATGCGCTATTTAGGAGGAGTGTCAATGCGTATCTATAAACTTGGTGCAATTTTATTCATTAATAATGATGACTGACATCTTTTCTGGGCACACATCTATATAGTAGACCTAACTTATCCTACATTATGTGCAACAATAAACTAGTGTCCAGACGCATTGTGTATCTACATTCGGAATTCCTTTTTGCGCCAACTGTAAATCAGGTCTATTATGTACACATTCCGATGTTGGGCAGTAAAGTATCACAGACAGTTTAATTTTAGGGATGGCAAATATTGCAAAAGTTAGTAACAGCTCGTATATTTATTCTATGTATATCCCAGATCAGTCTTTGGGTATTCTAATCAGTGAAAAAGTACAAGTGAAAGTTACACATACTCTGGGCTGGTATTCTATCTTTAGGGCTGATCTTGTGCAGGCCTAGTCTACTAATTTCCTTTAACTACAAAAAAACACAGATGGTAGTCAAACACTAACACACTCTACTTAAGCTAGTCTGGATACTGTTTCTCCTGCCATACTGTGACTCTATTGTTTTTCTTGTGTAGCCACATGGCAGTGGATGCTTTGCCGCACTAAATATGGCAATGTTTATATCCACCTGATGAGAAAGAAATGAGCAACCCTCCATTGATGTTGGTGCCGTTCTGTCATTGTCACATACCTACCTAGTATTGATGCTGCAGCTTCTGTCTATGAATGCCTGTTTCAGGGTCTCACCCTAACAAAGAGAGGGGCATATTAATTAATTATCGGGAATTGGTCCTGACAATTATAATATTTTATCTCCACTCATTGCAGCAATAACAAATGTAAGGGTTGCCGAGATTTAATAAAAAACACATGCAGGGACAGAGGGTCTGATAGCAGCCCATCCCTGCTATGTGTTAGAAGTAAAGGGATAGCTAATTCAATCACTTTACTTCTGGGTTTGGGACCTGGCTGCTGCACTGCGCATGCGTGGTCTGCTGACTACGGAGAGTACCGGGGAGACTTTTGTGGTGTGTCGCCCATAGACTTCAATGGCTAATGCTACAGTATGTAATGATGGCGATGGCTACAAGGAACAAGCTCAGAAATGCAAAGCTTGGTAAATACGGCATTTTAGCAGCTCTCTAGCAGAAATCTATTATGGATGGTTTTGAGGTTGAAAATAGGGATGATTACTGTATTATTTGCGGGGTATATTGGGGGGATTTTTTGCAAGTGTTGCGTAATAAATATGCCCCAGAATCAGGGCTGGACTGGCTGTCTAGCACTTTTGGTAAATGCCAGATGGTCCTGGCTGGTCAGCACTGACAAAACTATTGGGCAGTCTGAGTGTGCATAGAGCCACCTATTAGGGAAGAAGAGCCACTCACATCATCAGCCTGCTCTCCATTACAGAGCAGCATAGTGGAACTTTGTCACTATCAGTGGCGGATTTTAACTAGGTAGCCTGCAGCCTCCGAGTAAATTCTGCCACTCGCAGGGACTGCCTAGCAATGGCAGTGACCTCTCATTGGAAGCACTCCGTGCTGATCTACATCACAAAAGTGTTTTTTCCCCCTGGGGCTGCCAGCCCAGACTGGGATAGCAGAGAGAGTGCTTCCCATTGGAAGCCACACCCCTGCTATTATGGCAGCCCTTTCTGGCTTCTAGGGGCTGCAGCTGATGCAGTCCCTAGGAGTCAACCTGTTTGCTAACAGCGCTGGTCTTAAGCCACACCTTTTTTTAGGTTCTGACCCTCGCTACCGCTGGACTTAAGCCTCGCCTCCCTGTGACATCAGCTGTCAATCAACCGGGATGGCAGGGAGGAGAGGGCTGCATAGACTGCAGCCTATGACTTGCAGACCCCTGGCCAGACAGGTAAGGAGCTGCCGCTGGTCACTATTGTGGCCAAATTGGGAGCTGCTATGCATGCCCAGTCGCAGAATCTCTCATTCTATCTGGCATTGTGGACTCCACAGGAGTGGACCTCATGGAGAGCAGCAGAGCAGAGGGATCGGCAGAAGCAGGTTATCCAACTTTACCGAACCCAGTGACAGTCTGTAACTGAATGAATAAATATGTGGGACCTAAATTGGTTTATTTCAACAGCTGGGTAAATGGAGAACAAGACTGGGTAGTTAGTTACAAAACAAGGACATCTTGGCATGGCATTTACAAAACAAGTACTGGCATGGCAGGCTTCTCATAAATGTAGAGAAACTTTTGCAAACAAATCAAAGCAAATGATCATAAAACTTAGAGTTTTTTTTCCCCCAATCAGGCTGTCGGAATATAACTACAGCTCTCCGTATATAGCTGCAGCTGTTTGTATATTTTATAAATCATGTATTTGATGGGGGGGGTTCTTCAGTCCACCCCTGGCATTGAACAAGTACATGACTGATGTTTTGTGAAAGAGTACAGGTTACAGATATAAATATGCTAGATGATGGTCTCAAAGTTCCAACAGCCATTGTGTGATGTTATGTTACTAGGTCATTCATTCACTGCAGTGTGCATGCAAAAGAAAAATGAATGTACAGTACAGTATGTTCGTTTGGTAGAAATAGTACTGGGCAAGAATGTCCATGTAGTAATATACCATTTTAATGTGCTGACACAAAGATTTACTGAACCTTTCATTGCACCTTTAACCTTACCCTCCCCGCACCCTAAACCTAGCCCTCCCCCCTAGTGCCTAACCCAGCACCCTAATCCTCCCCCTAATGCCCGATACTTACCTTCGGAATGCCGGCGGTCGGGATTCTGGTGCTGGCATCCTGACACTGTCGGGATTTCGGCACCAGTATTTCGCCCGTTGGCATCCTGCACTCCGGGATGCTGACTACAGTATATATAGTTAATGTGACATTTGCATTCATGGGCAGAGCCAGAATTTTGTGGGTCCCAACTCCCGTAGCAAAAGTTTTGTGGGGCCTCTCCCCAATGCTTCTACAGAGACACCTCTCTCCACGTTGGTTGGCCATTCTTTGCCCCATAATATTGCCCTAGTTAATTTTCTGCACCATGCAAGAATACTGCCCTAGTTCATTGTATGGTATGCAGTCGGGATGCCGACGGTCTAAATGCCGACCGTCGGGTCTAATGGCAAGGGTCTAATGACAGGCGTCGAAATCCAGACGCCGGGAGCCGGACTCCCGATCGAAGGTAAGCCGGGCGCGGACAACCGCAGAGGGGGAGGGTTAGGTTAGGGGCTCCCGGGGAGGACTTAGGGTTAGGCACCCCCCCCCCCGGGAGACTTAGGTTTAGGCTGCGGGGAAGAGGGGGTTAGGTTTAGGCACTTAGAGGTGGGTTAGGGTTAGGCACTTTTGGGGGGAGGTTAGGGTTAGGCACCCCTAAGGGAGGGTTAGGGTAGGGAAGTAGGTTAGCGGTACTTACCTTAATTAGCAGTCGGGATCTTCACCCCTGCCGGGCTTTCGCTGTCAGGATTTGAACCATGTGGCCAGTTGTAAATCATACTGATTCCCATTGTATGTCCCATGGTATTGCTCTAGTTCGTTTTATGCACCATAAAAGTTCCCAAGTTCCATGGGTGTATTAAGAGTGTTCACTCCCCTTCCGGGACCCCCACCTCTCTCCCCAGATGCCATCAGCAAACTAACAGCAGCAGTAGACTCCGGGCACTAGAGTGTGCCCGGAGTCTACTGCACATGTGCAGGTCATCGGGGAAATGGCGCGGCAGCCATTTTCCCTGTGATTTTCTACTGTGTATGCGCAAAACCCTGGGAAAAAATGGCTGCAGTGGCTATTTTCCAGGTGTTTTGTGTAGCGCTACTCCATGGGACTTCGGAGAGGTAAGTATAAAAAAAAGCATGGGTGCAGGGTGTGCACATCATAAATACACCCCTGCCAAATTCACATTATACCGCACAGTGCCAGCAGTTCAAATTATGCCACAATGTATTACCCTAAATGCACAATATGCCACATTCTAGTGCTGCCAGTACACTCTATGCCCCACTATGCCTCCTGTTCCCATTATGTCACATAGGTAGAAGCTGGTTGGTCCTTGCCCCCCCCCTGAGGGGGTTACTTCCTTAAGCAGGACATTCCATTTTGAGTGGATATCTTCTTAACATAGGTACACTGTCCTTTTCTAGGACAGTCCTAGTCTCGGAGCTCAATTTCCTCCCACCCAGCTTCACAAAGACCGAAAAAAGTAGAAGCATACCTTACCGACAGTGCAGGGCTTACTGATTACATGAGCTGTGGCTGTGAGTGTGAAAGAGTAGTGTAGGAGATGGATCATATCAGTGTTTAGCTTTACTGAGAGGGAGAGACAAAGGGCCTGATTCAGACCCGCTCGCTGGCTGCGTATGCAAATTTGTCAAAGTGATGTCACGGGAAGCGAATGCTCGCCAAGGCATAAGCACGCCCACCAAGTCTTAGCGAGCGGCCACTTTGTCTGAGCGTATGCCCAATCGCACAGGCAGAGCCGCCCACCAGCAACACATCATCTCCAGGAAGTGTATTAAAACATTGGTACATCGAGCACCATCGGATGCTAACGCAGTGCTTGCGGTTGCTTTACCCGCAAGCATTGCGAAGAAATCAGTGTGAAAAAAAGGCAAGTGACGTGTACTATGACGCTGCCTGTTAATTATGCACGCCTCGAAAACGACGTTGAAACACTCAGGAACGCCTGCGTTTGCATCTCCAACTCCCTTTTATTAGTGTCCTGCCCCTGCTGCCACCCACAAACGGCCTTTCCTGTCACTCATTACCCCGGGCTGCCTTTGCTGGGCAAGCGAGAGGGTTGCGATCACAGTGTGTAGTTCGCGTATGCGCAGAATGAAGCGTACGCAGAACATCGGGCCGCTTGCAAACGCACAGCGTGAGTGAGCGGCTCTGAATCAGGCCCCAAGATCGACACTGACGAGTCCCCCTTTTTTCAAGCCTGGGCAATGGGCTTCACGCAATTTTTAGAAATCGGTAGACAACTATATAACCTGTTTGCATTGGTGAATTAGCTTGTAGAACTTATAGTCCATCGTGTTTTAACCATCTATCTTTTTTGTTAGACATTTTCTATGTGATGTGGTACATGTATTTGTGATGATGTGATATTTGCATTCGGAATTCCCAATGATCGGTGTGGTCAGAACACCAAGCATAATACATACGTTTGTGTTGATGCTTCATGTAGCATTACACCAACAATGCCCCAACAAATTTGTGCATGGAGCCCTCTGCAGGTGAACCTGCGTGCTTTCAATGCCAGGGCCAATTTTTAGTCCCAGTCCAGCCCTACTGTGTCCAGTCTGTGACTTCATCACTGAAGATAAAACCCTCTTTTTGCATAGTCTGTGACATCGGCGTCACTGGGGAGACAACTGCCCTGTGCTCAGTCTTTAACATTAGAGTCACTAGGGAGATTAAGCCACTGTACTCATTGGGGTCACTAGGGCAACAAGCCCCACAGTGCTCAGTCTGTTGCATTGGGGCCACTATGGAGACAACCTCCACTGTGCTCAATCTGTGACATGGAATCACTAGGGACACAACCTCCACTGTGCTCAATCTGTGACATCAGAATCACTAGGGACACAACCTCCACTGTGCTCAATCTGTGACATCAGAATCACTAGGGACACAACCTCCACTGTGCTCAATCTGTGACATCAGAATCACTAGGGACACAACCTCCACTGTGCTCAATCTGTGACATCAGAATCACTAGGGACACAACCTCCACTGTGCTCAATCTGTGACATCAGAATCACTAGGAACACAACCTCCACTGTGCTCAATCTGTGACATCAGAATCACTAGGGACACAACCTCACTGTGCTCAATCTGTGACATCAGAATCACTAGGGACACAACCTCCACTGTGCTCAATCTGTGACATCAGAATCACTAGGGACACAACCTCCACTGTGGTCAATCTGTGACATCAGAATCACTAGGGAGATAAAACTATTGGAGGTAAAACTCGATAAGCTTCACTGAAAGTCGGGTGATTTGAAGCTCCTGAGACTCTCAAATTTACAAAGAAGCGAGTTTAACTGAAAGTGAGATGGCCGATAGTGAAGCAGAACGAGATTTCTCTGCCGAGTAGCAGGTTTTGCAGGAGATGACTCACTCGAGATTGCAGTGTCTTCTCTCTGCAAAACTCTCCCGAGCACGTGGGAACTGTTAGTAGCCGGAGCCAATCAGCGGCCGCTCTACAGTCAGCGCGGCCGCTGATTGGCTGGCGGGACTTGCAAAGCCCGTGCAGTCCCGTCAGCTGGCATTCGGGAGGTATCAGTATGTGTGGCAACACACATACTGATACCCGGTGCGTGGTGCGATAAGTTTGTTTTTTTGTTTTACAAAGGCCATGGATTACTGCGGAGACCAGTGCCAGGATATAGGTGAGTATGAAATCTTGTTTGCAGGGCCAGTCAACACAGATTCTACTGGAGAAGGGGACAGAAACATCTGGTATAGGTAAGTATGTGTGAATGGGTAGGTGTGTGTAATAAAGTTTTAATAATCACGGTGTGTGTGTTTTGTCATTATTTAACTCTTTATTTTACAGTGGGGGTACAGGTGCCACCCATCTGCTGGCACTTGTAGTTCCACAAGTGCCAAAGGGCAGGCATGCTGGCACCTGTAGTCCCACTGTAAAATACAATAGTTTACTTAAATATCCCCACTTTATTTCCCCGTACCCAACGCTCCAGGGGTGCGGGGAAGAGCCCCAGGCTTCAGACCAAGCCTGGGGTTAAGGGCGAGGGGGGACTCCATTTTTTGGGGATCTCCACCTCCCCGAGATCCCTGGCTTGGCCTGAACGGCTTCGGCTGCTAATGCTTTGGACCCGGAGCCCCATTACAGCCCGGCCGTTTTGGGTCCGGTGCTGGTTTCAAATATAGGGGTGACCCTACGCAATTTTTTGCCCCCTATATTTAAAATCAGGACTGTCCCTGCAGCCTGGTGTTGGTTTCTAAATTACGGCGGAATCCTACACATTTTGTTCCCTGTAATCTTAGAAACCACGACAGGCTGGCAAGCCTGGGGCTGGTTAAGCTTTGGGAGGGGGACCCTATGTCATTTTTTTTCGGATATTTAAATTTATTTTCTATATTTACAGGCAGAAACATACATGGATCACAGCGATCTGTGAGCCTGATTCAGAGCCGGACGCTCTTTCAGAGCGCTCGCTCTGAATCAGGGCATTTTTTTGTTTGTTTCGACCTCCTGGCCATTGCATAGCTGTGGGTGACCACCCACAGTTTATGCGAGCGGCCAGGTGATGGTCGCGACCATCGGGCCTTGCGACGAGACAGTTGTGGTAGGGTCTCGTTCCCGCAAGCCCCAATAGAGCCGGAAGCTCACCACTGACATCACTGGTGATGTCAGTGGTGCCTCCCACAAACGGCAGGCGTTTCTTTGGGAATGCATCCATTTGTGTAGCCACCCCCCCTGCCCGCCTCCAAAACGGGGCGAGCTGTCAATGAAAATCGTCAACCGCCCAGTTTTGGTGCAAGACCCGTGCGACGGAGTGCCTGTTGCTGGCCGGGTCTCGCGTATGCGCACTGGGGAACCATCGACCCGCTTGCGAGCGCTGTGCGCTCGCGAGCGGGTCTGAATCAGACCCTGTGTATGTTTCTGACAAAATCTCAGATCACAGACACAGACACATTTTTTTCACGAGTTTTTACAGGAGAGTTTTCCCATCTCATGAGAGTTTTGAAACTCTCTGTTTGGTAAATTCCAGAATCCTATCTTCACCAGTGAAAAGGTTCTCAAGTTTTGCCGATGGTGAATTGAAGAGAGTTTGCTAACTCTCCTTTATTTTCCCGTAGCAAAGGAGATCTCTCTCCCTAGTTTGACATTAGTAAATTTGAGAGTGGGAAAAAATGGCCAAACTCTCCCAAGTTTGCAAACTCTCCCAAACTCTCAGCTTAGTAAATTTACCCCCTGTTGTCAGTCTGTGACATTGGGGTTACTAGGGAGACCATCCCTATTGTGCTCAGTTAGTGACATTACTAGAGAGAGAATCCCCACTGTCATCAGTCAACTGTAAAGCGCAACGGAATATGCTACGCTATATAAGAAACTGTTAATAAATAAATAAATCAGTGTCACAAGGGAGACAACTCTGTTATGAATCCCACTGCCTGCTCCATGTGACTGCCTGCTCCATGTGAGACCCCTAGAACCCAGCTAGCGAGATCTTCACCAATAACAACCGCCCATTGTTCCCTTAGAACTATATGTTCACCGGTACTTAGGCGGCCGCCTGGACTTACTCTCGGGGTAGTAGAGGCTCACACGGAGGTACAAGGGAACTCAAGAGATGAATTGTACAGTTAGAGCTGATACAGGTAATGGTTCTGATGAGTTGGCAATTGCATCGATGATATGGCAATGATACCGATGGTGTGGCAAGTGTGCCGAAGGTGCAGCAGTTGTGCCGATGTTGCGGCAATAGCCGTAGATAAACAATCTAGAGTATGAAAATGGCTTTGAGAGCCAACGGTGTGGCAACTGTGCCGATGTTGAGGCAATGATGCTGATGGTGCAGCAATAGCCGTAGATAAACAGTCTAGGGTTAGTAAATGGCTTTGAGAGCCGATGGTGTGGCAAGTGTGCCGATGTTGCAGCGATGGTGCCGATGTTGTGGCATTTGCCGTAGATAAACAGTCTAGGGTATGATAATGGCTTTGAAAGCCGATGGTGTGGCAAGTTTGCCGATGATGTGGCACGGGAGCTGCTTGGAGCAGCTAAGAAGCCGAATGAAGAATGGTGGTAGCACGGGAGCTACTTGGTGTGGCTAGGAAGTTGTATGGTGAATGTTGGCAGCATGGGAGCTGCTAGATGCGGCTAGGAACCGTTTGGAAATTGGTGGTAGCATGGGAACTACTTGGTGCGGCTAGGAAGCCATATGGTGAACGTTGGCAGCCTGGGAGCTGCTTGGTGTTGGCTGGGAAGCCGAATGGAAGCAATATCATGGAGAGAACAACAGCTGCCCATGCAGCTAAGCTGATGAAATCCACAGACACGCTATAGTCGGCACAGGTGCAATAGTTCAGTGAGTATAAATAGGCTGCAACACTTAATCAAGCTGCACCTGTGGATGAGACATCACTTCCTGAGGCGTGCCAATCGCTTAGCAACAGGAGAAACAGGAGTAACCCCGTCCTGCCTGAGAAAGCTGTCAGAAAGGGTCAAGTCGTGACCGCGACTTGTAACAAACTCACACTGTATTTAATTTATGACATCAGTGTTACTAGGGAATCACCACAGTGTTCTGCCTGTGACACCATAATTACTAAGGAGGCAAGCCCCAGTGAGACAGCTCCACTGTGCTCAGTTTGTGATATCAGAGTAACTAGGAAGATAACCCCGAATCTGATCAGTCTGTGACATATGCAACACTAAGGAGATGACATCAATTGTGCTCACATAAAATGTGGACATAAAACCACCATGCTCAGGAAGACAACCCACACTAAGCACAGTCTGTATCATCAGGATCACTAGGGAGACAACACACACTACACACAGTCTGTGACATCAGGGTCACTAGGGAGATAGCCCTACTGTGCTCAGTTATCTAGGGAGATAGCCCTACTTATCTAGGGAGATAACTTCAGTTGTGCTCTGTCTGTGGCATCAGAGTCACTAGAGAGACAATCCACACTACAGTATGTTCAGTCTATGACATCAGGGTCACAAGGGACATATTGTAAACCCACTGTGCTCAGTCTGTGACATTAGGGTCACTAGGGCTATAGCCACCACTTTGTTCAGCTTGTGACATCAGCAACCCTAAGGTAATAGTCCCCACTGTGATCAGTCTGTGACATCAGTAACATTAGGGATATAGCTTCCACTGTGCTCAGTCTGTGACATCAGAGTTACTAGAGAGATAAAACCAAATTTTTTACATCAGAGTCACTGAATAGGTAACCCCCACTTTGATCAGGTTGTGACATCTGCATCACTAGTTAGAAAATGTCAACTATGTTTAGTCTGTGACATCAAGGTTCCTAGGAGACAACCCTCACTGTGTTTAGTCTGTGACATCTCCATCACTAGGGAAGTAGCCCACACTGAAATCAGTCTGAGTTTTTCCAAATGGAACTTTCAAAACACCTTTATGTGGGATGTGACATTTGCATTGCTAAATTAGCTTGTAGAACCTATAGTCCATTGTGTTTTAACAATATATCTTTTTTTTGTTAGACATTTTCCTGGTGCTCCGACTGTGGTCTCACAGTGGCTTTGCTTTGCATAACACAGGATATAATCGGTGTGTGCATAACACCAAGCACGGTACACACATTTGTGCCATTTCTTCATGTTGTACTGCACCAACAATGCTACATTAGTGTGTCAGGGGTGTATTAAAGACCCGACAGGGCCTGTGAGCAGTGGGCCCCCTCCTATGATCAGAGGCCCCTCCCAACCCTGAATATGCTTACCTTATGCATCCTCCCAGTGATATTCGAGAAGATGGTACATGTGCACAAGTGAGCAAAGTCTCTAGTACAGTGCCGAAGTCTTTGCTATCACCATACAGCGCCATCTTCCCGAAGACATCACTGGGAAGTAAGATGGGACCGCGGAGGTGGAAGGACCTGCTTGCCATCACAAGCTAAGTATACTCTGGGTGCAGGGTGTGCAGTGAGGGTCCCTACTTGACCCAGGGTCTGCAGCGCACACCCTGCACCCATTGTAAATATGTCTAGGACCTGCGTGCTTTAAATGCCAGGGCTGATTTTTAATCAAGTCCGGCCCTGCCCATAATGTTGAGGTAAAGGCAATTGATCTGCAATTCACTACTATCATTCAATCATTAAACACATTTTACTAATCTTATCTATTGAAGCATATGATGTTCTATATTTAGGACACTTGTTGTTGTATTTGGTTTACATACCTATTTATTAACAAAATATCAAATGCTTTGCCATGCCCTCTAAGAGTCTCAGTATTAGCAAAGGGGCATTGCTTCCCCCCCCCCCCCGACGGGCCCAGACCTATCACCAGAAACTCTGAGTGCTAGTCCCTCTTTATCTATCAGTCGGACTTGTGTATATGAGAGGTCAAAGCCTATAATGGACACATACCCCCTTTTTTCTATAGTTTCTCACCTGCTTCATACAGGTATAGTGTCCCTAATTGTTTCTTCAAGAAAAATAAATCCCTTCTTTCAAACAAAAGATCTCCAGTACATATATGTATTCCTTGCACCCATTATGCAAAGTCAACTGATACAGTTAGGTATATATTGGCAGACCAGCAGGTATTCTGAAACATTTTACAATCTATCTTTTTGATGTCTAAGGGCCGGATTTAATTAGCTGCGATAAAACGAAAACTTAACGCTGGAGAAGTTTTGGCACTATTCTCCAGTTTTTGTGTGATATTTTCACGTCTTTTGGCAATGCGCGCTCCTGTTTTCACCCTATCATATTACAAAAGACGCAAAAATGCATACAAGCGAAAACTGTGCATGGCAAATCCAGCGAAAAGTACAGCACATTTGGGGAAATCAGTCTGTACCCCATAAAAAGCCTAAATGACATAGACAATCAATATAGAAGTGTAAAAATAGCTGGGTTGGGTTCTTAAATTGTGTCAAATGGCTATTACAGTATATGCATTATTTATTTATTTATTAACAGTTTCTTATATAGCGCAGCATATTCCGTTGCGCTTTACAATTGGAAACATTGATAGAACAAAACAGGGTAATAACAGACAGACATAGAGGTAAAAGGGCCCTGCTTGCAAGCTTACAATCTATAGATGTATATTTGCATAAGTGTTGAAAAATGCTAAAACTATTTTTTTGCAAAAAAATAATTGCTATAGTTAAATTGGGGGTACATTAAATTGGGTGCTAGTATATATTTGTGTCTATAAAGTGCAGTTTTTAAAAATATTAAAAATACACCTGCTGCAGCCACCTGCAATCCTAAAAACACATGTCCCATCCATACAGCCCCCCAAATACCTGCCCCAGTACTGTACTTTAAACCCATTTTCCTACACTTTTTACCTCAAAAATTACATGTCATTATTAGGGGGAATTATGCTTGTTAAAAAATTATTTTTGCCTAATTAGTCATTAGGGGGGAGAGAGGGGGGGATTGTCCAAAGGGTTCTGAGCCAAGTCCCCACATTTTTAGCCAAAAATAGGGATTATGCACATTTTTTCACCTGCTCTGAGATGGTGAAAACTTTTCACCCTTTTGTGTCTATGGGGTTTCCGCATATGCGATAACTCCGGGAATAGGATTGCACATTAAGCATTGGTGCGAAAACATCGCTGCTTTTCGCGTCTAATTGAATTCCCCCTAATAAGGGATTACTGTATATCTCCTACCTGTCATTTATCAAAAGGGTTACCACAAATAAATTATTTATATCTCTTGGGGTCTCATTGTTCTCTGCGTTTACGGCATCCCCATAACATGACGTTATGTGTGCTTAGCAGTCTTGCGATGCCTGTAATCATTGAAAGACGTACTATGCATGCACAACATTTCCATTTCACGCATGTTCACTACTGATCAATTTGCGGTAAGCTGCCATACAGAATGTTAATTACCAAAGGAGGTCTATAATACATGTAAAAACATTTCCTCTATTGGGCTGCCTCCTGAATTCCAGGTTTGCATTGACTCATTCCATAAAAATGCTGGGTCAGTTACCCAAAAAAAAAAAAGTACAAAAAAAGTTATGGCATTGTATTTGCAGTGTTAAACATTACTGTGATATTGTGATAGTTTCATATCTAAAAATACATAATTTATTTGATTTTGTTTTGGAATACCCCTTTCAGACATACCGAGAATCGCGGGAATTTGGCCTGCCCGGGTTGCCGCGTATGTCTGAAAGGTACCTACCCGGGAACACGTTCCCAGGTAGGCGACCCTTCAATCATCCAGGGAATTTCCCAGGACTTAAGTCCCGGGAAATTACCCTGCTTATGTCTGAATGGTGCTACCCGGGAATTTACCATTCCCGTTCTGCACCAAGCAGCTTTTACATTGAGTTGGCAGCGCAGAGCATCCTATAGGATGCTCAGTGCTGCTGCTTTGAGTTAGCAGCGCGGACGTTCAGCAATGCTGCTTTCAGTTGGAAGCACAGAGCGTCCTATAGGACGCTCAGCACTGCCGCTCACCACGGTGGCTGTGTCGCTGTAGATCGCGACACAGAGGACCCCAGCCGGACGCCGGGGACACCCGCCAGCGCTGGAGACTGCTGACAGGTCTCTGCCACAGCTGGCCGCCCACACTCCCGCTGGACCACCAGGGCAGTACATTAACGGAAGGGGTTCTATCTCTTCCCCATTGGGGGGGATGACAAATAGGGGTTAAAACAAATAATTTATTAATTAAATAAAAGTAAAAAAAATGGCTGGATTGGAATTGGCCGGCTGCCTGCTGCATTTTGATGACCTCGTCAGAGCAAGCCAGAGAGGGGATAGGCTAGGAAGGGCAGACGGCATAGGAGAGGCAGGTAATCTGAAAACCCTGCTCTTGTCTGAAAGGGGTCTACCTGGGAATTTCCCAGGTAGACGCTGTAGTGTGATACCCGGGAATTTGCCCAGGACAAATTCCCGGGTCTGAGCAGGAAATTTCCCGGGTCGTATTTCTGAAAGGGATATAAGTGACGCAACAATTTCACTGAATGAGCTGGTTAGAAATCCTCTTTGGCTGCATTGTTTTTTGTGTGTGTATCATTACACTCATCTCATTCCAATAAATAAACAAAATAAATCATACAACAAATGGTAATGCCGTAGGGGGTGTACAAATATGCAAACTCAAATCAGTGGGGTGCCATATTTATCAGGAGACCGCCAGCTATTCAGAAAGCTATGACAGTACCATAATTCCTCTGTATATTAAACTTTTGTAGCAAATAACTGAAAAATGAACTATTGTCATTTGCAAGAAATTGCTGTGTACTGTAGTTTTAGGTTCTAAAGAAACCAATAATATTTCCTCACTATGCTAAATCTTCTTGCATCCAAGTAAAATGGATCCTGCTGGCAGGTGTGTGTCTGTTTAGGAATGTTACCAGATATATTTGCATACTGAATAAATCTGTATATTCTGATTAGTGGCCCTTTAGTAGTGTATATTCATCATAGATGTTTTATTCTATTATTCAGCTACATACAAATCGGAAAAATAATATAATACCCGTTAATCTCAAGTAATACCAATGTCCTGCAATTCTGTTACATATCCTGAGGCAGCCATCATTCTGGAGGCAATCATTTGTGTACTGAACAAATAATATACTCATGACACAACCTAGTGACTAGTGACATGAATGAGGTGGGTACAGTATGCAGTCATAATCAGTGGCAGATCTTAACTAGGGACTGCGAGGCTGCAGCCCCCCAGTAAATTCCGCCACTTCAGTGAGCCAGTGCAGTCCGTGATTGCACTAGCTACACTGTGACTGGATATGGCTTCCTATTGGAGGTGGCTTCCCAGTCACGCTGAAGACAGGCAGCCAGGGGGAGGTGTCTCCTCCCCCTGGGACTGCCAGTCCGGGCTGCGATCAGCAGACAGCGGCTTACAGTGGAAGCCGCTGCTCTGCCTTTCGGGCAGCCCAACAGGGCTTCTTGGGTCTGCAAACAATGCAGCCCCGAGAAGCTGGTGTTAAGCGTGCACATACGCGGCACCACCGCCGTTCATGCGCATGCGCTGGTCCCGACGCCTGCCAGATTCAATGAGCAGGGACCCATGCCAGCAGCAGCGGCAGCCCCCCTCAGGTAAGAGGGCAGGAGCCGCTGCTGATCATAATGTTCTTGTCGGCAGCTTAATCCCAGCACCACAGTGTCGACCTTGTTAAAACGCTAATTAAAGCATTTTAACTAAAGATGTGTACATACCCCAGTGTTCTGGTTTCGGTTCTAAATAATCGTCATGTTTTGGTTTTGGAAAAACCACCCTCAAGTATTTTGGTTTGGTTTTGATTTTGAATTTTTTTAAAAAGAGATAAATACAGCTAAAAAATCTTGTAACTTGGGCATATTTCTGTTCCTATACAGGTTGAGTCTCCCATATCCAAAATGCTTGGGACCAGGGGTATTTTGGATATTGGAACAGTCTGTATTTTGGAATATTTGCATTCCATAATGAGATATCTTGGGAAAGGGACCCAAATCTAAACACAGAATGCATTTATGATTTATATACACCTTATACACACAGCCTGCAGGTACATTTATACAATATTTTCAACAATTTTGAGGCTCAAACAAAGGGCCTGATTCAGAGCCGGACACAATTAGCGCTCGCTCGTCCAGAAAATAGGAGTGGCTATTCAAATGAACCGTTCGCTAATTGCGGTCTGTTCACGCCTCTAGGTCTGAACGAGCGAACAAAACTTGCGGTCGTTTTTTGGGAAACTACGCCCCCTGGCCGCTCGCATCCTACGTCATGTCCGCTATTTATTAGATTAATCGAGTACATCGACCAGGGTATGAGCTGCTCGCTATTCTTGAGGTTGGTTTTTGCTACCACAATTTTGCGAGCAGTTCTGGCTATAAAATAACCCAGTGACGTGCACAATGACGCTGCTGTTTTAATTATGCACACCCATAAAACGCCCGTTTTGACCTTTAAGCACGCCTGCGATCGGATCTCCACTCCCCGTTTTCAAGCACCTTCCTCTGTAACCACCCACATACGCCTCTTTCTGTCACTCAAATTATCAGGCATTCGCTATTTTGCGAGCACATGAATTTCGGCCGCACTGACTGGTTCGCGCATGCGTCTAACGATCCGTACACATGCGCAGTTGGGCAAACATCGCTCGGAGCGAACGAGCTGCCGCTTACGAGTGGCTCTGAATCAGGCCCAAAGTTTGTGCACATACATGAAATTCATTTATGTTTCATATACACCTATTACACAGCCTGAAGGTAATTTTATACAATATTTGTAATAATTTTGTGCCTTAAACAAAGTTTCTGTACATTTAACCATCAAAAAATAAAGGTTTCACTTTCTCAGTCATTCTAAAAAAATTCTGTATTTCGGAATATTCCGTATTTCGGAATTTTTGGATATGGGAGACTCAACCTATAGCAGTATTAACATCAATAACATTCATAGTCATTTCCACTCAATTTTAATGACCTAACAGCACTTGAAAGCAGGAGGGAGGGACTTGCATGCAATCCAAAACACACAAGATCCGTTATTTTATCCAAGTTCAAAACTTGGCGAGAAGACCCGAGTCCAGGACTCAGGTTAACTTGGACCCCAAAGTTTGGGTGTTTCAGAAAAACTGAACCGCTCATCTCTATTTCAACGATGTCGGCAGAATAACTCTAAACATGCTGCTTAACGGCATAGTTACAGTTTTACTGCACACTCTGGTAAAATGCTTTGAATACCATTTTACCAAAGTCGACATTGTGGCACTGGGATTATACTGCTGACAACAACATTGCCAGTAATGTTCTTGTCGACATATCGTACCACACCCAGAGGTGTGTGAGGCCGCTATTTCCTACTGACTAAATATTGTTCTCTGAATAGTTCTAGGGACAGACCGGGGGAGTCCTATACTTTTTTGGGGGAGGTATGGTCTCCACTTGGAATATACACATACACACATTGATAACAACACAAAAGTCCAATAATATCTCCTTCTTCCAATAAGTTTCTTTGGTGTTTCCCCAGATATTGAGACCAACACAGCAGACTGTCACCCTTTTATCTAGGTCTTGTAGGAGCACCTGAGAGAGTTTTTAAAGCACAAGTTTTGGAGGTAAAAGTGGCAAGTGTAGAGGGTGTATTGAGGTGATTTGCAGAATTATGCCGCCCTACCCCATGGCATAATGCTGAAAATCATGGAATTGTAATACGGGGTGAGTGGGGCCATACTGACGCAATTGCACCAAGCCTCCATCTGCCCACTTTACTAGGGAAGGGAGCAGGGTCCGGGAATCAGGGAGAACTCAACATTTAAAAACTTGTGGACATTACGGGAGAGTAAGCAATTGTGGCAGGAAAAATTAAAATTTATAGCTGATTCTCTCACAGTATGTTCTGCCCCTCACTCTATGTCTGACAAATTTGGAGGAGACAGCATAACCAATACTCTATCTTCCAATAATCCAGCCAGATGTGATCTGAAGAACGGAATTTATTATTCAGTAGAGGAACTTGTATGAATGTACACAGATACATGCGTATGAACGAGTGTGAGCGGTAATACATCGGATGCTATACCAGGGTTGAGCATATGAGATGTCTGCCTGGGACCATGTGAAAATAAGAAATGGCTGCTTACAGCTTCTTTAGCCCAGAATGCATTGCTAGACTGCTAAGGCATGTTAGAAGGGACAAAATGGGTCCGATTTAAACTGCTACTGTCCTGACCACTCGATGGGGCTTCTTATGAATTAATATAACATAACAAACCCTATGCTGAAGGCATGACACAGTTTACACAAAGATATATACATGTTGTATGACAGTATGTGCCTCAGCCAACAATCAGGAGATCATTAATGCAAATGTGCACATAGGTGTATCATATGTGTGTATGTTATATACTAAACAGAATGGCACTTTTTTCAGCTGGAGTACCTCGGTGACATCGTAAATATTTCATGCAGGCTTCAGCAACAGTTATATAAAATGACCAATATAAAACTTTGCTCCTTACAGGCAGGGACGTCAGAAAGATTTTATGTTGGGAGGGGGGCAACATAAAATAGTTCCGGCGCCTGCCCCCTCCTCCTCCTCTCCTCCCCTCCCTCCCCCTTTCCTACCTGAGCAGCGGCCGCAGGCGGTCAGGGACTGTGCTTTATAGCAATAGCCTGCACAGCCTCTGCACCGCACGGAGGAGGAGGTGTAATGTGCAGAGTTTTAACTTAAAGACAGCTGTGCTATAAAGCACAGCTCCTGACCTTCCGCAGCCGCCATTCATTTCACATATTTGGGGGGGAAGGGGGGCAAGCTGCCCCCTTGCCATCCCTCCCCTCCCCTCCGACACCCATGCATACAGGTAAATATTGTATTTATATGGTGAACAGTATAAACCTTTTCAATGCATCCAGTTGTGATTAAGGGCCTGATTCAGACCTGGTCGCAAGCGCTGAGCGCTCACAACCGGGTCGATGGTGGCCCACAGCGCATGCGCACGACAGAGCCAGCTCCGTCGTGCGCATGCGCAAGACCCGGCTAGCAACGAGCTCCGGGTCTCGCACCAAAGGGGGTGAGCTGTCAATGTTGAGTGACAGTTCGCCCCGTTTGGCGGGCGGGCCGGAGGGGTGGCTGCCCAAACGGAGGCATTCCCGAGGGAACACTTGCCGTTTGGGGGCGGCCCCAGTGACATCACGAGTGATGTCAGTGGAGAGCTTCCGGCTCTGTTAGAGCCAAAAGCTCTCTGGGGCTTGCGATGAACGAGACCCTACCACAAGGGTCTTGTCGCAAGCCCGATGGTCGCGATGGTCTTGACCATCGCGACCATCATCATGGCCGCTCGCTATAGTTGTGGGTGGTCATTATTATTTTTTCAAATGTGGCTGCACTTTAGTGTCTAGTGCTTCTTGCTGCTTCCACAGCAATGGTCAAAGACTGGTAGAATGTGGGCTGGGCAATTAGGAGCTGGCAATTTGGAGCATTAACCGGAGAGATTTCAAGCAAAGTGCAACTTGCAACAGAAAAGTTTTTATACAGTACAGTATACGGTACATGTTCATGTACTATTCTGGAAAACTATTGGGGAAATGTATAAAACCTTCTAAAAGTGGATAAGTGGAGAAGTTGCCCATAGCAACCAATCAGCTTGTAGCTACCATTTATCAAGTGCATTCTATAAAATGATACTGTCAGTAGGTGATGTAGTTTAAATCCCGGCCGTCGGGATGCTTGCACTCAGAATGCCGGTGCCAGAATCCCGTCACCAGTCAGAATCCTAGCTCCAGCATCCTGACCACCGGCATCAAGATGGTAAGTATTGAGGTTAGGGGGGGGGGTTATGGTTAGGCACTGGGGGGGTAGGTTTTGGCTCTGAGGGGGTTAGGTTTAGGCTGCGGGGGGAGAGTTAGGTTTAGGCTACGGCAAGATCAGGTTTAGGCTGCGGGGTGGGAGGCAGCAATGTGCGGTGAGGTGAGGCAGGTAAGGCAAAGCCTTTCCAGTCATACTTTGGTATACTCCAGAGTTTTTACTATAAAAATTATAAGAAACATATAAAGAAAATATTATAAATATCTCCTATTTATTGTTCTAATCCTTTTTACAGTCAAAACTCTGGAATACAAAGTGTATGGCAGGTGAGGCACTGCCTCCCCTGTCTACCTTTTCCGCACATCCCTGATCCCTGTACCAGCAATATATACAGATGCACCTTTGTATACACGAACCCTCGGGTTCATATATGTAGCTGTAAATCTGGCTCTGATAATAGCCAGTGCCTCCCCAGCCATTTACCTCACCGCACATCACTGGAGGGAGGACTCAATTTAGAGGTAGGGGTAGGGTTAGGATACTTAGCCTTACCCTGTCGGGATGCGACATCGTGTTTCTGACCGCCGGGACCCCAAACGCCAGCATTCCGTACCCAAACTGTTGGTAGAAGCTGATTGGTTGCTATTGGCACCTTTTGCAGATTTGATACATCTCCCCCAAAGATTCTAAGGGGAGAGCTCTGCATCCTGCAGCAGACTTGGACAGGCCAGGTATACACTAGCTTACTGTGTGAGGACAAGAAGGGAACTTTTTTTAATCACCTCTTCATCATTGCCCTAAAGAAAGAGTGACCATATTGCTAAATGTCAGAGACTAGCAAATAATTAATCACCTTTTTTTTCTTTTCAAAAAATGATCTATTTGCTTTTCACTTGCACTTTGATGGGCAGAAGGTCACAGTAAAGGTGGAAAAGGTCTATCATGATGTATTTTGGTTTCATGGTAGCAGGATAGGCAGTTTGCCACCTGTTTCGAGACCCTGGAGTTTAAGATCCTCCCCCATATATGTGTGTATAAATATTATATGATGCAGAGGAGTTACTCGGGCTAGTCAGATGGGAGAATGAGCCTAGACAGTTGACAGGACAAGCTGTAGAGTGGATAAAGTATCACATATAAGTAAAAATTAGATATTAAAAAAAAAAAAAATTAGAATTAAACATTGCAATGGGGTCTCAGCGATTTGTCATTGTAGCTAGCAATTTTATTGTGCAGTGAAAGTGTAATAATAATATCTGCTTAAATCACTTAAATTAAATGTTGTATTGCATCATATACAGGTAGCCTTGGAGATGTGAGATTGTGCAATGAAAGATTATGGGCATGGTGAATAGGGGTGTGGCCTACATGGAATTTACCATGCACCTATAAACTACTATAATATACTTACCTCTCTGCTGAGTCCGCTGCTGTTGCTGCTGCCGACAGTGTCTTTGGGAAAATGGTGCAGTGGAGAAATCACCAAGAAAATGTGGCCACCATGTACCCAGAGATCTTCGCATGTGCAGTACTGTAGTGCCAGAGGCAACACAGAGCATGTGCTGGTACCATGGAGGGTCCCACACGGAGACTGCACATGGTGCCCAGGGTGCAACAAGTCATAGTTGCTCCCAGAGCCGTAACTAGACTATTTGGTGCCCTGTACCAGAAAGAGCATTGGCACCCCCCTAATTTTTCAAATGGACATAATGCACCCAAAAAAAGGGGAATGGCCTCATGGGGTAGGGCCAGGGAAGAGATAGGAGAGACCAGTAGATGCTGGGGATGAAATAAGAGGAATCTACAAGCAAGAATGATAATAAACAGAAATTTGACAGGCCCAAACAGAGCCCCCTGCCCTGTAGTGCCCTGTGCCATGGCACCGGCTGAACTACCCTAGCTACGGCCCTGGTTCCTCCTCTGATATGGTGTAAAAATCCTATACTACATATCACACTACCATGCAAGTTGGAGTTGGTTCGCTTGGTTGTGATAGCATAGAAATGGCTGCTTTTTTCTATCCTAGACAGTGTTCTAGGCACCTACTAGTATATGAGAATGCCATTATTGTCACATTAGTAATTTCAGTCTATCTGGAAGAAAACCCTGCCGGGCAAATATCTATTTAATTTGCAACAGCTTAAACAATTTCATTTCCAGTCCTGATCTGGATTTATGATATATATCTCATTTGACACTTGAATGTATCCATCCTCCAACGTGAATAGACCATTAGTTTAACTGCTCCATAAATCCTGTACAAGGATACTTCGTTTATACATGGATTTAAATAAATTGACACAGCTTGTGCCAATGTGCCCGTAACTATGGTGTATTCTGTTGTTATGTGCCATTAGTCTTCTCCCTACATAAACACTATTGGCAATGCCTGTCTGCGCTCCGGGTAATGGCAGAAGGAGCACAGGGAGGGTTTTCCGGTGATATCCTGATCGTGCCCACTTTCTTCAGCTTACTCTACAATCCAACGCTCTGTGTGATTGCTGCATGACTCACAGTGAATAGACAGGTAATGTACACTACGTACAGTAAATAGATGGACACGTGTGCAACTCTATGTATGGCTAAAGGAATTCCTGGAAGTTCAATTTATGTTACCCCGGATTACTGTCATTTCATGCTATGTTCCACTTTGGATCTACAGGTGTTAGTTTTACTTTTCTTATGACACTTGTGTAATGTATTATTTAATGTTGTGTTTTTGTGAATGCCTCCATTGGGTCATTATGGCTGTTATTAGCCAGTGAAGTAGTTAATTATATTTTAGTTGGTAGCTGATCTTCTGGTAATTAAATATTTATATTTACATTTTTTCCCCCCATTTATTGCATTGTGTCTGTACAATGTTTAAGCTGTTAAATTGGTCTCAAGACAGTGCTAAGGGAATGGTATGTCAGTAACTGTAGGGTTTAATGTTTTGTGTGTGTGATGATAAAATATTTGTGAAGATAAATATTGGCTACTTAATGCTGCCCATCCACTAGACGATTAAGTTGAACGATAACGATCATTCAATCGTTCGCAAAACGTTTGCAAAAATGTGTAAAACGGCAGCGATGCGCGTGCCCGCTGGTCATTTAGACATCTATCATCGTGCAAACATGCTGGTCAACCTGATGATAACGTCAGGTTCAGCATGTTGCCAGATGATTGATGAGCCTGCACTGAACAACTGCTCGTCCAGTGTAGGCTTATCACAGACATAGAAAAGACTGCATGTTTACAATGTCGTAATCGTGCTGTTGTTTCTATGGTCTGCTAGTGGATGGGCAGCATAAGATAGACATACTATATAATGTATACTGTATTACATATGTATTGTTCATTTTGCAAGTGTTGCATTCCAGCTGTTGTAACACTAGACATTCCAGTCTCACTACTGTACCTCGCTACTGTGGGACTACAAGTCCCAAAACATTACAGGGCCTGTTAGTTTCACAGCAGTTGAAATATAAGCAGTTGTCTATAACACCGATAAAGTGTACATTAAGACCTCTCTCCACTGATTGGCTGTAGTGTATGAATGGCGTGAGTATGAGGACACAGGGCCTGATTCAACAAGGAATGCAGTTGCTCATAAGCACGCAATCAGCCAATTGTTTCGTTCTGCGTATGCATCGTAGCGCACGTGCGCGAACTAGTAACTGCGATCGGGAATACGATCGCAGAGACAATGCAGTTCCAAGGCAAAGTGATCAACAGGAAATGCTGTTTGTGGGTGGTGATGGGAGGGGGGGCGGGTGAACACACACGTGCCAGTGCATTGGGACTGCGTTGCAGGGGCGTGCATAAGTTAACCACAGCAATACCATATGCAACCTGAGGCCTCACAGCGGGCGCTGAAGTAAGCAATTCCTGAGTGAGGTCTGACCTGCCTTTACTGTGTGTATGGGTCCGATGTTACCGATTGTTTAGCTATGTTGTCAGAGTATGCGGATGTGAGTAAGGGGAAGTGGGTGTCCTTATGTCAGGCTGAGATCGTCAGGCTGCGATCGCAATGCGAATGCAAACATTTACATATCACTGCTGATATTAGCAACTGCATTGTGCGCGGATAAGCAGAAAAGCGATCCTTGCTGAATCAGGCCCACAGACAGCAATACACAGTATGAGGATTGTTTGGATGTCTGTTATAAGTGCCATGCACAACAGTTTGGTCTCATCTTGCTACATATCTTGCTCTATTAATTAATTTATCCCAGATCAGGACACCTGCTATAGTGAACACTATTGGCTATTTACTGGTAATTCAAGTACCTATTATTTACAGCAAAATGAAAAGTGACAACACATTGATACCAAGTAAAGCTGGCCAAATTATCAGGGAACTGGACGTTTGGTAAATAGAGCCAAATAACAGAGTCATACAGTAAGTGCAGAAAGTCTCCTCTCAGCCGATGACCACACAAAGGTCATTGCTCTCATCATCTTAGATTTCACTCATCTGGATTGGACTGGACACCAGTTTTGGCAGGCATGTACAATAAGTTTGAGGCTGTTTGTCTAAAATGACCAAACTGCCTGCAGGAACGAATAAATGTGATTAGAAGCCATAACGATAATAACTGCTACTCTAGTGCATAGTAACATGGAATTCAACAATTAGTAAGTAAGGTTATTTTATGTACAAAACTTTATCCACACAAACCCAACAAACTGATCAATCTGCTCTTTGCTTACAGCCCATGGAGAAAGATCACACTTGTTTGCAAGTAGTATACAAGGCACAAGTTCACCATTTGGTAGTGTAACTTTGTTGTCCAGGTAATTTTTCCCTTCTTAAATCCACATTTAAAACAAAAATATGATAGTCAAATGCAGGTGGTTTCCAGTTGCCCAGAAGACTCCGATCAGCCCAGCCAGTGACCACAAAATGCAGTATAAAGGATGGAATGTAGCTGCTGTGTATGTCATGTGGAAGCAGCTTTTCCTATGGAGTCTGATGTCTGTGTTTGGATCTGAGCACTCAATCAGCACACCGGACCAGAGAGCAGCTGCCACAAAGAGGAGATTGGCATCTTAACTTGTGTGCTTAAAAAGTTTACTGGTTAGTAGCTATACTATGTGCTGTATGTATACTTATTATAGGATGTTTAACCTTTTCCTGACCACTTTCCTAACATTATATAAGATACATATGTTCGATACAAAAAGTTATTTTTTTAGAACCTTTACTACAGACCACACTGTAGACCAATGTTTGCCAAACTTGGGGCCTGATTCAGAGCCGCTCGTAAGCGGCCGCTCGTTCGCTCCGAGCGATGTTTGCCCAACTGCGCATGCGTACGGATCGTTAGACGCATGCGCGAACCAGTCAGTGCAGTCGAAATTCATGTGCTCGCAAAATAGCGAATGCCTGATAATTTGAGTGACAGGATGAGGCGTATGTGGGTGGTAACGGGAAGGTGCTTGAAAACGGGGAGTGGAGATCCGATCGCAGGCGTGCTTAAAGGTCAAAATGGGCGTTTTATGGGTGTTCATAATTAAAACAGCAGCGTCATTGAGCACGTCACTGGGTTATTTTTTAGCCAGACCTGCTCGCAAAATTGTGGTAGCAAAAACCAACCACAAGAATAGCGAGCAGCTCATACCCTGGTCGATGTACTCGATTAATCTAATAAATAGCGGACATGACGTAGGATGCGAGTGGCCAGGGGGCGTAGTTTCCCAAAAAACGACCGTAAGTTTTGTTCGCTCGTTCAGACCTAGAGGCGTGAACAGACCGCAAAGAGCGAGCAGTTCATTTGAATAGCCAGCCCTTTTTTTGGAACGAACGACCGCAAATAGCGACCGGCTCTGAATCAGGCCCTTGGTCTTCAGGGACTCCTATCAGAGCATGTTTTCCAGATCTTCTCAGTATCACAATTGAAATAAATGTATTGTGGAGTTTTGCCCGCATCCGGAAAAATAATAAGCAAGCATTCAGCTCAGACGGGCTGTGATCGCTGGGCCTATATATGTCTGAACTATTGCACATACTGCACTTTGTATGAGGCAGATTATAACTTGTTACATGCTAATTATTCCACCTTCATGATCTGGCTGCATTTGCTCTAAAATCAAGCATTTGGAAACCTCCCTATTAAAATCCTATCTTTTGCCTCTGTGGTACCCACATCTTAGCTGAGTTCCTAATTCTAAGGTACCTATTAATCAAACATTTTCCTGTGAAAATGATCGTTTTCACTATAGACAGATCAATGGAGACTTCCAGCAGGACTGGGTGCTGGGGGTCATGCCCACAGGAGAGGGCATGGCTATGTCCTCTTGTAACTACTTCTACATGGGATAATCCATACCCGTCCCTATTGCCTTGTCTGACGTTAAACATAGGGCTTTGGATAACTTGTCTCCATAAAGCTCCATAAAGCTGCGTGGGGCCGTAAAATTGCTAAAGTTAGTAACCGGTGAATTAATTTTTTTTTGCCAATAGAAGCCTTTTCTCCTGAATAGTTACTACCAGTGGCGGCTCCAGAGGTGAGGCTGCAGTGCTGTCCAAAATTCAAATAGGGGAGCCACACCAACTGTCCTTTCAAAAGCTGACAAACATTGCCAGTCGGGACTCACTAGCAGTCGGTGTGGCTCCCCTATTTGAATTTTGGACTGTGCTGCAGTCCCACCTCTGGAGCCGCCACTGGTTACTACTATGACATAAAAAGGTTCCCGGTGTCAATACATACCTAGGGGTCTATTTACTAAGCAGTGTTAGGAGACAGAGTGAAAAGTGATAAGACAGTGATAAGGTGCCAGCCAATCAGCTCCCAACTGTCATCTCACAGGCTGTGTTTGAAAAACGACATAAGAGTATTTTTTCTCTGCTGTGTGCTGTATGCATTCATTGGAACAAGACGAGAACAAAATAAATATGATACTGCATCAGCATTGACATTTGACATACTGTGCATGCTCAGTTAAGTCAATAGGGGAGTACCAGGAAGAGAGAACTCGTAGGTGAGATTTATTTATAGAGCTGTCCCGGTGAGGTCTAATTGGTAAATTGCCTCAAAACACAGTTGTGTTGATCGCCACCATCTGGCAAGAGCATGATAAATAGGCTTGTAATCAGGGGCTAGTGTTAACAATAATCTCTCTTTATGGCATACTCTGTGACATTTATAAATCTAGGTTTGTCATGGAATGAATGGAGCATGGAAAATATCTGAGAATCGCTTGGAATGACCTGGTAATCTCATTACTACAAACAGCAAAGGGAACTCCAACAGAATTGTATGCAAGAAACTATTGGTACATTGTTGGGGATCGGTATGAAAACCCCCCCCTCCCCAACCCTCCCTTTGGGGTGCCTAACCCTAACCTGCCCCCCAAGTGCCTAACCCTAACCCCCCCTGTAAGTGCCTAAACCTAACCCCCCTTGCCCGTAGTCTAAACCTATCTCTAACCTCCCCCGGGGGTGCCTAACCCTAACCCCCCTTACCCTAGCCTAACCCTCCCGGTAATGTGCCTAACCGCAAGTCCCCCCCGGGAGCCCCTAACCCTCCCCCCTACCTATGACTGTCCGTGCCCGCCACCCGGATTACCTTCGTTCAGTATGCCGGGCATCGGGCTCCCAGTGTAGGGATAATGATAGGCGTCGGGATTTCGCCGCCTATTGTTAGACCCCTGCCGGTATTAGACAGTCGGGAAGCTGGCAGTCGGCTTCCTGACTGCATCCCCATTGTAGCATAGATAAACATGATTTGATCATTTTCTCTCATACTGTCCATATTCTGGGGGCAATTCAATTGTTTTAGATGCCCCCCGCTAAGCGTCTATATGAAGGCGCCCGACTAAGCAATTCAATTGTTGCTCCGTTCGAATGCCTAAAGCTGCGGGGGCACATATTTCTGCTCGCAGTCTCCTGAGGTGCGGGAAGAAATGTGTGTAAAGTCCATTTTTTGGGGCGCCCTAACCACTTCTTTAGATGGGTTTAACCACGCAAAGGTGCTTGTAGCCTCATTAAGTACTAATGGGCACCCAAACGGAGAAACAATTGAATTGCTCCATCGGGGAGCAGGGAGCAAGCAAAACAAATGAATTGCCCCCTCTGTGTATTCCATGGCACGGGATGTTGTCGGCATCCTGGTGGTCAGCAGCTAGAATTCCGATGCCAGAATTCCAACAGCTGTCAGAATCCCAGCTCCAGAACCCCTATCGCTGACATCCCTACGGTAAGTATTAAGGTTAGGGTTAGGCACTAGGGGAAGCAATAGGCTGCCAGAGGGGAGGGTTAGTGATAGGCTGTGAGAGAGGGTCGGGGGGGGGGGTTAGGGGTTAAGGTTTGGGATATTTATGGAATTTTGTTGGGATTCTTACTGTCGGGATGCCATAACCAACCCCTATTGTACGTGACATAGAGATCAGTTTATTTCTATCCTGCCATTATTTACCAATGTTTTGTGAGAGAATATAATGAACTACTTGTCTAAAGTAAAGAAACTGTTATGTGTAAAAATAATACAGATGGGTCTAGAAACCTAGGGCATGGGGTCGGGGGCGTAATTAGGTATTTGAAAGCTCCACAGCAAAAGTTTGTAAGGGCCCCTATGCACCACCCAATGGTGAAAAATGTATATAATACAAGCAACTTTGACAAGGAAGTTGGTTCCCCCTCAGCGCTGGGCCCCATAGCAGCTGTACCCCTTGCACCTATGGTAGTTACGCCCATGCTAGTATGTGGTCTCCACAAGGGTCAAATCAAGCATTGGTAAATACATCAGGTCAATCACCCGTGTCACTTTAATCCAGTAGTGGAGCGATTTTATAAGATAGATGACATTGGATAGACAAGGATGCAGAAGTCCTGCATACCAGATAGAACCTAATTTGGTCACAACCCCTCATCCCCAACCCACACAGCCGTGATACCATCTGCAAAGCCACTCCATTGGATCTAAATACAGTAAGAGCACACAGTAAATATTGTAGGCTCTGTAAGCTTATATTGTAAGCTATGGATAGAGTTGGCCAGCAGTTTTCAGGTTTTACATATTGCATGATTCAATAAAAAAAACTATAGTTGAAAATAAGATACTTTGTACTTTGAGGGCATGTCTGCCTAGGGGTCTATTTACTAAGCGGTGCTTTACCATGTGGTGGTTTTCGCTGCTGGATTTATAAGAGCATCAATACTAAATATAAAACCAGGCTTTTTTTATGTTTAATATTATTGACCTTTTAAATCTAGCGCCTGAAACCGCTAAACTGATATCTCCCGTCAGATACAGCTAGAGGGACGGCTATGGATTACCTCACGTAGAAGTACTTACAAGAGAACATAGCTACGCCCCCTCCTGTAGCTATGACCCCCAGTGAGCAGTCCTGCTGGATTCTCAGTGGTCCTATCTCCAGTGAAAACACCCATTATCACAGAAGGTAGGGATTTTTTGTTTGTTTGTTTAGCAGTGCTGAGACAGGTGCTTTTTGGAGCAGCTGTCCCACACCTGAGCAATGCTTAATTGCTCTGGTGATAAGTATCCCCTGCGGTAAGTTGGATGCTTAATCATCGGGGCTATCCGGCCCCTGATGATGAATAGCCCCTAAAACCTTAGATTAGTGATGAAAGGGTCCATAGGTTTGTTTATTGGCTAAAGGGTATTGAGTCTGAAGTATTATCTTATAATTTCAGCAGAATATACTGTATCTACATATGACTGGGTGTTTATAATATGAAACCATGTATTAGTGTTTCTCTACCCTGCTTCCCAGGAATGTGCATGATGTAGATTTTCACAGTTAGAATCGATATTTTTAGAACCTGGAAAAGTAAGGTTACATCAACTGTATCATGTAGATTTGCATGATTTAAAATTGTCATAATATTTATGTGACAGCATGAACTTTTCTGCAGTCTCAGTGGGCCGTCAGGTCGGAAATCATCAGTAAGTGAGTGTAAACTAAACATTTTCTGTAAGTGTGTTTACATCTCCATTTATGTTATGTTGTAAAGGAAAGGAATTAACTCACTCTTGAAATGTTTAACATAAACCCGTATAATGAAAAAATATATGATGGCTATAGCACTGCCTTTTTCCGCTATATAATGCAGGATCATTTTACTGGTATGAATAACTTGACAAGGTTAAAAACCTTGAAATACTATTGTAGATAAAGTACGTATTTCAATATGAAAGAGGACTTCTGTGAGGCATATAACACTTTCATGAAACCATGTGTGTGTGTGTGTATGTGTGTATACTAAGAGCCTGCAGCAGCCATTTTGATGTCTGCCACTTAGTTTTAGTGCTGCACATTATTGCATTAATATCAAATATCCACAAAATACTGTCACGGTGGCTTTTTGTTCATTTTCTATGGTTACTGTTATACATCAAGCTGGCACCTCTGGCTTTCTGTCTGCACTGCTCAGAATAGGTGTATGTGTGGTTTGCCATGAGCAATTGTATTGGGGTCTGCATCAGGTTTTGGCTCCCTTGGTCATACATCCTCTGACTGCATTGGAATAATGTGTTTTCTGTTAGACTGGCCTCCTCATTTACAAAACGCAAAAAGTCTGAAGCACAATGCAAACTCCCCTTTGAAATCTGAGTTCAGGAAATGTAACCACCAAAGAGCATTGGATATTTAGGACATTGATGGTGGTGTTTATGGAAGAGAAGAAGTTTGCAGTGGCCAATCAGAAGAGTTACTTAGAACAAGGGCATTCCTTAATAAGTTCAGAATAGGTGCATCACTAAGCTTGGTTTTTTTAAAGTGATGTAATGCGATGCATTCCAAAGCTTGGCCCCAGTAACTAATTGTAGCCTTTGGGCTACGTTCCGCAAATAGTACTGGAGATGGGTGGTGTGGAGTACAAATGTCCGTCTGTGGCCGGATGTTGCGGGACTTCTAAAGCAGCACTAGTCCTGTTCTTACCCTAGTGTAGTCGTCCCCCCGGTGTCCGGAGTTAGTGAGTGGTTGCTCCAGATTGCACGGCTAGTCCATTCTCTCCTTTCGGCTTTGGCGCTCTGTTCCTCTTTTTCTGGAGGGGTCAACGGCATCTGGCTCTTTATTGGCAGAGTAAGTCGGACAGTCGGCAAGCCGTCAGCTCCGTCTCCGTCTACGGGGTAAGAACAGGGCTAGTAGTGCTGCTTTAGAAGTCCCGCAAAATCCGGCCACAGACGGACATTTGTACTCCACACCACCCATTCTTAAAAGAGCTATAAACAACAAGTGGGGTGTGGAGAACAATCTACTACTTATTACCAATTATATTTCATTGTTAAATTTAATTTTCACAACAATTACATTGCGGTATTATATCATATACAAGCGCTCTTATCTAAATTTTTATTTCTACTTTTTGAGTATTATATAGAGCAGCTATAAATTTGCGCAACCACTGCAGAGTTGTTTATTTTTAGTACTGGAGATGGATCCATAGGGTCCCTCTCTGGAACTGACCACTCGCGCATGCTTGGTCAGCATTCTGCACATGAATAGTAGTGCGTCAGCTGCCGGCTGAATTAAAAGTAAAGTGATCACTAATGTTTTACTTTTACACATTGCAGCCCTTGTACCTGCGTGAACTCAATGATACACATCGGCGGCATTTAATATCTTATTGCCGCAAATAGTGGCGATAAGAAATTATAATTATCCAATTTAAAAAAACGATGATTAGTAAATGGATCCCGTAAGGAGGTGGGGCGTGGATATGTAAATGAGATCCTATACTAGAGCATGTTATAATAGCATCCACTCTGTGTATTAGTATTACATCAAGGCTAAGAATATGTTAATACTTTGTTGTCTCTAGTCACAAATTACTAAACACATCATCAGAAAATACAGATGTTGTCAGGGCTCAAACGACATCACCTAGCCCTGGGCCCAGCATAAAAGACATCTTTTTATAATGTCTTTATTGTTTATAGCTCCTTTTTGGTCCTATGAAATATTGTAATTAGAGATGTGCAGGTCCAGATTTCTAAAATCCAAACACACCCGAATTAGAACTGGATCAAGGTTCGGATTCACTTTTGTGACCCGGTTCGAACGAGAGGCCCGGTTCCAATCTGTTGCCGGTTCAGAACTCAGATTTAAAAACCAAGCTCGGGTTTTAGTTTCAAACATTTTAGCTGTTTTTATTGATTTTTATCGATTTTTATTGATTTTTATCCGAATTCAAAACTAAAACACGTGAGGGTGGTTTTGCAAAACCAAAACACAAATATGAATCCAGATGAAACGCCAAAACACGGGGGTCGGCGCACATCTCTAATTTTAATAAGGATGTTCTAAACTATAATACAGTTGCAGTTGAAGGTTACCTGCAATGATCATGTCAATTTTTTTTTCCTTTACTAGAAATGTCTACTGTTAATTGTGCTCAGTATGAACAACTTCATAAAATGTATATTTAAAAACATATTGCCATTAACATAGCATAAGAAATAATTTACAATACCTGTTATTCCAGCCTCTATTCCCATTACCACTCATATCCCAATTTATCCAAGTACATAGGGAAATTATGAGAGTGCAGTAAGAATTATTTTCCATATGGTTACTGTTGTAAATAATGTAATTATATAGCATTTCTTCACTCTGATGCATATATTATTTCAGCAGAGTGCTCACAGTAATTTCATACAGTCAAGTAAATAATTGATTGTCACTGTTTGATCGTGGTTTTCCTTTGATATATAATATTACTGAGACTATCTAATCCATTACAGTTTTATTACCTATTACTCCATGCAATTTACAGACTTATAGATCATTTTGTCACTGGTTATGCTTTATATGAACTGATTGTGAATATGTGTGTTGCACATAAGAGGTTTGGGGCCTGATTGAGTGGTGCATGCCATAGCAGCTACAGCATGACTGCGTCTTTATGCTAATGTCACAGACGATGAGATTTGTGCCCACCGGCTGTGGCGCTAATCCACCACTGTGCACATTAGGACGCACCACTGGCCGCACATCAGTCACACCATTGAAAATTGCACCAGCCCTATGGAGGTGCAGAATCTCCGTCTGAACATGGCTAGCGAAATCAATGCAACTGCGGCAAACCGCCTGCGACATGCCCGTGGCAGGCTAGCCACCTCCCTGTTACCACCCTGAAACGCCCACTGCACTTTTTACTGTGCTGCCGAGATATGCCAGTTGCCGAGTATATACACACAGTATTGTGGCTATGCACAGTGGTGGCATATATATATATATATATATACACATGAACACCCAGCAAAGGGGATATAGTAGACTGGGATCACTGTAGGGCCTCTCTGTGGTCAGATATACTCAGAGGCACAGCCTTAAATACAGGACGCCAAAGGAAAAAGATACATGGTGAAGCCGCACATGCGCAGAAAAGCACATGTCAGAGGTAATGCACCTGCGGAGAGCCACTGGGTCCTAGTGCCTGGCGGCTGCAGGCCGTTAACAGAGGCAGCACGGAGCGCACCTCTCACAGTTACTCTTGAATAAAGTAATATTTGACATAATGAAGCAATCCCTCTTTTTTCTTGCATAGTATCTAGCCCATGTAACATCATGTACAGTACTTTGGAAGGGAATCTGCAGCACTAATTGATGTGCACTTAATGTTCTGAAATTAGAGTTCAAGAAATGTTTAAATGGGATGTCCCTAAGGCTGTTACTTAATGATCTGTCATCCTGTTTAGATTAAACCGATCTATTTAATTATTGTCAATGTTTCTTTTTATAATGATTCTATGTTCACTGGTAGAATATAACACTTCACAAGTTGCTATTTAGTCAGCTGTTGCATTTAAATGATTTAGAGAGATGAATCCACTATTTAGTAATACAGTATACAGTATTGTTAAAATGCTACTGTAACTGCATAGTTTCTCAGATTGTGTTTATTGTGTGATAAGAGGAAGAAATAGTGATTTGCTCTCAAATTGCTGTCATTCTGGAAAACCATCTCTGCATTATACTGTATGGGATGAAACCACCAAGGACCTTCAAATAGTTATTGCAAAAAGATACTGCTTTGGGACCCTTTTCTTTCCCCCTATTCGCTGCAGTTTATATGAATTAGACTACTAAGGGCCCGATTCTGTAAGGATCGTAATTGCAAAGCTGCACTCAGGCTATAGATATATGATGTATGCACTAAGGCAGCTTTGCAATTGCGATCCTTGCAGATATGGTAATGCACAGGAGGCATCATGTCTCCTGTGCATTACCTAACCAAGCTACGTTGTTCAACGCAGCATCGGTTAATCTGCGTACCATCGGCTGGCAGCAGTAATCCATAGGGTCCTGCAGCCGGCCGCCGCAGTTTAGAGGAAGAGGCCAGGAAATCTCCGTCAATACGCATCCGTTTTGGGTAACGGAGGCTGTCACCGCCCCCTCCCCGCCCCCAAATGGCAGCAGACTGTCAATCACTGACAGTCTGTTGCCAGTTTGCAAGCTTACTCGCAGACCCGCTCTGCACATGCGTAGAATGGGTCTGGCACCTGCGCAGATTCCCAAACATAGAGAATATGCATTCAGCAGTGCTAACCGGTCCCTAGGCAGGAGTTTAGGTTGCCTAATGGTTGATCCAGGACTGGCTGAAAAACAGCTTTGTGGATTGTAAACTGACTAAACAAGTCTATTACTGTTTTTTTTTTTTTACTGTGCATAGAATGCTGTACAATATACAATCAGTTTGGAAGTTACCTGTCTTGTGTTCTGTTTGTCCCTAATTGTTACACTTACCCTAACATTTACCATAATCTGACAGTTATTGGCTGGAATAGTTACCTCTCATTAACTATGACGTAATGTCCTGGGTCAAAATGTATTTTTCATAAGATACGTTTTATTTTAAATTCCCTTTTGAGTGCCTTCTTTTCTAAATACTATATACTGTATATGTACAGTCAGGTGCATAAATATTGGGACATTGACAGAATTTTCATATTTTGGCCTCTATTCACCACCACAATGGCTTTGAAATGAAACAAACAAGATGTGCTTTAACTGCAGACTTTCAGATTTAAATTGAGGGTAATTACATCCAAATCAGGTGAACGGTGTAGGAATTACAACGGTTTCTATATGTGCCTCCCACTTTTTTTATATATATATATATATATATATACAGTGCATCCGGAAAGTATACACAACGCGTCACTTTTTCCACATTTTGTTATGTTACAGCCTTATTTCAAAATGGAATAAATAAATTTTTGTCCTCAAAATTCTACACACAATACTACATAATGACAACATGTAAAGTTTTTTTTTGAGATCTTTGCAAATTTAATAAAAAACCCCCCACTAAGAAATCACTTGTACATAAGTAATCACAGCCTTTGCATGAAGCTCAAAATTGAGCTCAGGTGCATCCTGTTTCCACTGATCATCCTTGAGATGTTCCAACAGCTTAACAGCTTAGCACCTGTGGTAAATTCAGTTGATTTGACATGGAATTTGGAAAGGCATACACCTGTCTATATAAGGTCCCACACTTTACAGTGATGTCAGAGCACAAACCAAGCATGAAGTCCAAGGAATTGTCTGTAGACCTCCGAGACAGGATTGTCTCGAGGCACAAATCTGGGGAAGGGTACAGAAAAATATCTGCTGCTTTGAAGGTCCCAATGAGCTCAGTGGCCTAGATCATCCGTAAATGAAAAAAGTTTGGAACTACCAGGACACTTCCCCGAGTTGGCCAGCCGTCTAAACTGAGCAATGGGGGGAGAAGGGCCCTAGTCAGGGAGGTGACCAAGAACCCGATGGTCACTCTATTAGAGCTACAGCATTCCTCTGTGGAGAGACGAGAACCTTCCAGAAGGGCAACCATCTCTGCAGCAATCCACCGATCAGGCCTGTATGGTAGAGTGGCCAGACAGAAGCCACTCCTTAGTAAAAAGCACATGGCAGCCCGCCTGGAGTTTGCCAAAATGCACCTGAAGTACTCTCAGACCATGAGAGACAAAGATTGAACTCTGGCGTGAATGCCAGGCGTTCTGTTTGGAGGAAACCAGGCACCCCTCATCACCAGGCCAATACCATCCCTACAGTGAAGCATGGTCGTTGCAGCATCATGCTATGGGGATGTTTTTCAGTGGCAGGAACTGGGAGACTAGTCAGGATAGAGGGAAAGATGAATGCAGCAATGTACAGTGACATCCTGGATGAAAACCTGCTCCAGAGCGCTCTTGACCTCAGACTGGGGCGACGGTTAATCTTTCAGCAGGACAACGACACTAAGCACACAGCCAAGATATCAAAGGAGTGGCTTCAGGACATGTCTGTGAATGTCCTTGAGTGGCCCAGCCAGAGCATAGACTTGAATCCAATTGAACATCTCTGTAGAGATCTGAAAATGGCTGTGCGCCGACGCTTCCCATCCAACCTGATGGAGCTTGAGAGGTGCTGCAAAGAGGAATGGGCGAAACTGCCCAAAGATAGGTGTGCCAAGCTTGTGGCATCATATTCAAAAAGAAGAGGCTGTAATTGCTGCCAAAGGTGCATCAATAGAGTATTGAGCAAAGGCTGTGAATACTTATGTACATGTGGTTTCTTAGTTTTTTTTTTATTAAATTTGCAAAAATCTCAAAAAAACTTTTCACACGTTGTCATTATGGGGTATTGTGTGTAGAATTTTGAGGAGAAAAATGAATTTATTCCATTCTGGAATAAGGCTGTAACATAACAAAATGTGGAAAAAGTTATATATATAGTGACATGGCTGGCATTTTGATGGTTTGATGCATTGCACTTCTAACTATGTAACTGTAACCCATTCCATATTTTGTTACATGTCACCTTCAATGTCTTCAAGCAGCTAAATAGCCTCCTGTCAAATTAGTTCTCCAAGAAGGGGCTAATGGAAATAAATGAGAAAGGACTGGCACATTTGGAAACTGTGACGGAGCAAACCTTTAATTATTGTCAACTTAATTTCACCGTACATTGGAGTAGATAAAACACGCCAGACTGTTAGTTTGGCTTCCTTTTATCTGATTATGTCAATGGTCTATGTAAAAGCTTTCTGAGTTATGGCAATAAATAAAGTGAAAACCCAACGCTGGAATCAATGTCTCATTTAGGTTGTGATGCATTATTTGTGCTTTGCTTCTCTAACCTTGACATAAGTGCTATATCAATGTAATTATGTATACAGTTATTTCTAGGCTCAAGTTGTAAATGAAAATAAAAATAATATATATATATATGTATAGAAATATGACAGTAATTCAGTCTATAAGAAATTTTATGATAATATTATGCAAACGAGGCACAAGTTGGAATACAGTATACACAAATAGGGCCTGATACAGAGATAGACGCAGTGTTGATGAACCCACAGTTGAGCAAATTTTTTGCTACTGCGCATGTGCGAAAAGTCCTGGAAAATCCTCACTGCGCATACATGAACCCAAGTGTCCGATGGTGTTCGCAATTGCATACAGCATCACTAACCCTTGAAAAGGGGATTGCCATCCCTGGGCATTTCTGGCTGGAGACTGGGTAGTGACCTAAAGTGAACGCAAAAAAAAGGCTGTTACATGAGCATGTTATGAGTGTCTGGGAATGCTGCTGCGTTCCCATCTGCAAACACACAGCCTCAGAGGCCATGTATAGTTGGAATTGCAGAGAGTAGCCGGAGTAGACTTTAAGTTACCGCAAATGTTGATGGTGCGACCGATGTTAAAGTGTTTACAGTCTCCATTGCAATTGTACAGAGTGTACGTATCAGTGCTCATACGCTCCATTGCGCCGTGGAGCACAAGGGAAGGCTGAGATTAACATTTGCATATTTCCGCAACCGCTATTGTGAGAGTGACTGCATTACCAACCATCTCTGAATCAGGCCTATATAATCCAGGCAAAACATTGGCCATTTGCCTAATTGAATCCCACCTCATTAAATGGAGAACTTCTGAAGATTGTACAGCTAATTTATCCCTCATTAATATTATCTTTAATGAATCTTCTTAATTAATAATAATGGCCCCCCCCATCCAAAAATATCAACAAGCACGCCTTATACCAATAAAAAAAATACTTAAACTTTTCAAAGTCCTACAATGCAATACTAAGATCATTTTGTACTTTAGTAGTTGTCCTTTACAATAATTGGGAATGTGTTTAATATTTCCGCTGAACATCACAGGACTTATTGAGAACTAATTTGTTTATCTGCATTTACTGAACAGTTTTTTTTTTGTTTCATCCTTTATTTTTAGCATGAATTTAAAAGCCACTCTGGTAACCAATGCCTGCTGAGTGTCATACAGTAATACAGAACTGACAACCTGCATTTTAAGTTTTCTCAGAAACTGATGTCATCTTTTTATAGTTCAAGGAAAGTGATATTACACAGGGCATAATATGAGCTGCCAAAAAGGCTTACATCTGCAATACCAGTTGGTCTTGGATTTGTGGGTCCAGTCAGTCACTGTGTATTCAGCAACTTTTACAGTGTACACTCTATTTGCTGTAGAATGGGATGTAATCCTACAAAGATTCTCCAGATATTCGATGTAATCCTACAAAGATTCTCCAGATATTCGATGTAATCCTACAAAGATTTTCCAGATATTCGATGTAATCCTACAATGATTCTCCAGATATTCTAAGCAGCATTGAATAAGTGTAATTCCAGTATATGTAAGTGCTCACTGCTGCCAGAATTATGGGTCTGCATGATGATTTAAAATGAATCATCAGAATATGCCACATTTGTATTAGAGTAGACCAGTGGTTTTCAACCCTCAAGTTTTCCCAACAAGTCATGTTTTGAGTATTTTTGTCTGTGGAAGCAGGTGGGATAATTACTGATCCAGCAATTTAGATTAACTCACCTGTGCATGATCAAAGACCTGTTTGTGGTACTGTACTTGAGAACTAGTGTTGAGAACCACTGGTTTAGAGAGTGGCCATTCTTGTACTAGAACAGGCCTAGCCAACTTGTGGCCCTGCAGCTGTTGTGAAACTAGCATGCTTTACCAGCTGATCAGTGGGACGGTATGCTGGGACTTGTTGATCAGGCCTGTGTGCATACTTTGGTTTGTTTAATATTTTTTCACAGTCGGAGTACAGGTGCCACCAGCCTGTTGGCACTTATACAGTAGTTCTACAAGTGCCGCAGGGCAGGCTTGCTGGTACCTGTAGTTCCATTGTGATTAACAATATTAGTACTTCAATTAACCCATTACCCCTGCATCCAGCGCCACTAGGGATGCAGGCAAAATTCCTTGGCTTTAAGCTCAGGGCTGGTTAATGCTCAGGAGGTGGGACCCCATTATTGGTGTGGGTCCCCACTTTCTGAGGATTGTCAGGCCTGGGCTGAACAGTTTGTGGCTGGTTTAATGCTTTGGCAGGAGGACCCCACGCTGTGTGTCCTCATGCTTTGGCATTATCACCCTGGTTGGTTCAGCCTGGTGCCGGTTTTTCCATGACCAGAACAGGCTAAAAGGTCCAGGGCTGGTAAAGAGTCCAGGGAGGGACCCCAACGTTTTTTCCCAAGATTGTCCATGACAAAAACAGGCTAAAAGGTCCAGGGCTGGTTATGTGCTTGGGGGGGAGACCTGTTTAATCTCTTTTAGGCATAAGACACATGCACAGATCATTACGTGCCCCCCCCCCATAAGCATAACAAACCTTGGGATCTGTTGAGCCTGTCTTGGTTCTTAAAATACAGGGAGAAAAATATATTTAGGGTACCCCTGTATTTAAATGAGTAGGGGTCCTCTGTATTTTCCATGTCCAGCACCGGACTCTTTCTAGCAGGGGTGTAATGCCACAGCTGGGGAACCCTTTTTACTGGGTCCCCCTGGCCAAAGCATTACACCTGACCCCTAGTCAGCCCAAGCTTGGGATCCCTGGGGAGGTGGGGACCTCCCAATAAAGGGGGTCCCCCTCTACAGGGCACCCCAGGCCTGGGCTGAAAGCCCAGGGCTATCCCCGGCACCCCTGGTCGGCTGGTGCCAGATTGATAGTGTAAATGTATGTGTAAATAATAGAAGTAATAATATTGTCTATTGTCTTTTGATGGGGAATTAGAGGTCCCAGCAAGCCTCCCCCGCATGCTGGTACTTGGAGAACCACAATTACCAGCATGTGGGGCATTAAGTGCCTGCTGGTACCTGCAGTTCACCTGTAAAAGAATATTAAAATAACCATAAAACACACACCATGAAAGTAAATTTTTATTAAACCAAAATATAAAAGGAAAAGAAGGTGCGCCTCTCCACCAGTCAATATAATAGATGTAATTCAAACTGGCAGCTCCAAGCAGCAGGCTCTGCTATCTGCTATTAAGGAAAAATAAATATTGTGTGTTGGAGCGCTTGTTTGAAAATACAACTCAAATGATGCTATAGTATCTGTTTTAATAAAACATATAAACAAGGTACATATTCACACAATAACACTAGTTTAAATGCTGTGTTTCAAAAATAAAAAATATTAATTCCCTAAAAAATGGGACAGTGCATGGAAGATTTTCTATAACAAGAAGAAGTCCAAATCCTCATGTACCGAGATCTATTGATACCTGACACAGTGGCTGGATGTGCTGATGAAATATAAAATATATATAGTGCTCACTGTTCTGATCACTGTGTCCATGTATATTAAATCCAACAAAGGTGAATAGGACGTCCTTTTTTTAATAATAATTGTTTCCAGGTGGACTGTGAATGGAACAATCTTCCGTAGTTTCAAAATTAAATAATTTACCAGAAATGGAAAGTCACTATGGAAAGCCGTATACTAGGTACAGTGCCTCTCTGAAACACACACTCACCCCAGATGCTGCTTCTGATGTGATCCGTAAGGGATAGCGCTTCACCGCCCAACAACAGGATTTTGAAAGGGGGGTTTCCAAATCCTTGGTTACCGAACCAATGAAAAAACATCTAGCCACAAATAAATAGACAGACAGATAAATATAAATAGCTTGCACAGGATTTAGGACCACTACAGTAAAATATACCACTCAGCCTATGACGGGGTACACACACACTGACTGACACAGACACACACCGACAGACACACACACACCGACATCTCTAAAAAACATGAATGCAGCAGGTACATAAATACAGCCAGCATGAATTATTAAAGATCCCCCTCCCCCCAGTAGTGGTCCCCCCTTTGCAGTGCCCCAATAGTAGTCCCTCTTATGCAGTGGCCGCAGTAGTACCCCTTATATAGTGCCGCCAGTAGTAGTCCCCCTATGCAGTACCCCCAATATTGCCCCTTATATAGTGCCTCCAGTAGCAGTCCCCCTTATGCAGTGGCCCCAGTAGTACCCCTTATAGAGAGCCCCCAGTAGTAGTCCGCCTTATGCAGTGGCCCCAGTAGTACCCCTTATATAGATCCCCCAGTAGTAGTCCCCCCTTTGCAGTGCCCCCAATAGTGCCCCTTATATAGTTCCCCCAGTTGTAGTCCTCCCAGTAGTCATGACGTCTCTCCCATCACCTGCTGTGGGGGGAGCCGGAAGGTGGAGCTCATGAGTGATCTCCAGCCGGCTCCCTCTGTGGACGCAGTAGCCGATGAGAGTATGTCTGACTCATTGGCTGCTAAAATAAACACACCGCTGCCCAGTAGTACGAGCGTACTACCTGGTGCCGGCGGCGATGTATTTGTTAGTGTGTAGTGCGGACCGCACTCACTGTGGTCTGCACTACACTTAGTGTTCGGCAGGCAGGGGGAATTCCTTGGTATTCAGAAACCCCCCCTCTGTCCCCGCCTGTATGGGTGCCCATAAAACAATTGACTTCCCCCCAAAGTTTATATTTTTTGCCCCATATGGCCATGTTTTGCCATATGTGTACTAGATTATATGACAGCTCCTGTTACTGCTCCTAGAAATATGTGAATGGGACCTGGCTATGAGTATAGGAGGATAGGAGGGGTGTATTATGGCCCATTATATTCATAGCATAGACTGTTTTACTATTATATTTGATGAATCATCTTGTATCCAACTGTTTTAGTGTCTGCATGGCTTACCACTCTATTATACAAATGGAGACTGGGTCCTATATTATTCACTAGCTACCAGAGATTGAGGACCTGATCCAGAGGTGGACGCAGTTGCATGCACGACTGCATCTTTATGCTAATGCCACGGCCGATGGTCTTCCTGGCTGAGGAGCTATTCCATTGCTATTTGTATTAAGACGCACCATAGGTCGCACCACCGAAGCTCGCACCAGCCCTATGGTATCTCCGTATGAACTTGGCCACCTGTGTTAGTGCAATTCCATCTTTAGACGCAGTCGCTGACTACAAAACGCCCGCATCTGTTTAGCCACTCCTATGTTGTCTGGCTAGCCACCACTATGTCCCAGGAATGCCCACTGAAATTCCCAATGAATGCTCAGCTAATGCATTTCTATATAGAGGATGGTACTAATATCCATGGTTCAGGCCTTTCTTTTTATTCTGAAGACATGGAAGCCTACATGGAGAATAGGATGTGAATAGCTACAGGGATTGCAAAGGAGTACGTGTGAGTGTAATAAAGTTGTACTTTCACAGTGTGTGAGTCCTTAGTTTAATATTTATTTTGCAGGTGAACTAGAGGTGCCAGCGGTCCCTTAAATGCCCTGCATGCTGGTACTTGTGGTTCTCCAAGTACAAGCATGTGGGAAGGCTTGCTGGGACCTCTAGTTCTACTATAATATACAATATTAATTAATCTATTTTTTAACACAATCAACCTGACACCTACCGCCCAGATGTGCTGGGGATAGCCCCGGGCCATCAGCCCAGGCCTGGGGTGCCCTGGAGAGGGGAAACCCCATTATTGGGGGGGTCCCCACCTCCCCAGGGATGCCCGGCCTGGGCTGACTAACGGTCAGGTGATAATGCTTTGGCCTGGGAACCTGGTGAAAGGGTCCTATGACTGTGGCATTACACACCCGCTAGAAAGAATCTGGAGCTGATTTTGGAAAATATGGGAGACCCCCTACTCATGTTGTTCCCCGTAGCTAACTGAGCCTGGTGCTGGTTGATGAAAATACAGGGGAACCCGATGTCTCCCCCCCGTATTTTCGCAACTGGGACTAGCTCAGAAAAGCCCGTGCCTATTGTGCATTTAGGGGGGGACCCCAGGTTTTATTTTTTTTTTTATTGTACACTTTTAATTGGTTTTTACACAGAAACATGCATGGATCTCACTAATCTGTGCATGTTTCTGTGTAACTGGCACTTGCTTATGCTAAAATTGCTGGCATGAAGCAAGTCTATTATATTAGGAATTTTGTGTTCGATTTTGTGCTCAATTTGGTGTCTGATTTCAAATCAAATATTAGTAAATCAGGGGATCCTATGTTGGTCTATGGAAAAGTACTGATGTTTAGATGATATTTCATTTTGGAGGAGATTCATTTTTATATTAGATTTTGACTTTAGTAAATCTCTGATGCTCAAAATCGAATGCAAATCGAATGCAAAATAACACAAAACACAAAATCGACCAATATCACATTTTTATAAATATACTTCCGAAAGTTTGATGAATTTAAGTCCCCATTAAAGTGTATGGGGACTGCGGGCCACATTGGTATTGGAAGGTAAGCAGGAGATATCCGTGATATGAACAGACCCCTAGGTCTTAATTTTATACAGAAAATAATAATGGAAAAACTAAAACACATAAATCGCAATTTAACATAATACAGAATACCTCTAGGATACAACAAAGATTGCAATTTTAATTTAAATTGCATAACAAACTGCATAATAAAATGATGTAATTATAGCTTACAAAATGTTACAGTTAAGAGATAAAAATAAAAACTTTGAACTTTGCAGAAAGGTTTATAGCATTTTGTCTTGCTTAATCAAATAGCAACTATTATATGCATACTTCATATCAATAAAATAAACTATCTAAAATAAAATGATTCCTTTTAATAATAAATAAAAGAAATAAACTTTGACTAGAATTACTAACATTTATGCCCATATAAAACATCTATAATTTTGTCTTCTGATCTCTTAAACCAGCTACACACATTAAGCTATGGACATTTAACATGAGTTTTAAACATCTGGATCTATTTCCAATTTGGCCAGACACATTCAAACTGGACAAGTCAAGTCATGTGACTTCTTGTCTAAAAATGTAGATGACTTTTGTCAAATGAATTTGCAGTTATCGGCTAACTGATCCAGATGGATGTCCGCTATCTTCATTGGTTTGAGGTTAACAATTTCAGGACAACACAGTCTAAACTGAGAAATTGGCGCATGAATTTGCCATATGTCTGTCTGGCCAGCTTTAGTTTTACAAAGAAATGTAATTTACCTTAGTACTAGTTTGTGCCTCTGGCGCTGTCTAGGATTTTTTTTCTCTTTCCTCCACGCTCTCTTCAACGATCCCAACTTTTTGGGGCTGATTCTAAATTACATGCAAAGTTGTTGATGCGGGCAGCTGCGGAAGCCAAATTTAGTACATTTTGGTAATGTGTGATTCCGTTGTGCTCCTCCTCCACTAGCTTATCTTCAGTTATTCCACTTCTTATCAAGTCGACTAGACACTGGCTCTGGTGTGCGCTGTGCACATCAATGCCTTGGACCCCACACATGTGCACAGTGGACCTAAGCACATGATTGGAATATGTTTGTAAACTTTATGGAGAGCTAGTCAGATTTTTTTGTATTTGTTTAGTGCTGAAGCTTGAACAGTCATAGGGTACTAAAGCTGGGTATACTCTAATAGATATATTGCCCGTTCGTGTGTATACGCTTACTAGTAATCAGAAAGGTCAGCGGGTCGGCCTAGTGTGTACAAAGCTTTAGAGTGTTTGGAAGTTTTGATTTATAAGACTCAGTGAGAGATGCCTGCTTATTAGGTTACATTGTAAGGTCCGACATGCAGACATGCACACCATAATTATTATAAGCACTTGATTTTATTATATAAATTATCTTTAGCATTACTTTTTTTTCTTTTCATCTTTTCTATTATACTTTTTGGGAATGCCCCACTTTTTCTCTTTCTGTTTGTGGCCTGTGCATTACTCTTTGCCTCTTTCCTTTCTTCTATAGTGTTATATATTTTTGGTTGTGGATAATGCTGTGATTATGATGTTCTTATAGGTTGATTATCAGAAGTTTCTGTGTTTTCATCAGGAGGTGGTATGTGATGAGTAAGTATGGGAAAAAACAGAAGTGGTTGGAGACTGTAAATGTGTGTTATGCTAGAAGTCTATGGAAGTAACATCACTGACACTGGTGGGAGGGGTCAGAGTTTAGACCTGTCAGGGTTCAGCCTAGGAACGGCTATCTTTCACTCCTGTGCTGGCTTCCCCTGACTTTCTTGTGGTCAGACGTCTGGTGTAGTGAGAGGTGAGGTGCTGAGTATTCTGCCTTGGGTGCTTTTGCGGACTTCCATGGTCGGCTGTGTGTTTTGGGGATCGAAGTTCCCATCATGGGCGCCGCCATGACAGTTCCTCTCATGTGACAGTCCTCAGTGGCGTCCCTCCCTCACTGACACCAGGTGTGGGGAGGGACAGAGTGCGTTCACGGCAAAGAGGCATGGCCTCACTGGCAGGGGGTGTTAGGCCCGCATTCAATTTGGGAGCGAAAAGTCTGTGCTGTACTTTTCGCTCCACATCGGAGCTTTTCCTGGGATAAAGTATCGGGCGTGTGCCCTCTTTATCCCCATATTCAATTTAAAATGACCGAAAACGGTACCCGGCGAATTGGGATCTACGTAAAAAAAAATGGGAATTTTCGGGAAATAATTGTAGGACCCCCATAAAGATGTCCATACATGGGGGTTTACTATGGGTACCCCCATTTTTGCCTGCGGAAGAAAGTCAGGGTTTTAAATAGCCGCGGCAGGTGTTTTTTCCCGACATTGAAGAAGTGATGCAGAAAAGCATTTAGGTTATTTTTTTACTTTTTTTAAGTGGTCCCATCAAATTTGGGGTACATGAAAATGGGTACTAGCATATTTTTAAGTCAATAAAGTACTTTTTTAAAAATTCAGCAAAAATGCCCCTGCCGCTAATAACCTATTCTAGAAAACACCTGCCGCATACTTACATAATAGCCCTGAACCTATTTCCCTATTTTTTTTTTCACCCCAAATTTTCAACTTATTTTTTTGGGGTGTCCCTATTTTTTATTTAACTTTTTTTGACACAGTTCGGTTTAACGGGTCATTCCCAAGGGTGCAGGCTATTTTTTTTAAAGCCTGCACCCCTAAACCCCAATTCTGCACTTTTTTTCACAACCTATTGAGTGGTGAAAAGTTTTCCCCGTTTTTTTTCAAAGACTTTTCGAACCTGCAAAAAGTCTTTGAAATTGAATACGGGGATAATTGAAACATGCGAAAATAACGTCATCAGCAAAATTTCGCAGCCTAATTGAATACCCCCTTAGATCCCTAGCCTTCCTCCGGCTTTTAAAGTATGCATCATATCTGAGCAGCAGTCCAAGCATGAGAGCCATGATAAATAGCAGTCCCAGCATGAGAGCCATGATAAATAGCAGTCCCAGCATGAGAGCCATGATAAATAGCAGTCCCAGCATGAGAGCCATGATAAATAGCAGTCCCAGCATGAGAGCCATGATAAATAGCCGCAAAACTAGTTTCCGAAATAGCCACGAGTAGCGCAATAAGGGATGTTAGATGTCAAGGTATATCTGCAAATGTTAATAAATATAGCTGCGGTGCTATTGCCACCGCAGTTACGACCCTGTACGCAAATGTCGCAGCTGCCAGAATATGTATTTAGGTGCCCACCTGCGTCTTTGCAAGTCCAATAATCTCTGTAGAAATATGCAGACTTGGTCACAGATCATTTGATGTTCGCAGTCCTTCAGGAGCTGTGAGGAAGAGTCTGCGGGAAGAGGCACACGCACGGGGGTTAACGCACGGGGAAAACTCAATGATTCCACACTTTATGCGGAATCAGTAGGTTAGCGTGATTTACCATGTGGAGAAAATGTTATTTCATTGAATAGCATTTTCCTGCATGGCACGTGGCGCAGGTAATTTGCAACTAGCGGTGGCCTTTCACCCAAAATCTTTAACTTACAATACCTACATTCTTATCACTCCAATTCTTAGTACAGCCAAATCAACAGAATAAGCCGGGAGGTGTTTTTTTTGTATCAGTTGTACCTAAATTGTGACCAAAATTCAGTCACGTGGTGCACTTACAGGCCAGGAAACACTGTGTCCCAGATTTTCATTTTAAAATTATGAGAATCCTTGTCTAGGGGGATAATTACTAAAGGTAATTTTTTTATTAAACTTGATGAAAATCGGTTAACATCGATGTTATGTTTCTTGGGCTAAATCACACATTTACTACCAGACAATTGTTGAGTTGGTTTTTTAAATATTAGTAAATGTATGATTTAGCCCCAGAAACACAATCAATCTTAACCGATTTTTAATTGATTAAAATCTATTTCTCTTATTGCCTATTATATTTACGCGCTTGGGGCCTGATTCTGCAAGGATCGTAACTGCAAAGCTGCACGCAGGCTATAGATATATGATCTATGCATGCAGGCTATAGATATATGATGTATGCACACAGGCAATAGATATATTATGTATACACGCAGGCTATAGATATATGATGTATATACGCAGGCTATAGATACAGTATATGATGTATGCACGCAGGCTATAGATATATGATGTATGGACTCAGGCAGCTTTGAAATTTCGATCCTAGGAGATATGGTAATGCAGCAGGAGGCATCACGCCCCCTGTACATTACTTAACTGAGCTGCGTTGTTCTACGCAGCATCGGATAATCCGCGTAACATCGGCCGGCTGCGGTGACCCAGCCTAGTTTCTTCCCTTCTCCACAACGGCGGCTGCCATCACTGCCCCCTCCCTGTCTACAAATGCCAGCAGACTGTCAATCACTGCCAGTCTGCGACCGAGTTAGCAGGACCCATTCTGCACACATGCAGAATGGGTCCTGCATCTGCGCAGATTCCCAAACATCGGGAATCTGCGTTCAGCAGTGCACTAGCGTACCCGGCCCCATGCTGTATAGGGCCCCATGTTTCTTTTAAAATAGTTTTCTAAGATTCCCTTAAATCTATTTAACAATTTTATGTATTCAAACAATCAATGTCCCAAAGCAGCCTTGCATTTATTTTGTAATATTTAGACAGTTTAGACTTGAGGCTAATTTGTTCTCTATGGTTCTACTGTAGATAAGGGGAAGGTTGTACTTTGTGTTCTTAAGTACACAAAGGATCCACCCATTCCATTCAGTGAAGGGCACCTCCGCAGATCTGCGTTGCTTGTTGTACGTCTGGGTATGTCATTTTCTCAAACAGGTCTGTATTTATGGAACAGGATTACCAAGCACGAACAATGACAGTATATGTTTTTACTGTATTATTTTACATAATTCTAGAAAATTGCATTTGGGACTTAAAACTTACAGTATTTTCTTATAATTACTGAGAGCTTGCCATTATTATAGCGTTATGTACACAGTATATCCATGCCGTTATCCTTCAATAAAGAGAATGAGTGAGAACAATAGATCTGTCACAGCCCACACAATGACGCAAAGTGTTACTTTGTTCATAGTAGAGTATTATTAAAAAGAGATTGTACATGTACAAGGTATATAAGTCAGGGAACGCGGCATGCACGGTATGATAATGGCTAGGCACAGTGTACAGAGGATTCACCCTGATGGCTGCGTCACACTGTTGTATGTTTCTGTTGAGTGTTAACTAAGTCTATAGCAGCCCTTTAAAGAAGCCTACAGTATATTGTAATCCGTGCGGTAATGGGCGTCTAGTAATTGTAGTGAATACAAATAGCTCTGATCCTTTGCTCATGTTTCATTGGTGACTGATCTCACCATTGTCACCACGTCTTCTGCACGTGGGAGAAATATTCATGTGTAACAATAGCATATATGTAACTGACATTGCCTAAACCATAATAGATAGAAATAAATAGCCAACATTTTTTTTTCTTATATTCAGTCAAATCACTAACCGAATGATCAATGTGACTTACTGTATGTTTATCTGATAAATTCATTTTCTCTACATCTGATCATATGAACATAGGGTGCCTGATCCTCAAGTGGGCACTAACTGCATGCAATGGCGATATGTACGCAGTTGGCTGATGTTATACATACTGCGCATATGTCTGATTCGCACTGCGCATATGTCCCGATGGTTGCCACAGGGAGACGCAGAACAAATGGGCGTTCTTGGGAGCTACAGGCAGGTGGCTAGCAGTGGCGTAACTACTGCCCTCGCAGCCCCCGCGGTGGCTTGGAGGTGCTGGGTAGCTTGGGGGCGACGGGGGCAGTAGTAGTAACTACGGAGGGTGCAGGGGGTGCGGTCGCACCCCCTGCACCCTCCATATGCCGGGCGCCCGCTGAGTGTGTTACCAGTGGGCGCCCGGCTCCTATTCAAACTCCCGGCGGCAGCCGGAGGACGGAGCTCCCTCCGTCTTCCGGGTCCCGCAGGGCACTATGGGAGTGACGTAATTACGTCACTCCCATAGTGCCGAGGAGTGGACGCCGGGGACGGAGCTCAGGAGTGAGCTCCGTCTTCCGGGTCCCGCAGAGCACTATGGGAGTGACGTAATGACGTCACTCCCATAGTGCCGAGGAGCGGACGCCGGGGTATGGACGGCAGCAGCACTGGAGCTGGGATTAAGGTAAGAGTTTGTGTTTTTTTCTTTTGTGTGTGTGTTTGTTTGTTTGTGTGCACGCGGAGGGGGGGAGCAACTACAGGGGGCTAACTACTAGAAGGGGCACTACAGGGGGCCCTGCATAATGGGCACTACTACAGGCGGCATTGCATAATGGGCACTACTACAGGGGGCCCTGCATAATGGGCACTACTACAGGGGGCATTGCATAATGGGCACTACTACAGGGGGCCCTGCATAATGGGCACTACTACAGGGGGCATTGCATAAGGGGCACTACTACAGGGGGCATTGCATAAGGGGCACTACTACAGGGGCATTGCATAATGGGCACTACTACAGGGGGCATTGCATAAGGGGCGCTACTACAGGGGGCATTGCATAATGGGCACTACTACAGGGGACATTGTATAATGGACACTACTTCAGGGGACATTGCAAAAGGGGCACTACTACAGGGGGCATTGCATAAGGGGCACTAGTACAGGGGGCATTGCATTTTGGGGCACAACTACAGGGGGCACTGTATAAGGGGCACTAATTTGATACACAGTTTACAGGTTATAAACTATGTTCCCAATAATCTGGTTCTACATGGACATAAAAACTGTGCAACCTGTCTTGAGCTGAAGTGCTGGACTGGCAGGAGCAGAAAGGAGGGTTGGTGAAGTAGATCTGTCAGGGTGGGATTTAATGGTCATTACTGTTTGGCATAATGTGTATTTGGCATTACTGTGTGCACAATGTGCTATTAGGGGCATTACTGTGTGGCATAATGTGTAAGGGGCATTACTGTGTGGCATAATGTGTTGTATGTGGCATTACAGTGTGGCATAATGTGAAATACGGGCATTACAGCATGGCATAAATTTGTTATAAGCGCTTTACTGTATGTCATTATGTGTTATATGTGGCATTATTGTGTGGGATGTGTAAGGGGCATTGCTGTGTGGCATAATGTGTTGTAAGGGGCACTCCGGTGTGGCATAATGTGTTGTAAGGGGCATTCCGGTGTGGCACACTGTGTTATAAGTGGCATTACTTAGTGTGTCATAATGTGTAAGGCACGTTGCTGTATCATGTAACCACACACATTAAACGTAGTCTTTGGGTGTGTTTGATCTTTGGGTGGGGGGGGCGCCTGAAACTTTTTTGGCATGGGGGAGCAAAATTTATAGTTACGCCACTGGTGGCTAGGCAGACGTAGGTGTTTCATACGTGTGTGCCGGACAGCGCTGACACAGGACGCAATGTTCAGAGGGAGAAACTGCTCCTGCCATAGGGCTAGTGCATGTATGATCAGAATCAGCCGGGGCATTAGCATAAAGCCACGTCTGCGTCCACCTCTGAATCAGGCCCATGGAGTTGAGTTACCATCACATCCCATTGCTGATTGCTCCTTTTTTGGTGCATACAGTAATAATCAGTGATTAATTTAACTCTTGAGGTGTTGAGCAATGATTGTGTAATTACCATGGAAAGGGCAAGGAAACCATAGCGCTAATAGCTTCTTTCTAACCTGCGGGGTTCATTACACTGTATAGCTGCTCAAGGTAGAAAAGCAAAGTACAAATAAGTTAATATAAAATTTATATATATATATATATATATATATACATACACACAGAATATAGTATATTTTTCCCTGTATTTCCAGAACCAGGACCGGATCAGAGCCCAGTGCTGGTTGCGCAAAATACAGGGGACCCCTAGGTCGTTTGTCCCCTGTATTTTGGCAACCAGGGCTGTTTCTGACTAGCCCAGTGCTGGTTGTGCTTACATACGGGGGACCCCTACGTTGTTTGTTCCCTGTATTTTACACACCCAGCACTGGGCCATTAAAGCCCAGGGCTGGTTGCTCTTTTGGGGGGGGGGGGGGAGGGGGCACAACATTTTTTTTTCTCACAGGTTTATTCACTATTTACACACAGATGCACGGACAGAGATCTTCATGCTTGCAGCACAGTTCTCCCTGATCCATGCCTGCAAGCATTGGGTGCAGATCCGGATGACATATTGTACAGGCATAAACACTGTATGATATGCCGCTAGATCGTGTACGAGATTGGCAGATCTTCCCTGCAGTAGGCAAGATCTGAAGATGCGATGTACGACCCGTGGGTACACGCATCGGCATCGTGATTGTGAGTGGACAATCACGATTTGGTCATATTTTATACGATCTGATGTTCCGATGCATCGGACAAATTGTGTAAAATATTGTCTAGTATGTACGCACCTTTAAGGTGCCCATCCACTAGTCGATTAAGTTGAACAATTGAATGATAATGATTGTTCAATCGTTAGCAAATCGTTTGCAAAAATGTCTAAAACGACCAGCGATGTGCGTGCCCGCTGGTCATTTAGACATCTATCATCGTGCAAACATGCTGGTCAACCTGACGATAACGTCAGGTTGAGCATGTTTGCAGATGATTGATGAGCCTGCACTGAACGACTGCTCGATCAGTGCAGACTCATCAGAGACTGACAAACGATTGCAAGATTACAATATTGTAATTGTGCAGTCGTTTTCATGTCTGCTAATGGATGGGCACCTTTAGATTCATGAGCAGAGTTATAAAAATTGCTTAACTCCATGAACATCGGTATTGCGCCCGACTCAGGCCCAATATCTCATCATTATTAATAAAATAAAAAGTAATAGAGTAAAATATTTCCACTCTCAGAATTTTCATTTGTACAAAAGTAACCCAAGTTCCCATCCCATTTTGTGGCTGATAGATACTTTTTTATCATTTCCTCTGTTGATTCCCAAAAGTATTTGTTTGATCTTAAATATTTAATAGCATCCACCATCATGTATAATGTATTATGCATTGTTACATATAATGCATTATACATTGTTATGTTATATATTTTTACATTGGTTGTTCTTGTGCATTTGACATAGTATCCTGTGTTGTTGTAGCTCTGTTTCTTTTGTAACTGTATAAATTGTGTTTGGCAATAATTTGTATCTACAGATCTGCTCCACTGTGTGCATGTATAGAGAGATATTATGAATTTCAATTATGGATTCTCTTTGCGAAGGCTGAGATTAAGAGAAGTTTTTTACAACTGTCATTTTTTTTTTACCAAAAAGTTTCTTGTAAATGTTATTTTTCAAACAATTTTATAAAAAGCCCAAAATAACATATTGAACAAATGTACACTATAAGCAATGTACTGTATATACATTCAAAATGTCCATAAAGAGTAGTATGCATTGTTTACCTAACACCTCCCTCTCCCCTAAATAAAACAGAACAATATGGGTGTTTGCAAGTGCCTGTCAGTTTGTAATCGGGGGAGATTTATCAAACTTTCTAAAGAGGACAAATAGAGGTGTTGCCCATAGCAACCAATCAGATTGTAGCTATCATTTTAAAAATGAAAGCTAGACTGTGGTTGCTATGGGTAACTCCTCCACTTGTTTTCTTTTAGTAAATCTCCCCCATATACAGTACAGTATAGTAAGCTTCTAGTAGATAGTAGTTTGGAGAAGAAGTATCGCAGCTCTGCTAATTATTTTAAGGCCCTCATTCAGAGGCGCTCGTTCTGAATGAGGGCGGCCGCTTCTTTTTTTAAGTGCGGACTCCTGGTCGCTAGCTAAGCTGTGGGTTACCACCCACAGCTTTAGCAACCGAACAGGTTGATGGTCGCGATAGTCAAGACCATCGCGACCATCGGGGCTTGCGTCGAGACCCTAAGGTTGGGTCTCGGCAGCCGCAAGCCCCAGGGAGCCTCCTGCTCTGATTGAGCAGGAAGCTCCCCACTGACATCACTTCTGATGTCAGTGCGGCCGCCCACAAAACGGCAAGTGTTCCGCCACCCCGCCTACAAAACGGGGCGAGCTGTCGATCAACATCGACAGCCGCCCCCTTTTGTAGTGAGCTCTGGTGCGAGAGACTTTCTCTCTCGCTCTGGGGCTTGCGCACGCACAGTGCGGCCGCTGTACGTGCGCAGGGCCTTAACATCGACCCGGTTGCGAGCGCTCAGCTCTTGTGACCGGGTCTGAATGAAAGTCCCTAGCATTTTGCTAGCTGGAAGTTGGGTGGATGTCAGGTAAAAATTACATTTAGCTTAAGTTACCCTTTAAGTGTAAGGGTTATATTTACTAAACTGTGGGGTTATAGAAGTGGAGGTGCTGCCCATAGCAACCAATCACATTCTACTTATTGATCTGGAACCTTCCAGAATCTAATAGCTAGAATCTGATTGGTTGCTATGGGTAACATCTCCACTTCTACAAACCCGGACTTTAGTAAATATACCCCTAAGTGTCCATCTTTGACCATTTAAAATTTTGGAAGTATGCAGTATCAGCCTGCCTAACAGCTAATGAATACCTTTGACATGTATGATAAAGTTCCAGTTATGATGAATTTAAAACAATTGTTTAATGTTTTGGGTTTAGACCCATAATGCAACACATTATTCAATCCCTCCTTAAGTAAACTCTTACCAACCTCTTTGCAGTCAGGAATTTTATTCATTTTGTCAGTGTTGTGCATTGATTCAAATAACTGAATGCAACGACCCCTTCAATAATTTACATAAATGCAGATTCAGTGATGTAACTTTCACTCAAGCACATCTTCACGGTCAGATACACATCTCACTCTCCAGATGTATTTCTAGAACAATGCAGAATTATTCCTATAAATAAACCCATGGATGACATGCTAGAGTGGCTGCTGTTTTTAAGGTTCCTTGTCTAACACTATTATGTCACAGCAACTGTGTCAAACACTGACATGGCTTTTTAATATTTACAACTTTATTAGGGATAGTTGCTCTGCCTGTTACAGAACCTGGCAAAATGTTATTGAATAATGTATTTTATTACTCAGAAGTAACGTTACAGCTGCTGTGGCACGACAAATCCTTGCATGCCCATGTGATCTCACATGTTGATAAATAATGAATGCTAAATATATTTTTAGTATAGTCTATAATACAAGTTATCACATAAGGGCCAACAAGTGTTGTGCAACAGATGCCAGCACCCAGGGTACAAGGCTTAGGGGATGGCACGGCTGCTCTGTCCCATTGGCAGTCGTTTCCAGCTTACCCCCGGTGTTTGTTGTTGGATGTCATGAGATCACTTGTGTCGGGGGCAGGGTGTGTTAGAATAGGATGTCTCTGAGCCCTCCTTCAGCATGGCCTCAGACAAGGCCAGACTGAGAATGGGGTGGGTGGGGCTGCAGCTCCAGGCACCCCCATGAAATAGGCCTGCAGGACCTACTTCAGTGCACAGTGTTGACAGGATTTATTTTTTTCTGTCACCACAACAGCATTCCAAAGCCCCATCCTACCTGCCACCAGAATCATCATCAGTGTTGCAAAACAATCCAAAAAAAGGACTAAAAATATATATATATCCCAAACCAGGCACCCGGCTCAATATCAATACAGCAAGGAAAGTGTTTCGGGGATTCGATCCCCGAAATCTAGACAAAGAAACACCTTGTTGTAGGCTTCACCATATATATATAGTATATATACACAGAGAGATAGATAGATAATACAGGGGGCAACATAGTACAAAGATATACAGAGACAGATGAAAAATTGATGGGTGAAGTAAAAACTTTGTGTACATATCAACACTACATTTACACACAAAACGCACATGGACTACAAATGTATGTATTAGGGGTGTGCACCGGCCACTTTTCGTGTTTTGGTTTTGGATCTGGATCTTTCTTCGTGTTTTGGATCTGGATTGGTTTTGCCAAAGCCACCCTTCCGTGTTTTGGGTTCTGGGTTTTGTGTTTTGGATCTGTATTTTTTTTAAAAAAAGCATAAAAACAGCTAAAATCACAGAATTTGTTTATTATTATTTATTTATTAACCTCAAATAACCTTAATTTCCACTCATTTCAAGTCTATTCTGAACACCTCACAATAGTGTTTTTATATCCAAAAGGTTGCACCGAGGTAGCTGGATGACTATGCTAAGAGATACGAGTGGGCGGCACAAACACGTGGTCCATCTAGGATTGACACTGCAGTGGCAGACAGGATGGCAGTTTGAAAAACTAGGCCCCAAACAGTACATAATTCAAAGAAAAAAAAGAGGTGCAAGATGGAATTGTCCTTGGGCCCTCCCACCCACCCTTATGTTGTATAAACAGGACATGCACTCTTTAACAAACCAAACATTTCAGCGCCAGGGTCTGCCACACGACTGTGGCTGAAATGATTGGTTCATTTGGGCCCCCACAAAACAAGCTGGCAATTAATCTGTCCCTGCACAAACTGGCTCTACGGAGGCAAGATGTCGTCCTCATCCTCCTCATCCACCGATTCCTCACCCTCTTCAGTGTTGTGTACATCCTCATCCTCACAGAGTATTAATTCGTCCCCGCTGGAATCCACAACCACAGGACCCTCTGTACGTTCTGGAGGCTGGTCTCCCTGGAAGAGTTGATAATTCATTTTATGAACATCATCTTCTCCACATTTTGTGGAAGCAACCTCCTACGCCTTTCGCTGACAAGGTTCCCAGCTGCACTAAACACTCTTTCAGAGTACACACTGGAGGGGGGGGCAACTCAGGTAAAATAGAGCCAGTTTGTACAGGGACCTCCAAATTGCTTCTTTTTCCTGCCAGTACAGGTACGGACTGTCTGACATGCCTACTTGGATGCTGTCACCGATGTAATCCTTTAACAGGCAGACGCACGCTTGTCGCTGCTGCTTTGAGGATGCAAGTGCGGCTACAGCCCACACAATTCACAAAGAAAGAAAAAAAAGAATTTTTTTATTGTTTGTGGAGTGCACTTTGAGGGTTACACCACCCTTTAACAGACAGACGCACGCTTGTCGCTGCTGCTTTGAGGATGCAAGTGCGGCTACAGCCCACACAATTCACAAAGACAGAAAAAAAAGAAGAATTTTTTTATTGTTTGTGGAGCACACTTTGAGGGTGTCACCACCCTTTAACAGACAGACGCACGCTTGTCGCTGCTGCTTTGAGGATGCAAGTGTGGCTACAGCCCAAACATTTCACAAAGACAGAAAAAAAAAGAAGAATTTTTTTATTGTTTGTGGAGCACACTTTGAGGGTGTCACCACCCTTTAACAGACAGACGCACGCTTGTCGCTGCTGCTTTGAGGATGCAGGTGGAATCTAGACGGGATTTGGAACCGGGGACACACTACCTCCATCAATTGTCTAAATCCCACTGCACTAATGGCGGATACCGGACACACGTCTAACACCAACATAGCAGTCAAGGCCTCAGTTATACGTTTTGCTTCAGGATGACTGCTGTCGTACTTCATCCTCATCGCTAAGGACTGTTGGAGGGTCAATTGTTTAGTAAAAGTACTGGTGTTCCTACTTCCTCTCTGGGATGATGAACAACTCCCAGCAGCAGCAACAGCACTAGGAGGAAGTGGTTCTTGATCTTTCCCTATTTTATTTTTATCGGAGAAAGTTTGGTCCTCCATTTATGTTATATTGATATATACGTGCGGCTAAGGCGCACACAAACACAGAAAATATTTTTTTATTTTTGCTGGAGAGTAGTGCACTTTGTGGGTTACACCACCCTTTAAGAAATGAGCCAGCCGGCTCTTTACTTATGGGACACAGGCGCACGCTTGGCGCTGCTCCTTTGTTGATGCACGTGCAGCCACAGAGCACACAATTCACAAACACAGAAATTTTTTTCTTATTTTGTTTGGAGTGCCCTTTGGGGGTTACAGCACCCTTTAGCGGTCAATCCAGCAAGCCCTTTATTTACGGGACACAGGCACACACTTGGCACTACTTTGTTGATGCAAGTGCGGCTACTGCGCACACAATTCACAAACACAGAAAATATTTTTTATTTTGTTTGGAGTGTACTTTGGGGGTTACAACACCCTTTAACGGTCAAGCCAGCCGGCCCTTTACTTATGACACAGCCGCACGCTTGGCACTACTTTGTTGATGCACGTGCGGCTACTGTGCACACAATTCACAAACACAGAAAATATTTTTTTATTTTGTTTGGAGTGTACTTTGGGGGTTACAGCACCCTTTAATGGACAAGCCAGCCGGCCCTTTACTTATGACACAGGCGCACGCTTGGCACTACTTTGTTGATTCACGTGCGGCTACTGCGCACTCAATTCACAAACACAGAAAATATTTTTTTATTTTGTTTGGAGTGTACTTTGGGGGTTACAGCACCCTTTAACGGTCAAGCCAGCCAGCCCTTTACTTATGACACAGGCGCACGCTTGGCACTACTTTGTTGATGCACGTGCGGCTACTGCGCACTCAATTCACAAACACAGAAAATATTTTTTTATTTTGTTTGGAGTGTACTTTGGGGGTTACAGCACCCTTTAACGGCCCTTTACTTATGACACAGGCGCACCCTTGGCACTACTTTGTTGGTGCACTTGCGGCTACTGCGCACACAATTCACAAACACAGAAAATATTTTTTTATTTGGTTTGGAGTGTACTTTGGGGGTTACAGCACCCTTTAACGGTCAAGCCAGCCGCCCCTTTACTTATGACACAGGCGCACGCTTGGCACTACTTTGTTGATGTACATGCGGCTACTGCGCACACAATTCACAAACACAGAAAATATTTTTTTATTTTGTTTGGAGTGTACTTTGGGGGTTACAGCAGCCTTTAACGGTCAAGCCAGCCGCCCCTTTACTTATGACACAGGCGCACGCTTGGCACTACTTTGTTGATGCACGTGCGGCTACTGCGCACACAATTCACAAACACAGAAAATATTTTTTTATTTTGTTTGGAGTGTACTTTGGGGGTTACAGCAGCCTTTAACGGTCAAGCCAGCCGCCCCTTTACTTATGACACAGGCGCACGCTTGGCACTACTTTGTTGATGCACGTGCGGCTACTGCGCACACAATTCACAAACACAGAAAATATTTTTTTATTTTGTTTGGAGTGTACTTTGGGGGTTACAGCAGCCTTTAACGGTCAAGCCAGCCGCCCCTTTACTTATGACACAGGCGCACGCTTGGCACTACTTTGTTGATGCACGTGCGGCTACTGCGCACACAATTCACAAACACAGAAAATATTTTTTTTATTTTGTTTGGAGTGTACTTTGGGGGTTACAGCAGCCTTTAACGGCCCTTTACTTATGACACAGGCGCACCCTTGGCACTACTTTGTTGGTGCACTTGCGGCTACTGCGCACACAATTCACAAACACAGAAAATATTTAATTTTTTTTTGCACTTGCGGGGAGCACCCCTGATGGACAGAGCACCCCCTGGACAACACTACAGCACCCCTTTAGGACTGGGACTCTGCACAGGACTTTGGAATGGACACAGCCCCTATGAACAACTGACTGCACAACACAGTCCAGCCAGCCCCTATGGACTTTGGAGGAGTGGACACAGCCCCTATGGACAACAGCAGCACAGCACAACACAGCCAGCCCCTATGGACTTTGGAGGAGTGGACACAGCCCCTATGGACAACAGCAGCACAGCACAACACAGCACAATACTACACTCCACTACACTACACAGCCCAGCCAGCCCTAACTCCCACCCTCCCTCTTCACTGTCCACAGCCGAGTGAGAAAATGGCGCCGACGCGGGTACCTTATATAGGATCCAAAACCCGCGAGACCCGGAAGGCGGGATGATGAAGTTTTGCCTCGATTTCAGATCCGAGTCAGGTGGGAAAAGTCGAGCCTGACTCAGATCGGCCTTGGATCGGGGGGGCTCGGGGGGGTTCGGATTTCAGAAATCCGAACCCGCTCACCCCTAGTATGTATATATAAAAGAGATGTAATAACAGCTCACACACAGATATGTGACATGTGCTTACCTTATTAGTGGTATCTGGCTACTGAGTGTAATCACAGGTGTGGTGTATATCTGGTGATAGTGTATATGTAACATGTATCTGTTGGCAGTAACATACCATCACTGTATAACTATTGTCGCTCAGTGGTTGATTTATTATATCTCACATTATAATTGTGGATGGGATATGATCATTTTGCCTAAATTTGACAATTAAAATTTTCATGCAAATCTATGAATATTCTCTTGTTGGGACATGGGCTCTGTCTGTGCTTGTACTGCACACGCACATCCGTTGGCCTGTATATGCACCATCAGGGGCAGTTGGAGGATCACTCATAAAATTCTGGTGTACAGTAGCCCATAGGCTGCTATAAGCTTTGCTTTTCAGAGCTTGATAAATCCGATAGCATAGCAGCCCCCATTAAAACCTATGGGGGCTGCTTTGCTGTCGGAAATCCTAGGGATGCTTATTTTTCCGGGGACCACCAGAAAATGGGTGTTAATCGACAAATATATTTTAATAATGATGCCGCTAAGTGTTAATAGGGTACTATAGGCCTGATTCAGCAAGGATCGCAATTGCAAAGCTGCACGCAGGCTATAGATACTGAGTTACTGCGCTGTGTCCTACTTTGTATGCAGGCTATAGATATATGATGTATGCACGCAGGCAGCTTTGCAATTCCATCCTTGCTATTATGCAAATGCAGCAGGAGATGTATGACACCCCCTGCTGCATATGTGATCCCAGCACTGCCACGGAGTTCGCAGGCTGGGATCACAATCGCGACCATCTGTGGGTGCTGGTCGCGATGGTGGATGCCACCGGGCCTCCGGCCAGCTGAGTAAGCCTCAGCTTACTCAGACTCACAAGCTTGCGAATCCATTGCGTTGATCAACGCAGATCCTTGGGTGGCCACTCCTGAAAAATGGGGTGGCTGCCCTCGCCCCTGCACCGCCCCTTTAATGCCTCTGCCTGTCAATCAGGCAGAGGCATTCAAGGGTTTGTGTGCGATTACGCAGGACCCATTCTGAATGCTTTTTGCACACGCGCAGATTCATGATAATCGGGAATCTGTGATCAGCTCTGCACTTGCATGCACTGCTGAATCAGGCCCCATGTTGTGTTTGAGCCAGTACAGGTAAAGTTTAGACCACACGCCCCTACATCACTATTTACACCACAGCAGTGCTGGTCATATCCTCTGCAGCGAACACAATAGGCCCTTTATGAATTTCAGCTCCAGGCCCATGTGGACATTAATCTGGCCATTCTGAAAGGAATACAGAATGAAAAGAACACAGAAGTGAACACTGATTGTAGCAGGTGAAGAATGTTCAGTCTAATGGTGGGTAGACACCCGAAAGATATAGCTGCAGATTGAGTGATCTGCAGATATATCTTTAGATGCTGGCCATTCATACACATTGAATGGCCATCATCTGTCCGGCAGCCGCGGGTCCCCGTGACAGGGAGGCGGGTAAGGGGTGGAGCCGCCCCCCTCCCCGCAGCTGTGTGTGTACGGGCAGTCTGCAGACATATCTGTCCATTGGCTGTGCAGCACAGCCAATGCGATATGTCTGTGAATGAAGCAGTATCGTCTGTACACACTGGCTGATGGCCAGCGGATATATTGACTGATCAATTGATCGGTCAATATATTGACCAGTGTGTACCCAGCATAAGCATGTAGTGCACTGCAGTCCACCTATATAGAACACTAGGATCCAGCTGTTCAGCTGCAAGTATTTCTGCAAATAAGAGTATTAGCAAATGTCTAGCAATCATGTAACATTAAGTTTTATCAGTCTGTAGGACCCAAGTTCTGTTTTCCATGGAAGTCTATATGAAAAGTGGTGCAAAGAAAAAGTTGGACAGAGCAGCAGTGAGAGCATGACCTCCCAACCCCTTCCCTACTGCGGGACACTGTGGCCCAAGGGGGGACAACAGGATAGTGCCCAATACTTGGAAATGTCCTGCCCAAATCGAAATGGTTAAGAGGTACACACTATCCATTGTGAAAAAAGAAAGGGGGGGGGGGGGAAATCCACCGCACAGGTATAAGGACTACTCAAATTGAATGAAAGAGTAAAAAAAGAAAATGTATAAAAAAATTGCTCTATCCACATATTTCCCATAAAATGTAAATACACAGGTAATACGGGGACAGTGGTGGTGCTACTCAGGGTGGATTACAATTGTTTGAGGAGAAAAAGGTCTCTACGAACAAAAAGGACTCTATTGAGGAGCACTCTAATAGCTGATTGATATTTATGGGGGATATTTAGTAAAGCTTGTAGAGGGATAAAATTGGAGATAAATAGCACCAACCAATCAGCTTCTAACTGTCACTTTACAGGCTGTGTTTGAAAAATGACAGTCAGGAGCTGATTGGTTAGTGCTATTTATCTCCAATTTTATCTCTCTACAAGCTTTATTAAATGTCCCCCTACGTTACATAAAATATAACCTTTATTGATTATTTCAGAACGTTAAAACGCACTAGTTTATTTTACCCCTTTCACACTGCAAACCCCAGTTGCAACAGGATCCATTCCGGCTGCGTCTCGGGTGACACCCCTTTCAGGCTGGTGGCCCTACCCGGCTTATTGCTGGTTCGATGACATCACCGTCATCATGTGCCGAACCGGCGCTTGGAGATGAGATCAACTTCAAGCACCAGCTCTTCCTATGCTGTGAATGGGTCCCAGGTCGCATCTCTCCCAGGTTCACACTGCATCACGAACTGGGTTGAACTGGTGTTCAAACATGAGCGTTACCCAGATTGAAATGCCGGGTTGCTTGACTTGGGTTAAATCAACTGGTCTTTTACATTGCACAATAACCCGGGTTGCTGCACGTTCACGTGAAATAACTCCGGTTATTGCTGGTAGTGTGACTCCGTTGCTTTGGACAACACCACCAGCAACTGAGATAGCAGGACCATATAGAGAACTGTTATTGGCCATAAGGAAAGTAATGGAGGTTCTTAAAATCTGTCAGATATATGTTTTATGCACTTTTTAATAATGGTTGAAAAATGATAGGAAGCAAGTGGGTTTTTTTTTTTTACATCAAATTAAAGTCTTCCCATCATTTTGGTACAGGAAGATGCTTGTACAGTGATTTTGCAGGTATTTTTAAGTTTGTAAAACAGTTGGAATAAACAATTTTTTACCGCTCTTCTGCACATTCCAAACCCCCCTCTCCCATCAATACAACACCTCCACATACCTCTACATACCTGTCCCACATCATTTACACTCTTACATACCTGTCCCATAACATTTACACCTCCACATACCTGTCCCATAACATTTACACCTCCACATACCTGTCCCATAACATTTACACCTCCACATACCTATCCCACATCATTTACACCTCCACATATGTACCAGTCCCACATCATTTACACCTCCACATAAGTACCAGTCCCACATCATTTACACCTCCACATATATACCTGTCCCACATCATTTACACCTCCACATACCTGTCCCACATCATTTACACCTCCACATACCTGTCCCACATCATTTACACCTCCACATACTTGTCCCACATCATTTATACCTCTACATACCTGTCCCACATCATTTACACCTCCACATACCTGTCCCACATCATTTACACCTCCACATACCTGTCCCACATCATTTACACCTCTACATACCTGTCCCACATCATTTATACCTCCACATACCTGTCCCACATCATTTACACCTCCACATACCTGTCCCACATCATTTACACCTCCACATACCTGTCCCACATCACTTTCACCTCCACATACCTGTCCCACATCATTTACACCTCCACATACCTGTCCCACATCATTTAAACCTCCACATACCTGTCCCACATCATTTACACCCCCACATACCTGTCCCACATCACTTTCACCTCCACATACCTGTCCCGCATCATTTAATCCTTTATTGAGCTTATTAGAGATATTCACCCGAAAACTGACATGTATTTATTGGACAAATTATGCTAGTCAAACCCCTCCAGGTGCATTATTATTCATTGGGAGGATTGTACCAGAGGTTCTGCACTGTCCCAACATTTTTACCTTAAAATAATGATTTTCCCTATCTTTTCACCTGCTCAGGGGGGTGCGCACTAAAAAACCTTGTGAATTTCCTCTGAAATATCAATGTGAGTTCGGAATTGGATTGCAATTGAAACTTGCGGCGCAAGTTTGCTGTGAGGACGGCTCGCAGGACCCAACTTGCACATAATTGGATTGACCCCATAATGGCAAAAAAACATTGTAGAGTAGTGAATTGTATGTGTAATTGCATCTAATTTAAGTCAGTAGACATATGCAGGTCTACTTGTTGCCAAACAGTCTCAGGGTACAACGCAGATGCAGAATCTTTGCATGACCATTATATTCAATGTATTGCTTAATATAATACTTGGACTATCTAACCTTTCAGTCTGAATATGTGACAGCATTTTTTACTGATTCTGTAACTTAGGGAAGTAAGGTGACGCTGCTGCTTTTATTTTTAGGTTTCAAACTCTTCATTTTAAGATTTGAAATGATAGCTGCTCTCTCAGACACTGGGAGATTTCAGGATTAAAATTAGACCTCCTGATCTTGGAAAAGATCCGGCATTTCCTACTGAGAGTGCTGACCTATCCCAAGTGGTTGGAAAACGATATGAGTACTATCATTATGCCCCAGCCAAGCCTCATAATATACTGTAGATTAGATAAATCTTCAAAGAAAGTATTTGGGCTTGGAATTTATCCTTAAGTAGTAAAGCCCCCATACATCAGCAATCAGTTGGGGCAATTCTGCATTTGTGTAAAAAACTCTGCAATGTATGTGGTACACAGAAAGCAGATTCCGACCAAAAAGTGATTGGAATCGATGAATCAGGTTTTTCAAGATGTTGGATTTCACAGACCAATCTGGATTGAATATTGCTAGTGTATAGGGCCCCATACATTTGCTGGCCATTTCACCAATTTCCCGATCCATGTTAGATTTCACCGATGCCTCGAGCCCGGCACCTGGGGATCGGGAAATTGACCCAATACATCGCAGATGTATGTGGACCTTATGATAGCAATCAACCGATCTACAGACCGTTACTAGTAAAATGAGTCTTTCAAGATAGGCATTACTGTCTTACCTGAAAATGATCTGCAAATCACTGAAAGATATCTGTAATGTCTGGGTGTAGATTGGGGGATTAGGGAATCTTTAAATTAGAGAATAAAATAACAGAATCTGTGAACCATTTTTTTGTGATTGCTGATGTATTGGCCCCTTTACATGTGCAATTTAATTATAATTATTTGTCCTACCATGGTTTCTGCTGTCCTTTTCATCTCCAAGGAATGTTTCCCTCATGATACCCCAACCACACCACAAAGATAAGTGAATTGACACTGCCTTTGTAACACCTCTGTTTATAGACCATAAATCCTGCAAAGTACAGACTTTATTAATACAATGTGGACTGGCATTACAAAAGCAGGGCCCAAAGATTGTATTGCTGGAACGTTGCATCTCTGAGAAGAAACTGTTTGCCTATAAAAATTATTATTGCTATGTGCTAATTTGTGATGCAACGTCACTCATCTCTATACTGCACACCTGCAGACATTTTTGCTGCCCCCTCTGGGAAATTCAGAAAACATGACCTGTTGGGGAAATTTGAGGACTGGAGTTGAAAACCCCTGGCAAATAATAAATAACTAATAATCAGGGCCGGCTCAAGGCATGTTCGACCAGTGCGGCCGAACAGGAGCACCACCCCATAGAGGACACACTCCTCCCAACCATCCCGATTTCAGCAGGACAGTCCCGTTTTACGACACTGCCCCGCTGTTTCACCCGCGGGCCGAAGTGTCCCATGGGCAGTCGGGTGGTTGGGCACCACCGCAGCTGCACGCCAGTACCGGACCCCAGGGAAGAGGAATGGATGCGCGTGGCATCCATTCAGTGCAGGAATACAGCTGGGGGCAGGCCAGCTACTGAAGGAGTGCTGGGCTCGCCCCCAGCCTGATGTTAAATGGGAGACGTGCCATACAGGCACACCCCAAATAGCGTCATTCAGCTATGGTAATTAGGCCACGCCACATTTTTGCCCGCACTGCTAATAATAATAATAATCTGTGATGATTTGGCCACAACCACTATTTTTTTTGGAAATGTGGGCAAGTCTCCGGCCCACTTACAGAGCAAAAGTGGGCTGTCCCGGGGGGGGGGGGCTTTGGGCGCTGACCTGGCTGCAAAGTCGGCAAGTATGATGCATAGATAACATGTAATAAATATAAAGACAAGAATAATCACAATATTACATCCCAGATATATTTTTGGCAGTCGCACAGCAAGCTATATGACCAGCTGTTTACCTGCTCTGTGTGTATAGAAATTGGCAGTCACTACTTAAAAGTTTAAAATACTTGATGTCATGCGACACCTTTTTTTATTGCTACTGAACACCAGATGCTTTCCAGCAGTCACTTGGTTGTCTTTTGCATATTGTACATAGAGAAAGACTACACATAGGGGCTCATTCAGTTATTATTATTATTATTATTATCATTATTATTATCGTTTATTTATATGGCGCCACAAGTGTTCCGCAGCGCCTTACAAAGTACATAAATAGATTTACAGTGACTTACAGTACAATACAATACATTACTGGGCATGGATAATATACAACAATGCAAAGCAACCAAGTGTTAGGTGCCCTGGTAGAGAGTAAGAAGTAGATGAAGGTATAGTAAGGAGATGCACAAGAGGGTAGAGGGCCCTGCTCATCGGAGCTTACATTCTAAGGGGGAGGGACAGACAGACAGGAGTGAAACAGATGGGGTAGGCAGGGAGAGAGGAGTATGTAGCAGCGAGTTAAGATGAGAGCAGTTGCATGCAAGTCCGCTTTGCAGACGATATCATGATTTTTACCAACTACGCACGTGTCGGAATCTGTCTATTCAACTTTGAGCAGGCGATTCAGAGTCATAAGAGTCTTACCAGCATCTCCCCTTCCAGCTAAGTGGCTAATGGGTGTCACTGGGTGGCTACGGTGTTTGACACGTAAGATAAGTGTTCCGTCGGTATGTCAGTGGAATTGCAGGTTATGCTGAGTTGCAGGCTCGGATTTGGTGAAATTCCTGGTGGGCCCCACTGAAATCCTGTCTCTCACCCTGTAATGAGTTCCTTTGTGCATCCGTAATCGCAGTGCTATCACTTACCCACGCGCAGTGCGACTTATACGCATGCATGATGGCAAACAATTGCATGCCCGTAGTTGCACTGTACTGAATCAAGCCCAGAGTTTTCTTCAACTAATTTAAAAATTCAAGATATCAGGGCTCAAAATAAATTCAGTATAAGGACCATTCCCGTTTTCAAAACATTCTGTGCTCTGTTGCATCATTATGGATGAATCCTGCCCTACCATTGCTGCAATTTGTTTCCCACACTGCATGAACTTGTCTTCCCCAGTTATTACCATCGTCAGGTGGGTACTGACCATGTTCAAATAACTGTCAAGCACATCGGGACTCCACCAAAAGTAACTTGGACCCTTATGTATATTTGTGCAGTTATGGATCTGTAGTATATGGCAGTCGCTAATGCAGTCTGTAGTATATGGTGGTCACTAATGCTCTGAGTAGTATATAGCAGTCACTAGTGCTGTCTGTAGTATATGGCAGTCACTAATTCTGTCTGTAGTATATGATGGACACTAATGCTGTGTGCATTATATAGCAGTCAATTATTCTGTCTTTAGTATATGTCACAGTCACTAATGCTGTGTGTAGTATATGGAGGTCACTAATGCAGTCCATAGTTTATGGTGGTAACTAATGCTGTCTGTAGTGTATGGCAGTCATTTATTCTGTCTTTAGTATATGTCATGGTCACTAATGCAGTCTGTAGTATATGGTGTTCACTAATGCTCTGAGTAGTATATAGCAGTCACTAGTGCTGTCTGTAGTATATACACGGTCACTAATTCTGTCTGTAGTATATGATGGACACTAATGCTGTGTGCATTATATAGCAGTCAATTATTCTGTCTTTAGTTTATGTCACAGTCACTAATGCTGTGTGTAGTATATGGAGGTCACTAATGCAGTCCATAGTTTATGGTGGTAACTAATGCTGTCTTTAGTGTATGGCAGTCATTTATTCTGTCTTTAGTATATGTCATGGTCACTAATGCAGTCTGTAGTATATGGTGTTCACTAATGCTCTGAGTAGTATATAGCAGTCACTAGTGCTGTCTGTAGTATATGGCAGTCACTAATGCTGTCTGTAGTATATGGTAGTCATTAATGTAGTCTGTACTATACAGTATACATGGTCACTAACTCTGTAGTATATGATGGACACTAATGCTCTCAGAGCTATATGGTGGTGACTAATGCTGTCTGTATTATATGGACATCACTAATGCTGTGTGTATTATATATCAGTCACTTATTCTGTTTTTAGTATATGTCACGGTCACTAATGCAGTCCATAGTATATGGTGGTCACTAATGATGTCTGTAGTATATGGTAGTCACTAATGCTGTCTGTAGTATATGGCAGTCATTAATGCTGTCTGTAGTATATGGCAGTCACTAATGCTGTCTGTATTATATGGAGGTCGCTAATGCAGTCTGTAGTATATGGCAGTCTCTAATGCGGTCTATAGTATATGGTGGTCACTAATGTAGTCTGTAGTATATACACGGTCACTAATTCTGTCTGTAGTATATGATGGACACTAATGCTGTGTGCATTATATAGCAGTCAATTATTCTGTCTTTAGTATATGTCACAGTCACTAATGCTGTGTGTAGTATATGGAGGTCACTAATGCAGTCCATAGTTTATGGTGGTAACTAATGCGGTCTGTAGTGTATGGCAGTCATTTATTCTGTCTTTAGTATATGTCATGGTCACTAATGCTGTGTGTAGTATATGGTGGTCACTAATGCTGTCTGTAGTATATGGCGGTCACTAAAGCTGTCTGTATTTTATGGTGGTCATAGGTAGAGGGTGACTACTATCTAATGGGATGGGAGTGGAGTGGAGCTGTGATGAGTCTTTTCCCCAGGTGACTGAAAAGCTAGCTTTACCTTTATGGAGATGATCATCATGTAGGGGATGGATGTGGCTATCATTTCATTGCTCTTCTCATCCAATTCAAGTACTGTGTGCACTACTGTGCATGCAGATGTCCTTGATGAGCAGAGTAGTGTGAACTAGGATATATTTTGCAACTGTCCCTGCAGTCATTGCTGAGCAGAACAGTCACTCAAAATCAGGTCTACCCACAGAATCAGTTCAGTTGGCTGACTGACTAGCTCTCTCCTACCTGTAGACATTTTTACTAATGTCTTAAGCCCAGTAGCAGCTTGCCTAGATCCTGGAATGTTTGGGCTCTGTTTGGAAGAAGGATAGGTGCATGAAATCAGGGCTGTATCAGAATGAAAATGCACCCTGTGCAGGTCCCACCCCCTGGACAAATGACATCATGATTTCACAATGAGGGTCTTCTGGGGTCAAGGAGAAGCCGAAAGACTGGAACATCCCAAGGACACTTTGCGCAGCTCTACATTGGCTTGCCACCGGCACTATGGACAAGTTAAGCACCCAGAGCGCCATTTCTGCCAGGACCAGAGAGAAGCTAGGCACCTGAAGGACATTACAGGTGGGGGATTTCTAGGCTGCAGGGTGCCATTCCAGGCACCCTGTCTGCCAAACACTGAATGCCACGTCCACAGAGCAGTGATAGTGCTGGGTGGTGCCTCCACTTGCTCACCCTTAGTTATGGACCTGCATGAAATATGGAAAGCCTGTAAGTGAATAAAAACATTAAATATCCTTAGATCCCCACCCAGCCCCACAATTAACTAATAAACCATTAAGCAGCCCCATCATTAACTAATAAACCATTAAGCAGCCCCACCATTAACTAATAAACCATTAAAGTTTTTTTTAGAATGGCTGTAGTTAAGGCTCTCGTCGGATTGCTGAGGCTCCAGTGCTGAGAAAAATGGCTGCAAAAATCGTCTATCTTCTGTCTTCCTAAAGAACCTGCTAGCACTGTGTCAAACACAACCAGCGTGGCTGACCTTTTTAAAAAGTAAAAACATAATAAACCCCCTAAGAAAATGAAATCAATGGTGATGATTATATAGTGTTTGTATTCATATCACACAGCCTGTACATTAACTCTCCAAATTCACATTTAGCGTGATGAGCGGTAACTAAGTTACCAAATTTGGGAAACAGATAGTCGCAGTCTACTGATCAATCTTTATTTAGCAACAAGTAAACAAATCCACAATTAGCACAGTCTAAGCAAATACCTGCACAGTGCTGATTCAGCCAGGTTTGCTATTGCGATTACACACGCAAACGGCCGATTGTTGCGTACTACGCATGTATGTGCATCACAGTGTGCGTGCGCCAAGGCTCTACTGCGATTGCAGTGACCACACAGACCCATCGCAGAGTGATTGACAGAAGTAGGCGTTTGGGGGTGTTGACGAGGGGATGGTCGGGGAAACGCAGACGTGTCAGTGCGTTTTAATGGCATTACAGGGGCATGCATAAATTAGCCACTGCGATGGCATAGGCAGCTTGAGCTTTCACTGCGTGCAATGAGGTTAGCAAATTCTGAGTAAGGTCAGACCTGTTGTCATTATGTGTGAGGCTCCGATGGTACCAGTGGCGTAACTAGGGTATTTGGAGCCCAGGGCAAATTTGAAAAGGGAGGCCCCCCCAACATCACGAGATGTGCGCCAGTGCTCGAAGTGAGCCGGTATGCAACGGTATAGCATACCGGCACTTCTAGCAAGCACTACTTTTTTTTTAACTAGCTTGGAAGGAACAGCTCAAGGGCGGAGGCGTGGCTACAGCCGCAGTGCTGAGAGAGAAAGCTACAGTACATGCCTCCGCCCGGCACCCGCTCCACTGACTAACATCGCTCAGTGTCAGTGGAGGACAACCCCTAGGACTACCCAAACCCCTAGTGCCGCCCGCTCACCAGTGTGCCCGTCCCCCACGAGCAGATTTCCCCTCTGCTAAGTCTGGGCTGGGCGGGACAGGGGGACAGGATGACATCTTCCCCCTTGCCGCTCCCATTTTAAAGATAGGGGGCCGCTGAAGCCGCACGTTACATTACATACCCTGCGGCCAGGAGACAGAGAGAAGACGCTCACCCTACCGTTCTGTTCAGTGAGAGCGGCCGGGGAGCTTCTTCTCTCTGCCTCCCTGCCGCCTGTCACATAGCTGTCCGGCAGCCGCAGCGTCCGACGGTGTCTGGCAGAATGCTTATTGGTGGATGGCTCTAGTACCATTCACCAATCACAGTGGTGGGATGTCTCCCCACACTGATTGGTGGATGGCTGGAGCTATCCACCAATCAGAATTCAGAAGGCTACAGGACTAGACAACAAGAGATTGCACTGCAGGCAGGGTAAGTACAGCAGGTTCCATGGTTGGGTCGCCTCATAGATCTGAGGTCTATTATACTATTTGCAATGAGGGAAAGAGGGAGAATAGATTTGAACCATACACTTTAATAAAAAGGGAAGGCAGATGTTTAATGAGGGGATATTTGTGGCATTATTTTTCATTTTGTAACGTGTGTGTAGTGCATTATTTTTAATAAGAGGAGTGTGTGTGTGTGGAGGGTGGTGGTGGCAAATCTGTGGCTTGAGTCTTCATGTGGAGCACTATTACTATAGTGGGCACAACTACTGTGGGCAATGTATAGAGGGCACTACTACTATGGGCAATGTATAGAGGGCACTACTGTGAAATGTATAGAGAGCACTACTACTGTGGGCATTGTAAAGAGAGCACTACTACTGTGGGCATTGTATAGAGGGCACTACTACTATGGGCAATGTATAGAGGGCACTACTGTGAAATGTATAGAGAGCACTACTACTGTGGGCATTGTAAAGAGAGCACTACTACTGTGGGCATTGTATAGAGGGCACTACTACTGTGGGCATTGTATAGAGGGCACTACTACTGTGGGCATTGCATAGGGGGCACTACTACTGTGGATATTGTATAGAGGGCACTACTATTGTGGATAGAGGACACTACTACTGTGGGCATTGCATAAAGGGGCACTACTACTGTGGGTATTGTATAGAGGGCACCACTACTGTGTGGCATAATGTGTATAAGGGGTACTATGGTGTGGTACACAACACTGAAAAAGGCGCACACCTTAAGGACATACCCCATTTAAATGGCCTCCCCCTTTCCCCGCTGCTCGACGAAGACACGCGCATAGGTACAACCTTATATTTTCCATACCCCTACTTCAAAATTCCCACTTCGACCACTGATGTGCGCGTTCCGAAGGCGCGCACGGAAAAAAATGGGCGTGGTCACTTAAAAATGGGGCGTGTCAACATGACACACCCCTTTATTTTCACGCTGAACATTCCTATCCATATGCACCTTAACCCCAGTAGTACCCCTTATACAGTACCCCCAGTATGCAGTTGTGGTCCCTCTTATGCAGGCCCTTATACAGTATCCCCAGTAGTGGTCCCCCTTATACAGCCCCCAATTAGTTCCCCTTATGCAGTGCCCCCAGTAGCAGTCCCCACAATACAGTGCGCCCAGTAGCGGTATCCCCTTATGCAGTGCCCTTTATATGGTGCCCCCAGTAGTAGTCCCCCCCCATGCAGTTTTCCCAGTAGTGGTCCCCTTATGCAGGCACCCTGTAGTGATCCCCCCTATCCAGTGCCCCCTGTAGTGGCCCTTCCTATTATTGCCCCCAGTAGTGGTCCCCCGAGTGCAGTGCCTCTAGTAGTAGGCCCCTTTTATAATGCCCCCAGTGGTAGTTCCCCCCCAAGTAGTAGTCCCCTGTAGAGTAGCCCCCGCTCAGTAGAGGTCCTCCCAATGGCGCCCCCAGTAGTAGCCACCCCTCCCCCAGTAGAGGTCCCCCCAGTAGTAGCCACCCCCCTCCCCCGTTGTGCAGATAGGTTAAAAAAATAAATAAATATATATATAAAAATATACTTACCTGAATCTCTGCTCCTGGTCCTGCTCGCGACGCCGCTCCCGTCCGGGCTGGCGTCAGTCCCATTACCCACTGCAGGAGCCGGACGGAAGTCCGGCTCTTACAGTGGGTGCTGCAGCAGTCAATGAGAGTCTATCTGACTCTCATTGGCTGCTGTTTAACACACACATCGCCGCCAGCGCTGGAAGCCTAGCGCCGGTCCCGTGTAAGCACAGGACCGGCGCTGGAAGCCTAGCGCCGGTCCTGTGTAAATGTGTAGCGCTGACCGCACTCATTGCGGTCGGCGCTACACTGGCTAACTAGGGCGGGCGGGCTGGTACCGTGGCCGGCGGCGCCCCCACGCCGCCTGTCCAACGGCCCCCAGGGCACGCACCCCGGTCGCCCTGCCCTAGTTACGCCACTGGATGGTACTCAGTGTTACCGATGGTTTCGCAGGCTTGCAAGGTATTACAGATATGAGTAAGGTTAAGTAGGCATTCTTATGATGTGCTGCGACGGCATAGTGATCGCGGACATTAGCATATTTTTGCAGTGGGACTGCATGCGTAATCGCAGCTGTGATCTCTGTTGCGATCCGTAATGAATCAGACCCAATGTTCGCAGACTCTTTTGCAAAGTGGTTCTGGCTCAATGTACGGCCATGACTCTGTAAATTCATTGCGTTCTTAAAGACGTATCCAATAAGGATACTCTGAAGGGCTGATTCCACTGATTTTCAACCATCCATTGCAGATATCAGTGTATCAGTGCAGAATGTTGATCCTGCAGCATAATACTTACATGTTTCTTTGTATCTCTAATGATTCCTTGTTATGATTTCATTAGAGGGGAAGATTCAACGGCACCACTTATTTAGATACCAATGCTTAACCGCCTGCTTATATTACAGCAAGTATAACTCTCAATCAAGGAGAGGAAATCCTTTAATAATAATCAAAAACACTCAAAGACAACCTTTTTAAAAAGTCTATACAAATAAGCATATAAAAATAATATATAAATATAAAGCATCAATTTGAAAAAAAAACACTTACTATACTGTCCTTGATTCGGAGCCACGCTCAAACCGGGCACAGTTGTGATTATTAGCTCACTGCATGCCCCAAAGCCGTCATGGTGAACATTCGCATCTTTGCGGATCACCAGGCTATACAGTCGCACGGAGATCAGCCAAATCTCCACTTGTAGCTAAATGGGAGAACCTGGGCGGAAATGGGGCGTTCTTTTGCACCAAGGATAAGGCTGGCGCAGATCTGTGCTGATGATTAGATTAATGATGATGGCTGCTCTCACAAGCAAATTTGCTTAGATGCGCCATGGTAGGGGGCATGGCCTCATGCTCACAAACCCACACCCCCAGTCAAATGACATTTGGGGGGTGTGACCACGCATTATGCACTCATTCTTGTCATACTGAGGGCTTGCCCAGCACTTTGGGAGCTGCTGGGCGGCCCCCAGCCTCTCTGGGTACAGTGTGGAAGACGCACGCATAACTGCTATCAGCGCTGCTTTGTGACTCCATCCGAGTGGGTCACACCAAAATAGAAAAGCAGCTCTGCTATTTTGGTGTCACCCCCTCCAATGCTGTCACCTATGCGGCCTGCACCCTCCACACCCCTTAGTGACGTCACTGGGACCATGTGTTGGCCAAAAGTGGGATGACACTTGAGCCGGATAAGGAACAACCTAAGCCTGAGTACATTAGATAGTGCCTAAAAATAATGAATGCCCCAGAGATTGGATTTAGAAGATCATTAAGTGTAATTATTGCATTGTTTTCCCTTTGTTATAGTGTGATTATTTAACCCTATCAGAAATGTGCTATACCTCTGTTGGTGAATCCTGTTAAATAAACATATAAATTAATTATTACAGCATTAGCCTGGGTATGAAGAAAATCTTTTCCACTTCCACATATTGGGGTGCATAATAAACTGGCCAGGTAGGCACTGATTTGGGTACAGGTAATGTAAGCACTGCTTTGGTGCAGGAATCATTCCACTTAACTTCAGGTACAGTATACTCTCTGACAGCCATAATCCCAGAATGTTTAAACTTTATTCTGCCTGTCTTAAACCCTTAACCTCGGTGTGTACAATTGGTTCTGTTTTACTAGTATTAGTTTGAACTTGGAAGTTATAGCTGCCAGTATTCCATATGTCATATTTTAGTACATAACTGTTTAACACCGACAATCTGATACTGACTGCTTCTAGTGCAATCGTCATTGGGAAAGGTTCTAAGACAGCCACAAACAGGCATATTCTGACACTGATCAATGTAGAATTTTGAAACACACATAGATGGCCAAGTTATATGATGATCAGCCATTCTGCATTATGTCCAGTGTAACTGCGAGCCGTGAGACTGCCTGAAACAATTTTTTTTTTCCTTTTAAACAGTTTCCCCTTTAAATCTAAAGCTGCATACACACGTAAAGATTTTCTGTCCAACCATCCAACTAGTTGATTGGTTGGAATGAAAATCTGGTAACGTATGGGAGTAACTGATGATCAGCAATTTGCTCCTAAATGCCAGAAAGATGAAAATGGTCGTTAGACAAGGTTGTTAAATGTTTGATCTAAACCACAGGTTCTCAAACTCGGTCCTCAGGACCCCAAATAGTTCATGTTTTGCAGGTCTCCTCACATAATTACTAGTGAAATAGTTATCTGCACCTGTAGATCTTTTAAATTGTGTCAGTGAGTAATGAATAAACCTGTGCACCTGCTGGGTGACCTGCAAAAAGTGAACTGTGTGGGGTCCTGAGGACCGAGTTTGAGAACCACTGGTCTAAACAGTTTGTTCAAACAACAATTTTTGTCCATTTTCTGGCATTTGGGAGCAAATTGCTGATTGTCAGTTACTCCCATACCTTACCAGATTTTCATTCCAACCAATCAACAAGTTGGATGGTTGTACAGAAAATCTTTACGTGTGTATGCACCTTAACAGTTAAATAACCTACATCTTACAGATGCTTGCAACATGCAGACTATTACAAATACCCCATAATCCAATAACTATTAACTTCCAGAAAGTTTTAGTAACATGCCTTATAATCCTGTCGATTAAACTATTATTGGGCATCGCTGTTGTATGGGACAATATATACTGCAATTTTGAGCTATTTGTTTCGATATTGCAGCATGTCTGAGCAGCATTGAAACCGCAAACAACAGTATGCTCTAACAGCAAAACTGTGGCAGGGCATTCTGGGATGTGTTGTTCCACAGCAACTGGAGTACCACAAGTTGCCTAGCATACATCTGTTGTTAGAAAACAGTACAGTAACATTTGCAGCATTAGTTAATCAAAATCTTCTAGTTCTAGTGAGCAAGGCAATATTATTCAATAGCCTTTATAGGAAGATGTATAGTTATCCGTAAACTTTGTCTGAGGGTCAATTCTTCATCTACATGTATTGCAAAGTACGATGCCTCCAGCTAACAGTGCAGGGAGCTAACAATAATCAAGAGCAGTGTGACATTTTCATGACAGGTATCTTATTAACCAGCAGATGGCGCTCATTGAGTGCACTAAGAAAGTAGAATCCTCACTGTAGATTTCAAAAGTAAACCGAGTTATTAATTCTTCATGAGTCCAACATATTTCTAAACAGAAAATGTATTCTGGGGAAAAAATAGCTCATTGTTCTATTACAACTCAGTTAAGAGTCGACTACAAGCTTTTTACACTGTAACAGTAATGTAGAAGGACATTATTCATTTTTCCTCCAGTCATTGCAATTTTAATATATATGTTAAATGCGTGATATAAATTTAGCTTAGTGTCAGCCTAATTATTATGGCCTCATTAAGTAATTTGAGAACGCCATCACTTTTGATTAGATTCTGTGCTGGAATGCCCAAACTTAATAATGTTGCTTTTAATAGCACCATATAACAGGCAGTGTGCTTGGTAGAAAATAGCACACGGCCACCCTTGTAGTATTGCCAGTATGAATGCAGAACAGACATTGGAGAATTGTATGCTCTCATCCTGTCCATTCTGTGTTTCCTGAAGGAACCCATACATCAGCCACAGATTGTCGCAATTCCCTGATTCCCAGATGCTAGGGTCGGGGCATCTGAGAAATCCAACTTGTTGAATTTCCCTAATTCAAGTGTGGTGGACTGTAAAACTCAATGCGCACAGCAGCTCAGGGACCGCCTAAATCTTAAATGGATATCACCCAATCAATACACATATAAAACACTAAAGAAACAATAGAGGAGATACACCCATCAGCGCTGAAATCAAATGTATACTATACTTATAACATGAAGTCAAGAAACAGACGTCCCTTAAATTAGGACTAAGGCCCTCATTCAGAGCCACTCGCTAGCGGCAGTACGCTCGTTCCGAGCGATGTTCGCACATCTGCGCATGCGTACGGTTTTTAGTACGCATGCGCGAACCAGTCAGTGCGGCCGAAAATCGTTGGTACGCAATATAGCGAGGGCCTGCTATTTTGAGTTACAGAATGAGGCATATGTGGGTGGTAACAGGGGAAGGTGCTTGAAAACGGGGAGTGGAGATCCGAACGCAGGCGTGCTTAAAGGTCAAAACGGGCGTTTTAAGGGAGTGCATAATTAATACAGCAGCGTCATTGACCACGTCACTTGTTTTTTTTTAACTCAGAACTGCTCGCAAAATAGCGGTTGAAAACACCAACCACAGAATAGCGAGCAGTTCATACGCTGTACGATGTACTCGATTAATCTAATAAATAGCGGACATGACGTATGGTGCGTGCGGCCAGGGGGCGTTTTTATCAAATAAACGAGCGTATGTTTTGCTCGCTTGTTCAGACTTAGAGGTGGGAACAGACTGCAATTTGCGAACGGATCATTTGAATAGCCACCCCTTGTTTTTGAACGAACGACCACAAATAGCGAACGGCTCTGAATCAGGCCCTAAGTCTTCATATGCTTCTTTCATTCCTCTTTTGAAATTGTGGACGTTTCCCTCAGAAACATATGTACATTGGAGGAAGAGATATAAATTGCATCACTATCATGTATTCTTTGAGAAGTATCTTGAGATAGAGGGCCTAATTCAGACCCGCTTGCGAGCGCTGAGCACTCACAAGCGGGTCGATGTTAGGCCAGTGCGCATGTGCACGACGGAGGCGGCTCCGTCGTGCGCATGCGTGAGACCCGGATAGCGATGGGCAAGCCGTCGCTATGGGTCTCGCTACAAAGGGGGTGTGCTGTCGATGGTGAGTGACAGCACACCCCCATGGGAACGCCTACCATCTGGGGCCGGCCCCACTGACATCACAAGTGATGTCAGTGGGAGTGCTTTCGGCTGTTAGAGCCGAAAGCACTCCAGGGCTTGTGGCAATGAGACCCTACCACAAGGGTCTCTTAGCAAGCCCGATGGTCACGATGGTCTTGACCATCGCGACCATCTTTTTGGCCGCTCACTATAGCTGTGGGTGGTATTGAGGCCATTCGGGACAAGTGTCTTACACACATATATATATATATACAGTATATAATTGATTTCTGTTTTGGACAAGGATGTGATAATGTCACTAGATATTTTACTGGGTTTAATAACTTTTATACCAAAGAAGCCTGCAATACCAGTGGGAGAGCATCCATGCAGATCCCTAAAGTGTACAGCCAAATAGTGGGTTTCCAGACCCTTTTTGATGTTGCAAAGATGCTCTCCCACTCGTATTTTCAACAGTCTCATGGTACGCCCGATATATACTTTATCGCAGGTACATTTAATGGTGTATACAACATTCTTGCTATTGCAAGTTATAAAATCCCTGATTTGTATGGTTTTTCCATTAATCTCTACAGTCTCTATTTTACTTTTTCCCTCGCTCTTAATGGATCTGCACCCCAGACATCCTCCGCATCTATATAAACCATTCAAAAGGACTGTTGGTGTATTGCTTGAAGTTGGTAACATGCTTGCCACCAACTTTGCCTTAAGACTGAGATGCCTTTCTATATATATATATATATAGACAGATTTGCCCGGTAACACTGATCCTATCACTGGATCTCTCCTAAGCAGGTTCCAGTGTTTTTTTAGGATTTTTTTACTGTCCCTATGTTGGTTGGTATATTCTGTAATAAAGGCCCATTGATATTTCTCATTGGCCTTTGGTGATCATGTTTCTTTTCTAATAGACATTTCCACTCCAAATCTTTAACTTTATTTACTGATTCACTAACTTTGGTTTTATCGTATCCACAAGCTATAAACCAATCTTCCATGTTTTTGGCCTGGGTCATAAACTCTTGTTGTTCCATACAGTTTCTTTTAAGTCTTTTAAACTGCCCCACAGGGATTGAGTTTAACCAATTATTATGGTGACAACTGTTAACACCTATGTATGATCCAGAGTTTGTCGGTTTAGTATAGTTTTTTGTGCAAATATTGCCATTATTTATATACACTGTGATATCAAGAAAATTCACACTCTCATCACTGATTTCAAATGTTAAAACTAGATTTTTGTTGGTTTTATTAAGGGACTCACAAAAACAGTCCAGACTTGTCTTACCACTTCTCTAAATAAAAAATATATCGTCTATATACCTGCGGTACTATAGGTCACCAGGCTTGCCCTGAGATGCTCACACCCCCACATGGCCTCTACCTCCCATAGGCCCATGAAGAAGTTTGTGTAACTCAGAGTGAACCTGGTGTCCATCGCGGTACCCATCTTTTGTAGGAAGAAATCATCCTTAAATAGAAAAAAATTATAGAGAATAAATTATATTCCCTCTAGTATAAAATTTTGTAAATCCTGTGATAGATTTGATCTTTCCAAAAAATATTTAGTAGATTCAATCCCCATACTGTGCTCAATAATCGTATATAATGAACTCACATCTGATATTATCATCAAATCTCTATCTTCCCAGTTAATTCCTTCCAAAGATGATAAAAAGTCTCTGGTGTCTCTTAAATGTGATCTATTTTGGATCACTAGAGGTTGTAAATAGTGATCAATATATTCCGATAGATCAGAAGTCATCGAATCCACTCCGGAGATGATGGGTCTCCCTGGTGGATTGATGAGGCTCTTGTGTACCTTTTGGGAGTATATATAGCACTGGGGTGATCGCATGTTCGTTAATCAAAAATTGAGCTTCTTTTTGTGTTACAGTTCCTTTTTTAACGTAGTTGTCAATCAAACTTTTCAATTTTATACACATTGGCCCTCATTCAGAGCCGTTCGCTATTTGCGGTCGTTCGTTTAAAAACAAGGGGTGGCTATTCAAATGATCCGTACGCACATTGTAGTCTGTTCACACCTCTAAGTCTGAACGAGCGAGCAAAACATACGCTCGTTTATTTGTTAAAAATGCCCCCTGGCCGCTCGCATCCTACGTCATGTCCGCTATTTATTAGATTAATCGAGTACATCGACCAGCGTATGAACTGCTCGCTATTCTTGTGGTTGGTGTTTGCTACCACAAATTTGCGAGCAGTTCTGGCTATAAAATAACCCAGTGACGTGGTCAATGACGCTGCTGTTTTAAATATACACACCCATAAAACGCCCGTTTTGACCTTTAAGCACGCCTGCGTTCGGATCTCCACTCCCCATTTTCAAGCACCTTCCCCTGTTACCACCCACATACGCCTCATTCTGTCATTCAAAATAGCAGGCACTCGCTATATTGCGTACCAACGATTTTTGGCCGCACTGACTGGTTCGCGCATGCGTACTAAAAACCGTACGCATGCGCAGATGTGCAAACATCGCTCGGAACGAGCGTACTGCCGCTAACGAGCGGCTCTGAATGAGGGCCATTGTTTTTGAGGGATCCCCTCTTAATTTCTTATATGTTGTCAAATCATTTAACTGTTGATAAACTTAATTTTCATAGTCCTCAATCTTAAGAAGCACGACCCCCACTTTATCTGTTGGTTTAATAATAATTTTTTTGTTATCCTTCAGATCCTTCAGTGCATTTCTTTCTTTATAAGTTAAATTTAGAGGTCTTCTTTTTCTATCCGAGATCAATTTGTCTATATCCTCAAGGACCAATGAACTAAATGTCTCAAGGAAAGGACCTTTCATATATTGTGGATAAAATATGGACTTGGGATGAAAAGGAGTGACCGATGTCTCTTCTTCACAGTCCAAATTCTGACCATCCCTATTAAAAAAATATTTTTTTTATGAATAATTTTCTTATAAATTTTTGTATATCTACAAAAACATTAAAGGGGTTAATGGAATTGCCCAGAGCATATTTCAAACCTTTTTCCAAAACTGAGATTTCCTCCTTCTGCAGTATATGTGTGCTGAGGTTAAAATTCTTCACCTTGGATAGGTTCTTGGATAGGTTCTTGTCTATATTTTCTCCTCTTTTTTAACTTTTTCCTCATTTTGTTGGGTTTTCTTTTTCTCCTAATCTTATTACCATTCTTGTCCAGTCCTGACTCTTTTTACCTCCCCTTTTCCCTCTATATTTCCATGTAGACATTATTTGAATTGGTGGATCTGGGGGCTCTCTTCTAAAAAACAGGAATTATCCTCGTTATATAATAGTGAATATCTGTTTCTTAATGGGATATATTCTTTCTCCTCTTTATTGGGCCTATATTGTCTTTGCTGTTTAAATTTATATGAGGGGTTTTCCCATCTATAGATGATAGAGGTGTATCTCCTCTATCGTTTCTTTTGTGTTTTATATGTGTATGGATTGGGTGATATCCAATTAAGATTTAGGAGGTCCCTGAGCTGCTGTGCGCATTGAGTTTTACAATCCACCACACTTGAATTTGGTATATTGTTGTCACATATCACATAGTGGTGCATTTCTCACATTGTAGCAACTCTCTAGAGGTAATATGTTTTCCTTTAAGGAGGAGAGATTCTCTACCTTAGAAAATGCCATCTGTGATAATACATATGTTGAACTACTTGATGATGACCTAGAAGGCATCATGAAAAAACTAGAGGTGGTCCTCTTGAAGGAAAATAACATTTGGTGGGAGGTGGTAACTTTGGAAAGGTACCTGGCCCACCAAATTATCCCCAGAGGCTTAAAAATTGATAAGAGACCTTCTTTTAATACAGCTATGAGGAGTTCCATAAAGATTTGGAGTGGAAAGGTCTTTTAGAAAAGAAACATGATCATCCAAAGGCCAATGAGAGATATCAATGGGCCTTTATTACAGAATATACCAACCAACATAGGGACATTGAAAAAATCCTAAAAAAACACTGGAACCTGCACAGGTGAGATCAAGTGATAGGATCAGTGATACCGGACACACCTGTCCATATATATATATATATATATATATATATATATATATATATATATATATATAGAAAGGCCCTGAGTCTTAAGTCAAAGTTAGTGGCAGGCATGTTACCAACTTCAAGCAGTACACCAACAGTCCTTTTGAATGGTTTTTATAGATGCAGAGGATGTCTGGGGTGCAGATCCATTAAGAGCGAGGGAAAAAGTAAAATAGAGACTTTAGAGGTTAATGGAAAAGCCATACAAATCAGGGATTTTATAGCTTGCAATAACAAGAATGTTGTATACGCCATTAAATGTACCTGCGATAAAGTATATATCGACCATTGGGAAACCCACTCTTTGATTGCACACTTTAGGGATGTGCATGGATGTTCTCCCACTGGTATTGCAGGGTTCTTTGGTCTAAAAGTTATTAAACCCAGTAAAAGATCTAGTGACATTACCACATACTTGGCCAAAATGGAAAATAATTATATATATATATATATATATATACAGTATGTATAAGACACTTGTCCGGAATGGCCTCAATAAGGACTTCGAGGTCAAGTGGTTTCTATGATACATTTCTGAAATTCTGGTTTTATTTAGGTTCTTGTATTTGTTTTTATAGTCTTGTTTTAGAAGACTTTGGACTTCATATGGAACCTTTATATATATGAACTTCTAAACCAAATAAAGATGGATAAGTTCATAAGTAATGAAGAAACGATCTAATTCAACATTGAAGAGAAAAAGATGTTTGTTTTTTTATATATTTGTTGTTTTATATGTATTCTTACATTTTTTTATTTATGTATTCTTATATTGTTTTCTACATTTGTATTGTTCATTTATTTAAGTAATATGTTATATGCTCTAAACATGTCTGTTTATAATGTTTTAACACAGCTGACCGACTAATGTATGCTGCATTTCTCCGGTGGTTCCTTTGGTCACATCACATGACATTATGTCAGTGAAGCATTTTCCATGTGTCACGACCAGGGCTTTGAGGGGTCGGTGTCAGCAGCACTTACCTGTCCGGATGCTCTTGCGGGGTCCTTCTGGCGGGGGTGCAGGTACATGGAGGTCCACGGGATCTGGAGGCATAGTGTCCTGGCTGCTAGTGTGAGTATTGCACACCTTGGCAGCACTGCAGCATGACATGGTCACCGCCATCTTGGAAGTGGTCAGGTGACTCTTTTCAGCCAATCCAGTCAGAGCATTCCTGGGAGTCCCTAGCAACCAATCCTGCACTTCAGGGCTGATCTGCAGTCTTTTCCTTGCCAGTGCAACTTGTTCCCTGCCTAGCTGAGTGTTAGTTCTCTGAGCTCCTTGCCTTACCTTGCTCCTGCTGAGTCTCACACTTATGCTATTTGCTCCAGGTTCCAGCCTCCTAGACACTCTGCATACCAGCGGTTCCACTCTTTACTACCATCCCCAGAGGGAGCCCTGCTTAAAAGCCATTCTGACAACCTGTGCTGCTCCCGAACATTCCATTGACCTGTTGTGTGTATCCATAGTCCATTCTGGGTGTATCTCTCCATCAGCATCACTTCTCTGTCAGTGGGCCATCCATGAGTAACACACACCTCAGACCTGCATCCTATCAATACCAGACGTCTGCTCTTATAATCTCTCCTGGATCCGCACAAGTATTTAATTCACCCATGGCACCATGGCCACAGTAGAAACTTCCTGCATGTCTACGATCACAGAGGTCACGTCCGCTTCCGGAGAGTGACACACACGCATCACTTCCGGTCGCGGCATGGACCTGAACGACGAAGAAGTCTGTGTGTAAGTCATGAGGTTTGGGTATAAACACCCATTGTCCAGTGAGGCCCCATGATAACCAGGTATCCTATCCGTAGTCTGAGATGTTTTGGCGGTGACCCCGCCCTGACATTCCATGATTGGTTGGCAGCAGAATAAATAGTGGAGACAGTGCACACAGACTTTATGGGCCAAATGTAATAGGGTGAGAGTTTAGAAAATGTGAGAGTTTAGCAGTAAACTCTCACATTGGTTGAGTTTTATCTTCAACATGGGAAAACATCTGAATGGGATTTTAAATCGTGAGAGTTTTTAAGTCTAAAAAAACATGCAAGTTCACTCTGTTACTTTGTTTTTGGACTCAATTGCATTGGTAAAGTTTAAAAAGTGTCAGAAACTCTCACTTTTCTAAACTCTCACCCTATTACATTTGGCCCTATGTCTTGATAAAGGCTCCCAAGAGAGCAGAACGAGTCAACCCAAGGAAGTGTGCTATTTCATTCTGATCCAGAGGTATGTCTATTGGGATTTATTTTTTGTTCTGATTTAGAAAAAACGGATTTCTATTCATTGAGCTTGAATTCCTTTGACTGCCTCTTGGAGTTTTTATGAACTTGTTTTTATATTGTGTCCTTTTATGCCACTTTTTGTACCATTACCTTTTCTAACCTCCATGCACTGGAGATTCTCTGTATTGTATAATTATATTTTTTGGAATTTAAGTGGAACATCTAAGCCCCCTTTTTTGAGATCACATTGATGAGTGATGATTGTGTGCAAGATCCAAAAAGGGACTAAAGAAACCTTGATGTGAAAGATCAACCATTGAAAATTGTGAGTTTTGGTACGCAATTTCTTATGAGAGTAAAGAAACCTTTATATGATTTCCACCACCCTTCTCTAAGTGAGTGGATGGTACGCAGTAACTTTTATCTTATGATACACATGGGGTGAAAGAGCTCCTTATTTAAAGAAACCTTTATAGGATTCATTACGGCGTTCCTCTTGTGAGTAAGGTACGCTTTACCTCCTGCACTTATTACTCTCTAAAGTGTGACACTGACTCTATCTCAAGATTCTTCTCAAAGAGCACATGATAGTGATGCAATTTATATCTCTTCCTCCAATGTACATATGTTTCTGAGGGAGACGTCCACAATTTCAAAAGAGGAACGAAAGAAGCATATGAAGACTCCTAATCTAAGGGACTCTTTACTTCATGTTATTATAAGTATAGTATACATTTGATTTCAGTGCTGATTGGTGTATCTCCTCTATTGTTTCTTTTGTGTTTTATGTTGGATTTCACTGATTTGCAAATCCCATCCAAAATATGATCAGGATCAGCAAATGAGTAATGTTTAACATGAAGAATTTCACCGATCCCTGACGGATCGCTTATCATCGACAGGGTGGTATTAACAATGGGGCAGGTGGAGCTGCAGCTCCAGGCCTCCCCATTAAAATAGGCCCACAGGATCTGCATTAGACAGGAAAAAAACATTTCCTGTTACAGCCTGCCAGTTGCCATCCGGCCGAGGCCCGTCTGCCCGTCACTCCCTCCATACTGTCTGCAGTTCAATCACCAGGCACACCGCTGCAGCACAATGGAAGGCTTCACTTGTCCGTCTGCCTGCGCCACCTCCACTCCACGTGATCCTCCACTCCGCGTGATGTCACGTACACGCATTCCAAACGCACAGCAGCGATAATACACACATCATCCCTTTTGTAAAAGATCCGTCTGCCTGCCCGGTGCAGGGTTACTATGGAAAAGGGGAGAAGCACACGATTACGCTGCAGCCAGAGGCGGACCTTATCCTCCAAAAGGTATTGCCTCACACTGGCCATAGCACAGCTTTAATACAGCCTACACTGCTGAGACAACCCACACGCAGTACCCGGACTGCAGAGACTCGGCCCCACAACCCCATGTCCCTCATCTCCATTGAATGAAACCCCGATCTCTCACTACTGCCAGTACCCCCTTTCCCCCTCCCCACACTTACCTGTTCCTGTCTGCTCACCTTCCCTCACACCAACCTACGTTACTGTTGACTATTCATTGTATTCACAACTTGTTTTACACCCTGACCGGAATCCCTCTAACATAAACTGAATATCGGCTATTAAACCCAATTATTGAGGAATCAGCTGAAAATAATACTTCCAAACCCAGTCAAAATCTATTCCTGCTACTTCCATCTGTATTTATATTAATTAAATCTATTTGTTTTTTGCCACTGTATATTCTATTATTATATGTATATTAGCTATTATGTCTTCCACAACACACATCTTTTTGCCGGCCACCACCAGCATCAGGCGTCTAGCCATCACAATTTGGCCCTTATCAAAGTTGCTCAAAGCTGCACGCTTGCCCATTTTGCCTGCTTTCAAAATCAGTTGCTGATATATATCGGTCATCCTAGTCTGCCCTGTCTTCCAATTCGCATGCATGTCAATTCAGCGCAAATGGCGTCATCAACCATCTGGACCTCCCACTTTACTTGGGAAGTGAGAGGCTGCAGGCGTCTCTTGGAGAACCCTCAGTAAAGGGTCCTGCATGGCCCTGAATATATATAGATATACAGTATATTGATGTATTATTTGTGTCACTAACTTTTTTTTATAGTTCTCAGTATGGTGTCTAGATCTGATTTTTTTTTTTTCTCATTATAGCTATTAATAGGGTAAGTTCTCATTTTTATATAATGAGATTTCACATTAATAACCTCACTAAGTGCTTTTTTTTAGTCAGATTATGGTTACGCTAACAAGGGATGTTTTGCTTTGTGCAGACCACAACCCCACAACACTGGTTACACTTCACTACTCATATCCCCATGGCGCTAATCAACCCCCGTGGTGGCACACACAATAGGCCCATTATATATTTCAGCTCCAGGCCCACATGGACCTTTTTCTGGCACTGATCATCGATCATGGCTGATCAGCGTTTCCGACTGGCAGATCGATGGTTCCAATCGTATCGGGAAATGGCTGTCTGATGTATGGGGCCCTTAAGTTACTCCACCTGACAGGTCCCTAAATATCAATTACTGTACACTTTGCTGTCCCAACACTTAGCACTGGATCTAATGCAATAGCACAGCCGCTGTGTCTTTGTATGCAGCCACTGTGCTAAAGATGGCAAAAGCTGCAGGAAACCGGTAAAAAGACGCCCACTGCCGGATTCTCTGATCTGATGCTGCATCCAAAGACGAAGCATCGGACAAACTATGTGATCGTCAGATATCAGTGTAACCCTCAGGGATGCCTGGGAAAATCATGCTGCTAGGGCAAGTGCAGCTGCGTCCAAGGATGCAGCCACTAGCTATGGTTCGCCCAGAGAATAGCCAACATGTCCCTATTTTCTGGAGTGCTCTGTGTCGCTGCCCCCCAAATGCCAGCAGCATAGCAATCATGCAGCAGTGGTTGGGGCACTGTGAGCGACATCGCAGCCTCAGATCTACACATGCGCAGAATTATAATCATTGTAAAAGTGCTTAACATCTCCTAATTAGGCCCACTGTCTCAATTGTGATTGCCTCTGATATCTGCCCTGTGCTTACATTTAAACCTTGTCTATTGATTCAGGATTGTGCTTACACATGTGACTGAGTTTGCACTGCAGTATTCAGGGTCTGCATTCTGTAGAACCCAAGAGCCCTAGCAATGTACTCTGGTCAAAGTCAAATAAAGCAATAGCGCACGCAGGGGGGGGTTCCTGAGTACCTAGAAACCCCCTCTGACAAACCGATTCCCACCTATGCTGACCGCAGTGGGGGTGGAGCCAATACTGCAAGCCCCATATCCACACTTATTGAGGCATTATGCAACGAGGGGGTGAAGCCTAATGATGCAAGGTACCCGCCACCATTAGCAACCTGCAAGTGCAAGTATGGATTCAGGGCCTGATTCAGAGCCAGACGCTCTGACCAGAGCGCTCGCTCTGAATCAGGGCCCTCCTACCTCAACTTGGAGCGGCCTCTTGGACGCTCGCATAGCTGTGGGTTACCACCCACAGCTTATGCGAGCGTCAATGATGATGGTCGCGATGGTCAAGACCATCGCGACCATTGGGCTTGTGACGAGACCCTGTGGTAGGGTCTCGCTGCCGCAAGCCCTGGAGTGATTTTGGCTCTATCAGAGCCAAAATCACTCCCACTGACATCACTACTGATGTCAGTGGGGCCGCCCCCCAGACGGTAGGCGTTCCCATGGGAACGCCTCCGTCTGGAAGCCACGCCCCCAGCACGCCCACCAAAGGGGGCGTGCTGTCAGTCACCATCGACAGCACGCCCCCTTTGGTGCGAGACCCCGAGCGACGGCTACCCCGTCGCTCGCCGGGTCTCGCGCTTGCGCACGACGGAGCTCCCTCTGTTGTGCGCATGCGCATTAGGGCACCATCAACCCACTTGCGAGTGTCCTGCGCTCGCGAGCAGGTCTGAATTAGGCCCTCAGTATGATTTACCACCGGCCACATGTGTATGTATATATTAGTGTAGAGATTAAGAAGGAAAGAGGGCACACAATGGTGAAGTCATTATATAAAATCACCTGGTGGTGTGATATAGGATCAGCTCCTACCTATTATTTTATAGACTGTACTTGATTAATGCTACTTCAAAGCTGATTGGTTGCTGGGCAACTTCTCCACTGGTCCACTACTCCACTCTTTTTCACTGCTTTATACATCAACCCCTATATCTGTTATGATGCTCCTGAATAATTTATATAAGACCCCTAGGGGTAAATTTACTAAGATTCGAGTTTGGTCGAGATTGCAACCTCGGGTGAGTTTAGGCATTTTTTCAACTCGCACATTCACAAGAGGCAAACTCGGGTGAAATTTCTCTCTTTTCACTGATAAACTTGGGTGATAATGCAAGCTCCAATAAACTCACCATCGGCCAAACTATGAAGTACTTTTCATGAAAAACATACAACTCTGGAATTTACTAATAAACGAGATTACAATCTCGGATGTAATTTGATGAAGTTTCAAATTTACCACCTCCTGATCAGTGTGATTTGTGTATGTTTCTGCATGTAAACCTTATCTAAAGGATTAATATTTAAAAAAATTATGTAGGTTCCCCCCCAAAGAGCATAACCAGCCCCAGGCTCCTGAGCCTGTCCTGGTTCCTAAAAATATGGGGGGAAAAACGAGAAGGGTTCCCTCGTATTTTAGAAACCTGCACTGGGCTGCTGACCAGTTCTGGTTTTAAAAATAGGGGGGTAAAAAATTGTGTAGGGGTACCCCAATTTTTAAAACCAGCACCGGACTCAAAACTGGTTGGGGTGTAATGCCACAGCCAAGGGACCCTATCACCGGGTTTTCCCGGCCAAAGCATTATCACCACAAGCCAGTCACCCCAAGTCTGTTATCTCAGCGGAGGTGGGGACACCCCCAATAAAGGGGTCCTCCCTCTCCCGAACACCCCAGGCTTAGTCTGAAGCCCAGGGTTCTTCCCCGCACCCCTGGAGTGGTGGGCACAAAAGTAATAGTGTTGAGAATAGTGATAAACTATTGTTTTTACTGTGGAATTAAAGTTGCCAGCATGCCTGCCCTTTGGCACTAGTGGAACTACAAGTACCAGCAGGCGGCCGGGACCTGTATCCTGTTCATCTGATGTGCTTTGGAGGCCGACAATCTGACCTTTGTCCCAAGTGTGGTACTACCCGAGGAACCTCTGACATTTACTTTGGGAGTGTTCTGTGGTTCAATTATTTTGGTCTCAGGTGAAATCTGCGATGCCTAACAATGGTATTCCTCTCACATTTCTTACACCAAAATTCTGTACTTTGGGAGCAAGAGAGGATGATGAATTGGACCGTTACAGTGTTCAATATGCTACTAATTTATGTGCACTAGCTAAAGTCTGTCTGGCTCGTTCATGGATGGCTTTTTCTGGCCCAGACTTCTCAGCGTGGGTTGCATTGGTAAACGTTACAGTGGAGCATGAGCGTTATATGGATTTTACTTGCAATAAAACATCTAAATTTGACCATATATGGCACAGCATAAGTGGTTGGAATCCACTTATGCGTCCCCGACCCCTTCTGCATAGCACATTATGTATATATGTATGTTGTTTTTCCTTGTTTTTATTTCTGTAGTCAGGTGGTTTACGAAGTGTGGCTTTATTCATTAGTTATTTATTCAGTTTATTTTGTTTTATGTTATGTTGTTTTGTTGGGTTTTGTTTTTCCTTTTTCTATATAGTATGTAAATTGATTTTTTTTTTCTTGTATACCAACAGGGTGTGTGCTATTTGTACTGGGTTTAATTGCTTTAAGAATTGTTGCTATTTTAGCCCATTTTAATGTATGTTTGTGGTTGATGCGTACTGTTGCGATTATATGTGTTTTCTTTAATTGCATATTCCGGGCCTTGTGTAGCCCTTGCTTTTGCATATTTGTTCTGTTTGTTTTTATACTTTTGGTTGCTGAATAAAAACTACTTAATTAAAAAAAAAAAGTAAAGAATCCAATGGCTGTACCTGTGAAAAAAGAACCTATACTCATATCCGTCCTGGCACTGGTTGCATCCCCGGTAAGTCCCGACCAGTGCAGACAGTAGCGGTGTATGTGTTGTCACATCCACTGCTACCCGGCTTCTGACGGGAGACCCCATGTGTAAACTGTCAGAAGCCGGCAGCCTATCAATGCCAGCTAATTGTAAAGCGGTCGCTGATTGGCTGATGGCTCTGGCTGCTGACAGAGCCAACTCGATCTCAGCTAAACACACATCTAATCGACTAATCGAGTTAAAAAATAAACTCAATAAGACATGATTCTTAGTAAATTTACCCCCTAGAGTCACACTAGGAAGGGCTTCTGCTTATATCAACCGCCCCTTGTTCCCTTAGAGTTGGATACATTCGTCGGTACTTAACCTTCCAGACAGTAGGGGCTTATACTATTATCAGGAGATTGCAGGACAGGCTGGAAAAGATGTATACAGGACAATTACTCAGGCAGGACTGAGACCTCAGTAAGCCACAGTAGTAGGGCCACAGAGGTAAATCACAGGACTGGACAGAAGCAACAAGACATTTAGTACAGTAATAGACATGTTTGCTGAGCAGGGCTAATGCTGGAGTAGCCTGTTGGTGGTAAATGCTGTAGTAGTGAATGAACTTGCTCAGAGAAAGAACAGCTATAGATAATAAATACAGTGATCACAGGGCCTGTTTCAGAGCCGGACGCTCTTGAAGAGCGCTCACTCTGAATCTGGGCATTTTTTGTTGTTGTTTTGCAGCCTCCTGGCCGCTCGCTAAGCTGTGGGTGACCACCCACAGCTTTTGCGAGCGGCCAGGTGATGGTCGGGGGGCCACACTGACACTGGGGAGGGGGGCACACATACATCGGGGGTCACATACACTCACTCATACTCGCTCATACACACTCACACACACTACATACTCACCACTGATGCTGGAGTCCGGGTCCCGATGCTGGATATAGAAGACTGCACTTCGGAAGGTGAGTAATTGCTGACTAATTAAGCTAATTGGAAACTTCCAAAAGCTTAATTAGTCATTAGGAGGGGTGACACCGGGGTCCCGAAGCAAGTCCCACTAATTATTCCTAAAATTAGAGATTGTAGAAATAATCACACTTGCTCTGGAGGTGCGAGTATAAAAACCTCCCGCCGTGCAAAATAGAATAAAAAGTGCACCTAAGTGAATAGCAAAAAACACGCACCTGCAGGAAAAACCTCGCAGGTGTGGGTTTTTTGCTTTACTCGCACCCAATTGAATATGCCCCAAAGAGTGACAGAAACAAGACCAACAGGTTACACCGAGGAATAACTATCACTGGCAAGGATCTGTGGGACTGACTGTCTTTTAACGGGAGCCTACGCCAATGAACTGCAGGCAGGGAACCAGCCCCCTAGTCGTTAGGATTGAGAGCAACTGCAGCGCTGTATGTAGAGTGGGACACCGGGCCAGATGCTTGTGATGGTTGTTCAGTGTGTTTGAACAACCATCATCTGCAGATATATCTTTAAGGTGTGTACCCAGATTTTGGGGGGTATTCAATTCGGCTGCGAAAAGTCGGAATCCATGACGTCATTTTCGCCTATTTCAATTATCCCCATATTCAATTTCAAAGACTTTTCGCAGGTTTGAAAAGTCTTTGAAAAAAAACGGGATAATGGTGCATACACACGATCAGATTTTTTCTTCAGATATGGACGATAACGATTTAAAAATCGTTCAGTCGTTCATATCTGATGAAAAATCGTTCATATCTGACATGCCTGAACGATGGACGATCAACGATGCGCGTTCCCGTTTGTCAGATAACGATATCTGACATCTGATGGGTTTGCAGTCAGACTTGGACGATTCCATTCATTTTAATGCAGTCAAAAATCGTTCAATCGTTCAAATCGTTCAAAACTTTGGTCAAATCGTCCAAATCGTTCAAATCGTTTAATCGTTCAGTCGTTCATCTGACAAATCTGACAAGTCTGACAAATCTGACCGTGTGTACGCTCCATAACTTTTCACCATGTTTTACATTGCGAAAAAAAGTGCAGAATTGGGGTTTAGGGGTGCAGGCTTAAAAAAAATAGCCTGCACCCCTGGGAATGTCATTTAAAAATAAACTGTGTCATAAAAAGTAAAAAAAAAAATAGGGACACCCCAAAAAAATTAATAAAAAATTTGGGGTGAAAAAAAAAATGGGAAACAGTGTTTAAAAATAGCCAAATAGGTTCAGGGGTATTCTGTAAGTATGCGTCAGGTGTTTTCTAGAATAGGCTAATAGTGGCAGGTGTCTTTTTGCAGAATTTTTAAAAAATTACTTTAGGGACTTAAAAATATGCTAGTACCCATTTTCATGTACCTCAAATTTGATGGGACCACTTTTAAAAATGAAAAAAAAAAAGCTAAGTGCTCTTCTGCATCACTTCTTCAATGTCGGGGAAAAAACACCTGCTGCGGCTATTTGAAAACACGACTTTCTTCTGCAGGCAAAAACTGGGGTACCCATAGTGATCCCCCATGTCTGGACATCTTTAGGGGGGTCCCATGAACATTTCCCGAAAATTCCCTTTTTTTTTTCATTTATCCCAATTCGCCGGGTCTTGCTTTTGCTCATTTTAAATTCAACACGGGGATAATGCGGACACGCGCCCGATACTTTATCCCCAGAAAAGCTCAGATGTGAAGCCGAAAGTCCAGCATGGACTTTTTGCTCCCTAATTGAATACGGGCCTTAGTGTGTTTGTTTTATATAATATACATAAATAGATACAGAAGAGCGCATTTAGTAATAAGGTAAAACACACTCTTATGTACATATCCACATACATTTAAAGTGAAAAACAGCAAGCATGAAATTTCAATGGTCACCCAGTCCCTGGCAGATAGCAGCAGCTCCAGGAATGAGATCTCTTCCATGAGTAACGCCGGCTTTGGACACAGGCAGATCTCGTTACAGCATCCACATCACAAGCCACACCTCAACATATATAGTTACTCAATGACTTCATCAGCAGGTGTGGTTCTCTGCCCCCGGCATCAGTCTAAATACCCATATCAATCAATTCTTGTTAGCTTATTGACTGGTAATAACATGCATAATTCTCATTGAAATCACACTATAATCATATGCAAATAATCATACACATATATATAAGAGTCATAATAATAACATTTTATACAATGTAAAAACATACATTTATATATAATGGCATAAATAAAAGGTTAAAGATCCCTGTCTAAGACTAATGAGCAATAAAGCAGGTGTTCTTAATACCCATACTAACAATCTCCATTATGGTGGCTGATTTGTAACACATATAACGAGGGATGTACGCCAACCCCCGTGTTTTGGCTTTGGATCTGTATCTCCTTGTATTTTGGATCTGGATTTGGTTTTGCCAAAACCGCCCTTTGCGTGTTTTGGTTTTGGATCTGTATTTTTTTTTAAATTGCTAAAATCTGCTAAAATCTAATTTTTTTTGTTCTTACAGTATTATTAACCTCAATAACATTTATTTCCACTAGTTTCCAGTCAATTTTGATCACCTCAGAGCTCACAATATTGTTTTCGTCCATTTTAGGCCCAAAATTTGCACCAAGCTAGCTGGCTGACTAAGCTAAGCGGCAGCAGTGGGCGGCACAAACACGTGACAATTCAACTACCAACATGGCACATCAGGAAACAAATGTTTTTATTATTCAAGAGGCCTGAGGGAGTTGGAATGTGTATGTAGTTGAAGGCAGGGAAAGAAAGATTTGATTAGTAGTAAATTTCATTTAATTTTTTGATTCCAAAGCAAATTTATGAGGGGGTGGAGAGGCATTTACAAAAAATATTTTACTCATTCACATCAGTCCTTGCCCAAGAAGAATCCTTGAGCACTATGCCTGCTGCTGCTTTGAGTGGATTTTCATCCCAGAAGGGGACCACGAGGACTACTAGTAGTGCTTTAATAAAAACAATTGACTGTTAAACAATCTTTTGCAAAGATTCTCTTCACTAGAAAAGCATTTCCCAACCTGTGCAGGCACATTACAAAAAACTTAATTAGTGGCCTCTAAAATGCCATTGTACTCACTGTCCACTTAACCACAGATATATGGACAAGCTGAACACAGCAAATGCAAGATTTAAGATTTATTGTCTTGTGCCCAGGCATGACAATGGGCTTTTCCTTATCATGGGCAACAACTGTTTCATCCACTGGTGCCTAATTTATACAAACAACATCCTCATCATCAACATCCTTATTAGCATCAGCTACACAAATATCCTTCTCATCCTGGTGCCACTTCCACAGAAGCATCCTCAATTTCTTTGTCAGCTTGTGCATTTGTGCTTACATCATCATAAGAGGCAGAACCACCAGTCATAAATAAAGGCCAAGGTCTTTGCCTTTCCTTGCCACTTCATGCTATTGCCAATTTTATGTCTTTCTGCAGCTAACTTTCCCTTTGATGTTTTCTTCTTTGCCACTGTAAAAGATAGGTTCTTGATTTTAGATGCCCTGATTTCAGCCTTGGGCATCGGCTTTAGTAGGTGATGTAGATGGACTAGTGGCGTCATGACTGGTGGCACTGGCAGCAACTCCAGCACTAGTATGTGGTTCCTGCTCTTCTCTCAAGTCTCAACTGATCATTCTCTATATCAACAAACAAAAATGAAGTGGGGTACAGCACACACATCAATTTGTACCAATTTTAATATTATACTGCGGTATCAATGACCTACAGTGTCACAAGATTTTTTATGAATAAGAAAAGAATAACACACGCTGCCACTTACAGTGTCACAAGATTATTATGAATAAGAATAACACACTGCGCTACCACTTAGTGTTACAAGATTAATTATTTATGAATAAGAATAACACACTGCGCTATCACTTAGTGTTACAAGATTATTTATGAATAAGAATAACACACTGCACTACCACTTACAGTGTCACAAGACTATTTATGAATTAGAATAACACACTGCACTACCACTTACAGTGTCAGAAGACTAATTATTTATGAATTAGAATAACACACTGTGCTGCCACTTACAGTGATGTTATTATGTTTTATATATAACGCATGTTATTTAGCACTTTATTGTGGTCTTGTAGTTGGCATGTAGACTAATAATTTATTCACAATAGAGGAAAGAAGTGAAAAGTTGAATATTAGACTGTGCTACCACTTACAGTGTCACAAGATTAATTATTTATGAATAGGAATAACACACTGCGCTACCACTTACAGTGTCACAATATTAATTATTTATGAATAAGAATAACACTGCACTACCACTTAGTGTCACAAGATTCATTATTTATGAATAAGAATAACACTGCGCTATCACTTAGTGTCACAAGATTCATTATTTATGAATAAAAATAACACTGCGCTAACACTTAGTGTCACCAGATTCATTATTTATGAATAAGAATAACACACTGCGCTACCACTTACAGTGTCACAAGATTATTTATGAAAAAGAATAACACACTGCACTACCACTTATAGTGTCACAATACGTGGATGATAAACTGCGGTCTAGCTGCCAGTGTCACCAAACTTTAATAGCGCAGCTAAGTTGCTAACATACACACACACAAGAAAAGCACTTTCCTTTTTTGGACACTGGGGAAGAGCACCCCTGTATGAGGCAGCAGCCCCATTGATGAACAACAGAGACAGCACCCCTTTTTTATGGACAACAAAGCACCCCTGCTTAGTGCGGACAGACCACCGGCAGAGTCCCAAATACGTGGACGATAAATTGCGGCATTGTCACCATACAATAATAGCGCAGCTAAGTTGCTAATGCACACACAAAAAAAAAAGTCGTAAAAATGTACTTTTGTTTTTTTTACACTGGGGAAGAGCACCCCTAATTGACAGAGCACCCGCCCTGGACAACACAGCACCCCTTTATGGATTACAGCCCTAGCCTGATGGACAGGACAAAAATACAGCAGCAGCCACAGTTAATTGACAGGACAAGTGACACAGCAGCTGCAGCACCCACTGAAGGAAGCCCCCCTTTATATACTGCCTAAGCCCCTTTATGAACCACACCACAGCAGCATTCAGGCCAAGACCCTGGCTGGACACACTTAGCGACTGACAGTGACTGACTACGTCTGCTAGCTTCTCTCTCTACAGCCGGTGTTAAAATGGTGCCAATCACGGGGACCTTTGAGAATCCGACAGCTGGAGGATCACGCGTTTTGCCTCGTTTTTGGATCAGAGTCAGGCGGGCAAACCCGAACCTAGCTCGGTTCTCGCCTCGGAAGAACGAGTGGGTCCGGTTCTCAGAGAACCAGACCCGCTCATCTCTACATACAGCAGACTTCAGACAGCGATCTTCACCTTTGTACAAGATTTATTCAAATTCACATTCAGTGTGCACAATCCATATAATAAAAGCCATCCTCTGACAGATAGCAAAGCATAAACACTACTCTGTTCTATCCTATATATTATATTTTATAAAAATCTATATATAAAACCCATACTTCAAATAGAGGACATGTCTTTTATTTGTATTTATTGTCAAGTAATGAGATCCATTCTCCAGAGAGGTAATCGACTTATACCCAGTATTTTATCCATGAAAAATACCAACGTTCTGGACATCTGATATTTGCACACTATATAACCTTTATTGTTCCCTATAAGCACCCCGACTGGGTAAAGATATCAACAGTGGGCATGGCACAACAGAACAACATTAGTCACATTAATTGTGCAAAAAAGGGGCAGAACTATGGGAGACAATGGAGGCGCCTGCCACCGAGCTCCTGCTCTGTAGGGGCACCTCCTCCATTGTCCACAACATATTCACCACACTTAGGGCTGTAATTATATACCCGGAGTGTACCGTCACGGCCGCCCAATACATGGCACACCTTCCCGGCACCATGTCAGAACATTCGTCTATCTATTGCCTGTCTACATGCAAATTGCTACATTACAACGTCAGGGGCTTGGGAGCGAAGGTAAACAAAAGAGTAGCTTTGCTCCTTGGTAATCCCATGCTGCACAGCAGGTGGACAGATGTAATATGTGCAGCAAATTGAAATGTGAGAGGGGTGTGACCAAAGTGAAAGCCAAATAGCAGAGTAAAAATAAAGCTGTCTACATGCAACAGTAGCCAGTATTTACCCTGCATGTAAAAATAATAAATGTATTTGCATCCCTTGCTTTGCAACGGAACGTAGTCAATAGGTTGACCTTTACAATGTCCATATTCTTAATGTCAACACCACAATGTCGACAGTTATGATGGTGACATTGTTAAAATGTCAAACTGACATTCCCCAAATGTTGACAAGTGAAATATCGTCATTGTCAGAATGTTGACATTAGGGTTAGGCTGTAGGCGTGAGGGAAAGGGAAAGGCTGTTGGGGGAGGTTAGGCTTACACATTAGATGGAGGGTTTAGGGTTTGGGATAGGGGAGTAATACTCTCTGGAATGCTGCAGCATCAGAGGTCTGACCTGGAAGTGGCGGTCACTTGACCACCGCCACCTGGAAGCTGAGATGAGAATCGCTGCTGCTACCAGGAGCAGGTAAGTGACTGCTGGGCCACCATGGATGATATGTCGACATTTTAACATGCCAACATTTCATTAATGTCTACATCAGTGGTTCCGAAACTGGGTGCTGTGGCACCTTGGGGTGCCTCAGGACACTTGCAGGGGTGCCTCGGGTTTGTGGTCCAGTACCAAATAAAATGATTTTTAGTCAGTGTGATAGGCAAAACCAGTGCTAATGGCTGCCAATCAAAACATATGTGGACAAAAAGAAGCGCAGCCCTGTCAGTCCCCCCATAACTGAACATAAGGGTGACATAAAGTGCAATTTACTACATTTAGTTTTTGCTGAATTTCTCAACGTTTGGCCAAGGGGTGCCTTGGAAAAAAATGTTGATACTCTAGGATGCCATGATTCTAACAAGTTTGGGAACCCCTGGTGTACATGAAGAATGTCGAAAGGGTCAGCATTGACATTCTCAGCATACCATACCCCTTACATTCTGGGACACCGAGAGGGAGGGGGCAAGTACTAATTACCAGGGCATGAGCTTGTTGGAGGTACCCAGCGGGGGCCCAGGTCCGATGCTGCCCCCCTCCCTCTAACCTATCAGCATCCCAGCACACGCTGCTGTGCGAAACCTGGTACACTGCTGCTGCAGTATCCTCTGCCTGTGCTTGGGTGGGGGATCGATCACACTGACTGCCACCCCCCATTGATTTGCCCTTGGCAAAAGTGGCGTGGCCACATCTCCCGCGATTAGGCCATGCCCCCCTGGCTCTCTACGGTTCTGCTTGCATTGCAACATGGTTTGTCCAGGTGCAAAGTTATTTGCTTTTTTGCTTTGCTCTTAACTCAGAATCAGTCCCTTAATCTAGAACAATGATTCCCAACCTCGGTGCTCAAGGCACACTAACAGTCCTGGTTTTAGTGATATCCATGCTTCAGCACAGATAGTTAAATCAAAATAACTAAGGTACTAATTAAGTCACCTGTGCTCAACTATGGCTATCCTTAAAACCTGGACTGATAGTGTGCCTTGAGGACCGTGGTTTTGAACCCCTGATCTAGAAGTATGTCTTTCTCAAGAATTCTGTTTCAAATATGCATTCTTTGGCAGATTCCACACAGCATTAGCAAAAGAAGGTGACTGTAACCCCCACATCTAACACTGTTTTGTGAGTTCAAAACTGAATGGACATCACACTGCTCACTCTTACATAGTCAGTGTCACATTTGCAAAAGCTTGATGACATAAATACTAGATTTTATATAAATATTTAGCTGACAGAGGCAATCACCAGTTAGATATGTTAGATACTGTATGTGAATAGTATCATACATTTAGTAAGTTTAATAGGCTTGTATGGGAGGAAGTGAGATTGTATTTAAATGATTTAGCTGAGTAGTCTTTAAGCCCATGTACCACATGAAATATAGTCGCAATGTTACCTGGTTACAGTGGGTTGCTACTCTCCCAGCACTGTCTTCGGCAGCACTTTCACTTCCTCCTGTTGCCACATTTCAGCAGAGAGGCAAGGGTTCCTCCCTCCAGACACAGTAAATGCACAACCAAGCTAGCATGCACAAGATTGGAAAATTATTTTAACTGATCCTAGTTGAGAACTGGAATAGGACAGAAAGATGGTTGTATTAAATGAAAGAAGATTTACACATACATTAAGTTCAATAAATTAAATGTAGTCTCTCACAATAGCTGGTAGCTTTATCACTAATGTAAAACTAGAAATAGTTATGGTCTTTCTACTATGAATATAAGGTAATGATGAACCTATAAAACTATATTAAATATTTCACAGAATATTCCTATAAAACTACCGAATGTTTATTTAAGATAAATACTTTAAACCTACTCAATAACTGGATATTCATATAAACATAATATGTATTCTGCTAGCTCTCTACAAATGTCATTTTAAGTAATAGAGGGTCCTTTAACCAAAATACCAGTGTCGAGAACACTATTCAATCTGATGAAGACTCTCTAAATTACTTGAACGTTAGTAATCGGGGTTGCATCTGAGTCTATGTGCGCATGTTAGGGTCCTTTAAGTGTATACACAACTAGTAGTCATATAGCAAAGTTGCAGCACTGATGTGTACCACAAACAATCTCTGTTCCACAACTATGGATGCTTATGGACAAATAAATGGTTTTATCTCCCCAATGTAGTAGGCTGAGTCAGGATGCTACTTCCCTTCAAAATGGGACTCTCTGTGTGGAACCACAAGTCTCAGCCAGTCTGCTCACTGCAGGTTGTTGCAGTCTCTCTCTCTTTCGCTCAGCTGTTTATCTCATCATCTGCTTAACTCTGCTCAAAGTTGGTAACACAGGTGGCTTCCTATATGCACTTTGGGGGCAATTCAATTTAGGTTCTGAATATTACAGTACATGGCAGGATATGTAGACTGGGAAATCTGTGCAAGCAAAATACAATGAGATTTCCATGCTGTAACAGCTGCAAATGTGCGCAGCAGCACAGCGGGAGATGGGGGTTTGGGAGTGTAGCGGAAGTATAATCAGGCTGTCTCCCCTGTAATGCCGTGAGCATGCCCCCCCTGACACCATAATAATTTACAATAGTATGGGGCGTAGCCAATGTCCCTTCCAGGGGCCACACATTACCTGGGCCTGTCCAATGTCTTGGCGGCCCTGCACATCGCACAAGGGATTTATAGGTTTACATCAGCGCACTTTGTACTTAAACATTATGTAATATAGATCTCTTCAAGTTGGTAAAAAAAAGGCAGTGCTTAAAAAGCCAACCCAATAATTTATCATTATTCATTCCCATTGCTGCCTATGGCTGACATTTGTCTTTCCTTAGTTAAACTATCAGTATGGCCGCATACATCGCATATAATAATGGCCTATCTGCAGAGAGACTACAGTATGTATCCTTGAACATAAGTTTGTCTGGGATACATATGGTAGAAGTAAATAGTCAGTATGTCGACACTGACCATATCGACACCATAATGCCGGTGCCAGAACGCAGAAGCCGTGGTGATTCTACTTTTTGCCGGGTCATCAATTTTTACTCTAAACATGTTGTTAAAGCAGATTGTTTGAAGTTATAATGATGACCTGGTTAAAATGCTTTAAGTAATATTACAACCGCGTCAGCATACTGGCGCTGGCATTGTGGTGTCTCGATACAGTCAGTGTCGACATACTGACTGTTGGCAAATTGACCACATACCGTTTGCCTAGTTGTTTTATTGAATGTGTATAGAAAAATAAATAGAGAATAACCTTAAAGATACTAGTTAGTTGGATTTTCTCTTTCAAAACAACTTCCATTCCTAAATGATCTCAGCATATGGGAAGAGAGGGGTCAGCAAGCGCTTGGTACATGATAAACCTGTCATCAGAGCATAAAAACATAATTAATAACTTATATAATGCAGTGTGACTTATTTGTACAAAACATCATAATGATTACGATGACAATGGGAGCGCTGAAGAATAAGATTATAGCTTTGCTAAATTATAGTTGCTGTGTAATCGCTATAAGCAACCTATAAAAGAGCAAGTAAATTATGATACAGAATGTGACAGCCTCATCTGCAAGTTTCTGAACTTCCAACAATCCTTTTGCATAGGATGTAATTGAGATAAAGAGGGGATGTGTAGTTACTTCTTCAATGGAGATGCTCATTGTCAGTAGATTAACGTAAAAAAATCCAGATGTTATCGCAAAGGAATTTTCCTTGTATCAATTAGAGTGTGAGTGTCTATATGCATGCTTAGTTTTTTCCCCTGTGAAATAATAGGTGAGGGTATAGGCAGATAACTCACTACAAGACCCAGCATGGTCTGCCAGTAATTCTCAGAAGTTCCACACTAGCTGCTGTCACTGTGCCTACGGTTGCTGGATCTGGGCCCTTATAACTAGGAAAGTTATACCAATTAGAACTACCCTGAGGAGAGTAGATGGTATACTACCATTGCCAGCCCAGGCACTCACCTGTTCTTCTCTTTTCTGTTTGTTTTCTTCTTATATTGTCATTTGTATTAACATTGTATTGTTCTGCATTGTTTTATTATTATTGAAGTCTACAGCACATATTTTACTGACAATATTGTTTCTTCAGCTGGTGGCCATTCCAAAACCACCTATTACACAGAGGGCCTGATTCAGACCCGCTCGCGAGCGCACAGCACTCGCAAGCGGGTCGATGGTCCCCCACTGCGCATGCGCGAGACCCGGCCAGCGACGGGTGCTCCGTCGCTATGATTCTCGCACCAAAACGGGGCGCTGTCTATTGTGATTAACAGCTCGCCCCGTTTTGGAGGCAGGCAGGGGGGGGTGGCTGGCCAAAAGGAGGTGTTCCCAAAGGAACGCCTGCCGTTTGGGGAAGGCCTCAGTAGTGAGCTTTCGGCTCTATTAGGGGCTTGCGATGGACTAGAAACTACCACAAGGGTCTCGTCGCAAGCCCGATGGTCGCAACCATTGCGACCATCACCTGGCTGCTCGCAAAAGCTGTGGGTGGTCACCCACAGCTTAGCAAGCGGTCAGGAGGCTGGCTCTCAAAAAAAAAGCGAGCGCTCTGAAAGACCGTCCAGCTCTGAATCAGGCCCAGTGTCCACTCCGCCACCTCCCAACACTCCCCATGCACATCTCAAGTTATATAATATCCCATAAACTTACATCTTTATTACTGTTATTCTTTATATACTTATCTACCATCTGTAATTATCATATGGTCTCATTCCATTTTACCATCCAATATACAGTAATGTAGAACCAGTATTCTTGTCCCTGTGCACCAATTTCTTACTGTCTCAAATCACCCATCCACCATTAATACTACTTATCAATATTGTAATAGTAACTAATATAAATATATGTGTCTTTAGCCTTCTGTATTAGACCAACATTTAAATACAGTTAGTTACCTCATTTGACATAAGAATTTTACCAGCATTCCTAACCTAATAGCAATCCCTGAAATCACTGTGTCTCACATACAGTACCCTAACTCCTACTCTAACTTATCCGGGTTGGGTATGAGTGCTAATCAATCAAAATGTCACAACAGGGACAGTATGAGGTCATAGCCATAATACCGACCTGTTAATAATGGGACTTAGAGCAACAGTGTTGGCTTACAACATGGTAAAGCGTCATGTAGCTTTTGTACCCCAGAATGCCATGCGGATTGCTTTCTGGATCGCATGCAGCCCGCTGTAATATGAAAAGTTAGAGCAAAGAGGGGAACTTAAGTACATGTATTTTGGTGTAAGTACAGTGGCTCTGATTCAGAGCCGGACACTCTGACAAGAGGCCCTGATTCAGAGCTGGACGCTCTGACCGAGTGCTCGCTCTGAATCAGGGCCGTCCTGCTGAAATTTTAGAGTGGCCTCCTGGCCGCTCGCATAGCTGTTGGTCACCACCCACAGCTATAGCGAGCGGCCAAAATTATTGTCGCGATGGTCAAGACCATCGCGACCATCAGGCTTGTGACAAGACCCTTGCGGTAGGGTCTCTTTGCCGCAAGCCCTGGAGTGCTTATGGCTCTATCAGAGCCAAAAGCACTCCCACTGACATCACTAGTGATGTGAGTGGGGCTGGCCCCAGACGGTAGGTGTTCCCATGGGAACGCCTCCGTCTGGGCAGCCACACCCCCGGCACGCCCACCAAAGGGGGCGTGCTGTCAATCACCATCGACAGCACGCCCCCTTTGGAGCGAGACCCATAGCGACGGCCTGGCCGTCGTTATTCGGGTCTCGCACATGTGCACGACGTAGCCGGCTCCCTCGTGCGCATGCGCACTGGGCAAACATCGACCCGCTTGCAAGCGCTCAGCGTTCGCGAGCGGGTCTGAATCAGGCCCAGTATACGTACCTTCCAACAATCCTGATCTCAGCGAGTCAGTCCTGCTTTCCGGGCACTGTCCCTCTGTCCCACCCATGGGCTTCAGTGTGCCGCAGGCATTTGGGAGGTTGGGGGATATTCTGCTGTTATCTGCTGTGCTGGTGAAGCTGAATGGATGCTGGACACATGTATTCAGTGTTCATTTACTGGAGTGCTAGGCTCACCCCCAGCATGACATGAAATGTGACATGTGGTCACAGCCTCCAAAACGGTATACTCCAGGGGGCGTGGCCTAGCAGGAATGAAGCCACGCCCGCTTTTCACATTCACAAACAGTCCTGATCTGGAATTCAGCAATGTTGGGAGGTATGCAGTATGTCTGAAACAAACCTGGCACATATATGCTACTAATGCAAGGCTGGATGCAGCTTGAGATGTCTCAGACTCAGCTTATGGGGATAACATTTTAATTTTTGAGATATCGTCAAAAGGTCGACAATGACCATGCTGACATTCATGATGTTGACACCACAATGTCGCTATTGATACAATTTCGACAGGCAACGTATCTGGACTTGCTGTAGACCACGGGAGCAAGATAAGTCAACGCTGGGCCAGCAGGGCTATGTCGGCATTCTAACATGTCAACATTTCATCACTGTCTACATGATGAATGTGGACTTTATGATAATAAACCTTCTGTTTTTTCATGCAGCCTTTTAGTGCTCTTTCTTTTTCACACATGACAAACTAGGCATGACCCCCTTAATGTGCTGTATATATTTTATACTATGACCGCAGTAATTGGAGACCATTCGATGTCACCAATTACAAACAGGAATTTGATGATAAAAGAGTATTTCAATATTATTACAAAATACATTTGTGCATTTTTTTGCAAGAAAAGATAAAAGGAAGGCCAATCACCTGCTGCAGGAACATCGCAGAAATTAAGTGACGTCCAGCCTCTCCATGTGTGTATCCAAATGGATTTTCTCTAGCACAACTCATTAAATCTGTAACCTGCAGTAATACACATGAGATGTCCTGCAGCCAGATCTCTACAACAGCAGGATGTAAATTACCGTATGTACCATAAGTGCTGGGAATGGCTGTCGGGTGCTCACAGCATTTTACTACGTAATCTGGAACCAAAAATGCAGCAGCAGTCACTGAAGTCTATGAATGAATTTATCAATTGCTATCGATTCCCCATTCCCTTTACATGTGAAACTTCTCTTTTATATAAGTGTCTCTTTGTTACATCATTACTGTTGGGATATCAGAAGGTAGGAGCTGTCTCCTAATAAGGATTCCACTGCCAGTGAATAATCCTCTAATAGACCATCTCATTACAGTATTTTGTAGCGCTAAGATAATACCAGATAGTAATTTTTCTCCAGAGCACTAAATTGGCTTCATGGGTAGTTGTGAAAATCTCCTATACTATAGTTGCTACAGACATAACAGAGGTAAATGTATGTACAGCAGATAGTTCTTGAGAATTCTGTCATGTACTACATACAGCAACATTCCAGACTCTTTGGGGGATATTTACTAAAGATATGCGCTGAGTGACCCCCATGTTTTGGATCTGGAGTCATCTTTGTGTTTTGGTTTTGTAAAACCACCCTCATATGTTATGGGTTTTGGATCTGTATTTTTTTTTTTTTTTTAAATGCTAAAAAGTTTTTAAAAACAGCTACAATCATAATATTTGCAATTCAAAACCCGAAATTCGGATTTAAAATCCAAATTCTGAACCATGCACCCTCAAGGTTTAATACATGGAATAACCCATAGATTTTGGGCACCTTATGCGGAATCTATAGGATAACGCACGTTAGCAGCAAATTTACTGTGTGGGGAAAAGACATAATAACTGAATAGCTCCGGGTGTTAAACACGGAGCTTTACCCATGCGGTAAACACAGCAGCTAATTGAATCTGCTCCCAAGTGTACATTTAAATAAAGTAAAAGATTTGTAACATTTTGTACCATCTATTATCTATTACATATTACAGTCATGTTGCATTTCAGATTTTAGGGAAGAAACTGTCAACTCCTCACTATCCTCCTGCTTTATTAAGGATATACACTAGGATATACAATAGGATGTTCACATTAGTGAGCAATACTTGTTTTAAGCACTTGTAGATACAAAATGTACACATAACCCTATTAGAAAATTGTATTTGCTACGAATAAAGCATTAAAAAAAGAGAACCATTTATACGAACTTAAATGAAAAAGTAATCACTTACTAGTAGCAATGAAATGTCGTACTATGGGCCTGATCCGGAGACGGACGGTAATGCAATCGCAACTGCATTCACTCACAGATCGCAGTTGCTAAAATATGCTAATGCAATGGCGTAACTAAGTAGGGTCGGCCGTGGCTCGTCGAACTGGCGGGCGGGAAGGGGGGCGCTGCCGGCCACTGTCCAGGTCAGTAGTTGTAGTTAGTGATGTTAGTGCCGCACTACACAGTAACACAAACACACCGCCGCCGGCAGGTAATACACTCGTACTACCCGGCAGCGATGTGTTTGTTTTAGCAGCCAATGAGAATCAGACAGACTCTCATTGGCTGCTGCATCCATGGCTAGAGCTCACTCATGAGCTCACCTTCTGGCTCCTGCAGTGGGTGAAGGCAGAGACATCATGACGTTTCTCCCATAGTGCCGAGCTGGAGGACAGAGGAGCGATTAGCGGCAGGTGCAGGAGCGGGGATTCAGGTATTTTGTTTTGTGTGTGTCTTGTGTTGTGTCTTGTCACTACTGGGAGCACTGTATAATGGGCACTGCATAAGGGGCACTGCATAGGAGTGACCACTACTGGGGGCACTTCATAGGGGGGACCACTACTGGAGGCACTGCATAGGGGGACCACTGCTGGATGCTCTGCATAGGGGGCCACTACTGGGCACTCTGCATAGGGGGGGCCACTACTGAGGGCACTGTGTAAGGGTGCACTACTGGGGGTACTGTATAAGGGGCACTACTACAGGTGGCACTGCATAAGAGGTACTGCTACTGGGGACATTGCATAAGGGACACTGCTACAGTGGACATTGCAAGAGGGGACACTACTACTGGGGGCGTTAACGTGCATATGGAATGGAAAGGAATGTTCCCAGAGTGACTTGTCATGTTGACATGCCTCAATTTTTCCTGTGCACACACATATTTGGCAGGGGGGGCTCCATTTTTTTTTTACTTGCCCTGGGCTCCAAATAGCTTAGTTATGCCACTGTGCTAATGCCTTCTAGAGCACATCTGTGCATAGGGACGCCCACTGCTGCCTTCTCATATCCATACAACGACATGCGACAGCATAAACATCGGTACCATCGAAGCACAGCAGGCAGTCACGTAGAATGTAAGCCAGGTCTGACCAGCCACAAACACTGCAGCTCTCCTGACAGGCAGAGAGGTGTCATGCCACACAGGGGAACGCAATGGCTAATTTATGCACGCCCATGAAACAGTGTTCAGACACACCTGCGTGCCTACCCCCAAACGCTAACTACCTGTCACTCACTTTGCGACTAGTTATACGAACGGAATCCCAATGCAATCACTCATTCTGCAAAAACATCGGCATTGCGTCCGTCTCTGAATCAGGCCCTATGTTAGCCACTAATTGTTGGAGGGAAAAGTGGAGTTAAAGGTACACCCTCTATTAGCCAAATGGGTAGATTTAAATTACCGTCATTCAAAACTACTGATGGAGCATATTTTATTTTGACAAATGGTTCCATCTAGTGAGTGGCACTCATACCCCTTTTACACTAGCAGCAATAACCCAGGTTACTGTGAGTTAGTGTGATAGGGCCAGGTTGAAATAAGCCAGGTCGAGTGAAGGGTTGAACGCGCATTCAACCCTGCTCGTGATGCAGTGTGAATGGGTATCCCGTGTCAATGCGACCCGGGTCCCGTTCTCTGTATAAAGAGAGCCGGCACATGGAGATGAGATCATCTCCAAGTGCCTGGTCACCATGTGAATCTGATGACGTCATCAACCGGGCATTAGTGCCGGGTCGGGCCGTCTGTCTGTATGGGGTCTCAGCTGGGTCACACCCGGAATGAGCGCGTGAACATAATTCCGGGTGCGACCCGGCAGTCAAATGGAAAAGAGGTATCAGTAATCATATCACTTCCTCTTTGTGAAATAAAAGAGCAGACACTGTACTACACTAATGCAGTCAGGCATATGGTGCAATCAGCTGTATAATCTGTGATTTGGCGGGGGTTAAACTATAGCACCATGTGTTGCAAAAGAAAACCCTATGCATATATTTATGTAAGCATAAACTCTCAGGGTATTCCATGCAGATTACACAGTTTGGCAATCCACAGCCTTTCATATATATATTGATGTCAAATAATAGTTTTACTTCCCCCTTAAGTCAGACAATTGAAGAGAAATGTTCTTCTAATTGAAATCCCGGGACTCATTCCAGTTACAAATGTCAAACTGTATGAAGCATTCTCTTAGCTTGTCTAGTCCCATAGCATGGGGGCATCTATTTATTTATCTAACTTAAAAATGTTTTTGTTTTATTGGTTTAAAACACTGTAGAGAATCTAATTAGTAATTACAACTATGAGTGCTTATAAAGACACTATAATAAAATATACATGTTACAGAAGACAATTAGTGGAACCTTTTCTGACACATACATTAACACTGGTCATGCACAAACAAACTGGGTTCATGGATTAGGGCTTCTCCAAGTATATCCCTCTGGGGGACTATTTCAGAGGTTGTGTCAAAGATTCCTTTTTTTCATTGAAACTGTAGAGTAATTCTTCCTTAGGGGCATGAATAAAAGATTTGCTATAATGCTAGGAGATTACGAAATATAAAAGGCAATTGGCTTGATATAAAGTCATGTAAAACAGTGTTTGGATTAAACCAGAATCTAATAAATTATATATAACAAATACACAATTATACTTAATTCTGTACCTGCAAAAAGAAAACAAATGAACTGGAAACTCTAGTGAAGTACTGTCAGAAGGATATATGGGTTTATAGACGGAGTTGCAACCATTTTGAAACACAGGTGAGAAACAGCGATCCATCTATAGGGTCGATTCAATTAGTCAGAGGGTATGAGTTGCCGTTGCAATGGCGTGGAAGCGCTGGCAACCGCATCTCATCTCGCCCCTTTTGCGGCCCTATCACATCATGGACTCTCGGATCTTTGTACCTATGGGACTGTAAACAAAAACAGCCAGTTCAGTGCTGCCGCATGTGCGCAGGGGCGTAGGAAGGGCCGTTTCAGTGGAGTGCGAGCTCCGGGTGCCGGAAATGTCGTAGGGTGCCACGTTCACCGCTCTGGGGACAGTGGCAGGTGGGGAGTTTGACTGGGGTGGTACATCTGTCAAACCGTAACGCAGGTGTCCTAAGGCGAGCTCAGGGAGGACAGAAACCTCCCGTGGAGCAGAAGGGCACAGAAAGTCCGCTTCCCCTTCTTAGCTGTTGCCAGAAGTGCTGGAAGTTGCAGTGTCCCGCTGACAGGGGGAGCTCCGTAAGTCCAGTCCTGACACACAGTACTGCCGCCTCACTTCTCAGCCACCGGTCACCTCAAGGACACAGGTCAGCACCACTGCGCAGACCGCTACCATAGACAACCAGACAATTGGGGGAGAGCAGCTATTTATAACCTCTGCCTCTTTCTCTCCGCATGCTGGCAGGTTTTCTCACCGGGCTCATGCACTGCGACTGTCCCCTGGAAGTCCTGGTGTCAGCTAGTTCACAGAGGGATCCCTCATGTTTGCCACTGAATTGAGACTTTTGACTACTAGGATAGCTCTGAAGTGAGAGCTTTGAGTTTTCATTATGGGGTCCGGAGCCCCAATACAAAGACTAACATGCTATGAATATTTACATTACATATTTTCACACACACACACACACACACACACACATATTAGGGGTGAGCGGGTTCGGATTTCTGAAATCCGAACCCCCCCAAGCCCCCCCGATCTGAGGCCTATCCGAGTCAGGCTCGACTTTTCCCGCCTGACTCGGATCTGAAATCGAGGCAAAACGTCATGATCCCGCCTTCCGGGTCTCGCGGGTTTTGGATTCTATATAAGGTACCCGCGTCAGCGCCATTTTCTCACTCGGCTGTGGACAGTGAAGAGGGAGGGTGGGAGTTAGGGCTGGCTGGGCTGTGTAGTGTAGTGTGTAGTGCAGTGTAGTGTTGTGCTGTGCTGTGTTGTGCTGCGCTGTGCTGCTGTTGTCCATAGGGGCTGTGTCCACTCCTCCAAAGTCCATAGGGGCTGGCTGTGTTGTGCTGTGCTGCTGTTGTCCATAGGGACTGTGTCCACTCCTCCAAAGTCCATAGGGGCTGGCTGTACTGTGTTGTGCAGTCAATTGTCCATAGGGGCTGTATCCAATCCAAAGTCCTGTGCAGTGTCCCAGTCCTAAAGGGGTGCTGTAGTGTTGTCCAGGGGGTGCTCTGTCCATCAGGGGTGCAAAAAAAATTTATATTTTTTCGGTGTTTGTGAATTGTGTGCGCAGTAGCCGCACGTACATCAACAAAGTAGTGCCAAGCATGCGCTTGTGTCATAAGTAAATGGCCGGCTGGCTTGACCACTAAAGGGTGCTGTAACCCCGAAAGGGCACTCCAAACCAAATAAAAAAATATTTTCTGTGTTTGTGAATTGTGTGCACTGTGGCTGCACGTGCATCAACAAAGGAGCAGCGCCAAGCTTG